>OX371223.1:5055873-6332126 GCA_947310385.1 Nephrotoma appendiculata
GCAATTTGTAATTTTTATTCTGTATTACCATAATCGTAGGATTATCAAAATTCTTTTGTGACTTATACTCGCATCTGCGTTCTTGTGCAGACATTTTCATATTCGTCAGATAAAAATCACAGTTTTATAGATTTTAAACTGTTGCGCTAATAAATGGTTGGTTCTGGTTAAATCATAGATTTAAATCTATCAAAATGTGTTTCTGTGTATGATTCACCACTAAAATTATATTCACCACATTCTCAGTCAAGAAACAATCCGTATAAAAAAGTTTATATATATAACTCGTAAAAATTATAACAGTAGTTGTGCGTCCTAGATAAATTAGGAATATTTTGTATCTGCTTAAATAATATTTTTTCATTTTATAATTAAAGGCAGAAGAGCTTTGTTTAAAGAAAATTGAATAATTTTAATATAAGATTATGTAGTTTATAATTAGCTTACTAATAATTAATATTTTCATAAATATTCATATATAAAATATTGTTATAATAAATATCTTTTGGAATCTATAAAATGTATATTTTTTGTGTTTTTTTTTTAATAAATTTAATTGTGTAAATTTTCTATCAATTTTTATTATCAATATTAAAATTTGATTTAAAAACTAAATATTTTTTTTTTTAAATAAATACAATTTTGATTTTGATTTGTTGTTTTGTATAAAAAAAACATGTAACTAAAATAAAATTTTTTATCTTTTTTATTGCTCCAATTTTTTTGTCTTGAACCTTTTTATCAAAATTAAATTACACATTCGATACCACCACCTTAAAATAATTTAAATCGGCTAAAATAATAAAAAAAAGGTTCATGAAAGACAAACAGCACGTATGAGAACACGATCCGAATGGTTTTTAGGTGCTCGTGGTGGTTCATTAGAATTAAATCCAGAAAATTTACGTTCAACATCAACGAATATGATGACAGCGGGACAAATTGGTAGATACATTAGAAATAATCATAGTTTAAATAATATTTTATATAATTATGTTAATTTTAATGTGAATGCTAAAACACATACAACAAAAATATCACTATCAACATCAACATCATCAATATTATTATTAAATGACGACGATTGTTATTGTAATGTAAATATGATTGATGCATTTTCATCAAATTCCACGGCATATTTAAATACACAATCATCATTATCATCATCAGTATCACCACCACCATCTACATTATCATTGCATGCCACCTCTAATACTAATCATAATCGTAGTAATCGTATCCCAACCGCATCTTCTAAGCATAGAAATACTAATAATTCACATCGCAATCGTAGTAATCGTAATACTAACCGATCACAGCGTAATGCTCGCAATACTGATCATAATGATAGTAAATTTTTGCTAATGATTTTTACTATATTAGATTTTATTTTTTAAATAGTTTTGTGTGTTTGAATGCTTTTTATATTATTTATGTATAGTCACCAGGCTTTATTTACGTTACGAAATCAGTAAATCGAGTCGTTTGAAAATGGTTTTCATATTTTGTGTGTTGATTTATAACTATTACTTTTAAGTTTGTAATTATTGTGTGGATTTGTATGTTGTAATATTATTAGTCAAAATGGCAAATATACAGTACTCCAATATCCGAGTTGAACGGCGGTTGGCCTAAGTATACTGGTAGAATTAATTATCCTTTATTTGGTGTTTTCCTCTTTTAATCTCCGTTGATAGATAGGCACACCATTTATTGATAAATTCTTTTATTTTATTAGATAAGGATGGCTGACAATATGCAAGATGAAAAATAACCAATTTTAGGGTAAGTTGGTTAAATTCCCTGAAATTTCGTTGTTAAAATCCTGCCGATGTGAACCAGTCTCGAAAAAAAATCCATGAAACATTTTACTTAACAAATGTTAAGTGGCCCTTATGTTTTTCTTAACTTTTAACGTTAAGTGGTAAGTAAGTAGTCCCAAATAATTACTTGCGTGCTCACCATTCCACCATTTTATGTTGCTGTTTATTCCGTTTACGGTTTTAACTCAAGAATTGATCCAATCACAATTTCGGCAGGTTTCCTTGAGATAATTTTGTACTTCTTTTATGATTTGTGTTGAAATTATGTTACTACACATAGTAATGTTTAAATAACGGAAAGGCCAATTTATGGGCATTAATATTATTTTCAAGTTAATTAAATGAATTAATATGTCGGAAAGTTATTCAATATATTTAAGAGATCATGAATATGTTTCGACTTTGTTTAAGACAAAAATCGTTTGAAAATGCGAGGTCAAATATCTCGATATATTTTCATATTGCTTGAAGAACACAACATGTTTGCTATCACAATTCAATGAAACATTTGTATTTTGTTCAACGTGATCACAGAATTATTTTCACATGACTAAGCAACCAGGGAAAATCCATACAAATGCATTGTTATGTTATACGCCATTCTTTCATTTTATAAAACCTTGAAACTGTCAGATTCCAATAACTTGTAGCTTCTTATATATACCGAAATAAATGAGCAGTTTCCACCAAATTTTAATTTCCAGTATAAGTAACATTTTATGTACACGGAAGACAAATTTGATGTCGATACATATTATCTCCAGCTGAAACTATAAGGTTAGTACCTTTATGATTCTCATGTCAGAAAATTATCACCCAAGATGGTCTAGATTTGTAAGGAGTTTTTCGTTGGTTAGGTGAGGATACCAATTAGTATTAGAGTATTGACTTTTAGCATCATTAAATTGTCTTGGATTTGGGGATTGGGCAATAAATTAGATTTAATTTTATCATTTTTTGTTTGGTTGTTTTGTGTGTTGTGGCGTTTTCATTGGTGTATTCGACTTGCAGTGTTTATTACTCAATTGGCTAATCATCTAAATCGTTTACTTTTATTTATTTAACTTTTGCTTTGCGACTCGATATCCCATTATTTTGGGATAATAATAGATGACTATTGAAGAAGGATGCTCTTAATTTTTTGCCGTTTAAATTCACAAATCATTTAATTAATTCACACGAAAAACATACAAACAAAACTTTTACACAAAATATTATTAATAATTTTAATTAAAATAAATTTGATAAATTTTTGAAATCGAAAATTTCCCTAAATTTTTAAAGTTGGCAACGTTGGCTTAAGTGCTAGTGCTGAATCAGTACATCAGTCAAAACGTCCTAGTCGCCGTGGACAACAATCTCGTCATCCACATCGTTCCTCATCACGTCGGAATAAAGAAAACGGCTCGCGTCAGGGTAGTTTTCGCAATGCACGCAATTTACAAAATAGCCAAATAAAAGATAATGAATTGTCGAATAATGGCTGCAATATAAATAATGGCGGACGCTGTTTTATTAAAAAGCAACGGGCTGTGTCATTTGATCAGCAACAGCAGCAGCAGCAGCAACAACAGCAGGTCCATCAACAGCAACAGCAGCAAAATCAACATATAAAATGGTGTAGTAGTAATATCAGTAGTAATAATGGTAGTAGTAACGGTATTAACATAAACACGATTGGTGGCAATAATAGCTTTAATAGTAGTAATATTATTATTGATGATAATGATGACGTTGTTATGGATACAACACCATTGTCCACGACCGCCATAACAACAACTCACCACCACCACCATCATTATAAACCGCCCAGAATTTAAATTCACCAATTTTCTAAATTTTTTTATTAATTAAATTAATATATTATTTCACACAAAATGTTGTTTGTGCCAAATACATAAAAAGAATCATAAAATTAATAATCGAATTTATAATACATTGAATCTCTCTTTAATTAATTAATTAATCAATTAATTAATTAAAAAATTTAAAAGAAACATTTATTAATAAAAAATACGTTAAAGTTGATTCTTATCAATTTATAAATATTTAACCTTAAAGAAAAATCGAATATTAAGTCTGATTTTTATTAATTTCTTAATTTAATTAATAATAATTCAACTTTAACAAACATACAAACATAAAATTAAAATACATATATTAAATTATATTTATATTTATTACAAAAAAGAACAAATATATAAATAAATATTTATTAATGTGTTCGTTTTGTTGGATGTCCAATAATATCTTTAAAAATAAATTACATTAATTAATTATAAAAACTTACAAATGTAATAAAATTTTTAAAATTATATAAACAAATTTAACAAAAATATATAAAAAATGTGTTCCAATTTTGTTTTAAATACATATATGTATATTTAAGCAGAAATTTAATTAAATTATTATTATTAATTATTATTAATTATTAATTAATATTAAAGCCAAAGCAATTATTATTTTTCTACATATTTATTATAATTTACCCACCGAAATTTTATTTTGTAAATTTTGAGTGGATTAATCATTCCTTAATTTTTAATTTACAGTATTTTATTATTATTATTAATTATTAAATTTTAATGTAATTTTTACACTTAACATATAAAATTTATATAAAAAAAGATTGTGTCAAAAAAAAACAAAAAATTTAAAAGAAAATGAATAAATTAAATTAATAAAATTTTTAATATTTAAATGTTGCTAAATTTAAAAATATTTAAACAAAATTTTATATAAATGTTTTTAAAATTTAAAATTAATATTTATATAATAGCAAGATAATGAAAATGTATATTAAATTATATTAATGTGCAGGGTTGGTGAAGAATATGGTTTTTGTTTATAAACAGCATGAATATAAGTAAGTGTACAGGTTTGGGATCGATTAAGTATTTTATGTATGCACTTGAGCAGCATTACATATATGTTTTATATTTTATCAGCTGTTACAAATAATAGTTAACAAAACACGGTATACAGTATTTACATAACATTTTCAGAATTTCAAAATTACATATCTAATTTTTGAGTAACCGTTCTTTTTATAAGTGAATTAATTAAAAGATATAGGTAATTTTTAAATTTAAAATCTCCGCGTAATTAACAAATCTCTTTAGAAAAGTACTGTTTATATTTCTTTCACGATAGGATTATAAAAATAATTTTGACTTCAAATGGTAAAATAAATGATCTAAATGATCCGATTTGGATTAAAGTGATGCCACCTACCAGCCGTACTTTACATTGGGTGTATCCAGCCCATGTAGGCCTCACTAAAAAATAGTAGGCCTCACACATAATATTGGCTGGATGCAAAATACCGCACTCAAAAAATGTAGATATCTCACTGTTTAGTGAGGCAAAAATTTTCTGTCTACTTTTTAGTAGATATATTTTTAGTGAACCTGTACTTTAAATAACAATTTATTTTGTTCCATTTTCATTTCTTTTTATTGTTTTTACTTTCATCGTCTGAAGTTTAATAAATTAAGGACTCTCATATTTACTTAATTATTAAAATCAATTATATTAGACATAAACCAAAAATAATACGAATATATTGCATCCAGCCCATGTAAAATTCTACAACTGAGGAAAATCTACAAGTGAGACATCTCAAATGTAGGCCTACTTGGGCTGGATATACCCATTATATCGACACCAACTCGTCTCTTTAGCTTTCTGTCCTAACCCATATAATTAGAACTGCACATTAGTGCAGCTAATGCTTCCGGTCCCTGTTCATGGTTTATTTTAATAGTACACATTTCGGAGCTCCTAGGTAGAATAAGTTAGGTGAATAAAATCAGGAACTTGGCATCAATCGGTTTCCGGATCTAAATTGTATCAAACATTTAAAGCGATTTAAGAATCGTAGAACCTAATTTCCTTCATTTCGTTCGTTTTTTGAAAGTATCATTTGATATGAATCGCATATAAGTAGCAAGGTTGCGATCTTTTAAAAAAATGTTTTGCGAGGCATTTTAGTTTGAAAACTGAACCCATTGGTGGGTAAAGATCGATTTTAACTCCAATTTTCGGTCAGTTCTAATATTTTTGAAAGTACCTAAATCACTAAAGGCGGATTCATTGTTGTAGTTCGTTGTGTTCGTTCCGTTCCTTTCGTTCGGTATTTTTTCTGCAGTATTATTTTTTGGGTTTATTGTTGATGAAAAAATTACAGAACAATTTTATTTCACCTATCGTCGAAAAAACGAAATTTTGACTTTTGTAGTTTGGCGTTTTGTAGTTTTGGAGTTTTTACAAAAATAATGAAAAATTCAAAAACAAAACATCAAAACACAAAATGAACAACGTACTTGACTACAAAATAAAAATATCGAAAAAGTGTCTGTTTGTTTCTACTATTATATATCATGTCGTCTCTTTTTTCCCATGTTCCTTCGGTAAAAAAGTCAACTTGATGAAAAAAAATCCTATTGGTTTACAAAAAACAGAACGAACGGAATGAACGCAACAATGAACTCGGCTGACTTTTTAGTTAAATTTTTAATTATGAATTTACAATTTTATCACGTTTTCACCCCTATTACCGTGTCACGTAGATTGCCGTAGTCGCTTGACACGAATAAAGCCACATAAAATGACTTTCTTGTAATTTTTTCGAGTTTGTTTCGACTACGTAGAAAATGATTCAAATTGAAACTTTGCCTTCATTTCTACGACATAAAACACGATATAAATACTTTTTCAGTATCTTATTTAGTTAGTCATGTAAAAAAAATTTACGCAGTGTTTACAAATATTAAATTTAACCTATTTTGAATGTTGAGAACCAATATCCCGTCAAGTTTAAGGACTTTTTAGTATTGATTTCAATCATAAAAATTTTAAGGAACGTGAAGTGACGTCTCTGAATGTGACAAGACTACGGTAACTGGAGTGTCTTTTTCGAAAGTCGAGTTTTAGCATAGATAATGGGATCGCTCGGTCAAACAAAAGTCATTTGACGTAAGAGATTGTTGATAAATTTTGAATTTTTTTGTGGCGTCGAAAATCAGAATAAATAGTGAATTAATACCGTGTTTCTATCGTCGTAGAATAAAAGTGTAATAGGATATTATGTACTATTAACTATTGCGGTGGAAAATATAATACGTGACAAAGAACGTTTTTAACATTGTAAATTTGACAATGTAATAATAAATTTAGGTAATTTTCTTAGTTTATTTATTTAATATTGTATTACTGTATGTTTATTCATTTAATATTGTATTACATACTATTGTATTACTTAATCGATTTTAAATACCAAAATACAAAAACTGATTTATGGTGACGAATGCATTATTCTTAAATTATATTTTCCAATCCATCTTAGAATGATCACAAATTTGTAATATACATTTTCTATTTATACGGCTGCGGACCAAATCGTATCCATCCAGTCCTTTAGGACAGCCGCATGTTGGTTTACAATTTTTTATTTTTGTAAATTATAAAACTATTATTTTTTATTCTAGAAGTCTATAGGCTCCGTCAATAATTTCCTAAATACTATTAGTATCGTTTTCGCTGTTGTAAGTGCTGTGGCACTATTCTGGTTTTCCCTGGGAATAGGGAATTGGGAAAAATATTTTCATAGCATTTTTGCCTAAATTATATTTTTCTGGCCTACTGTTGGAATTAGTTTGGTGTAAATATTTTAGAAACAAAGTTGATTGGGAAACTTTTGTTCCACAAAATTTTTATAGGGAAAAATAATTCCCAATGTATCTTTCTTTCAAAAATATTTACACCAAACTAATTCCAACAGTAGACCAGAAAAATATAATTTAGACAAAAATGCTATGAAAATATTTTTCCCAATTCCCTATACCCAGGGAAAACCAGAATAGTGCTGGTCATGAAATTACCCAACCCCAGAATTTTTCTTTCGAGTATATAATTAATTGAGTACAGGCCGTACACGAGCTTAATAGATCGAAGTAAAACAATCAACCCTGGACATAGTATAAAATATATTTTTATGGGAACCAATACAATTAAGAAAAACACCAAAATTTATAAATTATTGAATATTTAATATATCATTATAGTTCATATTATACAATTTATTAAATAATATTATATTATAAAATTAATAATAAATATTATTGTTGAGACGCTATATTAAATTGAATAATAAATAAACTTAAACAATTTTACAATCTGTTACACACTAAACAAAAGAAATGAACAAGCGAATTTTTAACTAAATCACAAATATTTTATTAATCATATTATCAATGTATATTTCAGGAAGCGTTACGAATATTCTTCGAGACTTGTGTCTAATATAAAAAAACACAAATACATTCTCTATAAATTAGGCAGATTGTAAATTTATTAGATTTGCAAATTTTTATTTTGTAATTTCCTGACAAAATTGTTCCTCTAAAATTAACAGTTTATTATAAAAATATATGCAAACATATATTAATGATTTATCTACGAATATCTAAAACTCTATTGTATTTTTTATTATTTAAAAAATAAATCTGATTAATTAATTGAAATAAACTAAAAATAGCCAGGTAGTGGGAGTTGTTTTTTATTTTACTTTTTTATTTTCTAAACGTATACATATTTTTTTTTATATTTAATTTTTTTTTATAAATACTTTTATATATACAATTTCATTTAGACTGATTAAAGACTATTTTTTAACAAAATAAAAAAATATTTATAATTCTTAAGCTTAAAAAATCATAAATGTGTAATAAACTCACAAAATAAATAAATATTGATAGGTAGTAATAAACTTTAAATGCACAATATATTTTATATTTGTTTATTTTTTTTAGTAATATATAATTTAAATATTATACACAACTTTTTTAAATTTTGTTTCTTAATTGTCTTCCATTTTTAATCTTTATACTTATATAATTTATGCATTTTAATCATTCATTTTCAGAAACTTTTATTAAATTTATCAAATAATTGTCCAAAACAAAAAGAATAAATAAACGTTAAAAATTATCCAAAATACAATGAATTTTTTGATTTTATATATTTAAAAGAAAAATTTAAAACAATTTTTAAATGTCTTCAGGGTGTAATAAAACAAATTTATTTAATTAATAAAATTATAAAAATATAAATGTAAAATTAATAGACAAAATTTGAATTATTTATAAATTTTATTATGTAACTTCAGTTTATTTTTTTTATTATTTTTTTTTATAATAACATTATATATTAGTGAATTTTTTATAAATATAAAAATTATAAATTAATTTAATATTCAATATTATTATTCCTAAATTATAATAATTATAGTTATTATTAAATATTTGTATTTATTATATTTAATTTTTATGAAAATCAAATTGAATAATATTTTTAATAAATAAACGGAAAGTTTTTTATTTTTGGATTGGAGTTTCCCAATAATTGTTACTTAACAAAGTATGTGAACTGATTGCGTATTATCAGTACTATAATCATCACAAATTTATCCATTACCCCAAAAAACTTGTTTCCGTATAACTTTTTTCATTTGGAAAATGAAACCAGCATGAGCTTACGGTTATACAAAAAATTTAAGAGTTTTGAGGATGTTTGTGATTGGTCTCAAAAATATTACTTTAAGAATCTCCTGCAATTAATTATATAATTCAAAGCGGTATGGAACATATCGGCCCTAAGGCTATTTAGTTCGTGTTTTTTTTTTCATATAACCGGACAAGTGGTGCAGTGGATAAAGCTTCGGCACTTGGACCGGGAGGTATTGGGCTCGAATCCCATCAGAGGCTAGATGCAAATCGAATTTTCATCATCGATTACAATCGGTGATGGTAGTAAACACAACTAGACCCTCTGATGGAGTGAAGAATTCGGCGCCGACCCACCGTTCATGTCAATGTACACAGGTTGATATGGAGCTTGCAATGCGCAGGTGGTATACTGTAGTTGTGTGAGTAGGTGAATGGGTTAATGATGTGGCGTGAATGTGTGGGTATCGCAATGGGCCAAAAATGGCCTAAGTGTCAACCACTGAAACCTAACCTTCATATAACACGGAATAACTTCATCGAGAAATTAGCTTCAAAATTGAACAAAATTACGTTATTCAGCTAATTCCAATAACGAATACGGAATCAATGGTCTATACAAATATTGTTTACACATATAAATATTTTTTTTTTAGATAAGGTTGGCCTTAGAGGAGAGCCATGTGCCCTACGACCTTCGTCCGTAAATGCGCTTGAGTTCTGTGATGGCAGTAGTCAGAGTTAATTCCATAAGATTACAATGCAGAACAGTTTTAAATTTTTACTTTCTCCATCAACGATGCCGCGTGTTCAAAGCAAATTGTTGGCATACCACAACTTGCATCATAATTTTCCAAGCTATGTGACAAATCCTTGACGAGCGAATATCGTCGCGCTAAGTGTTCTGCAATACTTGCCGCGCTTGCTGCTGATTTGCGGGACGCACCATTTCGTCTTTACAACATTCGGACTCCAGTTGCATTTGTTGCAGTTTCGCACGACGTGCGAAAGCTCCATTAGCTTATTCATTTTAATTTTACTCCATAGGCCTCAATTTTTTTTAAGGTTATGTGACTTAACCGGATCGCTCGATCACAAATTATGCTACTTTTAATTGATTCACGTGACTTATAGCGCTTTCCGAGAGATCATCTATCCCTTTTGTGTTTTACTAACACAATTGTGCGGGTAGGGCAAAAGTACCATGTCAAAAATTTATTTTTGTACGAGTTTTCAACCAACTTACACATTTGTGCATTTCTTTTAAACTTATTTGCGTCTGAAAAAACACTATACTTTTACACACAATTATGTTGGTTGTACTTCAAATGAAGCAACATTTTTTATCAACAACGCCATTACATACTATGGTTTTTTACTCACACATTTGTGTGGGCTGGACTAAAATTGAGCCAATTTTTTTGTTTTCTTGGTTGAAAAAGGGCTATAATCTAAAACACTTCGCTTTGTAACATTTTAATAATACCTAACACCGTCACTTGGCGTCACTTCATCGGAACAATCATGAATAATGATGAATATCATCTGTTCTGTGGCAAATTTATTGGTTGAAAACATGTCAGATATAACATTTCCATTGTGGATTCAATAATTTATCATAATACGATGATCTGTTTTCGACGCATTATTTCCTGATTTTGCGTAGTAATCCGATTGGGTAAGATAAGATGAACATCACCGAGAGTCGTTTGAATATTCGGGGAAAGATGTTGAGGTCGATGTATTAACATAACGCCATTTTGATCATATTATGACCTTGTATAGTTTTCGATTCAATATTCGTGTCGATTATAGAACTCGTTGGGGTTACTGCGGTGGGAAGAAAACACATGGGAAGAATTCTGAAAGCAGACAATTTAGAATGTTTTATTCGAGCATGTGGAGACCACAAAACAACAAAATTAATTGGAACGACGAAACACTTGAAAATTGTGATGGTATATAACATCCCGATCATGGGGTGGAATTTTGTCACATCACTTTTCAATACTATCGAAATTTACATATCTAAATAGTACATAAATATAATGCAATTGTTGATGTAAATATGCTAACAACGACATTTCTATTTTCATAAAGAGCTAAACAATTATTTAGAGCAACAATAAATAGCAAAAAATAAAAGTTGGTACCGCCGTTTTGAGATCACATTTTTAACTTTGTTATGTTGCACCTAGCTCGTAGACAATTTTCATGCGGCAGCCTTGAGCCAACTCGAATAAAACATTGCATCTTTCTATTATCTATTTGTTTTATGAGAGCAAAATAGCAAATTTATTCTGGTAGACTGCGATCGCAACAGAAAAAGCATAACGAATCTTCGATTGAAACAAATGATGTTATAAAATCCCACCTCTGGGCTGGGATGTCTAATGCAAAATACAAACAAATTTATCCGGATAATGAAGAATTACTATTATCACGAAAAAAATCATATTGTTCAAAATTGGACATTGCTTTGACATTAGACTTGTGTCGAGAAATGTATAAAACAAACAATGATGAAAATGAGGTAATTGATAAACTAAAAATTTGATAACGAAATTGTCGAAAAACCAAAATACCCAATAAAAATAAATTAATGGCAAATAATGAAGATATTAAAATATTTCACATTGACCGAATGAACGTAATGCCAAAACGTTCTATTGTCATGAGCCATAAAGATTATTGTGAAATGATGCGTTTAACAAATCCTGAACAACGAGAGCTCATACTGGAAGCAATATATCGACGAATGCACACTTCTGATGCAGAATCATTACAAATTTTCTGCAGTGGTCCTGCTGGTTGTGGCAAAACTTTCACTTTGCAAGCACTGATGGAAACATTTAACAGATTTGCCTTGACACATGATTCAACATATAATTCATATGTCGCATGTGCGTCAACCGGTAAAGCTGCTGTAGCTCTTCGTGGACAAACTGTTTATTTCAAATTTAAAATTTTCATATCGCAACGCGACACGGGTTTTAATTGTCAAAGTTTACGAATATTTCAATCAATATTTCGTGATATCCGTATTGTGTTTATTGATGAAATAAGTATGATAGGCGCCGAATTATTCAATAGGATAAATTCACGATTACAAGCAATTACGAATAGCTTTGATAAACCATTTGGCGGTATGAATATCATCTTTAGTGGTGATTTACATCAATTACCTCCAGTGAGAGCTACACCGATATATCACGCCCCAAATCAATACTTAATGGAGATATTTTGTGGCGTACCATCAAATATTTCCCTTTGCACACAGTCGTTCGACAAAGTAATGAACAATTTAGTTCAATATTGACAAAAATTGGCAGTTGATGTAATTGAGAGTCGTTTAGTGCCACTAAAAGACATTGAATCTAGTTGTCCAAATGCCATACGTTTGTTTTTCCGAAATGATGTTGTGGTTGCATATAATCATAACAAATTCTGGTTTGGCAAATGGTGCAATATGTTATTTATGACACAATGAGTATCTGGATACACAAGTAAACCGTTTATGGGTCGAATTTATTGATAATGTCATAGGTCCTAAGCTTCGATTAAAATATCGTACTCATATGACCGAAAATAATATACACAATAATTGGACACCAATAATTTTACGAAGTGGTACAGTTAGTGGGGGTAATAAATCGATACGATTAAAGAGAATTCAATTTCCATTGGTTGAAAAGGCTGCTGTAACCATACATAAGTCTCAGGGCGCTAATTGATTCTAATGTACCGGTGGAAAAATATATTTTGAAAAAAGATGTTCGTATAAAAATAGACCTATCGGTTCATCCCGGCTCTGCCAGTCCTTTGAATTAAGCGGCTCAAGGAACCACTAATTCTAAAGGTTTTGATCTTTTTAGGCGCTTTGGTCCATAGGTGCGATGCAGTAGGTTCCGCAGCTCATCGTTAGCATGCTGCTGCAGTCACAGTACATGACTTCTTGCAAATTTTTGTATTTCATCGCTGACGTATTCCATGTTTAGGTTTCGATGGAGATTGTCATTTCTAATGTACCAAGGAGCTTTCACAATGCTACATAGTACTTTGTTTTAAAATGTTTGAATGATCTTCATTGTAGTTTTCCTTGCGCATCCCCAAAGCTGAATGCCATACGTCCAGATAGGTTTAACGAGTTGTTTATATAACAACAGTTTCTTGTGCGTTGTCAGTTCAGAGTTTCTTCCAATACGTCAGTGCATTTTTCTGAATTTTAAAATCAGCTCTTGTCTTTTCTTTTTAGCATGCGCTTTCCACCTGAGTTTAGAGTCTAGCGTCATGCCGAGGTACTTAGCATTATCAGAATATGGAATTTGTTGTGAATTCAGTCTAATCGGAATATATTCTAATGTCCTATTTGTAAAGTTGATATGTGTTGATTTCGATTCGTTAAGTGTTATTCCCCATTGTTTTGTCCAGTTATTTATTATATCAACAGCATTTTGTAGTTTTCTTGTGGACTCAACGATACTAGCATGTGGTCATAACAGCTGCGCCATCAGCAAACGTTCATAATCTAGCTTCTTCTATGTTTGGTAGATCATTTGTATACAGGAGGTATAATACGGGGCCTGGAACACTGCATTGTGAAAACTCTGCCAATATTTCTCAGTTTAGAGTATTCCTCTTCCTGTCTCACCCGGAAGTAACGGTCGTTGATGTAAGACTTTAGCAATTCAAAATGTTGTTTTGGCAAATTTCGTTGGAGCTTAAATTCTAGACCACGGTGCCAAACCTTATCAAATGCTTGGGCTACGTCTAAGAATATTGCTAAACATACTTCCTTTTTTTCAAGCGCCTCCTCAATTGTATCAGTAATCCTATGTACCTGTTCTATCGTTGAGTGCTTTTCTCGAAACCCAAATTGATGTTCTGGTATAAGATTTCTACTCTCTATAATTGGCTTTAATCTCTTGAGAAACATTCTCGAAATTATTTGATGTTGTTGTTAACAAAGAGGCCTTTACGATGTTTTGTCATTTAGTGATTTGTTAGACTTTGGAATCATTATGTTTTCCGCTACTTTCCACTGTCTTGAAGCAAAACATAGTCTAAAGATAGCATTGATTATGTGCTGTAGTTTTCTTAGTGCTTTTGCTGGTAGATTTTTGATTATTTGCCCCGTTATCAAGTCGTATCCAGGGGCTTTTTTATCTTTGAGGTTTTTTACTTCTTGTTTGCTTTGTTTCAGAGTAACTGGTAGTACAGATGTCTCGTCTACTTTGCTTATAGGTGTTAGATATTCATTATCCGCTTGTCCAGTTGGTGGTTTGAACGTATTTTCTAGGTGTTTGACAAACACATCATCTTTTTGATTTTCACTGCGAGCCCAGGTTCCATCAACCATTCTAATGGGTGGCATTTGCATTTTAGACCTTTTTAAACCTTTGGTGGCTTTCCACAGGGAATAGTCTGTGTCAGGTTTATCTGTCAGATTACTTAGGAATCTTGCAACTGACTCATTCCTAATCTCCTTTATAAGTAGTTTAAGTTTGTTGCACGATTTGTTTTTAGGATTGTTTTGTCTTCAGGGGCTCTGGTTCTCTACCAAGTCTTACAAGCTCTTCTTTTTTCGTTAACCAACTCTCCCACTTCAACTGGATAGTATATACTTTGTTGTAATAATTCTTGCTGATGAGGAGTACTTTCTCAGGCTGCTTTTTACACCCTTTACGTTTTCTAGTTCTTCTTATATCGTGTATTAGCGTTCGAGATTTGCACCTGTAGGTTGATGCTTTCTTCGACTAGCTGTTGAAAGTATTCCCAGTTCGTTCTGTTATTTGTTAGTCTTGGAGGGCTTGTTTTCCTTATTACCGTGTCTTTTATTGTCATTACAACTGGAGAATGGTCTGGCGATAGCCCTTCTTCATTTTCAACTTCTAAGTAGTTTTCGGAGATACCTTTTGATGTATAGAAATCCAGAAGGTCAGGAATTTTATTTGGGTCCGTAGGCCAGTAGGTTGGCTTTCTACTGGAGTGAAACTTACATTTTAATATCCTCTGTCTGCTTCGAATAGCTCCATTCCTTTGGGCTAGTTCTATTTGATCCCCAGAATATGTGCTTCGCGTTAAAGTTGCCTCCAATAATAAAATTATTACCAAGCGGTTTAAGAAGTTTGATGTAGTCTTCTGTTTTTGAGTTATATCTGGGTGGACAGTAGATTGCTGATATACTATAGCTCTTGTTATTTTTGGTTTTCTTCCTCCTCTATTTTTAATTCTTCGTGGTGTTTTATATTATCCTTAATGCAGATTCCTGTCCCGCCTCTAGCTCTTTCTGCTGGATGTAGAGCTTGATAGCACTGATATCCACGAATTTTGGTATACGAGGTTCTGATAAAATGACTTTTTGAGATTTTTTTTTGTGTTAAAAAAAAATACTTCTAATTCTGAAATGCGTTGCGTTAGGTCATTTGCATTCCAGGTAGCAATTCTTAAATAGTATGTCATTATTTTGTCTTGTTAAGTTTGTATGGACTAGAATGAAGGTAGTCAATAACTTCTGTAGTTTTACTTGACGCATCGGTTATTCTTTTATTTTGGCTCATCGATGTATTTTCCAGTGTTCCTAGTCTCTGTGTTTGTTTTTTCAGTAACTCGCCCATAGATTCTAGTGTTTGGTCCTGGCCATCCAGATGTGAATTGATAGAGTTAAGCTTCTGAAATATTTCATGCAGGACATGGGTTTCCTGACTCGGCTCGTTCTTGATATTTTATGCCTTCTCTTACTTTGGTGAAATTTAGGGGGATTTGTTTTGAGTAGGATTGCATCCTAGGTTGAGAACTCTGACTTATTTGATTTCACTTGTTGTCTGTTAAGCTTTGCACCTCTTTCGCTACCTCGCAGCCTCTGTAATTTGATGTGTGATGATTTCCACAGTGTATGCATTTCACTGGTTCGTTCTTACTTTTATTTCATTCTTTTGATAGATGTTTCTCAGCGCACTTTACGCATCTGGGTTCCCTATTACAGTATTTGCGTGTGTGGTTGTACGCCTGACAGTTGTAACATTGTGGCATTCTACTAGGGTTCTTTTAAATGTCACAATCTTATCTTTCATGTTAAGGATATCTTTGATTCCATATATCCTATCAATGCTCTCAGCGTTGTCAAATGTTAGCATGAAAAGGGGGAGGCCAACTTTGGTTGTTTCTCGTTCACCGTTTGCGTTTATAGTGACCTTTCTCTTTTTATTCACAGCGTTTAGAATTTAAAATCTTTTCTGGATAATGCTTCAACCAGCGAACACTTAAGAACTTAAGTTGCATGCTGTTTATACCATTTCGGTTAGTGCTACAATCATTAAAATTGCATAGGCTTCTCGTCACAAATAAACAACTGACCTCTAAAATTTTGGTGGTCGTACCGTTCCGCTAAGTAGTCCAAACGGAGCACAACTTAACCTCTTAAGTTTTCACTGGTTGAGGCTTAAGTTCTTCAATTATTTCTTCGTTGGGCCATGTATAATGTAGCCCTCTAGCCATGACTTTAATTGGTTGTTCAGCTTTGTTTTTATATGTAAACCATTCGATGTTTTGAGCGATGATTGCATTTGATAACATCCTGTACGTTTCTGTTTCAAGTGCATTCACTTACCAAACGTTATTCAGTGCATTATTGTTTGGAACTAACTTCACTAATTTTTTAATTGTTTCGAATTCACTAACTTTAAGTATGTTAATGGGTGGAGGTGGTATCTCTTTTTATGGATTGGTTGGTTTTCCTGCATTTCTCCTTGGTTGATTACGTTGGATGTTTTAGCTGGTTGCTTTGGTCACTCTTTCGGTATCAGTGATACGTTCTTATGTACCTTCACTAGGTCCGTAGATGATGGTTCAGGTTGTTGGGGTTGTGGTTTTCTGACGCACTGTGTTGATTGTTCCACTTCAGGCGAAGATTCTGCTTTTTTTTTTGTTTTGACGTTTAGTTTTAATTTGCCTTCGTATAAAACTCGTTTCATATGCCAATTCATCTGCATCTGTTTCATAGATAGTTATAGTATTTTCTTTGGCTTATTTATCATTTTTGATTACAGCAATTTCTTCTATAAGCTGTTGGACTTCTTTGAATAGCTATTCATTGATTTTCATTAAGTTTTCTATCGATTTCTTTAACTCATCGTTCTCCCTGAGTTCAGCATTTTCGTTCTTCGGCTGTGTAGCGGGATGCATTTGTCTAGTTGGTGATCTAGGGATACTTGTGCTTGGTATAAATGGGTTTCGCAATGGTTGGCTCACCCCAGAATCCGTTGAGCCTGCCTCGTGTAAGGGTGGATTAGCCAACTGTAAAGTTGGCGTACCACCTGGGGTAGGCATTCAGTTTTGTTGTACACTCATTTCCTTAATGATTGGTTTATTGTTCAGGGCTTCTTCCCCTAGCAAGATTTGGTCCGCGGATGGTATTTTATTACCCACCTACCCTCTGGAGTGCCGGTTAAAGGACATTCCCCTATCCGCCACCTGGGGACGCGCCACGATGGGAGTTCAGCTTCTCCGCACATTATATCTGTTTTTGGCTCGAAATAAAAGTGTTACCACAGCACAACCATCGTGTTCGGTTCGTTCGAAAGATGACTTTAGAGCGTTAATATAATTCGAATTTAGGGCAAAGAATTAAAATAAAATAAAAATAATAATTGATTTGTGTTTATTTGTTGTATAAAAAGAAACATATCATTTTCTTTTCTGTTTGTGTTATTTATTTTCCGCCATGTAAATGGCGTAATGGAGCTCATAATGCTTAGGATCACCACAACAACGCCACCCCAGTGCGCCTTAGCTGAGAAAACGCTGCAGTCGGTGACTCCTATAGGTAAATTCTGTTTACGAACGGCTTAAACCTCGGTTCGTAACAAGATTTTATTAGCTCTGACTTAATTATACATTTCTAGTTTTTTGATTGAAAGAGAAGAACCCTTCTCAAAAACTATTTTGTTTCAGACATTATGCCACATTATAGACCACCTAAAATTTATATCTTTGCAGGTTCAACAGATTCTCAAAATGTGGGGTTACATTAAAATTAGGAAATTTCATATTCATCCATTTGATATGTGCTTTTGATAAATTGTGATAGATTTATTTCCACCATAAACATGAGTTAATACGTTTTTTTATTAAGTAAATAGTCTATAATAGTGAACATGTAGATATGTGGTTGTAATTTTTATTAGATATACGACGGAGTGATAAGAAATCGATAGTTATTTTGGTTGTTTTATTTTGTACGCTAGGCATGTCTGTTTGTCTTGGGCATAAGGCAAAATGTATAAATATAAGTAGTTCGTAGTATGTGCTTGCACTAAAGAGAACGTCGAATTTTGGGTCTTTCATATTTAAATTATTAATTAACATGTTTCTCTTATTTATTTTAATTTTAATAAACCACCAACATTCTCTTGCTTAGGTTTGCTATTTTGTTGCTTTAAAACTTAATTAACGAAACAAAAACAATATACGGAGTATATTTTCAATTAAATCCGGACAAAAGACAAAATTTAATCACGTTCATCTTTAATGAAATTTTCGAATAATCTACTCAATTGTTATACTAATTGGCCATCGCAACATCATAATTAAATTCAATGAGACATTCATCTGCCTGCATGTATAAGTATGAGTTGAGTTTTAAATAAGTTAATTAATAAAACAGATGTGAATTATCTACATATTTTACAAAAATGTGACGCACTGTATTTAATTCACCTAATAAATTTTGAGTATACGTATACAGTGTTAACAAGTCGTTTATGATTTGATTTTCCAAAATAAATTAAATTTGTGTAATAAACGTTAAACAAGCAAACAAATAAAAAATAAATTATTACGAGTAGACATATTTTGATAGTTGTAGTTCTTTTTCTCATTGAAATTCGATAAGTTCATAATGCAGTTTATTGGTGTACATTAATCTAGACCGGTTTACGAAACTGATGTAATTTTGAGGTAAGTAGCCGTCTTTTGCAAAACACTATATACTTAGCCGTATGTCTTAATTTTTGACGTTTAGTTAGTTTAATATGCTGCCCCAATGAACGGTGTACTCATCCGAGGAAGAACTAAACCTTCATTGTTATTTTTACTAACGCACTGTAATTAATATACACAAAATATTATTCTTTACACATTTATAAGACGAATGTCTTCGTACACTATGAAATGAAGAGAAGCAAATAAACAAAAAATGTAACTGGCTATAATTTATTATTATTTGAAACCTCAACAAAAACATAAATAATCGTTTGTGCCACAGTTCTAACTTGTATCGCATGTCGAACAGTTCAACAATGATGAAGTGATCATTATTCCAAGAATTAAAAATTTTGTGTTAAACGCAAGTGATGTATGTGCCAAAGAACACTTTAATAGTCATGTATTTACATAAGTGATTAAATTAACAAATATTTGTAATTGGATATTTGCAGTAATTAAATATACAAATTCTGAATTTTTCAAATATTGATCTCGTCTAGAGCAGATATTAATAGAACCTTGAAACGAAATCTGTTAAGATATTCAAATTAAGTAAATTTGTAGTTTTTGAAGGAATCATGTTGTTATTCGTTTATAGTGTGTGTATTACTGAAGTTCAAGACAATTTTTTAATGTTACCTTGAAAATTAGAAAATTTTATAAATCGAAGACCATAAAATTTACAAATATTCTTTATAACTCTTTGCGAAATTAGAACAACATTAATTTTTTGTTTGGTTGGCTCAATGCCATATACAAAGTGTGTTTGATTGAATTCTTATTGCATAATTTTTTTATTTCTCTAAATTAGACATTCAGTTCCGAATAATAAATAAAAGTTTTAACGCATTATAGTAAAAAAAAGAGTTGGGAGTTTCTATTCTAAAGTTTTTACGTGTATTATCAAAACTTATTTATAGTAGATTATCATGGCGAATGCAAACATAAACACACATTGATAAGACCCGATTTCCCGCTGTTTTGCTAATTTGTTTTGGTATGAGGTCACATGCAAATCAGTTTTAGTGTAAAATTATTTCTTAACTAAAGTTTACAGTTTTATTTATACGCTGCCTTACTAAATACATTTACTAGAATTACGTTTTGAACCCGCTCAAACTGCAATCAGTAATTTATAAAAATTTAATTATTATTGTATTCAAAGTTCCTTCAAGTTTATATTTTTACGATCATGTTTCAAGCTTGCATCACTTTTCGGAATTAATATTTTTTTCATTAATTACAGATAATCCATACATCCAGGTCGACAAGGAATTATCGCATTTAACACGGGTGTGCTAGTTACAGTAATTCCCTATATACGATGAGAGACTTGGGTGAGAAACTATTTCTAAAGTATTGCTGCTATAAAATTGCCAATATTGAAACATACAGTCCACTAATAAGTTTTTGTTTGAAGAAAGTGTTTGAGTATATATCTTGTCAAAGCTGTCTGTTTCATTATTAGCTTTAGCATGCAATCCACTATAAAGTTAACTAAGACAAGTACAATTTCTATTTTACTGTACTTTTTTTATCCATAGTATTTTAAAATTATTTACTATGTGCAAAAGTGCGAGCAGTCTAAAATCAGTATTGTCCATATTCTTTTTCCTAGTATCATTCCTTCTAGTCTTAATAATATCTCTCCGCCATGTATATTCAGAGGACTCACGACCTAACATAATATTTATACTAGCTGATGATTTGGTAAGATGACTCTGTTATATAGCAATACCTTCATTAATAATTGTATTTTGTTATTAAAAGGGATTCAATGATGTAAGTTTCCGAGGATCATCAGAAATAATGACACCAAATATTGATGCGTTGGCTTACTCCGGAATAATTTTAGATCGTTATTATGTAACGCCGATTTGTACACCATCACGGTCAGCGCTAATGACTGGTAGATTACCGATTCACAATGGAATGCAGCATACTGTTCTGTATGGGGCCGAAACACGGGGACTTCCGTTAAACGAAAAACTACTTCCGGAATACCTTCGCGATCTGGGCTATTCAAATCATATTGTAGGCAAATGGCATTTGGGTAACTATAAAAAAGAATATACACCGCTATATCGTGGCTTTGAGTCACACACCGGATTTTGGACTGGACATCATGATTATTTTGATCATACGGCTGTCGAACGACCAGGATGGGGTCTTGATATTCGACGGAATATGGAAATTGCTTATGATTTGCATGGAAAATATACCACCGATATTGTAACGGACGAATCAGTAAAAATTATTCGAGATCATAATCAATCGACACCGTTATTTTTGTACGTAGCTCATGCTGCAGTTCACTCAGGTAATCCGTATAATCCACTTGCTGCACCTGATGCTTATGTGGCAAAGTTAGATCACATCAAAGATTTTAATCGACGAAAATTTGGTGCCATTTTGACGAAATTGGATGAATCGGTTGGCGAAATAGTGAAATCGCTTTTTGAAACTGGAATGCTTAGCAATTCCATTATTGTATTTAGCACTGATAACGGTGGCCCAGCTGAGGGGTTTAATTTAAATGCTGCATCAAATTGGCCGCTTCGCGGTGTTAAAAACACATTATGGGAAGGTGGTGTTCGAGGGGCGGGACTGCTTTGGAGTCCGTCATTAAAAAAACCGCGACGAGTTGCCCGACAAACTTTTCAAATTTCGGATTGGCTTCCGACGTTGTATGCGGCGGCTGGTGGTAATTTGGAAGATTTGGCGGGCTACCGTATCGATGGTCTTAATTTGTGGGAAGAGTTATCGAACGATTTACCGTCAAAGCGTCGTGAACTTCTTCATAATATCGATGACATTTGGGGGAGTTCGGCTGTCACAGTTGGGGAATGGAAAGTTGTTCAAGGTACAAATTATGGAGGGCAATGGGATGGTTGGTATGGGCCATCGGGCGATCGGAATTCCTCATCTTATGATACAGAACATATTAGAAATTCAAACGCAGGTAAATCTGTGATTCATATGGGCATGTTTCCTGACGAGGATGAAATTCTTCGTATACGAGGAGTCGCCAATATTAATTGTTCAAATGCACCTGCGTACGCAGACTCTCCAGCAATCAAATGTAATGCTTTGGAAGCACCCTGTCTTTTTAATATATACAATGATCCTTGTGAGCAGTACAATATGGCTTCGTATTATCCGGCCATATTGAAAGAAGTGTTGAATACGCTAAAGAGATATAACCAAACAGCCGTACCTCCTAGTAACACACCGCTTGATCCGCATGGAGATCCAAAGTATTGGAATTATGTGTGGACAAATTTTGGGGATTATCCTCGTGAGGATTTATAATATTGTAAATTAGTTTTAAAGAGGACTGAATAGTAATAAAAATTTTGTACCAAGGAAGAGTTTACCTGTTTATTTTGGGTGGTGGATAACTCCTGATAATAATTGAAACGCTTTGTTCTAGGTCAAAAACAGAATTCAATAAATGATTTTGTAACCTTTGGTTAGACAGTTTGCTATGACTATGTTGGACTACTTTACGTTTCTTTAACTCGTATCCGTTTATTTACATGGTTAGTGATCTCCAAGGTCTTCGAGTCTCGGTATTTTGATGTCTGGTAATAGGTTGTATGTTTGGGAGATTGTTTCCAGTATTTTCGAGAATATTCCGGAAGTGGTGTAAATTACGAGAATTATTGTTGTAAAACGCCAAACGCTACTCGTCACAATTTATTCCACTACTAATTTCCCGCACTGTTTACTTTCGCGATAGTTTAATCGTGTATCGAATCTCTTCTGAATGAGTCACTAAAAAACCTACTGAAAACTCACGCATTGCGTTCATCTTATCCGTGTTTATATTTCGCACTGAATATTACAGATTGTCAGCGAACTTTTGTTTCTATTCCAGGTAAAACTGTAATAACCCGCTAACCACTATTATCAAACTACTTCTAGTGCTTAAATTTAGATGTCACTAATTTCACAAAAATGTCATGTCATTTATTTCTTAACTCTTACAGTGCATCCATAATAGAATTCTTATTACTTTTTTTTGCAAAAAAGTATGAAAAAAATTTTTTTTTCCTCAAATTTTTTTTCATACTTTTCTGAAAGGAAAAAGTAAAAGGAGATCAATTGGGGATGCGTGTTTAATTGACCATTCTACGGTGAATTACTGTCTCATTCAAGTGACCATTCCACGCAGAATTTATGGACTCAACTAATTCTATATGGGGTTTATTTGCCAAAATGTATTATATTCATTTAAATAATTATTTCAATTGGCACGCTACAATGTGGATTCTGTCAAAGTGTTCAGAACATTTATAAATTTAAATATAAATTGATTTACTCGAACTGCTCAACCCTAGTTAGTATTGAAGATCTACTATCTACGTTACTATCAGATTTCGAAAATAATAGCAAAACTCCTCCATCAAAAATATGGTTTGAGAGGTCTTGGATCAGGCAGCAAATTTTTACTACTTTTAGTTCATAAATCTAACGTTTTCATACTGCCGACAAATTAATAGTTTCTCAAAGAATATGAACTTTTCGTATATCATTTAAAATGCCTTGAAGAAGGCCATACAATTAGGTGAAGCACCTTAGTAATCGAAACTACCGCTACGGCACTGGTTTACATTCCAATACAAACTTGTGTCACATCGTTTGCAAGAACTTGGAAAACCAACAAATATCATTGTTGATGTCTTAAAAATACTACAAAAGCCACCACATTTTTTCATCCATAAATTTACTCTAATTCCGATAGCCATCTGCCTTAAGACCACGTTGTGATAAAAAAAAGTAAAACTGGTCTGGTTTTCCTGAAGTTTGTTTATTCTCAGAAATGAAATCAGTCTCAAACTGTGTATGAGTGGGCATATCATAATTGCCAGAACAGTATATTAACGTAGTTTCAATGCCTTTACCAACTGGGTTATTAATTGTTATCTGGCGTAATTTAAGTTTGACGTGAACTAATACGACGGCCCCTCCTTCATTTTTCTAATTTGTGTGGATAACTGCAGCAGGGAAACTTTCGAATTTCAAAATGAAACTTACCAATTAAGGCCAATTTGTGGTAATTAGTGCACACGGAAAAAATTAGTGCTAGTCCAGGAGCCGAAAAAAACGGGAAAAGAAAATTTCAAATTTCGCCTGAAAGATGAAACAAATAAAACTCGATATCTAGAAAAAGAGAAATAATTTAAGCCTAATTTTAATACTTCCCAAAAGCGGCGAAACTAACGAAATTTGTGCTTGTCATAGAAAGAAAATTTTCATAAATTTTTAATTCATAAATTGAGGAAAATAAACATGCCCCTAAAAGATACTAAATAACACAAACAAAATACAGAAGTATATCGTTCAATAATATTTGTGTTGAACAACAACGCCATCCGAATAATATAGTGGCTAAATTTGTGCTAATCCAGAATTGGCCTAATTCCGTTGAACAACGAGGACCGTTGAATGATGAATATTCTGGCAAAAAATGTTCTAGAAATCAATAAAGTTTGCATTTCTGATTGCAAATTCCTGTAAATATTGATCATTGCCATGGAATTGGGCCAATTCGGGATTAGCACAAATTCAGTCACTACGTTTTTCGGATGGATGATCATTATTTACAGGAATTTGCAATCAGAAGTGCCAACTCATGGGTTTCTAGAACACTTTTTGTTAGAAAATCGTTAATTCAACGGTCGTTTTTGTTCAATGGAATTGAGCCAATTCTGGATTAGCATAAATTTAGCCACTATATTTTTCGGATGCCAATGAACATACCTGATAGAAACATGGTATCTTATTTGCGTATTCCTAGATTTTAAAACATTTTATTTTTATTGTTTATTTTGTTGGTCAGCACAAATATTATTGAACGATATACTTCTGTATTTTTTTGGTTTATTTAGTATCTTGTAGGGGCTTGTTTGTTTTTCCTCAATTTATGAATGAAAATTTATGAAGTAATCATATTTCTATGATAAGCACAATTTTTTTCAGTTTCGCCGCCTTTGGAAAGTATTAAAATTAGGCTTAAATTATTTCTGTTTTTTTCTAGATATCGGGTTTTATTTGTTTCGTCTTTCAGGTGAAATTTGGAATTTTTTCCCCCGTTTTTTCGGCTCCTGGACTAGCAATAATTTTTTCACGTGTGCACTAATTAGCAGAAATTGCTAATTGTCTAATTTAGGCGATCTTGCTTTACGATATTGTAATTTTAAATGATATAAGGTGCCGAGAGTTTAATTATGTCTCATCTTAATGTCATTAATATCATTAAAACATGTTTAAAATTTAACGTGGTTGATCTTTCTCGGGATGCTTATAAATCAAATTAACATTTAATGCGACACATTACTTGTATGATTACACATTAAACATTAATGTTCTATGAATATGTGCATATGATTAAATAACAAACATTTTTGTTTCTTGATTTTTAATTTTTTTTGGGCGTACCGCTTGCAGAGCGCTAGTTGATAGATTGGACGTCTTATATTAATGAATGCAGGTTAATCTATAGCTCTCTGCAGTTGGTGTGGATGGCTCGAATTGGACAGTGTAAATATAGGAAATACATATTTCCTATTTCTTAAATAGACGAGTGTCTCCTATTTAACTTCATAAGCTTTTCATTTTCTAGTGTAAGCCGTTTGGTTTGGGATATACTATGTATCGTTCTTTGGGTGAAATAATAATATCTTACTGTATCATCTTTACATTGAATTGATTTCAGAATTTTTTGTTACATATTTACGTAAACAGTCTGGAATATTTTGAGTTACATATTTGAACTTGTTGGCAGATTCAATATTTGTTCAAGTGAAACTGAACTGGCTATAAATTATCAAAGTGTTGTAAATAATTAGTTGAAAATAAACTAAAATCAGACTGTATATCGGCGCCGTGGCTTAGTTGGTTAAAGCGCCTGTCTAGTAAACAGGAGATCGCGAGTTCGACTCTCGCCGGAGCCTCAGTAGAGTTTTTCTTTTACTATCAATTAATAATTCGAATTTAAGTATGTATATATAAATTTAAATTTTTAAATCCAATATTAAAGTTTGATTAATTATAAATTCTCGACACCAAAACCACAGAAAACCACATTATACGTACTGAAATCACTTGCGGTTACCCAAAAACAAAACAAGGCGAATAAAAGCGGAAAATTTTTTAATGTCGGTAACAACAACAAAAACAACAACAAAGGTGATTCTAGTAAAAAAAAAAATTACCCACAAAAAATGAAATAAAACAACAAAAATGAAAAATGTGAAATTTGGAAATTTAATTTTCAAAGCAAAAGTAAAATGATATTTCTAATCTTCTTGTGTTGTTGTAATTTCCGGAATGATTTTATCATCATTAACCACCCGTATATGTTTCTGTTAGGAGACCGGTGTTTTAGTATTGGTGAATGTTATGCCATCAACCGAAGCATTTTAAGTATTCAAGCAAGACGAAAATGGAGCTTTCTCGTTTTTATATGAAGTTTAATGTTATAATACTTTATTAAGAATATCCAACAAATGGAAATTTAATTAAATATTCATTAAAAAACGAAAACAAAGAAAAACTAAATGGAAAAATTTAAGAAGGTACTGTCGATGATAAAGTATAAGAAGTAGCAATACATACTGTAGTATTACATAAAAAGTTTTGGGTGGATTAATGATATGAATGAAGATGGTAGTGTGGAACTGAGTATGTTACCTGTGTCTGAAGGATATATTTGCTTTTCGTAAGCAGTTTATAAAAATTGAATGCAGTACAGCTTTCAATTTGATCTTCGTTATTGTGTACATTTAAAATTCTTAGAACTGATTATTCAGTTCACAAACAATTTGAAAATCAAATTATTTTAGGCTTTTTTGGAATTTAAAAAAAAGAAATTTCTTTTTTAAATTATTATAACCATTGCTAAGTGGCACCGGTTTGCTAGCAAAGCGTCTGGTATTATTTTATAATAAGATAATTAATTATTAATTTTTAACCTAGGTGCGGGCAACTTAAAATTTATCAACGGCGTTTAATAAATTCTCATATGAGTTTATCGACAGGCTAACTACCCAAAATCCAACCATAATAAAGTATTTAGAGCAATCATGAGACAGACAAAAATATAGCAACTGACTAGAACTTTGTGCGTATATGATCCACGAGTAATTGGAACGAGTTGCTGCCAAACTCGGGATTGAATGCTTCTAAAATTGGTTATAACTAAATTTTAGGATCCGAATGCCTGATACTGAAGCATTTTTGGCTGCATTTTTACTATCGTCTCCGATTTGTTTTAGCGCTCTGGTGGCCAAAAACGAGGCAGAAGCGAGATCATAGGTGACCGTTGTTAGCTGGAAATGTCGTATGGATTGCAAAGGATCTGGCCGCCAAACAATTATTGGATATTGAGCATCCTCTGACGCAATGGCAACCTGGCGGTACATTTTCTCCACATCCGCTTAAAATACTATTTTATGTTCTCTAAACCGCAGAATAATCGCGAACAAACTGGTTTGTACTGTAGCCATTTAAGGAAACACCCGTGCTAGATTTTGAAGATCCAAATACAACCCTCATTTTTGAGACATTGTTAGATGTTTTGAGCACGCCATGATGCCGTAATCGATATACGACCGTTTCTTTTCTTAAACTGTACACGTTGAACGCAGCGATCAGTTATAAAGCTGGCTTGTGAACCGGAGGCTAGCAAAGCCCTGCACGGCGTTGCTTTTCCTGAATGGTCAATGATTACGTACTACAGCAGTAGGGAGAATTGCTGAAATGCTGTTATTTTGGCAGTGATGACTCTTGGTGATTTCTTCTGAGGATGGATGAAACGTAGTTTGAGTAGATTCACCAGCGGCTTCTTCGAGATGTAAAAGCGTGTTGTGTTTTTTGTCACATCGTTGACATCGTCGCTTGAATGTTCATCGAAAAATCGGATGATTGCTGCTTAGACAATTAAAGGAGCGGTTTGTGCGTTTTGTAAACTTTTTTCGATCATCTGCTCTCAACGCTTGAAACTCCTTATATTGAAAAATAGAATGTTCCTTGTCGTTACATATCGCGCATTGATAAACCGGTTTTACGCAGCGTGACTACCAATTTCTTCTTACTCATGCTCACGCAGGCAACATGCTCCTTTACTTCTATCTTTGGAATAGATGGCTTTGACTTCGACGGAGATGTTAGTGACTCGAAAGTGTCTATACGTCGACTCAAAAATTTAAGGAACTCAGAGAATTCTGGATTGACTGATTCTGCTGAATGCTCGGCCCATATCACTTGGCCCAGGGATTGTGCGTCTCTCCTACTTAACCAAGAGCTTGCAGTCCTCGTATGATCTCATCAGAAGTGTCCATCAGGCATTTGATATTAGCTGCAGTGGAGTTTTGAGCTACCGGCTGTTCCATGAATGTGCGAATGAAAGAGTTGATGATGTATTTCTTCCTATCATACCTTCCTTTTAATTGGTTGAGTGCGTCAATGTAGTTACTCTCCTTGTGTGTCTCTCTATGTGTTTTAATAATAAAGCTGTTTATCCTCGAAGAAGCCCCTTGCGATATTGGAACTTCTGAATTGCATTCAGGCTCGGCGACTCGTGTATGCTAATGGTATACATATCGAATACAAGACTGTCACTCGAAGTAGTACCCAGAAAACGATGGGATATGCATTTTTGGCAGATTGACCTTGGAATATTCACCAATTTGCGCATCATTGTAATACGTGTCTAGATTTATTACACCACATTTATTACACTACACTTATTCAACATCGAAATTGCGTTGTAATAACTCTCTTCATAGGTAAGATCGCTTGCCTCTTCTGCATCTTACGTAAAAATACGCATTTCCAATTCCGTGAATTCGTCGGATCAATGAGTTCGTAATTCTGATTAGCCCATTTCACTAAGTTCGCCATTTTGGACTTGTTTGTGCTGCGTCGTTTTGTGAAAGCTGTAAGAATTTACTCCGACATATCGTATTGTCTCGAGAAAGCCCAAAAACTTCACATTTGTACTCTCAGCCTCGAAAATATTTGCTATAATAATAGTTAAAAACTGTCATGACAGTTGATATTTTCGAGGCTGGCAGTAAAATATAATACTTATAAATATGTGCATGTTTGTGAAATAAGCCCAATTTTCATATGTGTGTGAAGATAACCTAAATTCAGTCTCAGACGAATGATATGGACACAAAATTATTGCTATCATGACATTTCCTACTCTCAGCCCAAAAAATCACCACAGTTTTAAGGCTGCTGCACGACGAGAAATCTACCCGCACTAGATTTTACCCGCACCTCTTACAGTCTGAAATGACTAATAGTTTTTGCTCAATAAAATTCGTCTACATTATTTGGCGTTTCTTTCATTCGCTTTAAATTGTTCTCATTGTGTTTTGAAACTACCATCGACTTTTTGCGTATTATGATTGAGATCCCCGTATTACTCCAACTGCAGTAACATCACGATACCAAAGTGGCTCGGTATACCCACTTCCCTGACCTCCCCCTCGCTAGGTCGGTAATCCTGAAATCTATTGGTATGCTAATTTTGAATGCTTCAAAATACGTTTCAAATACGTTTTACAAATGGTGCACAACAGAGTCTTAGTAAATCATTGGTAGTAATATACATCGTGAAATCTAGATAATTTTAATCGGATTTTATGTGGGGGCAGTCGGATATGTCGTCGACATGAAAGCGGGATTTGAACAATTTTCATGGGCCTGTATTGAAACTATAATTCATGAAAAATTTAGCATAAAAGCTGTTTATATCTTATATATGTTAAACAACAGAAATATAGAGGCAAAGCTATTAACGTACCGACTATTGAAGGAAATCCTTTTGCAGGTACACACAATTATGAATAAATATCGCGAATGAAACAGACGCCGCGGGATATTCTGAAAAAAATTCGACTGTACGTTAGAAATTTGTACAGTACGATATCGTCTAGCTAGGCGATACAATACTTTTATTCCATTTTCTACATTTTCATGCTATCAATAATTAAGATTTCCAAAGCAAATTACTTTGATTAATTTTTCCGAACACAACCCAAACACAAAAAAAAATTGAATGACAGATACTTGTAATAAAATAACAAACCGCTTGCTCATTTTCTTTTTTAAGCAAATTTTTTTATATCTATAGGTTGGTCGTCTGCGAACCAAGTAGCGCGAAGATAAAAATATTTTAACTCGCAGGGGAATTTTTATATGGAAAAAAATGATGGAGAAATATTTTCAAGCGTTTTTATTGGTTTAGCGTGTGGATCGAAAATTATAAATTTTCGCTCGCCCCGGTGCAGTCGGCTTTACTCTCAGCCCCGAAATTTCTTGCTATCACGACAGTTAAAAACTCTCATGACAATCGAAATTTTTGAGGTTGAGAGTAAATATGTAGGGATTTTCTAAAGCGGTGCACATCGTTTGATGGGTGAATGGGTAAGAGCACGTATGACTTGTTATAGAGTTTTTCTATGTTAAGAAGTTGAAATATAGTCCTTATAAATCAGAAACTATTCGTTTGCTCAACTAGTTCCTATATTGTATATTGTAATATATTGTAATAAAATTAAATAGTATTACCATACGTGCCTTTTTTAGTTTCGTTGCTGGAATTTGGAGCTACATATATCTTCACAAAGGTGCTCAAACATGTTACTTGATGATTTTGTGTACGAGCGATTCGTCGGTCGTTATAACAGTGCGAAAGTAAAAGTGAACAGTAAAAGTGGAATAGTGAAATTGTTGAAGAAGTTATAAGTGTTAGCGAAAATGTAATTAAAGTTTGTAACTTTAAACGCTGAGAGTTTTATTTGCAAACTACATTATAAATTCATATTAAACGCCCGACATTCGTTATCAACTGAAACATGCGTCGCTTGGATTTGGTTGCTTATTTTGCCCCTGTACACCTTATTTGTAGAAGTCAATTAAATTAAACCATTTCGGATGCAATTTTGCATTTTTTTACCATTTCAATTTTTTTTATGTGTACTCGTACACAAAGAGGTAAAAGTTATCCCAGTATTTCATCCCAGAAAAATAAAAAAGGTTCATCAGGCAATGCTGGTTATATCTCATCCCAGGATTTTTAAACCATAAAATTTTTGAAATAACACAAAATATCTTAAGTGTTTATTCTTCAAATATCTATGATAATTATGATAAGAAGACAAGTGGTATATTGAGATTGGTGCAATGCCATATCTTTATGGCTGATTCAGGTAATGTAAAATAATGTTTTCCGGGAACCACTAGTGTCGTGACCAATCTCTTCTGATTTCAATATGGCATCATGCGCGCTATCCAAAATAAAACTCACATGACGGCGCCTATGTTGAGATTGACACTAAAGCATCCTATGATGGCTCATTTTAAATAAAATATACATTTCAGGTTTAAACGTATGGTTCCCTGGAACTTAAAGTATCGTAACTGATCTCATTTGATATCAAACTTTAGAAAAAAAAAGTTCAAGTCAGAAATGATTCTTAAATTCTAAGATAGAGATGGTTTTAGATTTTTATTCGTAGGTAGTATGTTCAATCGATATCAAATGAGATCGATCGGTTACAACACTTTATTTTCCAGAGAACCAGACGTTTGTGCGTCAAAATGCTTTATTCATCATTCTCAACATACGGATGATTGTCATGTGAATTTTATTTTGGATAGCGGACATGATGCCGTATTGAAATCAGAAGAGATCGATCACGACACTCGTGGTTACCGGAAAATCATCTCAACATACGGGTTGTCTTCATACCATACTATCATAGATATTTGAAGAATAAACACTTAAGATCAAGTATTATCATATTTTGTATATTCCCCTGATGAACATTTTTATTTTTCTGCGATGAAATACTGGGATAACTTCACACACTTGGTAAATAGACATCGAGATAACAAAAAACAATTCGTTATAAATTTTACCATCAATATTTTAAGTTCGGCACTTGCATGAGCAGTTTAATTATCGTTCAACATAAAAAAAAACATTAAAATTTAGTGTTAAATTCTTATATGTCAGCTCGTGCTAGTCGCGAATTAAATTCTTATACTGATTAGTCAATCAGTACGTTTAACATAAACCTCTTTGCGTAATTTTTAGTTAATTTGATTAAATAATTAATCAAATTCGTATTGCAAGGTGTTTTTTTTATATAGTGGTGGTGTAAAGTGACCTTTTTCACAAAGAGAAAACTATTGAGATTTCGGCATACAATTTTCCGTTCCCGTAAAGATTGCAAGTCAAACAACTCGTGGAGTTTTTCTTGTGAGTTACCAGTTGGATTTATCGCCTGTTAGTGGATTTATTTGGATCATTGCAACACTTGAACCGAACAAAAGCCATGTGGTTTAATATACCGAATGTTTGCCGTTGAAACTATCGGAAAATATGATCATCTAATCGTGACTTTGTACATATAGAGCTAAGTGAATATATATTTTGTCAATTATTCGAAATCGTGATTAGATCGAAAAAATTATAAGAAACTAATTACAACTATTACTTGTTTATAATTATCGTAATATTAGGTTCGCTCGGGGATCGATCCAGGAGCACGACATCAATATACCTTTCCATGAAAATGTGACGCAACTACCTCCATATAAGAATTATAATCTCTACACTCTCGAAAATAGAAGAATCCTTTTGGATGCCGCCAACTTCTTTTTAAATTTGTAACTTAATTTTTTTGCTTTTGACTGTTTGTTTTTATATTTTTGATTTTGAAATCTTATATCTGCAGTTTTACTGTATCGATTTCACCGACACGGTATAATTAACCACAGGTACGAGGATCTAAAAAACAGACATAAGATTAGTTCTCTCTCGTTATAATTAAGATAAATTTACCTATTTCAAAAATGTATCATAAATATAATGAAGGAAAGTAAATGAAGAATAAGATAAATCAAGAGAATCTCTGTAACAACACACTTATACGATTAGAGATTATTCATTGTATAGTAGATAATATAAATAAAAGAGGGGCAGAATGTTGCGTACAGCAACAGATAAGTCGACGTAGACCTAGCATACAGAACATAGAACAAAAATAAATTGTATTGAATGAAATTACTTAGGCTGAAGATATACAGAAAAGTCGCACACGACGACGAATAAGAAGAAGACAAAGAATATTTTCTTTTAGTTTTCCGAATCAACATGTGTTTATGGATTTTCCCATAATATAAAATTCACACATATAAAATGGCATTGGCGGCGAAAACTTCTACATTTTTAGTGCAGTATACGCTACTACGAGGTTCGTATAGGATACACCCATTAGAAAATCGTTAATTCTTAGATTAAATACATAAGTTTAATTAAATATTTACGTTGTATTTATTTAGTCACATGTTGAGTCTCAAAAACGGTTTTATGTCTTTTATTTTTCTTATACTCGTCTTCCTACATGCATGTTGTGTTCTGTTCTGTTACCCAAACCAAACCATTTTTTTATTAGAAAATAATTCAATGAAAATATTATTTACGTGTAGGAATACATAACACGGCTTTACCTAAGTTAGGTAATTCTTGTCGTGAAATAGAAAATCAAATCGTGTGAGTATGTCGCAATCACCTGATGTAACAGCCGTAGCTATTGTTTAATAAATTGCCACCCCAAACTACAACGCAAAACTTAACAGAAGGCATTTACGTTTCAAAATCGATAAGCATTTTTTGTGTATTGATGATGACGTTTTTATGTAGCGTATACAAAACAGAAAGAAATATATATATATATATATATATATATATATATATATATATATATATATATATATATATATATATATATATATATATATAATAAAGCGCAGAAAAGCTCTTAAAAAACTTTTATAACAAAATTAGTATTTGTAATAAACGAAGTTAGAGGGAAACGTTATCGAAGAAATTCAAAATTTTGAACATTATACACAGAATGCTCACCTGTTATAAATTTGTATAGTGCTTTTTGGGGAGAGCTTTCCCGAAACAGATGTGAGTGGAAATTTTTGTATTGATATTCTGCGCAGGTAGGTATTTTCTGCTTTATGAGATTTTTTGCTTCGTTTGGTGAGAGGGATAATTTGAGCGTAAAATTTAGTTGGTTAAGAGTTAAGACACACGTTATGCTTTTAAGGTTATGCTTGTATGTTATGGTCGATTGAGTTTCACTTTACTAATTAGAGAATATATTATGTATATGACGTATGAACTATAAGAAAGCAGTGCCAGACAATTCACTAAGATGTTAAAGCAAGCAAAGCATTTATTTAATTTATATTTTTGAGCTTTGTAAGTATTAAATTCGGTTTGAAAGGTAGAAAGACAATTTTAAAGTTCCTAAAAATCGTATAACGGAAGTTTGAAAACTAACTGATCCTTAACTTTTTACAGTAAACATTAAGTCTAAAACCACTTGGATTCTACATTTAACTCAATCAAAATCGATCTGATGAATGGAAATGAATTGACCAGAGGCTCGTGAAACAAGTGTTTTGATTTCATTACTAGGTTCAGATCATCACTTTAATACATTTTTTATTGTAGTCAGTTTATGTTCAATGTCTGGCTTTTTTAATATTTTTTAAGAGACAACCACCTAAACCATATCGCAATAGGAAATTAACCGAGTTCTGATCTTAAGAAGCTAAGAAAGTGCTAAATATACTCAATAGTATGGCAAAAAGAAATAATCTTTAGTCTCATCTCATTTCAGACGCCTTGGCTGTTCCTAATGACAGGATTAATACTGCTAATCAAAAGCTGTTTTACTCTTCAATTTTCAGGTTGGGATATTGTGAACCCAGACTACTTACATATATCGCATCTGATTTATCGTTCTCTACAATTGAGTCTCCTGTTTTGCATTAATATCACAATTAGCAGGCACATCAAACTTGACGTCGTGTACTAGAGTTTTACCTCCATTGCATCATAAAAGTCTAGTGATCCTACAAGATGCGATGTTTCCCCGTAAGTTCTCCGCATTCTATGTAGGAAAATATTATACAACGAGTGTTATGGCAGGACGAATTAATATTATGAAATTTAGTGTTACCTGTCCTATTCCAAATGTTTAACCTCGTGCAAACCCGAGTAATAGACAAGCCCTACCTTAACTCAATTGCCGACCCTACTTGTTCGTAGTTTGCGACGTTAAATGAAAAAACGATTCAATTTCCATAATCAATGGTTTGACACACCACTAACTTTGAAATTTTGACGAACAGATGTGAGTGGATACGGTGCTGAAGTACAGCTCAACTTTAACTCAATAAAGAAATACATTTTGTATATTTTTCAAATTTAAAAAATTAAAAACTATTTCTTTATTGAGTTAAAGTTGAGCCGTATTTTGTAATTTTTGTTGACTTCAACAATAAAAAGTCTTATATTTGTCATAAACGAAATATAGAACTCCGCATCCTCTCACAGCTCTCCATTACCCAGCAGCAGCTGTGACCACCGGAATAATAAATTTGCGCAAGGTTAGTGATCGGGAAAGGATCTTTCATCAACGGTGCGACCATCTTCCAAAACACATGCTGTCTACAAAATCACATGAATATTTATTATATATTTTATTTAATTGAAATTATAAAAAATTAATCACGTTGAGGTACAAACCCGTGGCCTCGATATTTATGGTCGCAAACAATTATTAAATTTTTAAATCAAGTTTAAATTGAGTTTGAATTTAATAAAGTATTTAAGATAAGACAGTTAAGGTTTGGATTTAAGTCACGTGTCTATTGGTAATTTTTTCAAATTGCGTTTTTATAAGAAAGTTGCGCTCAATAAATGCCTATTCGCAAACATTTAGAATGTCTATCCTAACATTTAAAATTGCCTTCATTTTAAAACAAATTTATACGCGTTACAGTGCCTTGATAAATTTAGTAAAAACTTAGTAGAGAGAGAAAGAAAACGTTTCTGAATCATCGCTGTGGCCTCGTTAAAGAAAATTCGGCGAAGCTTGAAAGGGAGCATAACACGGTTGCTTACGTATGCTCGAGTTGTGAAAGAAAAAATGGATGTAAGCATTGATGGGCTCCAAGTAAGGGTAAAATTTGCTCAAAATATGTTCGACCAATTGACTGAAATAGAGCGGCACTGAAATTTACTTCTCGATTGTAACTATATTGAGTGGGCTGATAAGAAAATGTACAACACAAGGACAGGTTTTTGACGTCAATATCGGAAGAATTCGAGACACCGCTTAGTAGTTTAACAATGATTGATAATAAAGAATTGCCGTTTAATGAAAATCAGTGAAATTAGCATCTGAACCACCGATGTCCGATTTGTCTAAAAATCATGGACAATATTTGATAAACAAGAAATCGTATCCGCAGCCACACCATCGATTACTTTAAAAAAGAAATCTCCAAATAAGAACTCAGGCTGAGGGCCATTTGAATCTCTATTGATGTACGGTGAGGGCAGCCTGGAATGAGTAACTCAAACCGCAAAAGGTAGGATCATTTTAGACTCTTCCAAAATTTTACGAAGTTGAAAGTTAGCAAGGCATCTATGCTGAGGACAGGTGGAACTAACACCGACCGTGGCATAGGTTCGGGGTTGAGCTTTGCTTCCAACCTAGATGAGAGAATAACTAAATGTGAATATCTCAGTTTGTCTCCCTTATTACTGCAGGGTTATACCAAACTGAAGTGATGGCGATTGAGGAGGCCTTGACTTCGCTCAGGCATAATATAATATCCTCAAATGAAAATTATAACTTGTGTGTTCCGCTAGGTGGCATCCAGATCTCTGAAAATGGTTGCACTTACGTCTAGGGTGGTGTTGTGTTGCCACTTATCTTGTCTCTAAATGATATTGGGATTTTTTCAGGTGCAATTACATGGTTGACAAACTCACTAGGCAGCGCACGAAGTGGCAAGTGCGGGCTGAACGGGCTGCGGTGGAAAAGCCTATCTTAGCTCTTAAAGTGGCATTGTGAACAGGGGACGAAGCTTCGGCAAATGAAATGTGAACGAACAGTATTACAAGTAATATAGCAAGACACGTTTGGCCAAAGCAGGACTTGGGGTGCTGGAAAACGATGATTTCACTGCCAAGACGCAGACACGAGTTTAGAAAACCGAGTTTAGAAACAAATGAACTTTGTAGAAGCTACAGGGACGAAGAGCCTATAGCTAATTTTATATGTCACTGGGCGCATTCAGGCCTATCAACTGTTGACATCATGAATAGTGAAATCATCGCCAATTTGATTTGAAATTTTCAAATAACTCAACATTTTCTTAACGTTCGCCGTGATTTTACTCAACATGTTGTCAACTGTTGGAGGACCTGAATGTACCCACTGTTTGGCATTAGTACATAAAAGACGCAATTATTTGAGTCAATTCGTACTGTCGGATCTCGAAAACAGCAAAGTGTGCGACATTTTACACTAAACAAGTAACTATGAATGACGCCTGAAATAGTAGGGAATGAAGATATGGATGAGTTACTTTAACTTTTGATTTATATGCAACTATTATTTATAACTGATTTTTATAAATTTATACCAAATTCTTTCGAAACAAAATTTTGATGTTAGATCAAAAAAACGACTGACAATAGAATAAATTTGATCGAAATGTCATTGAAATGCTTTGCATCGCCAGTCATTTTTTTGATCTAAGATCAAAATTTTGTTTCGAAAGAATTTGATATTAGATTCACGGTTCACGATTCTATTTAAAAGTATCATAAACTTTTACATACACAAATTCCGCCTAAAAACATTCAAATTTAATTTTTGTTTTGAATTTCCCCTAACATTTTTCTCCTAATGCAATGCAGAGAGTAAGGCCGAACCGGTCCCATATTTTTGTTCGCCACCGTACTATGGAACGAAATTTTCTTTTCTCTGTTTAATTTTTCCATACACAACAATAACTTTTCAAATATTTTTGTGTGCAGTCAGTTTGTTCAAAACTCTTAAACGTGTTCGGTGTTTTTTATTATAAAGTGATAAAACAAAAAAAAAAATATATTTTTTTAAATAATTAATTCAATTTGTATTTATTTATTTTTTTATTTTTGTTTTTTTTTGTTAAGTTTTTCGAAACAAATTTTTTCCATTTTTTTTAAAGTTTTAAATTTCAAATTGCATAAAAAAACTGTTAAATAAATAATTGAACAACATTTTATGAAAAAATAGTTTTGTAAGTGAAATATTTAATGAAAACTAAGTGTTGAGTTTCCATGGCACAGTAGAAAATACACCGACAAATGAAAATAATTTGAAGTTGTCTGTTTTAATTGTGTGTGAAAAGTTTGTGGAAATTAAAAGAAAATTTAATTCTTGTGTTGGTGTTTTGTGGTGAGATATTTTATAATAATATTATTGTAGTAATATATTTAGTTTTATAGTTTTTTTTTCTTGATTTCACTAATGTTGTGTATAATGAAAATTCAATATAAAATAAATTAATATTAAAAAGAAATATGTAAAAGAAAATGTTACAAGTATAAAGTAGTTAAATCAAAAGAAAATATTGTGGTGTCTCGTACACAAAAATATATGTTACCAAGTGTTTACTAATGACAAACAAATGTGACAAATAAAATTGATTGTAAGTCATTTATAATTTTCAAATTTAAATAAATAAATTGTTTTAGTTTAATATGCTCGTATCATTAATTACGTGTAGTACGACCGTGCACGATCCGTTTTCGACATTTCGCGGAAAACACAATAACTTATAACATAAATAAATATTGTGTCTTGTGGAAATTCCGGTCTATTGTTTATCATTAACCGCCTACGTGACGTGATTCACCAGAATTTCCAATTATATGTTTTCTTAACCTTTGGGAATTACAATTCAGTTCCATCCGGTGCCAGTTACTTTCCTTTTTTTATTACCAGTAGACTCTTATTACACATAAAGACACAATTATAATTACTTTTGCACAGTCCTTTCTATATTGCTGCTATACGTGCGGTAGAATATACATTGTGGTGGGAAAACTATTTTGTCTGTTGATTTATGTTATTTTATTGCCAGTTATTCGTAATAATTTTTATTAAATGTTTAATTACGTTGGAAAATTATATTTACCCATGTACGTTGATGAAAAGGTTTTAGTACGGAATTGATTTTTTTTTTATATTCGATTTCAGTTTTATATACCCCTTCGTCTGTATTGATTTCTTGCGCTGTACATGTCCAGTTCATGCACAAATTAACATGTAATATTAATGATATTAATAGAGCTTATTGCTGAAACTGGACTACGGGGTAACGAGGAATGGTTATTACAACATTAATCAATTTATAGGATTTTCGCATGTCCAGTGTTACGCGTTAAAATTTTGAAACCCTGATAGCCAATAGTGTATAAATTTCAATTTTGAGCTTTCCATTTTACAAGGCATTGGGTAAAATTATGTAGTTTGTGTTTTAGATATTTTATTAAATGATCAAAAGTAAAATAAGGCGAATAGGTAATAATAGTTGTGAATGTTTAGACGTCCCTACATGTAGTACACGAAATATGACACCAATCCTTCTACTTATACACAATAATTGCTGATGTAACAGATGGTTGAAACTAAACTGAGACTACAGAAAGTAAATAATTGTCGAAACAATTCAAAAGTTAATGTTTAAACATTTGGTTGCTAAAGTTCATCATAAGTGGCTCAGTCAGATTCAATATAATCGCAAAGGAATATTTTGTCACAGGTTTTTATTTCGCTACTTCTCCACTTACCACTTAAGTTATGCGAAAGAAGTGTGAAAAAAAAGTAAACTTTCTGGAATTTGGGCATACACATTGGCAAGAGTGGTGCTAATTACTTCCATCGAATATGGTAAATTGTGTTCTTTTCAAATATTAAATGATTTCACTGCGAGACTTAATTTGTTGCCATAATACTTGGTTTGGTTTGATTTCGAATAGAAAATGCCACTTTCACCTTTCTAATGTCATAGACACACATATTTCGATTAACTCGAAATCATGATTTCGTACCTGTGTGTATTAACTTTGAACTCAGTTTCGAAATGAGATATTTTTCCCCATTTCGATGCATTTCATTGCTCACAACGCCGAATGCATCAAAAATGGAAATTCCTGACACTAATATTTTACCAAAAAAGATCTAGTTTCCTTTGAGTTTTCCGTTTGTTATTGATATTAATGGCAAATTCTTTTCGATTTCCAAAAACAATCAATTTTATTGTGCAGTAAAGAATATGACAAACAGCATTAATATTTTTCAATGGCGAGCTGATTGACGAGTTAAGGAAAACTACGATGTTTGTTTATGTTTTGGCCTACTTTGACATAACATTTTATATGTAACGAAAAAATCTACGGAAAAATAAATATTTCTTAAAAATGATTTCGATCAAAAATAAATCAATTTTTCTTTAGAAAATAACATGCGATAACAAATTAGAGCAACATTTTTTTGATCTGACAGCAAATTTGTTTGATCGAAAATCAGTTTTTGGGTTGAAACAAATTTGCCGCCTTGACGGGAGCAACTTTTTTTCTGCTCTGTCAATATGGAAGTCATTTCTGACAATTTAAAAGTGAATTAAATGTCAATCTTGACTTTTTTGTCAACGCCTGCTCCATTACTATTTAAAACCAAAGGAGGAGACAAACGAAATTGTAGTGTGTCTTGTGTTCTTATTTAGGAAACATGATCCAGAAATTATGGTTACGAAACTAGATAGTAATGTGTCTGTAGTATTATTATTTTTTCTTTATCAATAACGAGAATAGGACAGGTTTTATTTGTTAGTACTTTACCACTGTTTACCTTGTGAAATTGTACAATTTTATTATTTATCTGGTTCTTTATTTCTGTGCAATCTTTCTGGGTTCTATTCTCTTCTAACTCTTTGCAGTTTATTTTTGACTTTTTACACTACAGAATAACCCAATCGAAGACGTAGGTTCGACGTTTTTAGACCGCATGTACATTGCACAAGACCATGCTAGCCTAAAGTACCGTCATAAAATGTGCGTTCACTTGTAAAAAACGGCTGAGGAAGGAATAAGCCAACTTTTTTGAAAATTTCATCCTGTGATTTATGTAACAGTACCGGAATGTGCCCCAGTAAAAATTTCTGCTTTAATACAATTCCGACTAAAAACCATCGTAACCATTCTAACACCGTTGCATAGCCAATTTTTTTAAATTTAAAATCTGGGGATAACCCAGAAGGTTTTGAAGAATTTAGGGATTCAATTGAGAAATTTTCCCTTATAAGGCAGTCAATTGACGATAAAAATTGTCTTTTTTAACGAAAGTTGATATTTATAGGATTTCATGATAAACGGAAGCGAATAAATCTTTTCCTTCAATGTCATATACAATGTTTTTCCGCTACCGAAGGAACATTCTAGGTATAAATATTTTTGTGGATTGAATTCTAATACTGATGAAAAAATTGTTGATGAGGCCGAAAGTTGATCAATATTTAAAGCTTCCCAAACGCTGGGGAATATTATCGGAGTCTCGATGATATATTTTTCCAGATATTTTATACGACTAAACACTTTCCGCATCATATGCTTAGTGTTTCGCCCATTGAACAGAAGGCATTCGAATTATTTTACTTTAAGTTCCCTGAAGTTTTATTTGTATCATCTGTACTAACAAAGCGTTCTTTACTATTGATAAGGAAATTTTCCGTTGATGTGAATAAAGGTGAATTTAGTTGACTCTGTAGCAAAATTTTCTGCAGAAAAATTTGCTGCAGTTTGAAGTGAAGTTAAACAATTAGTTTTGTTAAGGTGCCTGCCTTCAGCAAATTAATCTACAGAATAAATAATTTTTATTCCGAATGGACAATAAGTTTTACAAAATGAAATGTAGGAGAAATTTGTTCACAAAAATATAACCAATTTAGCCAATTGTTGTTTAGGCTCTCTCTCTTCGATTTTTATTCTGCAGCAAATTTTTTTGCAGAAAATTTTGCTACAGAGTTAAATTAACCTTAAAAAACTGAATTGTAATGGCCGAATATTTATTGGTAAATCTATGTTTTTGTTTAACTTTAAATTGCGATAAAGCCGGGCATATTGTTTAGGATTATTTTCTACTTTTTCCAAAATTTTGTAATGCATTTGAACAGTTCATATTTTACAATTGTCGTGGCAAATGAAAAAAACATTTGATAGACCAACGTATTTAAATCTGAAAAACAATTTATCAAAAAATCAATCATCAATTATTTCGACGATCAGAGAACTACGTAAAGTTATGAGTATAAAATAAGGCCACAATGTATGAGAAGATCGGTTGAAAACATTGCTACTCAACGTGCTGACGAACATACACTTAAGAAAACAACTTTGCAAATTATATATAAAGATTTGCATTTGTATCCATTTATAATGCATTTTACTGAAGAATTGATATATTTTTAACCAAAACTAATTTATTTATTCATTTAAATTGAAATGAATTGAAAGTCTACTTTTTTGACTTACATTTTTGACAATAAATTTGTTTTTAGCTCGAAACAAAACAAGAGGCGAGAACGACGATCGAAGTTGCCTGTTATATTACAAAACATCGAAAACATGCAAAACCAAGCACAACCATCGAAGCTGGCGACGTCAAATTTTTTATTGAAATAAATTTAGAGTCTATTTCTATTTTTATCGTCGGCGAAACAATGTTGCCAACTGTTTTTTAAGTTGGTATATATAAGTTGGTAACGCCACGTCATGTGCCAAAAACATAAAAAATAAACAATTTTTATAATTTTAAAATTTTTATTATTCGAATGTGCCAAACCCATTTTGACTTAAATAAAATATGCCGTAGTTATGTCGTTTGTGGTTGTTTTTTATCGCCATACGCTGACGCTCTTGTTCTGTTATCTACAGCGATATCGCGGCGATATTTTGTATTTATTCGTCGACGCTCGTCGTAGTCGCTCATGTTCTGTTTCGAGCTTTATGCTGGAAACACATGAGCATATTTTCTGCCAGTAGCGCTGTCGGCAGAATTTCAAGTGAACTACATGAGTGTCTTTTTTGACAAGCAGAATTCTTTTTATTGCTTTTTGATTTTTCATAGAGTTTACAAGTGATTTTATAACAATGAATTGATTAATCAAGTTTGATTATTTTAATAAAATGTTCCTGATATATTTATGCAATTTGATTGATTACTCAATGGTAATACGTCAAAAAAAGAATAAAGTAAAAATCGCATGAACATAGTTGGGGTTGTAAGGTTGGTTTTTCTCTACGTAGTGCAGCCTACTGCGAGGCAGACACATTAGAAATAGAGACATGATAGAGGCATTAACATGTAGAAAATTGTTTTCTTCTACAAATTTTTGCAGGTAAATAAGAGGGATCCGCTATATAAAAATATTCAATATGCGAGAAAGAAATACACATATATAGTAATGCCATACTTTTTTTATGGGATCGTTATTAATTTATTTTTAATGAATTCAAATGCGAAATTTATATTTTTATCTATGGCGTCTGTTTTTATTATGAATTCTCAAAATTTATAAAGTGAACATTTTTTTTTTGTTAATTTAAAAATTGTTGCCATAAAAATCCTCGGATCGAATATATTTTATGACAACATTTATTTTTATGCCAACATTTTATAGTGGTTTAGGCGGTGTAGTGGCTTAAAAACTTCTGCAAAATTTTGTTGGTATATATTTCTTTTCTTGTCTCTCATATGCAAAAATTCAATGTTATATCTCTTTCATTTTGCAGAAGAAAAATGGGGTATTATGCGAGCGAAAGGCGATATTTGTTTATATAAGAAAAAGCCTGCTGCCATTTTATTATTATTTCATCATTTGGTCATTAATTGTAAACCAATTGAACATTTTACATAACATTCAATCGAATTATAATCAACTATGGAATTTATATAACATAAAACTGTTTTTCGAGAAATTGATCAGCTTCGGCCCTTGTTTTAAAATATTCCGTCAGATGTCGGTCAATTTGCGTTAAAAGACGAATAAAACAAACACATTTTTATTTTATTTAGAATTTGATCACATTCGGCTCTAGTTTTAAAAGATTCCAATAGATGTCAGATACTTTGCGAATAATAATAAAAGTACTAGTGATAGAGAGAGGTTAATAATATTTTATTATAATGAACTGTCGACATGCAGTTGTTTCAGTGTCCGTCTAAGTGGAAGAAGTCAGCCTGAGTTGACTACTGAGAATCTTGATCACCGATGTGGTGTAGTAGGAGTAGCAAAATACATTCATTTAAATATGGTTGAAATCGTTGTATGTATAAGTTTTATGGTAGATGGCGGTATTATACCCACCCGTCTGTTTATAACGTCGAAACGTGAATGGCACAAACAACAAGTGCTTAAAATCGAAAATGCCAGTTTAGGAGATACACACCGTTCTCTAAATGAAATTACTACCGACTTGCATCCATGTTGTAGCGCTATTCGCTGCGAATCTGGAGAGTTAGAACTAGACGACAAACACTGGCCTAACTAGTATGGCCAAATTATAACTCGACACTCTTAAACAGTCAGATGTTATGCTATAGTGGGTAACCACCATCATTGTACCAATTTGATAGCAATGAACAAATGCCACCTCCACCTGGACCATCTTTCGTTGAGGTACGAATTGTCATATTTGGCGTCGTTTCAACGATTTGGTTCACAAAGAAAATCTCAGACGAGTGGAAAATAACTCTAATTTGTCCACTATATGAAAAGGGAAACTAACAGAATTGTAACAATGATCGCGGAATAGGTTTGCGCAACACCAGCTACAAGGTTTGCCCAACGTAGTTGTTTACAAGTTATAAATTTACAGTGACCGCATTTTGGGCGACCCGAAAAATAAATTATAATATAATTTGTAATTATATTATAATTTATTTTTATATTGAAAAATTATACGTTTTTGCAATTTTTTATATTGGACAAAAAACAAAGTTTCACCATTTAAAGTACCTGTAATAAGTTGTTTGTATTTTTTAAGTCGTCAAAATATATAAATTATTGATTTTTTCAATAAATTGAGAATATTTGTTTTCATTTAATCATCATCCCTCATTCAAATTGGAGCAGTTCTAATCGAGTAAGTTTGAATATATTTTTCCGCCCAAATCTCATATCAATATTTTGAAATCCGATATTCTTTAAGGACCGGGCATTTACAATTTGAGATCGGGATTTCATTTTTGGGTTTTTGTACCCAATCCTAAAATTGCGATTCACCTAAAAATAATGACTAACTCCCAATAGGTAACTGCATCTTTAAGCATACAAGATAATCCTTTAAATAGAAATTATCACCAAAAGTAAATTTTGTGACTAATGATATCAGTCTGTCATACATTTATTTCTTCTATAATCCAAAAATGTATGCCTTCTGGTAACATTTATTTTATTTCCAGAGAAATGCTCGTAAACACACAAAACATGCACAGAAGGAAAATATAAAACCATTTTCCATAATGCTCTCTCCCTCGGGTACCTGTTGATTATTATATATCCCTTATGCGATGATAATATTATTTTTGTAAAAATTCGACATAAGTTACATGTATCAAATGCGTGTGGTATATCTCTCACATAGCAAACGTATACCTATAGGCACATACATTTATTGATTAGAGTTTTATATTTACACCGCCGTACAGAATACAAAATTTAGTAAATTACTTTATTGAATTTATGACAAAATGTATTATAACATTCAACCCAGAATGTGTACATGCAAGAGGTATATGGTGCGGTTGGAAATAATCCACAAAACCATTATACCACAGAGATATCCAGTGCAGATGTCACTGACATTGACAGATTGCAATCAATTATACAAATAAATAATCACTCCTGCATTTGAAATTGTATTTAGACCAGAAATCAATTATTTATATTGTCTATTTTCAGTTGTACTAAAGATTCATTTTATATACTACTCGACTCGTACTCATCCTCATATACTTACCGGGTTGCCGGTTGTTTATGTAAATGGATATTAGGCAATAAAAATCCTAATCAATTTAGAAAATATTTTTTTATATCAAAAGTCATAAAAATCAAAATAAAATTTTCGTTATTCCTACTATTGTTACCTACTATTTCTGTTATGACTACTACTATCGTTTTATCAATTTCTATTGTTTTATTGTAATAGCAGCTAGGTATGTATTTCGAAATCAATTTTTTATGGCGAGACACAAAATGTATGTAATGTAACATAAGACGAGCATATAAAGAATATCAATAAAGTGAATAATAAATTTGATGACGATTTTCTCGAAGCACTTTTTTTACAATCATTGTTTAAGCACCTTGCTCAATAAAAAGAAATTGGTAATTACCTAAAGTGGGAATTACGAAAAACTCAATATTGGATACCACTTTTGTTAACAAAGGACTTTTTTTTGTTCATTTACCGCCGCGCAGAGAATTACATGGTGATGATATCGACCAATTGAACCAAAAGCATAACACGATTATTTATGCGATACCATTTCGATCATGTTCAACCATAAATCGCGTTTTAAAAAAAAAAACTATCTGAATTTTCCACTGTACACACGCATTCCATAAATTTCACGGAAAATAACCCAAATAGAGCTTCACTCGAAATACCATTAAAAAAACTAAATGTATAATTAAATTGCATGTTTATATGATTCACGTCATTAGAACAACATTTATGAATAATTGAATGGCTCTATACCTGTGTACTGGAAACAAATAAAATATTATAACACGTATAGTGCATCAGGTTACGAATGTGTTGTGTATACACGAGCAAATAGGTTATAAATTGATTACAAGTATTTATATAGCGCCTCAAGAATTGTTTTTTATTTTTGGTTTGATCTTGTCTGGAAACTTTCAAACAGTATACAAAGCATTACAATTCTGGATATGTACGTACACAATAAGTAGAATACTAAAAAACTAAAATTTATTATAGCCAGCATGATTTGCACATACCGCACCTAAAATTTATGTACCTAGCTAAACAGAGGCAACGTAAACGAAAGAACGAATCTTCTCTCGCTTGTGATATAAATTTTATTAAATTTGTCGGGTGTCGCTTCTTAAGGCATATACCTCCATTCAAATCAAAAAGCAAACATAGTCTCTTGCATTATATAGGGTGATTTTTTTGTGGTTAGGATTTTCATGCATTAGTATTTGACAGATCACGCGGGATTTCAGACAAGGTGTCAAAGAGAAAGATGCTCAGTATGCTTTGACATTTCATAATGAATAGACTTACTAACGAGCAACGCTTGCAAATAATTGAATTATATTACAAAAATCAGTGTTCGGTTCGAAAAGTGTTTCGCGATTTACGTCCGATTTATGGTCTACATAATCGACCAAGTGAGCAAACAATTAATGCGATTGTGACCAAGTTTCGCACTCAGTTTACTTTATTGGACATTAAACCAACCACACGAATGCGTACAGTGCGTACAGAAGAGAATATTGCGTCTGTTTCTGAGAGTGTTGCTGAAGACCGTGAAATGTCGATTCGTCGCCGTTCGCAGCAATTGGGTTTGTGTTATTCGACGACATGGAAGATTTTACGCAAAGATCTTGGTGTAAAACCGTATAAAATACAGCTCCTGCAAGAACTGAAGCCGAACGATCTGCCACAACGTCGAATTTTCAGTGAATGGGCCCTAGAAAAGTTGGCAGAAAATCCGCTTTTTTATCGACAAATTTTGTTCAGCGATGAGGCTCATTTCTGGTTGAATGGCTACGTAAATAAGCAAAATTGCCGCATTTGGAGTGAAGAGCAACCAGAAGCCGTTCAAGAACTGCCCATGCATCCCGAAAAATGCACTGTTTGGTGTGGTTTGTACGCTGGTGGAATCATTGGACCGTATTTTTTCAAAGATGCTGTTGGACGCAACGTTACGGTGAATGGCGATCGCTATCGTTCGATGCTAACAAACTTTTTGTTGCCAAAAATGGAAGAACTGAACTTAGTTGACATGTGGTTTCAACAAGATGGCGCTACATGCCACACAGCTCGCGATTCTATGGCCATTTTGAGGGAAAACTTCGGAGAACAATTCATCTCAAGAAATGGCCCGGTAAGTTGGCCACCAAGATCATGCGATTTGACGCCTTTAGACTATTTTTTGTGGGGCTACGTCAAGTCTAAAGTCTACAGAAATAAGCCAGCAACTATTCCAGTTTTGGAAGACAACATTTCCGAAGAAATTCGGGCTATTCCGGCCGAAATGCTCGAAAAAGTTGCCCAAAATTGGACTTTCCGAATGGACCACCTAAGACGCAGCCGCGGTCAACATTTAAATGAAATTATCTTCAAAAAGTAAATGTCATGGACCAATCTAACGTTTCAAATAAAGAACCGATGAGATTTTGCAAATTTTATGCGTTTTTTTTTAAAAAAAAGTTCTCAAGCTCTTAAAAAATCACCCGTTATAAGGAATACAATAAATGTAGTCAACTCTCTTTAATCTAAATTTATAAACAAAACATTTAATGTTTATTATGTGTGCAGCGTACAGTACTAACAAAATGAAGCCATTAGTTTATTAAACTCGCTTCTTATAAAATATTTACGTCATCTACCATATATTACGAGTATTTATGTAACTGCTGTCTTTCAGTTATTTTATTCAGCGAAACTCGGTAGTCTGAATCAAAGAAAGCAAAAGCAAACCAAAAATGGTTTCACCTGAAAGTTGCCTTTCCAGAGATTATTGTTTCATTTTCCCCTAAATGTGTTCTATAGTTTGCAATAATATGTGAAAATTTCCAATTTTAAATTCTTAATGTGAATTTTCTAATGAATGCTACATAATATTGTTATTAAAAGATTTCTACTTTGAACTGCGGAACAAGATTTTGTCCAATTTTACTGTAGATGGAGGATAAATTTGCACACTTTGATAGGAGTAAACAGTTTCGGTGTAAAATTAATATGTAGATAAAAGAACAATGACAATTGAGTAAATTCAATATTTTGAATAACGATAAAAATTTTACACTTGCACTTGTTAATGATTTCCAAGGAAAATTTAATTTAAGCGGATATCCGATTTAAAATAGTGAAAAAATAACTTTATACTCGTAAAAAGAATTTTAAATTCAAAACATATTTAAAATTCTTTTAAACTTGATAAATTCAAGTACTAAAGGGCTGAAACCTCACGAAGCAATCGGAATATCAATCTGAGGACTGAGAAACACAGAAATTTAACGAAAGAAATGGTTGCAAATCGCCCCAGTAAAATATAGTCTCAATATTCAATTATTATTGATATTGAACAAAATCTGATTTGCTTTAACTTTGGTACGAAATAATGTATACATGTCTACACGTGTAGAACATTAAAAAAATGGCATCTTTAGTGGTACATATTTTTATTCTTCTTCTTATTGTGCACCGACAATGTAGAGAATGTTGACCACGTCGAAAACTATTGTTGTTGTTAGCAATCAGTAAAATTCTATAATTTCTTTTGTTAGTGACCATTCCAGGAGAGCTTCTTTCTTTCCTCACATATAAAACATTTGATCCCACGTTTTTATATTGCAATGAATCACATTTATGTATGTGGTACAATCAAAGTGCTGAATCGGTAAATGTCCGAAAAATTTTGCTTATGTTACCGACATGTTCTCTGATCTCTTTACCGTCCACTATTGTTTATTCAATTTGAAAGTATTAACTGACAGTTATGGTTCAATGATTCCGGTATCAGTAAAATAGTTTTTCCAATGACCTTAGCATATTTACTCAATATGCGTTATTATGTTTAGAAATGGAGTGATTCGGAAAAATAGATGTTTTTTGTTTATTCCTTAGCTGTTTTAGTACAATTTCAAAAAATCAAACCAATGTTGAAGATCATCACCACGCAATAAAATAGAAAAGCATAAAATATTTCCGCGGTTCAAAATCCTAATAAATTTTAAAATATGACCGAAGGCTGACTGGATATTTCAAGCAATATTACTTCAGTGAAAATGGACCAGGAAAAACAAACGTCTATTGATAATCAATTGACGAATCCCTCAAACAAATGTAAAGCTAAATTGAACAAAATGGATATCGTTCATATCGAAAATCCCCACCTGTACAGTTGTTCAAGAAGATTAATCACACCGATTAGACAATTTTAATATGGTAAATCTCACAAAACATTCGGTTGTGGGCAAAATCGACGTGCAGCTGTCATATCTGTACGCCGCAATTTTTATTTTGGATTTTTGTTTAATTTGGGCCAAAAATGCTAAAACCTCAATTATGAAAAAGGATTTGTAGTATAACCCAAACTATGTTGCAGAAGAAACGGGCGTTAAAAGTACGAGTAGTAATTTCTTCTAAAACCTATATAGAACAAATGAAACCTACAATTGTTTGTACCTCACATAAATTTCATATTGATCTAATTAAAAAATTAGAATTTAAAATTTTATAATTTCAGAATTTTAGAATTTTAAAATTTTAAAATATTAGTATTTTAGAATTTAAAATTTTAGAATTTAAAATTTAAAAATTAAAGAATTTTATTTTAGAATTTTAAAATTTTAAAATTTAAGTATTTAAGAATTTTAGAAATTTAGAATTTTTGAATTTTGGAATTTTAGAATTTTAGACTTCAAAATTATAGAATTAAAATTTTTTGAATTATAGAAATTTGAAATTTTTGAGTTTTAGAATTTTGGAATTTTAGAATTTTAGAATTTTTGTACATAAGAATTTTAGAATTTTGGAATTTTAGAATTGACAATTTTAGAATTTCAGGATTTTAGACAACAAATTTAGAATTTTAAAATTTTAAAATATTAGTACATATTTTAGAATTTAAAATATTAGAATGCTAGAAATTTAGAAATTTAGTTAAATACTAAATTAGTTAAATATTTTAATTTAAATACTAAATTAAGAATTTTAGAATTTTGGAATTTTAATATTTTAGAATTTTAGAACTATAGAACTGAATTTTAAAATTTTAGAATTTTGGTATTTAAGAAATTTAGAAATATAGAATTTGAGAATTTTGAAATTTTAGAATTTTAGAATTTGGAATTTTAGAATTTAAAAATTTAAAAACTAAAAATTTAAAAATTTAAAATTTTTTGAATATTAGAATTTTAAATTTGTGATTGTTAGCATTTTAAAACTTTAGAGCTTTAGAATTTTAGAATTTTGGAATTTTAGAATTTTCAATTTTAGAATTTAAAATATTAGAATTTTAGAATTTCAGAGTTTTATAATTTTAGAATTTTAAAGTTTTATAATATTAGTATTTTATAATTTAAAATTTAGGCTTTTAAAATTTTAGAAATCAAAAATTTAAGAATTTTAGAAGTTTTGGATTTTGGAATTTTAGAATATTAAAATTTTAAAATTTTAGAGTTTTGAAATTTTAAAATTTTAGTATTTAAGAATTTTAGAATTTTTGAACTTTAGAATTTTGGAATTTTAAAATTTTGTAATTTTAGAATTTTGGAATTTTAATATTTTTGGAATTTTAAAATTTAAGAATTTTAGAATTTTGGAATTTACAATTTTTAAATTTAAAATTTTAGAATTTTTGTATTTCTGAATTTTAGAATTTTGGTATTTTATAATCGGGGAATTTTAGGATTTTGAAATTTAAGAATTTTAAAATTTTCAAAGTTTTGAATTTTAGAATATTTGAACTTTTGGAATTTTGAAATTTTAGAATTTTGGAATGAACAAACTACTTGATTGGTGGTATTTTACACAATAATTTCCAGGGGAAATTACAATTTCTGTGAAAAACAAATCAGCAAAATAGTGTAAGAATAGTAAACTTAAATTTCATTATTTTAGGAAGCCTTCGCTTGTGCTTCGTGGATAAGATCAAGGACTCTAAAAATATATAGTTGTTGAAGTGATCATATTTGGTTGCGTCCATTCGGCAGTCGATACTAACACCAACTTCCCACCTGCAATTAGTATTTAGTTATACCCTATTCCCTATTACCTTTTGTCATAAATGATGTTAATCACAAATCATTGGATATTGTATTTGATTTAACTAAAATGGCGAGATCAGAACACCTACAACCAATGAAATACAACTTTAAAAAAACTAACCGTGTTGGGCTACAAAGTTACCTGGAATCCATCAACTGGCAAATAACTCTCAATTCCAATGATATAAACGAAAATATGGACAAATTTAATGACATCATGCTTCAAGGCTTCGAAATGTATGTACCTATGTGCTGTAAACCACAAAATGCTCACCCTCATTGGTTTGATGATAGACTAGTTAACTTAAAAAATCGGAAGTCGAAAGCGTATGCCAAAATGTTGAAAAGCGGGTTAGAAGTGGACAAAACTACGTTTCTACAATATAGTAATGAATTTGAAATTTATTTCAAATCTAAATACAGGTCATATCTTAATCAAATTCAAGACAAAATTAAAGTAAATCCAAAACAATTTTGGAAATACTTTAGGAATAAACGCGAAATTGAAGGATACCCTGCTAATATGACGTACAACAATACCTGCTCTTCAAACGCCAAAGATATAGCTAACATGTTCGCGTCGTTTTTTCAATCAGTCTATAGACCAAGCGTTACTAGTGGATTGTACGAACAACCCAGCAACAACAACACATCAATAACTCCTCCTATTATTTTTGAGGACAACATTTTATCGGCTTTAAGGGGGTTTGGAGATGGTTGCGGTCTTGACGATATACCCTCTTCTATTCGGAAGGAGTACGCTGAAATTTTAACAATTCCATTATGTTATCTATTCAATCATTCCTTAAACACCGGCGTGTTTCCTGAAAAATGGAAAATTTCAAAAATTACTCCAATTTTTAAATCGGGTAAACGTGAGGATATCTCATGCTACAGAGGAATATCAACTACATCATCAATTCCAAAATTATTTGAGTTAGTATTATGCAACAGCTTTAAATCCACAATTGCACGTCATATATCAATAAACCAGCATGGGTTTATGCCTGGCCGATCCACATCGACTAATCTGGTTGAATTCACCAGTAAACTAATTAACGAGATAGAAAAACACCGTCAAGTTGATGTAGCGTACACGGATTTTAGTAAAGCATTTGATTCTATCTGTCATCATAAAGCACTCCAGAGTTTATTAAATTTTGGGTTTTCTCTCGATTACATAAATTGGTTTAAATCATATCTATCAAACCGGTGCCAATTTGTGATAATGGGAAATGAGAAATCTAACGTTATTAAAGTTACATCTGGTGTTCCCCAAGGATCACACCTCGGGCCCTGGATTTTTATTGTTTTCATAGACCGAATAACCGAGATAATCAAAAACTCAGACGTGCTCATATTTGCAGATGATGTGAAAATTTTTCGTACTATTAATGGATGGTTAGATACGGAGAAACTTCAAGAAGACTTAGATAGATTAAGTGAGTGGTGTGATCGGAACTCACTATACTTAAATATTAAGAAATGCAAAGTCATGTCTTTCCATCGTAAAAGAAATCCGGTTATTACTTCATACAAAGTCAACAACGAAGTACTGCAAAGAGTCAATGAGATTATAGACTTAGGTGTTACATTTGTCGAAAACGCCAGTTTCAATAGGCATATTGAAAATTGTATTGCGAAAGCGAATGCCATGTTCGGATTTGTTAAAAGATGGACAGGTGAATTTAAGGATATTCAAACCTTATGTTCACTCTATTTCGCTTATGTTCGATCTCAACTGGAATACGCTGTAACGGTCTGGAATTCATACTATGCTGTACACATAAAAAGAATTGAAAGCATTCAAAAGAAGTTCCTGATTTTTTTGTTAAAGAAAAGTGACTGGGATTACGACCACAACTTACCATTCCATGAAAATGTGGCTCGCTTACCTCCATACACAACAATATGCACAGATTACAAAATATGCACGCTTGAAAATAGACGACTTCTCTTGGGAGCAGCTTTTATTGGTAACGTTTTGCTTGGTCACGTAGATTCAGCTTACATCTTGGAAAACATATCAATTCACGTGCCATACAGAACATTTCGAAACCATACATTTTTAGCACTTGAACACCATTCCACCAACTATGGAGAAAACAACCCAATTAATAGGATGTCTAAATCTTTCAACTTAATCGACGACCTATTTGACTTCAACTTATCAAAGGACAACTTTAAAAATATCCTTAAAGACTTTTTTCTAAATTTTTAATTGTTTAAACCAAAATTTGGTTTATATTTTTTTTTTTTTTTTATTCTGTTTTAAAGTTTTTTGTTGTTTTAATATAATTTTAACTATAACTGTAAATAATCTGAAATCATACATGTATATTACAAAATAGATTTCTTTAAATAAATAAATAAATAAATAAATACCCTTAATTTTAGAATAGTTGCAAGTGGAGACACGAAATGTTAAACATTTGCATTTGTCATATGATATGTTAAAGTTTCAAAGACTTTTTAAAATAATTTTGTGGTTTTTGAAGTTATAAATGATTTTGATATGTTTTATGAATATTTATTTTGAATTTCTTAAGTTTTAATTTAGCAAGGTACCACTTATTTTATACCGTATTATTTCTCAGGATTAATAAATTTGATACATTTTTAAATCTTTTGGAGTTATACAATGTTTTACAAAATGAGTTAAAACTATGTAGTTTGTAACCTCTAAATACAGATTAGGTTTTAACGATGAGCATTATTGCTTATCCCATGCCTCTTTAAGAAACGGCATAGAGAGGTTGAAGCCGCACACACCTCTTTATTTAATTGTTTCATAATTTTTGTGCCCGAAACATATTCAGGGAAGAGTCCCATTAAGCATAAATCATTCTGTTATTAATTTCTTTTATAATTTATAACATTGATCTTAAAATTATCTGAACACGTTAAATCCCAAATTTCTAATTCTTTATGTAAAATTATCAAATATTTATGTGCTATAAAATTAGGTAATCGTCCCAAAATAAACAACCAACGATAAATAAAACCCAAATCCAAATCAAATTATCATTATTAGAAATCGTACGCACGCATCGCCATCACCTTGTACTCGTATATACTCTCATTAGACATCTCCATAATTTTATTAGTACATTAAATTCATCCAATTACGCATCTCTAACTATATAGTGACGTAGGTACAGGTACAGAGATACAGATTTTTCCCAAACTAAACTTGAATTGATTTTTTCTTATTTTCAAATGATTTCTGGTAATTTTTCCCAAATAAACATTCATATACCTGCCTACTCGTACAGTACCTGTGTATTTTTCATGTGCATTGAATACACAAAGATGAAAAATTATATCCGTTTGCTTCGTGTTAGATTTCAGATATCGAATTATATACGGAACCATCAAATCATATATTATGTTTATTTATAACTACACAGAGACAGATAGACACATTCTAGTACAAGATACAGAATATTTAGGGTTAATTCGAAATTGAAATTTTATTGGGGTTTAGTAAAATTGTTTGTCGAATTCTTATTTTTATAAACCTATTGGATTATTATTATTATAGTGTTATTGCCACTATTATGTGCCACTTCTTCCTAACTCACACCAATCTCGTATTGTAGGAAAGACGTGCAGGCCGTGTGGATTATACTCTACTTTATATACTACGTTTTGCGACCTTACGAGATTGTCTTTTAACTATTATTGAATTTTTAAAGACAGCACAATTTAATTTGAAATAATTGGCTTATAGCGTAAATGGTATGAAATGGGGTTAATGTTTATGAGAGAAATGCCGTTTTTACAGAGTTTGCTAATATTTAAGATTATCCACGTTTTCGTATATAGTTTGCGATTTGTAGCGTGTAGTGCGAAATTGATTTTTTGTTCATAATAAAAAAATGTTTCAATTCCTTCCTGTGACATTCATGAAAAATCAAAGTTCATGAAAAATCTGCAAAATATCACACAATTAATTTTTGATTTTCAATTAAATATTTAATGTTTCAATTATTATATGTTGCTAGTTCTATAAATAGTTTTTCACTGTACAACATATACCAATTTTTATTGATTTTTTTACCTTATATATGTGCATTTAGTATAGTGGCTATCGTATACTATACCTGATGTTAAGTACATATATGTGCAGTATACGAGTATATGGTCGCAAAATGAATTAAAATCATATAAGCTGCCTTAATTCTACGAAAAGCGGTCACTGTTTTAGAGAATCGTAAAATTGTTGAAATAAAATACCCCTTCCCATCGACTCTCGAAATCGATGATAAAACTGTTCTGCTATTTGTGGATGATTTTGGTTTTACGCAAACTAGTCCTTACACCCGTTGTCTTGTGAATTATTTGTCTCTACTGAAATACCTCACCCTGTATATCTATCAGTTTTGTCATTTTCCAATTAAATTAAATAGGAAAACCTAAAAATATAATAATTTATTAATATATGTAGTGTAATAATCAACCAACCAACCACCTCCGCCGACAAAAGCCGAAAAATATTTAATTAAATAACATAATCTAATCATATAATGTTGGCGTTACTGTCGCATTATCGCCAAAAATATTCTATTTAATAATATAAATATGTAATGTATGCAATATCTATATAGATTTTAGCTTATCATTCTAAATTTACTATGCGTACGAGTACATATTTATAATTTAATGATAACAATTTAAAAGAAAAATTTTTTGTTTATTATCTGCGATCTCCATGTATAAATTCACGGGAACTACTTAATTGTATATAAAATATAAATCATTATGTATTAGTTATTCAGAATGCTAGGTACTAGAAATGTTTAAAAATTAAATATCTCTCTCTGTATACATTTTAAAAATCAATCACACTCAAATCAAAAACCACTTAACATCTAGAATTTGTTAAAATAAAAATAAAATTCGGAAAAACGTACAAAATATAAATTATGAAGCGAAAGAGGAACAGAAATAAAATTAATAAATTTTCATATTTTCATATTGGAAAATACGTTTGTATATAAATTTTCCGAGTCATTTAAAATTCAATAAAATTTAAAATACATTTATTATTACTCTTATATAACTTAAGCATATTTTTTTAATTTTTTTTTATTTATTTAGTAATATTGTTTATTGCTATCATATTAACATTTATATAGGGTGCTTAAAGCTTCAAAATGATTGATCGCCATGCTCGTGTCTATATTTTATGAAATGTGCAGAATCAATAAACATGAAATGAAACTTTTATTTTGCGAGCGTTCAAGTATTGAATATACGGTATATTGTCAGGTTGCGGATTACAATGCTTTATAATACAAAACTCCTATAGTAAATTACTAAACTTGCAAAGAATATGAACTTGCATAGAATATGAATCAACAATCTATTGATGTTTTCCCAACAAAATAGTTCTTCTAGGTTCTCATAAATTCCACCGACCCAATTAACCACCCCTACATAATGTGTGTTTCACTTTTATTTGAATAACCATTTTCGAGAAAGGTGGAAAGGGGCCGGTTTAGCTTAAAATTAAACCTGTACATAGCCTTCAATTGTAATTTAACTTGTAATTTTAACTAAGATATTGGAATAGTTATGAGACCAGAATTTATAACCAGTGTGGTGTCGTATTTTCTACACCGCGTAGGTTATTAATATTTTACATGCGTAGACAATGTATGTAGAGAATTAATAAATGTCGTAGAATGTAAAATATGTCAACAATCTCGAAAATAATTGCTTCTGTTGGCAATCAGCAAATCCTCTGATTTTTTTGTTAATTCTACTATGTCGTATATCAGGAATGATATTAGCAAGAACTCAAAAGTACAAAATTTTTGGGAACAGAGTATTGATTCCAACTTGAAATTGTAAATAATACTTTCAAGTCGGAGTTCGAGTCACCGACCATGTTCATGTCAAAAAAAACTTTTCTACGGATTTACTTTAAAGCAAATCATGAACTACCAACAACGTTATTTTTTTGGGAAGTAGCAGGATTTTAACCGTTGGTGTTGTTCTTGAAAGATTTTCGATTAACCGCCAATCGTAACGTTCGATTTTACTTGAGGAATTAAACTATATTATTCGGTTTTCTGGTTTGCGTTTGCTGTTGTAGGCCTGCATTGCTCGTTTGGTAATGAAACCTTCTTATTACTTCGCGTTAAAGATCTTACCGTAATCTGAGTAATTATTACCACTAATCCTGGAACTTGAGGCTAGAAAGAATGGCGCTAAATAAGTCCTATAAGTAATTATGGATCGCACCCAATGCAACTGTAAGTACGATAATTTTAACGTATATATGGTAGTCTCAAAATTTAATGCGAAACCCTATTGGCTAAACGATTCACGTTGGAGTGCTTATTTTAATGGCAAATCATAAATCAGCTGTCGCAATGGAATCCCGTTGCTAAAACCGCTCCACAAATTTTTGTTCTCTTCCTGCAAAATTAATTAAATATATGGCCTAGAGCCAGCTATTTTGTGTATCGGAAAATTATTACTCAACCGTAGCAACTATGGATTTGGATCGAAAAATGTCGCCTAATAACTTTCCGAGAAATTTTAATTGATAAATAAATCTAAAAACTGCTTTTAAAATAACGATGCAAAAATATATTACGAATTTCTGTTTCTTTATGGATTACTTAAAAAAGTAGGAAGTTACTAAATTTATTGATTGCCCAGATCAGGAGATTTGGCTCTCCGTTCAATTTAAGAGACTCAAATTTTAATGTAAATATCTCTCTCAAAACGAATCGGTAAGAAGATTTTTTTCTAAGGCTAATCATTTCGTTTTATATAAAATAGGTATTTTCATTGTGTTAATTTGGTAAATTGTGCAACGACCTTTTATCGAAATGGGATTAACAAATCAAGGTTACTTAATGACTTCTTTACCCCTAAGTAGGTTTTATATAAGCATTACAAGTATTTATTTAATCAATTATGCGAGAAGCAAATGTACCGAGAATGTCATTTAAACCAATGCATTGTTCTATCACAGGGTTTCATCAGAAAGAGTTTCATGGGACCTTTAAAAAGTTTTACACTTCTCTCAGAGCATTAAGCCTTTAATCATCAAATTTTTGAATTTGAGCTGTTGCGAACACCGTGACTTTAACGTAAACTCGATTCTGACCAAAATGCTCAAAATTTTTCTGATTCCTTGACAAAAGATTACATGAAGTGGATTACACCGATGCCTGTGTAACATCGATACAAACAGCATTTCACAACCGAGTGCGCGAAAATTATATTACCTACTCTTATTTTACCCAAATATTGCTGGAATAATACTAACTATTGATAATATGATTTATGTTTCTGAACTTAGAGTTTTACAACCTATTAATTTAAATATAAGAACTTGAATAACGTTGTTTATGTTTGCTTCAATAACTGTGTAACCGATTGAAGAGCCGGTCGACTCACTTCACAATGTTTTAGGTTGTGTACTACTGCATGATCTTACAACAGAAAAGGTTAGCCATAAAATTATCATTGATCCTGGACAGTAAAAAGTACAAATGTTTTGTAGAAATTGTCACGATAACCGCAAGTGGATATCGCCCGATAATTTAAATCACGTCCACGGTTAGCATTCAACTGATGGAAAGTGCACATTTAATGGGAGTAGTCAAATTTTAGTACATACTGGTAGTTTAATAAATAACTGCTCAAAGTTATGACACACTATTATACTCGAAAGAATTGGAGTATTGGGCGAATAAGGAAATGACAACATTTTAAAACAGATTTTATACTTCAGACACATTACTATAATTACTTAACCTTGATTTCGGGATCACGATTTCCCAAATGAGAACTCAAGACACTCATTACAAATTCTTTTGTCTTCACATTTGTTTTAACGAACGGACTAGGCGTTGACATTTAGTTGGCTTTTAAATTGTCTGAGATGACTTTTCTAGTGAAAAACTCCCAAAAATTTGTTCCCGCCAATTGTGTAACAGAAAACGCATAGAAAACTAGAATTTTTGGTATAATATTAGTATTCGCAATCTCCATTTTTGGTTTGTACAGCGTTGTTAGCACTAAAATGCATCGAAATGACAAAAAATATATATGTAGTCTTATATCATAGACACATATCTGCTTTCGTAACTAAGATTATGAAAGTATGGTTTGCAAGATGAGAATTCAAGACACACTACAACTTCTTTTGTCTTCTCGTTTGGTTTTAAATAGTAATAGAGTAGGCATTGACAAAAATGTCACGATTGACATTTAATTGACCTATAAATTGTCAGAAATGACTTTTATATTGAAATAAAAGAAAAAAAAATGTTCCCGCCAACTAAATATCTCAATGATATACAGAAAATTCGGAGGAAACTAGATTATTTTGGTAAGCTATTAGTGTTCGGAATTTCCATTTTTTATCTATTCGGCGTTGTGAGCACTAAAATGCCTCGGGATGAGAAAATATCTCATTCCGAAACTACGTTATAACCGAGTTGCAAACCATGGTTAGGGGTGACACATTACAACGAAATCATGGTTTACTCGAAACCATAGTTATGAAACCAGTAATGTGTCTATAGCATTACTTTGGGAAATATTATTCCTATTCGAATAGGAATGAAATTTTTGCCCAAAGTAACAGCAAAACGATTATTTTTATACTTTTATCGGTTGGTATAAAAATTTAATAAAATCAAACCAAGCATGCGATTTACTTTTATGTTATAATAAATATTTATGAAAATGTAAAATGCGTTTTCGACGCAAATATGTCGTATTTTTCAGTTTAATTTAGCATGGGAATTCATTTTTTGTATCGTTGATTTATGTCATTTTTACTCCCAGAGTAACAACTCATAAAAATAAAATTATTTTATTAATTAACCGGGCGGTGAACATTTGAACTACACGAAGAATGGAATAATTCTAATCCTACTTTTAGGTGGAATGAAATTATTCATTCCGGATTGAAATTTATATGGAATTATTGTTGTAAAATTCCAAAAGTAAGACGCAAATCATTTCGAAACTGAGTTCAAATTTAATTTGAAACTATGGTTAAACATGACACACTAGTACGAAATCTTGATTTCGAGTTAATCATAATTACGAAACTAACAGTGTGTCTATGACATAAAAGTGTTCTTGCTGAATTCTTGACGTTATTTGAAGATTTTTATGTGTAGCTAATTATGATGTGTACATCTACAAATGATGAAACTGTTACATAATTTGAAGTAGGAATGTCCGCTGTATAAATTAAATATTACTCTGGACCTAGTACACTACCTTGTGAAACTTCTGCGTAAATTTCGTTTAAATTGGAACAAGCGCTATAAAATTTCACTAAGAACTTTCCGGTTTAACAGGTAATTTTTAATGCTCGCCTGACAGTTCGCTGATAGCTGTGCCTTAACTTAATGTGTAAGTCTTTTATGTCGAACTTTATCGAAAGCTTGAGCGATGTCTACAAATGCTGCTGAGCAGTAGTTGAGTTTTGACAGAGTTGGCAGTAAACTGATTATGATCTGTACAATTTTCCAAGTTTCCGGAAAACAACCAGTTTTCATTACAGCATTGAAAATGTGTGTTATTAATTTGATACGTTCGGAGTAAATACCTTAACTAAATGTTGAGCAAATATATTTGCTTTATCGGCATCGCTTTATACCTAGGTTTCATTGGGAGAGGCGAGAGCATGAGTACGTATGCCGATTCAAATTTTTTGTAGCTTACCACAGTTGCTTCTCTCATGGAACACCAGATGCCAATTAAATAACGTTTGAAAGGTTTCAGCCGCCATTATTACAAATTGTAGTTAGTTTGTTAGATATGACATGAACCAATTTATATAATCGAGTGAAAATCCAAATACGAATCGAATTCTTTATTGATATCTGAGCGTAACTTTTATAGTTTTCCCTTTTTCGGGAAACACGCAGTTGCTTAATTGATTAGATAAGTAGTTAAAAAATTAATCCTCAGAAATAACAGTAGGAATTGTTAGCTAGATTAGATAGATTAGATAGATTTGATAGATTAAATAGATTAGATAGATTAGATAGATTAGATAGATTAGATAGATTAGCTAGATTAGATAGATTAGATAGATTAGATAGATAAGATAGATTAGATAGATTAGATAGATTAGATAGATTAGATAGATTAGATATATTAGATAGATTAGATAGATTAGATAGATTAGATAGATTAGATAGATTAGATAGATTAGATAGATTAGATAGATTAGATAGATTAGATATATTAGATAGATTAGATAGATTAGATAGATTAGATAGATTAGATAGATTAGATAGATTAGATAGATTAGATAGATTAGATAGATTAGATAGATTAGATAGATTAGATAGATTAGATAGATTAGATAGATTAGATAGATTAGATAGATTAGATAGATTAGATAGATTAGATAGATTAGATAGATTAGATAGATTAGATAGATTAGATAGATTAGATAGATTAGATAGATTAGATAGATTAGCTAGATTAGATAGATTAGATAGATTAGATAGATTAGATATTCCAGTCTCAGACTGTCGAAACTCTTGTAGTTCAAGTAGGTCAAATATGAAAATCTTTGTTTGTTTTGAAAGGATTTTGAGATCTGCTGGTTCTATTTCGCCCTGTGTGTGGAGTACTGGTCAAGAGGCTTAAGGCATCTAGTCCTAATTTGAACACGTTTATATTGCTGGTGCCTTGATACACATGGTATTGGTATTAGGGCGGTAATGGCGTGCCGTGACGTACAGTGTCGTCTACCATAAATATAATTTTCTGTACTCGTCTTTGATAAATTTGATGAGTGAGTTGTTAATACAAGATTGTTAAATTTAAATCGAATGATTGATATGCTCGTATATTAAGAGCCGCAATTGTATGTAAATATGGGACTGGGTGTACCCAATAAAATATTATGAGCTACAATTTAATTTCCGAGATGAAAATTGTTTGGTTAATTGTTCAGTTAAGCAGTGTCTCAACAGACGGAAAATGTAGAAAATTTTCATGAGTAATATTCCGATGTAAAAGTACTTGGAAAACAAAACATATTTCAATGTCGAACATATACAGGCATATACAGACCATCTGGCTGATTCACTTTTATTAAATGTTAATTGCCTATTAATTATAGTTCGCTACTTTTAATACTCTAATTAAATCAATATTTAAGTTCCGTATATTAATTTATTAACTACATAATTAACTGTGTAACGTGCGCTGAATGATTATTAAATAATTTTGATTTTGATTTCCAATTAAAACATGAAACTCAAATGGCGCCAAATATCCAAAAATTCCAAAACATACCAATATGTTTTCTAATTTAACACACAAAATACATAAAAGTTCACATGGGAACAAACTAAATTGTAATATAAATAAACATTAGAAATATAAATTCGCGTTTTGTATTGGCAAATATTTTTTTAATTGCGGTGTGTTGTATATAAATAGTGTGTACTTTGTAAATCATTTAAGTGTATTAGTGTATATCGTTTACACTTGCTACATACACACGTTACAGCCCCAGTAGACATTTTTTAAACAATTATTACAAATTAGAAATGTATTTGTCGGATAAGAAATGATTCCAGCGTACTGGGTGTAATTTATAACTTACTAACCTCCGGAACAGCTATAAAACATGTGGCAATAAATTGTTTAACCAAATGTGTTAAGTGACAAATTCCATTTTGCATTATGATCAGATTCTGCCTTCACCAAAGAATAATCGAAACAAAATATAATTTTCATCTTTGTATTATACATTGTACCCCCATATCATCATAATATCAGCGCAGGTTGAATACGACAACAACAACAACAAAAACCCGCCATATAAAAAAAATCATCGATTTGAACTAATCGAAGTGTTCCGCCTCGCTAGGCTTACAGCAAAATACAAAAATTTTCATTTTAGTTCGAAAATTGAACACTGTGAAAGAGAAACAAAAATGTATATGAAAAAGCTTTTTTTTAAACTTTATTTCTACACTTTGTGTTGTTTGTTTGTATGTATTGTATACTCGTATGTATGCCTTTTTATTCCCTTAAGCGTAAATATTTTTTATCAACATCATCAACATTATCCTTAAATTCACTTTGTGCTTTCAATTTTCCGTGTCTCTTTTGTGTTTATTGTGTAGAGATTTAAATTTGGATAAATTGGAAAAATGTTGAGTTTCCTTATTCAAGTAAATATCGGTTGGTATTTTGTCAACAGAACATTACAAAATCATTGTGTTGACCGTCAAGCATATTATGTAGCAGCCAGGTACTAAGAAATTTATGGATAACAATCATATAGAAATATGTACAATATTCGTATGATGTTTGTTTTGTCAGCAGGTAATTGTCCATTTTTATGTCGTTATAAACTGATATATCTTTGGTATGGCAACGTAATGAAAAAGAGCTTATTAAAGTTAGCCGAAACGTGCCAGCCAAAAACAAAAATTTCGGGCATGCTGGTAATTTCTGTTTGCTCAGCCGAAAGTGAACAATTTTCATATTATTGATTAATGTTCGTTCTAATGTTAAGGTTCAATGGTTAAAAAAAACAAAATTATGGTCAAGTTTTGTTGTTTTCATTTTCCTTTATACAAATTCTTAAAGAATTAGGGGACTGGTTTTCGATTGTATTATGGTCAAAATGGCTAAAATCGTCAACCTCGGTCAGTTTGTGGAGGCAGTTTGATTAAGATGCGAAGGCTTCATTTGGCAAAGTTTGACGATTTCCGGCATTTATGGTTCTATGCAACCATTTATCAGATAGGATTTTCCTTGAATTCCCGATATGTACGAGGGTTGTCTGAAAAGTTGCCGACCTAACAAAGATACAAGACGGTAGTGTACGGTTCTTAAAAATTTTGTATAAGTAAATAACTAAATAAGCAAATTTAATTTTTATTTTATTGTTCGGTTAAAACATAATCTAGCCGGGGTAAAGGAATAGCGATTTAAATAAATATGGCCAAATTCTCAAAGCACATCTAAAACTCTAGAAATTGCAATTCCATATACATACTACAAAATACGTTTCAGCTTGATTTGTGGTGAATTTTTATATAATTTTGAAAACAAGTATATAATTTTCAAAAAACAGGATTTTTATTTACCAAGACGGTTACAGTATATCGATTTTGTATAAACTATTTTTGCAGATTACATTAATAAAATCTCAGAGAGGAAATTTGCAGCAGTTACAAATTCACTTCATTAACATTCTCCCACCTCTTGAACACTCGAGTGTGTTTCAACATTTCAACACCGATCGGTGGTTCATCATTTACTGGAAGTGGACAAATATTGACGATGGCTCGTTGATTAGTCCAGTTGCAGAATTAATCGAAGCTACTCATACTTATCCATCTGGACCAGCATGAAGTTCAGTTATTTTCTCAAATTTCCATTTGAGAGGTGGTAGGTTTGAGACCTTGATGGTTACGCTATTTCCCTCAATAATATTCGTCTATTTATCCTTCCAATAATACCTGTGCTGCATTTGATATAAGTAGTCAGTTGACCATCTTTACCAGAATTGTTTGTATAAAAGATTCTCCAACTCCCAGCTCCCTTTATGTCACCAGGTTTTATTAAATCTGACTCAGGTATAGCATCAACGATCGACCAATGAGAAAATGGCCAGGTGTTAGGATTTCCAAATTATCATCAGTGTAGTAACTGGAGTTCCACTTTAACTTGTTTTATTAATGTGTTGAGCTCCTCACAAGTTAAGTTTACGGTTCCCATCGTGTAATGAATATAATATTTAGCTGAATTAACAGCAGTTTCATATAAATATACCACCAAAATATGGGGAACCAGGTGGTTAAAATTTCCATATGTAATTTGATCTTCTGTAGTAAGCAAGTTTTACACACTCCTCTTGTAGCTATAAAGCGATGAAATGCACCAACAAACGACGCAGCTGTGAGATTAGACGCTAATTCCAGATGAACGGCTTTTGTAGCAAGATATACAAAGAAGACCAAATATGTTTTGATAATGAATGAATAATGGGCCAGCATCATCTATGCTAACATTATAGAAGGGTGGTGCTGGATGGACTCGTTCTGACGGGAAATGCGCCATTAATTGTTCAGGAAATCACGGTTTTACACGGCAACACATTACACACTGCCTGTAAACCCTTTTAGTAATCTGTTTTCCATCTATTGGCCAGTAAGACTGTCGTGCTATTGCTAGAAGAGCTTGTGATCCAAGATGAAGATGCTTTCTGCGGATGAAAGTTATTATTGTGGTGGTAAAATATTGATTGCTTGGCTGTAAAACTGGATGGCGTAGTGTATAATCAATTGCTGCAAATTTTAAACGGCCACAAACTATAATTGGTTTTTAGTAATGGCTTACGTACTAGGAAGTTAGGTTTTTGTAACCCTCTATATATTATAGGATTGAACATGACGTGGTACGGTATTTAATCCAATTTTTATTTCTTCTGCATTCACAGGCCCAGTTACCTTTGAATTTTTGAAGCGGCAATTGTTGATGAAACGATGTATATAACCCATAGTGTTTTGAATGGTCACCAACGAGTTTTTACAATGTATTCGATCTAAGAGTTCGTCAACAGGTTCAGCGCTTGAGTGGCAGTGAAGTTACATTTTTCTTCGATGACCTCCATTGATTTTGTAAGTTGCTTTGAACTATTCCAAGCTTCAATTGACGAACGAAGAAAATGAGGTCCAAATCACCACAGTTCGGAGTTCATAAGCAATTCAGAAAAAGTTCCTCTTGAAATTAAATCGGCTGTGTTTAATTTTGATTCTACGTGCAGCCATTTAGTTGGATCGGATCTTGCTTGAATTGGGACGATAAAGACCTAATCCAATGAAGAGTTATCATAGAGTCTGTCCAGTAATAACATCTCTCGACCTTAAAGTTTAAAATACCCAAAATTTTTTGCATAAGTTTGGCCAAAAGTTGTGCAGCACAAAACTCCAGGCGAGGCAATGTAACGCATTTTAAGGGAGCAACTCGCGATAGCAGCATAACTCTTCAGACTTAAGAAACGTATATAGATAACGGCACCGTATGCCTTTTTGATAGCATCAGCAAAGCCATGTAGTTGAATTCCTGGATATTTGTTGGATATGCTATTGGGAGACTTTCATCCCAGTTTACTTTCAATGGCCATAACTTTTGCAATAGTAATTTACCCATTACTACTATCGGAGACACTATTGCTAGAGGATCGAAAATTTTTGCAACTAAGGATATTTTTTACTCTTAGTGAATGATTAAGTATTTGTTGCCCAGTTTTACCTTGATACGAAAATAATGTTGCACTGGATGCCAGAACATACCTAGAGTTTTATGCCAGTTTTATCATCAATTCGATATTGCACTTCACGATCTTCTTCTGGAATAACATTAAGGAGCTGCCGATTGTTGGAACACCATTTACGCAAAGGTCAATTGGCACCTTGCAAAATTGATGTGATATTTATCTTCAGCATTGCTAAGTCATCTAGAGCATGATCATCCAGTCCACAAACCGTCGACATAAAAGCCATCACGAATTGTTGTACTAGCTACTGCTTGACTTGATTCAAAGTCGAGAACAAGTTGAAGTAAACAACATATTGTCAGATAAGGTGCTGAAGTGGTACCATATGTGACTGTCTTTGAAGTACCTCAGATAGTTTGTATCGCAAGAAGATATACTGATATTTGTGATCCTCGGAATGGAGTAGAATTTGCCGTTACATTTTACAGAAATCACAACTAAATGCATGAATGTAAGACTAAAATCTCAGAAGAACAACAAATAATTCATTCTGAATAACTGACTCATTCATCAATAGATCATTGATAGAATAACCGCTTGAAGGTTTTGCCGAACCATCAAACACGACCCTCAATTTAGTTGTCGACGAATCGAGCTTCAATACAAAAAGATGCGGCAGATACTAGTTTGCTGGTTCAACAAACTTAACCATTTCCATATGTTTAAGAGTTTCATACTCTCTCGAAGTGTCGTGTCTGTGTGTCAGTGTGATGTCATTCCTCTATATTCCAAAATCGCTCTAATAATTCACCTAGATTTTTTATGTCGATTTATTTTATCTCGATTTATTTATATCTAGTAAATTAATATTTTATTTTTAAAATTTATGAAATTTAAAATAAATTTACTTATAAAATTTTATTAATATGTACATATAAAATTAATTTATGTTAAAAAAAATTAAATATAAAATATATTAGCATGTCAAATAATGACCCTCCAGGGGATCGATTTTGTTCAAAATCCGAGAGACGAAACATGACATTTTCATATACGTATAAGGAGTATAGTATACAATTTTATATTAGTGTGTGAAATTTTTCGTTGTTTTCATTGACAGAGCAGTTCAGAACTATACAGAACATCGATATTACAAGAAAACTATAAAACTTTTGTCATGGATTTTATTTGTTATACTTAGATTACTATTAAATCTAAATTATTTAATTTTTAATTTTAAATTGGACAAATTTGAAAAAAGCTATCGCGAACTCAACCAGATTGTTTTTCAGAAAAACGCAGCTAATATTGAGTTCGAACAATTTAATTGGTTTATCATCGAATTTCAATCTGCTTCAATTTAGCCCCAACAACATTTTCCAAAATAAATTGAATTTTTAGCTTTGCTGTTGGTGAATATACTATGGTAGAAAACACATTCCACTTAAATTTATGAAAAGAACCTAAAAAGTTCGGTCAACACTAAACAATTAGTTTTATGCCATATGTATATAAATATGATTTCTGCAACAAATGATTATTCCAAAATTTTCGACCTACATTGAAATTTAAACAACACACATTTCCAGATTTCAATTTGCCTACATCTATCCAATCCCACATACATCATATACATGAGTATGAGTAGCAAAGTTGTCTTAGAATTGAGTTAAATCACAGAGTATGAAAATTTACACAGAGTAACGAAGCAGAGGAAAAAATTTCATCAAAAAATGCATGGGTTACGCAATTTAAATCGATCATACAAAACACTTACGCAACATTTTTTTATTTTTTGAGTATTGAATATTGTCATACTCGTGACTATTTATAGAAAACGACAAAAATTACTTTAAATAAAAATGCGTAAATGTGTTTTTAATGCAATTAAATTGCGTAACCCATGCATTTTTTTTGATGAAATTTTTTCCTCTGTTTCGTTACTCTGTGTAAATTTTCATACTCTTTGGTTAAATACATTCGTTAATTAAATCGTAAAGAAGGACAAAATCGCAAAGAAAATTCGTGAAATAATTTTTTAACATAAACCTAAAAAAAATAATTTGCATAAATTAAACTCCCAAATTACCGTAAACATCGTTGAATGATTTACTGATTTCTAATTACCAATCTTCATAAAACAAAACAGACGAACTAATTCGATCAATCTAATTTAAATCAAATCAATTATTTAATTTAATTTTGTACATATTTGTGTTTTGGTAACGAATTTAAATTTTCTGATTTGCTTTCGTGCTGCCTATTCTGGCATATGTACTAAAAATTGTAGGCATGTGTAGTTGTATGCTTGGGAAATTACACGAATGGGAAAATTGAAACCAAATTTTATTTATTGACTTACATTTATTTGTGTATTAAGGAAAGTGAGAGTTTTATCGTAATTGGATCAATTTCAAGATATCAGTAAACGATAAATTGAATATAAATTTAAATCAACATACTCGTACCTACCTGCCGTACGTATTTTCGAGAGTCGGAAAATTGGAAAATTTATCTTCGTGAAAATTATAAACAAAATATTACTTTAAAGTTTTGCCATAATGATATATTTAAATTTTCTTAGAGAAATGGAAAAGTTTATTTTCCAGTCAAAATTTTCATCTTGTTACTAAAATATTAAATTTATGCGTTACTCACGCACAATTTACATAAATTTACGGGGGATGAGAGATGATTGATTTATTGTCTTATTTTATGACATGCTATTGTTTATATATTTTTTTGTTTTAGGTTCAATTTGATTGAAATACTAATAAATAATTATCAATATACATCGATCAATGATAAAATTATTTAATTTATGATAACGAATGAATTAAAATGAGAAAGTAAACTTTTGCAATTAAAAATTAATCAAGATGGTTTTCGTTGATGTTGTCGTTGGGGTGGTCGGAGAGGTGGGAGGGAGACAATTAATTGAAATAATTCGGAAATTTTTTAAAGAAAACGTAATTTTATTTTATGTGATTCTTGTGTAACGTATAAGTTTTTAATCGCAGGTGTGCTTAAATTTCTTTTTTGGTACGATAGGGAGGTATGGATAATTAATAAGATGCCACGCTCCATATTTTCCATTTTTGCACCACACCATTAAGAAATGTTTACTGTGTTTTATGAAGACATTGTTGGCTCATAATCGATAGAAATTGTACGGATCATAAATTTTAATCGGATGTACTGTATTTCTAATATAATTTATCTTTAGATTTAAATAACACAAAACCATTAGTTCGTGGGCGGATAATTAAATTTAAACATTTCATTAGAAAATTTATTACTTTTAATTTTATAGTGTTTTCGATTTTTGATTTTATTTTAAAACTATTTTTTATTTTAGGTGACCAAATTATTTTATTGTTCTGGTCTCAGGGGATTCGCTCTGTAAAAATACAGATGACAATTTATTATCAAACAAAGAGTTTGATTACGCAAATGGTTACTCTGGTGTGAGTCCTTGAAATCTGGGAATCTTTTGTAATAGTACGTAGGTACATCACTAGGGATTTATAACACCTTATCTACTTCACAACCAACTCATCAATTGATAAAAAGAAGTTATCCATTAATTTTCTCACCTAACCATAATTAATCACGTACGAGTACGTACAAAATCAAATCTAATAGAATGAAAATCTGAAATAGCATAAAACAACAAAAAATTGAAATCTATTACATGAGATTAGGGTAAATCGAAGAAATAATGATGCAACTTATATTTGAAACATAAAATAATCATTAATTTGGATGTTAAAGGAATTCTCTGGATATTTCTGTACTTCTATACAGAATTTACGAGTATATAAACAATGTAGGATCAACGAAACATGGTGACAATGACATCAGATGTTTAATCAAAAATATTTATAGGAATAATACAGAGTAAACTAACTCTGGGTTCAATGGTATTAAATATCCTAAAATGTTTAGAGTCAATCTTGAAGTAAAAGTAGATTTCAAGTTGAAGGAACTTCAGGCACAAAACAAGCAGGAACTTGAAAATAAAATAAAATAAGTAGAGGCCCTCGAAACCCTCGCAATTCTCCAACCACACATACTCATTTGAAAATTTTAAAGGGCAATTTCAAGCGACAGTTTGTAACGATTATGCAGAATCACCCTTCGTTATGCTTATCGATAATCGATAAGCATGAAGAAGAGAGAAACAAAGAAGCAGAGAGTTAAGTCGTGCAATGATTAATCCATGATTAAATGGATTTTTTTTTTAAGTCGGGCATTCGGTGACAAACCATAGTTGGAAGAATCCAAAAATAAAAAAAAATAAAAATTTAAATAAAAAAAGAAAAGAAAACCGAAATATAGAGATCAGTCCTAATATTATAAGTTAAAAATAAATTAGAAAAAAAATTGTGTAATTAGATACTAGTGAGATAATATTGCATAATTAATGAACTTAAAAGATATGTAACTGTTGACCTGTAATTCTAATGAAATAAAAATTCATAAAAATAAAAATTTTAAGTTAAAACTATAACGATAACCAAATCCTGATAAAATAAAATAATGGGTTGTACATAACATAAAATTTGTAATTACTATTATACATAATACTTAATAAAGACATTTTCATTAATCAATTAGTCTTAATTACTTAATTAATGTCTTTATTAAGTATTAGTGTGTTTCGCCAAGTGCCTACGGCCAATAGCGTAAAAAGTATTATACATAATTCTGAATAAAAAAAAAAATATTTTTAATTTTACAAAGTTTTGTGAATAAAAAAAAGAAAAACGTTTCGTGAATTAAAAGATAATAATTGGATTATTAAAGTGGCTTAGGCCCATACACTTTACATTTTTCAACCTAATATCGATGTAACGGTATAAATGCGCAAACATTAAATGGGTGTAAGGTGCAAACAACGAATTGTTTCCATCCAACAAACTAAATTTTTTTTTGTTGAATCAGTCATCGCTGTATATTTAAACAACAACTTTATTTGGATTATCTCATCGTATTTAATAAATGACGTTTTATTACTGGGAATCTCCTGTTTACCATACCATTGAGGTCAACGAACTAGTATACTAAACGAGTATAACTAATATTCTGCGTGTATTGGTTCAACGGGATTGAAAGTAACTGACCTGCATCAAGAACTTTTCTATAACACCGCATGGAAGAACAATACCCAAATTGGATTTTATATGCAACCATTGTGTCGTGGTACAGGTAACTTCTTATTTTTTTTAATTATATTTCCTAGTTAGTACATAAATTTAACGATCATTTTAAATTTTTTTTTATTAATGTTAGTAGTAGTGTAAATTTGCTTGCCATAATAATTTTAATAATTTTTAATTCCCTAATTAAAACTGATGAATAAAATTGCTAATTTATTGTCGCTAATGTAAGGTGCAAGCAAAAACAAAAAAAAAATTAATATAGTAAGAACCATTGTGAATATCGTTCATACAATAGGACTCGCTCTTCATTGCCTTTCGTTTTTTTTTCTTTTATTGCGAAGTGATGGTATAGTGAACATGGCGAATTAAATTAAATAAGTGTGGTGATATGCGTGAGTGTCAATTAATCGTGTCTGAAGATCAGGAAAACATGACTAAATAATATGCAACAATTCGTCTGCCTCCTTTGGGCAACGAACCCCCCACTCGACGAGCATATGCCCGGAAATGCCTGATCAGCCAAAGGGAAATAACTGTTACAAGTTGTGCTAATTTTGACTCCTCGAGGAAAAGCAATAGACGTCTTACAAACTGTAACACGAGACAGGGTTATGCAAGACAGAACTCCAAAACAACCAACATATACGTGGGAAAACTCTACAAAACCTACACTGAGAGAAAAGATGGCTGATATTAAGCATTAAATGTATGAATTCGTGAATAAAACCGGATCAAATGTGCGCTAAGCGGAGTTATTCTTAAATACAGTTTAGGGTTGAAAATATCATTGATGATTTACAATTTCAGAAAATGACGAAATTGTGAAGAAAAAGCATAGTTTGCATTATATACAATTCTTTATACAAGTTTATTATTCTTAATAATGTAAATATATAAGTTAAAAAATGTTAATATTTATTTTATTTAATCTAAATTTATGATTGTATTGCATATTTTAAGAATAAAATCTTCTAAAATTAAGAATTATATAATTATTATTTTTGAACCTTTTTTACGTTTTTTTAGGATTGAGAATATAGGGATCATAATTATAACCTGTTTTGCCTGAATTAAGTATTGTCAAATTGCAATATAAGAATACATTTAGTGATTCGAGAGGATCAAACTGCATTCTAAGCCAATAGTTCACAAAATTTGTGCTGATAGGAATGCACTTGAGGTAGAAACGAGAATATTATGATTATAATAAAACTAATAGCGTTGGAATTAAGCTTAATCAAGCAGCAATATAAGAATTACTATATTAATTTGAGATTACAATTCCGATTTTTGAGATTTTAGTTCACATTTAAACATTTAAATTCATAAACTTTGAGCGGATAAAGTTCCATTTTAGAAGGAAAATTATATTAAAATGAGACTAAAATTCACAATTTCATTTTATAAGGCATTGAATTAGTTCTTGTTTTATGTTTTAAGAATAAACTAATATTTTCTGAGTATTCAATTTTCCAATTAAGTAAATAAAATTCGTCATGTTTATAAAATAAATTTTTATTTATTATTTAATGAAAAATATGATTTACAATATTATTTACGATTTTTATATAAAATATGTATTTCCAGTCAATTCTGTTTATTTATCAATATTTTTAACACTAAAACTACGAACCGGTCAAAATGACCGGTTGCATCATTTATTTATAACATTTCCTCTTTGCCTTATTTAATATTTTACGATAATGTCATGATTTTTATTAAAGAGAAAATGTTATAAATAAATGATGCAACCGGCCATTTTGACCGGTTAGTAGTTCTAGTGTTAATCTTCACATCTTTTACATATGTGCTTCATTAGCAAATTTTCAATTATATTTACAAATGGTTCCCATTTAGTTAGTAGTAACCTACTTTTTTCTGGATATGCAGATTCAAAATCAATATCAACTTGAAATAGAAAAATAATCTTTTGTTAGTGCCATTTTGGTGATACTAGATACATTTAGAACTTACTAATCTGCACCCATTAGGCGGTTTAAAAATGCTCCACTCGTTCAAGAATGTTGTTATTTTATTTGTGGAAGAAGCTAAATTATTTAATTCAATTCTTCTGCCTAGAAAAGTTGATTGCCATTTAAGTTCGACATCCCAAAGTTCACGAAAACAACTAAGCCATCTTTTATCAGATTTGTGGTTAACCGGAAAAGTGGTATCCACAGCGCTACTTAGTTGTTTTGTCTGAAAAGACAATGGATATTGATTTAAAAAATATATTAGTCGTTTTTAAGAAAGTAGCATTTTACCTGAAGTTTTTGTACTCTTGCGTCGTTTACGACTGGTAAATATTCCCTTATTTCGCAAGTGGCTCAAGCGATTTTTGTATTTTGTGAATAAACTCCCACTTGCGTTTTTTTGGCTCTCGCTTGGCGGAACGTAGTAGTAATCCTTAGTGAAATATAGAAAATCAAACATTTATTCTTAGTAATAACGGAGTTTTATAGCTTCAAGCGAGATAATTCTCTGAATTAAAAGACTGAGTTTTAGCTTTACAGAAATGTTAAGTATAATAACTTACAGCTTTTTCCGATGGAAATGTTTCCGTAATGTTTCTTGTAATTTCTCTAAAATCAGCAGGTTCCATGCATACGTCTTTTGACATAAACTCCTGGACTACTGAATTCACAAGGTATTGACGCACCTCATTGGTTAGTTTGGGAGGATTTTCTCTATTATACAGATTTACAATTTTTCTTCCATTTGCAGTATTCAGGAATAATGAGAATATATAAATACAATTTCACTTTTAAATATATTTTATAACAGCCAACGAACGTATAAAGTTTCACTTTTATATAAGTATATTTTATAACACACAACGTTAACGTATAAAGTTTTAACACGAACTGAGGAAAACGATTGAAATAAAATACAATTTAGGATATCTTCCTTTTTAAGTATTATTGTACAACTACCTAGAAAAGTATTCTTCAAATCGTGATATTATAAAACATGAAATCAAACATTGTAATCTTAAATGGAGTAGTAGAAATAAAAATATAAACAAATCTTGAATTTTTTCTGATATTGAGATTTATAATCTAAAATAAAGCATTATACATTTAATTTATAGATCTAATTTGTGAAAATGTATACTACGAGGGTATATCAAAAAGTCTTGCAATATCATATGAAAAAAACGAGTGAGTGAGACAACAATATATTTTTCAAAACCATTTTTTGTCACGATGAAACTTCTAGAAGAACATTTCGATGTAAATTTTACGGTTCGTTTGTTTTTGTCAATTTAGTAACATGTGTTTTGAATTTTTCTTAAAATGAATGAAATTGAATATCGCGCCGTTACTAAATTTTTCTATAAAGATGGACGAAATGCAATTTATATATTCAACTATATATCAAAAGTTTACGGCGAATCTGCACCATCATATGCCACAGTAACAAAGTGGGTAAAATTATTCAAAAGTGGTTGGGAGTCATTATAAGACGATAACCGCTCGGGTCGGCCAGCAGATGCTATTAGCCATGAAAACGTAATTTTGGCTGATTCTATTGTATTGGAGGACCGGCGTATTTCTGTTCCGCGGTTAGCGTGGAGACTTTCTCTTTCATACGGTACCACATATACTATATTACATGACCACCTTCACATGTCGAAAGTAAGTGCGCGATGGGTTCCCCGTTTGTTGAATGCTGAACAAAAAAAAATGCGTGTTTAAACTTCAAAGGCGATTTTAGATATGTACAAAGCAGATCCAGAAAATTTCTTGGGTAACATAATAACAGGCGATGAAACATGGCTTCATCACTGGGATCTGGAATCCAAACAAGAATCGATGCAATGGATTAAACGTAGTGAACCACCACCAAAGAAATTCAAAACTCAACCGTCTGCTGGTAAGGTTTTGGCAACAATTTTTTGGGATGCTGAAGGAATTTTGATAATCGATTATATGCCACCGAAAACCACAATCACAGGCATATATTACGCAGAGGTTTTGCGAAAATTGAAAAAAGCGATCCGGGAAAAACGGCCAAGGAAAGTTAGGAAAAAAATCTTGCTTCTTCACGACAATACACCAGTGCGCAAGGCTAATATTGCTCAAGCTGCATTAAAGGACTGCGGCTTCGTGGAAATTCCGCATCCACCGTACAGTCTAGACTTGGCACCCAGTGACTACTTCTCTTTCCCAATTTGAAAAAAACACTAAGGGGCCGGAAATTTTCCAGTGACTATGAAGTACAGTCTGTTGTAAATGAATATTTTATGGAGCAAAAGAAATCTTTTTTTTTAGAGGGTTTAGGTAAGTTAATTGATCGATGTGACAAATGTATAAACCTTAAAGGAGATTATGTCGAAAAATAAAAATATTGCTGTCTCTCTCACTCTTTTTTTTCATATGATATTGCAAGACTTTTTGATTTGCCCTCGTAGGATTGAGAATATAATCCACAAATTCAGAATCAATACAAATGGTAAAATTTACCGTTGGTTGTGTTGTTAAGCCTATGAAGTATGGATTATGAATTAAATTCTTTATTTTAGTGTAACTATATGAATAAATATTATATGAAAATATAATAATTGTATTTGATTTATAATATAAAATTAAAAATTAAATTTAATTTATAATTTAAACAGAATTCTAATAATTATAATTGTACTTATTATATATTATATGTACATATATCCCTACTAAACTGTTTCAACGGTTCAACAAGATTTAGAACACATCCCAAGACAATTATGTACATTGTACATTAACAAAGGTTGTAAGACATAAATATAAATTCATGTTACTAAAAGTTCTCAATATATTTCCTCGGTTATACTATGAAATGTAATTTTATGTAATATATTTACAGGTAATTCTGTCTGCCTCAAAGTTCCAAGGGACCGAAAAAAAAATCGAGATAGAAAGAATTTCGAGATAGAAAGTGGATTGGGTTTAATTCAATGTACGTATGTATAATTAAAATTGCAGAGCCGCTAACTCACATAACTGTTTATATTTGTCCCTGCAATAATTTTACTTAAATCGGGGATCCATTTTTTGACGTGAATACGTCTTTAAATTTACTTTCATATAGGGAGGCAATTCAGAAAACTGATAACAAAATCGGGGGATACAGTTTGATGCTGCAGCTATACCTATCATCAACATCCGAAAAATTTCGCCGTTTGTATTGACTCCGTATTATCTTAAACAATTATGATGGGATTGTGTATGTTGGAAAGAGGATTTTTAAAATCATTTGGAAGACGCTCTGAAATATGACCAATTGAGGCGGAACTCGGTATTTTCTTAACCGATTATGATAAGGTTGTGTAAGTTTGATGGAAATGGGATTTTTAAATGATTTTTGGAAGAAGTTGTGGAATATGGCCACCTGGGGCGGTACTCTGTATTTTTTGAATAGATTAACGTTCTGCAGAAAGCTCGATATATTGAATAGGCTATATTTCCTTCCAGAAATATTGTACGTATTCACGTCATACGTCTGTACACGTAGTACAGACACCCACTTTATTTTTTGTTACTTTTCATTATTCTTACTAGTTAGTATTACAAATAACGCTGGTCGATCAGTAAAGAGTGAATAATACAATTTAACGAGTGAATTTTTAGACCCTGAACAAAATGGATTCGCCGATTTAAGTAAATTTATTGCAAACAAAAAAAGAAATTCAAATAAGGGATTCCCGAATTAAGTAAAACTATTGGAAACAGAAAAGAGAATTAAAAAAGAGAGTGTCTGTACCAAGTGTCATACGTACAATGTTTCTGGAAGGAAATAACCTACGCGATACATCTAGAATTCTGGCTAACGTTAATCGGTTACGAAAATACCGGGTTCCGTCCCAGGTGGTCATATTCCAGAACTTATTTCAAAAATCATTTAAGGATCCCATTTCCATCCAACATATACCCAATCCCATCATAATCGGTTATGAAATTACCGAGTTCCGTCCCAGGTGGCCATTCCAGAGATTCTTCCAAAAATCGTTTTAGAATGCCATTTCCATCTAACATACCCATTCCCATATAATTGCTTAAGATAATACGGAGTCAATACGGCGAAATTTTTCGGATGTTGATGGTAGGTATATAGCTTCTGCATCAAACTGCATCCCCCGATTTTGTTATCAGTTTTCTGAATTGCCTCCTAATTATAAAATGTAATAAGTGTTTGTGTAATCCTTAAATCATAATTATTAAACTCAAATCATGTATCACATACACAAAAAAAAGTTTATATATATTTATAAAACTTTAAATCATCATACCGCGATTTTTTAAGTATATTTGCTCGGATTTGAGATTAAAAGCATTATAAATTAATCTTAAATTAAAATTAATGTTTCAAGAATTCCATTTTCTCAATTTCGTACACTAAATTTCTGTTTGACTTGATCATAAATTAGGCACAATTTCATAAAACACGTGAAAATATTATTTGGTGCATACAATTCTTAATTCAAGAGTAGTAAATCCGAACCTAGAACAAATCGGTTGAATTTGAGCATTTTACGAGTATTTCAAATTAAGAATATTATTTTCAATTTATAAAGCCTTAATTGTGAAGAAAATTTACTGCTTGGATTAAATTCATGCATTTAATTCATAAATCCTCACCATATGTTCTTGAAATTTTAAAAATTTTAAATTTGTGCATTTAAGAATACACTATTCATAATATTAGATTACGATTTCTCTCAGTGTAGAAATGGAGATGTCTATGAAGACGACCATCCGTCTATGAAGACGACCGTCTGAAACTTCATTTGAAGACGAACGCCAGAGGCAAAATCTTCAATGAAGTGTAGGCGTTGACTTCGAAATTTAAGGCACTCCTAAGAATGGAGATAAGGCGAATAGCAAAAGGCGTTCGCGTCACGAGGAATTGTGGAAAGAGAATAGAACTTGGTGAAACAAAAATTATTATGAGCTTCAGGCTCGTGAAGGTAAATCACTACATGCAATACTGTAGGTGTGATGGAAATGATATAATGATCGTTTTAAGGGGCAGCATGATATTTGAGTAAAAGGAGCAAGGTGATCCAGCCGAAGATTCCAGTTTGACTGATAAAGATGAATGCGGTAGTGGAGAAGCTGGCAAAAATCACAAAATTTAACAGATTGAAGCAATACTACATTATGATGAAAAATATTCTAAGAATATCTTTTTTTACTACTGTATTTGAATCGCGGATGATGAAAAATACTTTCTCGGTATCAAAAACGGCTTTCTTACAAGAAACTTCACTAAGATGTTATTTACACACATACACATTTTACTTATTTACTAATTAAGTAAAGGGTGCGCCAATAAGAGTTTCGCCATGTCCATAGAAAATAAAAAATTATTATGTTAGAGTGATGGTTTTTTGATTTCCTCAAAGGTAATAACGGCCAAATGTGCACCATGTCTTTGGCAGTACAAAATAATCCGATTGTCCAAATTTAGGACCACATCTTGGCATAATTGATCTTCGATTCGACCATACTATTGAGATAAAGAAGTCCTCGGGTGTCTAATGCACTATCTCAATGGCCAATTGGTCGGAACAAAATACAGTCCACATCCATGTCATCCAAATCGAGCCATACAAAATAAGTTGTGTAGAGACTATAGCGTTCACTGGCCACATTAACAGGATTGTCAAATACTTTCTCGTAAGACAGAATTTGTCATATGTGCTACCGAACCGTTTCTTGGAATTTCTGCACGATATTCAAAAATTTTTTAACATCGCTAAAATGACTATACAATACAACTTTACATACTCGAACACTAGATATAGTCATAGCCTTCCAAAATTCCGCTAATAACTTGGTTTAATCCACGAGAGGTTAATTAACCAAGAAGCATGCTAATATTTCGTAAAAGACAAAGTGACGTTATTCCTTTTCTTCTAAATTCTAATCTTTTTCAAGACAAAGATTTATGTGTAAATGCTACACTGAATATCCTTACATCCTGCCAAATAAACTAATCAATTCCGACGTAAGCATACAAATTGTACACAACTCGGTCGTTTTCCCAGGAACCCTTGGCACATTTTTCAGTCAAATTCATTTAGTGCTGCATGGATGTTTCCCATTTATATTTTCTTAGAAAATTATTTCTCTCTCCATAAATTGACGGTTTTGATTTTTCAGTTTTTAAATTTTTTGTAATTTGTTTATATATTTCACCCTACAGTGGCACTATTCTGGTAATTCCCTGGGAATAGGGAATTGGGGAAAGATTTTATATGTAATTTGTATTTAAAATGTTTTTTTCTGGCATACCCACAGGTGATAATTTGTTTACATGGAATACTAAAATTCATAAAGAAATGCATATCATTATTATGAGTTAATTGGGACACCTGTGTTTGTTGTCTGAATTGTATAAAAGTAATATTTTATGTTAATTTTAGATGAAGAAAATATTTTTGAAATATATAATAAATTATTACCCAGGAGCGAACAATCCAGCAAGCTGCTTACATTTCCTGAAGACTCATACACATCAACAAACACAAAGTTTATCTCAAACGAAAATGTCCAACAGATGGTTGAATGCGGGATGTGATAGGAAGCACTTGAGGAAAATATGTCGTTGAACAAAATTAGTTTCCTTCAACTTTCACTCATACACACATAAATTGTGAAAACTGTTATTGTTTTTCCATGAATGCACTTCTATCTTTAATAGGAAATAACATTTTTCTTTTTTGTTCCGTTCATGAAAGTTTATAGAAGTTTTTCCTACTGTAGTTCCTCTCGTTCACTTCGACTATATGCAACAATAGGTGTTGTACTCTGTACATAAACAAGTAATAGTTAGGTGTACATAATTTTTAACTAAAACTGTTGATTCTATAAAACAAAATAATAACGAGAAAAAGATACGACCCACATGTACTGGTGTGGGTAGGGAAAATTTATTGTCGAGAGAAGGATGTAGAATTGTGAACTCGCTCTTTAATTCTTGTTTATGCGGTTGGACCATTTATCATCATGATTTCTTTGTGTGCGCAAAATAAATTTATGACGGTTGTTTATCCCGGTTGAATGGATAGTCCATTTACGAATGGAGTTTTGGTAAAAGTATTTTATGTTTTCTTTTCTTTCTTCAATCAGCATTTTAATAATAGTAAGTTCCGCTTCACTTATCGGGGTTGGAAAATGTTTTTTCGAAAAGAAATGAAAGTAATTGCAATCTATCTAAGTTGCAACTATCAAATGAAGTGTTTTATTTGAAAGTGGTATAAGTCCACTTTTCAACAAAATTGAGTTAACGGTAATTTTAGGAAGATATAGACACCTTCTCTCCATATTTATAATCATACATTCAATAGAGTACGGTTTTCTTATAAAGTAAGCAAAAGAATTTTGGCTATAAAATGTTATCGCAAAAACTTTTTTTTTGAAAGTGGAATAAGTCCATTCCTAATAATTATAATGGGCAAAAATTCGCTCGTTAAAATGAATTATTCATTTTTTAGTGATCGAACAGTGTTATTTGTAATACTGATCAGTAAGAATAATGAAAAGCAACAAAAAATATTTTGTTTTACTATTCACTTATGAAGAATAATGTAGAAAGAAGTTATATTCACTATTCGATCAATCAATGAAGAAAATAATACAAATATTTTATCTATTCACTACTACAATGAACGTTCGCTTTATTGACTGTTAAAGCAAAAGAGTACAGTAAACCTAGTTGTGTTTGTTAAAGCAAAAGAGTACAAATTTAACGGACTTCGATTTAACGGACGCTCGAGTTAACAGACCCCGATTTAACGGACAATTTTTTTATTTTCCATTTTTTGGTTATCGATTATGATGGGATTGGGTATGTTGAATGGAAATGAGATTCTTAAATGATTTTGGTAAGAAATTCTGGAAAATGGCCATCTGGGACGGAACTTGATCAATTCTTAACCGATTATGATGGGATTGGGTATTGGTCGAATGGAAAAAGAACTCTTAAATGATTTGTTTAAGAAATTCTGGAATATCGCCATGAAACTCGGTAATTTAAACTAGGGCGGAACTCGATAATAAGCAGCCGTTTTTCTTGTAGCAAGCGGCTAATGATGCTAACATGTTTCCGATAAGGCTGGATGCTTTAACATCTATCGCCAGTACGTAACCCACCCATGAGCGGCAGATCAATTACTTGTGCTCCCCAAAAACCATGTTATGAACCCTACACAAAGGGCTCGGATAAATTTATATTATTCTTATCAACAATCACCTCGAAAACTGTTCACGGGAACATGGAATATATTGTCTTCTAAGATCATAAGATCTTCAGAACCAACCAAGCGAAAATTTACACTTTTGAGGTGCTTGTAATACAAGAGTGCATAATCCATATGGCCATATTCCAGAACTTCTTCCAAAAATCGTTTAAAAATTCCATTTCAATCCAACATACCCAATCCCATCATAATCGGGTAGAATTGAACGGGTTCCGTCCCAGGTAATCATATTCCAGAACTTTTTCCAAAAATCATTTAAGAATCCCATTTCCAACCAGCAAACCCAATCATCTATCGGCTAAGAAATGTATGAGTTCCGTCCCAGATGGCCATATTCTAGAACTTCTTCCAAAAACTGTTTGTGCACCTCATTTCCGTCCAACAAACAAGATTCCTTGATAATCGGTTGAGATAAACGAGTTCTGCCCTAGGTTGCCATATTCCAGAACAAGTGTAAAATCTATAGTCGATTAAATTTAAAAACATTCGGATTTTATAGACTCCCCAATTAGTCCGTTAACCCTTTCGGGTTCAAAAAAAAAAATTTTTTTGCTTCAATATAAGTTCACCATACACAAATGTGTATGCAAATAATGACAGGCTGTAATGTCTTCCGTATTTTAACGGATCTTAATTAAATCGGAATTTTTTTTTGAAAAAAGCAAAATAATTTGATAACAAATTAATTATATAACATATTAATAATTTGTTTTTGATAACATATTAATTATTTTATCATTATTATAGTTACTGTTATTTTTCGGACGAAAACAAAATTAAATGGGATGCACAAATGTGTATGTTGGTCTTCAATTACCACCTAATTCTATATTTGACATAATAGGTTGTCGCTTACATACAAAATTGTGTATGCGGGTCAGGAAAGGGTTAAATCGACGTTTTTCTGTAGTAAATCCCGTTCGCTCATACAAACAAAAAATCATCAATCCTTTTATTTTTTTTTATTCGCTCATTATTCGTTTATTACTGATTTACTATTTACGTTTAATACTACTTCTCATTTTAATTATTTAAGATAATTTTGGACATAAATTTCTTCTTGTTTTTATTTCTTATAATATGTTATTTTTGAAAGTGGTATAAGTCCATTTGGACCTAAAAACACGTTTATTTTTTAAATATTTTCAATAATTATTATTTCATAATAAAATTTAAGAAAATTTAAAAGTGTTAAAAACATTACGAATTGATTAACGTTTGCCAATATTTTTAAATTAATTCAAATGCAAACCCTTAAATGTCTCGATACATGAAAAAATGGACTTATACCACTTTCAAAAATAACAGTTCAAATATAAAGTAATAAATTCAGAGACACGAATACAATATGGAGAGAGCATTGAAGCAGTATTGAAACTAGTATAGGTGCAACATGGTTGCCTGTACTTTTTATAATCGTCCAAATCGTTGTACATACTATACATCATGACATCTGAGCGTTTTGTTGCATGTGTATGATTTCCAGTATACGTAGCTGTTATTATAACTAGTTTCTTAATAGCATCCCGCCGATCGGATATTCAGAAATTAAATCCGTTTGAACTTTTTATATTTAGGCTGCGTACCAATCTAAGGGTAAATCGTTTACTACAGTAAAATCGATTTACAAAAAAAATCGTACGGATTTTTCGATCAGTTTACCATAGAGTTTTTCAAAAATAATTGAATTTAACGAAAAATTTACTTAAAATTGTCTTTTACCTTTGGATTACCACGCATTAATAATTGTGTATTATTCGTAAAGGGCTTTCAATAGACCTGAATAAACAAAATTATCTGAATTAACTGAATACTCTGAAGTGAATTGAGCGTTCGATTCGCACCTCTACACTTCAGTTAAAAAATTGTGCTACTGAATTAACTGAAGAGATAGGTTGTTTTTGTTGTATTTTTTATTTCCGTTTTTTTTAAAAAGTGTGTTTGTGTTATTTTCTTATTAAAATTAAACAAATTAAAACACAATTAAATTACTACCTACTGTATGAAAATTAATTAAATTAATTTAAGAAATATTATAGTTATTAAAATTGGCGTTAGAAGACGATCTTATAGAATATGTCCGTTTCGACAATGACCAGGATTTTTTAAAAGTCGCACTATCAACAAAAGCCAAATTTAAAATGATTTATTTTGACATTTATCTGAAGTGAAGAGGTGCGAATCGAACACCCAATTCATTTCAGTAGCTGAATTAAGTGAATAGTAAATCAATTTTTCTGAATAATAACTCAATTGCAATTCTGTTAATTCAGGTCAATCGAAAGCCTTTTACGTACTAAATTATTTTTTCTTCATGCTGCATACATACCTGCGTATTCAATTGTGGCAAAATTCTGCAGTTCTGAGTTGAAGTTAGTCATTGCTCAAAATATTAGTCTATTTGGTACGTCATTTTGCTTGCCAAATTTTTCATTTATAACGGGTGATCCTATAAGAGCTTCCGTAAGTTTTTTTGAAATAAAACGCATTAAAATCAATTTAATAATCAAAAATTGCATTTGTGACGTAAGTTCGTTGGTTTAAGTTGGTTTATTTAATGTTTGAAAATAATTTCTTTTAAATGTTGTCCGCGACTGACTCTTAGATGATCCATTCTATGGGTCCAATTTTCGAGCACTCTTTCGAGCATTTCGGCCGATATTCCGTTAATTACGCGTGTTCTGTTCGCTTCTAATGCAGGAATCGATTGTGCTTTATCGATATAAACAAGTGATTTCAGATAACCCTATAAAAAGTAATCTAATGGCGTCAGGTCACAAAATATTGGAGGCCAATTCACGGGTCCGTTTTTTGATATGATGTTCTCGTTAAAATTTTCTTTCCTAAATCGATGGTTTGGCCTGTTGTGTGGCACGATGCACCATCCTGTTGAAAAATTCATTGATCATTGCTCTGTAGTTTGGGTGATTGACGTTTACACGCTATTCTTCTGCATTTTAAAAGAAATACGGTCCGATGATGCCACCTGCTTCAATTCTTGAACAAGCTGGTTTTGTTTGCCTTCAAACTAATATCTCTCTTCAAAATAGGCCACAATGTGCCATATGAGAGACCTAGAGCTTGAGAACGGCGACGAATTTATTGATTACGGTCTTCACGTACACTTTCAGCTACAGCAGCAATATTCAGATTAGATCGAATTGTACGCATTCTAGTCGGTTGATGAACATTCAATAATGAAAAAGTGTTCCGAAATTTATTGACTATTTCGCGAATAGTGCGGTCAGTTGGACGATTATGAACACCATAAAATGGTCAAAGAGCACGAAAACAATTTTTCACTGAACATTGATTTTTGAAATAAATTTCCACAATTTGTAAACGATGTTCTCGCGTAGGTCTATTCATGGTGAAATGTCAATGAATACTGAACACAAATGTCATATGTACATGACAGTTGTGACGCATGAATCCCAATGAGAATCCCAATTGGAAAAAGTACCTGCTATTGGATCACTCTTTAATTTTCGCTTGGATCGTTGAATACGCCATATATTTCTCAGTAATATTATATTTGGTAGTATGAAGGATTGCCGTACATTTTTTTTATTAGTTTGACGTTTCAATTTTCGGAGTGAAGAATTTTGTCTTTGTGTAACATCCTTAAATTTTTTTTATTATAAATCCTTAAAATAGAAATACTCTATTTATAATTACATAGATTAAGTGTTATTGATAAGTAAATTTAAGTGATTTAAATAGTGTGAGAAATGTGCTTTTTTCCATATAAAATCGTCTATTTCATGCGCGGACAGTTAGGACGGGATGCATATATAAAACTCTATTTATATCTCTGTCTTTGACTTTCGTACCATACACAAGTAAAAGCTTTTTTTCTGGTTGTTTGTCTTTCAAAATAAAATTATTTGAAAATTTAATATAATTTGTGATGAAATTTGTGTGTTTTAATTTGTGTGTTATTAAAATAAAATCTATCAAAAACAAAAAAAAATATTTGTTGTGGATGATATGAATTATGCACAATAGATTCCGCTAGTCCCGTACCGAAAACGTTTTCAGTTATGTATGTGGAAACAAAATGGCGCATTTTACTGTTTTTCAGTATTTTAATTATTTTAATAATATAATACATATGTATAATTATAGTTATAAGTGCATTCTAGGGTTGATTAATTATATTGATAGTTGTAAAATTAATTTACATTTACATATTGTGTAAACAGTGAATAGTTCGGTTTTATGAATCATATGGAATAGTTGAATAGGTTTTTCGAAACAATTTTAGTGTATAAATTTGATTAATTATTTTGTGTAATATTCATGAACCAGTTATGGTTTCACAAAATATTATAAAATTCCTGATTACTGTTAATTATATAGATAAAATTCTAATTCTACATCTTTATTCACATTCGTTAATAAATTTTTTTTAATACAATACTGATTCTTTTTTGTCTATCTCTTTTTTCTTTGAAATTGACTCACTTGACATTTAGTTATTGCCGGTCTATGTATATTAGTATATGTCTTTGCTTAGCATATTCGTAGAACGGTGATATTGGGCGCTTTGAGGACAACCAACCGTTGGGAACAAATCGCGTTCATCGTTAAGGATGATGGTTTCCCTCAAAATATTTGCCATTTTTACCGGATCATGCTAAGTACAATTTATGTATAAGTAGTAAAAAATCCAAATCCATTTTGGCGAAAATTTTATTTAAAATTATTAATTATAACAAATTATTCTCAAACTTGGCTACATTCTTCTCCAGTATTTGAGCTTGAACAAAATTTGCTTGGCCCATTTTATACCGGTCTGCAACACGTTCTGCTTCCATATCGATAGCAGAATTCATTATTGTACATTAAAATTTGGCTTCTTTATATAAATCTCCAAATCAAAACATGGTTGAATTTACCCTATAATATGCCTTTTACATATAGTCTTATCAGATTTTGGGCCATTTTGTATTACAACGAGAAAACTTAAATAATTCAGGCATGCAAGCATTTCTATGGTCTACTGTATCAAATATTTCCAACACAACCCAATTATACAGAAAAAAATATTTCCATTGGACATTATATAAATCAAACTGTCGACGCAACCCATTCCAATTTACATAATCCAAATACATAAATGAACGAGTACAACGAAGTAAAATATTGTACATGTGAAGAATTAATATTAGGAAAATTTATTCATAAAAATTGAAAAATAAAAAAAAGTATTATGCATGGAAAATAATACGAGTACGAGCACACATACTCGATATAAAAAAGTATTACCGAGCATTGAACTGTTTTGTTTTAACAAAATTTTTTGTTTTTGTACCGAAAGCACGTTCAAAATATTTCCATTTTCCAAAAACCATTTCATTTTACCTGTAGAAAATTCGTCGTTATTACCGTCATTTCGAGTTTGATAACACAGAATGGAATCGTTTTATGTACCCAACTCAATTTTAATCGTGCTTTTAATTAATATTTTTTGCTTTATTTTTATAAATTTTAATTAAAAAATTACGTTCGTAACTTAATTTTATTTTATAGACTATAGGCTATATAACAGATAATTTATTAAGTATTAAATTTAATTATTTGTTTATATTTTTTATTTTATTTTGATTGAAAATGAATATACAGTAGAATTAATAACGAAAAGAAAAGTGGGAGAAAATGGAAAATTCTCGCGCACACAGCAAAGAAAATGTATGACTAATTATATCATTTATTTAGATTAGTGCCGCATTTTGATAAGAAAATTAGTTGGAAATTGTTTTGTATATATACGTAGTGGGGGTAATTTTTTATGAGTTATTTGTACTAGGTTTTTTCAATAAATTTCGTCAATGGTGGTTTTAATTCGTAGCACAGTAGGAGTATTGTGCAGGTTACGCAATTTACGAGTATATACCAAAATGTCTATTGATTATTGAAAATATGTGACTCAGTAAGGCATTAGCTTTAACAAAACTATATTTTTAGAAATATTTAATCAGCAGTACGTATGATATGAAATATATGAATTATATAAGAATAAATAATTTGTTCATATATAAGAGTATTCCGCGGCGTGATATCAAACAATTTTGGGCAAAGTCTGAAAAAAAGGAATTACTTTTAGTGGTTCATACAAATTTATAGTAGATGTAGAATATACTCATAAAGAATTTATTCTGTTATACGGAATCTCTGGAACGTGATTTAGTAACTGAACAGAGTTCAAAAAAAAAAATCACTGTCGTACATATATTTCTTTTCAATTTATTACGTGTGGCTGTAATTGAATTTCGCGGAGTGTACATAAATTGATTGACCCGGTTTAAGTTTTCATAAAAATGTGGGTACTAATACTTACTCGCAACAAATTGTGGTCGTCCCATTTTTCAGTCACATAATATTTGCTTGAATGATATTGTAAACATGAATATTAGAATAATTCTAAACAACACTAATCCATAAATAGTAATTATTATTTATGTTTATATCAATATATTGATTTTTAGCTTACATAAAACACATTTTACTGGTCGATTTTCGTTTTGTGTCCCTGCGTTGTATATAAAACGGCGACGAAAAATACAATAAGCGAATAATCCGTTTTGCTTAAACTGCCATTATGAAAGAACATATTATGTATTTAGAAATACGTTAATATTATGAGATCTTTAAAAGCTCTCAGCTCTCTCTGATCCTCTTTTATATGTAAATAAATAATTTCCAACATTACGACAATTAAACTGGCTCTAATGCTGCATCAGTATTGGTAGCAAAATTGCGAGATCAAAATACTAATGACGATTGTAAAATTAAGAAAAGCGCCGATCTAGTGGATAAAAATGTAACTAAATGGGCTATGCCTTGACGTTTATTTGTTACCCTATAAACATTGTGATTCGAAAACGATAAGTATAAACTATAAAACTTCTTCATACAAAACATACAATTTAGATCCTACTTACATATAAGCGTAATCTACATATTTAATGATTTTACGGGTTCATTAGTCCGAGTGGATCTGCTCTTCTCAGGCGTTTAAATCGCAGCTGTTTTAGTATATCCCGGGCCAATTCGTTGAGATGTCCTTGAAGTTTTGATGTGTAGGTTTGATGAGTTGTATGTTAGTATTTCGGATATACCATGTAACATTAACAATACATCGGAGTGTTTTCGCTAGAGTTCGTTGCAGGAGTTCTCTATTTGATGCACTGGGGAATCTCCATTACTGAATACCATATGTCCATATTGGCTTGATTAACGCTTTGTATAGTAAGACCTTATTGTCTAATGATAACTTGGATTTTCTTCCTATCAGCCAATATATTTTGGAAAATGTTATTTTTTTTGGTTGTGCGGGACTCCTTCGCTTATATCATTTAGGGAAGTTGTTGCACCATTTTGTTGGACCATGTATTACCTTTGGAGCAGATAGTTTTCCAGAACTGAGTGAATATTCTTCGGCAGGAGCGCTTTAAGTTTGCATATTAGTCTATCGTGCCAAACTTTGTCAAATGCTTGTGTTATATCCATGAAGACAGCAGAACAGTATTGCTTTGCCTCATAAAGGTCTGTCTGATTGCATTTACAATTCTATGCACTTGCTCTATAGTACCATATGGTTTTCGGAACCCAAATTGATGGTCTGGAATAATTTGCCTTTCTTCTAATACTGGTTTCAGTTTTGTTATTATAACATTTCTTCAAACAGCTTTTAGATTGTGCATGCCTATTGGACGATAAGACGAAATTTGAGTTGCATTTTTCCCAGGCTTATGTATCATTGTGATCAAAGATATTTTCCACGCTTGAGGAATATGGCTAGTTCGCATGATCACAGTAAAAATGTAGGTTATTAGTTTTATACATTTGGCTGGTAATTCCCTTATCATTTTTCCAGTAATAAGGTCAAATCCTGGCTCCTTTTTCGGGCTAATGCAAGTTTTGATTGTGTTCTTCACTTTGTTCCATTCAAACTTCATAGGTTTAAAGGATGAATCAACATCCATCTGGCGAGGCAGCACGATATTATTAGTTCCTTCGTGTGATGAAAATACCGTATTTAGATGTACAGCGAAAGCATTGGCTTTTTTTCATCGCTTCTCGCCCAATATCCAGTTTGTAGTCTAATCGATAGATCCGACTTTGTAAGCCGTTTGAGGATTTTTGTTGCCTTCCACAAAGAATACTCAGTCTTATCTGTTTTCGAGAGTTCACTTAAATAATTCTGGACACATTGGTTTTCTTCTTCCTGCAGTGCAAATTTCAGGGTTCTGGTAGCTCGATTTAATTTGCATTTCAACAATGGTGATTTTGTTTGTTGCTATTTCCGTCGAATTTTCCGCGTTTCCTGGATTAGTGACTGGATATTATTTGATAGTTTATTAATTTTTTCAGAATTGTTTATGATTGATGATATTTCCAAATGATTGGTGATATTTCTTATAAGCTGATATTTCCAGTGCCTCTTTTACCTTTTCTGCAGCCACATCAATATCTGCTGGTGCTTTCACTGGGATATCAAGATGACAATTTAGTTTGAATAGTCTGCAATTTTTTTATAGGGTGCTTTGGAAGGCAGTACATTGCTGATATTACACAATTTCCAGACCATTCCTGCAGCCAGATTCATAGTTCTCTCCATCATCGCCATAAAGCTTTGCATAATACCGGATAGCTTGTTTGAAGTCGATGAGATGTTTCCTTCCTCACTTGCCTCCACTTTTGTAAGTACACTTTTTTACGAAGCCCCGTGATGCACACTACTGTTTACATGTATATTCTGGTTTCCATTTTGAACTTAAGCTTCTGAATATAATTCAATTTAATAATTCTCCTTTTCAATTCAATATAATCTGGGAAAGCTCTATAATTCGCTTTGTGGTTTCCATCGCAATTACTGCATTTTCTGACAAAAGCTTGAGTTTTATTTTTATCGCATTTCGTTGGATTATGAAGATCACCACAGATTACACAAACACCACTCAAAGTGCAATAAGCTTTAGTGTGGCCGTATTCTTGGCACTTAACACACTGTACCGGTCCAGTTATTTTTTAGTTTTCCAGTTATTTATTATGATTTAAACTGTGATAATTGTCATCAAGACATATGAAAACATTCTCAAAATCTCTATGTGTCTGTGTGTGCGTGTGCGCTTGTTGTTGGTTTCCTACAGTCAGAACGGATTGACTGATCGAGGTAAAAACTCATACTTACGCTCTTTCCATAAATTGGGAGGTCTCAAATATGTTTGACGGAAATCGGTTCACCGAAAGTTAAAAGCTTCCATAGGAGCTTTTTCGTTTTTGCAAATATTTTGAAAAGTATATAGAATTTACGAAAAAACTATTAAAACAAATAGATTGTGAATTAAGTTTCAAACAAAATTTGTACAGATCATGTTTTAAATTTTACCGGAGATGACGAGTTTTGATAAAAAGAAACTTTCTTCCACGAAAATTCGGCATTTCTACAGACAAGGTGGATTGATTATTCGGAATCAAACTTCATACTTAACCGTTTTCCATTAATTGAGTGATCCTTGCGAACTTTGATGTAAATCTGTGTATCGGAACTGGCAAGTTCCTGAAAACATTTTCAATTTTTGCAATGATGTTGAAAAGTTTAGCATTTACAAAAAAACAACAAAGAATTAAAATTCAAATAAATTTAAAGACTAAATTTTCAATATGGGTTGATCTTGTTGGTTTTGTGAAATTTAAGCTGGAGTAAAAATTTTTGATTATAAGAGACAGTTTTACCAAAAGTTGTAAGGTAAGTTTAATTTTTCGCTTTTGAAACATCGGGTATATTTGTAATATTCGACTACAACTACTTACTAAGAAACAGGCCCGTGCCACCGCAACTGGTTTTCAGTTAATTGTTCAGGATATCGATTGCGCGGCTCGGCTTATCAACAGAAGTAATGTAATTTCAGTTTTAACTAGGAATAATTGAAATAATTTCAGATGATGACTAACCAATCTATCGCCGTAGTGAAATCTGTCCAGACCACCTTTCTGACTTTTTAGTTTGCTTTGCCCGGCCATCCGTGCTTGTGGCAATTAAATAAACTACATCAACTTATCCCAGGTCCGACACATCACTAACATCTTGCAATACTATTTTTAAATTGGTGTTAAGGAAAAGTCGAGATATTTTTAAACTTTCGAATTGCTTTAAATTTTAACGAATGATCCATCACTGAGTTTCAATTGAACTAGAATTTGATGATCGCAATCTAGCTTTTTTAACCACATTTATTGTAATAATACCTTTCAGGGGAGAGTGCAAGTTGCTACAAAACCCAAGGTTTTAAAGCGATCGTGGTCAAAAGTTACTGGTATGTATATTCCGTCATCCCTATATCGTCTTCATGAATAAGTCTGAATTTGATTTCAACTTGCGACGTTGCAAACCTACGCTGAGGAGCACCTCGTTAAATCCACCTCTAATCCTAATAGAATCGGCTTGTTTATCTTCTCCAGCTAGTATGATTTCTTATTAATCCTCTAGATTTTATTGAACTATATGATGAATGAAAATTTCTACTATAATGATAGCACTGTCAAAAACCACGACGATCCCATGCCATAAGTAACCGTTAAGATCCTTTAATAGTAAGACCATAATATATTTTGAAATTGCTTGTGCTTTTCGTCAATTAGTGTCTCACGACACCTTTTTCAATGTCGGCACATATTCTAAATTTATATTTTCATAATTGAAGCAACAGTTCGTAAAATGCGAGCTGAATAGTTGGGCCTATGAGTAAGCATCTAATGATGGAGTTCTGCAAGTAATAATTTATGCGTGATTTCGGTTCAGAATTTTTTTTTTATGGAATAGCCTGTTTGACAAAAGTGCTTAAAATACAAAGTGACGATTAATCACCATTCGTTATTATTAGGTGTGCAAGTAAAAACTCCGCTAAGAAGCTGGTTGCATTAAAATATACTTGAACGGATCCAAATCGCCTGCCATTTTGGATATATGTAGCTTAGTCATTGCTATTTTCATGAGTCATAAGTTTTAGTCATTTACAAGCTGTCGTTCCGTGTGCATCAATTTTAAGAGATGGATATCGCAATAAGCAATCTTCATATCTGAATTCATTAATTCGACTTTGAGTAAACATTCTGTGAGTTATTCAACAGTAAAAAGTTGGCTTGTAAGATGAGGACGATTCACGTCCAGCTGCAGTAAAACAATTTGAAGATGAAGAACTTAAAGTTTTACTTGATGAAAATCCATGCCAAACTCAAAAAGAGGTTGCAGGATAATTGGGAGTTCCTCATAAACTGACCGAAGAAAACAAAAATGGAAGAGTTGACATCTGCCTGAATTTGCCTTCTCGGTTCAAAAAAAAGTATTGTTTGCACAAAATCTTTACGGGTTATGAAAAGTGGATTTTGTACGACAATCCGAAGACCAGAAAACCATGGGTTGATTCAGGCCAGCCATCAACATCAGTTAAGCAAAAATAAATACTTATGCCAAGAAAGTGTTGCTGTGTATCTGGTGGGATTGGAGAGGAGGAACTACCAGATTCTGGAACCTGGTCAAACTGTTACAGCTCAACGATATGATCAAATGAAGTGATGGTCTGGAGGAAAAATACCATTTACAAATGGCAAAGAGCCATGTCGAATATTTCGATAACTAATCTTTGTACCAATTATATTTTCAATAAAGTTGAACTAATAGCGATATAATTTAGAAACAGATTCTTTGGCAAGCGATTACTCGCGGTTTGTGTTGGCTGCTAGATCTCTTAGAAATAACTAAAGTCTAGGCCGAATTTTATTGTTATAGACTTGAAGGCATATGAAGTTGACTGCCATGCAGCTTGACCCACAAAAAAAAAATTATTTCAAATTCAAACGGCGGAAAGCCTAGATATGTAAGTTAAACAAATTTATTAAAACAAAAATAATTTGAATTCGGTTATAAGCTAGGAAGTCAACAGTTTTATTGAGGTCAAACTTCCTAAACCGAGAATTGAGATGGGCCTAGCAACCCTAATATTAAATATAAACATTACTTCATATCTAATTTATAATCCACACCGTCGTCAACCCTCTTCAAATAAACACATAATTTTAATGTTATTTGATGATGATCTTTTTATTTCATCTCGCAACTTGTTGCTGCTTGCTCTCAGTTTTTATAGAAATATGTGGGTGGGTGGGTATCTCCCGCCACATTCTTTATATACGATTTGCCTCGCATATATTTGTATCTACTTTAAGCGTTTTTCTGCATATCACGCGTGTCTTCTTAGCGAGGAATGATGATTTTTATTTTTTATCGAATTTTTTTCATTTTCTATGTCAAAAAGAATAATTTCAAGCAAAGATGATAAAAAACAACAAGCAAATGTAATTTTTCTTCTTAAATTAACTCACGAGTGAAGGGGAAAACATATTTTTGATGCCTGTTTGTTCTAAGCAGAATTTATTTTCGAGGCTATTTTGTTAGAACTGGTTGAGTATGGAAATGTTATTCATATTTGAATTTTCATCTCATTTTCCCTTTGTGTACAACCTTCAGTGCTGATTATATTCATTATGACGATATTATATTTACGTCTAAGTAATACGAATATTTTTTATTCATTATGCTCGTATGTAAACATATTTCATACATATAATTATATGTATTGCTTACTGCTGTTGATTTTACATAATGGTGAGATTTTTGGTTTTATATTAAACCACCCAACCGTGATTTATAAGACCAGATATTTAATTAAAAACGATGATGGTTGGTAAACATGTGTGCTTAATATGAGGATATGTCGAGATCTTAAAGCATTTACTTGTTTTGACTGAATCAAACTGGAGCTGGGTCATATACAATAATAAGTTAAGTAAATGTAATTTTGATTGACATTTCGATGACTTGAAAAACCTCTTATTTGAAAATAAAAAATCATACTTTAAATATTCATTCTACAAAATATTTTAGCAATTTGGAACGTTGGTACTCGTATGTGGCATGATATGCGATTTTATGACACCTCGTATCGTGCATTGAAAAATGTTCATTAATTATTCAACTACCTCCAGTGCTATACACTTAGCATTAAAACGATTCAGTACCAAAATAAAATTGGTGAAATTTAAGTTTTACCATATTATCGTTTGAATTGGAAAAGCAATAAAGAAAATGGTATATTTTTAGAATTTTCCTTTTTTATTTCAATTATTTATTTTCGTTATTTTTTTTTATAAATATATTTTAAATTTGGTTACCATTTATAATTTAAATGTAAATATTGTCTTATAATTTTATTTAAACAAACATAGGGAAGGGTTTTGCTCTCTCGGTAGTTGTGTGTTTAATAGATTGGGAAATACCAAATATACATTCGTGATTGATTTAGGTTTTAGATTTTCCAAATACATTCGTTTGTAGATCATTGGTTCATGTTTGTTTTATTTTTTATATTTTTATCATTTCGTTTTCCGATAGTGCAAACAGGCTAAACGCCCCATTCACTATTTCTGTATCTCGTGATGAAATATTTATTTGTAAATTGTAAACATAAATGTTTTGTCTGGTTAGCTTGGTTAATCCAATTAGCGTATATTTGTATAATTGCACATACGTACGTAATTGATTCAGAATAAGTTGATAAATTCTATAAATAAATTGTAAGGCGATATATCTTCGGAAAATCCCATCAATCAAGTTTTATTTGGGAATATCGATTTAGTTTTTCTGACCTAAATAAACTGTCGACTGTATTACTTAAACAATAGTTAATAAGGATGACGTACTGTACAAACAAACAGAATTTGATTGATCGTTCATGTTTAATGGAACATCGGATTTTTTTGTATTGACATTATTGAGGAAATTTGATTAAAGCTCAAAACTTTACAAAAAACTCAAATCACGATAGAATTTAATTTTGTTTTGCATAAATTATCACCTAAGGGGTTTGTGTACGTACACACGGTTTGTTGTGTAAAGTAAATCGGTTTATGTTCTTAAAATAAACGATTACGAAATATATGAATCTACAATAAAAATATAATTTATTGGCCTAGTACTATACTATTTTCAGATCTAGAGGATCTATTTTTTCGCGTAACGTGAAGTTTGTGTAGAAAACCACTATGTGGAGATATTACATTGGATGTTTTCAATCGAGACAAAATAGTAGAATATACTGCGGAATTTTACCTAACATCATTATGTAAAATTACATGTCAAATTCGTTTAAACAGCAAAAATGAAGAAAAACTTTGTTCTAAACGTCATCATCGTTTAGAAGCGCTGTATAAATATAAAAGTAATTTTTTGTAAATTTTATTAGTCTTAATACATCATTTACTTATTTATAATTACCAAAAACATTAAATATTTCACAACCAAAACAGGATTTAAATAAAATTAAATTTTGTAAATGAGTGCGTTTCACACCAAAAATAACCGTTATAACCGTGATAAAAATAACCGTTTCTGTTTTTACCATTTTTACCCGATTAAACACTTGGACTAGGATAAGATAATCAAAATGAGCCAAAAACCACTGTCAAAAGGAAGGAGATTATACTTGTGAATATTTTGTTCTGGTTCTATGGGTTTGAGTATAGTTTTTCTTAAAATGCCACTATGTTGGAATGATAGATGTAAGGTAACACACTCAAAACGAGTAAAGTGCTACATCCAAATGATTACTATGATATTGTTACACATTTCATTCTCTCTTCTTACACATTACATTTCTTTTCCCATTTAGGAATAACGATGTTAGCTAGCTAGTAATTTCTTTTGCAAAAGTATACAGTAAAGATCAATGGAAACGTTGGGTTGCATATTTTATTGATGATCGAGACTGAGGAGAAAAATTCATTTTAAAACTGGCCATAACAAAAAGTAGACCTGGGACGACAGAATTTATTTTGTTTATTTACAGAACCGCTATCTCGAAAAATCTATCACACAAGAACCCGTTTGAGGAGTACCTTGGGATAATTGAGTTAGAGGGCATGCAAGTCGCTTGAAATTAACTTACTTTCCTCCATATTCGATATTAGCTGCGCTTTTTTGAAAATGCTGCTCTAAACCGCGATAAATTATATTTTGATTTTTTAAACAATTTATGTAATTTTAAAATATTTGTGCTTCGGATTCACTGTATCGAATACTAAAGAACTTATATTAAGTCCATATCATGCATTATATTGTTGAATAAAGTTATATTTGCTTGTTCTCAACAACTCTGATCTACTCTTGATATTATCTAGAGTACAACAGAGATAATCAAAAAACTTAATAATTCCTGAAGTGACGAAACAGGGAAGTTTTTTTAGTACACAATTTTTTGATTGTTCCTTACTTTATTTTAGAGACAGAACTGTCATTTTATTTGCATGCTTCAAGATTTTTTTTGCATGCTTCAATTCGTGCTCTCAATTGATTTTCGGGCAGTTGATGTGGGACCCACCTTCCTAGCTTTCGAATCTTTCCCATTGCGTGCAAACGATGAGAAATGATTGATCGGTCAATGTTTAACTGCATTGCAAGTTCTTTTTGCGTTTGACATGCATTTTCATCCAATAATATTTGTAATTCGGCATCTTCAAACTTTTTTGGCTGGTCTGGCCGTTCTTTGTCTGTCAAGTCAAAATCACCACTTTGGAATCGATGAAACCAATTGAAACATTTTGCTCTTGATGGAGCTTGATTACCAAAAGTATCAGAAAGCAATCGGTGAGTTTCAGCGGCAGTTTTCTTGGAATCAAAAAAGAAAAGAAAAACCCCTCGAAAAAACAACTTATCACGATCCATTTTAAATCGATTACAAAAAAATTACGTAATATGAAAAATAACACTTTCTGCTCTGAATTTGGATTGACAATTGTGACAGCTACAAAATGCAATTGGAATTGCTTGTCAAACTATCCGCAATCTCACGTAGCGACATCTAAATGTCTAGTCTAAGAACTAATTCATACACCCAATAGTACTTCCTATTTGTGCTTTACCTTTATGTTGTCTTTCTACAGTACCAGTGAGAGCTTCCGAACGAACCGAGAGGGAATCAATTTTTTCAACTAGCTGTTGATACGGTGACAAATGTCTGTTTCCCATTAGAACTTGTCCCAATTTCGAATCAATTTTAGCATCGATTCGACCATTACGAAATTATTTCACAATCCAGCATTCAGGTTTTCCCGATTTTATGTTTAATTTATCGACCAACATACTTATATGGTAAAGCATTGATGGATTCACGGTTTCCAAAATTTTCTTGTGTAATTCTTTTTTGTCATATATCTAAAAAAAGTAATTCAATGCATAATTTGTAAGTTATATCCTCATCACACATACATTCTTGTCACACAAAAATTCTAACTTCGGAAAAGTTAAATGCCGATCCAGATATTGGCAAGTTTTTACATTTGTTCAATTTCGGCATTTGCATCGTATGCGAATGTCATACGCGATAGTTCCATCTCTTGTGGTTTATCCATGCATATCAGCTTGATTATGAAAATCATCACCCATAAATCCATTATTAATGTTGCTGTCATCGAAATTTATGTTATAAAAAGATCGTTATAGAGCGATCCCTTACTTAGTTGTTTCTAGCCAAATACGTAGTTATTCATGACGCACGGCTTATCACTAATATGGATTCCCTATTGTCCGAATTTTAGCGGGGCCGCCCAGCCTTTTGTATTTCATATAAAATTTCTCATTTACAACGGGTGCGTCTCTTCATTGAGTATAAATTCATTTCGTGTATTATCGAAAAGCTTGGCAAATACGGGATCCAAGAAACTATTTAGTTTATCATATATCGTTGCTTTACATTTTTTACATCACAGCACTCAAATTTTAAACTTAAAAACTTATTCATTAGATTTATTATTGTGTACAACTAAATATTTATAGAATATTTTTGTTAAATTTAACTTCTATTTTTTTTCGTAATTTGTTTTAAATGTCAAAATGATTGACTTGAAGTTGGTTGTTGTTGTTCAATTTTTTTTTAATTTCCCTGTATTTTCCCTATATATTATCGCGCTCTCGAACACCATATTTCAAAAAGACGCAGCTATTATCTATCAGAGAATAAATGCCTAAATGCCGCAGGAGAGTACCTGTGAATGCTGTACACTTTCTAATCCAACAATCAAGATGTGCAAAACCCAAGACTCAAGAATCCCGAGTGAAGCAGTCCGTGTGGTAGCCCATACATTATTAAGCGAACCATTATCTATAACTGAGTTTCCTACTAGCTCCATTTTAAAACTATATGCTAGTGTGCTGGCAAAGGAAACAGTGCACGGCCAGTAGGAGTATTTTGGTTTCAAACCCAACGAAACTAATTGCACATCTTCAATCCAGTAAATATTGCTTACTTTCTTGCATTTATTTTCTTTGTGTTTTTGCCAGGTGAACTTTGCCAAACGGATTCCAGTCTTCTTAGATACTTAGTCTCTGAAAAAGTATAATGGCAAGGTTCTCGTTTTTTGGGAGATTAAAATTTTCCATAACCTTCAATCACGTTGAAAGGATGATCTCGGGTTTCTTTGGGTCAACCATGTATCGATTAATAAAAAGAAATATATTTTCCTTACCCGGGCGTCAAAGCAAAAAGAAGAACAGTTGTAATCGGCGATCAGGAGCTAGTTATAGCAACATACAAAGTTAAACCACTCTAGTTAAAGTAATGGTGAAACGCATAAATAAATTAGTCAGAGTTAGAGAAATGATCCAACACAATCGCCCAAACGGTAGTACCAATATTATCTATCAGAAATGGAAACACATATAGAAGATGCATATATCAACGCTGCTACCATCGCAAACGGATACAAAGACTATACAAAGATACATAGAAAATGGGAAGAAATTGAGGAACACCGTTCACAACAGACCGAACTGTGCCATGAGCATACACCGAATAATCGAGAGGGATGCAAAAACACTTTTAAAAAAGAAATCAAAATGGCGAGAAATGGTCGCGAAAATATACGTAACATATTCTCGAGCTCACTACACCACTATGTAAAATCAGTTAGCGGAATATTTAGAAATTCATCACGAATAAAGAATAGATCTGGATAAGTTTTAACCATAGAATATCAACAGCTAAGTAAATGAAAAAAGTTTCTAGAGGACAATCGCATAGCGAGAAAATTAATAAGCTATTTGATGCTTCCTATACATACAGACACATAAAAATCCCAAAGAAGCAGGAAGTTAAAGTATAACGGGTTTCCGATATTAGGCAAATATCAATTTCTTCGGCGTTTAGAAACATTTCTAATTCTGAAATAAATTGCATTAGCCTAGTTGCATTCGAGGTTACTCTTCTAAATGTTTTATTTGTGCTTATTTGCAACATTTTAATAGAGAATGAATGCCATTTCATTTGGAGAGTTTTGCTTATCTAACCTGTTACCTAGGGCTTCCAGGCATTTCGCTTGCTAAGCTTGCCGAATATTAAGAGGAAGCTCTTAGTATCTTTAGGAGCACTGCTCTTTCCTTAAAAGTGCCCCTTTGCTTGAGATCTTCAAAAATTTTCTCTTTTGTACAGGTTGGGTGAACAACTCTAGCCATAACTGTGATTGTACGATCACTGTTACCCTCGTTGGAAAACCATTGATATCGATGTTATATAAGGTTTGAACCCAAAGCTCTACAGGTGTCAGAGTCTGTAGCTTTAATTTTCCAGACGTCATTGTTTAGAGATACAAGTTTGTTGTCGGCCACCGTAACCGATTTCATAGTCGATTGTATATATTGGAACAATTTGAGGTGATTTCACTTTTGGTTAAGCTGGTTATTTTTCTAGAGCTAGATGTTTCTTGATGTTTAACTCGCGTCTAGAAGCCTCTTTTGAAGTTGATGGTAATCAGCTTTATTTATCTTAATTGGATGGATGGTGAGGTTAACGTCCAGGCCAATGACAATATTCGATCGCATTGCGTCGAACATACCGAACTGAGTTATTCGCTCAGCGCTTAAAATAGCAAAATTCTTGAATATCTGCTATAGAAATTTATTTGCATTTAGCAACATTTTAAATTTATCTGATTGGCCGATTTGTGTAGACACGCGTATTAATTGTCTACCTAGTGCAAGTTCCTATAGCCAAATTGACTTAGTACTACGGGTTATTTTCTTTTCTGAATAAAGATTTTCACTCTTTCACTACTGTTGTGTGTCCAAGTTTTTTCTTGAGGCTTGAAGAGGCACAGGCTTTTCGTAAAACTTCTCAACTTGTTCATATGTGTCAGATTTACCAGGACACACCAAATTAAGAAAACCTCGAGGAGTTTGTGAATTAAAGAGGGATAAATGGGTTTTGAAATGTAAATAAAACAAGTTTTGTGAAAGATATCAACTTAATTTTTTTTTTTGAAAGAATATTTTATGGCATTAAGTATGGAATATATAACGCCACTCAAGTGTCCGCAGCGGCTTTGCTTTGTGGCATGTACTCTGAAAGACCATTTTTCGGTGAGTTTATCGCAAAAATTTAGCTGAATTTGCTGGATGTCATTTATTATTTTGACTTTGAGGGCATCAGTTGTGTGCGGATAATTCGCATAGACCTGGGCTTTTAGATAACCTCAAAGAAAGACATCTAAATACATTAAATTGAGGTGAGTCACGATTTCGGCGAGATAACTATTCCCTCAAATCGCTCGACCAGAATGTCTATCGTGCCATGAGTTATGTTATACACGTAGCTCAATCCTGTTGGTACCACATGCCATAGGTATATCCACGCGTCATCCAGTTTAGGTAACCACAAGAAGTTACTTCTCATCGATCTGTAGCGCTCGCCGTTGACGGTTATGGCAATATCAGTTTATCAAGTATAGCAGCAACGTTTCCAGCAGACTTTGCGTTTCGATGACGTACGGATATTGGCTGATTATTTATCGAACCCGTTGACTCGAAATTGGTAAGCAATCGTCGAATAGTCCACTCGGCAGGACGGTTGTGGCGAGGATACAAATCAGTTAATGAGCGGAACATTTTTCGAACAGATTTTGAAAATAAAATTTGAGGATTGCCATACACTACTGAACAATTCTCAAGGTAAGCATTCAGAAGGTGAAAATGATGTCGAATGATTTTGATTATATTCAGCAGTTTATTGATGGTCCACCCACCTAGGAGCAATTCCAAGAGGTGGTGGTCACTTAAATTTATTTCTACTATAAAGTATTAAAACGAAAATTAATAGAGCTATCTCCAAAAAATATTATATTTCTGGTGATATCACTGCACGAAAGTGAAAGATAAGTAACTATGAAATGTCATCTCCGTGTATTTTTTTTTCATTTGTAATCCTAATTCACCACATATGTACGTATATAGAAAACTTTAATAAGAACCTATGTATGTAATATTTCCACAATATATCTAATTGGGCACGAGGGACTACAATTAAATCTCTTCCAGTTTATAATTAAAACAATATTTTAACGGTTGGGTATACCCTCAAGCCAGGCATAAATTAGAATTATCCAAACCTTATACAAAATTTGCTACGTTGGGAAAATAAAAGTAACGACAACCTGCATTATACGAGTATATGATTAAATAAATAAGTCTACAATGATAACATATCTTATGTCTTCAACTGAAACATACTCGTATTTTTTCTTCAACATTTCTTCTGTCTATTGTCGTACGACATAATGTTACGATACGAAATACTCTGTTTATACAAAAGGCTTCCAGTTTTATGTTTTTCTACTGATTTTTATTACATTTGCTCTGTGCGACGGGCACATATGTATGCAGTTTGCTACATTGTAGTTTTCATATATAGTATCTTGCTCTACATTACACATTATACATAAAATGTATGTTACGTACACATGATTGAGTTATATTTAAGTAGCGATTCATATAAATCTCGTTGTGTACAGATTTATATAATGTAGGAGCTCACATCCAAGCATCGAGAGCAACTATAATAATATGTTCATTCACTGTAACCACCATACATAGAGGAGATGTATATGTGCCAAAATACACACACTGTATATAGAAAGCAGTTCAATGTAAATATTAAAAGTACAATAATACCAAAAAAAGCTCACTTTTTGTGTACACTAGAAGAGAAAAATATAAAAGCTACAAAATAAAAGAAAAATTGGAAATAAAACTTTATCTTATTTTCTATTGTTATTTTTAATAAGAATAATAATAATAGTATATTTTAGTGTTGCCATATTTAAGTTATATTACATTCTTGTTGAACAAAACGACATAAAATTTATGAAAAAGTATACAGAAAAAGCTCCACCGAGGCAAAAAAAAAGGAATAAAATAAAAAATCTTGAAAGCATAAGATACGAATACATTTGATATTTTCTAAATAAAAATAATTGAAAATCGAATATAGAAACAAAAATAGTTATATACTGTATACACTATTAGAAAGTATAACACCATTATAAATTGTATAGAAAAGCTTACGAAAGCTCCGAATGAAGAGTTGAAATTGGATAGATAAAAAAAGATTAAAGTTTTTTTTCAGACGGTTATTATTATTACACATTTCATTTTTTTACAATTTTAAACCATAAAATTGATTTGGTTTCATTTCTATTTTTTGAAAAACCAACAACAATCCAGTACTACCAGGATGATACGGGGGAAGCTAAACCCATTTGCGTTAACCTAATTTTGTTACGTTGGCTATAAAAATAACATTCAAAGGACATTGAAATTGGTTCATCGAATTCATTCGTTGGTTTGGTTAAGTCATTAATTACTAGTTCGACAATTTTGATTTTAAGTTATTAAATACTGAAATTTTGTAAGCATGCCCTATTTTGTCATCGATTTTAACGTGAACTTTTTTAAGATTTTGGGTATTATATTTTTAAATTTTTGGTATGTGCCAATATCCTTTAAAATGTTTACGTATAAAATAAATAAGTAGATAATGTTTGAATCCTTGTAATGCTTTTAGAGATTAATTTAAATAAAACAGTAATAAAATCTTAAGTGAAAATTGCCATTAAACACACCTACACATTTCTTCAAAAATCATTATTTACTAATGAATAAGGTTATATATAACGTAGCAGATCATAAATTTCGTCTATATCGTAGATTTCACAAAAATTTCAATAAAAATTATCCAACATTTTTACGGTACTGCAAGAACTTACTTTTGCAAATAGATACCTAATTGATTCAAAAAACATCATTCTGATAATTGAAATGTTGGTTCAATACTCAATGCTACTTGCAAAATTGAAACTTCCTTATGGATTCGGTCTGCCATTTAAAAAAGAAAATTTCAGCCTGAATTTTCTCATTCAAAACATTTAGCTCGTCAAATTTTCTGTGCGTAACGCGTAACTAAGGTTGCCAGATGTACGTAGTTGTACGTAGAAAATTATATGAATTAATTCTCATTATCACGAAATTTCTGAGTCCCGTACTACTATATACTAAGTTTTAGCTTGCTATAATTTTTATAGCATGAACCTTTTGCTTATCGGGAGCGCTTTGTCAATCCCAAATAATAATATTTTTCTAAACTTTAAAGTTATTCGACGATCGAATTATTAAATAATAATAATAATAATAAAAAGTATTTATAATTTGGACTATATTTATTTTGAGGGCTCAAAGAAGAACAGCTTCAAATCGAAGGCAATATAAAATAGTTCAAAATCCGTAGAAACTTCAGAAATGTTAGTGAGCCATTTGAAGCAACAACGAATGCAGAATTTTAAAGGTTGTTTCGGTTAAGTAAACCAATATGTATTGGTAAACGAAAATTAATAAATTTTATAAAACGGTATATGCAATCTCGTACTCAAATACACGGTTTAAATTCTATGCTATGAATTGTATGAGCTTTGCGCATCGGCTCCGTTGGTTGCTACCAGCGACCTATAGGACAAGATTTTTTGATAGCGATGTCGCAAACATCCGTGTCTCGATGTGTTGAGAAAATATGTCAGTGGTCGAAGATTGTAGCGGGCAGTTTCTTCCACTATAAAAAACTCCGCACAATTGCTCTCAACGGACAATCCTCTGCTCACATAATTCTTAGTAAACGGACCATTCTCCATGCACAGAATTATCTCAAATAATATACAACAATTTTGTATATACAAATTATATACATAGCAACTGCTACATACATAATCGTACAACAACATTTGTTCCAGAGACAACCTAAAAGAGATATTTCATACTATGTAAACGTAAAAATTTAAACTGCTTGTTCATTTTCTGTAAATAGACGCATACAATCAAAAATATTTTGTGTTTTGCGTATACGTATACGCATTTTAACGAAAAATCACAGATACAACGATGACATTGGAATTATCAGAAATATATTTTGTTTTCACGTTTTAGTGCAAATGAAAAATCTAATTTGATTGTCTGTGCTTGTACATAACGAAATTTGTTTAAGCAAAGTATAATTTGTAAATTATATTTTGGTTATATAACAATTTCTTGATAATACCCCTACAATCAAATCATTGAGGCTATATGAAATCGTACTGATTGTGCAAAACCAAAGTCATGTAAAACGCACTTATACACCACTATGCCATCGCACGAGAGATGGCATGGCAAATATTTATGTTTACTAAAACATAATTTGTATAGGGTGCAGCCAATTATTTTGATGCATGTAAACTGGAAGCAAAACTAGTTTTTTTTGTTGTATTTCGGTTTAAGAACAAATAATTAAAAAAATAATTCTTTCTATTCGATTTTTGGATTTTTGGATTTTTTTTTGAACCACAGGAAAATCTCACTATGTATGTGTATAACAAGCCAACACATATAATTAAGAAGAATTAAAGACGTCCGTGAATTTAATTTGTTTTAAGTTTTTTTCGGCTTTTTCGGACAAAATATCAAAGCAAGATTTTGATTTTTGCAGTTTGGTCGTTGCAACCTGATGAGTAGACCAACTTTTTATCAGTACGAAACCAAGCTGCCAAGAAGCTACCTAAGGGAGTTCTCATTTTTGTAAGGATTTGTGTATCTTTGTGTACACAAGTGCCCTGGGGTTAAACGTGGGAGAGGGGAATGCATTTTTTCTACTTTTGTGGTAGAAATATTGTTAATAAATGGCCTCTTTGTTTTTATGCGACAAAAATTGTCGTAAAACATTGTATGGGTGTCCATTAAAATGATATTTTGTCCGAAAAAAACTTAAAACAAATTAAATTCACGGACGTCTTTAATTCTTCTTAATTATATGTGTTGGCTTGTTATACACATACATAGTGAGATTTTCCTGTGGTTTCTGATTTAGTGATATATAATTCGCTAAATCAATATGTTCTTGTTTTGTATGTATTATCGGTACAAAGCAAGATTTTGATTTTTGCAGTTTGGTCGTTGCAACCTGATGAGTAGACCAACTTTTTATCAGCACGAAACCAAGCTGCCAAGAAGCTACCTAAGGGAGTTCTCATTTTTGTAAGGGTTTGTGTATCTTTGTGTACACAAGTGCCCTGGGGTTAAACGTGGGGGAGGGGAATGCATTTTTTCTACTTTTGTGGTAGAAATATTGTGAATAAATGGCCTCTTTGTTTTTATGCGACAAAAATTGTCGTAAAACATTGTATGGGTGTCCATTAAAATGATATTTTGTCCGAAAAAGCCGAAAAAAACTTAAAACAAATTAACTCTTTTTGTTTCGGCATATTGCAATAATAGTTGCCTTCCAATCGACCACCCCAAGTACTTGTAAGTGCCAAAAATGTGAAGTGGCTAAAGTGTCGATTGGAAAGCACAAAAAATTACATAAGCAAAACATAACCTACAAATGTGTAGTTTATTTGTGATAACTTTTTTAAAAAAATATCTATACCGTAATTTTATTAGAGCATCACATACGACATTCAATCATATTTTTGGCAGAAAAATATTACACATAATCACCTAGCGGACAAATTTATCGTAACTGCTTTCAACTACTCATAATAAAAAGGTAGAACAGTTGTGAGTAGTTAATTTAGCAAAGACGAAAACCTTAAGTGCTTATAAGTACTTGCGGTGGTCGATTGGAAAGCAACTAATATCACTAAATTTAACAAATCAAAACACCAAAAGCTAACTAGATCACTGGATGTGTACACAATGAGCGAAAGTAGCGAACTGACGAATAAATACAAAATGGAAAAATAACAAATTTTATTGCACCAAATGGTTTATTGCCACACCTGCGGTGTGAGTCACTGTTTTTAGTTCTTTTTAGATGTCGAAAAAATAATAAACAAACAAAAGGGGTTGTTGTCTGTTATACTTATCGTGTACGCCCCAAAATTATAGGGTGGTCAATACTTTTGGCCAAGGCTGTATAGGTTTTGAGGTTATTTGTTTATAACTACAAACGTATTTGTCTGGGCTGGTATTCTTGAATTTCACATTATAATTTTCTCCGTGTGGACGTCTGTCTAACTTCCCTTTCATATTCCCTCGCTATTTCCATAAGTAATTTCACATTGCTATACCATATTCGGCGCTCCTTCAAAAGTTAACTCAATTTCAAAAACAAAACAAAAAATCTATTTTGCTTGCCAAACTTCGTTTTATTATCATTAGCACACGTTACATTGTTTTCGTATTTTTTTTTGAGTTTGTTTATGAAGTAAAGGAAATTTTGTTTCTCTTCTTTTTTATGGTGGTGTTTTTTGTTTGTTTACAAGATTATTTTTTTGCTATAGTTGTATTAGTTAGTTTTTGTTAATTATGTATTATTAACACACATTATTGTCAATCATTCGACAAGGTTTTGAAATGCACAACATTTTGAAATGCAATAATTGTAGAGGCTAACGGCTTCGATAACTCTCACGGGCACGCGGGAGGTCGCTGCGCTCCCCCCCGCTTAGCCCTCCGAGGGGCTTTAGATTTGAACTTCGGGGGACGTAGGAGCCGGGATCAGCAAACATGTCGCACTGCGTGCCGCACGTAGGAGCGGATTATATAGAATCTATTAATGACGTCAAAAACCCAAACGTTCTTTTCAGGACGACCAAAAATATATTTTATTAAAAAAAAGAACGTATTTATATAATTCCAATGTTGAAAATTAAATTTTACAATTATTGATTGTGAAATGGTCAAATTCAATTGAGCAGGCCCAATTCCAAAAATTCTAGAAACAAAAAAACAGAAAAAAGAAAAAGAAAATAAAAAACGGGATTTGGCAAGCAAAATAGATTTTTTTTTTGATTCTAAAATTGAGTTAACTTTTGAAGGAGCGCCCCATATTCATTCGGAATATTTTTTTACAACCTTAAAATTTTTTATTCACCTCCCAAGTTGGGATTCACAAATCTTAAAGATTTTAGTTCTATTAAGAATTCGATAAAACTAATTTTTGAAAAATAAATTAAACTTGCACAGCGAATTATTTTCACATTCTTTATAATAATAAATATAATTTGATAGCTTCGTAACAATCGAAAAAATTCAAAGCTTTTTTAAAACATTAGAATAAAATCATACTTCAGTTATCATTCAATACATTCAACATTAATTTACAAAACATTATTTATTTGAAAACGGAGGGCAGGACTCATGGGTTGACCGATCTTCCATGTTCGTACTATAGGCCGGCATAGAGCTATTCAATGGGCAGATGGTTCTACGTATGTAGATCGAAGCTAAGCCGTAAGTTCTCGATTTGGTTACAGCGCCAAGAAGAATGTTAAAAGCGAAACGCGAAAGAGTTGGTAGCTCTTCAGTCCCAGAACAGATTGCACTAAGTTAATGAACAAACAATATTTATTTTTATGTCTCTTACACAAAGAATACTGTGTTCGGCACACATATATATTCTCTACACCCAGTAAATAACAAAATGGACATTTTCAATAATAAGAAACTCGCGGTACTCATTGATTCGAATTAACACAACAAACAACAAAACATTCATGTGCAAACTTATTAATTCAAACTAATGCAGCCAAAGATAAGCCAAATTAATCGCAGCTTATATTTTGAAGCATACTGTCAATTTAATTACAACACAAGCATAGCCCAACCAAACTCTTCAGGTGATTTTAGTGTTTTATAAATGATTATTACCCGTAAAATCGGGTCAACGTTCTTAAAACTAGTGCTGTTACTTATGTTGTACATGGATGGAAATCATTGAATTATATTTTGCTAATTATAGTTTGTAGCATCTTCTGTTATGAATATTTCCTTTGACTCAGGGTCAACTAAATTGCGAAGGAGCTCATCCATAGAAGAAGGCCATGATGAGTAACTTGACATAAATCACTGCTTTTGTAACAAGGATTTCTGTTCTTTGGAAGCAAGTAGCGTCGTTGCACCATGGTTGATAATAAATTGCCTTAGTTCTTTCGATGTATGGCAAGTTTTGAATTCTTTTCATTCTATTAGATTATGTCTTCTCCTTGCACGTGTCCGATTTTTCTCTGGATTCGTAGTACTAAAAGCGAGTTGAAGGAAGCTCAGGAAGTATTTTGTGTTCAATTTTATATATTATTTGGATTTTTGAGTGAGGTTTCATACCTACGATGTGTTTCCCAGTTGTTTTTCTAGATGGATAATCGTGAATTCTTTTCTTCGAATGCATTTCCTTATATATCTTCATGGTCGTCTGTGAAGGTAATTCGTGAGGCGTTCAGTAACTTAATTTGTATCTTGTGGTATGGTTTGCTGTATGGTTAAGTACCTACAAGGTATGGCGTTGAAGTTGGTGTGTAGCATATACGCCTTTACATTTTTAATTTTGTATAGTTTACGCTGTAGTAGTTCTGTTACACCACTAGCAAAATCAATTATCTTTTCCTCAGCATCATCATCATCATCATTGTCTTCGAGAGCATATGAAGATGAATCTACAACCTTTTTGTTCAGCTCCTCGTTAATCTCAGGTGAATTGGTTGATATAGCATTGTCTCATGCTTCTTGGAGGGCTGTTTTGCTTTATTCATACGCTGCTTCTTTTACTTGTGCGAAGAATTTATCGTCAATGTACGAATGCTTTTTATCTAGTGCATCTACTAAAGCAGCACAGTTGAACATTTTTCCAAAAAGAAGCTTTATAATTAATAATTATAATTTGCCTTGTTAAATCCGGTTCTTATCACTGGATTGTGAATACAGCTACATAATTTGACAGCGCTTCCAGAATATTCCCGAAAATACAAGAAATAATCTCTCAAACACTTACACCACTATCGTAATATTTGTACCACTGAAACTTAACCATCTATTTCCAAAATAATTTTCCCAATATTTACTAGTCACCTACACATCATCTACCGTTATTTTTAAATACACTACTATTTTCAACGGACCGCTACTTATAATTTTCGCTTTTATTCTATCACGTGCCGCGTCTTAACCATGACTCACCCAATATGTCCGCCTCCCGTGCTGAACATTCCAGATTGTCCGCCAACAATCGCGACTAATTTGCTACAATGTGCAATACCACTAAACTGCTATAAAGCTGCTCATACTACTAATGCCACTATTTAAACCTAGATGTCAGTAATTTCACAAAAAATGTTAATATACCACTTTACACTGAATCAACCAGCCCAAGCGACCAATTCAACTTTTCTTCTATTCTCACCTCCTGTAGATATTGAACTTCGCAGTCACGCTGAACTATTTTAATTTCTTAAATTTTTTATTTCATTTCTCGCATCAAATCTTGTTTCAATTATTGATTTAATTTTGTTGAATTATAACAGCCAATAATTGCACCATATCGAAAGTTCCAGTTAAGCGTTAACTGATCCCACTACCACATATTTATCAACTAGTTTTTCCTCTATTACCTCTCCGAAATCATAATTATCCGGGTCTAACCCTTGCTTCTGATATTCACAATCACACCGCTGCCACCAATTGATATGAATTTGCCTTGTCAAATCCGGTTCGTATCATCTGATTGTGAGTGCAGCTTAAGAATTTGACGGTTACACCAACAATTTATTTATACCGCTCCCGGAATATTATAATATAATACGTACACCGAATATCCCCACAATAATTTTCTCAATATTCACCATAATTATTTTTAATTACACACACATTATTTTTAATTTGTTGACAAATAAAATTTAAATTTACTTCAGTATTAAGTACTAAAAAAATCCCGCTTGGGGTTATCATATTTAGATGTTGTGACCATTAAATTATGTTACACTTTATCAATTTATACTAATTAATCGCAAGATTAGCCGATAATTATCTCTAGATCCTTACTCAGATAATAATAATTATGAACAAACAAAATATTAAAGGCCAAAGATTTTTTCTAACATCGCCAAACAAATAAAAAACAATTTTCCCTTTCTATAAAAAATTCCATTCAACAATTTTCACAGAATATATACACAAAACAATAAAAATATGACTAATTGTGTTTAACCTTTTCCTTTATTGTTTGTTGTAACCTATTTAACAAATTTGTCTGCCTATTCTAAATGAGGATTATGTCAAATCAGAAAATTTCCCAAAAAAATAAAGAAAAACAGATTTTCCAGAAATAAAGCATACACACACAAAACAAGGAATACAATAAAAAAGGAAAAACCACAAACAATAAAAATAAAACACTCAGGTATAAAAATAAAAATTGGAAAAACACCAAACCTTCGTTCTTCTGCTTGTTATCTTTATTTTTCTAATATTTTTAGTTAAATACATTATCATTTTACACAAAAAAAAAGAAAACAAAACAAAAGAAAATAGATTTTCCCTTAAAGTAAATATGTATATTAAATTCAAAACCAAAATGTTATATAAAGTCGGTTAATTTTTCTACAGGTAGGAAAACTACCCCATAACCGTATTCCATTCTTGTCTTACAGATTTATGTATTATTTTTGTTTTATGTTTTGATTAATGAGTTAAATTATGTACTTTTGTGATTTTCTTGTTGATCTTACTTTAATTAAAGTACCATGGATGTACAAAGTTTAAATATTTTATTTGGCATGATAGCGACTTGTGTGAAATGGGTTAGATCTTATTTAAATTAGTAGTTCTGTTAAACCACTATACATTTTAGATTAGCTTCTTGAAAGAAGGTTTGGTGGTTTCTGGGGTTTATAAATTACTTTACGTTTGCTAATACATAATGGTTACCCCAAACCACCTAAACATTTTAGAATCTTAAATAAACAAAAAAACATTTTGATAAATTGAAATGCTATCTAAACAAATTAGCTAAACACATTTTTAGGAAGAAATCGATCATAATTACAGTGGCCATGACATCTTTCAAGCGCACGCACATCTAATTTGGTTCGAGAAATTTTTAAATAGTTTGGTGGTTATTTTATTAAAAGTTTCTCCATGTTTAGATAGTTTTGGGTTGTTTAATATTTTTTCATTATTTGTGCAAAAAAATTGTAAATTCCATTATGTCGTAAATTTCTTTAAAATAAAAAATTCTAAAGTGACTAGAAAGAAAATTTTTATCATAGTCGACAAAATGTGGCGAAGTTAATACAAAATTCATTTCCTTTTTGGCAACACAAATACTAAAATTCTTGATGTTATCTTGTGTGTGTGTATGTCATCCTTTTTTCCATTTACTAAACATTACTACTATTTTATATATTTTAGTAGATATACTTGTTCACTTTAGTATCCTCTTGCCGAATTTGGTGTTATATGGGAAATACTGATGGTTCTTGATGATATAACACAATATTCATAAATATGAAAAAGTAATAAATTGAAAATGAAAAATGGGGCTATCATTATATGAAGCTGAAAATTACTTCGATAATATCAATTTTGTAAATTTATCATGGGTCGCTGTCTAGTTGTACGTATTTATATAAAAACAAGGCTAACAGTTTGCCTACGTGCATGGTATTCATACAGGTGCAAAATCTATAATCTATGTTTTTCTATCTACTCTATGCAAAAACTCTATTGCAAACTTGTTAATTTTTTTTATAATAATACAGCTTTAAGTTATTTCTCGGCATACAAATTTTAATAAAAACAGAAAAATCGTTTTTCTGAATAAAATTAAAAACCGTTTTTCCAGACAATAAACGGCAAAGTATTTTGTATATGTGCTTGCTATTCATTGTTATTTAGGTTTGTTGCTATACGACTAACTATTTTTTTTTGTATATGATTGTGTATTCCAGTTGTTACACCATCGCTATATACGTTCGTGTATGTGTAGTGCTTTAACTATGTGGAAATTGATGATAATGCAGGAAAATACGAATGTTATATAGAAATTAAAATATGCAGTACAGTAGTTCATAAAATAATTGGATGGAAATAGGAAAACGTATTCATGTGGAATGATTGTGGCTTTAACGATTTAGTTCAGTTATTATAACCCTATCAGTACACCTACTATTTGTGAACCCGTTCCTTATAATTTTAAACTGAGTTCAATAATCTTGATTTCGTTTATGCAGTATAAGATAACGGAAATTTCACAGCGGAAAATAAGAGATTACACTACTCGACGCAAGTGGCAGAACTATCACTATACGTATCTTTTTTTCACTAAAAAAACATCTCAGTGGAATAAAATTCTAAAAGTGATCTTTAGAATAGCAAATTGAACGATCTCAGAAGTAACGGAACTTGGTAAATGAAATCTGGAAATTTAACAATTTTCCGCCTTTCCACCATTTCTTAACGATAGTATTATTTATCAGGGATTTTAAAGTAACTTTTGGGCAAAATTCTAGGATCTGTTCGTGCTGGACTAAACTGGCCATTTCATAACCAGTCCTTATGAAAAATGATATCTGTACATTTTACATGAAATAAATAAATTTTAAACTGGAGCGAATTCGGCTATTTCTTAATTAAACTTTGCAAAATTTGCATCGCATACAGGGACAATTCGGAAAAGGTATTTTCAGGTGTTTGTCATTATCTCAAAAACTTCCACTAATAACACTGTACTATGTAGTTGGAAAAAGTGACAAACTGGGCACCCAGGGGGTAAACTTAATTCGAGTACGCTGAATTCAATGAAGCTAGTCATATTTCAAAGTTAGTCCCCATATTATCTCAGTATGAATTAGGCTATTAGAAAAAGAACCGCAAGTATAAGTTACTAGTAGAAGTTTTTCAGATATTGGTCAAAAATAGAAAATAACTTGGCCGCAGAAAATCAAAAAATTCTAGTGAAAATTCTAATTCATAAATTTTCTCCAAATTTTCCACATAGTCTCAGTATGACCTAGGCTATTATAAAAACAACCGAAAATATTGGTTACTAGTAGAAGTTTTTTAGATATTGGCAAAAAACTGAAAATCAAAAAATTTTGTGAAAATTCTATTCCATACATTTTTTTCGAATTGTCCCTGTAGCGATGGAAATTTTGCATAATTTAATTAAAAAATAGCCGAGTTCGCTCCAGTTTAAAATTTATTATGTACAGATATCGTTTTTCATAAGGACTGGTTATGAAATGGCCAGTTGAGTCCAGCATGAACAGATTCTAGAGTTTTGCCCAAAAGTAACCTTATAATCCCTGATCAATAATACTATCCAAATTTCATTGTAATTCGTTAAGATATGGCGGAAAGGCGGAATATTGTTAAATTTCCAGATTTCATTTACCGACTTCCTTTACTTCCGAGATCAATCAATTTGCTATTTAAAGGATCACTTTTAATATTTTATTAACGAATAAAAAATTTCCGCTGGTAATTACATAACAAAAATAATTCTCTTTAGTGATAGTTCTGCCGCTTGTGTCGAATAGCGTAAACTCTTATTTTCGGCTGTTAAATATCCGCTATCTTATACAACATATTTCGCTAAATGAAATTTTAAAAAAATCTTTAGGCTGATTTTGTTGCGGCCTTTTGATAATTTAAAATTGAATTTATGCTCTGCGCTTTAATTAACGACTGTCCTTCGTTGAGTTGTTGTATCCTTAGCTAACACGTTGCTTCCAACGTTTTTGCTCAAACTAGAATAATATCAAACCACAGCGGCTAGCTTTAAACAATTAAATACTCCTATAAAGTATGAGCTGTCTTGTAAGCCGTTCGGCCTTTCACCCATTTCAGATTCAACAAAACCGTAGGACAGGAAAAGAAAGTTAGTGAGAAAAACTCAGCCCGGTTACTGACACCTATAATAAAGCTAATATTGGTACAGCAAGAAAAATTGAAGTTAAAAATTAAAATTACATTGTGACCCCTAAAACAGATTATCAAGTTAGGCTTTTCAGCTTCCGGTTGAAAAATTATACTATCAAGAACAACTGTAAGAATGACTGTCTCATCATTTTAAATAATTGGTGTATCCAGCCCATGTAGGTCTTGCTAAAAAATAGTAGGCCTCACACATATTATGGACTGGGCAAAATATCTCACTAAAAAATGTAGATATCTCAATGTTTAGTGAGGCAAACATTTTTTGTCTACTTTTGAGTAGCTATTTTTTGGTTTAAATCTGATCACTTAAATGATACTTAATCACTCAAATCATTTATATGAGACATAAACGCAAAAAAGACGAATATATATCATCCAGCCCATGAAGTATTCTACAACTGAGGAAAATCTACAAATGAGACATCTCAAATGTAGGCCTACATGGGCTGGATATTCCTATTATATGACTAAGAGCGTGTTACAATTGGTTTAAATACCTCATAAAAAGTTAAAACTTAAAAATTGTGGTGAATAAAAATGTCAAACTTATTACATTTCTGTTTCAAGAGCTGATAAAATTTTTATATGAGAAACATTTAGCTGACACATAATAGTCGTTTGTCTGCTAGCATGAATAGCATTAATTTTATTGTTATTCAATTTTTACTTTTATATGTTCATAGTTTCGTTAGCTATTTAAGCAACAATACAATTGTCAAAAAATTTAAACCAGTTGAAACAAATAAAATGTTAAAAAGTTAAAATAAAATTACCACGAATAAATTTTTGACTTTTTATGCGGCATTAAAACCAATTGAAACACACTCTAACTTAATCCTCACCTTTCAAAAATTGATTAATTTTAAAAATCTTTCAATCGTAGATAGCTATGAAAAAAATTGTCATGATGATATTTGTTGGAAAACCCAGTTTCCGGAAAAAATAAAAAATAAATTAGCTATCCTTCAATGACATTTCGTAATAACAAAAATCACGCGTAGTTTCAAATTGACATAGCTCGTTGAGTATCAAATTTTTTTGCTAAGGGCCACTGGCGATCCCCGAATCGTCATAACTACGTGAGATTTCTTTATAATTAAAATGGAAGCGAATCGTGAACTTGTTTCAAAATATTATATACGTTCAAAATAAATGAAGGAATCGGGTTGTTGAAGAAGTGTGCGGACAAAACAAAATTGTGAAAACTGTACGAGAACCGTTTCGAAGTAATCATGTAGTTCATATCAAAAACCTATAGCTGCCAGACTGAACGTAGAACCTTAATTCAATGTATCCCAGACTCTAAAACGACCTGCACTTCAATACCTACAAATATAAAAAAATAGTGGATTGGATTAACTAGAGGTCAGAAAAACTATAGGATCGCAAAATTTAAGATTCTTGGCACTGTGGCGATGCAATTTTATTTTCAGACGAAAGGGTTTTTTTTTACTACAAGACCATCATAACTAACAAAATGATCATGTAGGGTTAGTGACACTAAAAAACGTGTCATCAAATGAATTAAACTTGCAAAGGTTTCAAAATGTTTCAGCTGTGATGGTTTGGGGGGCAATTTAAGAAAAGGGGAATTATAATTTGATTCCTCCCAGGTGATGTTCGGGAATGAATGTTACTGCCTCCAGCAAGATAGTGCACTTTCACATAAAGCAAAACTTAAGTCGTGCTATGCCAAATTACCGGATTTCATACCAATGGCTTGCTGTATCTGCGGACCTTTTTTGGAATTCTGTATATGTTTGTCAAAATCGACTAAAGAAAATTTGAATTTGTGTTTATTTAAAATCTATTGATTAAAATTTGGGATCACAAATTGTAAAAGTTTTTTCTGAAGATTACGTAAAGTTATCAAATTAGTAGAGAAAGATTTGAATTGATGAATTAAATTTAAAAATTTGAAGTTTCAGTTCCAAACATGTAATACTGCGATTACCTAAAATATCATCGTATACAACTTGTCTTACTTCACTAGACATGGGTGAGCAAGTCCGTTGTCCCAGTGGAACAACAATCTAATTCCAACCCAGTACTTCGTAATCGTATTCACAAATTTATTAGGATTTTACCTTTCCGGCATTTTCACTTTTTTAACACTTTGTAATTTTCATATTTTTTATAACGTTTTCTCCACATTACTAGAAAATATCAATTTTAAATTTATTTTGCAATTTCTGATCCTCAAAAAGTGCAAAATAATTTTCTAATTTTCAAAAGTTTGTTGCATTACGGGTTACATCCCCTGAAAAGTTCCCGGGCTGACAAATAGATGGTGCCACAAATTTAAAACCCTTATAATTTTTCAATTCTACCAACCTTCAAATGATATACTTATTAAACTTTCATGACATTTTGCTCATTAAGTTTACAGGATACAGTTGTTTTAGTGACGCTGCTTTTGTTAATTTCAAAACAATGGAAAAAACAGAATTTACTGTGTTGATTAAACACTGTTTTTTTATTGGAAAAAATACCGTTCAAGCAAAGCAGTGGCTTGATAAATTTTATCCGGACTCTATACCAGGAAAATCAACCATCATTGACTGGCATCATGACACATAAAAAAAATCTACGAAATTGTTTTGAAACAAACATTCGCCATAGATTTGGCTCCCAACGATTAAAACTTGTTTGCAGACCTAAAAAAAAGCTCCAGGGAAGGAGATTTTGCTCAAATGATTGTTGAAACTGAAGCTTATTTTGATGGCAAAGATAAATCGTTCTACAAAAAAGGCATCGAAGTGTTAGAGAGGCGTTGGGGTGGTACTGATTGTATCGTTCTAGAAGGAAATTATGTTGATGAATAATAGGGAACTTTTCAGGCGATGGTTAATTGCCAGTTGCAAATTTATTTTTTCGAATAATTGTACTATAACGTGAACTATTGGCGAAATTTCGCAGTCGAGATTCAAAGAATTTACAATCGAATTACAAGATAATTCTTGGATGGGGAACAGTAACCTGCTGTTTAATATTTTCTTTAAATTAAATATAACATTAATACTGTAAAAAAACGAAAAAATAAAATTTGTCACAATTATTTGAACTCGTATCACAGAACTGCAATTTTATACTAATTTTAGTTCCAGGCCGGTTTCAAATTATTGATAACTAAGTGATTATTTCATCAGTAATTACTTGGAAGCATTTTTGTCAAATATAGCATTTTTGTGGAATCACGACAAGTAGTTTGGACGGTCTTAACCACACACAGATGTACGACCACATTTAACTTCGTCGAACCAACATCTCCCAGTTGTCATATCATGGGTCAACACAAACAGTGTCACTTTTATTTATTTGCACGTTTGTCCATCCAAAGTAAATTATTGTCCGATTTGTTCCTTTTCTATTGAAAAAATCCTAACCAATTTTGTTTCTAATTTAATTTAGTATCTTTGTATTTTTTGTAAATTTTGCTTTCGTTAGTATTCACTTCCATCGTATTGTAGAAATACTTGACGCAATGACATCATTTAGAATAATAATCGCCCAATAAAATATTAAATAGTTCGACTGGGACCTTACCAGTGACCATTAGTCTGATAACGCTTGGTGGTGTAACCTTAACATCTATAGTGAAATTTACTACACACTACCTTAAACCTTTTCGTCTACAACAGATATAGCCAATGTAGTATCGCTTCACGATGTTCCGTACACGTTCAAGTTTTTCTAGTATCTAATACACATTGGTCCTATTAAACAATTTTTAGAGACCTTCTCAATGCATTGTGCCTCTAATACCAAAACCGCACCGTTGAACAGCGTTTTTTCATGCTGCCGGTAATTTGGCGTCTTCGGTCTACCTCTAAGCTCTTGATGTTGCTCTCTACTGCGACTTGATCATTTTTAATTCTTCGTCTCACACCTATACCTTGCGTTGACTGCTATAGTACATACTATGTACTTGATTCTCTTTTTTGGCTTGAGTATTTGGTCGTAGCACGCTATAAAACGTGTCACCTTAATACATCTCTCCACTGCAGCCTTCTGGATTGCTCTATCTTTAGCAATGACCTCCTTCCAAATTATGCTTGCGTAACTATATGGAATCAGTGGCTAACCTTGCTCGGGCTGATTCAAATTCTAAAGCCACATCGGCGCAAACCCGACAATAGTATAGGACTCTTGAAACTACTCCTTTCAAGGTTTCTGTTGCCCTTACGAATAAGGAGTTGTTTATCAATATTGAAGTATAAACAACTTGGATCTACAATTCATATTTCCATCACTGTATATTCACACAAACACATTAAAAAAATTTGACTGACAGGCAAACATTATTTATGATTATCGTTTCGTTATTTTACAAATTTCTTTTCAATATACCACACATGAATTTTTAACTTAACCCAAATATAGGCAAATAGATGTTTGGTTAGATAGATAGACCTACTAAACAAATCGGTTACTTGTCTACCAATTATTTGAATAATAGTATTTTAATGAAAATGTTTGTCTACCTATCTCTCTGTATTCGGCATATCCGCATTGAAATCTCAATGGTTTCATATGTAAAGATCCGAGAGATACTGCCTTAATAATTTCCTGAGTGCGTCGCCGAGCGCCCCCCTGGCTGACCTAAAAATCTATGTACACTCAATTTCCCATTATTACTTAGTTAATAATGTACGTACAAAGTTTTCCCAAATGTTTTATTGTTTTGTAACGACACAAATAAAATTTTGAATCAATTTTTATGTATACATTTCCGTATACCAATTATTATTTTATTTATTTATTGTATTGTAATGAATATTGGAATGAAATTTGATTGCCAATCAACAGGAAAACTCTAATACTATATATGAGTAATAGTTGTATAATAATAATGAAAACTGATTTATTTTTCTTATAATTTTTAAATGCTGTGAAACTATACGTTACAGAATAAGGTGAATGCGATATTTCGTCTACAATGCAATGACACTTGGTGCTCTCTCTATGACTGTTGATATTAAATGAGTGTCGTCGCGTGATGTGGTAACATATTTTGAGGTGGTTTTTTTCGATTTTGTTGGCTTTTAGAAATTTTGAAGGATTAAATGCGTACGACCAAATATGTCCAAATATCGCTGTTTTGCTAGTCATGTAGGACATTAGCCTGCTATAATAACACCACAGTTTGAAGAGTGATAAGCAAAAGTGATGACCTTTATTACGTAATATTAAAAATAAACGGGTGGTATATTGCGTTACATTTTATTTTTATTTATTTTTTCATGAAAAATGACACACCACTGTGTTTAATATAATTGATATAAATATTAATTATTAACAAATTACATAATATCCCAAAGTTGTATGAGTGTCGCACACTCAAAGCACTCTTCAACCAACATTTCTTTTCTTCCAACTTTGTTCGGTCTCACAGCATTCTACGATGAGGGCATTGTAACATCACATTTTCGATTATTTGTCGAAGTTTATGGGGTAGGTCTATTGGTTAGCAAGCAAACAATTTGCTAGTGAAAATCCTGACTACTCAATTAATTTGCACAGTAGAACAACACAAACATTTGCTGTTTAATTTTTCAAGCCGAAAATTTTACTGTAACATCGCAAAAATAAACAAAAATTTTATGAAAAACATATTTTGAAATTTAAATTTCCTTAGTTTAATTGATTGAGTAGTCAGGATTTCGGCTTGCTAATTGCTAGCCGATCGACTATCTATCCCCATGTCTCGCTCTAGAACAAAATGGGATACTATTTCATATTTTATATCATTTTCAAGCCTGCTAGATTAAAAAATTGTGATAAATCTACTCGATTTCTATCGCCAATAATTTATTTACGATACTTCAACGAAATTAGAGAAAGAAGTCTTGTCACATTTATTCTAGTTGGTTGTGATAGCAATAGAAAGAAATAATTTATTAACGAAACAGTCGCCAATTTCAGTTTAGGAAAAAGAGACATAAATTTCGATAAAGTATCGAAAATGTGATGTTACAAAATGCCACCCATGTGACTTAAGTGATTACAAATTGATCCCAGTAACGAAGTGAATTAAATTGTTCAACATAATATTAAATTTTTTAACGGAAACGGTAACGAAAACTTCTGCAAAACCTAGAACAATTCATTATTCATACATAGTAGTTTTTATTTTTGATAAACCTATCGGTAGTTTTGATATTTATTTTTTATTACTCCAGTAACTCAATTTTTAAATTTATGTATCGTCTTAAACCTTTGAAAGTAAGAAAATTTCCTTTAACACTTAATAAACACATCTTGTACTAACCACTTGTTTTTTATTTCGCAAAATTATATTTTTTTGAATATTTTCAAAAGGTTTAAAAAACCATCAGAAGTATCTACTCCTGATCGAAATCGATCGAGTGATTTTTTAAACCATTTGAAAATATTCAAAAAAAATAAATTTTGCGAAATAAAAAACAAGTGTTTAACAAAAAATGTGTTTATTAAGTGTAAGTGTGTTTCGCCAAGTGCCTACAGCAAATAGTGTAAAAAGTGTTTCCTTTAAAATGTAACTTTGATTGATTCTCTTCAATTTAGGTTTCAATTCGAAATGGAAAATTCCTGACGAACGCAAAAAGCGCCTTCAAAGAAAGAGGCAAGCACGCCGTAGAAAACGGCAAAAGCAGAATGAAAGAAATATACCGTTAAAATGAAGCAAAGCGAGAACGACTGAGACGCAGTCAAGAAACTGTAGAAAAACGCCGACCCAGGCTTATTGCTATGTCTCAGACTGCTCAGTTTCGAAGAACACCAATCCCAACTAGATCAGCTTCGATCACAAGGACAAGTACCTCAGTGGCACTTCAGGAGGAATCTATCAATTTCGATGAAAATTGTGTTAATCCTCACTATTGTGTTCACGTGATTATTATTTGTCAGTTTTGTAGGTCAACAATTTTTCTAGCTTTTCACTCAATGATCGTGCAAAGGAAAACTGAAGCTTCAAAAGTCTTTCGAAGTCAATCGTAATAAGCTAGCATATACCGATTTCTGACGAGGCCTGCTCTCAAATTCAGCTACTTCAACTGTCGATAGTTTCGAGAGCAAAGTCAATCTGTGAATCATGTGGACTCCATCGCAGTGGAACGTATCACTACACAAGTCACTTACAGCCTCCTACTCAACAAAGAAGGAAATATGTACAAATTTACGTTACTGACTCCTCGTTTGCTTCAAGTATACGCAACTTAAGAAGCCAACATAGCAATGGCATTGCCAACTTGGCAAACACAAATTGAACACCAATAATTCTGGATCAAATTAATCGATTATCTCGTCAACACAATCGCCTCGAACACACTTATCAAATGACCAGAGAAGTTGAGATACGTGAAAGCACAGCAACAATTGTAGCAGGACTTCCACCACCTCAAGTCAGCTTGGTGTTACGTCGAGATCTCCAATAAGGATCGAGAAAACCCGTTTGAACGTTACATTCGCATTTATCCTCGCAATCCAAATAATACAAAGCGGCAGTTTATGCAAATTAACATTTTCTGCTCAAACCTCGATCTAATGATCTATGCTCTCCTGTATTCCTACGGAGAAACCGGTTGGCAACCAAATTTGTAATGCGAATCATATCCTGGAGTGTAGGCAAATCGAATTCATAAAAACGTATCGATGATGTAACACAAATCATCATCAGACTCATCGATTATGTCGATAATATAGCAGCAAATCTAAATATTCCAGCAGGTGTTCCAGTATTCCTTCGACCATCCTTCAGCGAATCAAAACGCAAAATGCGAGAATGGTGCTGCGATGCAGTGGCTTTGTTTGTCAAACAAAGGAGCTCCTGCTTAATTTGTGACATTCATCGGTAACCCAGGTGGGCCTTAAATTGTTCAAAATTTCGCACCTGGTGAAAGTACTGCAGATCGACCGGACTTGGTGGCACGCGTGTATCAAGCTATCCTTTGTAAGATCTCACAAAACAAGGTGCTTTTGGTCAACGCAGACCCCAGCGATGTATCCCACATGCTCATATCTGAATCACCCTTCGAGGAAGCACACATTTAAAACTGCGAAAGATCGTGCTTAAAAATGACGCATGACCCTTGCCAAGATCAAGGGGAAATTGCTTGCTACTGTCAGAGCAGAGTGAAATCAGCAACTTAAGAGGGAAATCAGCAATTTCGATTCATTGAGATCTCAAATTTCATTAACTATGTCGAAACGTCAGTGCTCCTGAGCAAATTTTGTGTTCGCGCGAGTCAAAAATGCATGTTCGCTTGCACACGGCGATCCGTCTGCCCGAGGATGAGACAACTTAAGTAGCCCAAGTCAGGGTATTCAGTCTTTAAGTTTGGATGTTATATATACTTTAGTTTTAGTTTTCTTTATGTTTGCTCACTTATTCTCTCAAGATGGACAATTTTTTTTAGTTTTTCAATATATTGTACTCTCACCGGAAAAAGTTAAAAGACGATTTTTATATTTCTTAAATTTTTATTTAAACTTTTATACAAACTTAATATTTAATTTAATTTGTTCTGTTCTCAACAGTACATTTACTTAGACTTTATTTTCAATCAAGCATTTCTTTCAAATTTACTTTTGGCTGATTCGGTAATATTCATAATTTTTACACTGAATCATCTCTTTATAGTTTTATTTGGTTTACTTTTTGCTCTGATCAGTATCGCATCGGTATCATCCTAACATTTTCCGACGTTTGTTCCCTTCTTTATTCTTTTGTTTACCACGTCTTTTGACATTTAGGTGAACTTCCTTCAATTTTTTCATTGACAGATAATTTGATTCGGTCTTCCCTCTCGTGGTCGTTTGTGTAACTCTTGGGCTATGTGTACCTGCTTCCTTTTATTGGTCCACTTGACGCTTTTATTTTACCACGTTGCCATACCAAGTTCAATTCTTCGTTCGTTTTCCCGTGAGGTGTCATGAAAGTAAAAGAAATTAAACAAAACTAAAGTTTCAATAATATATTTTTTTAATACGAATGCCGCTCTCTTTTTTTATTGTGTAAAATCCCTCATCATATTTCGTTGTATTTATAACACATCTACTTGAGAGTATTCGGTGAATTGTGGGATGGGAGTTGTGTGACATTTTTAAAGAATTTTGGGAACGATCATAGGAAACACTTTCCGTTGAATTGAACCATCTAACGTTCATATGCCAGCATTAGGTAACTCATGTCACCCCATTGTGCTGCTGTCATTATAACTAGTAAGAGGAATTTCTAAAACTTTTATCAGTCTGGTCTTCTTCAGTTTTTATTTCCTTTCTTTAACTTCGCGATTTCGATGCTAAGTTGTATACTGCTGAATCTGTACATACATATTTCCCTTACTGTACAAAAACTTTATACAAAAATACCTAAAAATCGAAATTTTTGTATTATAAATCGACTTAAAAATATTAGATTACAATTTCCGGTAATATTATAAAGCTAAAATACAAAACATGGATATTTGAAATATGAAAATGTACAGAAAAAATAAAAATTTCCAGCAAGAAGAAAGTTAAAAATTTATAGAATTCTACTTTTCTCTTTTTTTTCATTTCGACATTTTCCTCGTCTATATTTTATTTGGTTGGAATGGAAAATCATATGGAAATATTTTAATTTCCGTATTTTGAACATAATAAGTTTGGATTTATATTAATGTAACTCACAGAAAAATTCATTCTGATCAAATCGCTTGATTAGAAGACACAACGTTTGCAGAGCGTAAAACAGCTTTAACAATTACGATTTCACCCCACACATTTTGACAAAACCGATTTATTGTTAGATGGTGAGTTTTGGAAAACCCTTACACGGATTTTGATCAGGCGTATATGCAAAAAAATTTTTGATGTTTACAAAATACAATTTTTTGTTTGCCATAGTAAAGCAGTACGCTATTTTTAAATGGTGCATTACGCGAAAACTATGCGAAGCGACAAATTAAATTTATGTTTAATTTAATATGCGAAAATTTTGTATGTACAAGTGCATTATATATGTATTATTATTACCATAAATTGGAAATCATAAAATTAAGGATATTTAAAACTACAAAAACCTTGTGCATCATAAAAAAAAATATATTTAAAAATGAAAATAATTAATAATGCCATCAAATATTTTTATGTTATTATTTTTCGTTGATGATAATGATAATGATAATATAAATTTAATTAAATATTTATTTCTACATAATATGGCAAATAGCTGTAAGGGAACAAAAATTAAATTGGCAAATGGAATATTTTATACAAAACATTTTTTTAATTTTCCAATAAAATTATGTGCATATATGTTGTATGGGACAATAAATTCATAAATTCTTGTTTTGGTATGCGTATATAGTATGGTTTAAAAACCATGGTACATCAATCAAGGACTATCACACCCTAGAGATCCAAATATTAATTATCATTTTTACAATTATCCCAAAATCCTACAATCACCTTGAAATGAGTCCAAGACATTATATGATGAATCATATAGTTAGTAATTTTAACGTTACCAATATTTATGTTGCTTCTAAAAGTTTAGAAAACATAAAGCACACATTTTCATTTATGTTGTTGACGTAATTTTTTTTAATAACTTATATGCTTCTGTGTTACAGAATATAATGAACGGCAAACTGTCATAATATCTAACACCTAATTTGCCGCTCGCAGCTAAAACAAAAATTGAATCTACATGTTGTTTCATCTACATACATATATTAAAAATTGTCAAACAAAGCTTTTAAGTAATGGATATAGTTATCGGAGTGAAGGTATGCAAAAATAACAAAATATACACTGTGACCTATAAGAACTTAGAATTCAAAAATCACTCAATTATTGAACTTCCAAAATAATATAAGAATTTTTTTTAAAAAACATAAACATTTTACACTATAAGTAGCAAACATTTAATTTTTGTAAAAAGTTTTGAGTGAGTTTTATAAAATGAAATTTTTTACAAAAAAAACTCTACGAATCGAATCGCACAGAGTTGATCGAAATGGTTCTGAACTAATATTTTATGGAAGAATCAAATATTATTTATCCGCATGCTTGAAAATGTCTGAGATTTCCGAGCATGTGGATAAACAATATTTGATTCTTCCATAAAATATTAGTTCAGAACCACTTCGATCATCTCTGTGCGATTCGTAGAGTGTTTTTTGTAAATAATTTCATTTTATAAAATTCACTCAAATTTTTTTACGAAAATTAAATGTATGCTACTTATAGTGTAAAATATTTATGTTTATTAAAAAATTTCAGATATTATTATGAAAGTTCAATATTTGAGTGTTTTTTCAGTTCTAAGTTCTTATAAGACAGTTGTGTATATTTTATTATTTTAGCATAAACTTCACTCCGAAGATATAGTTAATTAATTAGTGTCACTGTTTTTTCTTTACCCGTCAGATTTGAATTTTTCGAAAAATCTAATCCGAATTAATATTTTGTATAAACCATAACCTATCGAAAGATTATTTGGCTTAAATGTTCTATGCACAAAACTGATACGCGCAACAAATCAATGTCCGTCCAGCAAAAACTCTCACATTCCAGTTGATTGAATCGAACCTCCATTAACCCCAATAATAAATAGCAATTTATTGATAATCTATCACTCAATTTACGCTCCATATGGAAAATTATGTTATAGCGATACCGCACCGAAAGAAAAATTGGCTATTATCTATTTTTGTTTTGCTATTTTAAGGAACAATGAAAGAGAAAGCTCTCTAACCCCGAAAAATTTAAAGCTGATACCAATATTAAGTTTTTGTATTAACGAGAAATTTAAGATGTATTTGGAAAACTCTTTAAATTTTCCGTGCTGATGAAACGAAACTGCAAACGTTTTCGTGTCTAAAGCGACAAAAGATAAAATAAAATAAATAAAGTATTTATACAGCGCAAAGTAACGAGCATTGAGTGATGATTACTAGCACATTATTTACAAGGACGTTACGTATACGAAAATCTTTCCCATTTGACTTGAGGGTGGTGGTGGAGAACATAAATGGCGAAATGTAAGACAAGTTAAAATTAATATTGTTTTCAAAGCTTTTAAATAAATCATATTTATGTTTGATTTGTGTTTCTGGGAAATTTTCTTTTGTTTGTTATAAGTGTCTTTATTTGTTGCTGACAGTTCGTGTGAATTTTATATTATGGTAGTCGTGGTAATTAAATTTTAGTTATGCTTTAAAATGTTGAGCTTACTAAATAAATTAAATTGCTCGAAAACGATGATTTCATATTTTTAATTTTATACATTTCGTAGCAAATCAATATTTTTGACCTGTATGAAAGGTGGACTTACGTGCGAAAACAAATTAACGAGAAAACAACTGTTGAAAGTAAAAAACTCGCTGCGTCAATTTCGCGTTGGTTGTTCTCTTTTATCGGCCTTGCCTGGTGTCTAACCATATTCAAGTGTTGTTTCTGCTCGAAATCTTATCGTAGTTAATCGCGTTAAGTTAATGTAATCGTTTCTGTTGGTACGCTGCTTCCTTTTCATTTTTAGTAAACTTTTCCACAAATTATTAGGTGAACAAATAAATGTCCGACCTTTTCAGATAGGTGTCGTTGGTATCACTGCTTACATATTATTCAATCGGGCAATACATGTTTTTTGGAGGTTAGATGTCAAGCTTGAATAATTACTAGTGACATTTGTTCAAAGCGTAAACAACAATTATTTTCATGTAATTGAAGATGTCGAATTTTGTGCCAAAAAACAACATTTGCGGGAAGTTTTACTTCATTATTTTTTGTTGAAGAAAAGTGCAGCGGAACCAAATCGTTTGCTTGTGGAAGTTTACGGTGAACATGCGCCATCGAAAACAACATGCATAGAGTGGTTTCAACGATTCAAAAATGGTGGTTTTGACGTAAGAGACAAAGAACGTGAAGGCAGACCAAGAAAATTTGAAGATACAGAATTGGAAGAATTGCTTGATGCCCTTGTCAGACTGAAAAACAATTGGCAGAAGAGTTGAATATTACCCAATAATGTGTTTTGCAACGTATACATGCAATGGGATTGGTTCAGAAGCTGGAAAATTGGGTGCCACACAAATTGAAAGAAAGGGACATGGAACGTCGGAAAACCATGTGCGAATTGTTGCTTCAACAACAACAAAGGAAGGGGTTTTTGCATCGGATCATCAATGGGGATGAAAAATGGATCCATTATGACAATCCGAAGCGCAAACCAGCGTGGGTCAAGCCAGGTGAACCAGGCCCGTCGACACCAAAAGCAAATATCCATGGTTCGAAGGCGATGCTTTGTATTTGGTGCGATATGAAGGGTGTCGTCTATTAGTCTATTATGAGCTGCTGAAAAAGCGTGAAACCATTACGGGACAAGTTTATCGACGACAATTGATGTCTTTAAAGCAAGTCTAACTGAAAAACGACCGGAATGGGACAAAAGGCACAATAAGATTATTTTGCAACATGATAACGCTAGGCCACATGTTGCTATATCTGTCAAAAATTACTTGGACAGGCAGAACTGGGAAATTCTATCCCACCCGCTGTATTCACCAGACATTACTCCCTCTGATTACCACTTGTTTCGGTCGATGCAATCAGCCCTGGCACAGCAGCACTTCACTTCATATGAAGACGTCAAAAAATGGGTCGATGACTGGATCGCCTCGAAACTACTTCTTTCTTCGCGGAATCCGTTTATTGCCTGAACGATAGGCGAAGGTTATAGCTTCCGAAAGAGCATACTTTGAATAAAACATTCTTTCATTCTCTACAAAAACGAAGGTCTTTTATTTCAGTAAAAAAGGTCGGAAATTTATTTTTAGACCCAATATGACTTTCTGGTTTTAATCATGTGAAAGAGCGACTCTATCCGAATCGGCAAAAAAGTGGGAAATGTTTTCCCTATTTCATAGACCAGGTCACATATACATTTCATGTTTACTGTTAGACACAACGAAGATAACTACAAGTAGTGGTTTGCAAGCTCTACCTTAAGAAAGTGCAATAAATGAAGTAAGTCATTGGCGGCATTCAACTGACTAATCAATGACCGCCAAACAAGACACGTATACAAATATTTATCAGTACACGTGACACGTATCATATCATATATTCTAAGATGAATCGTATATGATATGTCTCAAAAGAATCGTATAAGACATGTCCGAGATGAATAGTACGCGACAAGTCGTATTTTAATTTGTTGAAAAATGATGACTGTGAATTACATACCAAAAATTTACACTGTTAAATTTTAAAATATTCCAATTGGATTTGTCTTGTAGTGAAATTGAAACATTTTTAGATAATATTTAACATTTATATACGCCCGAATATTCATGAAGACACATATGTACCAGCTCCTCCAGGCAGGTTAACCTAGTATTCTCTTCTGGCACCAATAGAGTTTCGGAAACAAATTTGATTCTCAGTGCAATTGACTTGTATCATCTACCTATTATAATTACTTTTTCCAGCGAACACTGTAAAGTTAACAATAACTGAGAAACTTAGCCTAGTATTAATTTCCGTAAGGCCAATTTTAAGAAATGATTAGCTAACACCGATTTTAAAAATATTCTCGACAGTAATCACAACATGGAAACCCAAACTCTCAATTTATATGCGTAATGGTTGAATGCCGTAATGAAACAGCCGTAAAACCGTATTAAAATGTGAGCTTTAAATAGAGGGAAAACTTTTATTGAGTTACTATAATAAACCGCAGTAATTGGAACATTTTTGAACATAAATTTATGAATAAAAAATTAAACAAATCATCTAAATTTTAATTTTATATTTTTAATAAAATATTCAACAAACATATTTTTGAAAATCAGCAATCATAGTGTAATATTTAATTTAAACTAAAGCGGAGCATACAATTATAAATTTTCTATAAACATGAGCATTCCGTTTAGTTGTGTAGGTTACTAAAGTTAATAAAGGGTGATACAGCAGATTTCTCTTACATACAGTTTAAAGTTTAGTTTTATGGAAATTTAACTTCTTTAATAAATTCTGGTCCCATACCCATCGAGATGAACGATGGATCTAATAGCAATCTAAACGATCACCTTTAAAACAAAATTAAAGAGAAAACGTGAGCAGAAACGAGATTTTGTGAATCTCCATGTTGAAACAATAATTATTCATATAATAAAATTTTATTTTTTACAAAATGTATTTACTGGAAATGTATTAAATATTATTACAAAAACAACAAAACGTAGAAAATTTCAATTTTATCCGATTGCAAAACCGAGCTTTCTGTAATTTCAAAGTCCGTTTACAGATGTCTCTATAATAAATTTACTTGAAATTACAGAAAAGAATAAAATAATTAAACAACTATTTACGAAAATAAACTATTACTAAGTTAAGCGCGAAATCTTTAATACAATAATCTAACATAATAGCTGTGTTCCAATGGAAACAATTTGCTACTCACAAGTACTTGTGAGTAGATAACCAAAGGAACGGGCAAAATTATGACAGCAACATATTTTGTTGTACAAAATCAAATTTGTTTGAATATTTTCAGACAATTTGGTAATACATAATGTCAAAAATTGGACATACCATGAAGGCAAAGCCTTAATCTGTGCGTACGCTGGCAGGAAAGAGGAGTATTGAGGTTCTAATAGTGAAAATGTAAATAAAATTAATTTATATATATTTATTATAAAAATCCACCGCTTTAATAGTCGAATCAATTCCATCAGGTTAATAATTTTAAATATATATATTAGGATATTTATAATTGGATCAATTTAATAATTATAATTAGTAGCTAATTGTAATTTTACAAATTTTATTGCAATTTGATAAGTAATTTTCCACAAAAATCCCTTATTGTCAATCAATCGAATATAAACAAACAAAAAATTGTAATAAATCTGACATTTCAAAATAATCAAACCATCACAAAGCCATCTGTTAGATTTTTTGAAACTAATATACCTACCGTCAAATTTATGCGTAACTACTTTCAACATCTACACCACCATTTGAGCATGGGTAGCTGCGAGTAGTTACAAGTACTTGTGAGTAGTTTGCTTTCTCCATTGGAACACAGCTAATGTAAATATAATTTTTCATCGCAAAATATTCACCATCATAGTTGCCGCTGTAAAACAATAATATAATGTCACAATTTTTTCAAATTTTTGTTTTATTTTCAATACAATTCGCTCGTGTTGCGTCCTCAGTTCCAGGAGATCTCAGTTTACATATTAAATTGTTAAATTTTCTAACAAACATTTGGGTTTTAAAATATTAAATTATTTGTCGCTGTACTTTTCTAAATTTATACTTAGCGACATCTTTCGTTTGGTTTAGTAATTGCGAAAAGCTTTATAAAATAACGCATTTTTTATTTTATTAAGCTCTGTTTTGTATATACTACAGGATAAATCAATATAGCCTGCGAATTTGTTGCGAATAAATAACGATACAACAGTTTTCGAGGTTTATTCATCAACAATGTTGAAATATAATCCAAAACTTAATAATCCCCATATTACATTGCTACTCCAAAAGCATTTTTTAACGAACGTTTGTTTTGGAAAAATATTGCTGAAATTTTTGATGGAAGACTCTATACTAATTTGCTATTTTCTTTACATACACATAAACAAGTTTTTGTTTCTACAAAAAAAAATTGTGTTAGACTAATTTAATTGTTTTTGCGTTAACTCGTCGTAATATGACTCAATTGAACTAATATATTGAACTAACCATTCAAATTGAAAATTCAAACGAAGTATTTATGTTTTTATAAAGAAAAAAACTTCTAAAATAATATGAAATTACACACATGAAAAAAAACAAAATCTCATGAAAAAACCGGAATCTTACGGCTTTTATATTTAGGAGGCTCTGATATAATTCCCTTTACTTTCAATGTAAAACTTTGTTTTAAGGGTATCAGCATGGCTTTCTTAGAGGACGATCTACGACAACCAGTTTAACCGAATTTGCATCTCATACTTTGAGGGTGGAAACGAAGTTGATGTTATTACCACCGACTTTGGCAACGCATTTGACAGGGTTTCCCAAACGAACGTTTAAACTCAGGGTTCTTGGTTTCGCACCTTTTACTCTTACTTTGGGTCGACTCTTATTTGAGGAAACGTTGGTATCAGGTGATCTTGGAACTCGTTTTTCGTATTAACAATCAACGACGTCGACTTCATGATTAAAAGCTCGTTAATTTTCATTTATACAGATCTTATGAAAATTTACCGAAAAATTTCAAATTCATCGATATTAACCTATTACAGAATGACCTAAATAACTTCATAATTTGGTGTGCTAAAAATAATCTTGACCTGAATCTGAGTAAATGCTAATCCATCACATATACTTTAGAAAAGTCGCAAATTCCAATAGTCGAGATTATACCATCAACAGCGCTGTTATTACCAGAGTTTTAACCATACGGGACTTAGGGGTAATTTGTGACCTCGAACTGAACTTTATATATCACAACGATTTAATTGTCAACAGAGCAAACTTGGATTTGTCAAACGCTGGTCTAAAGGATATTTGAACGCTTATATTACAAGCGCCTTATGTTACAAGGGATATGAGATTTGTTCGGCCTTTGCTTGAAGGATTCGAACGCGCTTTGCTGCACTTTGCTCCGCGCGGACTTCCATGGGTGGACATTTACAACTTGCTTGTCGATAATAAAAGTGAAAATGAAGAAGTTTTAAATTTTAAAAAATATGGTGAAACTCGTCATTCATGCCCCATTTGCACCATATTAATTCACAATATTGATTAAATAAAATTGTGATCTAATCGAATAAATGAACGAGATCTCGTGCACATTTCCGGTATAGGCGAATATCCAAATGTAAAAATGTTTTTTGACAAATTAAAAAATATCATAATTAGACCCCGTTCACCACACTCATATATGATTTTGACTGATCTATTTGACCATGTAGGTGAAAACCCATGAACTACTTTAGAATCGGTGAAAAAAACTTGAAAATTTATTCAAATCCATGAAACTTCTAGGTCGTGTATGGCACAGTAAATATCATCTTAAATTAACTATGTCCCCTTCAATGGTAGTACTTGGTCTACGCTACAGACTCGCCCACTTCCCATATGTTGAAACGTCTTGATTGATCAACACGGGCAACTCTCATCTTACATTTTGGGCCTAGTTGAATCTGGAATACAATACCGATAATTAGATCGATGATTTTTAAGATCTTCCCCAACTTCGATGTAATTTTGGTGATACTCCCTCTCTTAACGCTTATCTCCTTTTCATCGCATCGCTGGCCCTCTGTCTTACTTCATTATAAACCGTGTTCATCTTGTTCATTCTGCCGCTTAGATTGGCGCAACGTGGTCCAACAATGTTACTCGATTGGACTTGACAAATTTGATCATATCGCTGTCTCCAAGAACTTGCTTTATCTCATGATTCACACATCCGATATTCATTTTGCGCCGCTTTAATTAAACCAAAGATGGAACGCAAGACTTCCCTTTCACAAGTAGATAACGTTCCTACCGGTTTTTGCATTAAAATCGCCGACGATAATATCGTTGTCATTTTGCGGGCTATTATTGATGACTTCCCACCCCGATAAAGAATAATTATTTTATTTTATTTCACTGGCGCTACATCCCATAGAGAGTTTAGGACAGATTAATGTTTGATTACTCCATTGAATCCTAGCCAGCTCCCAGAATCAGCTAGATGTATAGTTTACATCTTTTCTCTAAGAGGTTATTCGACAAACATATCTTTGGCATCATCTGATTTATCATGGATGTATGTGGGTGGGGGACAAACATATTTTCTAATCACTAGTTAAAGAAACCTTAATTATATATTATTTATCATTTTGAACAAGAGTTCCAAGACCGTACACCACATAATCTAAAATGTATGTTCTGGAAATAAGTCCTGCTGTGAATTCTTTATCAGCTTAGTATAGATGTCCTTTTCTTTTTAATAAATGGGTTCATTTTTAATGAATGTCAAATTAATTACCGCAATATTCTGTTGCATCCGTTCATGATCTGTTGCTGCTTGACACCGGGCAGATGTTTAATGTAAGATTAAAAGTCATATTTTATCTTTAAAATTCTAATTTTAAATCAATTCTAACGCTAGCACAAGCAAATTCGGGTACACAGCAAAATGACAGGTGAAAACCTAGAAGCGTACTTGTTTTAATGAAGCATATACCGTTCCGTTATTGTCCTATATCAAACCAATGTTCAAATTTGAGGATATGTTTTCAACAGTCAGACGAATGTGTAAATTTCTAAGAAATCTTTCAAACCGATAAAATTGTATATTTTTAGTCAATAAACCATTAATAATTTTCAATTAAAATATTTTGTAAATGAAAGCACTTTTAGACTCAATAAAATCCGAATTGATAATAGATAATCAAAAATAGTCGTATCATGCACAATTAATAAATTAGCATTTTGATAAAATTGTCGAAAGAGATTAGATATAACTTTGTAACAAAATTGTTATCTGCTATTTCGATTGATACAGTAGTCTATAACTGAAAACCTTCAGGTGGCTACATTTCCTTTCAAATAAATTATTTGCTATACATTTTTTAAATATTTGATCTAAAGTTCCCAATAAAATGCCAAAAATTTAATTTTTAAGTGCAGTGAAAATTTGTGATTGGGAATTAGTGTAGAAGGAAAACTCCCAAATAGGGTCTCTCTAAAGCAGCTCCTGCAGTTATTAAATTTAGTGATTTGGATTTTGAATTGCTCTATAAAATATAGATTATAATATTGGACGGAAATGGAGCCCACTATCTCGTTCTGACATAAATATAGTACATAGAATCAGAAGTATAATTTCTCATTACTATTTAACATATTAAATGTTTGCGCTCTAACCCGATCTGGGTGCGAATAAAATATATGTTTCTGAACTCCCATTTAACGATTTGAGCCATTTATTTTGAAAGTAGTTTACGTCCATTTGCAAATAATATAGATCCAATCACGATCCAATCCAACTTATTTGGGGCTTTGGGGTAGTAAATGTTTTAAAACGCTGACCAAAATCACAAGGAATTTTCCGTCACAAAAAATCATACAAACACAAAAAATTATTTTCTAATATTATTCATTTACCATTTTTGTATACACTCCATTTTCTTCTATAAAATTTATGAATCTGGTTATCTCAGTAAATGATTATCGCAGATTACTAATGGCCTCATTGTTTTCATATGAATTGATACATGACGATATTTTATTTCGATGACTATAGATGACAGTACAGTCAAATAAATCATATGATTTTTTTTTTGGAAAATGTCAATTAAAAATTAAATTACAAGCCATTAGTAAGAATTAATTTATTATATAATTATTAAATTATGCATTCAACATTTCGTTAAACCACGAACTCTCACGGACCCTTTACGAACATTACTGCCATCTACAGTTCAAAAAAGAAACTGCCAACATAAATTTAATAACGTATCAAGCAGTACTGAATGGTGGAACTTTATAGGTGCAACAGTTACGTTAATCAAAATGTTTGAGGTTTACGAAATGTTGAATGTACAATTTAATAACATTATAATATAATAAATTAATTTTAACCAATGGTCCTAGTTTTAACCAATTTACTGCTTTTTACCGAGATTGACATTTCACGAAAAAAATCTAATCATTTATTTGATTATACTGCCATCTATAGTCAAAGATTGGAACCGTCGAAATAAAATAACGTCATACTGCAAACATTGTAAAGCAATGATATTACTATCTGGGTGCAATGGAAGCAATGTAATGAGGTAGAGATAAAATAATATCGCATTGACTCATTTTTTCATTATTGCAAATGATATATAATAAATACAGTGTTGTACAAAAGTATTCACATCAACTACTGTGTGGGTCTATTTTAATTTTTAATTATCTAAAGTATTATTATCATCATTTGGTGTAAGGAACCTCGTGGCACAATTAGTACAAAATAATTTTCTTCTATTCTCCAAAGCATTAATTTATCAATGAAAAATGCTATAAATAATTTACAGTGGAAAATCGTCTTAATTTATTCTACAATATTTATGTATTACATATGTATGTACTTACAAACAAAACACTATTTCAAATCTAATTTGTTATTCCCCACAGAAAACATAGTCTACATATGTATATGTTTGTGAAGCCCAATCGTTAAAGAAAATTTCTCCCTCAATTTATTGTTTAAACACGAAACAACTAACCAAAAATAACACGATGAGCTTTAATAAATTTAATGGAGTTTTTCACCGAATTTCATTTATATACGAGCATGATCTAAATTTATTTTTAATTCTTATTTTGGACATATGTTCTACTTTTTAGTAAATAAACGCGTTTTAATTATTAACTAATTTAATTGTATTTTCTTTTAATTATAGAAAAGTGGACACATACAAAAAAAAAGACGTAACGCCGCTAACGTCCGCTTTCAGCACTCACCATAAACTCAAAGCGTTGATCTTAGAGAAGCACGTGTAAAAAAACAAACGCAGCGGGATACTAAATGAGAGGAAAATGAAACGCTATAAATTGGAAAAATAAAGTGTTTTCCGTTTTGTTTTATGTTGTTGATTTTCGCCAAAGTGAATTTCCATTTATTGTTTTGTTTTTTGATATTTTTACGTTTTGATTTTATGTATGCCGTAAGAAAATAATAATAAAAATTGTCGGTTTTGGCACTCTGCCTCTCTCTCTCTCTCTCTCTCGGCTCGATTTAATGTTATGCAGCTAGTAACGCTATGATGATAACGATGTTGGTGATGGCGAAACAGAAGATTTTAATAGAAAATTCTATAACAATGAAATACAATAATAAAATAAAATTGTGCTACAATAATATTAATAGGCATATTAATAGTAACAATAGGGATAAAAACAACAACAATAATAATAAATTACTAATAACTAATAAAAAAATTATTATAGAAATTCCAAATGTTTTCTGTTTTATATAGTGTTAATTTAAGAGAAATGAATAGAGGTGAGCAAGAAACATTATTCCGGCAGTCGCATGATATACGACTGCAGCAAGAAGAAGCCAAGCATCATCATCACTATTTGAACACGGCGTCTACAACAAATAATCATCAACAGCAACAGCAAATATTAGATAGACAACGACATTATTCATATGGTAATATACATCAAGTTAGTAATTTACAATCACAAGCAATAAATTCACGATCATTTGGCGAAGATCGTCCATTTGGTTTAGCGCATTGTGATGATCTTGTGTTGTCCGTATTAAAATCACCAATTAAAAATAAAAATCCATCAACTATTGTAATACCGACTAATAAAACTGCCACATCCTCAGCAACCGTATCACCGCAATCGCATACAGTATGTGCGTATACAGCGTTACAAGGTTGTTCCGAAGATGAATTGGTCGATGATGTTGAATCTGCGAAAGATACAATTATGGATGATTATGAGGATAATGAGAATACGCATAGTAAAATGTCACCGCGTGCTTTTAAATTTTTACGTCGTTTTCGTCCTGGTCGCCAACCAAAATTTGAACCACATCATCGACGTGTTCCTACACCAATGCGTCGTAAAACACGGCATAGGTCACGTGGTGATGAAATGTTCGATCAAATTAAAACACATGGTAAGTACCATGCATGACAAAACAAAAAAATTCAATCAAAAAAAAATTGACAACAACAACTACAACCCTTCCATATTTTCAAAATTGTAAAAAATACTCCTGATCATTTATTAATCAAATGGATGGTCATTTTGTAAAAAAAAAAAAGATAAAAAAATTATTACTATGTTCGTGTTTAGAGTTCATGCTCATTAAATCACACAAACGGCACCAAATTAATAATTTTATAGCGCTAAGCTTGTGGTTCACTAAGTTACTAACCATAACCGTATTTTTCTTTTAATTTACAAAAAAAAAAAAATCTTTACAGAGGAAGTTCCAGGGGATGATACAGATACGGTGAACGAAGTTCCAGTGGGAGCCGGCGTCACGGATCCATATTATCCGATCGAGCTACCGATTGATCAGGCATTCAAGGCGAAATATATTTTCCACCATCGACGGGGAAAAACATTTCAAGAACGCTTATACGTATTTTTAGAGCATCCATGCGGTTGGATTTGTTTCGTATATCATTTTACTGTGTAAGTACCCACACATTAATTATTTTGTATACTAGGACGACCTTTAATATAAAAATTTTGGAGACGGTAATTAATTTATAAAAATAAGTATCGTGAGAGCAATATCATTTTTTGTTACTGCACCTTGAACTAGATGAAAATACAAAAAAGAAAACAACAATTTGTTTGGGTTAAATTAGGGAAAAATTAAAATTTTATTTGCTAGCTACGGGTGTTTTTAACGGTTTTACCATCTGTAAACAGTAAAAATGCTAATAAAGATATTTAGAGTGTTTTAAGGTTTTAACTTTTAACCTTCTTATGGTTGTGCTAAACAACTTTGCGTGTATACAATAAAATAACTAATATCCTAAAGAATATATGCGTATTTTGCAAGCACTTAGAGCATCGGGTCTGACTAAATTATGCCGTATAGTAAAACAAAAAGAAAGAGGGGCCACTTTTTTTATTTGATACACAACTTTTCTGGAGCTAATTTTTTTGGTCGCATTAATTTTTTTTTATCTCACTGCCATTTCGACTTGTTCCTTTAAAGCGTGGACATTTCGTTTTATTAAAGAATAGCTCATATCCCTGTTTACAGGTTCCAGAAGCGTATAAACAAAAGTAGTAGGGTGATAGCAGAATTCATCCCCAATTGAATTATAGAATACAAATTTACGTCTCACTTTTAACAAATCTCACGTACTGATTATCCTTACATTTGATATATGTAATTGCAATGAATAACGCGCCAAACTATAATTAACTTAAAATTTATTATTGCCTTAATAGTTCGATGGTAAAATACGAGGAGGTACCTCGCATAGTTCAAATAGTTTAAATTAATAGTTTTATATTAGGTCATAAATGAATTTGTTTTTTAATATTTTTTTTTTTATTAAAAACTATAATTATAGTTGAATTAAATTTACATATTATTGCTCTTTATATTTAATGTTCTGGAAATCACTATCCGAGTATTGTACACACACGCACACACATACATAACAGTCCTATTAAAATCTTCATGTTTGCATAATTATTTCTAAACTTTTATTTTTATAATATAAATTAAAATTAATTGATTTCGAAAATTAATTATTTATAAACATGCAAAATGAATCGTGTATACGACGAGTGTTCCACAGTAATCATACAGTGGATATGTTTTTGCTGCCGTTAATTTTAATTTAACCTCAATAACAACACCCAAATGAAAATATCCACATTTGTTGAGCTTTTGGTAATCGAAAAAACAAAAACTCAAACAAACAAAAGTGAAGGGTAATTTATTTACGAGTATACGAAGAAAACGTACCTAGAGCGATTTTTTGTGTGAGCTTTTAACACACGAGGGAATTGGTTAGTAAATTTGAATAATTTATGTTAATAAATTTATGTTCTGGTGAATATTTATCATGATGAAGATAAACAAAAATTTAGAACATATACACGAGCATATTTTTGGGTTATTGCGGTAATAGGCCACGTAACAGCCACGTTAAAGTACATAAACTGAATGAATAACTACTATAGCAACTTGTATTAAGCCATTGCATAATATTTATGCTATTCTTCTATTTAATTAAAATTAGTACAGACAAATAATTGGAATATAAAAGTTTTGTTCAAATATTTCTGATTTATATGAATTATTTTCTGCAGTCGCATGTTTCATGCAAAATTATGAATTTATGCATTAAAACATAATAGAGCTTTTGCAAGAATTTATGAAGTTATGAGTTTGTGTTTTAAAAATTATGATAGCCAACCGTAAAATATTATATTTTACTTTTATGCATAATTCTATAGCTACATACAAAAATACTTTATGGATGACGTTAGTTAGTTGGAAACAAAATTTTTACTTTATTTAATTTTAAATGACTGTCAATTATAATTTAAAAAAAACATAAAATAATAGAAATATTTTCTCTAGATAGAAATTTTAACTAGATTGTTAACAGAAGATTTAGTTTCTCGGAAATCTTGAAAATGATACCATTTGCTAATTTACTACGTTTGCATACTCGTACACACGAGAATTCAAGTGATTCCAGAAAAAAGTACAATGATGCTTAGCAATTGCCTAATTTTATTCGTGTTAGCCTACACCTTTATGAAGATCGCCCAAATTTCTATCCCCGAATGAATTGTTTAATAATTTCAACAAAATAAACTATTTTAAAATGCGCGCTGTATCTATTTTATATCACGATAAATATTTTGCTATCAAACCGATAAAATCATTCTTTTTATTATTTTGTTTACGCTCAGCCCAAAAAATAGCCACATTTTTACTCTCAGCTCCGAAAATAGTTGCTATCACGATAGTTTAAAACCGTCGAAATAAAAGCATCATATGATAAAAATATTAAATATTTGAATGTTTATTTATTATTATTATTATTTAATATTCAAGATGTAGTTCATTGAATTTAGAAACTATTCGTTAGCCACTTCCAAGTAAACGTTTCGAATAATATAGTATTTCACCCACACGTGAAGGCACGAGAAATGAATAGGTTTCTCAGGAAACAATTGAAAGACTCTCTTAGAGAAGCATCCGTGGACCAATTATCGGAAAAACTATTTTTAAGGGAAGATAAAGATTTTGTCAAGACAACAAAATCTATAGTAAAATGTACCACCGTAGATGTTTTGCGAAAAATAAAATCGGAAGCGCTCATGGACCAGCACAACCATAACTATGACATTGAAGACTTGCACATCGAAATTAACAAAACTAAAACTTCTGCTGATTGTTATCGAAATATGGCCTTTCTTCGCCCTGGACCACCAAATCCTGAAACGTCGATGGTGTTACATTATACCCTTAATATTTCAGTGAAACAAAATGAACATTATCCAAGTGATCCATTTTCACTAAGTGACGTTTTTTGTGCTAGTCATACTGCCCTAACAATAGGTACGATAGTTTAGAGCACTTAAAAATTATTTTTTAAATCAAACCAATAAATAGCCTATTTTTGTTGAAACTGTTGTTACACGAATTGCCGAAACTGTTGTTACAGTTTTTAGTTTCGCAGAAATTAATACCGTTTTAGATAATTTTAATAACAATTTAACAATCGTTGACTATCTAAAAATTTTCCACAAATATATTTGCAACAACAATGACGTAGATTTTGGCACATTTGTGAAAATACACCTTTGCTGTTCGCATTTAACAAAGAACTTGGTAAATGATATTAATGAACATTTTAGGGAATCATCCAGGGTATCTGAATATGTTAAAGAAATAGAAACGAGTTAGCTTTTAGCTACCGCTAAAGCCAACCCAGTTTCACAGATTTGCCATTATCTGTTCGGTAACCCACGCGGCATTGATTCCCGCAGCTCAGTCGGGTAGAGGGATTGGTGTGGGTTTAAGGCTACTTCAGATTGTGGCCTAGATTACTGCATTAATATAAAAAAAAATATATGCTGGAGGAGGAATAAATTGGGGTATCGGACCGCGAAGTAGTGGGTTAGCCTATCAGCCCATCACGTGGGCAGCCCTGACCGTGGCTGTATTTGGCAAAATGTTTAAGTAAACATTTTACCCTAAACCAATTAAAACTATCTGGCCCATAGGCTCTAATTGTGGAAAAGTGTTAGTAGAGAAGGTTTGATAGTGGTATGCTACCTAGGACTGTGAAAAGAAAAGAGCCGCCGCTTAGTGTCAACAATTTTTTTTTCACAGGCTGTCGGTGACAACCCACTATCTTTATTTAATTTATTAGTAACGTTTTCCACACTTCTTACTTACCAGTAAAATCAAAATCTTCAATGAAAACGAAAAGTTATCCCAACACAATCATATTTAAATTCACTAGTTTTATTAAATCTATATGTATTTGTACCAAAATTTTCTATTCTATCAAAAAAAAAATATAAGCACTGTAAAAATCTGCAATAGCTCGTTGTTTGCTATCAAATAATTATATTGAAATAAGAGTTGCTGAAGAATGATGTCGCATTTTAAACCCGACAGCTCCCTACAAACTGATTGTAACTCTGTGTGGGCTCTTTTAAAGTTGTCAATTTCCTCCCAGTAGGAAGATAAATTGTATTGAACAACTGATGTCCATTTTGTCGCCACAATCTCCAACTTGCCCAATTCCTCGAAATGTATCCTAATGGAATGATTGAACGGACTTATTTCGATGTTGCTGCTCACGGGACCGAAAGGATGGCTAGTGCCATGTGGTTCATTTTTCCTGTCGTTTTGGTTGGACGGTGAAGTTGTTGCCTGGATACCGGGTTGTTGCTTTGAGTTGTAATTGTGCACTGGCCTTCCCGGTGGTTGCTTGCAGGTAATGTGGTCATAGCTCGGTTTCGCTGACCAACTTGCTTCTGTCTAACGTTGGCATTAACTTGAGCTGATTGCAATCTTGCAGCTGATGCTTCCCTTGGCATCTCTTTACCACACACTGGCTGTCTCCAATGCTCATAATCGCCATGAAATGTTGGTAGCTTTATCTTGGGCAATTGTACCTTGCCTGGTTCGGAGTCTCTTCTTTCCGGTTGTGTTACCATTGCATTGTTGTTGAGAGCCTCATAGCAGTTATTTTGGAAGTAGGGAGCTGTTTGCTCCTGCTCTTCCATTACTACTAAAAGCTCTATGTGCAAATCTTCAATCGCCCCCATTTTTTGGGATAATTGAGCCATTTTTAACTTTATGAACTCCATTGGAATGTTGTTGTCGTTCAATGCTTCTTCAACCGACTCTAATTTTCTGGACATCCTCCTCATCAGGACATCTTGCTTTTTGAGCAACTTCTGGTTGTTGTGTGCCACCCCTTTACTGGAATTTTCAGATTGTTGGTAGTCCTTACTTGATGATTCAGATGCTTAATTAGTTTTGTTGGTTGATGAAGTTCCATTTCCTCGGTCGTTGTTATTTGACTCCTCGTCGACAAAGTTGAATTTGGAAGACGCATATCTTCAACATATTTTGTAAATCCTTCCCATACTATTTGCCTGTCTTTATAGTATTGGTGTTTTGAATCTAGTTCAGGCTGGAACTCTCTTATTTTATTGTCCACATCGACGTATTCGTTGTACGTCTTTTTGAGAGTTGCTATTTTCGCCTCAAGATATTTTTTAGTTTTCCGAGCTGCACCATCTTTTTTATAGTTTGAGATGATTTGCTCCAACTCTACTGCCTTCTCATTTTGCTGCTGCAATAACCGCTCCATGTCTATGTTTTTATTGACAGGGGTGTTGGACTGTTGTTGTATGGCGTAGATTGATTTATTTGCCGGTTGTTGGTTGGCTGCTGAATTTCGATACTTGTTGGTGTGAGTTCGATGCTTCAACGTATCCTAGCCTATAGCAATATGTTTGTGGAACGTGTTGGCTGCCGGTTGCTCTGGAGGCTCGAAGGACCATGTAAAAATCTGGCTTCTGCTTAGATTTTGTTTGTTTTTTGTGAGGATTTGGTTTACCACTGGTGAGTTCCAAATATTCAATGAGAATTAAACTAACTGTTGTTATGCGTTTATAATTCAATTCTAATATATTACCTTGATAAACCGGGCTTTTTGTACATGAAAATTGCTTACGCTTAAAATCAACAATATTTATATACAACAAAAACACACAATACAATATACAAAAATTAAAACTGTTGAATTTGCTACAATATACAATATTCCACCCGTGTCGATACTGTGTCATCGACCGCTTAGAATATTGTATTATTGCGCATGTTGACATTGATTCAACATGCACAATTTTAAAACTTTAACGAAAAAAAAAAAAAATCAAACTTAAAAATTTACCAACCGTTGGTCATTCTAAAACTTTACTACGCCAAAATTATGTGACCACACGTTGGTCTAACCAAAAACTGACTGTCTCAAAAATTTGTACATTCTTTACTTAATTTCGCAGAAAATTTTTGTGGTCTCATCACAAAAATTAATAAAGAAAAATTGTACAATAAATCGATGCACGTGAAAAAAAATGTTGACATAAGCAAAAAAAAATTTTGAATTAACCGATAATTGCAGTTTTTAATTATTTTCCATAGCCGAGTACATTACCAATGCCATTTGCCTTAAAAACGTGTATCGATTCAAACATAGAGATCGTGTTGCATTTATTTAAGGTCTACGCTCATTTAACCACAGTATGAACATATACCGTAATTGGAGTAACGTATGCCCAAAAGCAATGTGAAATATCGGCATGGTACTTAATCATGAATTATGATATAATTTGACGTGTTACCTCGAAGGGTATGCCGATAGAGAATTGTCGATTGGAAAGCCACTAATGTTTTCGGTTTTCCATACATTTTGACATATTCAACATAAAGGTCGAAATGAAACGAAAACTATGTACCTCGACCTTTAAGCTGGTCGACGTTTAAGAATTGAACAGTCAAAATGTATAGACAACCTAAAACATTAGTTGCTTTTCAATCGATCACCGCAAGTATTTATAAGCACATAAAGTTTTTGTCTTTGCTAAATTAACTATGAACTCACAACTGTTCTACCTTTTTATTATGAATAGTTGAAAGCAGTTACGATAAATTTCTCCTAGGTGATTGTGTGTAGTATTTTTCTGTAAACAATATAATTGAGTGTCATATGTGAAGCGCGATTCCATTTGGAAAGCAACTATTGTCCGTGGTCGATTGGAAGGCAACTATTGTCACATTGTTCAGTTAAAGGCGGAACCGAACTGAAAGAGTTGATCAAATTTCGAAAAAACTTAAACAATAACCTCAAATTATTCATTTTGACGTTTATGGTTTTAGTTTTTTTTTTGTCAGTGTGTACAATACAATTCTGGTGTTGGCATTGATGGCAGTTCATATGATTTTTAACCCTATTAAAGTTAGAATAAAGTTTCCAATCGAAAGATGGTAATGTAGATAGTGTCTTTGCTATCCCAACCGAAAAAATAATTATATCCGAAAGATACATTACTTGATATACCTAGTTCTATATCTACTATGTTGATTTTATAGGCCATAATCCTAGGTGAGCCCACAAGAAATTTGAGGCAAGTTTGAAGGGGATGGGGAGGGAAGGGTTGTGCAATTTGGTATCTTGTGCCAGACATTTTCGGAACTAAATTAATAAAATGTTCTGTAACATGTGCGTAATTTACTTTCCCATCGATCCTACTCTGTTTATTTGATTGGTTATAGTCCTAGGTAAACTCACAAGAAATTTGATGCAAGTCTGGCTAGGTATAGCATCGATGGAAAAGTGGGTTACCCAAAAGTTACAGAACATTATATTAATTTACTTTCGAAAATTTCTATTTTATTGTAATTTATATGTCATAGGAGTTGGACCAATTTGGTAAGATTAATTAGGCCCTGACTGATTTTTGTTGTATTCTGGTTATTTAGAGGTGATAGCAGAACTAGGATATCGAGTAATTTCGGCTATAAATTGTGAATTGTGTCATGTGTGTGATGGTGCGAAGGCACTATCTGTATTATCTTTCGGCTGGAAGCTTTCGGTTAACTTTAACAGTATTGATTTTTAATTAGATAAAATATGCGCTTTATATCAACTTCTGAATTTTGACATCACTCAATATTTTGGAAACAGTTAAATCTGTTATGATACTAGTGGGTGAAATCAATATAAATTAACTATGTGCAGCATAAGTAAAGCACGTATGTTTGCGTATGTAGAATTTACCACAATACTTTTATATGATTCTACAGTAAATGTTGTAAACCATCACTTTCAAGTGAAATGCGAAGAAGAATTTTAGAAGAAAGGAGCAAGAGTTCCATAAGGTAGATAGTGTTTGTGGATCGGTTTTTATCTGTCATTCCACTTTCGCAACATTTGCTATTTGGTATACTATTATTCTATAACTTGGACAATTTTGAGGACTACATATAACAAAATAACAAAAAAGTAACAAAGTACACAAATGGGTTAAAATTAAAAACAATGCTCTTAGATAATGATTTCAAGAAACTTAAATCTTACAAAAGTTAACAGATTGCAGATTTCGTACGTAAAGTACAGTGAACTTGGGGATTCATAGAATGTTGTACAGAATAAATGTAGGGAATCATTTGCTGAGCTGACATAATGCACTAAAGGTTTAAAAAGATTATAATAAATGGTGGAGAGTTATATACAGTGGCGGGCAGAGAATTAAAAAAATATATGTAATTGCAATCTGTTCAAAGCAATAAGCTCCATCACATTTTCCAAGATGACTTTATAAATGTGTTGGTCGATTCGGCCATTTATCCAGATAATTAAGGAACATCGCGCTACGAATAAACTCCTAAATCATAATAGTATCTCCACATCCGGAAAGAGTAGGTAAATTTTACGGATTGAAGTCGCTCTTCATTTTTTTAATCATCACGCAACCCAAATTCTGTATTATTTTCGATGACATTGCTCCACTAATCTTCCTCGCAGTCATAAAAGGATTACACTTACTCTCAAGGCAAATTATTCTAGCCCGGTTTAATACAAAGCACGTTTTTTTTGGTGAGCAGTGTATTTTATTTATATACTGGGTTAGCTTTTAGTTTTACGGTTATTGAAAAGGTAAATAAAAAAAACTATAATAGTTATCCCCTAGTTTTTTTTTGTTTTAATATTTTTATTTATAAAAGGAAATTCCTCGTCTGACTAAAACCGTATTCACCCACATTTTGTATTGTCTTGTTGGGAAAATGCTTATCAAGTTTATTGATACTTTAACAAAAGAAATGTTGGTTGTCCCATTTTACTATTTTAGGTTAATATTTTAGTTTCTGATGTGGAAATGTTGTGATATGGCAAATTAAAAAGGTTTAATTGAACGCTATCGGTTACATAAATATTGATGTTCAGTTTAAATGTTTTCCGCAATGGCCTTTCTTTGAATGTGGATGTCGTGTTTGGTATGGGAACTCCTAAATATATATTTTATGCACATTCAAATAAATTTGTATTTACTATTTGTAATTTGTAGTACGAGTATATACATTTATAAAAATAAATATCGAAATTAAGACATACAAAAACTAATCCCAAAATGAAAACAAATATTTACAGTAACAATGCCAACTTTTCAGGCAGAAACCATTTGTAATATATGTAATTTGGTCGATACAAAACCGGAGATAAATTGACAATATTCTCTTTTATTCAGATAATGTTTGTTGATAATGAAAATTCTGGTCCATGACAATGATGATGGTGATTATGATGGCAATAAAAATGAAAATGACTATATTGAAATAAAAATTCTTGCAGTAGGTGGGTGTATTATTTATTTACTTTTATTCCTTAGGTATCATGCCAAATGGATCTCATATCCAACGCTCTTATACCAACAACAGATACAAGAAGAAAAATTAAATATACATTAAGATGAATAAGAGATAAAGGTTCATTATTATTGTCTTTTGTATTCGAGTTGATATAGTTATTTAAAATACAAATAATTAATACATAAAGTTTGTCAGATAACAACCAACAAATCATGATGTTCTATATGGATTTCTATTTTATATATTTTTATGGCATAAAGGTTTTCATCTACAGTAAAATGTAAAGTGAATAAATTAGTTATCTTTATCCAACTGTCATAAGGTTTATAATATTCAATAATTTGACTTTGAACGACACAAGAATGAGCCTCATTTAAAAAATCAATAAAACACCATGCATAAAATATGCTCACTCTTATAATTAAAGAGTTGCATGCAATTATTTATCATATTACGGTACCTGTACTAAGTTTAAAAATGTCGATAATGCGGATATATACATATTATGTCGAAAACTACTCTATCAGAAAGTTTTATTTTGTTGTTTTTAAAAATCATTAAAAATATATTCCAATGACAAATTTTCATTCGAAACAATTAGAACGGAAATATCATACCAAACTTTTGTAAGTGCTTTATTAAACACAAGCAAGTAGGGCGCGCTTCCTACAGCGTTTTCCATAAATTACATTGTTTAATTGTATAAATTACACAACACTTCTTTTATGCAACATAGGAGAAGGTACAGGAAGTTTTTCCGGAAGAAGAGTATTCGTAGAGATTTTTATTTGTTTCTATACTCTGGAGCATCCCACGGTCATCAGAGAAGGTGTCTTCTTATAACTGAAGTTCAACCACTTTCAATGTTTGTCCTTGTGATTTATTGATTAACATATAGCAAAACTTAATCTTACCAGAAATTGTAGCTGTTTAAACTGTATTGGTATATCTGATGTTATTATAGGTATTCTATAGGAATAAAAGTATTTTCAACCTTGCCGCACTCAGTCTGTATTTGTGCTTCAATAATATGAGGATGTAATGGCGGTATAACTAATCTCGTACCATTGCAAAGTTTAGGCTGATCTAAGTTTCTTAGAAGTATTGTAGGGGCTCCTATTTTAAGGTGCAGTTGATAAGGAGGCAACAAAATAGAATATTTGGGGCATGCTCGATTTTAATCAGCTTTTGTTCCTTTAGGTATCACTGGCAGAGTCTGCCGAAAATCTCACAATAAGACAATACCGCTCATTAATGTCCTCTGGTTTCTCACGTCTTGTAAAAGTCCTTTGTTGTGAGCCATCATATAGATTCATTACACACTATAACTTCACATCACTTTAAACCTTCTTTCATACCAGAACTTTTAGTAATTCTACAGACAGTTTCATCATTCGTCGTTAAATTTAATGAAAGTTTGAATGATGAATGAGCCATTCGGGCTCCAGAGAGGCTATACAGCTATATAAATTTTTCTTTGTTTTCTAACTTTTGTTAAACAAATTTATGATAATTTTTTTTTCAATAGTAACAGGATCATTCAAAAAGTAGATACCTGCTTTATGCTATGCGATGCTACTGATTATAGGTGAATGCGCAATTCTCTGTTTGGGCAACAACTTTTCATTCATATACTGACTTAATGAGCTGACTATGATGTTTCTGTTATAAGATAAATAGTTAAATGGCCAATGGACGTTCTACTGGTTTGTGATAAGCCAAATAAAGATAGTTGTGGTCCATCCATTGAAACTAGTTTATCTTTTATGTCAATTATAGCCCTAGAGGTGTAAAAGTCGATTTTTTTGGTGCAAAGAGCTTGCGGCGCTACCGTTTCGTTAGTAAAATAGACTCTTTGTTCGTTTTCTAAATGAACGGCTGGTTGTTGTACAGTAGAATATACATATATTTCATACAAAAATTCTCAGTAGGACTCGTCTAAACCCTCGCTAACATATTGACTTAACAGAATTGAAAAATTCTACATTAATATATGAGTATTAAATGTTTTAGTCGAGAGAAGGTATAGGAAGAAACTATCCATCTATTTTTCCCTGTCTACGTGTCCTTCAAAAATGGTTTTGGATAACGTTTTGTGCAATTGTTGTCTTTTATGCTAAAGTGCTCTTCACGGTGATGCTAAATTTATAGATCCTCAAGAGCCATGCACCATTTGCGTTTTAACTATTTCAAACAGATTTTTTTCAATGTTATAGGGTCTGCAAGTTCGGCTAAAATAATTGAATCAATTTAATTCGATTGGAGTTGCATCAGGCAATCCTTTTTTTGCCATTCGATAGTGAAGGTATGACATCTTACTGGCCCGAAAATGTGAAATTTGGACAATACGACAATTTCGAAAATATATGAAACACCTTAACCTTACTGAAGTTAACAGAAAATGCAGCCGAAATCTGCATTATCGACCAGTTTTAAGGGGAAAAATGAAATAATTATTTAACAAAATGTTTAAAAATAAATAAGTAACCATGCCATGTAAAATTTCAGTTCAAAGTTTATGTGGGATCATAGTTAGATTTCCGAAAATCCTCAACCATGTCTGAAATCTCTTTTTCTCATGATCCACATTCAAAAATTCGTGTAGCCCCGCAGTATTCATTTGTCGTTTAAGCGGAATATCGATGGCTTAGTGCGAGTAGGGCGTAACGTAATTTTTTCAGAAGGTGTGTCTTTTCGATTAAACGACAGATAAAGTTAATTTACATAGTATAACATGGCGTCATCATTTATCACGAATTAAACTATATTTTACCTTAAATATCAAGTTTTTTTCTCTCTAAAATAAGACTCACATAATGTGACTTGCGTCCTATTCTCAATAAACCATCGACATATTATTAGGTTCTGGCCTACAAACAAAACACCTGTGCAAAGTGCATCATTTTATGAGAAAAGGAGACTTCAGACATAGTTAAGGATTTTCGGAAATCTAACAGATCCCACATAAACGCGAATTTTAACTCACTTACACAACAAATGAATTATGTGAGCTTCGCGGCTTCTCGTAGACACGTTATAAATTATAATTATACAAAATTTATAATTACGATAATACTTAGAAGCTGTTAATTAAATAGGTACCTTTATCCAATGTACATAATATGTCGCAGAACCTGTTTGAATTTGATTTTAAAATTTGTTAAAATATTTAGTTTTTTATTTGAAAAATCTTTTAGTTTTCGTTTTTTGTATAATTTTGTCGGTAATGCAGTTTCACGACGAAACTTGGACCGGAATGTCGATAATGCAGTTGTCAAATTATTATCATTGTTGATTTCCCCACAATATGTCGGTAAAGTAGTCGGCTCAAATGACGATAATATAGTTTCCAAATTATCATGTAGTCCCCATCAATATGTCGATAATGTAGTTTTTGATGAAATTGTGACTGAAATATCGATAGTGCAGTTTTTCCTCACCAGTTTTCTACTAACTTTAGTAGTATACACCTTAACTATTTTTGACGAGATCTAATGTAACACAATCTTCTTGCTTCTATTTTTGTGCACATGCCAACAGCAAATTGGTGAAAATGGTTTTTGGTCAACATAATATGATTTAGAGAATTATGGTAAACCATCAATCTGTAGACAAAGAAATCCATGAAACTGTTTTTCTAGAAAGTCAACCCAGTATAGGCTAGGGAATAGAGGAAATTGTAAAGCATCATACGATCGATGCCGTGTTCTTCACCAATAATTGTCTCAGCCCCATCATTGCATTCTCAAAGATCAAAACGTCTAGCATGTTCCGTAGAAGGCTTTTGCTCGGCATCAATGATTATTTTGTGCTTTGTGGCAGGTACATTTAAGCACACAGCATGAATCATTTCCTTCAGTTGAGCAATTATTTCAAAATCTGTTTCTGGGTATTTATTGTAAATGTGATGCGCTTGTTTTTGTAAAGCTCTAACAGAATACAAAGGTACCTTGGATCTTCGCTAGGTAATGGTTGTAATGAACAAATTCTATAGTATAATTGAGAGTGCCCAAAAATTATATTGGCTACAAATGAAGTCATTTGGAAAGCTTGAATATTTTGCAAGAAATGGTTTAGATCGGATGTAGTGCCTTTGAATATTGGTTTCAAAAGTTCTGGTGGTTAACTCTGGCAAATTAATTTTTCCTTTGTTACAACACAATCCAGGCGATTCATTATCCCGCTTTTTATCACCACACAACACAAATTTTTGACTTCTTTTGGAGAGCAATTATTTAATCAGATGCATAATAATACTACGAATTATTATTAAAATCTCTTAAATTCCATTATCTAGTACTAAATGGCTGTGGTTGAATATTTGAGTAGGTGCTGTTGTCCGAGACTAAATTACAGCAACATCACGTTGCTTTTCTGATATCTCGAACCGTTGTTTTGTCGTTGACATTGTTTTTGTCTGTATCTTGCCCATCTGTTCGGTTGCGAGTGAGTTCTATGCATGCGTTCTTCGTCTTTACCGCTAATCTTTGCTCTTGCATTCTTCAAGCGGCAGAAAAACTTTCAAAAATGTGCTTGCCAATAGTTTTAATACCCCCACCCTATACGTATGGTTGTTTTTCGAATACGAGTAGCTAAGGTGTTCTTTTTAGTTTCCAATATCTCACAAACTTCCACAGATCACCGATACGTATGATTGTTTTTCTACCAGATAAAATCAGTCAACTGAAAAAGTTATAATGAAAATTCTAATGACCTTAGTTGATAGAATAACAAGAGTGCTTTTTTTGTTACTTGAGAGTATCTTTGAGATATGGACCAAACTGAATACAACTTATATGGCCACATTAACTGAAAAAATTATGGGAGGGATTCTTAATGATTTATCTTCCCCTAATTCCACATCCTACATACTAATATTAATATTTAATTGTGAAAATTTCGACGAGTAGCGCGCAACATGAACACTTTGGAGAATTTTTGTTCACCCTTCACATCGGCGTTTTGGGTGTGCCAAAATTTTGTCCAAATACAGAAAAGTTATCGCCACCATAAATTGAATTGTTCAGAGTTTTTGAAATTTTTGAAGATAATTTGAGTTTAAGATATGCGTAGGTAATTTTTCTGGACACGATAGAGAAAAACCTCTTTTAACGTTTCACTGGCGTGTAAAGCAAAAATAATATATTTAAAAAAAACTTTTTAAAAAACCACGCTAAAAGGCTTTGAAAAGTAGAAAATAAAATTTTTCTTCCTTACTCCTATCAAGGTATATTTATAACAAGTATAAGCGTGGGCGCTCCTTTACGGCATTAGTAATTTAAGACTACTAGACACATGAAGTAAAGTCTTTTAGTAACACTAATGGAACAGTCTATTCTGTTGTATCCTAAGAATAGATTTTTTGCTGGATTTACGTAAAAATTGAGAGATCATATATTCAGAAGGAGCGCCCCACGCTTATATTTTTAGTCATATTAGTTTTAAATTTCTACTTGTTATAAATATACCTTGATAGGAGTAAGAAAGAAAAATTTTATTTTCTACTTTTCAAAGCCTTTTGTTATCTACTTTGTAGATTCTTTAAATATAAGCGTGGTTTTTTAAAAAGTTAAAAAAAACATATTTTATTTTCTACTTTTTAGTCATCGTTTGCAATCAATTTTTCGACCATGTTAACATTTGTCAGGAAGTTGCAAAAAGATAGATGGTATATCTATCTTTGGACCGTACCTTTTAGAATGCGATCCGAGAGCACTATGTCATATGATTGTTTTTTTTATTATAGGCAACTTTTATAAGTCATTGTCAATATGTGTTTTTTTGTCAGTTATTCGCGTCCCACAGATCTTAGTCTCACTATTTCTGCCAATGTCTCATTATTACATGGCTTCTTTCCTGTCAATTTTTGACAAAGGCTTTAAAAAAGCAAAGGTGGTTTTATTAAATGTTTTTATAAATATATGTACCTTGATAGGAGTAAGGAAGAATTTTTTTAAGTCCAAAAATGTTAGAATCTTATATTGTCATCGGAGTTAAGCCTGCATACAAAATTTCAGCTCAATTGGACTATCGCAAGTGGTTAAAAAATTGATTACAAAATTTGACGATACAAACAGACACACAGAGTGAGCTAATATAAGCGTGGTAAAAAATATACAGGAAAAATATGTCGTTTTAAATATACGCAGTTTTTCGTTTATACCTTTTCGAATTGAATAATCGAACGCCGAAACTCTGTGTGGCAACGGCAAGTTCCACAATTTATTATAATATCCATATTCTGATACATAGCGGTCTTGAAAATTCACCATCCGTAAACCGTAAAATGCGGATCCGCTCGAAACGCGATATTTTAAAACGCGATATTTCGAAACGCGATATGACAAAACGCGATATGGTACAAAACGCGATATGGTATAGAATGTGCATTGCGAAGCGACGGGAGTGTAGCGACCCGATTTATACTGATCCTATATACTCTCGCTCCTATCGATTCTTAAATTCCTATAAACTGAAATTAAATTTCCCCTTCACTCGACTGATATAACCCGATCTTAAATTCCCGTTTTGTACCATATCGCGTTTTGTACCATATCGTGTTTTGAAATATCGCGTTTTGAAATATCGCGTTTTGATAATTCGCGTTTTAAAATATCGCGTTTCAAATAGGACCCGTAAAATGATATGTGTATACATCGCCAAATTATTGAAAGGTTAATTTGGCGATGTTACCAAATAGCTTCAATTATTTCCGATATAAAATGCTAATTTAACTTTATTCTTACAAACCCTTATAACGAACGTCGAGCTAATAAAAATAATATTACCATGCAAAAAACATAATCTGCCTTAAACATTGGATGTTTCTTGTGTTTGCTTTAGCTGTAACTTGTATAACACATTCAAAGCCAAGAGTACACAAGATTTATGTATGCATATGTAGATGAGCCCACGCATATGTTAATAAAAATTTATTTTTTATACGATTTTAAAAACAATAGAAAAATGGGAATAAGAAGATAAATCTTATTTTTTCACCATCATTAAAATAAATTCAAATTAAAATTACACACAAATATGAAAATTACTTGGAAAAATTATATAATTACAAACAAGTTATCTGCAGACAGAGCAGAATTAAATTAAAATAATGTTATTTTAATTATAAAATAAAAGAAAATCGTTTTAAGCGCATTTTCTTTTGTTTTATGAGGAATTTGTTTTTTTTTTGTCGGAAATTTTTATGATTTTCCTTATTATGTTATTATATTTTATGTGAAAATTATGATGAGTGTAAGTAGATAAATTTGTATATATTGTTAAAATGTGTACAGCGTTGGAAAATATTTAAATAATTGTAAGAAGCTTTAAATTTTAATCTTTAATTTAATAGCATAACGTTCTTAATATGCGTGGTTTAATGTTTGGACACAAATTAAAATGGCTTGCTTGACATTTGACCTTAAAGTTTGTACACTAAAACTAGTTTTTACCAGAATTGGCTTATCTAGAATCTATTTATTCAAATTACATATAAGTATATACAAAAAACTAAAGTCCGCAAGACTAATCGATCACACGACAATTACGTGAAGCACAATAAAATGTTTTTGGTGTATAGTTTTAAGCCTAGCTAAACCGCCATCAAGCACGGTTTGTGATAATCTATATACTATACTAATATGTCCTAAACATTATTTAATTTCGGAACTATTAAACGTCACGCAAACCTTAAGCTAAATTTCCATTATACTGTTCAATTTTTCTACCATCGTAATCCTCACGTATATCAAAAATATAAATTTTGCTTATTAAACAACAGCAATAAAAAAAGTATTAAAAATGAAATACAAAATTTTGACTTCCGATAGTTTGTGCTGTTTGGAAAAAGTCTTATGAATTTAATATACGAGTATAATATTTACAAGGGGCATTTACCAATGAATATCAATTCAGCAGCACCAATTTTAATCATTCATGATTTTATATGCGAGGCTGACGTAAACTGCTCGTTATTTACTTTTCATTTAAAAATTTTAAACCACACAGTATGATTATTTATAACAAAGTACTTGTGTACAATCTACATTAAATTTATGAACAGAACATTTTTAGAAATTAATAGTCGAACGATTCCAGGGCTGGCATGTTGTACCATCACTACTTTCGAAAATAGTCGAAAATACAGATGGTAAAACCTGCCAGCCCACCTATGATTCAGTTAGCTATTTCATTTTATTTCCCCAGTTCACATTGGAATTTATTCTCTCGAAATCGGCCCTATTATTTGGTGAGGCTGATGTAAAATAATCTCGTGAATGTACTCGGATTTATCTAAGATTTTTATTTTCAACGTATTTTTGTTTTGTGTTTTCCTTTTACACCTGAACCTTTTCTGAATTCTTAGAAACTTGAATAAAATATAAATATTTTTTTATTTATAAAAAGCAATTTTAAATGCTTATGATTTTCTTTGAATAATAACTTTGGCTGATACCGTTTTTTCGATTTTGGTTTGAAAAAATTCTTGGAAAAAAATCGTTATCATTTTATATGGAATTCTACAAATTTGTCAGTCAATCACACTTTTATGAAAAAAAGAAACAGATTGCTGAAATTGTTTTCAGCCATTGGCATACAATTTCTTCACTTGAATTATTGTGGAAGATTATTGATTTTGAAATATGATAAAAATATAATTCTAGTATAGAAAAAGTAGAAAAAATGTTAATATAAATGCTGACAGATTTATATACAGTTTTGATTTGGGAAGTATTTTATACACTCAAAGTTCAAAATATTTTCTCTAAATGAGAGTAAAATTCTTACATTTAAATAATTAATAGAAACATTTTCCATATTTGCAGCCAGTTAATGTTAGTCCAAAATAACAAAATCGATAATGCAGATCGTGTCAGAAAGTTGAATAAATAATAAACTGAATTGATATATGCATTCCAGTCGAAAGTAGTGAACTATTGTGATCAGTAGTCACAATGCCTTAACGAATTATTATGTTTTGCTACGCATTTGTTAACCCATTCGAAACCTCGAACTTTGTAGTATTTGACAATAAATGCGTCATTCACCTCGATGTACCATGGTCAACTCTCGGCTGAAAAGTCGAAAACTTATCTGCATTATCGATGCAACTAAATATTTCAATGTGGAGGCTGGTTTATCTACCAAAGTTCTAAATAATTTGTTTAAACATGACATTTTTTCAGTCGTTCCACGCGGGTTGTAAAATGAAATCTGCTTCAAGCTTCAAAATAAGTCATAATAAATTTTTTATTGCTAATTTAAAACCTTATATTTTATTTAAACACAAATTTTTATTGTATTCTTTTATTCTGCTCTCTCAAAAATAAAATTTAAACTAAAATTTACATCTCAAAAAGGGCCTTAATTGTTCTTTATTTCATTTCGATTTGTAGAGATGCTTCACCGAAAAAATTTTTGTTGAAAAATGAGTCGCAATTTAAACCTTTTTCATAGGTAAACGGGGAAAGAGACGAAAAAGAAGTAACCTCAAAAGAAGTAAGTGCGGAATGGCCTTTCCGTCCTAGTTTTGCAAAAAAACTCACGTGCAGCTCGTGTCTAATTATTTATAAAATTGTTTTCATTTTTTTTGAATGCTTAAACGAAACAGATAGAAAAAAAACAAAGTTAGCGGAAAATTTCAGCCTAAAAAACCTGGATTATCGACATATTTTGTATCAGGTGGTAGTACAAAATTCTGTTGATATGAGCCGTAAATTGCATGTAATTGAAGAAGTTAGCAGTAAATTTTGCCCGAAAAAAAAATTCAAAAATCAATATCACATTTGAGACGAATGCACGATCACCCATCCTTCTGTTATCCGGTGATTTTCGTTAGACTCTTCCTGTTATTCCACGTTCAACTGCAGCTAGCGAACTAAACGCGTGCTTGAAATTATCAAATTTGTGACGGCATGTAGAGACCCTCCGATTGACGACTAACATGCGAGTGTTTTTTGCCAAAATATCGAACTGCAGATGTGGTTTCGAGCAATTATTGAGAATTGGTAATGAGAAAATCGTAATTGATATCTCGACCGGATTCATCACATTGTCCACTGATTTCTGCTGCCCGAATTGAAGGCAAACAAGGAGCTGAGCAAACGAGCCATATTGGCCTTGAAAAACTAAATTATCCCACAGTATTCTTGAATTCGCTGGAATTGCCCGGATTAACACCTTGCAATTGAAAGTAGGCTCAGTCATCATCATGTCGTGTTACATCAATCAATCCCGAATGAGCAATGGAACAAGACTGGGTGTGAAAATCCTTATGAACAACATCTTCAAGGCGACGATTATCAAGGAAAAGTATAAAAGAGAGGATATTTTGATTCCGTGCATCCAAATGATTCCAACGGGTTTGTCATTGGCGTTCGTTCAAACCGGAAAGCCTTTCGAAGTTTACGAAATTAACTTGGAGTTTCCGTGTTTCGCACATGGACAATGTCGCGCATGGACAATGTTAGTACCGTAACTCAAATTCATTGCCCCATAACACCCATTCGTCTAACTTCATTCAGTTCATATCACCTTTAAACATTCGAATTATGTGGTATTGATTTAAAAAAAATCGGTTAAAATTTACTGCCAAATTCAATTACATGTAATTTTCGGCTCATATCTACAGAATTTTGTACTACCATCTGATATAACATATTGCGATAATGCAGGTTTTCGGCTAACTTCAGTAGCATCGACGATAGTCGAAAACTGATCTGCATTATCGATGCAATTAAATATTTCAATGAGCTAGTTTACATCGTGAAAAAATTTAGTGGACTGACCTAAATTGTGACCTATTTTGGTCCACTTAGCAACCGTTCACATCGCACGAATTATAGGTCATAGTTGGGTCACGTAACAAGTTTTATTTGTCCCATCTAGTGAATAATACTAAAAGTATTGCTTATGCATCGCAGTTCATATTTATCTAATAAATAATTCCAGTATTTCGTAATTAAATTTATTCATTTAAATTTTTTAAAATTGACTTATTTAATAACTGTAAAACAAAGTTTTATGCTGATATGTTTAGTTAACAACAACGCCACTACCGACATCTATTTCATGATGCGAAAACCTTTTAGGTCGATTTCGTTTACATCACATTTTTGATACACCTAATTTGGGTCGGTCCACACAAAAAAGTTACCCAACCTAATTTCGGTAACTAGCGTTTACATCATGTGTTTAGGTCAGATATAGTGTATAGTCATGTACCAAATATGACGGACTCATTGAGCTAGTTTACATTGACATACTTAGTCCATGGACTATACACTATATTTGACCTAAACACATGATGTAAATTAGGTCGCTGAAAAATGTGATGTAAACGACACCGACCTAAAGGGTTCTTGCATCTTGAAATAGATGTCAGTAGCGGTATTGATGTTAACTAAAGATATCAGCATAAAATTAAGTGTTACTTTTTGTATTATTCACTAGATGGTGCACATAAATCCCAAATGTGACCTATACTATAATTCGTGTGATGTAAACGGTTGCGCAGTGGACCAAAATAGGTCAGTCCACTAAATTTGTTCACGATGTAAACTAGCTCATTGTAGTGGCTGCTTTACCTACCAAATTTCTAAATAATTTTTTTAAACATGACGTTTGTTAGTCTTTAGCCCTAGTTTTGAAAGAAAACTCAAGTGTGGCTCGTAGCTAATCATTTGTAGAATTATTTTCATTTTTATTGATTGAGCAAAACGGAGAAAAAACACAAAAAATTGAATTTAAAAAATCTAGTAGATATTTAGCGTGTTTTTTTTTATTGCGCCCGATAGATTTTTGCGGTAGATTTAGCGCTTGGTTTGCATGTAATTAATTTATTTAACTCTAAACTAAGATTTTTCATTAAACAGTTAGTTAAAAATCGATAAAAAAATATTTTGCTCTACCTGTTTATCGGGAGCCGCTGTCGGAAGCGCTATTCATTCCAATGAGAAATTTGAAAAGGCCTTTATTTTGTAAACCTCTGAAACCATTAGAAACTTAATCTTACAATAAAAATTTAAAACGCACTAAGTTGAATTCTTGTTTTTAACGCCATGTAAAAATAAATGTCAATTAGTATATTTCAGGCGATACATGTTTTTTTTATTGATGAATTTAGTTTTAATTTTTATAGTACAGCGACACTAGTGAACAATAGCTGCAGTTTCAGTAGAAAATTGCCATTTGGCTCCGGATAGTGCTCGAATAATAAAACACGGCTATTGAAACAAAATGTAAAATTCTTCACATTTCGACGATTATTTTCTACCAAAATTCATTTTCATACTAAACGCGTGCAAACACAAAAAATTCTGACCCTAAAACTTTTTTTGTTTTTTCATTCCTTTTAGTGAGCATACAACACGAGCCGCACATAAAATTATTGCTGCAAACGTGCTGCAAAATATCACTTCAAAATTTAGATTATTGGCAAAGACGTAATACATTCGACAGACACACAAATTATCGCGATAATCACTGATCATGAGTTTAATTTTAATTTTTGTGCGATCTTCACCGCAAACGTGATTTATAAATTTCCCCAAACTTCATTCGACACAATATTTGCGTTCTACCGGGTTCATCTATTTGGAATCTATCACAATATTTAGAAGGTACAACAACAAAAGTTTAATAGGAAATTGTAAAACTTACAATGACATTTGAAATAAAATTCCAGATACACTTACACATTCGTTGTCTCTTTTTTGCTTTTTATAGTTATTGTGGTGGTGGTTTCTGACTGAAACCGGTTTACCGGAAGTGTCATTCTCCATAGGAGCTTTCTTCGTTTTCTGCAAATATTTTCAAAAGTATATCATTTACAAGAAAACGATTAAGAACTAAGGGATTCTTTAACCAAAATTCTGAAGGATTGATTGATCAGGATGAAATTTCAAGTTAAGCTTTTACCACTATTTGGGAGGTCCCAGTGATGTTTGGCCGAAATCGGTCCACCTGCAGCGACCGCCCCCATAAGAGCTTTCTCGTTTGTTGCAAATAGATAAAATAATTTTTTAAATGTGACCGGAACTGACTCGGCGGAATAAAACTACATACCTGCAATTTTTCCATTATTTGGGAGATTTTTGCAAAATTTGATGGAAATTTGTGTATCGGAAGTAGCAGCTTCTCTAAAAGCTTTTGCAATGGTTTTGAACACCAAATGACATTTTTACTTTTGCAAAAAACGACAAAGATTTAAATAGATTTAAAGAAAGATTTTCAGCCAACAAGCGTTGACCTTGTTGGTTTTCCGAAATTTAAGCAGCAATAATGATTTTTGATTAAACCAAAAGAATATTAGCCGGGTATTAGCCACACAAATTCTCACCACTATTTTTAGATCAATCAAAAGGTCTCATTAGAAATAAATGTATAATACAAATAATTTAAATTTACTAAATAAAAACAATTGAAACTAAATATTGTTAAACCGCTTCTGTCAGAGCCATCTACGATTTAACGAGCCTTAATATTAATGTGTATTTTATTTAGAGGGGAAAATTTGTCCATTTTCCATAAAAAGTAATATAAAATGACCATTTTTTGAATTACTATTTGTGAATGAAAATTTAATTGTGTAATTAAACTTTTTATTTTATTCGACATTTGTATTTAATAATTAACTAATGAACATAAATTAAAGAAATGCATAATTTTATATTATTCTATAGAATTGAACTTAATGTTTAGTTGTGTGGGTTAGTAAAAGGTACGTAAATTGTTGGTCTCGTTCTAAGAAAATTAGACAAAAACACGATTTATTATAGGAGTTTTAATGAATCTCAAAAATCATTACCTTTTTAGCACCTCAATTTTTTTAGTGAGTCGTTGTCGTTCCAAGTGACAAAAATCTGTTAGTAACTTATTCAATTTGTACACCAATAAGTGACTTGAGGTGAAAGAAACAATTAAAATTTTGATTTAGAGACGTGTTCTATTTGGAGGGTTCTAGCACAAACATAAACACGCCGATTCGATAAACTACACGAACAGCGGAAGCTGTGTAAATTCAGCAATCAAATTAAAATTTGTAATGAAAATTTTCACATGAATATGTTACCAAATATTTTAATTTCGTAGTTATGTGATATTTATGGTAAAGCTTCCCCTCTTTTTTAAAAGATTACGATAAACAATGGCAGAATCTTACGGCTCTTGTATCTAGGCGGCTCTGCTTTTATACCATAATTCAAAAGTAGGTATTTGGTTCTAAGTGTTAACACGCACTCCACGAACAAAATGAAAAATTGTTTAACCTCTACATGTGTAGTAAAAAAATATTCAAGCGAAATTACCTATTTTCCAACGTTTAATTTCCGTTATATACCGATTTCGCTTTAATAATTATTACAGAAAAATTTCTATTTCTTATAAATAAGGGTAGCCTTTAACATCAATTAAATTTATTTTTTACAATTTTTTTCGGAAGCGATTCAGCCCTAACGATAAAAATGTGAAATATAGGAAGAAAAGCTCATTAATTTTGAAATACCATATATTTTCGAACAAATAGCAGTTATTAATATTTTTGACAAGAGTGACAGCGCTATTATACAGTGCCTGGTCATAATCATAATTATAACAATGAAAATTATAACGTATTGCTATTATTGTTGCCGTATTTATGTTAAAATTATGATACACAATTGTAAAAATAAATTATAATTTTTCACATGAACGAAACGGCGGCTATGATGATGTTGAAAAGCATTAATTCGTTTTGTATGTAGGACACATCACAATATTTATACAGGATTATCAAAACTGTATTTTACCCGAATTAGTTTGATTGGATCAAAATGACATTTGCAAAATGCGAATTATATTTATAAATAATTCTGATTGATTAGAGAGATTATTATTTATTTATATTAAAATTATTTAGATAGAATTTGTCATTCATTCACATATATACCCCAATCGGTAAACCAAGAACAATTTACGTTTAATGTCTTTTCTGATCACTACATTGCGGGTAAAGCCATTCTTCACCTCTCGTGATGTTATTATATAAATGGTTACAAAGCCAAAAAAAATAACAAATACTAAATACACAATCAACAAACATTTAAAGTAGAAACTTGGGAATTAATTAAAACAATTAACTCATCATGTACTCGTATTTATATGAACACAATGAACATTTTCCAAAATTAGATAAATTACGAATAAAATTTATGTAGAACATAGCATTGCGAATGTACATAATATGTATGTAGCTGTATCTATATCGTTATGGAACATTAGAATACATTAGCAACATTAATGAAATGTATGTAATTCAACAACAGAAGCATAAAGCATATTCGGAAAGTAAAAATACAACATAAAATATTTAATGTCTTTAAGAACACTGTACCTTCCGTGTTCCGTGTATATGTGTATCAACCCACCCACTGAATCTTTTTCGTGGATAATTATACCTCGTTCTCTTTGAGAAAATTATTAACCTCGTTAATTGAAAATTTTAAATTTCCAATGTACGCAACCTAATGGTTACCCTGTGTTATTATAATGGTGCGGTGTACGTGGTATGATGGCATTTTATTGAAAAGTTTGGTAAAAAACTTTATTTTTTGCCCGTGGCTCCCGCTTTATAAATTTATTATGTAATGGTTGGTATACGCGCTATTTCGTTCCATGTTATTAGCAATGTTTCAATTATTTTATACACAGGTACAGATTAGTTATATCGATTAGTCAATGATTTTAATAAAACAATGTATTTATAAATAAAATTGGAATGAGGTGACCGATGATCCTAATGTTACGGGCTTATCTGGAATAATCCAAGGATTAGCCTAAAAGAGAATTAAAACCAGATACATATATGTTTATAATAATTAGAAACTAAACTGCAGTAGTTTAGCAATGTTTAGTAATGGATTTTACTTGTTTTGACTCTTCGCGAATAGACCCAGAAGTATGTATAAGTTTTAATTTGGTTGCAACAGTGTTGTTCTGCAAGGTTTTGTACTATTTCAAAGACTTGTGTCGAAGGAATGAAATTGATAATTAATGAAAATGCTCAGATCACAAGTCTACATATGTATGTTTGGCGAGTTACATAATTTTAGCCCAGTTTGTATCAAAATATAGGTTCATAAAATTTCTGAAGTAACTTATTTTATATCAGTTTCTCCGATTTGTTGGTATAAAATCATATATAGTATGCAATATATTGACAAATGGGAAAGTATATTATTATAAACCACATCCTATAGTGAGGGAGAAAATAACATTAAACTATTTTTAATTTTGATATTGTTTTAAATAAAAAGTGTTAGCTAAGTGGGGACTGAAACCTTATGAGGTAATCATATCTGTGGAAAATAAATAGGCTCTTAATATATGTAAGTCGAAATAGTCAATCATTATTAGGCAAACAGTCAATAACAAACAGTCAATATTAGATTTTTTTTCAGCTCCAGAATCTTTATTCCCCTTTAACCTTCTCTCTGTGTATGGTACCGTGGAACATTATCCGTGTATGGGGAAAAAAATTAACATAGTGAGAATTTCCAGAATTTTCTGGAGTAAGTTCTTGTTTTGTACTATCGGTACAAAGCAAGAGTTGAATTTTTCCAGTTTGGTCGTTGCAACCTGCTGAGTAAACTAACTTTCTATCAGTACGAAACCAAGCTGCCAAAAGAAACCTAAAGAAGTTCTCATTTTTGTAAGGGATTGTGTATTTTTTCACGTTCCCTTAGGGTTAAAAATGGGGGAGGAGTGCATTTTTCTCCTTTTTGTGGTAGATATATTGTGAGTAAATGGTCTCTTTATTTTCTGTGACTAAAATAGTCATAAACATTATAAGATGTCATTAAAAATAATATTTTGTCCGAAAAGCCGAAAAAATCTAATAAAAGTTATTATTTTTACTTTACTTCTTATTTATTAAAAATTCAATACGTATAAGATTCCGAGTTCCTTTACTATTTGATAAAAGATACTTATAATTAATTCATTAAATTTTGATTAATAAAATAATTAAAAAGTACAGTCATCAACTTCTTCATGTTGCTCAATTTCATCATAAACTATTTCTAAATTAATGCAATAACCACATACGGTTTGATGATGCCTTTTGCATGCTGTTGTGCCACATCTAAAATGTTGAAGAAGAGTACCTTTGGTCATCTTCTAATTTTTCGCTTGCAGTTATATGTTTTAATCAATTTATCAGAAATATCCACATCGCCTTTAGTTTAGTTATAATATAATCAAGTATGATGTTCGGTTTAAAAGTGGTTTCATCGATTGTGGTGTTGCTGTGTAACGTAGACAGTAATAATACGTTTTTTACCGTTTTGGGAATATAGCTAACTAATGCCTTGTTTCCAACAAAACAGAAAAGTGAGGATCCAATTATTTTATTTCGTCGATTTTTGCGAATTGGGCAGACAGAACAGGTTTATTTGATCTTATTGTTCCAAGAATCGATGTTTTTTATGTCCACCTTTGTTTAGGTATGGCAAATCCAAACGGTGCACCAAGCTAACAGCAAAGTTTCAAACGTTGACTTCATTCGGTTGATGTCCAGCATATATTTCTCCTTTCACACACTCAGAAAATTTTTATACAGTATTTCCCAGGTTTCCTTGGAATATATTGTTGGAAATTACACCGAGCTTGTGTTGCAACTAGCTGCTCGTTAATTTTGAGGATAGCTCATGGTTTACATGGTATTGTCTTAAACTATCTAGAAACATGTTTCAAATACCTCTAAAGATTGCCAATTTGTTCTCTTTTAGTCGATCTTTTCTGCTGTGCGATGATTATCAAACCGAAGGAACCGTAAAACCTGTTACGGCAAAGGTGATTATCAGTTTGCCACAGTTCATCTAATCTTTTGTCCCAGTTTTTACATCTGTAAACCGCCGTACATAGGTATTCCAAACAACGCATATATTTCATCGGAGTCCGTATATACCAAACCCAAGGCCGTGTTCCTTCAGCTGTGGGTGTAATGTTGTAATAATAACCTTTGGCTTTTCTATTTGACTCACATACAATAATATTTACTAATGTTTCTGGAAAAACTCGTTTAAAACACATTAGTGGTGTTTTTAGATTTTGGGCCGATAATGACCCTCCGTTTTTTTAAATGTGAAAGTTTTGAACTTTTCTTATCTCGTGTGGAACATTACTCCATTTCCCCCCGATACCACTTGATACGTTCATTACTTTCGGTTGTATTACCTCTAATATCACCAGAGTTATTTTCGACGTAATGATTTTCGTTATCGCCAGCTGCATCTTCAATTACTATTTCATCTAAAAATTGTGGCATTGCATCCAGGTCTTTGTCATCAACGTCTGACCAATTTCCATCTGATAATTCTATTATATCTCTCAATCCTTGACTATTTACTCGTTTCTTCCCAACATTTCGCCCAAAAATACCATTCCGTTATACCACAAACTGAAACGTATTTAGTTTCATTTTAACGATAAAAAATACTATAAAATTAATCGATTATATCTCGGTTTTTTTTTTTTGTCTGGTGTGTATCTAATTGAAGAAGGTATATCTAAATGGATTTTCAATAATTTTTAGTAATTAGTTTTTATTTACATTTTTGTAGGTCTGGGGTAGTTTTTTACTACCATGAAGCTTAACCGTGAATGTTAAGCAAATAGCATTAAATGTTTTTCATATTTAACCTTAAACTCGGAGACACGATATTTAAAAATTTAGATTACCATTAACATCTTCCGATTAAGGCTCTACTGCAACTATATCGAAAAATAATTGTCTTTCAAATTAGTTTATGGTCATACTAGTAAATCGACCAAAGAGGATAAATTGACAGACCCTCCGAAAAATGTTCAGATTGGCTTAAAATGTCCAGATTTGTCAAAAACTCAATATGGAATTTTCGACGATTGCAAACTTAAGAGGAGCTTAATTTTAAGTTAAGGCGACCATAGGTTTCATTATGTCGAGTAAGCTAGTGACAACAAAAATATATTCAAAAATGAACGAGATTGAAAAGGAACTTTCCTTCCAAACAGATGTTTTAAAATAGTGTAGGTTAGGTTAGGTTAAGTTTCAGTGGCTGCTATCGCACACTTAGGTTGTTTATGGCCCATTGTGATCCACAGGATCCGACATCATAAACTCCCATTTAGTGTTATTTATATAGTGTAAAAGATCTCGCAGGTTACAGCTTTCAAGGACAGAGAGGCCGTCCATAGTGTATTTGCCCAAGCAATCATGTCTTCTACCAGCTAGCACAGGAGATGAGCATAGGAAGTTAACAAGAGTCTCCTCCTCCTCCTCGTTCCTGCAGCTTCTGCAGAAGTCATTTGCATCTAGAACCAGCCTTCTCGCATGATTTCCGAAAAGGCAGTGTCCGGTAAGTACCCTTACGATTCTACCTAAATCAACCTTCCTGAATGTGATTTGAATTTTGGAGCGCTTCAAGTTCAGCACAGGCCATACTTGCTTCGCTAATCTACCAATTGGACTGGCGATTCACCTAGCATTTGCTAAAGCAACTGCTTTTCTCTGTCTTGCAGCTTTCAGCATAGACATAGGTCTTCCTAAAGATTCTCATCCTGGTTTTGCCCTGCAATTTCCCTCAATGTCAGAATGGCCCGGAACCTAGACCAAATGGATATTGAAATAAATGTTCACTCATCTTGTTAAGAGATGTGTGACAATTCAACACCACCCTTGATGTCAGAGAAACTGAATCTAGTGAAAGAATGGCCGCCCAACTGTCCACATATATAGTGATATCAGTCAACAATATCACATTACGCTTCAACCAGTTCATGACCTCTTCAATTGCTATAACTTCAGCCTAGTACACGCTGTAGTAATCAGGTAGACGAAAAGATAAATTTACATTTAATTCTCCACAGAACACACCAACTCCCTCTTTACCATCGAGCTTGGAGCCGTCAGTGAAGAAATTAATGGTCCCAGTCTTGATAAGAAGACCACTATTCCAATTCTCCCTAGAGGGGAGAATCACCTTGAAAAGCTCGTCGAAGCACAGACGGGGTGTTTTGTAGCTAAAATTCACTAGTTCATGCCTCACTAAATTAACTATATAGTTGAGTGCCTTTTTTGTAGGCACTTCCAACCCGAAGTCGCTGATAGACGGGCGGCCTCGTTAACTGCCATTTGCTAAGGCACTAGTGGGGGTCGTTTTCAGCGCCCCACTAATGAGCAAACAGGTTGCTCTCTGCACTTACGCAATCATGTTCCTATATGATACTTTCTCCAGCAGTATAGGCCTTACAATTGCCATGTAAAGTCAGTGCACCAGATCCGGTTTCAAGCCCCATTTCTTCCAAAGGAATTTTTACAAGAGTAGAGTGCCACAATGGCCTTCTTTACTCTTTCTATTTTAAATTTTCAACTGAGCTTACTATCCAGAAGAATTACTAGGAATATCACCTTATCAGTAAGGACCAGCATAGTACCATTCAAGCTGGGTAAAACCATTGCCGGAATTTTACACCTCCTAGAGAAATGGGCCAGTTCTGTTTTAGATGGGTTATTCCCCAATCCACATCTGCTGGCCCATCCTGCATTTATTGATAATGCATTTTTCATCACATCCCTGACTGTACCCAGGTGCTTTCTCGAGACAGCTATCACCACGTCATCGGCATAAGCAACCACACCTATTCCTTCTCTCTCCAGTTTCAATAGTAGTTCATTGATTACTACATTCCAGAGAAGGGGAGAGACGACACCTCCCTTGGGGGTACCCCGAACAATCCGTCTTTTGACGGAAGCTTCCCTCATGCCTGCTATGACCTTTCTGCAACCTAGCAAATAAACAATTAGCCTGGTTACTCGGTCTTTGATTTCAAAAGGCAGCAATCCTTCCATAATAGCATCCGCCTTCACATTATTGAACGCGCCCTCGATATTGAGAAACGCTACCAACGAAAATTCCTGAAAATCCAGTGACTTCTCAATTCCCCGAACCAGAGTATGTAATGCCGTTCCAGTGACTTACGCTTATGGTACGCACGTTGAGACCGAGCCCAGTTTCTGGGTACAATTTTTGAACATATATATAGTAGACATCCAGCATCCTTTCCATGATTTTCAGCAGAAAAGATGACAAAGATATACGTCTAAAGTCCTTAGGGTTGCTGTGCAAGCTTTTTCCCGTCTTCGGGATGCAGATCACACTAGTCTCCCTCCATTTATTGGGGATGTACCCCAGCTTCAGACATCCTTTGAGGATAACTTCCAGCCAAGGAAGCAAGACCTCCGAGTTCTTCTGAATTTCTGCTGGTACAATCCCATCCGGACCAGCTAACTTAAAAGGCTTGAACCCTTTAATATCCTATTTTGAAAGACTCTGCAGTCGATACATCCTCACTTCCCGGGAAGTGTGTTTCTGTCAAGAACAAGAGTCTCTTCACTAGAAACCGTCCATTCGCCATCCGGTTCTAACAGAAAATAGTGTAAGGATGGAAAATGTATAAGGATTATGAAGGGACGTTCTAAAACTGAATTGCCATTTTCAAATGTCTGTACACAGTTTAAGGCCTAAAGTAAATTATTTTTAATTTCCTAGCCCAAATTTTTATCAAGTCTTACAGATTGGTTTTTACGAATGAAAGTACAAATTTGTTTTTTTTTTAAATGGAAGAAATTTTTCCAGCCACTAATCTTGGTCGGTATATATTATCTACTCTATGTAGGCGTAGCAGTAGCACGAAATCAAAAAGATTAAATTCCGTCAAGCATTAAAGTAAAATCGGAGAGATAGAAAATTGCATTTTCAACATCATGCAGTTGGGTTGAATTTTGATGCTTTGCAGTAGATTTTGTGTCTAAAACAATGTAAATAATTTCGCACAATAAGTTCTGGTAATTTATGAATATGGTTTTGATGAGCTTTTCTGTAAATAAAGTTAAATTAAATAAAAGTTTGTCTATTTAACAGTCGTTGGCTTGATTTTTTTAATTTCCATCAATTAACCTAATTCTAAAAAAGAAAAATAAGCTAAATCTAAAAGTTTTATAAAAAGGCTACGTTCTCACCAAAATTGGTTTTGTTATTTGTACAAAGGAAACACTCTTATGTTTATGGTGGTTAACGTTCTTTTATGTTTTTGGAGATTCTTTTCGGATTGTGGCTTCAACTTTTTTTGATATTTGTACTGCTTTGAATGTTGAAGAAAAGTTAGCAAAATCAATAAATTTTATTATCTATTGTGTTTGAGTTCAATTGAATATTTTTGTAACGCCATACCAGCCTTTAGTTTCTGTTGTGTTCAGTGCTATTTTAAGTGACTTTTGTTTATTGCGTTTTATTTTTGTAGTCGGGCATAGTGCAATTTGGCGACCTTCGAATTAAGTTGAAAAATAATTATTCTCTTTATCTTTAAAAAGTAAATTTATCTGTTAAGCAAAGGTCATGGTTAACATTGTTAACTAAACCTTTTCATAGATAAATAATTGTATGGCTTTTATTTAAGAATAGAATGCCTACAGCTATACACATAATAGTTGAGTTGTTGAATAAATTAAGATCAAGCAAAAGTCAAAAGTGTAACGGCTAAATATATAATTCGTATGAGCAATCAAATCCTGTACATTTTCACAATTATTTCTCGACATTTGACTGACATCATGACTCTACATTTCATACAATTTTCGTTCCCTGTGTAAATATCATATTTCCAAAACACAGAAATGTGCATTGTTGTGAAAACGTTTTAATTAAAAATTCATAATTTGCGGGCATTCTACATCTTCTCGTATGTAAATTATAAGAGACAACAAAAAATACTAAAAATAGGTTATCTTAAAAAACACACGAGCTTCAGTATGGTATAATTATTAATCCAGCATAATATAATAATAATATTAAAGTTAAACATAATTAGAACAGTATCAATTTCGGTTATACGAGTATAGTTAACTTTTATCAACAAACAAAATAAAATTAATGATCAGGTAAACTTTCCCATCCACTAAACTCACAACTTGATACATTTCATATCGAACGAATGTCCTTTATATGGTATTCCTTTAGTAATTAATAAAAGCGGAGATGCCCAACCCATAAAATGCACAATGAACAAAAAAAATGTTTAAAAGGGCCCAGCCAAACAAAGGAACAACAAAAAATCAAAGTACAAAAACGGTGAAACCACATGAACGTTTTCCATTTGGCGCGCTTATATTTTTCTTTTGAGGAGGGAATCGTGTAAACAGGAACTTTTTGCTCGAAAGTAGGGTAATTTCGTACGCCAGTTATTTTTGTTATTGAACACGTGTCTGTCTTGGCCTTGTTTGAACGAATCGTGCTTTGACTAATTTTCCGATGTCGTTTTCACATTATCATGTATCTATATATAAAATCAAATTTGTTGGTTTAAAAACAACATAAAACTAAAATTCTTTTGAACCACACCTTTCTCAATGTAATAGAAATCGATTTTCACAACTATGTTCTTTTATTGCTGTTCAAATCACTAGGTTTATATCTACTCCTGTAATTTGGCTCAAACTCGTGTGTCTGATATATCAACGAACATTTATATCATTCATTTATATCCAGATTTCAGTGATTTAAAAAAGCTTAGTGATTTTATTGCCTGATTATTAAAACTAACAAACCTGTTGTACTACTCATGTATATCTGGCAGCAAATAGTAAAATCTAATATAAAATTCCGTAATATTAGCATAAGCCAAAAGTAGCAACAGTTTTGTTGTAATGTAAATCACGGAACAACAAAAGGGAAACGTTTATAAAAATATTATTGATTCTCTCCTCTCGACTAATAAATTAACTCGAAATAGATATTTGTAATAATTTTAATGAGTAATCCGAAGTGAATTAATTATTTCAAGATTTTATAAGACAAAATCTCATATTATATTAGTACCTGCACTAGAGTTGTAAACAGAATTATATTAGCAGACGATTTGAAATTGAAACAAGTCCGTCCGAAATATAAATATTCTTATTAAACCTACTAGGCTGCAGTGAAATTGCCCGCAAATCCGACTGCTGGAAGTAACAGCGTTTCAAGAACATTTTCGATTTTATTTGGCAATTATTTTGTAAAAATAGGCATATATCGTTTGGAAATTATCATACAAATTGATTAAAGATAATCCGACAGAAACAGTTTATTTTCATATAGCTAAAAGGAACTTCGAAAGAATATTGTAATAAGGTTGTGATAAACGGTGGTGTAATTCGCGATTTATGTTCATTTTTGCCAAGCGAATGTTAGAGAAGAGTGAGGGCCTCAACATATTCACTAACCTTGAAAATAAGACCTTGCACCACACACCTTGAGAAATTGGAAAAAGAATCAGTACGACACTATGAGCTATTTTTGAAATCTGGAAATAAGAAAATCAAAAGTTTTGATCTAGAACAGTAGGGCAAGAATTTAAAAACATTTAATGAAAAGCTGAGTCAACATTGACTCAATTCTCCTCTTCCCCACCACTAAAAATAGAGTATTTTGAATAAGTTGTTATTTGTTATGGTAGCTTTAGGGGCAATTATGAACTTATAAATGAGAAACCTTCAATTTCTGAACTCACCTTAAAAACCAAAACTAGTCCCTTAATTAGTTTTCATAACGGAACAATTGCTAATTGTTTTCTATATAAACAACAATATTCTTTAAAAAAAAATTAAATATTTCAATCGGAAATGATATATCGATTAAGCTCTCAAAATTCGACCAAATTTGGTTCTTGTGCTTCTAAACGAAAAGATCTTTTAAAATTGAAAAACTTAAAAGTGCGTAAGAGAATTGGTTATTTTTTACGTACAAGCAAAGAATATGTATTGTTAAGCAGAGTAACGGAACAGAGGAAAAAATTTCACCAAAATACTCATGGTCCACGCAAAACCAACCACACAGAGTTTTACATCGTAGGATGTTCTACGATATATGACTCCTTATCGCGTTGATCGCGCATTCCATTGAATATGGTCGAGTATAATATTCTGCATAGTTACCACTTTCCATAGCAAGGGAGCGTTATTTGATGATGTCACACTTTTAAGGGAGGGGGGACGGGTTCAAGTACTAGTGACAGTTTGTGACAGAAAGGGGAGAGGAGGGATACTGAAAAAGACTTCACAGCAGAATATAAATTCAAACAAACTTTTAAACTGACACAGAATATTTTGTTAAGATAAATTAATATCACATTCATTTCATTGCAATAAACTAAAAAAATTCACACGCACTTTATAATTTATGCGTCCTCCCGTTACATTCAAATCATCTTCGTCGATCCATTCTTCTACTTCAAGCTGGTCTATTTGTATAAAAATTGCCGTCATCTCTCGTTGTCTTTTGGCCGCAATTCGAGTAGGAAGGATTTTTTCCATATTGAGCAGTTTAGAATTAAATAGCAGCAGTTTGTACGCCATGCACAGTTACATGCTTCTAAAGCATAATATTCGATGCAAAATATATACATGACAAACTTTGCAAATTCTGTTCTCAAGTTCATTCTGGAACGTCGTGCAAAACATATCGTACGGAAATATTTTGAATTTGGAATCCGTTTGAAGCATACTTCGTAAATGTAATGCTTTTGTGATGAATAATGGAGCGAAATTATAATTTTTCTCTGCTTTCGCTTTTAATACTTTTAATCCATCAGAAGTTTGTGACAGTGACACTGGTGGTGGTAGAAATCGTTCACATTATATATTAAAAAATGAGCTACGTGGTTCCAAACAACAATTTCGATTAACACATTTCACAATTTGAAGATATTTGAAGATATTATCCGGTTGGACATATTTACATACAGTTGGATATCCATCAATAATAACTTCATTCCAAATGTCTTCCATAGTATTAGCAACAAACGCAAAGTTTTTCAATTCCAGTTTATTATCGATGGTTCGTTCTTAAGCATCTATATGACTGCTAAACTTTTCATGTGGCAATATAACACCCGACAGTTGTTTGCTTAATGGTGCCATTCTTCTTTTGACTCTATTAAAGGCACTTCTATCAGGTGCATTCGTTGCAATAAAAATGGCATCTAAATTATATTTGATGAAATGATGAATTGCAACATCTATAACATTTTGAAAGCTAGAGTTTTCATCTGGGCCTCCGTCTACATTTGATGATTCAAAATCATGAAGTTGAACCAATTTTTCTACGTCCAAATAATGCGAATATGCGGTTGACGAAGAATGCTTTACAGAACGGATTCGATACGAGCAACTACAACCCAGTCGCGATCTGATAGACTAACCGTATACTCGACATGCATGAGGATAGGTGACTACTGTTCACTTGCTGGTGTTCTTCCTAAAGGTACTCTCGCTTTATCACCCTGGTTTAAGAAGAACACTTCATTGGGTCCAAGTAAACTAGCAATTTGGATGGCGAATATGATTGTCTTTTTGAGTGCATGAATTAATTTAACTGGCACAGTTCGAACATGCCTCTTACCTTCTGTCAACGAACTTTTTTTTTGATAATAAACGTATATAAACTCCATTCCTACAAACATTAAATCTGTTGGTGTTTAGTTCAGTTGTTAACTTATCTAAAGTTTGAACAGATCGATAAATATCTTCATTGCGTTTTTCATGGGACGCAGCACCATGAACCGCGATATCAACTATAGTTTTCATAATGTTCGATCAATTTCAAGTCGAGGCCTGCCGACAACATCCCGTTTCCTTAACGCCGCTCTTATTTCCGATTATTTTCGCAAGTTTCTGCCAATTTCCGTTTTCGTTTGTTTCTGGATGTTGGTTGCCGCTCTTGGTCATTCCGATTAATTTTTAATGTTTTTTCTAGGCTTTGTTTCTCCTGTTTAAGTTTACCCAACATTTTACATTGTTCCTCATTGAGTTGTCCAGCTACCTTCCTTTTATATAAACCTTCTAGATCACAACTGATTATATCTAACTGGGTTTTGATCTCATCTTGAACTTTAGTTTCGCGTTTTGCTTTTAGTGATGCAGAGCGAAGAATACTGGGCTTATCGTCATTATTAATAATAGGATCTGTGCCCTAATTCTCTAAAAACCAAGAGAAACTGTAAAATGTAAAAATGATAACTTTTACAGACGAAAAAAATATCGTAGAAGTCTAGATGTATATTGGATATCGTGATGTTTTAGTAAATTCGCATTCTCTAAATTTTTTTCAAGATAAAATGTAAAGTGGCAAGATAAGTGTATGTCAAAAAGTAACACAAGTAATTTATCGTGGAATAACTTTGCTTGAATGTGTAAAACACTTTCGTTTGGATATTATTAATAATTAATTGCAATTTTTGATATTTCAGTTTATAGTTTTATTTTGGAATTAAACAAGCCAAGTTCTAACAATTTAAATAACTGCGATACTTTACATAAAAAAGTTATAAAATTCCTTCCATTTAAAATGTAAAAGTGGACTGTTATCGATGGAATTAAAATATTCTTTCAGTAAATCAAACATTTGAATATTTTAATCGATCGTCTTCACTTTACCTATACTTTTGCTTAAGTTAGCTCCAGTATTTCCACAAAAACAAATAAATTTATTATTTATAATTTTATGTTTAAAATAGGGAGTAAATAATGTACCTGTTTATATTAGAAGAAAAAGACTTAAGGAGTAGAATATCCTAGAACGAGATGGTTCTGTAATCACAGACCAAAAAGCAATTTTAGTTGGTCAATTTTCAAATATAAATGTCAAGTATTTCAAGTCTTTGATTTGACAACATCTAAAATGGACCCGCTCTCCACATAGCAAGCAAAGCTTTCAACTTGGTGTGTACTTATTTATTTATTAACATTACAATTTAGAATTAAACCGTATACGTAAAACGTTGAGCTTTCAAGCTCATTTGTTGTCAAATGTTCAGTTTATTAAAATTCCAAATACAGCCATTTCCTTCATTTAATTGTTATCCCGTTAGTTTTCTGCTAATATGTGGCACTTGCAATATTTTACTTGATCATTACACATGCACAATTAAGAAAACTGACGAGCACAATAAATATGACGGCCTATAGAAAACCTAAACTAGTTAACAAATTTCAGTTTGTTGTTGTTTAATATTTCATTTAAAGGCACTAGGAGCTCTCAACAACCTATCTATAAGATCTTACAATGCTTTAATTCTAAACTATTTATTAATCTTATGTTTTGAGAAATTAATAATTAGGACAAATTTCGAATAATAATGAACGAGTAGAAAATTTAATTATATTATATGCATTAAATACTTTAGCTTTTAACGAGCACTAAGGTCAAACAAGATTTATATTGCATAAAATCGATTTCTAAAGTGCAGGTAATTGATCAAAGTCTCACCTCCTACTCGTTTCCGATCCTTAAGATTAACCCAAACATTTTACAAAGATTAAAAATTAACTCATGGTCATTAATTTTAATTAATTAATTAATTAATTTAATTAATTAAATCGTAACACTAAAACGTCCGTCCATAACTAGACCTACATCAACTACTAGAAATGGTTTCGATTAACAAATTGTCGGTGATATTGAGAAGGCATATAAAAAAATATAGGATGAGCAACTCGTGGAGTTCGGAAAAGTGGCAGTGGCTAACTAAATTTGATCTTTAAATGAGCTTCGTTGCTTAAAACGCATAGCTTTTTGTAGTTTACTTGAAACTCTAAAATTCTAATAAGACAATCCCGAATTTTTCGAGATCCGCATGTGCGGAAATAGCTAAATAGGGCATCGGAAAGAGCTAATTGGGTCTTCAACAACGAAATACACTGAAATTATGATCTGCTTACGATAGATTCGATTGGATTTCAAAAACATATCGCAAATAATAATTACATAATAATGCGATTTTGTACTTAGTATAAAGAATAACCTTTAAACGGATTAGAATACACAACATTAACCAAAATTCAACGGATCGATCAATTGTAAACAAGACTTATATTGTACACGTCTTTACCATACGAAGTAAAGAATTTTTTGACTGTTGTAATGTTCTCGTGAAACATTTGGTTTGTTTTACAAGTCTATCTAACCGTATCTTGATTTGAATTTCAAATGACTCCCGACTCCGATTATTTTTCAATATGATTTTGGGGGCTGATTTGAAGAAGTGGTTGCAGGTTTTTCAGATGCGGAAGGCTTTAAGTTTAATCCAGAAATTCAATAAAGAGCCCTTGTTTTTTAGATTTCATGATTCATTTTTCTTTATCAATGACTTGATAGATTCAAAATGTTCATTACGCTTCATGCCATATTTTGATAGCTTCGGTTTGCAAGTCGGATTTTTTCTTTTGAGGGTAAGCTTTAAAAAGCGATTTGAACAGTGTTTGACATAATTGATTTTTACATAAAAAATATATACAGATAACAAATTAATTATTTACAACTATTTATTTTGTTAATTTTCATTGATATAAACAAAAAAACACAAACTGGAATGACGTTTAACAAACATGTGTTGTAATAAAAAAATTTACACTTGCGGAACTAAAACATAAGATGTTGTTGTCTCTTTCATTCTCAAACCACATGACGAAATTCATGCATAATTCATCCATAATTAACTCGCAGCATGCTACGACAATTTTTTATATCACACTTTTATATCACAAATGTGGTGGCCCACCATACAATGGGCGCTTTCAGCTACCCTATCATGAAATCGTCGCCAATTTGATTTGAAAATTTCAGAGTACTAAACATTTTCAAAACGTTGGCTTTGATTTTACTCAACATGTTCCCAACTGTTGGGTGTCCTGAAAGCGCCCAATGACCACCCAGGAATGAGAATTCTAAAATGATAACTATTTTGCAACCAGGACAAACCAGGCGCAACCAGGATTTGGTAAACCAAACTGATATTTTAGAAAAATTTATTTTTTTTGATTACCCAAGAATTGTGAAGGCTGAAATCTTGATTACAACGAAAGATTAAAATTGTAGTTTGTATAAGAAAAGAGAGGAGAAACTACAAGCTTAGAAAGCAATATATATGAGTTTCTGAATGAGAACATCGGTTCTAATCCTCATTTTCGTAGAGAAATTACCAATTAGTGTCATGTCCCCAGCACTGCATCTCCAACGAAAATGTTTGTTTCCAAATCAGGGTACTGTCTAAGAAAAAATTCCGAACATTATGATATTTAAAAGTTTTGGTTTCTGAAATTTCGATTTCGGGGATTTTGGTAATCCGCAATTTTAATTTCCTGGATTTCAAGCGTCCCCCACTTAGGGTTTATGTACTTTTAATTGAATTTTTTACTAGTTTCCACTTGAGGGGTTTAACTTTTATTTCTCGTTGCCAGCTCGGGTAAACATAATTATTAATTTACTCATAGGCTGAAAACAGCTCCTTCAGATTTGCGATGAACGAGTTTTTTCTTTATATTTTTCGCTCGTTTTCTTGGACACGAGTGTTGTGGTAATAAATAAATTATTTTCATAAAAGATTCTGTTACCTCTAGCGTCGAATGTTTCGGTTTTCTTTAATTAGTTTCCGGCTATCATATGTAAAATGTGTTAATCATAGGCTTCTGTAAATGGCAGGCATGGCTAGATAACAAGTCTTCGGTAAGTGTTCTATATTCATCCTTTTTCGTACACATGCTTGGAGAGAAGTGTGTAACTTCCATGATTCTCTGTTCAATGCAACGTTGGCAACTGTTACTAAGATAGATCAGACAAATCGTAACAATCTGACTTAATATTGTTGAGCGCCTTACCTTTACTTACACACAAATCTACATATAATGTGGTACATTTTGGTTTTATCCAAAGGCTATAATATAAACTTGTGTCAACAGATCTATGAATCTCTCAGTACGCTGTTAGTGGTTGCTGATATATTATACCTTCAATTGTTTGTGCATACAGAGTAGTTGTTGAATTTTTGATATGGTTCCAATCAATGTTATTGCAAATTCTCGAATGGGAATTATCATTTACAGTTGATTTTTGGATGTCAGTTTCCGAGTTGACGTAAAATTGATTTACGTTACAGGTTAAGTTTATAAGTTTCTTTATTTATTTGAAAACATCTCAACATTTTTTACCGGTTTCCACCCCAAACAAACAATTTTCTCCTACAAAAATTGTACCCACTACGTGGATTCTTCATCTTACCAACTTGACTATTATACATTTTACTTCAGTCTATTATTTTCAAGCTACATAATTTTACCAAAAAATACTAAATTCTCTGGTGTTTTGAACAAATGAAACATTCAAAGTTTTCATTTTTTGTTTGTTAAAAAAATTACTTATCATGTATTGTCTTCATTTTAAACTCTTCCAGGTACTAACCAAAAATGAAAATGTTTGCAGTTGAAAATAAATGATTGTATAAAATACAAATAGATTTTGGGAATAAGAAAAATGGAACTTTTTTCCTGTCTGCCGGTTATCTGTTATCTCTACTGTACGAATTTTATATTTTTTGTTATACACTTGTTAAATCGAATGGAAACCACAAAGAATAAAATACTTCAACATACCGATCCACTCGGTTAAAATTTTATTGTACAAAATTTTGTACCATTTTGGATTATAGACAAGTCTTTAGAAATGATAATAAGCTTATGTTTAGTATTTTTTTATAAGAGGGTTATTCAAATTTCTATGCACGTATATCGGTAATAGGTACTCATGTACATCTAGCCAAATTTCAATGGTAACAGGGAGTCCTACCGTTCCATTATACTATAAACCATTAAAGTACTTGAATAATATTAAACGCAAGAGCAATTTTAAAGGTCAGCATAAGTTGAACCTTATCTTGAACAATATTCAAAATTTAAATATGTATGTCAATACGCTTTAATTTTTCGCAGTAACATGAAATTAATACGATAAAATTGTTATTTTATGTATAGAGACCAAGAGGCAAGCTTCCTTTCTTCGTGCATGAAAAATTTCCTAAAAATAGAATTGTTCGACTTTTCCAGTTTCTTCGCCCGTTGTGACTTCTGTTGTACTGTACACTCTGAAATATTTACCATAATTAAGTTGAAAATTGAAAAATACAACGTTTAATATTTTAATAATTGTATTTGATCAGAAGCAGTATTAACATAACAAAAACATTTCGAATTCGTGCGGGCAGTAACGATGAGATGCGTGTGGCTCAAACATATTTTATACTCGCCCATTTATTATTAGTTATGTACACAACAATGACTTAATTACATATTATTTTCAGTGAACAAATGTTTTTGAAATAATATTTTTTAATAAAACGAAAAATAATATTTATCAGTGTGCTAAATTTTTTTTATTTTTGCGCGATATCGATTAATTCATCAAACCCGATGTTCATAATTGACATGTTACTATATCAAAAACCTAAAATCAACATGAAAAATTATCAAATAAATTTTGAAACATAAATCACACACCCTCATAATAAAGCAAATATGTAAACGACGAGTACATTAAATCTATAATCAATTTTTGGTTGCGCGTATCAAATACCGGTAACATTGTCATCGCACACTACACATATGTGTGGTATGTTATGTGCGATATTTAATTCCCCGCCCGATTGTACAAATAAAGCACAAAAATTTGATTTATGTCGCTTATTTCTAAAAATAAAACTGGGCCAGATGGCTATTTTGTTTCAAAATACAAGCAAACAATCAACTTTTAACCACTAACAAAATATGAAATTTACCTTTGAGGTAATAAAACTCTGTCAAAAGCTCTGTCATATTATATGGTGTGTAGTTCATATTTGGCATTTTCATTTTAAAACATTGTGTTGCTGCTGTTGCTCTTTCCATTATATACTTTCAAATTTCATCAAATCGTATGGACGTAAACCAGATTTTTTTTGGTTTTCGTAACTGGCATATTTTCACATTTGCAATCTAATAATTACGATTGAAAAGATTTGTTGAAATCAAGTTTTAATTAAACAAAATCTTAAGAAAACAAATAATTTACCCCTAAAAGACTATGTAATTGTCATGATACAACAATTTCTCTGTACAGATAGGCTCAGTAGATTGTATTCAAAATAAACAACTAAATTGGTGAAACCAGTTTATATTTGTCTTACCTACTCAAACACATTAAAAAACTTGAAACAGACAATGAAGGGAGTAAAATAAAAGATAAAATTTATCGGAATAGTTTTAGCATGGCATACTGTATGTAAAAAGAAATTTTCGTACCACCATATATGCTATAAATATGTAAGTTAATGAGTTTAGTCGAAAAATTATTTAAAATATATTTATTACTGTTTATTTATTACATTCGTTAAATTAAAATATTTTGTCTTTTTATATAAAGATAATAGCATAACTTGTAAAAAGATAATGTTCTCAAATAGTGGGATACTCATGTTGATCCGATGTCTATGGGCTTGTATTGTTTTATGTTGTGACAAGGTTTTTTAGTAGTCCGCCATCTTTGATGATTGGTTTATGTCTTTTTTAGTACAAAACCCAGAATTATAATGAAAATTGTGAAAGTTTCCCGAATATACGTTGATACGTTGATTTGAATTGTTTCATTGTGATATTGTATCAGAAAACGTCCTTTCAAGTGTTTATTCGTACTGCTGTAAATGATATCCCGATAGAACTTGCTCAGGAAAATCTTATTATTTTTTTAGATATCGATTAACTCATTCTTGTTGAATTTGTAATCATATCCGGCATTTAGGCCCGAATAATTTCTTCTTTATTCAATAAGTTAGTATTGATTATTTATCCTTTCATTAATTTTGCGGGTCAGATTTATCCATTTATTTTTTGATTTGATGAGCTGTGTTCATTAAAGCTTTGTTGATGTTGTACTGTTGAAGTAAGTAGATAACCACGCGAACAAATTATCGTCAAGAAGACTTGGTGCAAGCTATACTCCATTTGCTTTTCAACTGCTTCGTCTAGCAACCAGCCATAAATTAATGAGAGCTCCTCTAATAAATGACCTGATAACCAAACTGTGCCTTATGCCGGTAATAATAGCAACCATGACTTATGTATGTGAAGTTTATCCAATCTAATCCAAAAATACAACAACTACAAACTAATTGTGATAGTATTAGTGTAAGTAAACATTCGGGCAAATTTATATTATGTAATTTAGACTAAGGCTACCGGCCAATACTCGGGTAAATCATTTACTACGGTAAAAATCGGATTTACAACCGATTTTTCGATCAGTTTACCATAGAGTTTTTGAAAAATAATTGAATTTACCGAAAAATTTACTTAAAATTGACTTTTAACCAAGTATTGGCCCGCAGCCTAGATGTCATTTTTATATAGGCATTATGCACATTCCAAAGTACATAATTCTAAGTATTTTCTTAAGCATTTAGCATGATCAGGGACATTGGCAGACTGCTTAAACCTAAACGAGTGTCCCTCGTAAATTGTATGATTTTCTAATGGGTCTGACAAGGTGTTCCATGAGATTTAAATTTGTGATTTTTTAATGAGCACCATGTCAGACCCATAAAAATATCATATAATTTACTATGGACATTCGTTTTGATTTAAACAGTCTACCAATTTCACTGAAGTTCATACTAAATGCTTAGGAAATAATTATAATGACTTTGGAATGGACCTAACGTCTATTAAAAAATCACAGCTCGTATTACTTACGCAATATGAATTCGCCTGAATGTTTACTTAAACCAATACTATCACAATCAGTTTGTGTTGTTGCATTTTTTATTAATTTTATTTTTATTTTAAGTTTGGCTAAACTTCAGTAGCATCTTAAGCTAACCTAACCTAACACTTCATGAGTGACTAAATAATCCGACCAGTACTAAGAGATAAAAACAGCCCGTTATACGTTTAGCGTTGACCGTAATAGCCGCTACAAACAGTAACTCTCATTGAACAGTAACTTTCATTGAATGATACGTGAACATTTAGTATACTTCAAATAAAACAGTTTAGCTTGTTAACGTATCTTTTTAGGTGGAAACGTGCATAATCACCCATTATACTAATCTTTATGCATGAAGTACCATATATACCACTCTTATTTGGCTCTTGCTATAGATGAAGGCACCGTCGATGTTGGTTTGCTTTTAAAATACATTAAGGGTGAAGATTATAAAGCACGAACAAAAGCAACATCAAAACGAGTCCTAATGTGTAGACCTATCAAACGAAGATAAGATCCTAGAAAGAACTAACAAAGATCAACAAGATTCTGATTAGGAAAGAACCGTTAAGGATAATGAACGTAACCTCGAATGGGCTTTACAATTACAGAACCTACGTAAACTTTCACAGTTAGCAATGAATGAAGAGCCGTTTGGTAACCATGAATTCAAAAAGAAAGATCTCAAAAGAAATCTTGATAGAGACTACGGCTAAGAAAAGTTCCAAGTTATAGGTATAGCTACCACAAAGCATTCCATTATAAATTGCTGCTTGAAATAAGCAGGACATTGCAGATTGGTTCTACACTTCAATCAACAGACATATTTATTTATAAGAGATTACTATCTGGTGGCCCACTCTTCTCGCAAACCTGAAGTTTTTGATGAAAGTGCAAGGAACAGCTAGCTTGTACATCAGTGGATCATTTAGAAATACGTCCACTAAAGCTCTAGAAATTATCTTTAAATCACATTCTTGGATGTCCTAGGTAGCGAGCAAACAAACGGCAGCGAGCTCAAATATAAGACTGAACCCCATGCCCATCTCATTTCGAACTGAATGAACACGAGACATTCATATATTTTAAGCAGTAGAGATTTATTTATTTACTTTTCTTTCGTTACAATTTTGTAACAAACCGCACACCCCCCATTTTACTTAAATTTGGCTCATTTTTGTTCTGGTTTAAAGTGCCTTTAATTAACAACACCTATCTCACTTTTTCAGCACCGGAAACCCAGTTTATAAAATAATTTCATAAGACAAAAATATATAAAATCAATTTTATTACTATTTTCACGTTAGCTTAATGATTGAACGACATTTGAAATCTGGTTCAAATTAAAAGGCGAGAATTATTAAAACTTGAAATACTAAATAACATACTAATTACAACGAACATAATGGCACACCTAAAATGTCATTGAAAAACAAAAAAAGTATAAGTCATTCATAATAACACAAGATTTTCCATTCAAAAATCATTTTACCCAACCCTTTTTTTCAACCCCTCCCTCCGCCAAAATCGAGTTGTATATAGTATCGAACTACAATTACTCACACACGTACTTAAAACATAAAATCGACGGAAATGTGTCCTAGACTCTGGGTGATGATGGGTGAAAGGGAGGAACAAAAGCAAAACAACGATAATCATAAAATTCGATTTATTTGATTGGAAAATTTTGCTTCATATTTCTTACACTCGTACCATACATCTGCTCAAAATCGGAATGAACGATTTTTATGAGAGTTGAACGGTTGGTTTATCATTTGGAAGGAAACAACTCACATCTAAGTACTAAGATATGTACGCGCTCTAATTGTACATCCATATCGTATTTTCTTATATTACGATTTTTATGACATCTTTTACATATTTTATGAAGATTTTAATGAGCTGTAAAATTTAATATTTTTTTCTTCGTAAATCATCTATGTATAGAAAGAACGACGTATGTATGTGCAGTTATTTTGAAATTTGCATATGCGCGAAATTTAAAAACCTAATTTGGTGTATGGTACTGATGACAAGATGAAACGAATGGTAATTAAAATCTCGTTTGTGCTCAGATGAAGAACATCGACACTCTTTAGAGCGAATGAACGTATCAACAAAAATAAATCATAATATTACATGCTTATATGTAATATGCTGCTACATATGAATTATATGGACTTTTTTTTTAATTTGCCCTCGCATTAATGATTTCACAAAAGTCAAATCCAACGATTTTATAAAATGTTCTATGCGAAAAATGTTATCATAAAACACAATAAATATGTATTATGTATATACATAAAAAACACCAAAAACATGTTGATATTTTATTTCTTTATGTTTTGTGTGATTTTTATAAAAGTTCACCACACCAACAACAACAACGGCACACCAAAATTGAAATAATATTCAAATGATATGGTTTGAAAGGTTTACTAAAATATTTTTATTTTATTTTACAGAAGCATAAAAATTTATCATTTTACCGGTATACGAAATTTATAGAGCTTGCTAAGCGACGAATCATTTTTGTTTGAATACATAAATTATATTGCTACCCCAAAAACCATATGTATTTTAGCGGCACTCAGTGTGAGATTACACATTAAGGGTTTAAATTTATGTTTCTGCTAAATAATTGGGTAGAAAATGAGGTATTCGAGAAAATTAACAAATAACGGTGGACCCAATTAAGATTTGAAATACTAATTTCGTTGTCTCGCAAATTCGTAAATTTTGCGATAAGTTTCAACTTTACATGTTTTAAAATAAATTTTTAATCGTATAATATGCAACCGATATTCAGATAAAGGATTATACTAAAATGACGAAAGCGATTAAATACGAAATTATTTCATTTTAGTCCGGTATGTATTATGCAATTTTTAATTTTTTGGCCAAATCCTGTTACTTAACAATCGAACAAAAACTATAACGAAAAGCATTTGCATCACATGGCTTGCCACTGTCGCCAAACTTCAAAAAATAATTTAATATTTCGATAGAATTATTTGGTGCCACGAATACCATTCATAATTTGAATAATAGCAAAAAAAAGTTAGTAGATTATCCTAGTTAAATCAGTTATTGGTTTATAGTAAATAAAATTTGAAATATAAAATTGAAAATGAAACAATCGAATTATTGACCTAAATATTTTTATTATATGTATCTGTATTACAACTTCCGTAACTTGCTTTAAAAATTTGGATTTATTTTATATAGAATATGCCATTTATTGTTTGATTCCAAGCGGTATCTTCACATACGGTTACGAATAGATGACGTGACATATTCTTATTACGTTAAGCTACTTAACAGCAGTAGCGTAGTCAAGCTTCTAGGCCTACTACAATTCATTCCAATGTTGCATACAAACATCTTTCAACCTTCATTTAAATCGTAATTGACAAACATTTTAGAGTAGTAAAATGTTTTGAGAATGATTATCAACCACTCATTATTTCTGCACTGTGTTTTATCTCGATATCTTAATCGGTGGCTAAAATATCAGATAAAACATAAACAGGTCAGTGATGGACAACCAGAACTATTTTCCCGGTTCATGTGCTTTGTGAATAGTATGATTTTCTCTTTATTTTCATTAAAAACAAATGGGGAAATCCAAAGTTTATCGACAATTGTATAGAATAAAACTCTCTCTCTCTCTCTCTCTCTCTTTCCCTCTCATTTCTATTCGCTCATTTCTATATATCATTTCTATTCGCACTATATCCCATCAAGGGATTTGGCCACCTCAAATGAGGTTTCATAATAATATTTCCATTTCGGATAGTGAGTGATTAATTAATTCATTGATCCTAAACCAAACGGGACAAAAAATTTCCCTAGGCACCACCGGGAATCGAACCCGGGACCTCCAATCGCTGGACCACTATGCCACCGGAGCGGCTGCTGGAGCATGCTGTCTGCCTCAGGGTAATTTTTTCGGCTAAATTATGAACTAAAAAGTTTAGTTATGACCTTACGCTATTCGCCGCCAGGTTACAAACGAAAAGTTTCCTCGTGAGGTAACTTTTCCATTTAGTTGTTAAATGTCATTTTTAAACATTTCTTTATTTCATTTCTTACATTTTTTTATTTTTAAACATTTCGTAGATTATACAGAGTGCCCCAAAATAGGCAAATCAAACGAAGCAGGGTGATAGGGGAACTTTGTTTATTTCCAACATAAACAGTCAAGTAAACTTTTTCGAATTGTTGATGGTGCAAAAGTTAATCCACGTTTAGTGTTTTTAGTGATATCGCATGCGCACACACCACAAAATTAATTTAAAAGAAACCAAAAATTCTTTTGTTTAACATTTTTTTTAATACGATCTAGAAGAGTGTTCATTTCCAATAAAATCATTTTTAAGCTTCATTAGCTGCGTTGCTTTCGTAAATCCCGCTTAGTTTAGCTTTTGAATCGGAAAGCAACAACTTTTGGCTTTAATTTTAAGGATTCCTCGGTTTGGTTCATTTTATTAATATTTATTTAAGTTTTTTTTTATTTTATGAAATAGAACAAATTTAATTCGGTATTTTGCAAATCAAATAACAAATGCCAAATGTGTTCTTTTTACAACAAGATGAGAAACTTTCGAATAAAAAACAGAAAAATAACTGCCTTGCGGTAAACGCCATAAACATAAAATGGTTTTATTTCCCCTAAACCTAACGTTTTCTTGGCTTCCATTAAAGCCAATTCGGCTTTATACAATGAAGTTGTTGTTGTAATCTTTATCGGCTTTGCGAAAGCATTGCCCCTATTATCTTATGTCAAATAAAAACTTTGGTTTTGTAAACATTTTTTGTTTCTCAAAATATTTTGTTGATGTTTAAGTGACGCCAGCGGGAAAAGAATGTACTACAAGGAAAGTTGACCCACTATCAGAAAAATATGCGACACTAATGCAGATTTTTAAATTGTATCACACACCGAGCTATTCACAATAGAATGTTTTTTATCAATTTTTTTTCACATAGTAAGTTATGTTTATTAAAAAACGCACTTATACCTAGAATCTACACTATGCAAATTCACTGATATTTTCTATGAGGGTATCAATGTGTGTGTGGGTATTTTATATTTATTTTGACACTATCAGCAATTTATCAGGAGGCTATTTAACGATAAATTATCATGATATTATTACGAAATATCATCATTTTAAGGTTATGTTTCATCATTAAAACCTTAATTTAAAGGGTCAGACATCAGTTTATGTTAAATTCGTGTATTGATTCGTGAAAAAAGTAATGGACAGACGTCGAAAATCACGAATTTCGATACATGTATTAACACAGAATACAGAGTTAAATAAATATACTATAACAAAAATGTATGTTATCACTCTGAAAATTAAATTTATAATGATGAAACATAACCTCAAAAGGATGACATTTCGTAATAACATCATGATAATTTATCGTGAAATAGCCTCATGCATTGATGCATTGAGCCCTATACATTGATACCGTGTAAATTTCCATCAGATTTCCCAGATTGTTCCGGATTTTCAAGATTTCCGCAAGATTTCCTCCGGATTTTCCAATTTCCCCCGAATTTCTCCGGTTTTCTCGGGTTTCTTCCGGATTTCCCACAGGTTTCCAGGATTTCCTGGATTCCGAGGGAAACTTCAGGGATGATTCTTCCTGGAAACAATTCAGTGGAAATCCGAGGGAAATTCAAATCCGGGGGAATCAGGAGAAAATCCGGGAAATTCGAGGGAAATCCCAATAATAATATTTAAAATTAATAAAAACAAAAATTATTTTATTCATTTTGTTTCATATAGCGTCGCATATTTGTCTGATAGTGTTTATTTTATTTTATTTATTTATTTATTTATTTATTTACTGACATACATTTTGTGAACCCCACGCCTCAATTGAGCATACAAGCTCATTCGTTTAAGGTGTGAGGCTCATGATAAATACCAAAACTTTTAATGTAACTTTTTTTCATATATGTTTATGCAGGAATATGTATTTCAGGCAACGGCTTCTAAATATTTTGTAGGACCTCAACCTGTTTTGGGGTACATAAACATTTCACCAGGCAGCACCGCTTCACTCCAGTAACAACAATATAATTTTCAATTTCTCTTGAATGGTAATTTTGTGCACAGCTCCCAATAAAGCCAAATGAAATTATTTGCTTTTAAAACATTATATTTTCTTTTTGTATAAAAAAATTCAAAAATATAAAATATCTGATGCCCGCCTGACACAAATAGTGGGTCAACTTTCTGTACTACATTCTTCACTTAAACATCAACAAAATATTTTGAGAAACAAAAATAGTTTACAAAACCAAAGTTTTTATTTGATAGAAGATAATGAAGCTTATAAAAATAATTTTATTGGAAAGGCACACTCTTCTAGATCGTATTAATTAAAAAGTTAAACAAAAGCTTCTTCTTTTAAATTAATTTTTTGGTAGGTGCCCATGCGACTTCACTAAAAAACACTAAAAGTAGAATAACTTTTGCACTATCAATAATTCGAAAAGAACATTACTAGGTAGGCTGTTTTTGTTGAAAATGAGCTCCCCTATCACCCAGCTTCGTTTGATCTACCAATTTTAGGACACCCTGTATAATAACATTTGCTAATAATTCAACTTCCATTATTTTAATTTAATTTAAAATTTCCTTTATCCACGAAAAATCGACAATTTAGTATTTCGATTAGTCAGGCACAGCTTATTTTGTTGATGTTACTGCCACCTATGAATATTTATTATGAATTACTGCGCGGCGTTGCTTGAATTTATTTGTTTTTAAATTTTTTCACGTAACAAAAAAACTTTATACGACGGACCGTAAGTTGAAAAGTTTTTTGTGAGCTTTAATGTTTGAGGGGAAAATTTATGTTTAAGCTTCTAACTACATAAATTGCGATCAGTTCATTTTAAACTAATCCTTGGGAAGGCGCGCCGTTTTGAAAAAAAAAAACGAAGTAAACTAGTAACGAAACAGAAAAAATCAAAAAATGCGTGCGTTGCGCAAATTTTAATGGGTTATACAATACACTTAAAAAACAATTTTTTTAACCTTGTCAATTAAATTTTGGTATAACCTAAAATTTTCATAAAAGTTGTAATTCGAACATTTTTGTATTTTTCCAATTTTTTTTTTATATTTTAATTTTTATATACATACCACAAAAAACCACTAACGTTTACGAAATTAAATTCGAAATAAAAAACAAATGGACATTTGACTATACAAATGGCGAACGATTTGTTTTATATAAGTGTGAGAAAATTTTTTCATCTTTAAGTGCCTATTCCATGGAAAAATTTTACTGACTGTATTTTTTTACTGCAAAAACGAAAACAAAAAAATACTTAAAATTCCATAAGAGTGACAAAGAAAATAAATATGTTTTATTTCATTTTTATAGCAAAATTTATGGTTCTCACGTATCTAATAATTTCGTCGACACACAATAAAATATTTTGATGCTACATCCACCAAATAAAATAATGCTCAATCAAACTTACCGTAATTTTCCATACTAATTTATTATTATGTAGTTTAATATAAAATTATTTGTATTTTATAACAAGTATTTAGATTTTTTTGTATATTTGAACACCTAAAAAAACGTTAAAAACACTAATATTCACTAATGTAAACAAAACTCGAATTTTAGGTATCGAAATAAAAAAACAAACTGACATTTGACTATAAAAATGACGAACGATTTATTTTGTGTGAGTGTGAAAACAATTTCTTATCTTTACATATATTTTTTGTAGATGTGTTGACAATGCTGCCATAAAAAGTGCTAAAGTTTACATTTTTTTATAGCACGTTATGGCAGCACACTACCACAATGATAATTATTTTCTCAGTAAAATTTTACTGACAAAAATTTTTGTTTCGTACACAACCAGTAAATCTATATTTTTTTCTCGCTTTTATTTTTGCAGTCAGTAAAATTTTCCCATGGAATAGACACTTTACATATATTTTTTGTAGATGTTTTACGAATGCCGGCATAAAAAATATATCAGTTTACATTTTTTTATAGCACATTATGGCAGCACACTAACACCATGACAATTATTTTGTCAGTAAAATTTTACTCACAACATTTTTTGTTTCGAACACAACCAGTAATTTTTACTGACAGTAATTTTTTCCAATTGAACAAACGCTCACTCATGCATTTTTTGATGAAAATTTTTCCTTTGTTTCGTTACTCTTCATAACATTAGATACTCTCTGCTATTATGTATCGTTTACTACAATTTAATTTATTTTATAAATTAGTTTAGAACTATGAACTGTTAGTTAATACTCTGATTTACGACGGATTTAAATAAAGAATAAGAAAAGTAATTCAAGGTCTTTAAAGGTAAATTTTATGTTTTCAATTTTTAATATAAATGAAACAAATGTATATTTATTTATTCGTATAAATAAGGATCTCGCTTGTTACAAATTTAGCTATGATCCACATCACCAATACAATAATCTTATGTTTTTAGATTTATAAAAGAAATTTTTAATCTTTTTTTAAAACATTTAAGAATTATTTATTAATTCTTAATTAAAGGAAATGTGTTCTGATTGCAAGAAATACTGGGGTGACATGTTATATAACATCACATTTTCGATACTTTGTCGAAATTTATATCTTTTTTTGTAAACTTAAATTGGCGGCTAAATTTTAGTTTGTTTATATGGATTATATTCAAAATTAAAAACAGGCGAACCAAAAATCAATTACTTCCAACAGAACAAATTTTGGAAAATTCATATTGAAATCTGTGAACAAGCGAAAACTAGCTCTTAAATTGATCAATAATATTGTCGTTGGTTATTTTCCAAATCGACCTTTTAAAAAAAAAAATATGTTTAGTATTTTGGAATATTAACCGAGCCGCCACTGAACTAATTATTTTATTAATGAATTTCTTCACACTTAAAAATAGAACCGGACCATTGGTCTTTACAACAAATATTATTCGGTCAGCTTTCGGCAATTTTAAATAAATATCAATAGTAATTATTTCGATTAAAACCGAATGTAATTAACTTTCGGTTTAAATCGAAGAAGCAGAACAAACCGTGTTTTAATCTTTTGTTGTACGTCTAAATGAGAGGATAACACGTGGTTTGTTTTTCGTTGCGTATGTTAACAATGGCAAAAGGAGTAATCGGACAAATCATGGTTATTTTTGGGTTAGTGAGTGAGGCTATTATCTCAGGAACGGTGCAAGATAGGAGAAAATTAATAGAAAGCATTCAGTGTCGAGGGGGTCATGTAGTGGTTATCTTGAATGACTTTTGCGTTCATCTTGTGATTAAGCAATATGTTCTCCCTTCCCCTATGTAAAAGAGAGTATTAGTCGAGAGAGTAAAATCACCTACAACATGCAGGTGCATTCCTAAATTTGTATACAAATCACTGATGGGCTAAACGAAACTCACAAAAGCAACCAACAAATTGAAGGCGCAAATTTTAAGGTAAACTGTTGGTATTTCTCCAGCAAGTTTGTTTTTTGTTTAAAATCTTACGTTCGTTTTTTTTTGCCTGTAACAATTTACAGTAACTTTTCTGGCATAACATACAAAACGATTCAAGATTCTTTAATTAAATTTGTTATTCAATTTACTCGAGAAGAAATTTGGAAATATTTTAAGGTACAACTTTAAATTGAAAATATAAACTTTGGGTTTGCAAATTTCTTTATTTATGAAGATAAGAATTCTCCCTGGCCTCGGTTATGGAACATACTAATATATGTTTTTACGTAAATACTACTACTAAAGAATTTAACAAATACTATACTCGCAGGGATGACTAGCCTTATAATTAATTCTGTTTAATTTTGCAACACCTAATCTCAGCTTTGTCATTATTATTTATTTTTAGCTAACTAAATTCATAAATATTTAAAAATTAATTTTATGTTTAATACTCGTATGTTAAAATAAACATATATTTTGAATATTATAGACCTTTATACTAAATACCACATAAAATAATGAGCTTTAAATTTTAAATTAATATTTTTATTTTTTAATACATAATTGTTGTTTTAGCTATAATCAAAATTATTAAAAATTCATTTCGTTTTTATAAACGACATAAATAATTTGTTATGATTTGTTTGCCTAGAGCAGTAGTGAGAATATTTTTTGTTTTATGTTACTTTCTATTCGATGTTGCTCATTTTGAATCTGTTTGAACTTTCCAAGCTTTTAATTTTTTATATTTTTTTGCTTCTGTAAAATTATTTTAAAATTATTATGCAAAATATTTGTTTTTGCAATATGCAAATAATAATGTAACGAGTATACGAATTATAAATCTGTACAAAAAAAATTGAAATAAAACACAAGAAAAATTCATTTTAAAATTGGAATGAAAAGCTCGAAAAATAGCTTATCATAGTTGTTTTTTAAACATAATAAAACTATCCAGGATTCAATTCTGTGGGGATTTGAACCTAAAGAAAAGTTTGATTTCGAGTTAATTTTGTTTTTATAATAAGTAAATTTTTCCTAGAATAATGGAAATCAGGTAGAAATACGTATATAAAAATATAGAACAGGAAGAGATTTTTTTATAAAACTATTACAGTACATCCGTATTTACTTAAGCGGATTATTAAACAAACAAATTTTTAATTATAACTTTTATTAATACGAACGAGGTCGCGTGTTATTTTAAGATTCTATAAAACAAGAAATGTCTTCCATTTTGTGATAAATGGTTCAGTATTATTATGTTAACGATACATCGTACCCGTATAGATTAAAATTGTATTATCATCAGCATCAGATGGTATATAAAATATTTTACTATCGAATGACCATTGGTTTATTGTTAAAGTTACGAAAATTATCCCAATTATATATACGCGTTTCACCAAATGACCCTTCAATTATAGGATAACCAGTAAAATAGTATTTCACAACCTTTTGTCGAATTATGTAACAACTAAGTTGCAGTTCCCCCAGTTCGTTTAACTGAAATTAAAAATTAATTAGGTAACCTTGGAAATGAGGCGCGGCGAATCCCTCAATGGGATGTAGCGCTTGAAAGTTATGTAATAATCTTCAATAATAAGGCCATCTTTATTTTATTTTAATTTTTTTTTTCAATACAAATTTAAAATTTGATTAAAATTTAAACTCTTTTTCTACAAGCCGTAAATCCGACTTGATATCGTTCTCAGTGTTTTAAGGGGGAAATAATTGAGAATATTGTTCTGTTACATAGTGAGGGAGCCAAAATAAGTAACCAGTATAGCTTTAGCTATAACTATCTAAGAGAACACAGGGACCCATTTAACGGTCATTTTATCTTAAAATGGAATTACCTATCGCGCATTTGTAATTGTTAGTCTAGGAGTTTTACATACAACAATATCTCACTGTCTTCAGCGTTTTAGTTTTTTTGGTCGTTGCATTATCAATCGTTGATTTACGTGGCTATGAATCCTTCTTTAGTGAAATATGTCACTAGTGTCCTTGTACTCCCTACTTTTACCTATTTATGCTTGTAATGGACCCGCCTATACAACTCCCGTGTGAGCGAATGGCCATGATTATGTAGTTATTGAAAAGTTAAGTTTACTATCAATTGATTGCACAGAAAAATTACTAAGAGGTTGATTATGCGTTAGCTAACTGTTTCATTTGAATGCACGATTTACATGTTCCAATTTTTTTTTCCAGTAAAAAATGAAAGGTTAAGTATATTACGATTTTCATTTGCGAGAGGAGCACGAAACAAATTCCAGTAAAATAAAATTGGATTTTTTTCTTTTTAATTTGAGCAAATGTTGGCATAAAACTGGGAATGTTGCCATAAAATATAGTTTCTACTAGTATTTTTATAGCAGTAAAATAAAAAAAATTCAAAAAAGTTTCAAATAAACATCAAACAGCCATCAACATCATTCAAACAAAACGAGCAAACATAAGCGGTAATTAAATATTTTATTTTTACTTGCAATTCGATGTTTATCGTTATCTAATTTAAACGCAAGCGGTTCGAACTGTCAACATTTATGGGACATACAAAAAAATTATAGCATTGCCTTATTTGTTTATATTGCTGACTCTTTTTAACTAGTAACTTTTTTTTTATATGCGTGCAGCTCTGTTTTTCAGTAAAAAATTTGTTGGGGAAAAAAATTGGAACATGTAAATCGTGCAGAAATCTGTTTTCGCATTCAGAAAAAAATCAACGCAAACTTGATTAAATATATTTTTTCTCCCAACGTCCTAAAAGCCTCTTGTTTTAATACTGTTTTTGGGTGTTAAAGTTGGCGTTTGTCTTACTATTTTAAAAAATGTGTGTGTTGCTAAGCTATACTTTTAATCCTTAGTGTAAAAGTATGTTCTTTTAATACTAGCAGAAAAATATTATAGTGAAGATCCAATGATATGTATAATGTATAGTATTTTTTTCTTTTTTTATTTCGGAAAAACTTTTTTTATTCATTAACTCAATATTTACATACTCATTTAAAAAAATTATTTGTTTTGGATATTAATGTTAAAAGTTTGAATAACTTGTTTGAACAGTTTGAACAACTTTGATAAAAATTAAGCAAACCGGATTTGTATGGGATCTTCGAGGCATAATATTTCTGCAGCAATGGTTTCCTCATTTTCTAAAGCAACATGAGCGGTTGTATTTTCATGATTTGTACTGTAGCTGGTACTAAGTTCATCGGATCATAATATTCTTATAGCAGTGTTTGTTTTATTTGTTGTGGAATCTTCTAAGTATCCCTCAGCTACAGTATTAGATTTCCAACCACCATGCCTTTTAAGGTAAGTGAAGTCACCGCCAGAATCTAAAGGAGTGTAGCTGAAGCCTGACGCAAGCAATGGCCGGTATATCCACTTGCATTTTTAAGTTTAAATACAATGCCACTTCTTTTGCAACGCTACTCGTTTTGTGAATGCCAACTATCCCAAATCCCCAAATAATTTTCCCCCAAAACCGTAAAGAGTCGCGATTTGATTGTTTTAGAGTTGGAAATTTTTACCTACAAAGCTAATTGAACGTCTTCAATATCATCTATCATTAAATGGACTAGTTCGTTGCAACGACATGCACCCCCTATAGTATTACAACAACCTGCAAGAAAAATACTAAAAATAAGTATAAATTATCTTTAAGTTTTAAAGCTTACCTTTTTCATTAAATATGTCTTAGCTTGAGCAAAATTTAAAAACAAGTCGAATTGTGCAAAACCCATGGGCCGACCCATCTTCCATGCCGGTATAGGCTAGCATGGAGCTTGCAATGTGCAGTTGGTCTTAAATCGGTCCTATAGCCGTACGTCCTCGAGTTGGCCGGAAGGCGTAAAGTAAGGACGTAAAAAGCATAACCGCGGAAGACCAGGGTGAGCCTTGAGCCCCAAAACAGATCGCATAGTTACCAATAAAAAAAAAATAAAAAATAAAAAAAAAAAAAAAGTCGAATTGTGTTTTATCGAGAACCCTGAATTTTTTTGTTGTGTATCCAATATTCTGTTTTTTTTAAATGGTCGCAATTTGGAGTATTTTTCGATATCTATACGCCATTTTTATAATTCAATGTGGCCTTAACCATTGAATACTGCGCTCAAAGAGTCCAACTTTTTATCTTCGTCGACAAATTGGCAAAGCATGCCAATTTGTCGACGAAGAATCAAAGTTCTTCAACACTTTCTGAATATAATCCAGATTGAACATTTTTTTCAGTACAAGACTGCCAAAACCGCTTATATACTACTCATAAATCTTACGTGATTTTGTTTGAACCACATCCGGTGGTAAATTTGATAAATCTTCTGATTACATTTTGTTCGCAAGAAAGAAAATATTGTAATTATAGCTTTGCAATTTGACGCGTACAATAGTCAAAGCAAACAAAAGTCATGGTCTCCTTAGTTTCACAAAATACTATATATCAACAAAATTAGTTTCAATTTTGAAGTTTTAATTACAAAATTTGTACTCACTCGTATAATTAGTTTACAATGAGCTTTTCTTCGTTGGAGAAAAAATAGTAGGTGTTATTCGGATTAAACGTGACTTTGTTTGACTCGCAATCTTTACTTTTGCTCGGCTATGCTGCGCTTCGCCTCGCAAGCAAATATAATTGCTCGTCACACAAAGTATCCATTTTAATCCTAATGACACAATGTACTATGATTCCGTGGAAATATTTAGATTGCGTATAAATATTAAAATGGCCAATTTTGATTGAATATCTTTTTAACTATAATCGTTAAATATTTCCATGGAATAAATAGTATATTGTATAATTAGGAGGAAAAGTACTGCATTCCCGGACGATAGTGGAGATTGACAACCACGGGAGTCCGGGAATGCACTTTTCCTCCGAATTGTACATATTTTTTTTTTCTCCGATCGGACTTTAAAACGAATATAAGCCCAAAATAATTTTTAGTATTATTCATTATTTATCATATTAAGAAATCAAAACAAAGTAAAAAATCGAAAATAACATAAAATTATTGCTTAGTTAGCCACGACATCGCAAGACATAAATACATTTTGTTTTTTTTTCTAAGGTTGTCAAGTTTGTGTACCTATTTGATTTATAAAAAACGTGTGAACGAAATTTAAGGGATATGGGAGTCAATTCGCGTTCCGTGAAATAATGAAAATGAAAAGTTTTTTTCATTAGCAATCGAGTAGGTTTGCATTCCCCATAAGAAATTTTGATTTCACACAGTAAAATTTAAAATTGCGTGCGAATGATTCAAACTACTAGATTGCCAATGAAAAAAACTTTTCATATTCATTATTTCACGGAATGCGACTTGACCCCATGGACAGTGAAAGCGAATTATCCTTATCTTGTACCCCGCCGGATATAGTGGAAGCAGCTAGTTCAGCTATAGTGATTTACTCCAGCAAAAATCGAAGGAAAAATACGAAAATGCTTATAAATGCTTATAAATGCATTTGACCTTATAAGTGTACTTTTATTTCTTCTAAACAATTAAAAATCCATACGGGAAAAAATTCACGGCCTAGGCCAGAAAAAATATTATTGTACTATTATTACTTGCTGCTTAGCAACAAATACAACATACTGTGCTGACATGTTCTACCATCACATTTTCGATACTTTATCGAAGATTATGTCTCGCTTTCCTGAACTAAAATGGACAACTGTTTCATTTATGAATTATTTCTTTTCTATTGCTATCACAACCTACTATAGTACAAATGCGAACAAATTGTCCTCTAATTTCGTTCAAGTATCGAAAACAAATTATTTCGTGATAGAAATGGAGTAGAATATCACAATTTTTCAATCTAGTAACCTGGTAAATGATATAAAATGTGAAATAGTGTAACATTTTATTCTAAAGAAGCGCGACATAATCTTTGATAAAGTATCGAAAATGTGATGGTAGAACATGTCAGCACTTTAATCATGAGCTTTTCGTTTCGAAAAAACAACGGAAAGATATATTTTTTCCTACGATCGGAGAAAAATATATTTAATCAAGTTTGCGTTGATTTTTTTCTGATTGCGAAAACAGATTTCATATGAAACATTTAATTAGTGCACAATTCACCGCCCGTTAGTATATTTTCTGTGAAATCAGCCATAAGTCATATATTTATCACTGCCTTGACTTAGATGATGGTGATTTTGATTCAATATTCCTTACGTATGAATGATAGCATAGGTTATTTACTGCTCGTGATGGGAATAGGGAATTGGGAAAAATATGTTCATAACATTTTTGTCTAAATTGCATTTTTCTGGCGTGCTGAGAAAAGTAAGTTTCATGTAAATATTTCCGAAACAAAGTTAAATGGGAAAATATTTTTCCCTATAAAATTTTTGTGGAATAAAAGTTTCCCAATTAACCTTGTTTTGAAAAATTTTGCTCTAAACTTATTTCTTCAGTAGGCCAGAAAAATACAATTTAGACAAAAATGTTATGAAAATATTTTTCCCAATTCCCTATTCCCAGGAAAATCTAGAATAATGCCACTGGTGTATTTTACTGATTATTGTTTTATTAAGTTGACGGTTAGGAGGGCAATATTGCGAAATGCTTTTCATCTTAGGTCGTGTTTCAATTGGTTTAAATACCGCATAAAAAGTTAAAAAGTTAAAAATTTATTTTGTGGTAATTTTTTTAACTTTTTAACTTTTTATCTGTTTCAACTGGTTAAAAATTTTGACACAAGGTTGCTTATTTTATGTGTAATTGTGAACATATATAGCAAATTTAAATATGAAAAAAATGTAAAATAAATACTTTTTAAATATATATTAGTCAATTATGGTCAGTTTAAATATATATTATTGCAATTTTTCTCAAAATTTGTACACGGAAAATTTTTGTTTACAAACAAATATTTTTGTCAGCCAAATGTTTTCTATATAAAAATTTTATCAGCTCTTGAAGCAGATAAAAAGTTTGACATTTTTATTCACCACAATTTTTAACTTTTTAACTTTTTATGCGGTATTTAAACCAATTGAAACACGCTCTTAGTTTATACATTTTAAAGCCTTCCACTTAATCGCAGAAAACCTTATTTATTCATGAATGAGTTTAACTGTAGTAACTTGTGATTTTGTTTACTGAGCTAGTTTTCACGAACTACATGCCCCTATTATGGTTCTTACCTCACCTTACCGAGAGACTCACCTCACCAATCCAAGTTGTGTGAGTTAGAGTTTTGTATTGTGGTTCTCGCTTTTATTTTGGTGAGATGTGTTGTTTATTATGACAATTTCCATTAGTTGTTAAGTTGGCATGTGTGTTTTTCATTATGAAATCTTATTTTGTGCCAAGAAATATTTTTTTTATTGTGCAATAATTTTATAAAATGAAATCCTATAAAAAAATTATTATGAAAAAAATCTTAAGTTTTCTGCCATCCATTTTGATTTTATTTGTCAAAGAATTACTATGAACTCACCAGTATATTGTTGGTGAGTATACCTGACCCTAAAGTCAGCTCACCGCACCAAGTATAATATCCAATATTTCAAAATGGTGAGCCCAAGTCACCACTATGTCGTATTTCTCGGTGAGTTGAGGTGAGGTGAGGTATTATTTCCTCCTTGAAGCAGCTGCGTTAAGGTGCCTTTATGGTTACGTTCGTTCGTTCGTTCAATCAAACAATTTGCAAAAAATGCAAAAGAAAAAAATCGTCAGTTTGAAGCAATATGATTGGTCGAAAAAAATTGTTTTAATGAACGATCGAATGCAGCCATAAAGGCGCCTTAAGTTATGCTTTATTTATATTTTTCCTTCTTCACATAAATCGTATTCAATTATTTTCTTTTATGCCGCTTTTGATTAAGGCGATTACGGTTTTAACATGAAATACAAGAATCTACCATCTAATTCCTCATCTTTATATCAATTGTTTCTTGTAACTCATGTTCATAATCAATCTGCCCCTGTTTGAATGGTAATGTTTAAAATTTCGCAGCCATTGCGAACCTGCCCACATTAGGTTATGATTAATTAGTTCTTTGGTTGTTTTCTGTTTTATTTGGTATGATGCCATGGATCTAGTTTTGTTAGGTTCGGTCTTGGTACTTTCAGATGGTTGAGCAAGATAAGTTAGTTTATGTAAGTTTACCATTGATAAGTAAGTTACTCATCTAACCTAGTAGCTCAAAGAAGTTTACTATCGTAGAATGCACGGCCCGCTTCGTTACCAGACCCATATGTTCTGAAAAGTCTATTATAAACTCATAAATGTCTTAACAATTAATGTCTAATAGAGTCTCGGAGCTTTTATGTTTTTATCAGCTTCAATTCTATACGTCTCTATTCTCTAGATCTCTTTGTTTAGTATTTCTTCGTTTTTGCTCGACTACTTCCTCAAATTGAAACCACCACTTCGGAGCAGCTTAATCAATTGTAGTATTTTAGTTCTTGGTAGGCAGATTAAAATGTAAATTTCTCGTCATCTGAAAGTCGCTGCAGAGTTCTTACTGTTAAGATTTTAGTCGTTATTCCTGAAATTTCTCTAAATTTGACGAAACATCATTGCTATATATGTGGGAAATACATACCTCTGTTTTCACTATAACTCATGACTTACAAGTAGGTAACATTATAGGTGTGATATCGTTTTTGGATGTGTCCGAGCTCTTCATATTACTCCATGAACTCTTTGTAATGGCAATTGCAAAAATCTTGCCATTTTCATATTTTTAGAATTATTTAATATGACTTTTATTCCCTTCTTGGTATGATTGCAATGCTTGCCATCTGTTGAACGTTTAAATGTATTTTGGAAATGCTGGTCAGTATACTATCAGTACGGTCAGACGTTTGTTTCGGTGGTGAATGTACATTTTCGATTTTCGAAAACCTTTTGGAAGTTTTTCAATTTCAATATTAGTAGTGGAACTGGAATGTTGTAATCAGTTGCCGCGCCTTTCCCCCTTAGTACAAATTATTTTGATCATTTCATTTTTGAATTTCTCCTAGCTTTTGTGGTTACTCATGCGTGATTTTATTTACCCCCAAACACTTTTATGACCAGCTGAAATTCTCAGTAGAAGCGCGATACTACTTTTTAACGTTGAATTTTTGTTTGCTCATATTCCCAAAATTTTGAAATCTAATTTATTTGTTTTTAATTTGTTGTAGTTGGCTGCACTTGAAGTAATAAAATTTGCTCATAGGTAATGGGAATCTTCGCAATTTGTTGCTATTTTCACTGGCGCTCGTGGTACAAGCACATAACCCCTTATCTTCTGGTAGAATAGCAACGATTTACTATAATCTTGAGTCGTTAGAGATTCGTTGCATTACTGTCGTTATGGAGCAATTGATAATGTCATACTCCGCACTGTTTGTGTGTTGGATTTTAGAGAGTCTCTGCAGAACAATTCGAGTAGGTCTTTGTCGTAAATGCGGTTGGTTTTAAATTTCCCACTATCATGAATATGGAGACCCTTTTTGCGCCTCTCTCTATTCTCTCTCTCGCTCAAACTTTCTTGAATAGAACATTTTTAAACTAAATACACTTGAATCTCGATTATCCGGGATGAGCGGGACCGGAGGCCTCCCGGATAATCAAAAATCCCGGTTAATCGAATTAATCGTTATTATAGACTAAAAACACTAGGAAATTGATCGCAGTTTTGCACTTATATTTATATTTTAATAATAAATATCAAAATCACGTTAATTACTTTATTATAAAAAATATGTAACATAAAATCAAAATATGTAATTACGAATTTATATACATATGTATGTAAATACCATTTCATTTAATAATTCTGTTTGAAACGATAAAAAAATTAAAATACTATCATAAAAAAATTAGCTTTCATTAGCTACGGAAAAGACAAATTTAAATTTTTCTGAAAAATTCCCGGTTAATCAGATGAAATCCCGGTTAACCAAAAGACTAAAAAAAATTGGATGCGTACGAAAAATCCCGGATAATAGAGGTTCACGGATAATCGAATCCCGGATAATCGAGATTCAAGTGTAAAATAATTTTTTTTAATTTACAATTTATTTGGTTAATAATTGGTTGAATTCAAGAGGAAGAGCATGTGAACAGCCGCATAAACAAAAAATTCAAATGGTGAGACAATAGTTTCTGATATAATTTCAGATTAACATATTTTTTCGTAAACATAGAAATCCTCTTATGTTAAGGTTATCTAGCTAGTTAGTTCACCACGAATTGAGTTATAACGGTGAACAGATCTCTTCAAATAATCAAGTGATAATCGAATGTAGTAGTAAGTAAAAAAGCAGGTGCTCAAGGCTTCCTTTCGGTTATTTGGAGGAAAGTTTTAAGAGTTTTATTATTTCAAGTACAAAATATCTTCTTTTCCTTTCTTTTACATAGTAGAATAAAGTATAGTAATCATGAAAATTTTTGACCTCGATATTTTTTGCAGACTTACCATTCGCTACATGGCCCAAGTAACAAAAATGTGCTTATTTGTTATATTTGTGCTATATTTGTTCGGAATGGCATTCTCGAAAGTGTCAGCATCCATAGAAGCTTTTTCGTTTTTTTGCAAATATTTTGGAAAGAATATCATATACAAGAAAAACGACCATAAACTAAAAAGTTCTAATTGAAATTTGCAACAATACCGGTTCAGATCAGTTTTCTAAGATTTAAGCGGAAATGTCGATGTTTGACCGAGTATTTTTCAACAAAAAATCGAACCTGAACGTAAAGCCTAAACTGATTGATGTATCAGGATGAACTTTCATTACCCATTCTTAGTAATGATTCATTCTTGATACTGGAATATGTTATTGATATTTGCATAGCTCATGGGCGCAAGTAAAAAAAAATAAATAATATAATTTCGAAGTAATGAACTGTGCAATACTCATTTCTTTATTAAAAGATACTCAGAACGAATCAATCTATTTTGAAAGAAAATTATTGGGACATAATCCATTTCATAACCATGACTAATGATTGAGTCGGAACAGTTAAACTTCACAAATTACCAAATACACTTATCATAAAACAGGTAACAAACTAGATTAATCCAAATCCTAGTAAATTACTTACCTACCACTTATGTATTATGGTAATTTTATTGGCCTACATAACCCAATTCTAAAAATTGTTATTACTACAATTACCACAAGCAACGGTTACACAACTATTAAATTCGTAAATTATGTATATAAGCCACAAACAAAATGGAAAATCCCCATTTAACATTACTCTAATTATTTTACATTTACAAAGCCCAAACGCTTTATAAACTTAAATACGTTTATTACATAGTTGAAAACATTTTAAGTTGTAAATGATTTTAATCACCTCGGGGAACAAAACCCAGAAACACTTTGATATAATTTAAGTTCATAATTATTTCGAGAGGTTATTAAAAGCTCATATCACCACGGTACATAAAATGTTTTAAAATTGTATTATTCTGTTAGAATAAAAAAAATCGTCGAAATTGAATGTTGACAGACAGCCAACAACTGACAAAATTTCATTACAAAAATGATTTTCGTGCATTACTATTTTATTTGTAGTATGGGCATGCTGAATTCCAAAAATTTATTTTCCCAGCCGTCATACAAAACATACAAAAAAGTTTTGATTGGGTATTTTTTGTAAAGCTTTTATTTTTGGAATAAAAAGCAACATAAAATACAGAGAAAATCTAAACCTTGAACGCTTTAATATATTCTTTAGAAAATATTAGACAAAAGAAACGCAAACTTTATCGAAATTTTCCTTTATTTGGTGATCTTGGGCATAAAAATAGACTGAAAGCTCAATAAGATGTCTGGACTTATAATTTTTTGAAATTCTATATTTAAAATGATTTTTTAACTTTTTAATTATTTTCATTTTTTTTTTTCAGGTTTATGCTAGTGTTAGTGTGTTTAATATTTAGTGTACTGTCAACGATCGATCAATATACAAATTTTGCAAATGAAACCCTATTTTGGATGGAAATATGTTTGGTCGTATTTTTTGGTGTGGAATATATTGTGAGGTTATGGTCGGCGGGATGCCGATCAAAGTACATGGGATTTTGCGGACGATTACGTTTTATAAGGAAACCAATTTGTATAATAGGTAAGTACAGCTCTTGTAAATATTTCGTATTTGTTTTTTTTTTTGAGAATGTAAATTAAAATTGATTTTTCTTGCTAAATAACCGCGGGGAAAATATTTATTAAAAAATTGCTTCGAAATGAGAAGACGTATTTTCCTTTAAAATTACGTAGTCATCAAATCGAGGCATTTTTTTTTTAATAAAAGATTGAGCGTTCTAAGTTCTTATCTTTCATATCTACATAATTTACCTTAATAAAATAAAAATTATTTTCTGCTTTTAGATTTTAAGAAAAAATCATGGAAATTAGTTAAATTTTACAGGATGCATCGAATCCAGCAAAGCAGTTTCTCTAAAATCATATTTTATTAATCTGAAAACAATAACAACATTTGAAATTTTTAGAAATTATATTTTAAAAATCTCAAACTTCGACCAATAAAATTCCAGTTACTTGTTGATAATTAAATTGAATGTAATTCGCAATTTTTTTTATTAGATATCGAAAATAATTCCAAAAGAAATTCGTAATTTAATAATCAATAATTGATAAAAATGGAATTTTGTGGAGGCACAACTATACATGCAATAAATGTACATAGGTCACCAATGTACGAATATTTATTCAATTTTAAAAAATTTTGCTTCTGGACATTAATTTTTATGCTTTTTGTTAAAAAAATAACAGAACAATATTTCCTTTTTTGCTATTGTGTTATTGTTGTACATACAGAATTGAAAATCTATTGAAAATATATAGAATTATGGACAACAATGGGAAAATGTATGTAGATTTAGTGAGAAAGAGAAAAGGTTGTAAACGAACAAAGCAATTAAATTTGGATAAAAATTCAGAGCAATATTGCCGAAGGTTGTTATTCGAGTACCCTAAAGTGTCATAAATAATAAATTTGTATTTCCTTCAACTGATTTTATGCTTTAATAGGAATACGTCATATTCTAGAACTGACAAAAATTTAATGTTAAAATTCAAATATGTAATTTCCTTCATTCGTCAGCAACCTACCGTAAATTTTTGACAAAATTCTTACTTAAAAAAAGGAGTAGATATGTGTTGACCAACACCCGACTTTCTTTACCACGAATGTGTACATTCATAGTCCGCGGATACACCAAGGGGTTTCTATAAAGTGAAAAATGAAACTTACTGCATTTTCGGAAAAACTGTCTTTAATAATTAAAAATCGTTATTCCTGCATAAATTTCACAATACCACTAGAGTCAATAGAGTTTTCCTTTGTTGAAAATTTAATCTTTAAATTTATTTAAAATTTTTAATTCTTTCTCGGTTTTTGTAAATTCTAAAATTTTCAACATCACACAAAAATTTAAAAGCTCCCATGGAAGCTGCCACTAACTGATGTATATAGAATACCATCAAATTTCGCAAGGTTCTCCCAATTAATGAAAAAAGTTTAAGTGAGAAGTTTCAATCCGAATACTCGGTCATTTCCGGTAAAATTTAAACTTTCCAAAATATTTGCAAAAAACGAAAAAGAATGCGACGAAGAGATATCCTTAATTAAACGAAAAAAGGTGTTTGCCAAAATCATAATTTCTCCTCTTAAAGTTTGAAAACCTGATCTGTACCGATATTGTTTCAAAATTAATTTAGAACTTTTAGTTCTTAGTGGTTTTTCTCGTAAATGATATACAGTATCGTTCGAACCCCGAAAATTAATGAAACAAATTATTTATTAAATTTTTTTATTGAAATGAATATTAATAATTTATGTGTCCACCTTTGGCCTTTATGACATCTTGCACACGGTTATTGGCCTCAAATTAATTAAATTTTGGTAATTTTCTGTTATTTGTGGATCCGGGAACCAAACCTCGATAACAACTTCCACCATTTTTTGTACTGTTGTAAGTCTTGTTTCCGAACTCTAACCTTACAAATGGCCCATAAATTGTCTATGGGATTTAATTCCGGTGGATTGCCATTCTATTCGAGGCATTCAATATTTATCTGTTCGAGGTAATTCGTTACAAAGTTCGATTTATGACATGGCGCTAACTGAATCATGCTGAAAAGCACACCAACATCTCCTTTTTCCAAATTACATCATCAATGGCTTCAACTGGTATTATAGACTGCCAGGGCTTTTATACGAAAAACATCTCCAAAACATCTTTTTTGGTTGATGTTTGAATTTTTGTTTGAAAAACAATTCATGTTCACATTAATTTGAACGATATTGTACTTTTCAAAATATTTGCAAGCAACGAGAAAGCTTCTTTGGGAGCCTTTTATTGGAAATATTTTGTGCAAGAAATATTGCAAGTGGTACCATGTGGTCGTTAAAATATTCTGTATTGTACTTTTTGCGAAAATTTCATGTAATAAATTTATTTATTAATAGAATAAAAATTTGAATATAAATCCGCAATTCCTTATCTTCTTCTTCAGATAAATCGGTTCGTAGTAAGCGACATACACGATAACCAACTATTTGAAGGTTCCCTTAGCATCGTCCGTCCATCAGTCCCTTAATCGGTGGACGGACGATTTTAACAGAACTTCAAATATTTGATTATCCACAAGGTCCAATCTCTATTGACGCCAAATCCGAAGGCTGTTTTTGGTACGATTTTGTAAATGAAGAATGTGTTCAAGCTAACTAAGCCTTGATTATTTAAATGTTCCAATTATATCGATGCTAACGAGAGACAGCATCATATGTAACGCATATTATAATATAATTTTATAGATTCTAAGAACGTTTCGTTGTATTTTTAGAGTTACAATACAATTAATAAAACATTCCATCGCTGCTGCCCGGATTTAAATAAATTTTGATAAAATTTAATTTATTAATTGTCGACTTTAGTTTAAAACGGTAGCCAAGAACTACTCAATGCAAAAGTTGGTTGCCTAAATTGTTTTCTAGAACTATTCAGATTAAAGTCGGCAACTTTTCGTCCTTAAAGAATTTAAAATTCAATGAAACACAATATAGTACATACAAGCAACATAAAATGTTATGTCGAACTGTACAGACAGTAAATACTTTTATTGACCTTGCTAAATAGAGTCCATACGCAGTTCTATCCAGACAGTTGGTAGCATTCACACGTAGAGAGTACTTACTGTACAGTATACAGCAAAAATTAACTTTCCAGACAGCATTGTATTTATAGCTTTCACACGCGTGGACAGCAAACAAATCGGCTATTTCACCACTTTCAATAGTTTATTACACCAGATGTGTTTTGGTCAACCTTGCATACTTTGTAATAATTATTTTTTGTGTCAGATTAGACGGAATTGGCTTCAATCTACCGTGGTCGCAGTGTTTACAATTAGAAATGTTGTAAATTTTCAATTTTGATTTTTTTTCAAAACTTCAGTATATCGTAAAAACATTTCAAATTTAACAATTTAACAAAAAATATGTTATTGTTCAATGTAGCCACCTTAAGCGCGGATAATAGCATCGAGTCTGTCCGAGAAGGCTTCATACGCTGCACGAATGGCGTCGACCGTCTCTCTTATTTTTAGTTAATACTCGGCCCTCCAGAATGGAGTAAAATCCATTGGGTAAAATCCATTGAGTTTAAGTCCGAGGAATATGGTGGCCATTGTTGGTGAAGAAATGATGCTGGAAAGTTTTTTTTCGTAAAAAAACGTTGGGTTTCACGTGCTTTAGTGGATGGTGCCGAGTCTTGTTGAAACGTTCAATGGCTTCTAGCAAAGCATCGTTTAGATTTGTTGATTAACCTTTACGTTCAATGAAAACGAGTGGTGAGTCTTGTGGCAGTTACCGTGGCCCAAACCATCATTGATGCAGGCGCTTGCTTTCGCAAAGCAATTCGCTGGTCTAAATTGTATTTGATTTGCACCATAATCAAACATGATCGTTTTGATTGTTTCCATATTGCTGAACCGTAAAAATTTTTTCATCAGAAAAGACCAAATTCTCAAGCTCGCGACGTACAAGTGCCTTAGCGTACTTCCTTGAATGCAGGTGTTATATAGCGTTTTTTGATGCTACCAGTATCGTTGTAACGTCTAATGGTCCGATACACAAACATTTTGTTCTCTTGTAAATACAAAGCAATAACATTGTTGCGTTTGCATTCCATTTCGATAACTTCTTTTAACTGTGACATAAAACGAAAAGTTTCTGTAAACAACTTAACAGACTGATGCTTGCTCATTTGGCTGATACAAGTTTAAATCACTAGCAAATTGAGTTAAAAAGTAGCACGACGGTGCTACAAAAAATGAAAATTTACCAAAAATGATAGTTCACCAAAAACGACAATTCACCGTTAAATACGTCAAATGAGTTGTGGCACTGTTGTGTTTGTATTTTGTAACATATTTCCGTTTGCACAATTTTGATAAAAATTTGAAAGAAGTGTTCGAGTATCATGAAATGATAGTGAAGAGTCCCAATTTCTGCAAAGTTAGTCTAAGAGTAAGGTTATTTTTGTTGTGTAATTTTCTTATTTTGTTGTGTTCTTTATTGTTTTAAGGATTTGGTGACTTTTATGGGACTCTAACGTGGTTCTGACAAACAGACCGCTTTACAAGAATCAAGAATGATCAGTTACATTTAAATTGGTGAATTTCCAATCCATTTCCGAATGTTTTACTTGGAACCTAATTTCCCCACGCACAAAATTCCAATTTAAAATAGTCGACTACTCTTCGCACTTCTTCTTTGATCTGTAATGCGAACTGTTCCCGGAGAGCATTTATACTGCTAAATACTTTAATCTGGTGCTAATGTAAGACTGTGTATTATTGTATTCAATATTAGGGTAATGCAAAACGGCTAACAGTATGTAGTCCCACGCAAAAAATAATGGACCTGTAATTTTACTATGACATTTCTAGGTGTAATTCTAATGCGTATTATCTCATGCTCTGATATGCGTGTAGTAATTTAGGCATGTCATGTCCAGTTGTAGTGGTGGACTTTTTTTTAAGACGTATGTGAAGTTATTACATAAAATAAAAAAAGAACATCAGGCAACACTATAATCAATAAAAACCCCATTTGGTCTTGTGTGGTTAGCAACTTTTAAAAACTGTTATAGAAAAGTTAGAAAACAAATTTGTGAAATTTGTGGCCCTGGACCAGATGTATATATACAACTCGTATTTGAACAAAAATTACATTTAAATTTCACACGTTAAAAGTATAAATTTGTCGGATTAACGCTGTGTGAAAAAAATCGTTCCATAGAAACTTTGTGAAATTGGGCTCGTGTGTAATCCGAGAAACTTATACTTTTAACGTGCAAAATTTAAATGTAATTTTTATTCAAATACGAATTGTATGGATATATCTGACCCAGGGCCTAATTTCACTGCCACGAAACGATTTTTTGCAAACTTTTCTAAAAGTTTTTAAAAGTTGTTTCAAAAGGCTAACCACACAAGAGCAAATAAGGTTTTTATTGATTAGAGTTGTCTGATGATTTTGTTTTATTTTCAGGGATATTATCAAGTAAGCCTTCTCAATTTCCTCCCGGCGTACATTTCATGGCTATCACCTCGAGTCGGCTTATTAATTCATATTGTATGCGATGGTGCTGTTAATAGTAATATAGATCTGTTGGATTAATGGTCAGCGCAGTTTTCGAGAATTTATTTGGGTAGTCACTGTACAGAGTTAACTAAAAGTTAGTGGTAATTTTTTCTAAAAACAAAATAAGAATAGTTTCCTCTACCAATTTGCCATGGGGAACTTACGCCAAATTTACAAATACTTACGTCAAACGCTTTTCTTCAAGGCGGGTGGTTTATATATTTTCGATGCATAGTTTTCATCAGAGTGTGACGGTGATTGATTATTTTATGTTGCGTACATGACATCGGAAACAAATAGTTCCATACTCGCAACGAACTCAAAACGAATCAAATTATGTGAAATGCTTTATACCACGCATAATAGTTCCGAACTGGAGTTGAAATTGTTTTAACTTTGTTGTTGTTTTAATACATTTTGTGTGATACCATGGTATTTTTTCCGAACTAACTCGCGATGTCATGTACGCAGTCTCAAAGCTGAAATTTATTTACAATGTGACGTGCTTCGATTGTACATTTAGGTGTTTCGTAGAAAAAACTGGCTTATAAAAGAAAACTGATTGCCAACGCCTTGCATAATCCTTGTCAAATCTACATTCATTATGTATCGTTATAATTAAAAATTAAATTTTATATTCACCGACCAAATGGCACAGTGGTTAAGCTTTGGCGTTTGGATCGGGAGGTACCGGGTTCGAATCCCGATAGGGGCAGGATGCAAAGTGAAATATCATCGACAGATTACGATCTGTGGTGAAATGTAACACATCTATGACCCCCTGTCGGTGTGCAAAACCCATGGGCCGACCCATCTTCCATGCCAGTATAGGCTGGCATGGAGCTTGCAATGTGCAGATGGTCTTAAATCGGTCCTATAACCGTACGTCTTCGAGTTGGCCACGAGGCGTAAAGTAAGGACGAATAAAGCATAATCGCGGAAGAGCAGGGTGAGCCTTGAGCCCCAAAACAGATCGCATAGTTACCAATAAAAAAAAAAAAAAAATAAATAAAATGTTATATTCATTGCAAATGATAAGAATATAGGGCAGCTTCTGTTTTGTAATTCTTTTTTGTTTCATTGAAGGAATACAAATTTTACACTGACTCGATTCTCATTTACATGCATCTGTGTATAAATCCACATGTGCAAAATAAATCATTCGCATTTTACAAAATTGACCCTTAACTGATAATTCATTCATCATGGATTTTTGGATCTTCAAACTACAAACGCACTATTAAATTGCTCAGAGGAACTGTCGGATTCACGGGCCGAATCTTGAAAAGTATATTTATATTGTTCAAGATCACTTGTGATCTTTGTGTGCTTGTGTAACCCGTAAGTCTTTACAATCTCTCTTTCATTTCATTCACCAATATATTGTCCTTAGTGAACATTCATCAGAGTCTCTAGCATGATAATTCATTATCACTTATAATTAAGAGGTAAATCATCCAATACAGGCCACAACCTATGTATTTGATTGAATTAATCGCCCACAATAACACCCCCCCCCCCAACATTTCGGTATACACACCCCTTTTAAACATATTCGTAAGTTATGACCTAGTCAAATTTAAACACTCAATTCTCTCATTACACACATGCACATCAATCATCCAATTCGTTCGAGAAGCCATACTGCAATATGGCCCCAAGTTTACACCAAAATCAGGCATTCTGTTACCTGAACCAAGCATTCTTGAGCCCATTGCAAGGCTTCTTCTATGGCGCTCTCAGTAGCATCAGGACAAAGTCATCTGCAAATTGCAGAATAACTTTATTCGAGGAATTAATGCTAAGAATCGAGGTCTTGTGCTGGTTAAAAAGGATCGGTGAGATTTTACTAGCTTGGAGTTGGCCTATGTTCTTCTCTCCCTCCTATACTCTCTTCCGCTAGAGCCAGTGAAATATTCCTTAGATTTTGCTCATAGATTAAAATCACATACGTATACAAATCTAATTGGAATTCTGCTAATTCCAATTGAAATTTTACAGCCTTTCTATATAGTTGTGTGGAGTCAAATATATTGGAGTACACTGTTATGATTTTTAATTTGCGAAATTCTCAATGAAAAGTAAAATATTATGTTTGATTTTACATTATTTTAATTAGTTTAGAAATCATAGAACACATTTTTAAATAAATTACAAAATTTGTACATAATTTTAATTCAAAACATTGAAATAAAATAAAAGTGAGATAGAAACAAGAGACAGATATATGTACATTGAATTGACGATATTTAAAAAACAATCACATCAAGATAAGTTTAACAAAATCGATCAAATTTGATCAGTATATTTATAAGGCGTATATCAAATTATCTTAATTAAAATGGCCGAAAAATATTGTACCTTATAAATAAAGTACAAATTAAAATTTTAATTGATAAATTACGAAGAAAAAAATATTATTGTAACATAACCATAAATGTTTAACCAAAATTTTGTACTAAAACCGTCACGCAAACCAAATATACTTAACTCAAACCATTTATAGATTTTCCACAAAAACTCCAGAGATTTTGCCAGAGTTTAAAAAATATACCGAATCAACTTACGAATTTAATACTTTTAGGAGCTTACTTTTATCAGACAGTCCTTTTACAGCAGTAACACTTAATAATAATTTGTAGGAATAAACCTGAAGCAGTGCATTATTAAAACAAGCTGGGTTAAGGTAGCTTAATCAACTACTTCACGAATTAGCGATAATTGAATCACAATTCACAATCTACAGATATGGTGGTCAATGGTCAAAATTTAGTAAGAAAAACCAAAAAGTCTCCTGACTACTGATAGTTGACTCCGACCTGAATCACAAACATCGGAAATGGCTAATATTGGGGATAACGAATTAGCTGAGGGAGAGAAATTTATACTTATTATTTTCTGATGGAAAATAATAAGTATAAATGTACATGTAAAATGGTAGGAAAAAATAAAACAATTCAACCCCTCCGGCATTCCTGAATGCCTCATCAGAAACATGTTCCGATCAGCCCTGGACTAATCACACATTAATCCGAAGTTACAAAACCTCACAAATGCGGTGGTCAAATTCCTGAATTCGATGTAGCAAAATAAAAATAATTAAACAGCTCGTACATAAACGGCCTTTGTGCTTTAAAATAAATTTGGTTAGCTGCTGACCAAACCATATAACATGGAAGCCTTTGGATCCGAAATTACAAGACAACATCATATTTAATTAGGTAATAACCCGCTGTGTATATATATCCTTAATTTAAAAAACTCATTTCACACTCCCCGCCACCCAAAAATAATCTCATTCATTTTTTTGTGACTGGGTGACATTTCTCATATTTTCACCAAATTAGTATCAATTTAGTGTTAGAAGTAATTTTGCTTAGTAATCAAAATAAATTATTTCTTCTTGTACTATTTAAGCAGAAGCAGATAAGTAGTCGGAGAATGATGGTATAAAAATACCAAAACATAACATAATACAAATCTCAGTTGGTTGTCTCGACAAAAAACTGACAGCTTCTGTGATTTTATTTATTTTTCAAAGCAAACTGAAAAAAAAAAAAATAACAATTAATCACTTTCATAATGATACTCTAATATAACGTCGCTCCTCTAACCGTATCATGGAATGATAAATACAGAGAAAATATTTTCATAAGGGTGTACGTAGGTAGGTTGGGAAAATTGAAAAAAAAAAATCATTTTCATATATACGAGTATATGTATATCGTGTATCGATTTGCTGTTATTAACTTCAGCAACTCAATAAGCCATCCTCTAACTTAGTCATACACATAAATCATTTGGCACTCACACTAAAGTCACTTTCACGTTGCAGAAGCAGACCATTATATTCCATAATGTTGGTTTTTAAATTATCCCGTTGGATAAATAAACAACTGAGAAATTTTTCTTTTGTTTTACTTTTATTGAGGTAACTTTGTACTTGACTAAATCGATATTTTCACTTGTTATCGCAATTCGTCCTGAAACTGAAACAAAACAAAATTTTGTTTCCCTTTTATAACAGTGTTACGAGTATAACTTAATTTAAACTTTTTATTTGACTTAAATATTTCTGCATGGAGGGTAGATTATCAAGCAGTTTGTTTGTAATTTAATTTATTTAATTCGTTACAATGTGCGGCGTGGATTTGACGTCGACCGCAAATTTACGAAAATGATGAATTATGCTTCAAGCTAATTAATGTTTCGTACAAGATAATTAAAAAAAAATTGCATATGTATTCGAGAAACTAGGTTGTTTTTAGAAAATTCATACATGCTAATACCATTACCGTTATCTTATCGCTGACTAATCAACCGCAAAAAAAAACAAAGACTTGTTTTATGCCATTAGGAAAATGTCTCAATATGCGATGTACGCGAAGAAAATGGAAAATGTTATTAAAAACATATTAAATTTCACACGCTAACTTATTTCCGTTTTAGTACTTATTTAGAACACGTATATGGCAAAAAAATATTACCAGTACGTATAATGGAAATTCTAATGTTATAATTTTCAAATTGACCCAAATTTTAAGTTTTACATATTTCCTTGGAAATATCCGAGTACAAACATACCGTACATTACACGTACGTCTATTCTTTTTTCACATAATACGTTTGTACAATTTCGGAAGTTCATATCACAACAAATTTAGAACTCGATAACAAAAAATTGTTCATGGCATGATAGTTAATGTTTTTCCTCTAGATATAGTTTAACACAAGATCTGCAAACCCCTATTTCTTATATTAATATTTTCCATTCGTAATTAAAACGAAACAATCGAAAATTATTTCTTCGTGACATTTTTTAACATGATGGAATGGAAGAACAATTTTCCGGTTGACCTTTTTTGTGCCTATATACTCGTATATTCATTCTGTTTGATGAACATTTTCTAGAGTTTTTCTGTCGAAAACTATCTTAGTTGTGGTGTCATTAAAATGTCATTTGTGTTATATAAGCTTTGCTATAGATAAATAAAGAGACAGAAGTTATTAAAGAAATTATAGGAATGCTAAATGGAAATTTACGATGACTATTATTTGTATGTTCGTGCAACAAGATGCTAAATAAGTACGTACTTTGTATTATATGGTAAATACCTTCTTCGACAGTTCTTATAACTATATAGATATAGAAATGCATTATACTTAAATTGTCTTTATTACTATTTAATTAAACCTTAGAGTGCATGTTTTTACGGATGGCTCGCAGCCGACCCGTAGATTTAACTAAGCACGCAGAGACCGTTATCACAGTGATTTTGCCGGCTAGATCTCAGGGTTTTGGGCCGTGGGGCAGTTGAGGCTTGCTTGTTCCTGGCCTACACCGTGGAACAGAATCAAAATGCAAAGAGCAAATTAAAAAAAAACTGAAATTAAATTAGGAACTCTAGAATTCGTTGGACGAATGCGGTGACGACCGAATCTCCCCGAGCGACAAGTACTCAGTCTGCTGAAGAGACCCCCGAATGACCCATCGATCCCGGAAGGCCAATGCCCAGCCACAACGAAGCAGCATAATAGGGTCGGGACGTTTTTTCAACAGATCGAACCTCTCTTCACCCGGAGAGACCTCCAGCGATTTCCCCATGGAGGCGACACATATGCTGGACTCACCACTTCGTCCCAGTGGATGTCCTTCCAAGAGGATGAAGGGAACTGAAAAGCCTAGCGTTTAAATATGGCACCGACTTCCAGAAAGGAATTGAACGCCGTACGAGTTTTTATTAGAAAATGAATTTTGTCCGACAGAAAAAAGAAGAGAAAAACGGCTCCTGAAATTAAAAACGTTGACTTAAAAATGTGGTTTTTATATCAAAAACTGGACCTTTTTTAAGTCATACTTTTAACAAATTTATTTAATTTATTTAGATACACAGTTTTGACTTAAAACTCAAAATGAAAACATGACTTTTATTTTAATTTTCCATTACAGCAAAAAATGGTTGAAAAACCATTATTCAATATACGTAATTACAGAGTCAGCACTCGAATTTTATTTTTGAAAATCCAAACTTGACTGCACAAAAACCAAAAAAAAAACCTCTCGCACCACAAAAATATTATAGAAGAATAATTTCTTATGCCTTCGCGCGTGTCACTTGCACACTCTTTCTCCCCTGCATCAGTTGCGCACACCAAAACAAGAAAACACAACAAACGCACTCTTCTATCTTCTAGTCGCTCGCACACACGTTCAAGATACACATTGGTCTCGCTCTTGAATTATTATAAATTCACACGACACTACGTGTGAATAAAGAGGCTTATTTCCAAGAAACAAACCACTTCAGCAACAATGTCATAGAACAGATGGCAATGCCGTCACGAAAAGGCATCACACATTCTATGAAATGAAATTAAAAATTCAAAAACAAAATTAAATAAGGAATAATGTTATGACCCCTCAGGGATTGTAAAAATTATTTTTATCGCTAAGTTCTCAATCTTGCCGTGAGTTTGAACGTGGTCTGTCATATAGTTTGTTAACAGTGCTCTATTTTGTTCATCCCAAGTGTGTTTTGTGATTTTCATAATGAATAAAAATATCGAATTTGTCTCAAATTTTTGTATTACAATTAAATTTCGTGTACTGAATCGCTGAAAATATTACAGAAGGCTTACGGTGGATCTATTTTATCAAAAACACGTGCATATGAGTGGTACTGTCCATTCAAAAGCGGTCGAGATGTGGTGGAAGATTTACCTCGCTCTAACATCCAAACCACGTCAAAGTCGACCAAAAGTCAAGGTAATCTTAACTGTTTTCTTTGATTATCGCGGTGTTGTGCACTCGGAATTCTTGTCAGAAGATCAGACGATTTGTGAAAAGAAAACTCATGGATTTTGCACCACGACAATGCACAATTTCTGGCCAAAATCTCAACAAATATCATCGAACAACCACCATATTCGGCTAACTTTTTCTCTTTCCAAAACTCAAATTACCACTTCGAGGCACCCGTTTCCAGTCGATAGAAAACACAAAAAAGAATTCGTGGCGAGAATTGAAGTCGATTGTGGAAAATGCTTTGATGATTGGATTAGTTGTCGATACAATAATAATGAATAATTTTTTTTTATTGACCGATTCCCGTTACTTTTTGACACAATGTATATTTATTTATTTATTGGTCCTCTATTACAGCGTTGCACTCAATTTTTATTACTCACTTTAATACAAATTACACGGTCGTGTCTTTAATTCAGTCCATTGTAAACTGCTCAACATACATTTTTTATGAAACTAATTTTATCTGCTTATATGACATAATTTCTTTAAAATTAATAATAAAAATTTTAATGTGAGAAAAAACGATGGAATGACGTAATACAAATTAAACTAAAAAATTGATTACAGTTTGAAAATTTTATAACACAAACATTTTATTTTAAAATTTTATTATGGCGTTTCAGTTTTATTACTTGTATCTTGTAGGTTTGATTCCAGATTAATGATTTAACGGACATTTTTAATAAATATGCGAAATATTAGATAACATTTCCAAGTGAACATCTTCAGAATTGACAGTACAAATTATTGAAAATAATCAAATTCCGTTTAGTTTCAGTAAGTAAGCCATTCGATAAGAGGTAGCGCTATTGGGTTCGTCGATTGCTTTTTTTAAATGGTACTACTTTTAATGAACACGCGTGAAGTTCCATGTAGATCTGTCAACTCATTCGTATATTAACAGCTGTTCAAACTTGCCGTGGCACAGTATTTTTTTACAATGGAAAAAATTATAATCGTGCAATAATAAAATTCCACCTACTGTTCTAATTGAGGGTGAGGAGACCTTATACACTTTTAACAATCGTTTATGAATTTGTTTAGGTGCACGATATTCAACTTTTCTATTATAAAAATACTGTGAGACGTCAACTTTGAACAGCCGTTAATATACGAATGAGTTGACAGATCCTACATGTAATTTCACTCGTGTTCATAAAAAAGTAGTACCATTTTTAAAAAAAATAAAACGACAAACCCAATAGCGCTATCTCTTATCGAACGACGAAACTTACTGAACAACCTACTAGATGACTTGGAGTAAGGTAAAGTGCGGTAAAGGAAATTGTACATAGACAAAAATTGTGAAACCGTTAAAATGTGTATAAAATTAGTAAAAGGCGTTTAGAGTACCGTATTTTCACTTAGAGGTAATGGTTTGTCATCTATTTGTAAACGCTGTCCAGAACCTGTTAATATATTTAGCTCGTCCGTTATAAAACTTGAAATATTTATCAAAATTACAAAGTTTCTAGTATCTACAAAACGCAGTAAAATCTACCATAATTATATCACATTCGCTATAGATTCAATAGATTGGATGATCTATTTGAGCATGTTAGTGAGAGTATGTGGACATCTCCAGAATTGGCTGGAATGTTGTTTGAAACCGGCCAAAAATGCTCAGTTTCTAAATATAATTTTTAATAGAACGAATCTAAAAAATATACATTACTTAAATCTTAGAAATATGTCTATGCTTTACCTTCCCAAATCTTTAGATATCTCTAGATTCGGCGGCACAGCATTTAGAATATCGTGTTCAATAAAAACGCAGTGTGTAGAGTAAAATTCATCTGGGTAGAATATAAAAAACACAATGCATTTTTTGACAGCGGCACTGCCTCTTCGGGTTAAATTAAAAAGTGAACCCTATGTAGTTTTAATTTTTGTTGGAAATATTTTTTTAAAGAAATTATCAATTTCAATTGTGTGTTAGTTGATGAACTTGAGGGGTGTACATATATATATATATATATATATGTTATGGCCAACACACCCGAAATTGATTCTTTCCTTGGAAGGCCTTTTTACATTTAACAAAACCGAAGGATAAAAAAGGAGATTTAGTTATAACAGAGAGAGGTTCTATTTGCTTTTGTGTTTCTTCTATAGCTTCCTCTTGAAGGAAGATTTGCACATAGCAAACGATATATGTGGCAGATTGTGCCTTGTCGAGCGAGTCCATCCGCCTTTTTATTTCGTCGTTTTATTTGTTCAATACCTTCAGTATTCAGAAATGCGTCTCGCAACCAATCCTTTCTGGTGGAAATATGTGTCCTAAACCACTGATCAAAAGAAGGTGACGGGATGTTACAGTCGGTAGTATTTGATATGTTCCTGTTTCTTAGAATAGATAAGAGTCCGTACTGTTACAGTTCCAAATGGAGAAGGAATTGTGCTTCATGGCTGACCTCGCTGCCATTTATTTACCTAAGATATCTAAGGGAGTAAGATGAAAGAGAGAACCTCCAAAGCCCAAGACAGCTGTTCGCTGTGCTTTTATTAACGATTTAATGTTGGTCAGAATATTTAAAACTGGCCACCACAGTAATCCCATATAAAAAAATGGGTTTAATAATAGAAACATAGAGTCAATGTACAACGTGAGGCTCCAAACACCATCTTTTTCCAATGGCATTTTTGCAAGAGTACAATGCGATTGAAGCTTTCTTTACTCTTTCTAATAAGTTAGGTTTCCAGCTTAGTTTGTCGTCCAGCATGAGACCCAGATACTTCGATTTATCACTGAAGATCAAGCCGATGCCATTTAAGCTAAGCAGATCGATCTGAGGAAGTTTGTTTTCCGGGAGAAAAGACAAACTCAGTTTTGTGTGAGTTCACATTCAAACCGCAACCATCAGCCCAACTGAAGGGAATGCCAAGCGCACTTTGCATACTTTTTTTTAAAGTGCTAGGATATTTAATCATCAATCGCAATACCAACCAACCACTTTAAAGCCGCATCATTCCATGTTTGAAGTAGGTCATTTTTCCAAAGTCGAGGGTGATAATACTCCACTTTGCGGTGTGCCTCTTTCCACAAATCTGATATTGAAGGACCCATCCAGGCTAGCCAGTAGCCGTCACTACCTTGTTTTTAAGCATTCGATAACCCCAACCCCTGAGCACAGAAAAAATTAAATATAAACAGAAGTAAAGCTGCATACAAAATTTTTACGCATATTTTCATAGTAAAATTTGAGGTCACGATCCGGTTTTATGTTGACCAAATTTAAAATTACCGTTATAATCTGAACGAAAAAAACATTAAACAAAAACAATATGAAAGTCAAAGAAACACTTAATGTATATTCGAAGAGTTGGACATTCTAAGTTTATTATTTAAGGCGTAAAACGAGTTTGTATTTTGGGGTTACAATCTAAAAAAGTTATTTCAATATTTTGGATGCAGCTTTACCTCTGTTTATATTACTTTTCTCTATGCCCTGCAATATGCAATATGCAATCGACTGTGTGCACTCTAATGTGTGCTTCTATCTATCTTTCCAAAAATTTTAGTAGGGAAGAAGCTAAACTTATTTATAAGTATAAAGTCTTTCAGACTGCAATGGGAGGTTTTTCCCGCCTTAGTTATCAATATAGGTTTTCACTTCTAATTCAAGTTTTTTCATTTCAAATTAAATTATTTCAATTCATTTGTTTTCATTTCAAATTCAATTTTATTTATTTCAAAATAAATTTGTTTCATTTCAAATTTAATATTTGTAAAAAAAACTGAAATTATTTTTAAATCTAATAACACAAAAACAATAAGTATATTATTAAAGTTATACAATTAATTAATGCAATGGTTCTGCAACTGCAGCCAATGACATTTTTATGGACATATCGACAAAATAATTATTGCAATCGGCTGAGGTAACAGTTGCCCCGGATGTTTCAACTACACTTACTACATTTATATTAGTTTGTGAATCAGCCAGCAAATCCCTTGCTGACAATTTTATTTTAGAGAAAACCTTTTCAATGGGATTCAACATCGGGAGTACGGAGAAACAAAAATTAGTGTATGAGTTGTCTCACTGGCTTTATCACGCACTTCTTTAGTTGTGTGGATTGTACAATTGTCCAGAACTAGCCATGCCCCTGTGATGTTAGTTTTACCCTGGTTGACAATCATCAAGGAACGTAATAAAAATATTAGCATTAACAGCTGAGCTTGCTATTATTTGACCGTTATGAGTGAAACATTTCGTCCTCTCACAGTTGGTACTATTATTTAAGCAGCAGTATTTATTTTGGATCTAGCCCTAGTTCTACGAAGGTGGCAGTTGAAACCGGATTCATTAATAAACACTACAGTGCCTCAATACACTTCCTCCACTTGTGAATGGAACATTGTCGTTTCATTATTTACATTATTTTACAAATATTGAATTTGAAATGAAAAAACTTGAATTAAAAGTGAAAAACCATTAGTACATTTACTTCAGTCCATTTGCAGTTAGTCGTTTGTTGGACATCCACCGGTGTATTGCTATCGAGTCCTGCCGTATAAGGCTTAAACCTATTACAGCCCACACGATTTTTATCCTGCTTATAAAATGTCGCAACTCGTCTGTGATTGTTCATCATGTTAATATTTAGACTCAAAAATATCAAAACTGGGTAACACCTTAAATCGCCGCCATAACTTTGGCGAAAACAAACGCATTTTTCTATCAGATAGGCTCTAGTAGAATCGCACTTTATACGTTGCTTAGCATGCTGGTTTATTTGAGATTTCCAGAAAAATTCATTAAAACTAACATATTGATTAGAAAATATTTGTATACAACTATTTATGGTAAAATTCATTCTATCGGAACATTCCACAATTAAAAATTATTGTTCCAATTTTAAAATATTTATGCTTAATGTCACATAAAACTTCCAATTCGACCAACTTTGGCCGAGCGACTTTTTTTTCTTCATGCAATTTATTCTAAAACCCTCCTTAGTACTCATTAAAGTTGTTGGTTTAACACCGAGGTAAAATACCGTCGATATTTGGTTGTCTATATATCTGTTACGGTAAAATCCCGAAATCGGTAAATGTCCGTATAAAAATTGGAAAAAAGTGTTTTATTCCTTCGAAATCTACGAAATGAGAGTCCTATATTCTCGAAATGGTTTACCCTTTACCCCACGGAGTATTTTTTATGATATTAATGCAAATTGGCATTTGGAATAGTAGGGACAAACGCTATTACTAGCTCTCATGGGCTCGCGGGAGCTAATTTAGCACCTCATGAAGCTTAGCCCTCTGATGCAGAATAAATGAAACTACGGTTATGTAGGGGGTTGGTCGGCAAACATTTCGTAACGATAGGAAATCTGGACAACCAGTTTTTAATCGTGTAAACGAATTTAAAAAATTAAAATTTCGGGACATTTGCCGATTTCAGATTTTAGCCGTAACATATCGATGATCCACATCGATATTGGACAATTCAAAATATCGATGTTTTCGTAACATAGAACGGTAACCTGAAAATTTTGTCACATTTAACAGTTACTATTTATAAACCATCCATACGTAATTCATACAACAAAACGCTTACAAAAATAACCCACACACAAACTACTGTACCACATAAATTTTATTACTAACACAATTGGTACTTGGTGTTTTTGTATGAACTCACATTTTTTGACACAATCGTTATTTGTATAAATTTACGGTCACAAAGCATTTTTATATGAAGAATTTAGAATTGGTACAAAGTGTGACTAACAAAATAAAAAAGTTGCTTTGGTACGATCGAAAAATTTGGCACTTAGGGGTTATCCTTGCGCGGAGGAGATGAATGCTAAGCGGGTGTGAGGAGTTCCCAATTTTAGTATATCATAATCCTACATAAAACATACACATTTTTGAAAAAATTTTACAATCTTCGTATTTGCTGTTTTAATATGAAAGCAGTTGAGTTTTAGTTTTTTCTAGAGCTGCGGCGGTTTGGCGATAGCCCCCCCATCCTCTACTAAGACGAATTAAAATAACGCAAATGTAATTTTTACCTTTTTCATGATAGTTTAAATCAAATTTTTATAATTAAAATTAACATTTAATAAATAAAAACCGCAGATAATTTTTGAAATTTCGTAATAATCACATTTTGTACCAATTTAAAATTCTTCATACAAAAACAGTTTTGTACCAAATGTTTTAGTAATAGAATTTATGTGGTACAGTAGTTTGAGTATGAGATATTTTTGTAGTGATTTTTGTTGTCATATTCGCATGTGTATGCGTTGTTTTTGTAATTATTAGATTTTACAGAATTTTCGGGGAACAATTTCAAATTTCATTGTTTTAGATAAACTGTACCGGTGTTCTATATTTTAGAAACAAATTGTTTCATATTTTAGAGAAAAAAAATTACGATACCAATGTATCGTTGTTTAAAGCCCGATGTTATCGAAGTATCCAATAATAACTTTGATGCACTTTGATTAATGTTTTGCTTCGATGGATAATCCCGGGATTCATCATTTCTGACTAACTTGAAATTGCTTACATTCAACTTTGAACTAATAAAAGTTACTAAAAATATACCAACCAAACGGCACAGTGGTTCGGCGATTTAGTCCTAGAGGTACCGACCGAGTTCGAATTTCTGTGGGCAGGATACGAAAAGGATTTGTCATCATCTGATTATGATCAGTGATGGTAATGAACACAATTATGACCACCACCCCGTGCCAACCAATCTTCCATACCAGTACTATAGGCTGGCATGGAGCTGTATGCAATGTGCAGATGGTTCTACGTAAATCGGACCGATACCGCATACGTCCTCGATTTGGCAGGCACCAGGGTTAAGGTAGGACGTAAAATGCGAACCGCGAAAGAGAACAGAGTACAAAGATTACAATTTAAGATTTTCAGATATTCTAATCATTTTCAAAGGTTATTAGATTTTGCTTTGTAATTATTTCTACAAAACTAAAATTTATATTTATTAAATTTAAATTAAATATTAGAGAATAGAGAAATACTTCAAATTAAAAGTTCAGTCATAGTTCAATGTCTCGTGTTATCGTCAAAGGACTTCAACCTTTTAATCACGCGGTCACTTTGGGAATGAATCTTCTAATCTGTTTAAAATACTGTTTGCTTAAATATAGTAAAACTGTTAGTCTGATAAATATATTCCGTTTTAATCTCATTAAACAAATTGTGATGAATTTATTATGATGATGCAACTTCCTTTATCTTCTTTTACTATACACACAGACTTTTTATACTTTTGCAAATCTTATAATCTTCGTTTCTTTGCCATTTCCTCATGGAAACTTTTTCAATTTTGAATTTTTTTTATCGCTCAAAAACCCAAACAGGAATAAACGAAAAAGGATATGTATTTAGGTTTCGTTTGATGTAATTCACATTTTTAAAAGGATATACCTGAAAAGCTTTGAATGTAAACCTTAATTGTTCTTCCAAATCACTCACACTTTATTGTGCAATCATTTTTTATTACAAGGGGGTAAAAGTTAACACCCTGAAACTTAAATTTAATTTTGGGTAGTTGTAATGGTGATCGAAAGTTCGAATTACTGCTATAGACTCTCAAACTATTTCGCAATCCGCCTTAATATTTAAATACCAGTACATTGATAGAACTGTAGTTCACAAAATATTAATTAATTGAGGTAAAAAATCTAGCATTGCTCTATTCAACATTTCAATTCGTAAACTTGGAAAATTCAAATTTGGCTTGTTGAAGTCTTGTTATAATATTTTGCCTGATACACGAACTTCAAGTTATATAATAAAAAATTAAATAAGTAAAAGGAAATAAAATGTTGAAACGCAACAATAGTTTCCAGAAAATAAACTAAAAATATTTGTATACCAGTCAGAATGGACATTTTTAAATTACTAACGTTATTAAATTTTAAAATGCCTTTCATATACCAAATTCTCCCTCCCCCAGAAATGTTTTTCTCAATTTTAATCAAACTACACCACCCAACCAACGAACATCCTTCACTTATGTTATAACTGTTTCAGATTAAAACCAAACGAGGGAAATCCATGCGAGGAAACTTCGAGGTAAAAAAATCAATTTTAATTTACTTTTGCCATACGAAGAAAGAAGCAACAGGAGTAGAACAGCAAAAAATAGAAAATGCTCGAGCATCAACTTGAACATAGTTTTTTGCTTTAATATTATTTTACTGAAATAATTACAATTTTAATTAAAAATTATTTTTTATCATAAAATTTTAATGCTCTTCTTCTGTTTTCTTTTTCGTGTAATTTAACAGATTTAATAGTTGTAGTTGCATCAATTGTTGTATTAACAGTTGGATCAAATGGACAAGTATTTGCTACTAGCGCAATACGTGGTATTCGATTTTTACAAATACTGCGTATGCTACATGTCGATCGCCAAGGTGGAACGTGGCGGCTACTTGGCTCCGTTGTATTCATTCATCGACAAGTAAGTAATAGTATTGGTGTGGTACTTATAGCATTTTTCTATCAAACCTACTTTATTTCAGGAATTGATAACAACGCTTTATATCGGATTTCTAGGCCTAATATTTAGTTCGTATTTTGTGTATCTAGCGGAAAAAAGCGAAGAAGGACAAAACGCATTCGGTAGCTATGCTGATGCTTTATGGTGGGGTGTCATTACTGTAACAACAATAGGATACGGTGATGCTGTACCTAAAACATGGCTCGGCAAAATCGTTGCATCCTGTTTTAGTGTTTTCGCTATATCATTTTTTGCTCTTCCAGCTGTAAATAAATATTCTACTATAAAAAATATTTGGCTAAAAAATTATTTTATTAAATTTTTCTATTTATAAAATCAATTATTCTAGGGTATATTAGGATCTGGATTTGCACTTAAAGTGCAACAAAAACAACGACAAAAGCATTTTAATCGGCAAATACCAGCCGCCGCCTCGCTAATCCAATGCCTGTGGCGTTGCTACGCCGCCGACAAAAGTTTTCACAGTGAAGCAACGTGGCTACTGCACGTAAAACAAAATTCGGAAAACTCGGGATCGACAAGTGGGTCAACTGTACTACCGTCACAATTAGGAAAGGTATTTATACCAAACATTTAAAAAAATAGCAACAAAATAAAAATTTGCAACATAAGTTTATTTAAACCTAAAAAACTATTGTTCTCTTTTATGTGCTTTTTGTCTGTTCAATACATGTAAAATATACACACAGAGCATACATGAACGGAGAAATCGAAAAATCACATCTAAAACGTTTTTTATGTATATGACGACGACAAAAACTATTATCAACAGTTGATTGAGATTTTTCTTCTTACCGCTGCTGCTAAACGATAGAAATAAATTTTCAGTGAGTTTAATGCAAAGCGTATTACCCGTAAAGCAACCCATACAAAGGAAATTTTCCATTCCAAAATGTAATAAGTTTTAGGAATACTAAGAATTTGTGTCATCACTCTATTCTCGTCTATTCGATTTTTTATATTAAATAGATTACGATATTTACTCGTATAGTGTAGTTGAAAGATAATACAAGAATAACGACGGCACATCTGTAGCTCAATATGTTGATGATGTGGAAAGGACATTTTACTGGTGGGTCTTGAAATTTAATTAAATATTCTACAGTACCTACATATATGTGGCACAGATTATAGATATTGACTCACGCATACATTCGGTATTAACTTCCGTCAAATCCGATTCGTATAACTGGATCGTCAATATAGTTATAAATTTGGCAGTTTACAACAACAATTACACTTAATTTGCACCGCTTCCAAGGCAAGTTTCAGTCGTAACTTTTTGTCTGCTCATCACCGATAATCGACACCTTCTGCTTAAGTTTAAGCCCTACTATTTTCTTTTGTTCCGATCGCATTTCTCTGTGGTACATGTACGTCTTCACATTTACCCTTTCCTGATTGGGTTTAGCTTATCCGAGAGATTTGAAGCTCTAATTGGAACTCAATTGTCCACATCGACAATATCAGCGACCAATGCTTCGTGTTGAAACCTAGTATTCCGAATTCGGCACTATTAAATTGTCACCAGTTGTCAGATGTGGGAGGTAGCTGCTGCCTCTTTAAGCTGATTAGTTGGAGTTCACCGCCCTTTTAATTGGGTTCTCATCATTTGCCAATGTTTTGCCTTTGAATTAGTCCTGCTGTCTGCTAAATAAAACTTAGCCGTAATCAGTTCTGTAAAGAAACTGAATATATTTATAGCCGATTGTCGAATCTATCCAGTTTGCCTAATGAACTTCTAGAGAGATTGATTTAAGCACTGAATTAGAATTTTTTTTATTTATCTACACGAAATTGTTAAACTTTTTTCTAATAATTTTTAATTTTTAGATAGCCCACATACAAAACTTTCTGCATGCCCACCGATATGAGTCGTAGGGTTCTCACTTAACAGTCCCGACATGTTTACTCAACAGCCCGTGCGGTTTTGTTTATCCCTCCCGCATAGGAGCTACACATTTTATTTTTACAATTTCGTAATTTTATAACTTTTTTTCCATTTTTTGTTGTCACATTTGCCGATATTCCTATTTATGAACGTTTAGAATAACTTCAAGGTAATTTAGCTCATAATGTTATTTTTAAAATTACTATGTTTCAGTCATTTTAGCAAATTTCCAAAATCTCTGGTTCTTCAAATATAGAATTTTTATATGAAAGAGGAGTACTAATTTCGACAGGTTATTTCACGTATACTTTTTATTGTTTTACTCAATTGATAATTTTACCAATAATTTTGCTAACTACATATGTATCACAATCCATATTTTAATGACAATAACTTTACATCAATTTATCGATAAACGCATGTGAAGATAAATTGGCATACCTGAATTGTGAATGCTGCTATAAATTTGACGGTTGACAGCAACAATTCTAGGAATTTACACCACACCCGAAGATACCGGAAATACTCTCTCAAACATTTACACCACCACCGTAATACTTACATATCTGGAATATTCCCGAATAAAAATTATATCGTCTCCCCTCCTGTATATTCAATTATTTATTAATTCACTTTACACCAATTAAAATTAATTTTAATCACGCGACTAATTTCACTTTAACATCACTTCTAATAATCTCGCTAACCACTTTCGCTTTTAAACCATCGTGTTCCGCGTCCCAACATAGACTAACTTAAAACTAAATCGTTGTGTACATTGCGATCGTATTTTTAATGCTTAAATCTAGATGTCACTTGTCCATAACCCATATATTTTAATCCAAGTGACCAATCCTCGTTTAGTTGACGCCCAATAGACGAAATCGTAACATTATGTTACTTTATTTTAACGCTTCCTATTGGCATTTGTATTGAAAAAACAAAAATAACATAACATAACATACAATTGTTCCGTGATCTAATCACGGAATCGACCCCAGTAAATGATCGGTGAAGAAAGACCAGAACTTTTCAAATTTAACTAGAAAAAACATAAAGTTTGATATGTAATCAAAATATCGTATGTTGTTCCACGTTGTAACCACGAGAAAAATGTAATCAACAATCATGCATCTATCTAATCTGTATACTACATCGTGTATACCCGGTTCATTAAATTTTAATCTGTAATAAACGTCAATGTACAAAAAGTGTGCAAAACAAAAAACAATTTAAAATTGTATGGACACCGGATACACCGGATTTATATGAGTAACTACAGCAGGAAGTGCTCACGGGAAAAAATTAATGCTAGTCGAGGAGCCAAAAAACGGGAAAAGGAAATTTAAAATTTCGCCTGAAAGACGATACAAATAAAACACAATTTCTAGAAAAACCCAGAAATAATTTAAGCCTAATTTTAAACTTTCCAAGGGCGGCTACACTGATGAAATTTGTGCTTATCATAGAAATATGATTTTCATAAATTTACATTCATAAATTGAGGAAAAACAAACCAGTCCCTAAAACATACTATATTAAACAAACAAAACACAGAGGTATACCGTTCAATAATATTTTTGTTGAACAACAAATTAAAAAATAGAAATAAAATATTATAAAATCCAAGAATAAGCAAATCAGATAGCATATTCCTGTAGTATTTCCTAAAAATATAGTGGCTGAATTTGTACTAACCCAGAATCTACCCAATTATTGAACAAAAATTGTTCTAGAAACCAATTAAGTTGGCACTTCTGATTCCATATTCCTATCATGTTTGTTCATTGCCATCCGAAAAATATAGTGGCTGAATTTGTGCTAATCAATATGCAATCAGAACTGCCTAACTTCATTGGTTTCTAGAACACTTTATGTCAGAAAATTGTTCATTCAACAGTCTTTGTTGTTCAATGGAATTGGGCCAATTCTGGATTAGCACAAACTTAGGAAATGCTGCAGGAATATGCTATCTGAATTGCTTATTCTTGGATTTTATAATATTTTATTTCTATTTCTTAATTTCTTGTTCAACAAAAATATTATTGAATGGTATCCTCCGTGTTATGTTTGTTTAATATAGTATCTTTCACGGGCTAGTTTGTTTTTCCTCAATTTATGAATGAAAATTTATGAAAATCACATTTCTATGATAAGCACAAATTTCGTCAGTGTAGCCGCCCTTGGAAAGTTTAAAAATTAGGCTTAAATTATTACTGGGTTTTTCTAGAAATTGTGTTTTATTTGTATCGTGTTTCAGGCGAAATTTTAAAGTTCTTTCCCCGTTTTTTCGGCTTCTGGACTAGCACTAATTTTTCTAACTACTGCAGTTACTCACACACTGGATTTGACTCTGCACAACTTTCGCTCGGTGCAACATGCTACTCTGTTCGCTCGGATTAATTTATAGAGCTGATCGTAAATTCAATTAACAATCACATTGATTTTAGGCAAGTCCGATTGGAGGAAGCTCCTGAATTTTTAACAATTTCAAGCTTTTCATCTGAGTCAATCATCTGAGATCCCATAAATTTGTAAGCCATTTTTCATATTTAATACATATCAAAGAATTATTTTATATTCTTATTGTACATAAAAACGGGATCCCATATAAGTAACATAAAAAATGTACAAGTACAGCTTAAAGTATTATAATAGTTATAGGGGTAACTGAGGAATAGTAATAGTAACTAAAAAAACAAGCACATATTCAAATTAGTTGAAATTTGATGATATAATCAAAAACGAGAAATGAAAAGTTCATCTGTGAAAATACTGGAAAACGTTGTTAAATATGCAAAAAATAGAAAAGAACTGAGTTTTCGTATAGCGCACTAACACCGACAACAAGTACCCAATTGCATTACCGATTGCTTTTCACAGACTATTTTCTATTGTACGTATAAAACAAACTCGTTGATATAATTTTCATTGCAATAAATAGACGGTGAATGTGGATGATGATGATGGTTATGATGTTGCGATAGAAGCCGAGGGAAAATAAGAAAGAACATTAAACAACAACAATTTAAATTTAACATTCAAGTTTATTTAAAATTTTCATTTGTTGTTGCAATTTTTTTTTTTTTTTTTTTTTAGTTAACACTTTTAATTGAAAAACATTATGTTTGGGTTCGTTTTGATGAGGTAAGGATCACAACACCTTTTGTTGTGCTTGGTTTTTTGCATAACAGTTTTATTTTTTAATTTAACTTTTGAATTTTTATGGATGTAATTTTAAATAATTTTCTGTGAAAATACTTTTGTCAGTGGATTAAGTGGGGATTTAATATTTTTATGATCCTATTTTCAGAATTGAAAAATTGGTTGTTCTAGTTTTTATATAAAAGGAATATTACTGATGGGATTTGTGAGCTTTCCTCTCGACAAACAATAAAATCTCTTTACATATCCAGAATCGGATTTTGCCCCTTTATTTAGGGTTTGTTGGAAATTGCGTATTTGTATGGAAAACAAGAACCGTTTCCTCTCCGGTCCAATTTATTTTACTGTACCGGGGGCGTGCTTTTATTGAGTTTCTCTCTAAGCGGAAAACTGGCCCTGTACACACCAAACTCTATATTTAATACTGATTGGATATCAATTAAAAATACATTTACAGAAGAGTTGCAAGTTGAATTGCATTGATGATTTATTGGAAATGGCATATTGTATACAACTACTGCACTTTAATCATCTATTCACTGTACAATTTTATGTAATTGAAATAAATAAATACTTGAGAAATAAATGTTACGGTAAATTAGAAAATTCAAAGAAAGGAATCGATTTTGGATGTGATGTTTCGATTCTTCCAGCAAATAAAACTACACGTACGTAATGCAATATGCAACTACAACAACAGGGACATAAAAGTTCTCTTTATATGATTTGTAAATATTTATTGTTTCGAATTAATAAATAAAAATGCTTTTCGGTTGATGAATGTACCAACATTTTCTATTGTGTGCAATTTAATTCGCTGAATTAAATTGAACACAATGGACCATATGGGTGCTCAAGTTATTTTATGGATACATTTCTAAGAACGTAATATAAAAAATTTACGAACATCCAAAACAAGGCTTTTTATTGTTTAAAACTAGATTTGTGAAGCTTTTAATGTGCATGATGTTTCTCATTAAGACTCATTTATCTAAGGTTTTGGTTTATCGATTTTTGAAAATTTTTATTTTTTTTTTATTTCTTTCTTCTTTTCATCTTGAATTTTGAGTTAAAATTTTCTTTGGTTTTTTGAATTTTTGTACGATTCGTTCGATTATTTTTGTTGTTTTTGTAAGTCAAAATTCATCATTTTTATGTTCGTATCGCTCGATGTTCAATGTATTTCTATTGAAACATTCGGGATCAGATCCTAATGGTTCAGGTTGCCAAACGTGGAGCATCGGTTTTGAAACGGAGAAAATCACGGAATCGAATGGATACGGCCACGGGTACACCGTCGACACCACAGCAGGAGGTGCCGATCCGAAGCGAATCAGAAGGAGATGTCGTATTTTATACGGAGGAACCAAAAGCGGGTAAGTTTTTCAACACAATTATCATTTCCTATTTCAAGTAAATCTAACAGCAGTTTACCTTAGGAACACCAAATCGACAACGTCGTGGTGAAACCGGTACCGTTACGCGCGGCATGTTCATTAGTCAAAGTAGTTCAGTAACGGAAGCACCAAGTGATGAGGCAGAACAAGAACAAGAGGTGGACGAGGATGCGGAACCAGTTCGAGTGACAAAACTAACCGAACCGCATCGCAACGCAATTCGGGCAATTCGAAAAATAAAATATTTTGTCGCCCGACGGAAATTTCAACAAGCGCGAAAGCCGTACGATGTACGCGATGTAATCGAGCAATACTCCCAGGGTCACCTAAACATGATGGTTCGAATAAAAGAGTTGCAACGACGACTGGATCAAACACTGGGCAAACCTGGCAGCTATTTGGCCGGAATTGATCGTGTCGGCAACCTAAAACCGATGACGGTGGGTGCCCGCTTGTATCGGGTCGAGCAGCAACTGTCCATAATGGATAAAAAATTAGACCAAATTATGTACGCGCTGAATGGCATATCCCTGCAAAAAGCGGTACTACCAGTAACGTCGTCTCAAACACCTCTAATTTATCCATCGGGTTCGAAACAGTCATTTATCCAGTCAACTTCACACCTCGAGGATGACGTGTGATTCTAGATGAAACATGACACTATCAGTATAAGTTCGGTAAATATTCTAACAATTTTTATTATAACAACAAAACAAGCATATCAATCCAAGAATTAAAAAACCAATTAATAAAAATAAATTACGAGACACCTCAAAGTAAAGAATTAAATTAAATTAAAAATATTTTCTATTAACTATTAAATAAAAATGTAAAATAAATTCAGTAAATTTAAATAATTTATAATAATTTTAAAAAAAACATTGATAAATAAAATTGTAAAACACACAAACTCGGTTACAAATACGGGTCCAAACCAAAAACTGTTATATACATAGAAAATTATAGGGATTTTAAAAAACCACAACCAATTGCAAATCACGAAATGGATTTGAAAACTATAACTATTTAGAAATCGGGCCGAAATCGATTTTGGATCGTATAATTCGGCTTGGATATTTTTTTTTTGTAAATAATTGCTTTTAGAATGTACATATTTCAATCTTACAAGATTATTATTCTACATAGATAGTTTGTTAGAGACATAAACTCGATAAATCTTCAAACATGCTTTGGATATTGAATCATGATGCTCCAACACTGCTAGTTATAATTTTTCGTTTATCGGCTCTGTTTTTTCAATAATTTTACAACGGGAGTGCAGATATCAGCATAGATATAATCAGGTCAGTATAAAAACCTGTAGGATCCTACGTCACACCATCCTTATTTATTATTTTTTTATTGTCATTTCTAATAGAACTGAACTCAGTCATTTTCTTGTCTGATTTTAAATTTTATCGTAAAAATTAAATTTTTTAATTAAGAATGCGCTTATGTTAATATTTTCCAAGAATTTTTCGCCTAGTACGAGCTGGATATCGTTTAAACGCAGTCGATTCCGCCCTTCAGTTCTACAATCGTCTTCAGTTTCTTATCGTAGACCTTACTTTTCGAGCCATTGTTTAACGTGTTCCTCTGAAAATACTAACAGTACATGTCATCCAATAGGCTATTAGCAATTTTGTATTATGTCACGATAACTATCACCATTTACCTTAACAGCGTTACCGGCATCATTTTCAAACGAGTCTGAACCTTAATCGGCTTAGTTTTGATTGCCGAATGAAAATTTTGAATGTTTTATAGAATACTAAAAAGTAATTATTCAAAGGTAAAATTAAAATTATCCCAATCTTTGTATAGCATATGCTAGATTACAAAAATATTAATCGCTTGCTAAAGATGAAACCACCGCTGTTCATTGTCACGTTTTCAAATAGGTTATTGTGGAAGTTGAACTCTATATTACATTTACGCTTAGCGAACAATTTAGTTAATTTTATTTTAATAAACCTCGACTATTAAAATGTTTATTTGCTTCTTCCGTAAATCAACGTGGAATGCATCGTTGACAAATTTGACAGTTTATTCAATCACAAAAAGCCACGTCAACCAATATTCCAACATTAATGCAAAGTAGAAAAGCACAAGATCAAATTTATTCAGTTAATAATGACATCAATAAATCATTTAATCTAAGAAGGCGACGAACATACTTATGTATTTGTCTACACGGATCTCGTAACTTTGCTTGGAATTGTAATTTTGTTTTTTCATGAACGAAAATTGGAACGAAAAATGAACCGAGAAAGCACTTTGGTTGGCCATTGCTGACCTATTCATAATTTTATATTGCAACTTAAAAACAGATTAAGATGTTGAGATTAAATAAAGTTCAGATTACTCTCGTGTTGGTTGCTTCAAATCTATTAAAACTACATTAAAAACGGTTCAGTGGTTTTGGCGTGAAAACAGAGACATTTTAAAAATTACTTTAGACTTGATCATGATTACTTTCTCAAAAGAGATGCAAAAAACTCAAAAACAATCATTTATTTCAAAATTACAGACAGACTTTATCTATATGTATGTAAAGGGTGTTCCACCTGCTAGTTTTTTACATTACAAAAAACGTAACGTTACAATGTATGTTGAAAATTCAAAATTGTTTGTCATTTTTGTTTCTATGCCATTTATGTATGGAATACACATCGTTCATGTGACCACCACGACTCTTATTACAGGCCTGCATTCGAACATCAAAATGTTTGATGACTTTTCCAATAAAAGCAGTCTATTGAGGATCTTGAATTGTTTGTGGATCATTACTCTACATTCAAAAAACACTAAAGAAAGTAATATAACGTTGTCAAATCGCATGATCTTGATGGCCAATTGACATCAGAATTCCTTGAAATTATATGCTATCATCGAACTTGGTTGCCAATAAGATAAGTGTTTCACGTTTCGTGTGACATGCAGTATACCGTTTTGTTGAAACCAAAGATCATTTAAACCAATTTCATCCAATTTTGGCCAAAAAAATTGTTTAACGACACGTTTAATTTTTGTGAACGACGCTTCAAGCGAGATGCTCTTCACATTGTGGTATTGATACGCTCTACGACCTGCAACTGATCCACTTTCTTCAAAACGTCAGCAGTTTTGCGTATACAGGACATGGACTGTAGGAAGTCCATTCTGACCGCAAAATAATTACACAGAAGGGCCAATTTCGTGATAAGTTTGGATAACCAAAATGCGTTGTTGTATTATAAATGAACACATGACTGAAAATGTCAGTTTTGAATTTTCATTTGTCACAATAAATATTTTTTTTGACCTTAACTTAAAAACAAACAGATGAACACCCTTTATAAATTTGTTTTTTCTCTTTGATAAAATGGTTCTTAATTGTTTTCGAAACACGACAAATTAAGCAAATTGATCGAAATTTTTATAACACGAACAACATAATTCGATGGAAAGAGATAATTTTATTTGCCTCCATTGTTGTTTTGTTAATGAAATAGCAATCTTATAAAAAATACATGATACGAGGGTTGCCTTTTATATTTCGGGATTGGACAAACCTAGTGTTGCAATCTTGCAACTGACAGCTCTATCGTAAAGTGTGACATTTTTGAGATTATACGTACTCAGAACGTTTTGAAATTCGAGCGCTATTTGTGTTGTTTACATTACTCATTAACTCAACATCTCGGCGAAAAAATGGAATTAAATCGTGAACATTTTCGTGTGATTATTTTTTACAACTTTCGACGTGGATTAAGGCAGCAAGAGTGCATGAATGAACTTAATACAATTTTTGGCGATGAAGCTCCATCAAGGACCAGTGTTTATCGATGGTATGGCGAATTCAATCGTACCACTAGAACAACGCAGAAAAGTCAATTCTGAGTGGTACACAACCATTTGTTTGCCAGTTGTCTTCCAAGAAATCAGGAAAACCAACTGCCGAAGACGGATCACTCTTCACCACGACAATGCGAGCTCTCACACATCGGCTCAAACAACTGCATTTTTGAGCACTCAAAACATCGATTTGATGAGTCATCCGCCATATAATCCTGACTTGTCACCAAATGACTTCTTTTTATTCCCGTACGTAAAAAACAAACTGAGAGGTCAACGTTTTTCGACACCTGAAGAAGCGGTTGCTATGTCCAGAATGCATGTTTTGGAGATACCTCAATCAGAGTGGAAAAAGTGCTTCGACAATTGGTCCAAACGCATGCAAAAGTGTATAGTATCTTCATGGGGAATATTTTGAAAAACAATAAAGCGATTTTCGATGATTAATATTTGTTTTTGTTCTCTAATCCCGAAATATAAAAGGCAACCCTCGTACAGCAAGATTTATAAAATTCTTCAGAAATAAGAAGTGGGTGCTGAGAGCAACTTCGCCGAATATTTTTACAAAGAGTTATTTTTCAAAGAATTGTCCGTGCGTAAGTCAGTTATATGAATCGCTGACACTCGATATAATTTTGAGAACCAGGCTATCTGTATCATATTATCATATTATTTTATTTTACACATACTTTTGAAAGCTGTTAAACTTTAGGAAGTGTAACAAAACGAAACCAATAAAATTGCAAAACACTACCAAAAACACTAAATAGAAATTTCTTGTTTTAAAATTAAATTTATTTCAAATAACTTAAATTTTAAAGCCCGTGAAGTTCCGAAAAAAAACACGTAAAATATGGCGTAAATGAGATTCGAATTGGATTTATATTGCCGCCATATTGAATTATTCTAGTTTTGGTGATTCGCACTATGTGAAAATAAGTGAATCTGGGTCAACAATAAGCCGTAATGGCGTTATCCCTCAAATGTATTGCTTTACTTAAAAAAAAATTAACAGTAAAAGCAAAATTAACATTATCACTCTATCACTCATTTTATTCCAATTAGAATTTGATTTTGAGTGTTACTAACACTTGCTTAATTTTCATTTTTTGATATTTTTTGTTAGAAAATTTACATCGGTTAAATTTTATGTGTATTAACTCATCGGTCAATAAGTCCCGAGGCTAACTACTAAAAAAACATTTTAGTTTTGCAAAATTCGACTTTATCAAGATAGTTTCTTTTAGTAGAGTTACATTCATTCCAACGCCTCTTTAACATTTTGATACCTTTTTTGTAAAACGAATTAACTTTGGACTCAAAATGATCGTTTGTTTCGGCAAAATCTCTCCTTCTGGACCATTTCTTTGAGGTCTGCGGAGAATACGGTGGATGGGGAAGCAATTCGAACTTCAATTAATGAAATTTTTCCAAGTCAATGACTCTTGACACAGTGCATTGACTTGGTGAAACAGCACGTTTATATTTTACATTTTGGGCCATTTTTTCGCAACTTCTTCCTTCAAATGTACCAACAACGCCATGTAAAATTAGCTGTTGATGGTCTTTCCTTTCTCAAGATAGTCGACGAATAAATAGCTTGTGCATCCCAAAATACGGAGGCCAATCCGTACCGGCCAATATTTGCATTTTGGGCGCTTCGGAAGCCTTTCACCGAAGTAAAAATCCTGTTTATCGTGGTTAAACAGGTCCAACCAGTGCTCTGGATCATCGACGCGTTGCTGTTTTTCACCTGATGTGAGCAAGCGCGGCACCTACTTTGAACAGAGCTTTCTCATGGACAAATGTACATGCAAAATAGTTCAAGCTATACCAGTTGGTAGTTTTAGGGTGTCAGCTGTCTTACGCAACATCACTTTACGGTATATCCTAAATATTTTGTGCACTTTCTATCTTTTCTGGAATAATTGCCGAATTCGGGCGATTAGAGCATTCAGCATCATTGGTGTTTGTATGGCCATGTTTAAACTCAGCAAACCACCGTTCGACGGTTGCTTTCGAGAGAGTAAAGATCGTTATTGAAACCACTGTAACATGTAAACTAATGGTCGAACTCTCATAAAAGTTTGAGACAAATCGTTTGAAAGTTGGTACTTCTTAAAAATCATATGAGTTTTTCTATAGATGCGCCAGCTATGTGGCTATTGACCGACGGATAATTTATCACGTTATAAATTACTTTAGAAGTGGTCAAATTTGACTGCTTTAAATAATTAATAAAATTAAGTAATCACAATTGTAATTTTCATATACAATAATACTGGTGATTTACCTTAGTTCATCTACTTCCCTTCATACTGCCGAAATAAGAGCAACTTCCAGAAAACTAATAGTGGTTATTCTCTGCAATTTTCCAATAAAATTACGCGATATAAAGGGCCTTTCAATAAGGACGCTCGATTTGTAAATGTAATTAAAACAAGTTATGTGTGAGATATCCACTCAATATTTTTATATCTGAAAGAATATTTTGCCCTTGACGGTTATGGCGATGCCAGTTTCGTTTGAAAGAAGTACGTATTGATGATTCCGCCAGACCAGAATCCGCACCAAACAGTGATTTTTTCCGGATGCATTTGGTGCTGGTATAACTCGATTGGTATCGTCCCAAATCCAACTGCTCCACAGTCTAATCATCGAATACATGGCGTTTTCAATGGACGTTGGGCTCTGGGTCATTTATTGGGTTTTGGGCTCTTACAAGATTAGAAAATGGCAAAAGACAATTGTTTGGAACTCTGTACTAAAGTTTTAGCTGCAATAAAATGACAATTTAGTTGTGACTTCTAAACAGCAATATCGATGAGATGACCTTTTTCAAAATCATACAAAAAAATAAGGTGACAATTATCACATATTTAATTTTCGGTGACTTTAAATTTTCATATAAAATTAGTGTGAATACCATTTCTGTATTGAATAAAACCGAAATTTCGAAATTCAAAACCAAACACCAAAATTTGTATATGGGAACAGGAACACATAACGGACTCTAATGATATGACATATGCTGTAAACGTCATATGCCATTTCATTGGAGTCCGAAATTTTCTATTACAATATTTTGTTCTACTAAATAAAAATAGTAATTTTATAAGAATTTACCACCTGAAAATAAATTTCTAAAATATATATAGGCCAACCCGACACCTTGAAACCCAACTTTAGTCTTAAAGAAGGAAGTATTTTAACGGGAAGGTCATCTATTTCCTTTATTTACCAAAATATTAGATAGTCTTAAAGTCTTCCAGTTAAATGTAAGCTTATAATTAAACCATCATGATTCAATATTCTGCAATTACTGACTACGCAAAAGCCTAACCGCTTTTAGCATATACAAAACTAAGCTTTTTTGATTGAAATACTTTAAACAGAAAAAATATTGAATTGTTGTGCCTCTTAGACCAGAAAACCACAAGTAATGCTTATTTTATCGATTTTTTAGTCTACAACAAATACTACAAATTTTAATATTGAGAAACTTCTTCTATTAAGTTACAAACCAGTAAAATAACGATTTTAAACCAAAATAGAAACAGGCCTATCTTTACAACAACAGGAAACCAATCGAATTTTTCAACTTATTCATTTGTATGTTTATAGATCTAGTTCAAGTGTCTCATAAGAATATAATTATTTATACATTTTTGAAAAACTATTTATTTTGAAGTATGATTTGCGTGTACCGACCTAAACTAGTAATGAACAATTATTCTAAAAATTATTTAATAAAAAAAAAGAAATGCTCTAAATTTGACAATCAAAATTAAATTTTAAATTATTGTATTATTTAGAAAAACAAAACTAAATTATTTTTAGAATGGTGCTAAGTAAGTCTAATTTTAATTAATTACGATTATTCTATATAATGTATAATTTAATGCTTTATTTCTGTGATATACATAAATGTAAAATAATTTATTTATAATAAAAAATCTATACATAATTGATATTCTTATGAGAATTTCAAAAATTAAATCTGTTACTAATTAAAACAAATAAAATGACAGCAATTGATACCACAAAACCTCTATAAATTAACAAATTACAATACATATATATATTGCAATATTTTCTATTTCTTAAATATTTAAATTTAAAAAAAATAAAACATTAAAAGTTTATATGAAAAAAACCAAAAGCAATATACTTTTATATATGTACAAAAAAATACATATAAATAACTAATAAAACATAATTTTTACAATTTAGCCTAAAAATATAATTATTTAAAAAATAACTAAATAAATATATCGAATTTCCATATTATAAATAAATCTGTAAACTAAATAATTAAATAAATATATTTATATTATTTATAAATATAATAAATTATAAATAATAAAAATTATATTCATGTGACTTAAATTGCCTAAAATTTCAAGTTCAAAATTATTGAAAACAAAACAAAAATAAGAAATATTACTTTTTTTATTAATTAATTATTTAAAAATTTGTTTGATTAATTAGGGATACAATGAGAGATAATTTTAATTATAATATTATTAATTAGTAGAAAATCTGCTTAAAATTAATTTTTTTTAAATTTAACTATATAGACGTATCTGGAATAAAGGAGTCTAAATTGTTTATATTAACAATCAGCTGTGAACTGAAGTTGCAAGCATTTATGCGAATTGCTAAATTTCCAGAAATTATTGTATGCCAGTGGCAATTTTTTTTGGAAATTATTTCATTCGAATTTTATGAAGTGAGTTACGATGGCCTATCTGATATAATATGTAAATTCATTTGTTTTTCCGTTCTATTTATTATGTTACTTTAAAAACGTGAAATTGCTTAAGTGTTATTTTCGCCTACCTTGAAAAATTTAAGACGAAGCTGAAAGTTTTCAAAACTTGTTTGTCTAAGCTTATACAGGTCGCTTGATTGATTTCCTCTAAATAGTGTGTGCAAAATATATCAAAATAGTAAAAGTAAATAACATCCGAGCGAACTCAGAAAGTTTCATTACTGACGTGAACGATAGATGTCCCAATTTAACTTTAAATTTGTCACAGTTTTTTGTTTCTATACATTTATAATGTAAGGTACTTCAAAAAGTGGTCGGAGGGACGAGTTAAAGATCATCAATTTTATTAAAACCATCTACCTAAAATTGCGACGAACCAAATATGGTTGTTTAGGAACTCTGTGATAACGTTGATTTCGATTGATATTTTCCTACTCTAAAAATAATACCCTCATTTTGTATCAATGGAACAGAAATGAACTATACCGCTTTGAAATATCAAAACAAAATATTTACAAGTATAGGAAAAATGGCGTATGACAACAACAAAAATGGGTTACTCGATCAAGAAACCTGGAGTATAGAAAATTACCCTAAGTGTAGCAAAATAATACCCTTGTGGTATTCTTTTTTTTCAATCGAACATTTTGACAGCAGTTGGAGTACTATTTTTACACTCAGTGTAACAATTTTTGTTCAATCTAAATCAAAATTAAACTTTGTGCTAAACTTAAGATAAAAGTCAATTTTTCGGTAAATTTAATTATTTTTCAAAAACTCTATGGCAAACTGATCGATAAATGAGGGGGTGTATTATGAAATTTTCACCATCGCAAGAGTTTGTTGAGGTCCTAAAATAAATCCGACAATAAATGTAAATTTTACATTTAAATAAATTTAATTATTTTAATTAAACAAAACTACTAGACATGTAAATAACTCAACATTGACTCACATTTTATTAATTGTTTATTTTCTTATTAAATTTCGTTATTTTACGACACCTCGTTTATTTACGCCACCTCAATTTATAGCAGTCGCATACTTTTCGTTTTTATCTAAAATAATGCTCGTCGCAATTTTATAATAGAAAAATTTGCGATCTGCGACGATGTCGAAAAAAAACGCGCGTCAAAAATTTCATAATAGACCCTCTGTTATAACAACCAGGTTTTACCGTAGTAAACGATTTACCTTAAGTTTAGCACACAGCCTTAGCCCCAAATCGTGAGCATTATAATTGTCCCAACTAGAACTTACAATCATTATCTTTATTTATTTTCATATATGAAATTTTGAAGAACTGTGCACCCCATTTTTAAAATCCGAGCTCATTTATAATGATATGCAGTTCAATTGAGTTCCAAATAAATTTTCCTTCGTTTTGTTTTTAAGAAGTTGTTGGGATGTGATCAGAGGTTATAAAAACAACATGAGGGCTGAATACAGCTACACTGTCCGCCAGCCCAGATAATAACATCGCCCCTCAGTCTCATGTCATGCAAACACAAAAGCACCTGGACCATTCACAGCATAGAAATCCACAGAGGACCATTCACAGCAAAGTCTGGAACAATTCCTGTGCTCACAGCAAATTCCTAAACGACCGTTTCAACAAATTCTGGAACACAGTTAAAATTAAATTTCTTCCTTAAAATAAAATTAAAATAATTTTTTTATGTCAAATGCGAAAAAACAAAACATCTTGTTGACGCAAGAGTCAAAGGGCAACTGAACTCTTGCTTAATGGCAGAGTAACGAAACATAATGCAATACATGTTAGAGTGACATGTTATAACATCACATTTTCGATACTTTATCGAATGTTATGTCCCTTTTTATAAATTTAAATTGGCGACTGTTTCGTTTATGAATTATTTCATTTCTATTGCTATCACAACCTACGAGAACAAATATGAGCAGTAGGTGTTTCTCCAACTTCGTTCAAGTATCGGAAAAAAATTATTTGGTGATAGAAATGGAGTAAAAATATTACATTTTTGTGAAAAATGTTTTGTTATAACATGCCACCCCAGAAATATGGTTGCGAAGTTTTATTATGTTAAGAGTTTTTTAAATTTAGACTACGATCTGCTTCATTGTGTTAAAATTCGGTCTTTTAGTTAGATGCAGAGCTTTAAAACCAATTTTAAAGAAAGCTTTTAGTTACAGATAACTGAGACGTGTATTATATGTATTAGGGTAATTGTAAGTCGTTTAAGGTGAAAGTCAGCATGTTCTTTAAAAATCGGATTCAAGAAATAATTGTAGAATGTAACCAATAATATCAAGTTAGGTTAAATACTTACAGATTTTTCGAAATTGTTTTGTTCCATAGAGCAGGTGATAGGTGGGCTCACTACATTCTGTATTAAGCAACAACGAGTGCCAAGCAGATAGGGCACCTGCTGTAGAAAGACGTTTTCAAAAGGCAGATTAATTAGGGTTTTGGCAATTAGCTAATGCTTCTGAAAACCAACCTTTCAAAAAATTGGTCTTCAGTACAACCAAGCAAGAAGCAATTATGGTCATTATTCAGGAGTTACACTGAGAGTCAGTAACGAAAATGATTTTATATTAGATTAAATTATTTTACAAATTAACAAATCCAAAAATACAAAATAAAAATTCATTTACCGTTTATAATAAAAAAAATCAAGAATTTTGCAACGAAAATGATCATACACATCTTTTTAAGTCATTTCCATAAATTATGTTTCATAATTATTTTAATATCGAGTTGGTCCTCCTTTATAACCTCTTTCAACACAAACTAAAATGTAATGATTGCGAGGTGATCGGCCGATGTTAAACTGAACGTGAAAATACCAACGAAGAACGCCAAATAATAATTAATCTGAAACGTAGTGGAAAATGTGCACGAAATTGGAAAATTAGTTGGCCGAAGTCATTCTACAGTGACCCAAATAATATCCAGCTTCAACGTTACACAATCGGTTGAAAACGGGCACCGAACAGGGCGAAAAACCAATCGGGACGAACGAAAGATTTTGAATTTGATATACTTAATAAAGGTGGGTAGCCCCAAAATATTAGAAGGGTTTTGTGGAAACATGGATATCATGGCCGTGTGCCACGCAAGAAGCCATTAATTTTGAATGTTAATTCCAAAAAAAAGAATTCAATTTGCAGAATGATCCCATCTCTGATGGGAGAGGTAAGATTTGGAGGAAACCGGCTACAGCGCTGGAGCCAAAACACATCATCTATTAAATCTATTAAATATTATGGTGGTTCGGTTTTAGTATGGGGTTCAATGTCGGCGAATAGGGTAGGTAAACTTGTATATATAAATGGAAATTTGGATCGCTGGAAATACCTAGGTATTCTAAAAGACAATTTGAAACCATCCATGGAACAATTGGGGCTCGTGCCATCATGGATCTTCCAGCAAGATGACGATCCTTAGCATACGGTATACACATTGTGAAAGTTTGGGTTATTCTGGATTGATAGGCAGATAGTAAACACCTTGATGTAAAACATTGTGAAAGAATGGATTCTGAATAACGTCCCAAACCAGTTACAATCGCCAAATTAGAAAATACAGGAACGCCAAATTAGAAAATACAGGATTACTAACAAAAAAACATTGCAAGAAACAATAAAGAAATATTGGTATAAAATTTCACCGGAAGTTACTAAGAAGTTAGTAGAATCAATGCCTATAGAAGATTGAAAGAGGTTATAAACAATAAAGAGGTTATAAACAATAAAGGCGTCTGGTCATCAATAGGTCAGTTTTTATTGCGAAAAAGCAAAATCAAAATTGTAGTAGTTGAATAAAATCAGGTTCGTCGCTTATTTGAGAATTTCAATTTCACAAAATTAATAAAAAATCCAATTGGAATATACCATTTAGATAAAAATATTTCTTTTTTCAAAGAACTCTATCTAAAGTGAAAGATATAAGATATAATCAATTCAATTTTTTGGTTCATCATTATTCATTGAGGATTAGTCACTAGTTGAATTCGTTTGGTCATCCCTATATAATGATTTATTGCGAAGATTCTTGAAAAACTCTTTGGAAATTATGAGTTTTTCAAGAATTTTTGCAATAAATCATTATGTAGAGATGATCAATCCTCAATGACGGTCGATCAACCGATTCCAATCGTTGGATTTATAAAATTATTGGTATTGGTCAAGACTCCGAACGCCTGAAACCGTTTGGAAATTATGAGTTTTTGAAGAATTTTCGCAATAAATCATTATATAGGGATGACCAAACGAAATCAACTGGTGACCAATCCTCAACGAATTATGAAGAACCAAAAAATTGAATTGATTGTAACTTATATCTTTCACTTTAGATAGAGTTCTTTGAAAAAAGAAATATTTTTATCTAAATGGTATATTCCAATTGGATTTTTTATTAATTTTGTAAAATGAAATTCCCAAATAAGCGACGAACCTGATTTTATTCAACTACTACAATTTTGATTTTACTTTTTCGCAATAAAAACTGACCCATTGATGACCAGACGCCAAAATGTGGTGACCGATCCTGACCTAACGATGATTAAACGAATTCAATCATCACTTTTGTCAAAACCTTTAGATGAGGTGCTAGAAAGATTTAGCCCTCAGTGTGTATGTCATTTACGTTACTGACTGTAGATAAAGTAGAAAAGTTTAAGTTCTGCAATCGAAGGTAATGGAGCAGAACGAAGATTCTATAGATAACATTAATCGCAATTATTAAAACTAAGTGTCCTAAAATTTAGCGCTAGCTAAAACTGAATACTCACAGGTCGCTAATAATACCAGTTATAACTTATGATACAAGTACACATTTGGCTAAGAGCTGTTATTGTAATCATAAAAGAGAACTAAAGAAGTTTTATAATTGGTACCAATAAAATTAGAGTCGAATAAGAGAATGCGACTACACGATTCAAAATCTTTTTGCTTTTGTTCTCTTGCCATGGTCCCCATTATTTGGAAAAAAACTATTATGACGACCAAATTTCACGACAGATTCCTCAAAAACACAACACATTTAATAGTAACACAAAATCCTAATAAAGCAACGGTACTATCCTGTCAGACCAGCGAAACAAAAGGAAATATATAAGGAAATCGATCGAATGCATCATTTAGTTGTGATAGACGTGGGCGAAAGTGTCCAGAGCTCTACAATTACAATTTTACGGAAACTGAATGGAAAGACTCGATTTTAATGATGGCTTGACTTTGACTCAATTTGTGCAATACAACCCAATTAATTTACCGGCTGATAGACAAAGTCATATCTAACCAGCTCCAACGCCAGATTTTATTTATATAATAGGAGAAAATAAGGCCAAATTAAATATTAGAACACCAACTGTTACGCCGCAAGCTCGTCTCGTTTCTTGGTATGGCAGGATGGTATCGTTGCTTTATTGGTAATTATGCGTCTATCTCTTCATCGATTACAGGTTAGAAGCAATTTTAGCAATGCTAGTCTCAAGCGGTAACTGAATGAGCAGGAATTAAGTGGGAGACTCGCTTGATGGAGCCTGAAGTTATAAAGATACGACTGTACAATTCGACATGAGTTCATAGTGGCATTCCAATAGGAGTAACCTTGTTAAACAAGACAAACCAACCTTTAGCATCCAGTCTTAAATAAAAGAGCAGCCCAACAAATCATCGACTTCTTGAAAAAACGAAGTAATTTTTGTATTTGGAGCCCCAGAAACTAACCAACTGACCACAATTTATGAGCAGAGAATAGTTTTAGTAGCGCGATAAGCTCTTGTATTCATGGAAAAAACACTATTTCGGACAGGTTGACATTGAGGAAGGAGAAATTATTTCACCTACCGGAAAAAAAGGCTTTATTGCACAAGCAAATTAAAAAAGATATAGCCATAGCATATGAAAAAAGATCAAAGTGCTAGATTTTGAGAACCAGACCAATTGATAGCAATGTTCGTCAAAACGTATTCATTCATTCATTTCAAGTTGTATTCCCAAAGCGAAGCAAAAAAGTAATTCAATGCAAAGTTCACCCCTCAAGATACGAAGGAAAGCATAAGTAAAACAATAGAAACCGTTAATCACCATGTAAAAAACTTGGCTGATACAATTTTTTTACTGTTAGAAAACACATTTGCAACCTTATGTTTATTAAAACTTTAGGAAATTACATTATAAAATGTGTTGTACCTTCAGAATTACCCACTTCCTCCTATTGTCGGTATCTTAATTCCTATCCTCATCAGACTTGCCCTATACTCGGCCTTAGTTTTTACCTTGGAGTAGGATCTATCTTATAAAATTAAATAGCTCCTTATACAGGATATGATTATTTTGAAGTGGCAGTGCAACCAAATATCGATTCATTTATCTTTAGACTTTAACATATTTTTCCGGCTGTGATAGCAAAGGCTCACTGTATTACTATTACGATAGACAGAAATGATGTATTGGATATGAAAGAAAAAATAGAATGTATATTAATGGAGTTTTCATTCCAAGCACCACGTATACATGTACCACGTTTTAAAAATCATGTGTTGTTGTTAGATTAAGTGCTGTTCAGGTTTGATCTTCTTCCCAAATTTCAATATCCTAATCGTTTCACTCAAAATGCTAAAATGTTTTATTCTGAGATATTTCATTAGAAATACGTGGACAACGTGCATTAGATTATTAGCAATCAAAATTAAGTTCATCAGCGAGGATGTCTGAGGATCGATTACACCACGGATCTGTAATAGGAGGAGTGTGAAGCAAACCTGAAAGAAGGCAAGAAAAAACCTCCGTTGAAACCTTTTCGCGCGGTAGAACATTAAGGAACTACGGAAAATAAAGATGCAAATGTAATCAGAAGTCAGAATATTATTAATTACCTTCCAATGTTATACTAAATCAATTGAGAAACCGAGGTTTACATTCTCGAATAAAAATATTAAGCTACACGGAGAGATTAGAAAAATAAGTAAAGAGTGGTACCTGCAGATGCAGATGAAAAATCATCTTAATTCAACGATCCGAACACTCAAGAGAAATTTTTAAGGTCGTAAGATCATCTGAGCTGCCCTTAGATTTAAAATTATTAGATATACATACATGAATGCCCTGGTTTTGTAGTCAAATTGATGCATTGATCTATAGACAACACCACCGAAAATGTATGGCCGCAGCGGGTGTGTAACGAAATCTCGGTTTGTCAAAATCTCGGTTTTTTCAAAATCCCGGTTTTCAAAATCCTGGTTTTCAAAATCCCGGTTTTCAAAATCTCGGTTTTCAAAATCCCGGTTTTGTATAAAAAAAAACCCGATTTTTAGAAAATCCCCAAAAATGAGTTTGCGATAAACTTCTAGAAAATGGCTAACAGAGATAGAATTTGGATGGAGGGGTAAGTGTCCGTGAGAGTTATCGAAGCCGTCAGCCTCTACAATTATTGCATTTCAAAATGTTACAATTAAAAAACTTTATTAATTATTTTGTGCAATTAGAACTAGAAGAGAAGAAAACCGGGGTTTTGAAAACCGGGATTTTGAAAACCGAGATTTTTAAAACTGAGATTTCGTAGTACACCCGGTCGCAGCATTAAGCAAATATCCATTAGCAATATAAAGGTCAACTTATTAATGCAGGAACTAAAGAAAGTAAGTTTACAGCATGCCTAACTCTGTACACTTTAAGCTAGGTTTGTGGAGGGATTGAATGCTGCCTTGGAGTAGCAGGTCAGCTCTTTTATTAGTATCGTATAGCTCATCTTGCATAAATTCTAACCTTAGTGTTCTCAGATTTCTTTTATGAGGCAGAACTATTTACAGGATCAGTAACATTCTTCGAATTGTCGCTTCCTGCTACTATATATTTTTGGAAAATTTCTTTTGTTCTTAAACCTTATTTATTGCGAGATATCATGAAATCGGACCAGAAAAACCAATTATTTCTAAATATTTCAATGAACAACCACAAAAAATTTCGAAAAATGATCAAAGTTAGCCTAGATATTTGGTAGGAAAATACAAACAAACGAAAGTTTAACCGGCAAAATTGTATTCGACAATTATTGTTTTATCGAGCAATTTTAAAGGGAAATGGTCTAACGATGGAAATTGAATTTCGGAAATCTTCTGACATATGAGCCATTGCCTTCATTCACTTGAGAATTTTAATAGTTTTAATCGAAAATGTTTGAAAATATATTAGAATCCGTTTAATTTTGCGGTTGTATTTCATGATTCCGTCTCTCGAGTAAATAAAAGATTTCTCGTCGATGTAGGTGGCGGAAACCTTAAATGTAGTGCAGTTTGTCAGTTCAATTCAGATTATACGTTTTGAAGTAATTGGGGTTATATATTTACGTTGCTTAAGTTCTAGATTTATAAACCTGAAATTTTAAAGTGTGTTGGCTCCCAAACACGTATTAAAAGGATATTATTTAAATGCCGATGGTATCATTGGACCAAACTTTGCACTTTTGGTATTACGCTTTTAATGGTTTTGATCTATAGAAGAATATTTTAACAGAATTTTGGTTTAGGACAAACCGCAACGCAACATGGCCAGCAAGATCGTGCAATTTTATGCTCTTGAACTAATTGCATAAATCATCAACTAAAACAAGAATCATTTGATGTAAAACGCTTTACTTAAAAAAAGCGCATTGCAGTTTAATAGGAAACGCTAGTAGATACATAATTTTGTTATGCGTCGCCTCGTAACCAATGTCAATTTTTCTCAATAAATGTTAATACTCATGAAAGCTACAATTTTGTTAGAGAAAGCTCTTAGCTGATTGTTAATCATGTAACAAAGCCATTCTTAAAATCAAACTAATCACGCCGTAGGCATTATTTAATTATGTAGATTTTCTATTACGTTCAAAAGGTAAAAAAACTATTGTATTTAATAAATACCTAAAATGTATATTTAAAGAAAAATAACGAAAAATGTATTTATAAATAGGAATTAAAAATCAACTCAATTCTAAAAATATTTTTAATTTTTCAAAATTATCAAAATTAATTTATTATAATTTTCTGTTACAACTGTGATCACGAATATATAACATAAAATATTTAATATTAAATTTTAATTTTATCTTAATTAAAATACTCGAATAAATAAAATGTAGTAGAAACTATTATAGTATAGAGGTAAATACATAAGTGATAAATAATTAAGTAAATTAAATAACTTACTGTATATAAAATCTATTAATTTACATATTTTTAAATTAAAAATATAATAAATAAGGATTAAATAAGAAAGACACAAGTCTCTTAAGATGAATTTTCATGTAAATATACGAGTACATAAATAAAATAATTTAATTATTTATACTAATTAATTAAATACAAGTAGGACCAATTCTCTGCCTAAATAATAACTTACTTTATTTGTCGTTTTATTTATTTCGTCTCTAGCATCGGTTTCATACATAGCTATTTCGCATATAATTACATTAATTAATTATACCAAACCAAAAATGATTTAGATTATTTACTAAAATATAAATATTTAATATTTGTTATGTAAACAAAAAATACAAAGGCAATAAAATTAAATAAAATTTAAAAATATAAACAATATATAGCAATTTTCGTATCCTTTTCAAATTACTTAAGCATAAGATTTAAATAATAGTATTTATAAAATATTCAAAATTGTAAATCTTATCAAATTTTTCTTTAATTTTCTTTTTAATTTACGTTATTACTAAAAAGTGTCCTTTTCCAAAATAAAAATTTATAAAAAAAAATATTATTAATTATTTATTTGTATCAAAAATATGAATAATGTACATAACCTTGAATTACAAAATATAATCAAATAAATAAATTAAAAACTAAATTTTTATTTTCTCGCACAAACAAAACATTTAAATACAAAAATAATTATTTTCTCCTCATAAAAATAAATCATCAAAAATAAATAAAATATAAAACACAAAACAACATCTTATTAAATTAAATAATATTGTCCTTATTATTATTATTATTATTATTATTATTATTATTATTATTATTATTATTATTATTATTATTATTATTATTATTATTATTATTATTATTATTATAATTATGTAAAGAAAAGAAAATATATTTAATTATGTAAAAAATATTAAAATATAAAAAATTTAAAAATTGTATGCAAATAATTCAGTAATTTTATTATTTATTTTGATTATATTATTAATTAATTTAAAAAACGAAAAACAGAAATAATTATAAATTAAATAAAACCAAAAAACTTTCTTTTTTTTCTGAAAACAATATGGCGTTTTATTTTCCAGTAAACCTCCTTAGAACTCTCGTGTCAACAGTAAACGTTGAATGCTCCTTACGTTACCCATATTCCTACGAAACTCCTGCGAAACGAGAATATATCAATACGGTTTTTCGGGTTTTGGTTTCGGATAAACTTGTTTCGAATTCCAAACCTGGAAACAATGAGCGCTTTCAGGGCAACAATACGGAAAAAATATATTGATTAGAATTTTTACTATAATTGTTTGATCTTCTGCGGCCATATAACTAGTAACAGAAAATCAAAAATTTATAGTGAAAATTCTAATAGATTATTTTCCCCAATTTTTCCATGCAGTCTCAACAACCGAAAGTATTGTTTAATAGTGGAAGCTTTTGAGATTTTTTTTCCAAAAACTGAAAATAACTTATACGGCCGCAGAAAATCAAAAAATTATAGTAAAAATTCTAATCCATACATTTTTTCCGAATTGTTCCTGTATGCGATGCAAATTTTACAAAGTTTAGTTATTAGCCGATTTTCCTCCAGTTTAAAATTTATTTATATCGTGTAAAATGTACAGATACCATTTTTCATAAGAACTGGTTATGAAATGGCCAGTTTAGCCCGGCACGTACAGATCCTAGAATTTTGTCCAAAGCTTACTTTAAAATCCCTACTACTATCATAATTTTATCTTAATTCATTAAGAAATGGTGGAAATTCGGAATATTGGTTAATTTAATATGCTGAGTTCCTTTACTTCGGAGATCAATTGCCATTTTAAGGATCACTTTTAATATTTTGTTCCGCTGAGATGTTTTTTTTTAGTGAAAAAAGTGATAAATAATTAATAACAAATTTCCGCTGGCAATTACATAACAAAATAATTTCTCTTTAACGATAGTGCTGCCAGTTGCGGAGAGTAGCGTAATCTCTCATTTTCCGCTGTCTTATACAGCATGGACCTCAGCAACGTTTACTCTAATCATTCTCAACTGAAAATATAAACAACCATTTCTGGCCTAGAAACTTCACAAAAGATACTCAAATTTTTTGACTTCACCTGAGATTTTGGAAGTTGGATATTTACTCAAATTTGAACATACGATTGGTGTTAGCTACTTAGTCAGTATTCACCCTCTAACGTACCATCTCAAAACATCAATCGGCATTTCTGGTCCAGAAAGTGTTTGAAAGTTATAGACGATGTTCATATAAACTTATTTGGGGACATATCGAAACTGAAAGTACCCACCATAAAGTACCCTTAGCATTATTAACTCAAAACGTAAAGAATCATTTCCGGTCTAGGACTATAACTTATTTAGAGATATAAATTTGTATTTAACTTCATCTGAGATATGGAAGTTTGGCATTTTCTTAAATTTGAGCATACTGCTGGTGCTGACACTTGGTCAGCATTCGTCCTCTAACGAACCATCTCAAAACAGTAGTCGCCATTTCAAACCAAAAAAGTTCTTGGAAATTTATAACACTTAAATATTTTTTAGTGTCGTCAGGCTCATCCAAATTTAATTATTTAATTTAATTTAATTTTAATTTTTATCCGCCAAATCCAATGGCGGATGGCATGTGTGTGGAGTGGTGTAGGCGAACGCAAGTGGTATGCGGGTCTGGCTTACGCAGCGATTGTGGGCGACGAACTACCTTCCCCAGATGAGCCACACAGTGAAGAAGATGGTAGCACGATCGTTTGATTGATTGTTGGTTGAGATACCGATATATCTGTTCTTTAAGACATTTATCTTTTCGGTAGTGATTGTTTTGCAGGTTGATGTCAGGCAGTAGTTCATAGTCAATGTGACCCTAAAAGGTGCAAAAGCTCAGTGAATAGGTCAAACTGTGTGCCTGATCGGTCGTTAAGTTGACCGATACTCCAAATCTAAAACTTAAGTTTTCCAAAAAGGCTAGATTTTGAAATGCCTAAAGATATTCGTCGCTTGCATCATCTATTCTCTCGGTGTTTATTAAATGTTATCCAGTCGAACGAAAATGACTGGAAGATTGCCTAAGTAAAGAAACTGGTGTGGGAAAAGATTAATTGGAATAAAATCCCTAGTTTTAAGTTGAAACTAATGAGACTCTTGACCAGGTAATCCTAAGTTTCAAAAACTGCTTTTGAAATAGAGGTGTTAATAACTGTGGGGGTGGGTGGATGTATGAAGCTCGAAATAATGACAGAACATCAGGGCCACGAGGAAAGCGAAAAATGACATACGAGATTCGTTCAATACACCATGCACGTTTCTGAATCATGGATCATGGGAGTTGCATGATCCACGCAAAAAGACGAAAGAGTGCCGCTGTTATTGACGCTGCAGTTGTCACGCTGTTGTTGTTGTAGCCGCTTTCCTCGTTGCCACTGCTGCTGCTCGGCTCCCTCGTTCGGCTCAATTCTAAGAATGCAATGATGAAAACTCAACAGAAGCATAAACCATTATCGAAACTAAATGTACCCTGCATATTTTCCACTGTCCTCCATCCTCCACAATTTTTAAATACACACCAGCTTTTTGGAATATTTTCACATTTTAAAGTGCTTTAAAGTCCAGTAAAAAAAACTTCCACAATCATTAAAACCAGCAACAAACAATTTGTATTTATTTGGTTCTTAAATAAATTTTAATTAATTGCAGGCTATAACAAAAAATAAATATAATAAATTTTATTCATGATAAAAAACAAATAAAATATAGTTTTTTTAATTAAAAATTTAATTCTTATTTATACTATATAAGCTTAAAAATTCTTAATTTTACATCTTAACAAAAGACTAGAATTTGCACATCGCTCTTTTTTAATTAAATTTTTAAAATTTAATTTAAAAAAATTAAATAAAACAATAAAATAAAATAATATAAAAATCACAAAGAAAAAAACAAAAAAATTAAATTATTTATTAATTATTATTATTAATTACATAAATTCTTTGGTAAAATTAAAATTAGCAATTTCAGTTCAGTGTTTTGTTATCACAAAAAATGCAATTTAGAAGTACATTATACAGAAGTGCCTGCGAACTACATTTGATTTTGTTCCGATTGCTGGATATCGCCGGGCAAATAATCCTTCCAGCTGCGAAACAGGTACCGTGTGAAACGACGCAATTGACGAAATTTACAATATGTCGCACCCTCGGCGGATTCAAGTTGCTGCGTTTGGATTAAAAAACCTTTCTCTTTGAAAGTTTTCTCTAATTTTTCGCGTTGAATCGACCGACGCGATTTTCGTTTTTTGCGATCATTTATTGAGGAGGCTGGAGATACGGTTTGTAACTGCTGCTGTGCCGGACTGGAACTAGATGCTATTGATGTTGATGATGATGGGCCGGGTAGATTATGTTGGTGGTTTTGAGTACGTTTTGTTGCATTTGGTGATCTGTGTGTTGTGGATTGATGTGTGGCGGCTGATGGAGGTGCTAATGATGTTGAACTGATTTGTGACGTCTGGCCTGGAGGTGAAAATGTTGGAATTTGTAAAACGTCATTGGTTAGGTCCAGTGAAGGAAAGGGATCGTCAGGAATTACAATTTTTTCACCTGGTGTATTTAAAAATATTCCGGATGGTGAAGCACCATTAGTCATTAGGCTGCTTTGATGGAGACTTTCACGTGGAAAAAATTCATAACCGCGCATGGATTTATCGCCAGTGCCGCTATAGTACCGGAAGTTACCACCCGAATCAACCGAAAGCATTTTCTTCTCTTGAAGACTCGGCTTGGCACCACCAGTAAACTTAAATTTGCATATGCTTACTTCGGTTGTTGGGTTAGATGTACTATCGGTCGGCATCGGTGGTATAAATATCGCAGAACGCTTACGTTTTTGGGTTGGGGTATTTGGTGAGGATAGTATCACAGATTTCATTGATGATCCAGTTGTTCCACTTAGTACGGTTGAATTAGAGGCATGCGACGAAGCAGATGATTCATTTGATTTTATCGAGTTTGGTGTGGTAGATGGAGTAGGTACAGGCGTTGTGTGTGTTGATTTCATATTTTCACGCTTCATTATCAAATCAGATATATTTTTGGCCACTAATTTAGAATTTACGGTTGGCTGTGTAGGCGTTGATGCTGTAGAGATCAATGGCGGAACCGATTGTGCAGCAGGCGCTTTATTGATATCAATCATTTTTTGATAGTATAGTGCCATGGGATGCAAAAACACGTTTGAATTTTTCCAGTATGTTAAATCTGGAGGTTGCTTACTCTCCTCAGTCGCCGAATCATTATCATCAGAATTTACTTCACTCTTCAGCTTAATTGACTTTAATAATTTAGTACTTAGCAATTTTTTATCTACATCATCATCTTCGATATCGTTTTTAATCTCGATATCATCGATTGCCAATATTGGATCATTTTTTATATCGAGCGATTGGTTCAAATCGAAATTAAGGGTAGATTCGATATCAAGCTCGTTTTGATGAATTATCGATGATTGCGATGAAAGCACCGATGAGGCTGAACTTGAGGTCGATAATGCAGGTGATATAGGTGATCGGGGAGTCTGGGTATCACGCAAACACAAATTAAGTGGTTGCTCTACAGGAACCACTCCAACTGTCTTTTTCATTTGTTTAGTACTATTCTTAACAAGGCTACTACTAACGCTGTTAGTATTTGTTAAACGTTTTTCGAGTAATGATGTTAAAATTTTATTCTGAATCTCCATTCTGCTGCTGCCATTGTTACTAATTTTATCATTTCCATTATTTTTATCTTTATTACTAGTAGTATTATTAACATTATTTACATTACTATTATTATTATTATTAATATTATTAATATTATTAGCGTTTAAGTTGCTTGGGGTTCCAGGAAATATTTGACCATAATTTTTATATATGAGATGGCAAATGTCAGCTTTTTTAGGTTTACGACCACGCCTGGGCTTTGAATTCTCCAAAGTCATTTCACCCATGTATGGTAGGTCACTATAATTACAAATCCTAGACGAAGAGCCCTGGCTGGGTTTTATTACGCTGCTGTTATTACTATTCACATTATTATTATTATTATTATTATTTATAATATTTACAGTAGGCTCATCAGCCTCATTGGCATCGGTTAATTTATTTAGCCAATTTCGTACAGAAATTGCATTTTGCTCTTCATTATGCTGTTGCTCCTTGTCTTTTAATAAATTTTGGCTTGCCTCATAGTGTTCTAAATATTCTTGGGGTAACGCTTGATGGTGAAAACGTAATTTTACCGCACCTTTTCTACGGACGCGGTTTGTTTTTCGTTTTGGTGGTATTTGACCCACTAAGATTTGAGGTGTGCTTGCATTTTTTATATTCGAAATAGGTGATGGTGACTCTCTCGTAATATTTCGCTTAACTTCCTTTTTTGGTGTAGCGATTGTGGTGCCACCCGAGATTAGCGGATCGTCCGAATTACGCCTGAAAAATAAATAGAAGTAACCTCCACAGCCACAAATCAACAATTATTTTTATATACTTACAATAAATTACACAACGTTGCTGAGGTGTCGCCCCAATTTTCCACATCTTCCAATTTAATCGAAATCCCAGAATCATTGCCAGTTTTTAGTATCGAGCCATGATGTAAATCGGAACTATCGCATCGACTACTGTTTAGTATGCTAAATTCGTCTCGAGATATATCTTGCATGACTGAAATTTAAAATAGAAAAAATTCTAAATTATATTTTATTTTCTCGGTTTATGATCAACGCAAAGATTTTTTTATTTACTTGTAACACAAATATATGATCATCATAATAAATAATAAATGTTTATGATTTTAAAAATAAAAATTTATTTTATATTTGGAATAATTTTTTTGTGTTTTTGAATTATATAATTCGGAAATATGAGAAGTAATTTTAAAATCGATCCATTTATGTATTTGGATGTTTATTTAAAAAAATATTAAATAATAGGTTGTTTTTTGTGTGTGGGTCAAATTTACGTTTTTTTTTTTTTGGTACATTAAAAATCTATTTTAAAATAATATATTCCATATTGGTAACAAAATTGTACAATGCAGAGATTTAATCATTATTATTGTATTGAGTTGGTACTTGTGGGTGATATGACCTACAAATTTAATTATAAGCTGTAACGTGTTAAAAAAGTAAAAAAAAAAATCTGCATAACCTTACGATCGGATGTACTCGTATATATTTGTTTTGTGTAAGATTAATGTGTAACTAGAAAAATATTCTTTGATCCGTGTGATCTCACAGAGTTGATGAGTCAGTGTCGGGCGATTTGCCACGAAATCTAAATAATTGATGGTACTGTGGTACACCAATACAATAATTTCGTGTAGCAGAACGATTATATGGAAAATTACTCATTAATATACCTAATAGCTCGAGAAATTAACTGGTCATGTTTTACTCCGATTAGCTTTCGGTGCCCAGGAAGTCATATATGTGCGATACAAAATGTTGAATTTAAAATTAAATTCAAAAATTTGAGCCTTACGGTCCTCGCCTGCCTTAAGACTATTGGTTGAACCAGCGAATCAGTAATACAAACGACGAAAGTTTTTTGTTACGGAAAATTTGACTAGTTGGCTAGTGCGGCTGCAACAAAACTTGTCAAATACTCTACACACACAAATGGTCGGCAATTTTTGTTTGTTTAACTTTCATTACGTGGATGAATTTTTACTGGATAGATATAATATACATCATTAAATTACTTTGTGATTTGAAAATCAAGATTGTTTAAAAATGGAGGACGCTTTTTTGGGTCTCTTAAGTGACAGACGTATTTTAACGAAACTGAACGAAGAGATGATAACATTTTGCTGACCAGTAACCAACAAAACCTATCAGCCATATACTAGTCGATAGCAGAAATAAATATCAAAATCAGTCATTTGCTCAAAATTTTACTTGAAGTGAAGAGTAAAAAACGAATGCAATTTATATCTATTCTCTATTCACTTGTTTCAATTAATTCATGGTAACCAAGCGCAAATTTAATTGATTCACAAAATCAACAATATAAACAAAAATCCTAAATAAAATTGTAGTAAGCCATGATTTCCCGATAGAAACGATTCACACTGTGTAACAAAAATTAATCAACCAGACGACGCGGTCTCCAATTTTTTGCTTAACAAACAATTTTATTTAAAAAAATCGTCTTGTCCCTAATGAAGTAAGGCAAACTCTTTATAATTTGATCGTGTAAAGTCCGCTATTATGTTGATATTTTATTTTCATAAAATGTGCGCTAAACTATTTAGTATAGATCACGTAAGTACAAAATTGTACATACGTAAGCCGCAATATGTCGCTAGAGAAGATTACCAAAATATTGTGTCTACATTTTTTTGTATGGAGTTTGGTTGAAAACAGCTTCAATAAAATTTAAATTAGCTCAAATAAAAGTACCGTGATTCGAAGTGTGGATTATTTAATGACAATTATCAATGAATTTGATTATAATAATGTACTTAAGCATCTTTTCTAACTTTCCAAGTAAATGCCATTACTTTAAACTACCGGCCGTCTAAAGTTCATATAAAAATTATAAACAAATCGCATAATTGGCAGTTTAGGTTATGTACTCCTAGACATACGATACTAAAGAATGCCGTATCTGCTATTAAAAATACAGTTTCCGGATTCTCATCTAGATGGCGGCAGCAAATAAATCTCCTCACAGTTTATGCAGCGTTTTTATCAGCATGGTACATTAAATTGTGAGATGCATTTTTAAAGCTTTGTGGTACGCAATTTCAAGATGCAGAAAACCAAAATAATTTAATAAATTACAAATCATAAAATTTAATTTAAAAATCAATCAATTGTGAAGAAAACTGACCATAAGTTGACATTTCAATAATTCTACACTAAGTTTGTTGTGGATTGGCCGACCTTAAAATTTGTTTTTACAGAGCATTTAACGGTATGGCCACATAATCGAAAAACCATTAAGGACTTTGCGTTCACAACATCGTATCTACACTTAATCGTAAAACTGGTTAATCATAAGGTTATATACTAGAATCGTTAGTTTAAAAATATTAAATCCGAAATCGATCGTTTTTATATTCTAAATTTTTAAGACGAGATTATTTTCAATATTTTTTGTTTGAGATAATACTTTTTGAAATTTTCAGAAAGAGATTTTTATTTTTGGGATTTCTGAGTTCGAGGCATTCACCCCAACTATGGTTGTCGTATCGATAACGACACCACTATAAAATTTTATAAATTCGTTACTTTTCCTTGTCGATGACATTTTAGTTTACCACTAGAGGCCATAAAACCATCTGTAGATTTTAAAATTGTTTTAAAAACCTGATTATTTTGCAATTTTGATGTGGCAGTACTATGGAGACGTTTGTCGATCGACATCGATACGACAGTCATAATAGGGGTCGTTTATTGTATTGTATGGTTTTTACGATAACAATAATATTGTCTTGAATTGTAAAAAATATATACTCAAAAAGTGATGACATATTCGATTGAAGTATGAATTTGTTGATGCAATTGCTTCTTTTGTTTATTTACTCTGGGTCTATTTTTTAATTCGACCCGAGCAAGCAGGCTTACCCAGGGTAGTGTACACTGTACACCGAGCAAAGGTTGTACTGGGTAAAATTAGCAGGTATGCATAGAGTTGTTGTAGAATTGTTTTTACTTTGCACGTTCTTAGGACACTGGCATTAGTTTCAGAGTAAAATTTGAAGAACCGAGTTTGCGTGGTGTAAGCACAGTTCACAAATAAAAACGCAGTGTGCAGAGTAAGATTGCCCAGGTTGAATAAAATAATACGAAATATTTTTTGATAGCGCACTGTCTGCTCGGGATGAATTAAAAAGTAAGTCCTTTGTTTAATAATATACGAGTATATTCCGTGCTTTTAGTCAGCACCAAGACCAACTGTTACAGCGAGTTCATACGACGGATAAAAATCTCGGATTTTTCTATCTCATTGTTTTAACCAATTACATCACGTAAATTATACAACAGACACGCCTCTTTTCATACAAAAAAGGTGAAAATATTGAAAAAAAAAATCTGGGATAGAAAAATCCGAGTATTTTATTCATCGTATGAACTCGCTGTTAGGGCGCCTTTATGGTTGGTGTTCGTTTGTTCGATCTGACAATTTTTTGACCAATAATATTGCTCAAAATTGAAGATTTTTTTCTTCTGGTTTTTTCCACAAGAGATGATTGGTCAAAAAATGACCGCACGAACACTAACCATAAAGGCGCACTTAATTTTACGTTGTTTCAGATGAACATAAATCGTTGAATATTGCTTTTAATTTTCGGTAAGTACACGATTTGTTTTATTGAGTTTTCCATATAATTTACGCCTATAGAAGACCCTAAACATGATTTTTTATTGTTTGTTCATTATTAGTTGTGATATAGTATTTAGGCAGTGAAAGCGAACGAATTTCTATCGTTACGTTGAATATAAATTGTTGGCCTTGTTCAAAAGACTGGTTTCAATCAATTGACCGTGTGACACATTTTAATGAAGCTGATGAGAATTGGGGTTGCATTTAGTGGCAATGCCTTTGTATTTAGAGGAAATCTAAATATTAAACCCCTACGAGTATTTTGATTGAGTCGGTACCAATGGCGATCTATCAACTCACCGGAATGTCACTCCAATTTTTAATACAATTCGGGACTATTGAGCTATATACTATATGATTTAAAAGGCTAATGATGCTTTAATATTCCTTTGGCGGGTGACTGTTTAATTCATTCCTCGCAAAATTATTGACTTCGTTAAAAAACCTTTTGATCAAATTGTGTGTTGAGAGGGTAAATTACTCGACCTTAAAAAAGGTCAGTAGCGTATATAGAGTAGTACCGAGTGTCTAACCGAATTAGACCTCTAATGGAGTAAAATCAATTCCAATTTAAATTTAATTACATTAGATTATACTTTTTAAAATGCTATATTAAGTAGTTTAAGTATTATATACTTCTGAAATGTGTGGAAATATTAAATTTGTTGTAAGTCTTTATTATACTGATTAAGTAATTTTTATCCCATTGAATTCAACCATCATATTCACGCTATCATTCATTAAAAATCATTACTCATACAATAATGATATATACCATCTGCCAATTGCAAGTTCCACAACAACCTGTACACTGACATGGTTTCTACAATCACCGATCCAAATCGGATTGAATCATTCTAATATTACATCCTGCCTCTGGTGTGATTCGATTGCAACACCTACGGGTTCAAATTCCGAAGCTTTATAATCACTATAAGTTATATAGCCCAACTGCACTCATCATACGCATGATTTAGATAACTATAAATTTAAAATTTTGTTTAATTAACCACTGCTACTGTCGCTTGGTCTTCACTACCCAAGTAAGTTTCTAAAAACACATTTTCTTTTATTGACGTTTTCACATAGATCAATTACTAATCGATTACCTTCCTAGCATAGATTACTCTCCCTAGCATTTGAAGAAAAAAAAAACAAATTTCTAACCGAAAACATCGGTAAGGTATTTTATTTAATATAGACACAAGAGTCCAATTAACCAAAAACTATTTCCTTTAGCAAGAAATATTCAATTAAACAAGCGGCTTCGGAAGATGCTGGGGTTAGTTAACAGAAGCTATACAAGGATTATTATACGTCACGAGCCGCTCAAGGATCTATTTGTTCACTAACTATGAAAATTTAGGAAACTAATAGAAATGAAATATCGAAGCTTTACATACTTTTCATTATAATATTTCTCACTTTGATCTTCTTTAAAATATAACAATTTTAATTAATGTAAATTTTAACAAAATAAGGCCAAAAGAAACAAATCTAATGAAAAGTGGAAAGATAATACGAAATCAGTGCTACAGTTTTGAGAATAGTTCAAAGTAGGCCAATATTGTATTTCCAAGCTCATCTTTAAGGTTATTTATATTATGTGCGGCTATCATTTAACATGGGCACAAAGTTATAAAACTTCTCCCAAAATTAATTTTTTACCGAATGTTTGTGCTATTTTACTGTGCAAATACCAGAAAGAAAATAAAAATAAAAAGAAATATGTTTAAGGTACAAAAGTTTAAGATTTTGCTGGCAAATATATGTTTCCTAGCCCAATCGAGTATCTAACTCAAATCGCATATATGAAGTTCATTGTAACCGTCGGTAAACTAATTATTACGCCAGTAACATTTTTCTTTTATTTTGTGCAGAAATCCGATTTCATTCCCATTGCAATCTAAAAATGAAAAAATTTACTCCATAATTGAATTTTTAAAACATTGCGTCAATAAATGTATAACTATATTTATTTGAAAATCGGCAGCAATTAGAAGGAATTATAATTGTTAATTACTAGTACCAAATAGCTATAGATACTTGATGCCATACGTAAAAAATAGTGTTTCTCAAGCATTTGGTAACATACTGATTTGATTTAGCACAACAGTGAAATTCACTGTAAATTTTCGGTAATATAAAGTAATAATTCACAATCATAAAATTAACACAAAATTCTCAACGGTAATGTAAGATCGCATTTTATTGCAGTTCTTGTCCCACAAAAAATTGTTAAACATATCAAATTACAACAAACACCTAAAATAACCACTTTAAGCTTTAAATAATTTATAATTCGCTTAAATTAAACAAACAAACATTTTCATTTTTATTTAAATACATTTTGTCACCGAATTTCCACAGCACACATTCAAATACATATATAATTAAAGAGTCCACACATAAACAGGCAAAAAAAAAGAAAAAATATTTTCTATGTACGCACGCAAAACTCTCTAAAACCGAAATTTTTCACATAAAATTTTCCACCCGACGATGATCATATTACTATCGTAGAGTAAATGGACCGAACGACTTTTATGGCAAAAAATATTTAAAATTCACAAATACGTTTCACTTTACCTGGAAATAATAATTCAGGCAACATTTCACTTTTATATCGTAACAATATATTTTGATTAATTTATGTTAAAACTAGTTAACAAAGTGTTTTTACTAAATTACTGGTTTAAACTATTTTATTAATCACATTTTATATTTTTCCAAATAATTAAATAAATTAAATTATATCACAACAAAAAATTATTATTTTAATAATATTTACAAAAAAAAAAAATGTAAATTGGCCTAAATTATTTTCTTTCAATTTAATTTAACAATTTTCCGTTTAATTAAGCCGCCACCGAATAAGTCGGACAAAACTAAACTACTAAAAAAATTTTTGATTTTACTCAAGGAAAGCCAAAAGCGTTTTTTATTTTCGTTTTATTTGTATTAATATACATTTTCCTCATAGACGCGAAAATTGTACGAGTACACATTTCAGATTCTAAGTCTGTTTAGGGGCTTGTAATCTCGAGTAAATGTATACAAGCGCAAACGCCACGAAAATATTAATTACGATTTTATACCAAAACTACTAACCTACTACGATTAGTAGTAGAGTAGATACGATTTTTCTTAACCTACACTTGCGAATACTCCGCTTCAAAACGCATACTGACACAAAACAAAAAATTATATACTTTAAATAAAAATTTTCATTTTTTGAAATTTAAAACTGAAAATTCTAATTTTGTAAAATTTTATTTTTAAAATTAAATAAAACAAATTTTTTTTTTCAATTTTTGGTAGCTAATAGTCATCATCATCATCATCATCGAAAATATATAGCGTTGCGTGAGTATCGTTAAAAATATACTTACTACTCGTATGCGCTAGCATGTACTACGCAAGTGTGGGGTCAATTTTATCAATAATGTTACGTTTACTACTACAAGAAAATTTCCTTTTTCTTTGCGCACCGCAGTTTGTGAAAAAATTCTTATTGTTTTTAACCATTTTTGGTGTGAAATTTGAATAGAATTCAAAAATAAAACGAAATCGAGATATTTTGAAAAAAAAAAATTTTATTTCTTATTTTTATTGTTTATTTTGGGATCTCAGAAATTAAATTGTGTGTTAAGGCGATTTGTGTTTGACTCGTATGTACGAGTATTTTTTATTTTTATTATTATTGTTGCTTCTGTGTTTATATTTTTAATTTTTATTTATAATTTTTTTTTTTTGTAAATATGCGGTGATAATTTTTCCTAGTAGCAGATGATTGCAACCTACTGTATGATGAAATAATAAATAATGAAGAAAAATTAGAAAACGTTTATAGTTATATATACATTTGTGGGCATACGTAGCGATTTTGTGTCACACTAGATGTTGAAGAGCGTTCTTTACTAAATTAAATTTATTCTTGAACCCAACCTCAATTCAATATAGTCAATAATAAATTTTTGCTTTATCATTCTCACCTATTGGATCGAAAAACTTTAAAATTTGCGTACCGAACTATCATAGGCTCCCTTCCGGCTACCTTTGAGTAGACGGCTTTGAATTAAATTTGTTCTTTAAATTAAAAATACAATATTTAAAAACAAACAAAACTAGGCGCGAGATTTGGATTAAAATTATTATTGTTTAATAAATGTCAGCCTGGTATTGTTGTATATTCCGATCGAACCTGCACAACTTTTTCACTTTTAAGAGCTAATAACATAATATTGAAAAAAGTTTCAAGAAAACAAGAAAGTTAATCACGTCATAATAACTATTGAATATCAAAAAAACCTAAAAGGAAACGTCCATACAGGTGCACATCAATGGTTTGTTCGGGTGGTCCACTAGTGGGAAATCTAATAATTGAATATGTTAAAACCGAAATGTTCAAAGCAGCTTCTATTTATCTTTCTACATTCTTTTATAGCTATGCAGACGATATTTAACTGTAGCTGTTACAAATTAAAAATGCCATAAAAACATACTGGTATATATTCAATCAGTCCCAAGTGGGTTTTTAATGATGTACCGCACTTTCCCGAAATGCTCTACATTTCACTGGCGTACACTTTTTCTAATTTTATTTTCTTATATATTCGATAAAAAAAATCCCCAAAGATCAAATCGATATACGGCGTATCTCTAAAAATTCTTGAAAATATTCCGAAAATGCTGATAAATTCAGGTTAGAGGAGACAATTCTCCAGAATTATGTGTTAATGGCCATCAAGCATCTACAAGACCGAGTATTCACTTTTAGATTACGATTTTTTATAGATTCGATAGGTTTCGCCAAGATCGCATCAAATTACGGGATATCATTAATAAACCTCAAGTATTCGTTCATATTTAATGTTGTTCTTATCATGGTTGAATTTTCTTGCAAAAACCGTATCATAAACCTTATATCCTTAGGTCATAGATTCTTAACAGTAAGAAGTGTTATAACAAATTTTGGCCTTCTAATTCACAGCTAGGACATTAACTTTAGAAAATCAATCAAAAATAATAAAACCAGACGATAACAAAAATAATTCAGGTACTCAGGTTACAAAATAATAAAGATAAGTAATAATTTTAGTAAAATTATTTAAAATTATTCTTTTGGAAAGCTTCGATTTCAGGAACCTGCTTACCTCTGGCATTTAATAGAGAATGTGGGCTGATAACACTACATATTTCTTCCTCTTTATACAAAATAGTGTCGTCCTTGCTTGGCCATTTCCAATGTTGACCACCCATTTGCATTGTTTTAATGTATGTTTCATTTTCTTTTACTTCCAGTACAGACCCAGGGAAATACCCTTCTTCTATGAAATAATCGCCAGGACTTGTTTTTTATAATTTAGTTTACACTCGTTCTGTTTGAAAATTAGTTTTATGATTTTGGTTGAAATTTCGTTTTATAATCTGTTCCGTTCTTTTCTCTTTTGCTTCTTTCAGTTTTTTCTTTTCCTCTCTCTTTCGGGCCCGCGCCAATTTTTCAGATAATTCCTTTTGTTTATCCATTTCAATTCTCTTTAAGAGTTCAAAATAATTATTTGATGTAGTTGCATCAGGTGTAATTTTCCTTTTGATAATTTTCTTCTTTTCAGTTGGAGCGGATAATAAAAAGATTTTTTGAATGGGGTGGGAAAATCCTCTTTAAACGACATATCAGAGCAACCCGGTTGCTGCGTTGTTATTGTTTTGATCAGCAATATTTTTAATTGGCGTACTCATAACTACAGCACTGGATGTAATTTGTCGTAAAGACGTACCGAGCCCTCATTATTCAATACTTGATTTTCCGGCCATAAATTTACATTAAGCGTTGTTTCATTGTCAATCAATGATTGAATTTTGCGTGTGTCTCTGCCTGCGAAATCTATTTATTTTTTCAAATTTCGCCAAAATAAAAAGAGATGTTCATCTTTTATATAACCAGCCTCACGACTTTCTTGATGATGATGATTAAGAGTATTTTATTCAAAGTATTGCCCATTATTACTTATACATTTTTCCCATTTTTCTGGCAATACGCCAAAAAAACTGTTCTTCTTCTGAGGCAAACCAGTTATCGAGCTATTTTCGTAAGTTATCGTAGGAACTATAGTGCATTCAGCAAGCCAATGCCCCATCGATACAAATAAGTGATAATCGGACGGAGACAAGCCTATAGCAAGTAAGCCGCATGTGAAAGTATTTCCCAATTAAGTGGATTCAATGTTTCATGACCAGTTTTGCTTTGTATGATGAAGTAAAATCACTTTGTGTTGCCTTTGTCATATTCTGGTCGTTTTTCACGCGTTCTTGTTGTTGATAGCTTTCAATATTTACGGTTTTGCCAGGTTTTAGCAGCTCAAAATAAATCACACTCTTCTGATCCCACCAAATACAGAGCATTGTCTTTCATCCGAAGCGATTTGGCCTTGCAGTCGATGTCGATGGTTGTCCTGGATCAACCCAAAACATTTTGCGCTTTGGTTCTCAAAATAGATCTATTTTTTATCGCCAGTCACAATTCGATGGAAAAATGACTTTCTTTTGTATCTGACGAGCAACATTTCGCAAGTGGTTTTTCTATTTTCCTATTGCCTTTCATTCAGTTTATGCGGAACCCATTTTCCCAGCTATTGGATGTTTCTCGTGACTTTTAAACATAAGGAGACGGCTTATCGTAAAACATTCAATTGATCCGCGACTTGCTTTTGCGTTTCAGCGTCATCCTCACCCAACAATGCTTAAGCAATTCACTGCCTTCAAACTTTTTTGGTGGTCTTTCACTTCTTCGTTTGTCACGTCAAAATCCCCACTTTTGAATTTATTAAACCAAGAGCATGCTAACCGTAAGTTTTGACAATCATTCTATGTGATTCTGCAGCAGTTTTCTTCAAATGATAAAAAAAATTAATGATGTCCGCAAATCGTAATATGTAGGCACAAAACTCGACATTTTTAACACATGCGTTATTGTATGAAACTTGTATGGTTATGAATTGGATGTCGTTGACAGATGTCAAAAGAAAACAATGGCACTGATGACGTGGTTTGTCGAAAGGTACAATGACAGGCAGCGCCATTTATTAGTAAAATACGGTTTCATATTTAAACACCTGATACTATAGATAATTAAACAAATATAAATTAGTATTAAAAAAAATAGGGGCCACAAAAAAACTATGAACTATTTGGTGGGCCACGAGTAAGAAAAGGTTAAGAACCACTGCTCTAGATGCTGACTATGGATTAATAATATTGGTCTCGTTCTCAGTGAAAATCTTATATTTATTTTTTGATCTATTCTGCTGTTTCTACTATGAAAACTCTATGCAGAATACACGAACAGTTATACAGAGTATCCCAATAAGAAGTTCCGATTTAAAAGTTTAATAAAACAAAAACGGCTTAATATATAGTATTTCCAAATTTACTTTTTTGTTTGAAAGTACAATCCTCCTGGTTGTTTATAGAAAATGATTTCGTTCAAATGGGACCCGCGGGTGGCCTTGGCGTTCTGAGCACATTTTGGATTGTGTGCGGATCTATTTCTGGAATGATTGCTTCAATATTGGCTTTCAAATGCTCAATTGTTTGTGGATTGTCCGTATAACACTTGTCCTTCACTGACCTCACAAATAAAAATCCAAAGGCATCGATCGAATCACGGCTCCTTGCCGGCCAATTCACGTTACCATTTCAACTGATAATGCGGCCATCGAATTTTTGACTCAGTTTCGTTATTGTAATGCTCCATGCGTGGCATGGTGCACCATCATGCTGGAACCAAAGGTCGTCCAAACCAATATCTTCAAGATATGGCCACAAAAAAGAATGTTAACATGTGGCGGTAGTTGATTCCATTGAACGTAACGGTCGCGCCGGCCTCATCTTCGAAGAAATACGGCCCAATAATGCCGCCACGCCACATGCCGCACCAAACAATAATACGCAATGGATACATTGGCTTCTCCACATATCCTTGTGGATTTTCGGATCCCCAAATGCGACAATTTTGTTTGTTTACGAACCCACCGAGATGGAAATGCGCCTCGTCCAAAAATATGATTTTTGGAGCAAAATCCTCATCAATTTCGAGTACTACCGTTGGGTGTGAGTCCCGTGTTTTAACCAAATTTTGTATGATATTTTCTTGCGATTTCGAACCAATTGTTGTGGAAGTAAATTTACAACATGGTCAGGTCATTATGATAAAGAAAAACTTAACGTGTGTCGAGAAAAATTAAAAGTTTGAAATAGACAATAATATAAAAAAATATATAAAACTAAGGTGTAAGAACTTCATATCTAAGAAATTTTCTTTAAAAGTGAAATTTTTGTCTAATAAATGAATTAAATCTAAATAGAAAGTGCAATAAATGAGTTTGGAATTCTGACTACAGTTCGGTGTAAAATTTTGAAAAACGTTTAACTAGGACCATTGGTGAGTATGGTGCAGTGTGACTAATTTTTTTTATTATTGTGGCGAGGTCCCTTATTTGCTTCTAGCAAAGCTGAGTCTTGCTAGAAGCGAGAGCATCGAAAGTAACCCTGCCCATAGGCAGGACACTCTCTCTATCTGCTAAGGACCTCCTCCACTTCTTTCTCCTACTAAAAGAATTTTTTTTGTGTGTTTTATTGTAATTTTTGTTCTTGCTTCTTAAGGTAACTATGTTGCCCTAAGAAGCAGGAAATAACAACCATGGGATGGGTGAAAACCCATTCCCGTGAAATGTGTGCCAGTTTTGGGTCAGATGACCCCCCTTTTTCATTTTGATTTAAATTTTAGGTGGTAAATTGTAGGCCATCTTCTCTGTCTTTACATTATCGTGCGGTAATCTAGGTCCCTTATTTCATCTAACCCCAAAAACCCACGACCACATCCCCTACAAGACTGAGCTGCAGGAAACCAAGCCGCACATGGTGCTAGGGCATGAAATGGGAACAATTTCTTTAACGATAGGGTATACTGTCGTAAGACAGTAAACTTTTATCGTTACAAATTTTTTCCCGGACAAATTTCCCAAATTTCCCGCAAAAACAATTTATAGAAAAATTCAACCCTACCATAATTTGTTTATGTTATTCTATTTTTTCTGTTAAATTATATTTTTATAATTTAATATTATTAATAAACCTAATATTATTTATGCTTAGTTACTTTATGTAAATATAATTCTATGTTACTTCTTGGTGAGATAAACTACAGCTCTTTCCATGAATTCTCTCTTCAGGAATTTGCTTGTTATAAAATTGCTAGTTGGAATTATATTCTCTTTTGGACGAAGCTCACAATTGTTGCCACCAAAGAAATCAAATCTCGCGACATAGCAGGAAAGCAAAAATGATGATTTACACAGAAAACTGATAGAAATAATAAAAATAGGTCCCAACGGGCTGTATCCTCTCTACGGTTTTTTCGATCAGGGTGAAACTTCCTACTTAACTTTCATACTGCATCTTTAATTAATTTAGATTTTTGGCAGAAATCGTTCCACCGGAAATGGCACCTTCCATAGGAGCTTTTTCATTATGTAAATATTTTGAAAAGAATAGCATTTACGAGAAAACCGATTATAAATAAAAGATTATAAATTAAATTTGCAGCAATATCGGCCCAGATCAATTTTCCAAAATTTAACCGAAAATAACATTTTTGCAAACAAACTGTTTTTAAAAAAATTAAATTTGCTCTTTACTGTTTTTTCCGTAAATTAAAAGATTGTGTGAAATGACTATGAACTAAAAGATTCTAAATTTATTTTGCAACAATTCCGGTTCAGATCAATTTTTCAACATTTAATCGGAAGGTCGATTTTTAACAAAAAAATGTTTTCGGATAGCAGTCATGAAATTTTTCGATCCCGAGTTTTTCGACTAAGTGGCTGTTTCCTCTTTACAGCTCAGACTGATTGACTGATCAGGTTGAAACTTCAAACTTTAGCTCATTCCATTGGCATATCCCAGTGATTTATAGTCGAAATCGATCCACCGGAATCGGTAGCTACCGTAGTAGCTTTTCGTTTTGTGTAAATATTTTGAAAAGTATGTATGGCATTTACGAAAAAACCGATTAAAAACAAAGAGATTGTAAATTAATTTTCAAATGGCTTGATTAGATAAGCAAAAATTATTTCACCAAATTTCAGCATCTCTTAAGTCCAGGCAGATTGACTATTCGGAATGAACCTAGTTTGGACCAGTTGCGAAATTGGGTAGAAATCTGTGTACCGGAAGTGGCCGCTCCATTGGAGCTTTTTCAATTTTTGCGTTGATGTTGAAAAGTTTAAAATCTACAAAAAAGGACAAAGAATTAAAATATACAAATAAATATATAGATTAAATTATCAACATGGGTTAGTTTTCTGAAATTTACGCAGGAATATAACGATTTTTGATTGTTCAAGACAATTTTACCAAAATTCCGGTTAGTTTGATTTTCCACTTTAGAAATCAAGAGTAATATATTTGAGAACTATGTATGTACAGTCGGAAAATTGGGAGTTGGCCACAACATATTCACTCTTCCAATTTTTTAGTAACCGAATTAATAAAATCAGCTTCCTGAATTGCACGGGCCTCTTAAGAGAAATAGCTCAGAATAATTGCGCAGTGGCAAAAATCACAACACAAAATGATGAAATTCTGTATAGATAGTTCGTGTGTTTAATTAAAATTACGGTAATTTTTTCACCTTTGCAAAAGAAAATTAATTATCTAAATAGTGTTGCACCGGTGTAATAAGATCATGAAATACAGTGTAGAGACAAGATAGATCGAGGTTCCAATGAAAACTTGGTAATTGTTTTACTTTGCAAAAGCAAATAAGTATATTATTATTCATCTATTATTTTAAAGAGTATTTGAGGTAAGGGCAGGTATATGGTAATGTTATTTTCTTAATGGTGAAGTGAGGATGCTATGGGTTTTTAGGGTTCAACAAATGGAAAAATGGAGGTGGGCAACAGCGACATTTAACCCCAATTGTTGGATGGAATTTTGATTATTTTTAATAAATTTTTATTTAATTAAGGGAGTACAAGTGGGTCAATCGTCTTTATATTCCGGAAACCATGTGCCCGAAATATCTTAATGAATTTTCAGTTTGAGGTATGTAAAAGGCAGATTGACTTGTTTCCTCAAAATTTATATTTTATTTAATTTAGTATTATTTCGTTAAATTTCAGTTATTCGAAACAGCATTGGATAAACATTGTTTTACAATATCAAATAGTTATAGGTACTAATATCATTATTAATTATTAATTTTAACTATATTTACTAGTTCTTTAATTAACAGGTTCAGTAAAATATTTAATTAAATTAATTATTTAGGTATTAAGGATTCTAGAGTGGCTGTTTTACTTAATTCTTATAATTCTAATAGAATACGGTTTAAGTTATTGATTCCAGAGTAATTAATTAACTAATTTATCTTTATTTATATAAATACTAGAAATTGTTTTGTTTCTAGTTATAATTAAATTGAAAAAAAAAAATCTGATGTCTTGTGTAAATGAATAATAATAACTCTGTGGTAAATATATAAAAAGTGATAACTGGGTTTTTACTACTTTCCAGTAGAACGATTTAAACATATTTTTCTTTCTGTGAAAAACAATTCTTAACATTAAATAATCTAACTACCACCAATTGGTCCTTTATTGTGCAGCCAAGAGGTCAGCTAAGTTAAACCATTAATTTTGTGTACAATTTCGCAATAGTATCAATAATAATCACTTATCCCCTTTCAAATATTTAGTACGTGTCTCTAACTAGATACAAGTCCATTTAACTCAATTTAAAAATTTATACATTTATTTGTGTGTTAATCTAACAACAATTGCTCCCTTCTTTAAATAGTTCTGTTTTATCTGAAAGTTAAATTATCTCCTTAAATAAAATAGTCTAGTATTATGTTGATAGGCACATGCTTTGGCAAGATGAGTTAGTTGGCCTTATAAAGCTAATAGTTACTATTAGCTTTATAAGGCCAACTAACTCATCTTTGAAATCTTTCGATTTTGTTAAATGTAAAACGAGTGCACTTTGAAACCCAGCCTCTTGGAAGATCTTGACTAATAAAGCTTCATCGTGCACTCCCAATCAATTAATCACTTGCAAAAATTGTATACGTAATATATGTAAATTTAGAAGTAATACATCGTCTATTGCATAATTAATTCTTTTTTAAAGTTGCCGTTATACAACTGTAGATGTATCGTTAGTTTTCTAAAAAGAAGTACCCCATAGCAGTGAAAGCTATATAGCTCAAAATCTCATGGACGTGGTACCATCGAGATAAATATTCGATTAGGAAGAATAACTCATAAATACTTATAAAAAGTATGTATCCATTTGTGTACGAAGCATTATGTGTCATTTGTTTCAAAATATTTTTTGTTTTGATCTTTTTCTTTCGAATTTCGTAACATAAAGCTGTAGTGCTGCTATAGTCGCTTCACACCTGCCTCTTCAAAAATTCAAATTTTGTTTCATATTTGTGTCAATGTTCATATAATTACTCATTACAATAATATAATTATTATTATTCATTTTTAAAATTACTTTCTATTACCAGTTACTAAATAAATGTACATTTATAGAACATTTTTGTTAAACTACTTACATGTTTACCCACTTGTATGCGTATTAACATGTTTTCTCTCAGGCTAATTTCGGAACAAAAAAAAAACGCTGAAATTTGATTGAAATTTACACCGCATCATTTCATGGGAGCGATTCCCTGACTGGAAATAATTACCAAAACTTAATTAACCTGCCTAAATAAATTACCGAAAGGTAAATTTTAAGTTAGAATTTATACTGAAAACTATTAGTTCAAATCGTTAGACTGCATGGCACCAAATTTTTATTTTCTTTGTTGTTGTAATGCGTCACTGAATCATGCAAGCAAAAAATGCAGTTTACCTGTGATTTAAAAGCTTTCGAACTTGCCTCGAGTTATAATAGGATATCGTGCATTTTCCTACCTCTGGCTGTACAAAGTAAATATTTTTGATAAAAGTAAAATAGAACGAAACAATAAGAAGAACTGGTCATTTCAATTTTTCAAATAAAAAAATTTATTACAAAATGTTATTCAAGCGACTAAAATAACAAAAATAATAAATAAATAAAACGAAAATTCATTTCATCATTAAATTTTTTTTTTTTGGGAAATAAAATTTTAAATCTAAAAAAAATAACGAAACGATCTATAATAGAAATGAAAAATTGTAGACGCCATGTACTCAACACGAACAAATGAAAAACACAATTCCTTTAATACTTGAAGTGTGCGCGGGTGATCTCTGTTTCGTACAATTTGGGTTCTTTTGAAAATCGTGCACACATACTATGTAATTTACATATTCTACACATACAATTTTACCAAATCGAATATAAATAATCATCTATATTTAATTCATTGATTATGATCGTACGAAGATGATCATCATTAGTGTACACGATGAGGCGATCATCGAGAGAAAAACAAACGAAAAGAAAATTTTTATTTTTTGTTTTAGTTTTTCATATGTGTGTTTGAGAAATAGTCTTAATTTGGAACAGATGAGAAATATGAGATAAGTACCAAATTTGGTACACTGGTTTTTCGAATGTCTACTAGATTTTCAACTCTTCTATATTTAATCTACTACAAGGAGTTTGGTTTTTTTTTTATATGGAAACATACAATATTGTTATTTAATTTTTTTTTTTTTGAAAATCTGTGGATTATATATTTGTGTTTTATATAACATTTATGTATGTAATAAATAATAAAACCGCACGATTTATTATTTTTCTTCTGAAGTAAATAAATCGAACGAATGTGTAAGGAAGTTGTGATCTTTTCTATTTCGATTATTTATTTATTAAACAATGTTTATGAATGAACTAAATACATCATTTTTGAGTTGTTTCACTAGAATTTCGATCAATTGCTTGAAATTAGATCAATTGCGTACGAGTACTCGTATATTATGTTGTTGTTGTTTTGTTGTCTTCATCTTCATGTGCATGAAGAGAATATATTTTAACCACGTGGAAATTCTCGGTGATTTTTCGGCACAGGTGGTACTTAATTAATTTTCTCTTGTGTAAGTGTGTCTGTGTATGACTGTGTGAATGTGTGGGAATGACCAATGACAGTTGAGTAATTAGGTAATATGATTTTTGTCGTTTGTTATTTAAAATATTTATGATAGAAATGATGTCGGTTGCAGAACGATGTTAATTGGCGCATTGTATATGGTTTAGGTTTTACAATTAATTAGTCACTCATACAACTTTAAAATATTAATTGTTTATATAATTACATTATCGCATGGTTAATTTGTTCTCTTAATTACAGTTTAACTAGTTTATGTGTTTTAAAACAAGACTTACGATTGCAAAATAGAGCTGAACTCATAATAAATATTATTCAAAAATCCTACGTTCCAGGTCGATGTTTTTCCTTCAATAACTTTTATATTACATACAATTTTATATTTCATATTTTATTGATATTTAAGTGACCGTCTCTGGTTACGTAAAGGTGAGCTTTTTTAAGCACATTGTTCATCACATGTTCACAGACTTTTGGTGTTATTTCAGAAAATGCTATCTTTAAGCATCAATGTTGTATGGTTTTTTGGGTACACGTATCCCTTCAATAACCCACTTAAGAAGAATCGAGGGGTTAAAACAGGGGTTTTGACATTATTCGATCGGGAAAAATTTCTCCCAAAATTTGCATCGCAGGACGAGCTGTGTGTGATGGGGCACCGCCCTAATGAAACCACATGTTTTATAGGCCTAATTCATCCAATTTGTCCACAAGAAAGTTTTGTCCCGATAGTGGTCACCACTAACTGTTACAGTATTGTCTCGAGCATCCTCAAAGATTATGACACCGGCCCAAATGGCGCACTATACTGTCACCTTACCGGTCGACTAAGTAAAAATTAGCTTCGTTGCTCAAAATGAGTTTTTCCCAAAACTGTTTTTTTTCGCCAAAAATAAAATCTTTTATTAATTTCAATACGTTGTTGTGGCGTTAGGTACTTCATAATAAATTGTTATCGACCACTCTCTTCAACTAGCAATTGCGAAGTGACAAATGCTACCCAAAGAAAAATGACGCCCAATCAAAATCAACCTGGAACATAAAAAACACCTTGTATTTGTAATTTGGTCACTTCACATCCCGGCTTATGCCATCATTTGATCTAACTCACTAGCAGCAAGTATCTGTGATATGGCCAATACTGAAACCCAAAAATCGACTCTAATGATTCTACGCAAATCGATCTTCCAACGCATTAACAAATGGGAAAACATTTTTTAGTTTGTTGATGCGACCGACCAATTTCAAATCAAAATTTGGATCAAGTTTTCCATATAAAATTTTAACTAATCCGGATCAATACGATAAATAATCACTTAAAGCATAACTATACTATAAACAAGGTATCTGAGAAGCACAGATACCCAACTAGTAGAAGGTATCAGTATGCGAATGATCTGTTTACCACTGCCGTGAAAAATAAAAACCACATAACAGTTGCTTTCCAATCGACCACCACAAGTACTTGTAAGCGCGAAAAATGTGTATTGGCTAAAGTGTTGATTGGAAAGCATAAAAAATGACAAAAGCAAAACATAACCTACAAATGTGTATTTTAGTTGTGATAACTTTTTAACAAAACAATATCTAATAGCGGACAAATATATCGTAACTGCTTTCAACTACTCATAGTAAAAAGGTAGAACAGTGGCACTGGTAATTACCGGGGAATAGAAATTTTAAATTGTATGGCAGTTTTATTCCCTTTTCTCCAACGTGTATTCTGGCTTTTGTGAAAAAATTTTCTTGGGAAAAAATTATTCTCAATTATAGCAGTTTTGACGTTTATTATTCCATACCTATTCACAGTACGCAATTTTTCTAGTGTGTGGAAAATATTGTTTTAATTCCATACTAAGTTCCGTCCTACAATATATCAAAGACTCAAAAATATCGGTTTTGGGGAAAAATAATTGTCTTTCTCTTTCAGTTTCGCGATAATATTATTTATTTTTTATAAGTTTTGTTTGTATGTATATTGAATCTTTAATTTTCTCTTCTCACTTTCTCAGTTTCATGTGACAAGGCGACGGGTGAATATACACAATGCCTCCTAAACTACAGGCCTCTTATACTCCTCTCATTTTTCGCACATGACGTCAGTTTATGTCTAAACCGAGAATGCGCAATAATAATGTTAAGATATTTACACTAACAAAACAACTAGAGAAAGCAACAAAAACGTCGACATAGCGTATCGTCGTCATTTGGTGTAAGCGGCCTGTAGTTTAGGAGGCATTGATATGCAATGCACACGATTGATCATGCGAGGAATTTGGTTATTTTAATTTCTCGTGTTGTTTTATTTGAATGATTTTTAATTATTACAGCAACATATTTTTTATTTGGTTTAATTATAAAATGGTTGCGATCGGATTGGGCTAAAGAGGTAATATAAGACAGTTTTGCCATGGCGTCGCCGTTTACATATCTATACGCAATTTTCTTACGTAAAATGTTTTTGTTTTATTTTTTTAAGATGCTGTGTGAAAATCTAACAGGTGGATATTGAATGGCGCTGGAACATGTAAGCCATGCCCTAGGCAGATTTGCCCACATAGGCAGATTTTTAAAATTTAAATAAAAAAAAGAAATATGTATTAAATATGTCAATAAAAATATAAAAATTACAGCAAATATTTATTTTTAATTTCAATAGAAAATTATTATTAATCCCATGTAAAAGTGCTATGGAAAGCTGATCTATTTGCATGCGATAAGGTGTGTTAAATTAGTACGGAAATGTATATGGAATAAACCTGAGTTTCCAACGAAATTTCACCTTATTTCCAATTTGATTTTTTCTCTTTTTAGTCGGGATTCAAACCCACACTAGAATTTTGTTGACACGTTTCTTTGGCGATTAGTATGGATTTCCGTGTACTTTACATGGTTCTTTCCCTAGAAAGAGTGTGGATTTTGCACGCGAATGTAAGCAGAATTCCGTTGGCATTACATATTAGAAAGTACCTGCGGTGGTCGATTGGTAAGCAACTAATATCGTGAAAATTCAATAGTTAATCAGATGTGCAGAAATGTCTCGATCACTATTTTGCTTTTGAAACCATCAATTTTCTATCGCGAAGGCATTCATCTACTATACCTGATAAATCGCAAAAGACCATAGATAGTAACGGCGAATATTTCGATCATTAATCTTTATATAACAATTATATTTTCACTAAAGTTGAATTTGACCAAAAAAGCTGAGTTTCTAATTGCACACCTAATATTAAATTAAGCTTTCATTGCTTTTTTCTGATTGCGAAAACAGATTTCTATACAACATTTAACAGGCGCACAATTAACCGGTTATTACTTATTTTTCTGTGCAATCGGCCATTAATCGTACAACATTATTCTGCGAAGTAATCTTCCTCTTACCGATTAACAATAAGTGAGAGATTCTTCTAATCTTAGAGAATTTAAAATGCAACTGCTAAGGAAGAATTACCAATTAACAAAAGATGGCAGTACATTAGAATCAAGTGACTATCATATTTCGTGGCTTTATTTGAAAAAATAATGGAAAATTTTTATTTGACACATCCAAAGAATCTATACACCATGAGGAAAGCGGCTTCGATATTTCTATAGCTTTAATGAATAAGCTCGGCTTTTGGTCCGCGGCAGGTTGTAGGTAATCCGCATGAAAGCGTTCCAAATCATCTTAAATTGTTATTATGTTTTTGTAATTGAGTTTTCAATGTCGAGTATCGTCAAGTAACGTAAATTTTAATTTTTTTGGAGGAATCTTTAATGTAGAAAGCCACCTATGCTACAACCACTCCATGCATTTGGCCGAGCTTAAGGTTTTCTATAAAAATTCAAGTATCGACCCCAAAACAGAAGTTTGTTTCAGCGAACGAGGTGAAGTCGATGGCGGAAACTTATTTTGTGAAATCATTTCCGTTACAATAATTAAACGCCCTAATATTCAATCCAAATTGAGGAAAACCTTATAATTTTTCAAAAGATCGACAATTCGGACTGAAATTTTAAATAAAGAAATACTGGAATTTTGAATGATTCCAAATCGTCTCAAATTGCGCTTAAATCGATTAAACTACAAAATTTTTCGATAAACGAGTTTTCAAATTGAGTTCGCTATTTTTTTGTATTTCGAGCCAAATTAAACTAAATTTCCAAAAGTAAATTCGAACACCAACATTAAGTAAAATGAATCTACTCTATTACAAAAACAAAACCGAACTAAAAATCACCTACAATTTACAAAGACTATAATAATAAATAAAGAAATTATCAAACGCCTAAAATTCGACGTGGCGGATCCTGAAGAACTGCAATAAAAGTGCCATATACGATTTCAATGTTTTGTTTTCTAACAAACTTGAAAAATTTACGATCTACTAAAACTATTTTTATGTCTTCCGACATTTTTGCACCAAAAAAATTATTAGAATTGTCTCATTGATACATTTTTAAGATAACTACCCGATCGAAATATTTATAGTGTTCATCATAAAAAAATTTTACATCGTGGGATCAAGCCATCGTCCGTCCCACACACTTATGGGTTTCATATTTTCATTCACGTATTTCCAATATCCGTATTATAATGAAAGATTTAGATTTCCATTAGAATATATTCGCGATATTGATCTAATTGTTGTTGATGTACTAAGGAGAAACTGGAATGGATGTGTTGAAACAATGCCAAGTTGCGCACTGACCTGTATACTGGTAATTTGACTCATTTCTCCGCAATTACACCTTATTCGAATATTAAGCAAAACAACAAAACTATTTTAGAACCACAAAAGTAATAAAAGATTTATTCAAGTAGAAGTAGAAATAAAAAATAAATAAATTCTTGGACCTTGGCCAAAGTGCCTTAATATAATATATTTCTGATAATATTTAAATTTCGTGTTTGTGTCTTGTATTATCTTAAATCTTAAATAGATTCATTTATAAAAATTTGAAATAAAAGGAACGAAAATGTTTTGCTTTTCTGAAAATATTTTATTACGAAAATTTATAATTTCGAAGAAAACCAACACTCCGCGCCTTTTATGTACATAATAATGCACACCACACGTGTTCAAGTGTACTAAGCAAGCTCAAAAATCGTTTTATGTCTTTCCGCGTAATTAAAATTTTTTAAGAGTGTTGGACTAATTTTTACACGCGTTTTTTATTGTAAATCAATCCAATTTTGCATAGCCGATGATGCATGCGGCTATTTTATTTCAATAACAATAATACATAATCCTTTGATATCTAAAGTCATGCGGTTGTGCTTAGTTCGGGTTGTTTTGACTTTCGCCGTTAAACAACATAAATTTATTTGAAACAACTCTATATGAATCATTAATAAACATATCACATAAAAAATTATTTTTTGGTTCTGTGCCATCAAAATTAAAGGATGATTGGATTTCTCGTTTGCTGTGCGACTGTTAGAGCTTGGAACAACATGGAAAAATACACGAAAGTTAATGATCTACATTAATCTAAGTTTTTAAAGACTGGCAAGAACATATAGCGAATTGAACAAACGCGCCATACTTCGGGGCGGACAAAGATTAATAGCGTGCCATGTTGTTCAATCTGTTCATTTTAGCGCACTGTATTGTAACGCGGTCAATGCTAAGTCGCGCAATACATACTCATTACATGCATCACCGTACATATAGCACCAAACACGTTAATTACTCAACTCACTCACCCACGTCGCTTATAATTCTATAATATGTAATTGAATATTATTATTTGATCGTAAATTTGACAGTTAATACAAATTTGGATAAAATCGAAATATGGAAATTTTCTGCAATTATTCACATTCACCACCTTTATTTGACCAAATACGTAACTTGGATCGTTGATTGCATATTTCATTCCGGACTTTTTGGAGAGATGCAATTACCATGTCTATACCAATTTCGGATTTGTTTGTTGTTAATTAAAAGGCAAATATAAAATGCACGGTATATATAAAACGCAAATATGACAATTCTAAAGGTTAATTTGTATTTGAAAAACAAGTAGGCAAATATGTATGGGCTTTGTGCCATACTAAGAAAGGATTTCGCTATGAAAAATTTACTGCAGAAAAAATTCTGCAGTCGGAATGCAACAAAAGTAGCGATGAAATGTTGCAGTGGCGTATCTCTAAAAGTATCTACTCGCGTCAAACATAACCAAGCGTTAAACATTTAAATAAATATGAGGAAAATTAAAATTTTTAATTCAGCGAACTCGAATCTTATAAATAATTTTAATAATTCGTGACAGTTTAAACTTAAAATAATTTTCTATTTCTTGCAAAAAATATTAAATTTTGACTGAGATTTTTGCAATTTAAAAATTGGTTTGACAAAAGAAATTAATGTATGTACGGAGAAAAGAATCTGGGAATACCAGTAAACAATTTTTAAAAAATACCTTTGGAAAGGTTCTTGATTAAAGAGCCAAAATTATTTTTGGCTGAAATTCCTTTGAAAGCAGGGTTCTAGTCAAAAATGTTTAAAGGAGTTTCTGGAACAATTCTGTTGGAGTTTGCTAGTTATACAGATAATGGGCATTATCTTACATTTCCCCTTAAGATCAGCATAAGCATATACGCATATTGCGATTCTAAGAGCGCATTCATCAAACTGAAATTCAGATGCTCGAAAGCGTGTGTAATGTACATTCAAGATCTACTACTTACACTAAATAAACACATTATATTAAACACTTGTATTTCTATTGCGCAAAACATTAGATTTTTGAATCACTAACTTGTTATGTCATCAGGAGTATCTACTGATTTGTAAAAGTAAAAATTTAGTTATAACGGGTGATTTTTTAAGAGCTTGAAAACTTTTTTTTAAAAAAAAACGCATAAAATTTGCAAAATCTCATCGGTTCTTTATTTGAAACGTTAGATTGGTCCATGACATTTACTTTTTGAAGATAATTTCATTTAAATGTTGACCGCGGCTGCGTCTTAGGTGGTCCATTCGGAAAGTCCAATTTTGGGCAACTTTTTCGAGCATTTCGGCCGGAATAGCCCGAATTTCTTCGGAAATGTTGTCTTCCAAAACTGGAATAGTTGCTGGCTTATTTCTGTAGACTTTAGACTTGACGTAGCCCCACAAAAAATAGTCTAAAGGCGTCAAATCGCATGATCTTGGTGGCCAACTTACCGGGCCATTTCTTGAGATGAATTGTTCTCCGAAGTTTTCCCTCAAAATGGCCATAGAATCGCGAGCTGTGTGGCATGTAGCGCCATCTTGTTGAAACCACATGTCAACTAAGTTCAGTTCTTCCATTTTTGGCAACAAAAAGTTTGTTAGCATCGAACGATAGCGATCGCCAGTCACCGTAACGTTGCGTCCAACAGCATCTTTGAAAAAATACGGTCCAATGATTCCACCAGCGTACAAACCACACCAAACAGTGCATTTTTCGGGATGCATGGGCAGTTCTTGAACGGCTTCTGGTTGCTCTTCACTCCAAATGCGGCAATTTTGCTTATTTACGTAGCCATTCAACCAGAAATGAGCCTCATCGCTGAACAAAATTTGTCGATAAAAAAGCGAATTTTCTGCCAACTTTTCTAGGGCCCATTCACTGAAAATTCGACGTTGTGGCAGATCGTTCGGCTTCAGTTCTTGCAGGAGCTGTATTTTATACGGTTTTACACCAAGATCTTTGCGTAAAATCTTCCATGTCGTCGAATAACACAAACCCAATTGCTGCGAACGGCGACGAATCGACATTTCACGGTCTTCAGCAACACTCTCAGAAACAGACGCAATATTCTCTTCTGTACGCACTGTACGCATTCGTGTGGTTGGTTTAATGTCCAATAAAGTAAACTGAGTGCGAAACTTGGTCACAATCGCATTAATTGTTTGCTCACTTGGTCGATTATGTAGACCATAAATCGGACGTAAATCGCGAAACACTTTTCGAACCGAACACTGATTTTTGTAATATAATTCAATTATTTGCAAGCGTTGCTCGTTAGTAAGTCTATTCATTATGAAATGTCAAAGCATACTGAGCATCTTTCTCTTTGACACCTTGTCTGAAATCCCGCGTGATCTGTCAAATACTAATGCATGAAAATCCTAACCACAAAAAAATCACCCTTTATATAGTAGAAAAAAGCAAAAGATAAATAAAAGGAAGAGAGATAAAAAATAGGCAAGAAAAGTTAATATATTGATCATCCTAACCATCTATTGTTTATACGGAAAAATTATTTATAAAAAAGAGGGAGGAGAACCTATAAAGCCAGGTTCCTGTCCTAAAAGCATATCCTTTTTCTAATTGCATCTTAATGTCCTGAAAGGTATATCCTTTCCCAAGACAGCGGCATTTTAACGTGTCAGGAAACCACTTACAAATCAAATTGTCGTTTGAGGAACCTGATGAAAAGTACAGATTCAAAAGTTGTATATAGTTCGAATAGAAGCATCTATCCGCAATTTGGAAAACCCACCTGTCGGTTCGACCTAGTTAAGCGGGGCTGGCTGAGTCGTATTGCGATTGGACTCATACAACTACAAATGGCAACATAAATACAGCGACGAATGCAATAAATGACATAAACTCGAACACCGATACACAAGTATGTGCGAGCAAATTGCTAAGCAAATATAGTTGAAAAGTCTAATAGATTGAAGACAGCGGACTTTTACTTTTTCTTTCTTTGCATTTAATAGTGATACTAGTGATTTATTTGCTAAATCTCTTATAGATAACCACAACTACTCTGGGGATTGCATAACTTAGCTATCTTCTAAGCAATTTTTAAATTTTTAAATTGCAAAAGAGATTGCGCTTGCAATCCACAGATGTGTGATTTAGTATGAATAATCCAAGATTGAAAACTTCCATAACGTTACTTGCACGCGATGTTCAAGAAGTTCCACTGCATCATCAAATTTGCCAACCGAAATTTTATTGCAAGAGAATTTTGCTTATCACAAAGTAAAACCAAACGAAATAAAGAATAGTGAAAACCCCAAACCAACAATCCATAAATATGGATATCGAAATTAAAGAAATTGAATTTTGAGTTCAAAATAATTCGATTCAACAATTTATTTAAGGAGCTATAAAAAATATGCATACGAAATAAAAGCTATAAATTCTATCGTGCTGTATGTTTTGACGAAGGCGGCTTAGATGTCGATGGGCACAGTCTGGTCTCGCTGACTGAATTTAACAGTAAAACAACACAAAAATTAGTTGTCCATTTTTTGAAAACGCAAACGTTACTGTGCAATCACAAAAATAAATAAAAATTTTATGAAAAATATAATTTGAAATTCAAATTTCCTTAGTAAAATTGATTGAGTAGCCAGGATTTCGGCTAGCAAGCAAGCAATTTGGCCGATTTCGGCTAGCAAATTGCTTGCTTGCTAGCCGATTGAGTATTTACCCTTCTATCCATTAAATTTTTTTTATATTTTAAAATGTGTAATCTCGTTAACATCCATTCATTAAAACAAAATTTCGTCTAGGGGGCATTAGAATGACGATGAATGCAAAATTGTAAATACAATGTTGAAGAAAAACAAATTACCTATCAGTTTGATGGAAGGGAAAAAGTGATTTATTGAAAATTGTGGAAGAGCAGTTTAAAAGCAAGGCATTAAGTAAAAACAAGTGGAAAAATCAAAAAAAAATGTATTAAAACAAAAAAACAAAATACAATTAGTGGAAATTCAAACAGTTCCTGCGAATATTACGAGAAGCTCGACAGAATATTAGCGAAAAGACCTAGTTGTTTAACTTTAAAAAATTCGGTTGATGCCTTCAGAATAAATTCTGGTATTTATGAACATGTGGATAAATAATAAACATTAAATATATGAATTATTATTGTTTATTTTTAGATTCATCAAATACCATTGAGGAAGAAGTCGACGACGAGTTAGTTGAAACAAGTGAACAGCCTGAGCCATCCACCTCAAGTTGTCATCAGAATAAACGTCGAAAAAGAATACCGCATTAGAGGAAATCACATTTAAAATTGTAAATGAAAACAAAAAGCTCTTTGAAGAATTTTTAAAAGAGCAAAAGAAATTAATTGATTACGAATATGATTATACTCAAAAAAAAAAGAATAAGAGCTTCAAGAAAGATTTCTTGCGGAAAATACGATTTTTTTTTCGAGATAATAATAAATCATTTTTAAATGATTTAAAAAACATTCTTAATCCGAACAACGGGGAACCTGATAATAGCAGTTCGCCGCCACCTGAAACATTTATAAATGAATTAATTTATTTCTATATAGCTAAATTTTACTCCTATATATTTTGTGCTATATAGCTGTAGTTTGTTGAAATTGGAGGACGAGAGTGATAAACTGAGACGGATGGACCATAACGCGAGCAGTAAAATCCATTCATGGGATGTGAAAGCTAGAGAGAGAGAGAGCTGTAGGTCGTACGTTTTAACTACATATTTTTAAGTTAGTTAATGAAATGAAATTCCAAAATACAAATTTTATTAATTTTGATAGTGAAATTAAATTGAACTGTTAAACATTTTAGAGGTATAAATAAGTCCTCGTATTTGTATATATTTTAGGTTAATGTGTTCTGTGATATATTTAGTTGAATGAAATAAACGAATTTTTTAATTTCAACATTTACATTGAAATTTTTTTGTCTTATTGATTCGTGTCGCCTTTAGGCATCTCGATATGGACAATAAATTTTTAATTCTCCTAATATTTTATTTGGTCTCAAGTTTACGTTCTTTGTAGAAGAGCATGTGCCATATAATTTTTTCTGTGATTTCGAATTTCGTTTGCTGATACCGATATTCTCGAGCATGTTGCCATAATTTGAGATACCAAACTAATGTCTATGTCTACTTTTTTGTAGAATTCGCCACCTGCTTTTTAGGAGTCGAAATACATTTTCTATATAACAATTCGGGCCTTGTTTAAATAAACTCCAAATGAGACCTCTACTGGAGTACTTGCTGGTGTATACCCACTTAACAACCAACTCTGTAATGGATAACCTGGGTCGCTCACTAAAAACGCTTTTATTTCCTTACCATTAATAGTTTCAGACGGCTGTATTCAAAGGGAAAGAAAAAGTCTATATGATAGACCCTAATGCGTGTTAACAACAGTACAACTCTGATGGGGATACGGCATCAGGGCCTATCAAATGCACATAGTAGCATCAATGCGAATTTGGTTTAAAAAGAGCATCAGGCCATTCAATGAATTTGCAAGAAATTGAACTATGGAAATTCTGTCAAATTACACCCCTGTATCCACATCAAAATTTCTTTACAATTGGTCTGCAGTAGAAATAACATATCATAAACTAAAACTTTTATTTTAATATCAACTTAAAGAAGTAAATAAAATGAATGAAAAAATAATTTTTCTTAAATATCGGCTGGTAACTTTCAACTGAAATATATTGATCAACATTATTGAATTTTTATTTTCGGCTATCAAACCAAAAGACACAATCTGCATTATCATTTTTTTTATTTTCGGCTGGCAACTTTCGGCTAACTTTAACACGATCGCTCGAACACAAAAAGGATCCGAACGTAATTCAGGAGCTAACGCGTTACATAAATAATTGAACGTATCCCGATCGACGCGAAAATTGGCCACCCACTCATCAAAACTGTCACTTTTCACTAGGTATATTGTCCCAATCTCATTCTCGTGAGTATTATATGAACAACGATGCCATTACTAGCGATTGCAATCCCGGACCGTTTTATGAACCCCGGGACTACGGGATTCATAAATTTCTAATCCCGGGACTTGAAATTTTTATGAAAAACCACAAATAATTAAGAAAAAGACAAAAGTGTTACATAAAAAACATATAATTCATTTCATTCCATAATAAAAATGTTTCTTACATTTTCGAATTATTTAAAAAATATTATTTTAAAAAATATAAGGCATTAACCGATTTATTGTCCATCCAGCCTGGTTCTTAATTTAGAAATAATATTTCCGGAAGCGGAAAATGCTCGTTCCGATTCTACGCTTGTCGGTGGAATGGTCAATAAATCAGTATAAACTCGGTGCAAATGTCGTCCTCTGTGAACGCTTTGTTCAAAAATTCACATTTCTCTCCCCATCGCGGTTACCAGTTTAATATTTGTAATTATTATAATTTGTATTAATTATAAATTATTGGCAAAGAGGTTTTGAATGCGTATTAAGCTAGTATTAATACTACGTTGCAGTTCGTCTTCCAAATTCTCTTTTTCGACTAAATCGATTGAAACCACATCTTCATTGGTCTTTTTGTTGTGATAATCCTTGCTCGATGATGCAATATTTTCATCCGTTTCACATTCCGCGTCTGCTGCTTCATGTAATTCTAAATAATCGATAATAAAAATTTTAATGCGGTTTCGACTTGGGACATTAAATATGTCTGTATCATTAAAAGCAGCGTCACCGTTCTGTAAATATTTTAATATTTCATATGTTTCTGCCTTTCTCTTCTTTATGCGGGTTATTAAACAATTTGTCAACTCGGGACCTATGGGGTGGCTTTGAAGTTGTAATTTACTCAGCACAAACTGAAGAAAGGCATCGCATGTGATTAAATTCGCATCTCTCCGGCAAATGATCTTCGAGTTTATGTCTATCAAAGATTTTTGAATACACGATTTGAGATCAACAAATAGTTCAATCATATCTTCCAGGCTTGTTCCAGCGTGTTTTTGTGTCTAATATCAACATCTTATCTTGCTTTCCACATTCTTTGACATACTTCTGCAAAACACTGTCATTGTATTTATGTTGGAAAAACTCGAAGTAGTCATGCACACAACGTCATTTTCTAAAGAAATCCCAAATTTGTCTAGCTTATGTTAAAGAATGGCTACACATTTTTCTGCGGGTATGCTTCTAAAAATTCTTATCATACCTAAATTGGAAAACTTGGGATTGGCATCAGTTTCACTAACTGAATTGTAATGAATATTTACATTCATATAACGACAATTGCGTTCGACGTCTATTCATCAAATGTAATACTAACCAACGTTCCCGCTAAGTTGGGCACACGGGCGGCCGCCCAGATATATATTGTATTTTGCCCATCATAATTTTTAGTGCGCCCATCTACAATATTGGTAACATTTTTTTTCAATTTAGGCACAAAGTTTAAATATTAGTAAACTCAAACGGTTCAAAATATTTAATATGATGTGCAGCTCGAATCTGGACTGGGATGTTCTAACATCACCATTTTTCGATATTTAATCGAAATCTACGTCTTTTTCAGCTCGAATTAATTTAACTACTGTTTCTTTTATCAATTATTTTTTCTCTATTGCTATCGCAACCTACTAGAATATATTTGAACAATATCTATTTCACTTATTTTCGTTCTAGAAACGAAAAAAAATTATTTGGTGATAGAAACGCAGTAGAAACATCACAATGTTGTAATCTAGCAGGCTGGAAAATGATACAAAAATTGAAACAAAGATCAATTTTATTCTACAAAAACGAGAAATAAACTTCGATAAATTATCGAAACATGGTGATGTTAGAACATCACAGTCCAGATTCGCCCTGGTTTTTCTATAGGAAAAGAAATTAAGAAAAATATTTTCATAGTCTTTTTGTCACAAAAACTTTTTTTCTGGCACACTATGGTAAAGAGTTGGTGTAAATTTTTTCAAAAACAAAATTAAATTGAGAATATTTTTCCTATCCAATTTCGATACCGAAAAAATATTTTCTAAATTATAAAATTTTAGATCAAACATGATTTCTCAGTAGGCCAGAAAATGATATTTTTGACAAACAATCTATGTAAATATTTTTCCTAATTCCTTTTCCTATAGGAAAACCAGAAACGAGCTCTGCAGGTCGATTCTTGTTTTCCTATAGGAAAAGGAATTAGGAAAACTATTTACATAGCGTTTTTGTAAAAAATATCATTTTCTGGCCTACTGAGACATCATGTTTAATCTAAATTTTTATAATTTGGGAAATATGTTTTCCGTATCGAAATTGGATAGGAAAAATATTCCCAATTTAATTTTGTTTTTGAAAAAATTTACACCAACTCTTTACCATAGTATGCCAGAAAAAAAGAATCGACCTGCTGTGGTCTTATAAGGGTTGTTCCTTTACGCGTAATCTAAAATAGATTACATTTTCATGTAATCTATGTCATCTATGTAAATTTGGTGTAATCTATGTAATCTAAGATTTTTTTTTCTTATTTTTAACATTTTATTTGTTTTATTTGTTTGTATTCTCTACTCTTTCTTCTCTTCCATAAAAAACTTGAATATTTTGTTCATTATACATGTAATTTCTTCCAAAGCAAGTTAAACTTCAAACGCTAATTGCTTGAGACCAAGGTCCAAGTTATCATCGTTCTTTGATAAAGTTAGTGATGTTGAGGTTTCCAACATTAACTCAAAATTATTTAATGTTATTGAATCGGATCATTTAAAACATTTTATAAAAATTCTACGACCGGTCTATTCATCGAAATTTCCAGGACGAAAGGTACTTTCCACAACAGTGTTGGAAACAGAATTCCAACGTTGTATCAAAATCGCTTCAGAAGAATGGAAAATTATTCCGTTCTAATGATATAGATGGATGAAAAAATACATCTAAGAACAGCAAGCTATGATACACAGTATTAGAAAATCTAAAGCTTTTTAAGATGCATGGGATGTAACTTCGGAGTCGGAAACCGCAACAAAATTGACAACCATTCTGAATGAATCAGTTCTTTTGGCAAAAAGTCAATATAATACAAACATTTATGCTGTCGTGTCAGATAACGCAGCTTATATGGTAAAAATGGGTAAAGATGTGGACATTTGGCATAGTAATTGTAGCAGCCGTACCGGAAATCTTCTCGCAAAAGATGTAATGAATGCAAACCTGAACAAACAAGTTTTATCGGTATTGAAAGAATTCAAACATTCGAATTTCGAAAAGGCACTCGCGGATGTTGGGGGTTCTCGAATCAAAACGCATATTGATACCAGATGGTGCATTTATAGGGATTCATGCGAATGCCTTATCAAAAATGTGCAACATATGAAAACATTAATCGTCAACGATGATCGTCTAAAAAAATAAAGAACAAACGTTAAACTACTTACATTTGACGACGAATTCTTAGATGAAGTAAAAGAAAATATTTCTTTATTTAATCCGATTTGTAACTTAATTAATATTTGCCAAAATCCTGAAATTGTCATTGCTGATTCTATCCATTCGTGGATGAATTTGGTAATACCAGCAAAATTTAGCAACTATCAAACACATTTAGAAAGAAGACGAGAAATGGATTGCAATTTGTATGCCAAATGTGCATACTGTCTGCATCCGAAATTTCCCGACGAAGCTAAACAGAGATTAATCCAAATGCAGTTGGAATATGTTTCGGAATTTTTAATAAATGAACTTGATTCCGAAGATATATCTAGTTTGAACGAATTCCAAGACACTAAAGAAATTTTTAGAATATTAAAAATTAAACAAATAACAGACTCGGTTGTATTTTGGAACATGACGAAAACACATCACAACCCGCTGGCTAGTCTCGCAGTGAAATTAATGAAAATTCCTGCTTCATCTGCTTCAATCGAAAGATTATTTTCTAACTGGTCTTTTGTACATTCATCGATTAAAAACAGACTCGATTTTGAGTGTTCAAAAAAATTACTGCATGTACTCGTATATTATCTCCTAAAAATTATGGATATAAATAAATCCACCGTCTATTAAATTCAATATAAATTTAATAAATTATAATAAAATTTTATAATTCTATTGTATACCTTAATAAATAAGTAATAAACTTTTTGAATTAATTAAAATTAATGTTGAAATTAATTTTATATTCGGTTTTCTTTATAAATTTTAAATATAAAAATTAGTTAGCGAATGGGGAAAAATGTAAATATATAAAAAATTATATGTCTTAAAATTTATTATTAATTACTTAAGTTACATATAGATTACACGAAAAAATCGCATGTAATCTTCGCGTAATTTATATGTAATCTATACGTGTAATGTAATCTATTTTGTCTACGGCACAACCCTGGGTCTTATTCTGGTGATTCCCTGGGAATAGGGAATTGGGGAAAGAATTTACATATCTTTTATCTATAAATCTGTTTTTTTCTGGCTTACTGAGGAAAAAAGTTTGATGTACATTTTTACAAATTGGGAATAATATTTCCATAGCGAAACTGGCAGGGAAAATTATTCCCAATTATATTTTGTTTTCTAAAAAAGTACCACTAAAAATGATTTAAATTGGATTTATATGTAAATTTTTCCCCCAATTCCCTATTCCTGTGCCAGAATAGGGCCACTGGTGACGTTTTATAAGATATGATATTTTTTAAACAATTTGTAAACACTTTTGCTGTAATGACAAAACGAAAATATAATGTAAACTCAAGCTCCACAAACAAGACATCCTCAAAATTTACAGTAGTATAGAATGGTGAAACAGAATGAAACATAATCCCGTCATCATCAATTAAACAAAAAGTTAAATTAGATGAAATTTTTAGTTACCAAATTGAAACAGGTGATGTACTTTGTAAAATATCTATTGAAGCAAAAGCTGACAGTGATTTTTCTAAAGGAGAAAAATGGGACAATTGTAAATTATATCACTTACAAGTTTTTTTTATTTATTTTTTAACATTAAAAAAATTATTGGATTGTAATTTTGTTAAATTTTGCTCGAAATTTGCTAAATTTAAAATACTTGCCCACAATGCAGTTATGCCGCGCACGATTTTGAATAATTAGAGGGAACGTTGATACTAACCCCTGCTTTCTTAATACTTTTGAACTCAGCTTTTACGTGGTCCTTTACTTGAGCGTAATTATTCCAAAATAGAAGTTGTTATAGTATTTGGCGATTTTGGTATATTTTCAATCCTACATGCTTTAAGGCATTCCCTTAAATCCAATAATATGCAAAACGCTTTGATGTTGTTTTGAATATACGTTTTTATTAGCTATGTTTTTTATAATGCTGAGTTCGTGTTCATAGTCATGTTTAGACATTGGTACGTTATTCAATCCGTTTATCATATCGCTTTATCATCACAACTAAAAATGTCAACTCAAAGCACGCATTAAAAATATACAGAAAACCCACACAAACAGATCACACAATAAATAACTTCTCTCATCATGCTTATCAACATAGAATATCAGCTTACAACCATATGATTCAGTAGAATTCAATGTTTTCATAGAATAAGCCGGCAAATTTAGGATCCTGTAATCAAGGGATCAATCAAAGAAAATCCCGGGATTACGGGATCATAAAATTTGCCGGGATCCCGGGATTCAAGATCCCTGGATTGGAATCTCTAGCCGTTACCGGCGCCAGTTCCGTTCATGATTTTTGTGCCAGCAACCTAAAAATCAAACTTCTGGGGAACCCATAAATTAAGAGAACCTTTCCATTGTATGATTGTTTTATTTATGTATGTATTGATAAATAAAAATCATTACAATTTTCCGTTTTTCTTCTGTATAAATTTCTTTCCTTATGGTAACTAATTACAGAATTGTGTGGATTTAAAGGTGAGTTCTACAAGCACAGCTATCTTTAATTGAAAACTCATAAATAGCTTTAGGCTGTGTCCCAAACACCGACTTATTACAGACTTATTTGACTCCATCTCGAATAAGTCGGTCAAGTCGTTCCAATTCATTATACCGACTTATTTGTGACGTAATATCAAAAAAAACAAAATGTTATTTCTGTTAAATGGAAGAACAATTTCCTTGACATGTTGGTCGTTGCCACTAGATTTGAAAAACAAAACTGCATGATTACATCATAAAGCAAAATATACATATATTATATATATTTATTATATATATTTTTTATATATTTATTGCTCGATGATTACATTTAATCAAGGCACATTTTTGGAGACATTTCTGTGTAGACATACTTATTCAAATAAGTCTGGTCGCGAGGTGACTTATTTGAATAAGTCGGTGTCTACAAATAAGTCGGTGTTTGGGACACAGCCTTAGGCTCTTTTCCAATCACTTACTTACTTAAGTACGTCTACACAGAAATGTCTCCAAAATTGTGTCTGTACTACAAAATTGTGTCTTGTAATACATGCCGTTTTTATTTTCAAATCTAGTGACAACGATTAACATGTCAAGAATTTTTTTTTCTTTCATTCATTGTTGCTGCTTTCTTTTCAGATATCCAAATGGAATATTTTTGACTCTATATGGAAGCATCTTTAAGAAAATAATTATGATTCCAGTTTGTAAATTTTATGATTATTTTTGCTTCTATGATGATATTATTTCTGATGTGAATTAAATATAATAAGTGAAACGAAAATTCATACATAGAGAACCTTTGTTAAAATTTTATATAATAAGGTTCACAGTGGCGTACAAGATGGCAAAATTGGTCCCTTTGTACTCAAGGCCCTATTTTACCAATATGAAATCAAGTTTTAATGTATTTCTTTTTCTGTATTAGTTTAGCAGTTTTTTCTTATTACTATTTATGAAGTAGTTTAGAAGTGTGAATTGTTTTTTTCTGTCCATTCCTAATAAAAATTGTGGGTCAGCAAAAGTTTGTTTATAATTTCATTAACAAGCTGTCAAAATAAGTAAGTACATTAATTGGAACGACTTCACTTACTTATTTAAGATGGCGACATAAATAAGTCAATAAGTTTCAAATAAGTAAGTAATTGGAAAAGGGCCTTAGTTTCACAATAAAACAATTTAAAAGTATTATTTTAATAGTGAATGGGTCCTTTCAGGTCCTCCATGATTAACGAAATCCACACCAATTTGATTTGAAAATTTTAAAATGCCAAACATTTTCATAACGTTAGCCGCGATTTGACTCTACATGTTTTCAACTGTTGGGTATCCTGAAAGCGCCCAGTTATAAACTTTTGTTATTTAAACAAACTCTAAAACTCAAAAATAGCTCATAATTGTTAGCTACTCCTATTTTACAATGTGGATTAATTCACAGGGGGTCCAAGATTACATGTCTTTTTATAGACAAATATCCCTGTCAACCAACGGATGACATAACATTTAATCAAATTAATCTCATTCTGGTCACAAAGCAACACTATATACTAAGGATATAAACAACGCCAGAAACTTTTAGAAAGATTATGTTGTCATGAAGAGTTCGAAGAAACGTGTGATAAAACAGGCAGAATTTAGCCCCAAACTGAATTATTGAGCACACGAATACCCTCAGAATCAGCATTGACGTGTCTGTTTCATGGACATCTGCGTTTTTTTCATTTTGAGAGAGCTTTAGGCAGACACCACCTCAAAACCTAGAATTAGGATGGTACTAAAAGATTGCCGAGCACTGGAAACAACAATGAAGTACACTAAGCATGCATATGTATATGCCTAACTAAAACGAAACCTCATTGGATCATATCCACTAAAAATTTGAGGGCTAAAATTATTATTTAGTTATTTATTATTATTATTAGCCATTTGGTATTATAAACACTATAATTGAAAACAGAAGGTAGCAAGAGAAGGGAACTACAGTGACAGTGACTGTCAATCCATTAGTTGTATTAATTATCTGACACATGTCAAGTTGATTAACAATTCTATATTTCACATGAATTTTGAAAAGAAGATTGATGTACAACCTAGCTTACGTTAATCTATAATGAAGTAAGCTAATTAGAACAGAAGCTACCGAAATTTATCTTAGTATCCATCATAAAATTCCCAACGGTAACAATGGCCTTGTCTTGACACGATAATTAATTGGAGCATAATTTGAATTATCAGTGTAATTTTACACAGCAAATATAAAATACGGACATAAGTTGATCATTTTTAGTACAATTTAGTACTATAATTAATTATCCAAAACACCCATAATTAATTGGAACATACTTTTACTTTTCGGAAAATGCGGGCGCATCGCAGCAATCTATATGTCAAAAAAGTGAATACATGAATGTTTCTACGTGCACATAGAAAAAATAAAAAAAGAAATATATAAAATATAAATAAAAGTATACACAATAAAAAGAAGAAATTCAGTAGTTTACATTCACCGTCAAGACGAAAAATCCAATTTATGATCATAAAATTAATTTTTAGAACTATAATTAGTTTTATCGTCAAGACAAGGCTAATAAAATCGATTTAAAATTATAAATAAACCACCAACTAAATCAAACTCATCTTCTTCATTCAAATCTAACAGAATTATTTTATTTTCGGATAATTACTTAAAACTATTATGTATGTACGAGTATATACCGTTCTATAAAACTATAAGTAGTTTTACATCTCAAGGTTTAGAAAAATTAAATTACTAATATTTTTTGCTGCTAATGTAGAATAGCCGCGTTCTTTAAAAGATGATTTCATTCCAACTCTGAACAAATTAAAATCTATATTTTGTGTGCTTAAATACTAACATACTACTATATCGTAAAGTTCTTGAAGCTGATTTCAGTAATATTTATGTACTAATTATTATCAAGCATTTTGATGACTTCATTAAACAATCGAAATAGGTGTAGATATTGACAAACGTATGGTAAACTAAAGGTAATAAATACAAAGAAATGGGCGCGCGAGAATTATTCCCAATTCGTATAACGGTAAATAAATAATATCAAGCGAGATCTATATAGCTGCTAACACTTACCAGTAGGCAATAAATAAAATTTTTATCCATTATTTTATTTAATATTTCATTTTATTTGAAATATTTTTTTTTATACTATTTTCATTTTTATTTTTCCTATATTTTCACAATAAATCACACATTTCACGCCAAACAAAAACAACAAACATTTTATTTTCTAATTTCTAGCCAATAAATTAAGTCACCATAATTAATTAAAATTTATTCAATTATGATATTGGAATATAAATGATTAACACACAATTAAATTAATTTATTTAACACTTTATGTAAACTTAACACTAACAGTATATTTAAATAATTTTTTAACTGAAGCAAATAACTTAATTCACTGGCACTGCTGCACAGGCACACGTTTAAATATGTAATGCTAATTCTGCGGTTTGTAATTCTCTTCGCCATATTATAAAATATTATTAAAAATACAAAACACAACGAAAATATTATTAAAATAAATAGTGCGTTGGTGTTTTTATAAACTAAAAAATAAAAATCATAAAAAATACCTTTCCTACAATTTTTTTTTTTTTTTTTGTAGTTTTATTTTATTCATTTTTTTACGTATAAAGCCGGTATTTTTATTTTATTTAGCTTGCAACTTCTCTAAGATTTTCGATGATGGTACTTTGAGGTAGTGTCAGTAAGAAAAACGTATTTGTTGTACAAGAAAAATCATAAGGATACGATGCGGGTTTTATGACTGCAAACTAAACTTCAGTGTTGTACTAAAGTTCGAAGATCGAACTCTCCTCAGTCATCGCAGTTTCCGAACAAAATCCGTAGGCAGGTAGATTCCACAAATTCTTTTATTAGAGAATTACTGACTAACCATAAAATTTTATGTATGTCAAGAAGTTATATTCATCATTCAATTTAATTTACAGGTTAAAGTACCAAAACATTCACTGAAAACGACAATTTATTAAATATTAAATTACCGAAATAGCAATTAATTGAAAACGACAGTTCACCGAAAACAATAATTTAACGAATACAACAATTCACTGAAAACGACAATTACCGAACGGTAATTTACCCAAAACACAATTCGCCGAAAATATGTCGAATGAGTAGTAGTTACTCAGATTTGTATATCGTCGGTAACAATGCAAAAGTGTGTATCTACAAAATTAGCCAAATTCATTTTATTTCATTATCTTTAAGATTCTCACTTTTCGACTTGTTCCCTAGTTTCAGTTCCACCTCAAACAGGTTTGAAGCTTATCAAATCTAGAATTTTGTAATTTTATTTTCATATAAGCTAGAGTAAAATCAAAAGGTTTTTTGCTTCTCCTGTAAAAAACTGAAAACGTAGATACACACTATTGCATTGTTAACGACGATATTGCAACATATTTCTATTAAACAATGGATAAATAAATGATTACGAAAAGCTCGAAAAGAAAATATCGAATCCAAAATAGAAAAAAAAACAATAAAAAATTTAGAAAAAGAAACATTGTTTTCGGCGAATTAAACCAATCTCGATTAAGTCGTATGGGGCTGCAAAGCATTGGATTGCTTTGCACAAGAATGACAGAAAAATTATTTTAAAACCCATAACTTGCTTCAAATTCGAGCAAATTTTCGATTATTTTATTTTCGGATTTAATTTTTCGACCAAAAAATACACACTCAGATCTACAGACACAGCAGCATTAAAACCAGTTTGCACTAGAATGAAAGCGCGGTTCCCGTTATGTCCATTAGTTAGTTATGTTTTATTAAAGAGGCAGCAGTTCACAATCAATCGGTGACTTCTGCACGTTAAGAAAAGAAAAAAACCATTTGGTAAAATTGCTGAAACTGTGGAACTCAGTCGTGTTACTGTCCAAACAATAAATAAAAACTATGAAGAGCGAGGGCCTGTTCTTAATAAACCCAGATGTGGCCGCCCAAACAAGCTATCCAAAAGAGATGTGCGGTGAATTTTGAAAAAGTGGTAAAAAATTCAACAATAGGATGCCCAAAATTGGCCGGTCGAATCGCCAATACTTCAGAAAAGGAAGTTAGTTCAAAAACTATTGGTAGAGTACTCAAACGGTCGGGATATAATAGCAGGATTCCATGAATAAAACTACTAATTTCTACCAAGAACAAAGAATTGAGGTTTAACTTCGTTAGAAGACATTTTAATGAGGGCATCGGATCCTGGAATAGTGTTTTATTTACAAACGAAAATAAATTCAACATATTTGGGTCTGATGGTAGGCGGAAAAAATGGCGTACAGCGCACACTGTACTAAACATTAAGAAGGTAGTGTTATGGTTTGGGGGGCGATGGCCGCAACTGGGGTTGGTAATTTAGTATTTAATTTTATATTTAGAAGATTTGAAGATATCTGTTGAAAGGCTAGGGCTCGAAAGGTCTTGGATCTTTCAACATGACAACGATCCGAAACATACAGCTCACATTGTAAAGGAATGGTTACTGTATAATGTACCCAAACAGCTGAATTTACCAATCCAGTCGCCAGATTTGAACCCAATTGAACATATTTGGGATGAAGTAGAACGCAGAATACGAAAATATACGATCTCCAAAAAGGAAACACTTGCGTCGATGCGCTGAGAAAAGCTTGGGCGGAAAATACTCCCGAAAAAAACCTGCAATTTAGTATTATCTATATGGGTTGTCGTCTACAGGCAGTGATTGATGGTGATGGAAGAACTACCCGATACTAAATAAATAATTACCTATATTTATTATATTTCTCTTAATTAATAAAATTGAATACTGTATGTAGACTTTTGTTCCATTAATTTTTATATATTTTTAATTTATCAGAACATGTTACTATAAAATTGAAATGTGATTTATAACATTAATTTATATATCAAAAAATAAACAATTAAAAAAAATTGAAAATCGAATGAGGTTTGCGAAATATACTAAAAATAGCAGGTGTATGTAGACTTTTATCTCTGAGTGTACGACTTTTTTGTCAATCAACATCATGGCGATGCCGTTGAACGATTTTGAACTACAAATTTAGGAAAATACCTTTCGGGTGCAAAGAGTCCTAATTTGTGGAAAATGGACTAAGCCATTTCTCAGCCGACCATTTTAAAATTGGGTATGTTGTATGGAAAGGGATTGTAATGATTTTTAGAAAAAGTTCTGGAATAAAATCAATCCGGACGAAACTAAACCATTTGATACCCAATCATCTAAAGTGATTTTTAGAAGAAATTCTTCGTTAAGGTCAACTGAAATAGGAACCGAGGCCTTTTATGAAACTGTCTAGTTTAGATGGTATTGTAACTTACAATACCATTGTAAGTTTACATAAAGTGAATTAAATTCATTAATTTTCTGTTCGACAAGAGATGCGCAAGCTGTACTACCAAGTCAAACAATTGGCTCTTGATAATCATTCTTTCTTATTGTTACTCAGCCCATTCACACAGATTTTATCTGCTTAGGCGAGCACCTGATTAAAATGCATTTATAAAATTAATTTTGAGGATATTGAAGAATGCTGGGCAAAGGGATTTTTTTATCTCTGCAATCTATTTTGGGTTAACGCTATACCTGCTCTTTCGCTATACCTCCTGTTTAACGCTATACCTGCTCTTTCGCGGTTTGCTTATTTCTGTCCTTACTCTTACGCCAGTCGCCAATTCGAGGACGTACGGTTATAGGACCGATTTTAAGACCACCTGCACATTGTACTCTAAATGCCAGCCTAGGGGGTCTTAGATGTGTAATATTTCATCACAGATCGAAATCTGTTGATGAAATTTCAAGGGCAAAGAGCTTCTGGTTATAAAATTCTCGATAGCGTTATAAAAACCAACAACTAAGTTTTATGCGAAAATCACAAAGCATATAGCATGAATTTTCATGATATGGAAAAGTGGCACAACTGAAAAATTTAAATTTTTAGGAGAGCAAAAAGTTAAATTCAATTTACGTTATTTAATACCAAAGACCGCTATTTATTTCGCGCTCTATCATTTTCGGTGAAGGAAAACCAAAAATGTTTTTATTACGGGATATGAAATCTAACATTGCGCATCTTTCTAGTGAATTAACACTCAAAAAGTCCATTTTTCGAGTTGTGTCACTTTTCCACATCATGTGCGATATATTTAACAATATTCCACTTTCTTTCTATTCGCTCTGCAAAGAACAAAAAAAAAGGAAAACAGGGTTGACGCTACACTCCTCCTTTTAAACTTTAAAAGGTTTCGTAAAAGTTTAAACAACAACAAAAGATAAACTTTATCCATTGATGGCGACGCCGAATAGAGTTGGTAGGTAATGATGTGCTGTCTCCGAAATACCAGTTTCGCCTATCCTGCCCCCGTTCATTGATTCACGAGCATCCTTCATCACTCAATAATGTCGCAAATGTTAAAAGCTTAATAAATACTTCGGCCACTCCTGGAATTACTGGAGCTCGTTACATCGAGCATTCATGGACAATATTGAAGAAGTAGAGTTAGTTAAATACCGCTAGATACCGTTAATACCGTAAATACCGCTAGAACATTCTAGTTCTGGTACCTGAGTGGTTGGTTCTGAGTTGGACGATTCTAAATTGGCTGGTAAATTAACCGTCAAATCATTCCAGACCATATCGTCAAAAATATCATAGAAGCCCCCGGTTAGATTTTTCAAGGCCCGTTTTTATTATTATTTTTAATTTTTAAATAAGTTTTTTTTAAATCGCAAATTTTTTATTTAATTAAGACAAGATTTCTTCGCTCTTTCCACAGCAATATATTTTTTTTTGAGTTGCAGAAAACATTTTTTGAGCAACAATTTTTGCAACTAGCAGTTTGACCAGATTCATGAAATTTGCTGAGGTTTTTGCGTTTCAAATGTGGAAGACTGTGTAAGCGGAACTCTGTTAATCACCTCATTTTACATAAAATCTCCTGTGAACATGTTGCAAATCTATAATAGCTCAAATTATTTGAAATTAAAAGATGAAAATTTATAGTTTTATAAGAATCCATAAATGTTATTAAACAAATAGGTTAGAAAACAAATTTTGTACTTTTTTCACATTGAATTTATAATTAACTGATTTTTTTCATAAATTTCAAAATAGTTATTAAAATTTCATCACAGTCGTTTGAACAAAAATTATCAGTTTTCTCGGCAATTTTGAAAAATTGTAATTTAAATTAAGGCAACATTAAAATTAAAATAAAGAATATCAAAAATACTCGGAATCATTAAATACTCGAACCAAAAAGTAGATGCGTTTTAAATGTAAATAAGAATTTTTCACCTCATCACTTAAGCGGTGAGACTGTAATTTACATTTTCTACTGACTTCATCTCCCGTTGTTTAGTTTTTTGCTTTAAATTCACACCATCGGGGTCACAATCCTTTATGATCCTTGGCTGGTCCTTAGAAAGCGATCCACTAATTCTGCGAGTTTAGTTGCGTTTAATGAATAAAAAGTTGAAGCTTATATCTCAATATCTCTTATCCCCTCCATTGATTTACGTTGGGATATTATTCGTCGTAGTTAATAGCATTCTCCTCGTTTGAATCTAAACCTGACTTTCAATATCCAATGGCGGTGGTCCTCGTGGTGGTTTCCGCTGTGCTATTATGTACATAAATGTGTAACTTGAGTGAGTTCCAGAAGAACAACAAAAAATATCGAAAGTATTCCACATGAAGCAACAAATTGAAAAGATTTTCCTAAGTAATATGTGATTTAGATAATTCAGAAAAACTTTGATGCCTTCCTCGTAATTTTCAGACTTTTACAAGCAAAGGTCATTGTTGCAACAGGAAGTTATATAAATTGGCAAATTTGAATAAACTTCCAGCGGCGTTAAATTTTTTGTATATTTTAACTCAGGGCAGCGTCTGTAAGCGGCCGACTCTCTCCCAACTAATTAACCTATATCAAATCCCTCGGTTTTGTTATGTGTAAAAGGAGTGTACAATCACCCCAGCGACATCCGAGCGATTTTGTGTAACTTTGTCGTACATTCAAAATCAATCAAATAAACTTTTGCTTGAGGTTGAGGTGTTTCATTTTCTTCCGTTAGTCGTATCACTTGTCCCTTATACCGATAGTAAAATTGTTCCCTTAGTCGATTGAAGTGACAATCGTCATTTGAAGTGGCAAATGTCACTTGAAATGACATCTTTTGTCACCTCCTAAATTGAGTATTCGGCACCTTAAATTGATAGACTGAGAATTTCAACGCATCGCACACGTGGTTGATTTGCTTCAAGTGGTATTAATTATTTGGGCATTTGGGTTTTGGTGGATGAGGGTTTGTGGGGGTGGTGTACGTGTGGGAGTGGGTATGGAGGTGGTGTTGACATGGGTAGTGCAGTATAGGGTGGTGTGGGTGATAGGGGTTTGAATTGGACAGTGGGTGGAGATGGTAATAATTTTTAGGTGTGGTAGTTTGCGGTAGATTGGGGTCGGTTGAGTTATGGTGGATTGAGGTCGGTTGGGCTGGGTGTAGATGGGGTTAGGTGGGTGTTCTGTGATATTTGAAATACGCAAATCAGACATCACATCTTTATAGGCAACAAAAATGCTTATAGAGTTTGGTTCCGAACCTTTCCCGTCTTTTTTTTTTAATAGAATCAAACTGAGTATGCATTTACTTGTTTTTACCGTACATTTACACCAAAAAATTGTACATCCATAAATTAAGGTTGGTAACTCTGATGAGCGCTGTATAATATTCAGTATTCTTGATAGTAAGATCATTCCATAGTTCTCCACAATTGATATGTTTAATTTCTTTCTTAATTTCTACTCCACCTGACAATGTTTTGTCACTAACAGTAACATATCGGGTAAGATAAAAATCAAATATGGCTTCTAGGTGCGGTACATCTGCCATAAATTTGACATTCAAAATCATTTGTAGATTGGTTTTCTTGCAAAGAACAAAATATATTTTTCAAAATGTAATCTTCAAAAAAAAAATTAAATTTGTTCTTGGGTTAAAAGTTTTAAAAGAATTAAAAAATTTGCAAGAAAATAAAGTTGCTTCGAGAAAAAAGAAAAAGAAGAACACCTGCTTTTTGGGCCAATTCTTTTTTAGTTAAAAGAGGAGAGCATGATGTGAAAATGCACTTTCTTAAAGATTTGGATTAGGGCTCAGGCAGGAATTTCCAGAATTTTACCAGGATGTACATCAGTCAAATAGAAGAAATTTTAGCTTTGGTGAATTTCTTCTGGTTTACAATGAACGGCAGTATTCTCAAGTCCATCATATTTTATACTTAATTTCAATGAGCTTAATTATACATTTCAGATCGAGCAGACCAGAGTTATAAGAAAATGTCTAAGTTTGTACCAAAAGTTTTACAAGCCATATGGAATGTATTACAACCAAAAGTAAATAGAAATTATAAATTTAAATGAAAAATCACAGTAAATATTATTTTTAGGAGGTTCCACGGAAGAAAGATGAATGGGCCAAAATTATAACAGATTTTGACAACAAATGACAATTTCCACATACGTTAGGTGCAGCTGATGGAAAGCACATAAGGATTAAGGCTCCTGCCAACTAATAGGGTCTAATTTTTACTGCAATAAGGGGTACTTCAGCATAATTTTGTTTGCAACTGTTGATGGTCATGGAAATTTAGTATTTATTGATGTGGGCTCAAACGGCAGAATCAACGACAGTACCATTTACAATGACAGTGCGTTTTATCAGGCACTGATAAAAGACTATTTGGACATTACAGAGCATTAATGCAATGCAGTTCTAGTTTTCTCCTAAAACTTTTGGAGAAAACTAGAACTGCATTCTCGTTGTGAATGAGCTTTGATGCTCAAAATGGGGTGTGCGGTTTTGCAAAATTATAAATTGTATAAAAATAAATAAATAAATAAACATTAAAACTACCAGTACTATTTAATAGTTAAAGCTTCGTGTGTGCTACATAATTTTTTAACTAAAGAAATCAGTCAACCAATTGATGATCAGGAGGTATCTTCAGCTTTACATACCAATAATTTTGAATCGATCGAAACCCAATATGTCGAATGCAATAAAACTGCAACAGCCACACGCCAAAATATTGTAAAATATTTAAAAAACAACAAGGAATATTTTCTTTCGATAATTATTTCTGTGGCAATTCAACATAACCACTTAATATCAGTTAAGTGATTTTGTCAAATTTTATTTCTACCTGTTCCTGTTTGCATCATTTATAACCAAGCCAATTTTGGACGAATTTGTTTAATTTTTCACCGTTTTGTGGCTAAAGAACAAAACCCTTTAACTGCACTGAATTGCTATATATTACTTTATTATTTTTAAAAAAACACTCTGAATATTTACTGAATTTCAGTTAAGTAATTATGTTGAATTGCCACAGATTTATTTTGTAATAAACATATTCAAAATTGACAAAAACAGTTAAACAAATAGTTAGCTTTGAATTTTATTGTTAGCCTTCGCAGATATATTGTATTGAAATAAACCGACCACAGATTAAATTTAAATTTTAATTCAAGCATCAGTTCATTTTAAATGAAAAATAAAAAATTATATTGTAATAAAATAATTTTAAAGAAAATCTTAAATTTATAAAATTAAAATATAGCATTTTCGTCTATATCCGCGGCACCTATGGCATCGTTCAGAACATTTGATGCTGTGCGATTTGTTGAAACGAATTTCAAAGAGTCTGTTGGCGATGAACAGAATCAGGTAATTCATTACTCGTTGATAATAATGATGTTGCTGGCGCTGGTGAAAAAGAAGGAACTGCACAGGTTTGGGGTGCAACTAAGTCTGGGGTAATTGATTGCACGGACTAGTACTGATGACGGTGAAACGGTCTGTTTACCAACTATAGTTTCACGACTTTGAATGAGGTGTGTGGGATGTTAATTTGCCCGTTAAAAAATCCTGTTGACGATTATGATGATGATGGAGGTTGGTTTGGTTTAGAATTTACGGCTGAAATAAACTTATTTAGTGCATCATCAAAATCAGTAGTGGGCAAATCTCTAGTGATGCTCTTTTCTCTTTTTTGTGGTGGATTCATTTAATTCCAAAGGAGGAATATCAACATTTGATTCGTGATAAGAATCCCAGTCATTTAAAGTTTGTTGATCGGAATCGTCCGTTAAACTGCTTTCAATCTAAAAAATACGTTCAAGATTGGTTTTGCCTTTCCTATAAACAATACAGGGATCCAAAAACGACATTTCATTAAAATAAAAAAGTGAAGGTTCCTTAATATCGTCCAGAACGGCTCCTAATTTTTTTGACCTATTAATTTTCTTCTTCTCTTTTTTATTGCATCTGAGTTCATTTCGGTTGCAATTTGTCTGTAAGCATTATTTTTTATCTCAACCCTTCTAAATCTTTTGGAATGAATATTCCATAAACACTTTTTATTTTTATATAACTCGATAATTTTAAAGTTGCCTGTTTTTGGTTTGGCATTTTGATTCATTTTGATTAAAAAAGATCTATTTTTTTATTATATGTCAGGAAACGGCAAAATTTCGTGTTAACAGAAACTTCTGACATTAAAGTATAACTTAAATGTTAACACATATTGCACTTCGTTGACATTTTGCATCTCCATTCTCCACCTGCAACTGTACGAAATTTAATGTTATAACCTGATGTTAATGGCAGGTGGAGAGTAGGCGTAAAGGCGCTCCTCTCTCTCAAGCCATCCAATGTGCTACTTCTTACATCTTTTGAATCAATATTTTGCTGTTGTAGGCATAGTTATTCCGTCTATTGGATCAAATTTCTTTAACGGGAAGCAATTTCTTATTTTCACTTTAAACTTAATTTTAGGGATCACAAGATGGCGAATCAGGAAAAGAAAAAGCGGTTTTTTCTCTCTGTGCTCAACTTGTGTTCATGCTTGTCAATGACACCTCAATTATGAGTATGTATTAACACCTCGCATGTATTCAACAAAATAATGGAAGTGTAGAAGGTAGAAGACAATCGATACTTATCTGAAAATTAATGAAATGCGTATAGTGATCGCCCTAAGCTTAACTGTTTACAGTACTACTGATCGATCGTGGGCGTGAAAATACATTTATTTTGTTGTTGTATGCTATGAATCTGTTTATAATTTATTTAGTGTGTTTTTTTTTATGTGTAACACGTAACGACAATTTGATTTATGCTTTTTTTATATTGAGCTGAGATCACATCGCGCGCGATCGTGACATCAAATTCATTAGCACTCCATCAAATTAATTATATTGTATCTATTATAATGTTAATTATTATTAGATTTCTTTTTAATTTATTCAATTTATTTTATATTTATAGAAAAACAAACATAAATAATATTAAAGTTTGACTTGTTGATGACGAAAATTTATTTTCTTTCAGTAAACAATTTTACATGTCCACCTGTTATTCTATATAGCCGGACGATTTAGCTTTTTGCCAAATGCAAAAATTATGCTTATAGCGAGCGGTAAACTCTCAGTCGGAAATGCTTATTAAGAAATATTAGGAACGCAAAGTGTCAATAAATCCCAACTTAGCTACATTCCGCAAATTAATGTGATGACCTTTTATTTATTAGCGCTAAGTGAAACTGTGAATGTATACCACACTAGCAGTGGGCGGTTCTTAATAAAACTTATATTATTTTTCAATTACAGTATATATTAATTCATTAGAGAATATTTAATCTATCGTAAGATAAATGTTTTGATATATTAATCTTAGGTAACGACAACAGTTTCAAGACACAACCTTGAATGAATCATAACGTATTTATCAGAAGTAATTATTTACAACAAAATTGTATGCGTTCGCCTTAACCTTCAACAAATTTAAGGCTTTTTATTAGAACCTGTCGCAACGTTATCGCTGGCATATGATGATTTGTTGAGACGTTTATTTTCACGTACTTTTTCAATTGGTGGCAAATTGTTCCAATCGTATAAACTTCGTTCAAACTTGCCGGCTTTACATTTTTCTTCTAGTTCGAGCTCCTCAGTAATTGTTTCCAATAAAACAGGCATATTGGCTCCGGTTAGGCAGTCCACTACTTTATTGTGCTATAAAGTGCAATGTGTATATTTGTATAGTAAATAACATTTCATTTGATATCATGCCTCATATATTACCGATGCGAGTAACCATGTGGGTTCACTCGTATTACGAAATTTTTCTAAACGTTTGATTTTGTTTGAGTTACACTGAGCCAAATGTAAATTATCAGCGCCCAATTCTAATTTTAATTTTTCCAAGCTACTCGACATACTGATACATGGGCCACACCATTCCGTATACACATCCATGACGAGTAAACCTTCACGCTCTAAAAATTTGTCAAAATCTTCATCACTGTTGATTTCGGCGTGAAGCTTCTGGATTGCTTCACGGTTATCCATTGAAATAGTTTTTAAATTTTAGTATAATAAATAGGAATTTAGAATTTACTGGAAATATTTAGGTTAATTCAGATCTTATAAACCGAAAATAAATAAATGGACGCGTTGTGGGTTATAGCTGCTGGCTACTTAAATCTAAAATTTATGACTTGCTCAAAACTGTACAATGAAAGCACAATGCACAGTGTTGCAGTTACTGATCTATATACAGATTAGATAGTGATATAGTATGGTAATACGTACCAGACAGAGAAATCAAAATGTAATGGTAGTTCATTGAGGGTAATCATGCTTAAGTTTAACTTTTTCTGTAATTTCTCGAGAAACCTGTGTTGATAAGAATTTTTCCAGGTAGGATTTTAGTGGTGATGGACTTGATCCGAAAGTTGATAGCTTGATATCTATTTTTGGAGAGCAAAGTCATTCTAGATTCATACGACCTCGTGGGCCCCCTGTAGTTGAGGCGATACAGGAAAAATTCTGCTTATAGTCATGGACCATATAAGCCACGGCTAGCACTGCATACATGTCATGGCATATCAGTGTCTGCTCTAGAGGTTTGGCGGCTCGTTTATATAAAACATGAGTCAGGTAGTACTGGATGCTTCTAGATCTATCACCAGTAAGTGACCCACGCAGTAATAAGTGGAATGCCTACCTACTCTCACGTAAAACATAAAATTATGAAACTTGGATTCATCACAAAAACGAGCTCAAAAAATGTACACGTGTAACGCTATAAAAATGGGAACATGGAACGTGCTAAGCTTTTTAAGGCCTCGATATCTCCAGAACCGTTAGAAACAGGTGGAATTTTTACACATTGGACGTACTTGCACTACAAGAATCTGGAGTCAGCTTTCTCAACCATCAGCGAGGACAACAGTATATCACTGACTTTACTCCGATTAACTTGTGGATATGAATGGTTAAAAGCACAAATAAATTCAATATCGTAATAGTGAATGCTAAAGGTTTATTCTTTGTTGAGTTGGAAGACATCATGAGTAACAACCCGCACTATGATATCAAAATTATCGTGAGCGATACCACATCACATATTAGTCCGTACAGCTTGTATCAGCTGAGTAACAATAACCGCTAACGGGTCGTTCTTTCAACGTACTTTCAATCACAGTCACGTGGTGAACGTAGTAAGAGCGGAAACCAAAGTAATCACGTCATGATCTCGAAGTGACATTCCACTAGTATAAGTGACGTTAGATCAATAGAGGCACTGACATCGACAATGAGCATATGCTAGTTCTGTTCAAATATAAGTATAAATAATCACCCAAATTTAACAGGCAAGCAAAGAAATCCGTGAGCTGTATATCAATGCACTAAAAAATAAAAAATCCAGGAGCAGTGCAGAAAATATAACTGGAACAGGACTACAAAGAGCACGGAATAATTGATTTGACGATCGGTGCTGTCAAATCGTCGAAAAAACAAAAGCTATGTGGAAAATGGTTAGTTCGTGACATGAGCACGTGGTAACAAAAAGTTGTATTGAATCTTCGCGCTGCTTATTCAATAAGCAATAAGTCAGAACAAATTCTTAGATATGCAGATCTTCAAATATCTCGAGTCAGTTATAACATCAATAAATAATGTCCAGAAAGCGGGGTTTTGCAAAGCGGTTCATAAAAAAAGAAAACAGTACTGCTAATTGCAATAATATTCTAGCATCGATTCGGCCTTCATTGTAGAAAATTATATTATAAAGTTATAACCGCGCAATGCCAAGTGGTTGGAAGTGCGTGGCAGAAGGAGATAATGCGACAACGACCATTATCATCAAGCGGCCAAGCAACCGTTACTTAAGTTAGTACAAATTTGGGTGACAGCATGCGTGAGAAAAGCGTAAAAGTAATTGTAAAAATGGAAAGAAACGACATCACCCATCCCTCCGGTATGCCAGTATGCCTCATTCAGCAATATACCTTCCAGCCCGGAACCTGACTAGCATTCAACATCCAATCAGCCATTAATCCAAAAATGATTTGATTATGTAACCTCGCTAGTATACCTAATCCTTACATGGGACGTAGCACCAACAAAATAAAATAAAGAAACACCATAGTGGAAGGCATATTGTTGCATGCTTTTACATTTTCAGAAATTGTTGATTGTAATTTGGCCCTTACAGCTACAGAAGATCCATCTTGATCAACTGTCAATCCCAACACAATTTGTATATTGTCTACTAATGATACAATCATAAACTGAAATGATGTTACATAAAATGCCATTTATTGCCTTCCGGTGGGTCACGCATCTCTATAACGTCGTCTCTGTATTATTATGTTAGTCACCCAAATATTTTTACTTTCGACTTTTTAAAAGAAAGCGTATGAATCGTGTCGCGAAAATTCGAAACTTTACGGAACTCAATCAAATAAAATTACGTTTATGTATGTGTGCAAATAAAAATTGGCGGGAACAATTTGGTGTGTGTGTGTGAAACGTCACAACCAAAACTATTAGGGGAATGCTGGCTTAATTAAAAAACTACTATTTTGATTTTTAAAAATGTTGAACTCATGTTGTTGTAATAATTGCTCCGAAATATTAAAAGTCTTCCAAGTTGTGGTTATACTTCCTCCGAGAGTTACTTCCTCCGAGATTTGCTGTAGAGGTATGTCTTGATATATTGATGAAGAAGTACGATATCATCGCCATATCCAAGAATTTGCAGTTACAATACAACTTTTCCTTTCTACGTGCTCGACCGCCAGATTAAACAGCCCAGACGAGAGTGCATCTCTCTGCCGCATACCATGCCGTGCACCGATCCTTTTCACCATAATTCTACACATAGAGAGAGGTAGATGTTAGCTTACGAAGATAGATAATCTCTGGAATTCTTAGACGCTAGACATTTGAGCGTGGTCCATAGATTCTCGCAGTTTGTACTATCTTATGAAATCCATTTCGTCTAAAGTGTGATATGGGAGAAATGCCTACTCGCTACAGTGGAGCAATAACTAGAATAATGGCCGTTTTGTCAGTGCGATTTAGTACATTTCGGAAGTAGGCTTGCCATACTAAAAGAACATCAGCCACGTTTGTTCTCATCTCTCCATTTATGCCTTTCATGGCTGTGGATCTTAGATGGAAGTCTTTAGAAATATTTCAGACGTTGGCAATATAGTCTCTCGAGTTTCCGTTTTCCGCTTGGGGAAGCTGATGATTTCGATGCAGGTTCTGTTTGGGCTTCTTTTATCAGAGAAATTTGGATATGGCTTCCTTGGAGCGGAAATATTCTTTTAGAGAACTCGTGTAGTGCTCAAAGCTAACCATTTTCAAGCAGTTTTCGTTTATTTTCAACGAATGACGGCCATGATTGGCAAACCAATTGTTACATGACCTAGGTGGACTAGTTCCAATTCTAAATTGCGCAGCGACAGTTATGGCTGATTGCGATAGCTATGGCTGAATGATAATTTGCACTTTTAATGGATCAAATGATCACTGCCAATATCCAGTGCCAGACTAAAGTCAGTTGTTCTGGTGAACGTCTCTTCGGGATAATGACTGATCAGTTGCATGATCAATTTGATTTTCCGTTCATCTGTCATTTGATCATCGTATCTTTGTGGATTTTCTTATGTTGAAGAAACGTACTCAAAGTCAGTAGGGTTTATATTATAGCAAATTCGGTGAAATATTGGACGTTGTTCTAACTTCTAACTGAGCTAAATCATTTCCCGACGACACGGTTATGATGAATTTAATGTCTTCCTGTAGGGTTCATATCTTGCTGGTTTTCGCCTGCCCCTCAACCTACTTATTACGTGTGCTGGTCACGTACTAGTGATAGTTCGGCCCCTTAACCTGGAGAAAGGATATAAAAAACGTTAGTCTTGATGAAGATTCGTATTTAATAATTCGAATTCTGTTCATTCGAATAGAAAAATAAAGGTATTTAAATATTAAATGCTATACCTAGATATCCTACTTTCAGTTTTCCAAAAGGTGGCGGCCCTACTTTGATCGAAAACCATAATCAGAACAGGGACTTTATTAAAACCAATTGATTTTGTAAGTCTTAAACAAATTACAATGTAATCAATACCTTATAAAAAATCATCCAACCTTCGGATATTTAAATTATAAATAAACTAAATAAAAATAAATTGAAAAGACAACTGTTCTTATGTACATTCCTTATAAGGTTTAAAACCAAAACTTTGTCAAGTAATTTTGTATTAATTTTTTCACCTCTCAAACAAGAAATATTATTATTTTTAAGGTGAATTGAGGCGTTTTTTAATATTATTTCATATTTTCAATTTAATTTTATTTTTAAAGTCCTACACAAAAAAATTTGTAATCATAATATTTAGTTCCAGTTATGGAATTAAATTTTGTTGTTTCTTTCGTGTGTTGTCTCAAGGTGATAATTATATTTGTAACGAATTTATTGAAGATTTGTATGTAGGCTGTATCAATTATACTGTCGATAGATGGCACGATTTTTTGGGCAAATCTATGTTACCGATATATCGTTGTTCGGTGTAAATTAAGATAAAATCTGTCAAATTTGTATTTTATATATGGGATTTAAGCGAACTTCACACCAAATGGAGTAGACATGTTTTTTGCTTAAAATTTTCTGCCATCTATTTTTCTCATTCATTTGCTATCATTTGTGTGAAACAATTGTGAATATCAAACCATACAGAGTATTAAAAAAAATATAGAAAATTAGGGAAATAAATTTTTCTTTTTTTCTCTCACATTCCGTTTATCTTAAACAAAATATAATCACATTACATATAATCCGTATTTAAAATATTTAAATAAAGTGCGCTTGTATTCCAAAATGCCTTCAGCATCTATTAAATTGGAAACTAAGCCATCGCCACCAGCCGAAATTAATCATCAACCAGCAGCAGTGGTAATAACGGCCCCTCATCAACCACATCAGCCTGAGCCACCAATCCGACAAGTATTAGTTCTTATAGAACATAAAATTCGTAATTTGGAAAAGCGTAAGGTAAGCACGGTTCATTTTTTTTTTGGTTAGCCTATTTCACTCATCGTCTTTTGTTTCTCCAAAGGGATTTTTCATGTAGTATTTGGAGACGCCATACTTGAATTTTTTTTTTTATAATGTACACAAAACGTTCCCATATTTAATTATAAATTCAGGTATTTCCATCGTTTTTCACAAATATTAACTACATTTTCGTACGTAAATGCATTGCAGATACTGCATATAATTACTTAACGTATTGATTTCTGGAAAATGAAAAGAATATGACATAGAAAATATTTGAGCAATTCCGTTGTAATGTCAATGTACCAACACCTTGAGCGTGCACTCACCCGGTTGTTTTTTCCTTTGTGTACGCTAAGTCAGTTTCTCAATAATTGTGATTTGCATATAAGCATATCGCTCATTTTTTGGTCAATATATGTGGCATGAATAATTTGTGGTATCTAATTGGAATAATTTACTGGTTTCATTTTATTCTGCAGGGAAAACTAGATTCTTACAAAGATTCGCAAAAATCAGGTAAAGATTTGACATCCGACCAGCTGATTGCCGTGTCCAAATATGATGAGGTAACACACTTGTTAGAATTTGCTCGAGAATTTGTGAAACAGATCAACAGTATACTTACCGCGTCAGAAAAGGATCAAAAAAAGATTGCCCGACGAGTAAGTATCTAGTTCAAGTTACAAAAGGGTTGGGTCACTAACCTCGAATATCTTAATTTGCAGGAGGCTGCTCATCGGACACAACAAGACATTGGAAAAGTTCGCGAAGTATTTGTCTTTCAAAATATTTTAGAACAATTGAAGATTTTTGAAATTCGCCAAGATTTTATTAATGGCACGAATGGTGCAATCAGGCTGGAGGATCAAGATTTTGAGTTGCTCGATAAATTATTGATAGACGTAACTCCAATCCGCGGTGAAAATGATGATGCAAAAAAATTTGCTGCAACAGCACAAAAATCGGCGGAAATTATGTTCCATGTTGTGGACGGGCGAACGAAACCTTACCATGGTGAAATTACATATGAAAAAGTGCGAACCCTTATCCAATCTATTATTTCTAGTGAATATTTTGATCGACAACCTGAAATTGTGGAAGAAGAAAAACCTGTGAATGGAATCGAATCAGACGAGAATACGAATGATACCGTTGTTGAGTTATTGAATATGGACGAACAAAATGGACAAGCGAAATTTGAAGGTTCCGATGATTTGGTGAAAGACGATGGTCTTAATGAATCTCTTTTGAATTCAGTCGATTCAGGTACAATTTCGGAAGCACCAGCGCCCGCATCTGTCCCCGTACCATCATTTCCAGCGACTGCCATTCCAATCGAATCGACACAGACCCTTTCAACGCAAGCACAAGTTCCAATACAACAAATAGTCGCAACCCCAGTGGCTGGAGTCATTCCAGTACCAGCCAATCAAATTCCACCACACATAGGACCAACAACGGTTCGAGCTGTTGAACAGGCCTATTTCAAGCAACATCAATATTTACAGCAAATTCGACCCATTGCCGAAGTAATTGGAACTGGAAGTTTTTACTTTTTACAAGACTCTGAACTAGATTCACCGGATCCTTTTCCAAATGTAGGATTCCAACCCGCGTCAATTATTAATAATAATATTCAGCACAGTCCAACGGGGCCACAACAACAACCACCACCACCGCAACAGCAACAGTCACCACAACATCCTACGTCGCAACAACAACAAGCGATCCATGTGACACAGCAACAACAATCCGCACCGCCTAACCAAATTCCGAATAAAGCGCAACTGCCACCCCAACAACAATTAATCAATGCTAGTATACAAACGCAAACATTTACGAATCAAAATTTTAAAACAATCGTGCCGACCCAACAACAACCCACAGTAGTTCCTTACGGTCAAATTAAACAGTCTGATATAAATCCCGCGCATATTCCCGGTTTTGCCACCGCTAATCAAATTCCTGTTACACTATCCCCCGCGCCACAACTTCACCAAAATCCTCAACAAAATCCGGTTCACATAATAGCACCAGCCCCAGCAGCTGTTCCAATTCCTGGATTTGTAAGTCCACAACAGTTTGTTGCGCCTAATAATATCTCACCACAAATAATAAATCATCCCCAACAGCAGTCACAACCCCCTCAGCAACCAAAAGATGTTCAACAACCGCTAATTGTAGGTGAAACAAAAAAAATTGTCGAAGAAACACCGCCACCCAAAATAGAAAATTGGAATCCAAACGATGCTAATCCTCAAAAGGATACGAGCAACGAATGGCAAGAAGTTTCGAAAAATGATAGGCGTGATGATAAAGATATGTCGAATACATGGAACGAACAGAATACGGATAATTCTGGCTACAATAATCGGAATATGTCACGAAATGTTCGTAGTGGTGGTAATATTCAATCGAGGCAAGGTGGTCCTCGCGGTCCACCACCTTCAAGTAATCCCAACGGAACATACCATCCGCGTTCACAGAACACCTTCCAATCTGGGCAAACGCAGAGTACTGGACGGCCGAGCGGTAACAACAATAACGGAAACACATATTTTAGGAATAATGATAATTACTATCAAGTACAAAATGGTGGTGGGAGTAATGGAAATTTTTTAAACGCCAGACAAGATAATGGATATAATAACGGCCAATATAAACCTCGGCCCCATATAGGAGGCGGCGGCAGTGCTGGCGGTGGTAATATGCGAGGAAATGGAAATCCGACCGCAGGCGGTGGCCAAATGCGCAATAACACCGGTGGCAGTAATATGATGGACCGTAATAATCCACCACAACATGTGCCGCGTACAAATTCGCAGAATCCTGGTGGTAATATGAACAATGCAAATCGAGGCGGAAATCCAGGAGGGCCAAATATGCGATCATCTCAACGAAGTGGCGGTGGTAACCCAGGTGGTCCTAGTGCAAATTACGGTGGAAATACACGGCCAGGACCTCCACCAAATTCAAATCAAAACTCACGCACCTCACAGGGTATTAATGTGTAAATTCGCATACGAATTAAATTCATCCACTCCATTTTATTACACTACTAATCTACTCTACTATTTACTATTATTATATAAAATTATGATTTTTATTTACATGATAAAAATGCATTTTTTTAATTTCGTTTTTTTTTTTATATATATAAGTAATTAGTAAATAAATTTGCTACTACATAATACAAAAACCTTACAAATGATAATAAATAATTTCTATTACCTACATATAAATGAATACTATATTCTAGGACTTATATAATTTAATTATAGTTTTTTTTTAATATCTACGACTATTTTATGTTTATATAAAATTTTTGTGAATTACAAATTACGATTACGATGGACAAATGAAATGGATACTACACACACACATACACTATAAATAAGAAACTAAAGAAAAGTATTTTTAAAAAATGAAAATAAATTTAAATTATTTAAATTTGAATATTTTTAATTATGATTATTATCAATGTGAATGAATGAAAAAACCAATTAATTAAAAAAAATCAAACAAAAACGATAAATGTATGGTAATTTTCTATTTAAATTGTTGGATGGGTTAAGTTGGTGATTAAAGGTAAATTATTTGAAGTAAACGAAACTTCCAGAAGGTTTCTGTGGGTTTAAAGTACATAATTTCTTTTTCGGGAGCTTGTATATTTCTTTTAAAGATTAATCCATTAATCAGCTTATGAAAGATAATAAAAGATGACCTCACAACCATTAAAGTTATCCACATATAGTTCTAATGCCCGATATCGAACATATTTCAAAACGCTAGTATTTGTGGTAAGCTGATAATTTTCTCTAGACTAAATTTTGCTGCGGTACTACCAAATATTTACTCATTTTCTTTCTCATATTGCGTGTCTACCGAAAGAAAAAATTCTCCGCGTATTTTTCTTCTTGCGGTAGCCATATATTATTGATTTTGACTTCGTTGATTTGATGAGGTGTTCGTGTTGATTCTAACAGCAGGAGGACTGACTCCTTTCAATGAAACGAGGTTGCGCGTCAAAATGGTTAAGTAACCATTGCATACTAACGGCTGCCATGATTTAAAATATAGCTGACGGACCTTCTAAAGATAAGTTAAAACAAATTTGGGCGATAGAACCATACCGTTAGTTGCCTTCCAAACCTTGTAATTTGAATCTCATTATTGATTGGCACATAGATATCAATTTCGAACTGATACCTAGATATGACGAATCGTCATACATGGCATTCCTCTGTATGCTGTCGGTCGTATGTTTGGGTCTGATGCAAAACTACAAACGCCAGACTAGCAGTTACTATAATCTAGCATTCGTAATGCTATATTTTCCGGAGTCCACCATTATTCAGTTCAGTGTTCGTGTTGCTTCTTCGAATCATGAGCACATGAAAACACATTTTCTGTTCAAATTAAATCGCGCTTGTAGAAATTAAAACTAAGTTTAGTACAATGTTATTCTGGTTGTATTGTATAAACTCCACCTCGAAAACACTTGTGATGATTTAGAAAAAATACTTGATTATTCTATAGATTACATGGACGTATACGATGATTTTAATTGTGACCTTAATTCAAGAAACACAAAAAATTTAATGGATTATTAAGCAAATTTGAATGCTGAACCAACGTTTGTTGTAGATCATCAAACCTACTGTTTTATACGATTATAACTAACACAGACAAAATTGAATTTCTTAACCAAATCTCAGTTGAATTTACCGACCACGCTTTAATCTATCTTTCCTATAAAATAAATTGTCTTAAATCTACTCCGTCAATAAGCAATCGTAACTTCCAAGATATGAATATTCCCAAACTGGTTGATATATTATGCCTATAGACCTTCATTGGAATAGAGTATTTTTCATACCTCAACCTGAAGAGATGATTAATTTTGTGGTTCCTAATATTCGTGATTTATTTGAATAATTTGTTGCTCTAATCAATTAGAAATAAAATTAATGCAACAAATATTTTACAAACAATATTTTACAAAAATCCTTAATCCGACCTTATCGTCGAAAGTGCTTTGGGAAAATCTTAAGTCCGTTAGTTCCTTCACTGATTTACCAGAAAAAAATATTTGTAATTTTGCCGCAGATTTAAATATATTTTTATGTTTGGTAAAACATTTAGGGGACTTGTTACACGCTGCGTTAAATACTTAAAGGTAAATACTGAAGAGTGAATGTTTGCAGCTGTCAAGTGAGTCAAATTCGGTGGGTAAAAGAGAAAGCATCTATATCAATGGGATTACAAAAACAAGAAACCAATCTAAAAACCCCACGCCAACAACCAAAATTGTTTTCTTAATTTTTTCTGATTTATAACATAAAGTAAGGATAAATTTATCACAAATCACTTGTTTCTTAGCACAATTTACATTTTACTTTATACAAACACTTATAGATGGTAAAATATTCTTTTTCGAATTTTTTGATGCGCATTTAGCAATATTTCACAAGACACTTCATTTTATTTAAAATTGTTTATAATTTTAATTATCAAATGATGCACTAGCACGCACTATTACATAAACCACTAATTATTTTATAATTTTTTTATTATTTTAGTGAATTTTAATTAATAATTTTATAACCACAAAATTAAGTCGTCAACATACGTTGTCACTGCGCATAAAAACAAACATCTGATTTGGGGTTTTTCATTTTGAGATATGAGTAGGCCACATGCTTTTTTATATAACCATCCTGTTCCCACGTGACTCAAAAGAGATAGCAAATATTATATTGATTTTTATATGGGAAAAAAATAGTTACCGCTCTGCAGTATTTTCCTCTAAGGTTAAATACTATGTCATGTTAAATGTTGCGTTAATTACGTGACATTTAACCGTAAATGTTATACAGAAAATCCTTGATTTAACGGACTAATTGGGGAGTCCGTTAAATCCGAATGTTGGATGGAAGTGCGATTCTTAAATGATTTTTGGTAGAAGTTCTGGAATATGGCCACCTGGGACGGAGCTCGATCATTTCTTAACCGATTATGATCGGATTGGGTGGTATGCTGGATGGAAATGGGATTCTTAAATGGTTTTGGGAAGAATTTCTGGAATATGGCTACCTGGGTCGGAGCTCGATCAATTCTTAACCGATTACGTTGGGATTGGATATGTTGGATGGAAATACTTAAATGATTTTTGGAAACTTTTCTCGAATATGGCCTCCTGTGGCCCTATTCTGGTAATTCCCCGGGAATGGGGAATAATTTCTTTTTATAGCAGCTATTCCCCAGACATTTTTCCCAATTCCCCGTTTACCAAAAGTTAATTCTGGCGACTGGGAAATAAATTCACGGGAAAATAATTTAATTATTTGCGGACGACACGCGATCGCAATAAAACAAGAAAATAAAAGTCTAAAAATACTTTACTGTGTTTAATTGGTTTTTGTTGATATTTTAATCGAATTTTACTTCAAAAATAATTTTGTTTATTAAAGTAAAATTTGGATATTGATATTTCTAATTAATATTACCTGTTTTCAGTAAATATTTACAAAGCTATAAGTATAAAACACAATACATTTCCGTTAAATTCTATTCCCAGTTAATTCTTTCCTAAAATAGGTATGGAATAATAAACGTCAAAACTGCTATAATGGGGAATAATTTTTCCCCAAAAAAATTTTTCCCCAAAAGCCAGAATATACTTTTGGGGAAAAGGGAATAAAACTGCTATAAAATTTAAAATTTCCATTCCCCGGGAATTACCAGAATAGGGCCACTGGACGGAACTCGCTCAATTCTTAACCGATTATAATGGGATTCGGTATATTGGATGGAAAGGGGATTCTTAAATGATTTTAGAAAGAAGTTCTGGAATATGGTCACCTGGGATGGAACTCGATCAATTCTTTACGATTATTATGGGAATGGTTAAATTGGATGGAAATTGGATTCTTAAATGATTTTTAGGAGAAGTTCTGGAATAACGCCACCTTTGACGGAACTCGATCAATTCTTAACCGATTATGATTAGAATTGGAATGATGCATGGAAATGGGAGTAATTCCTAAAAAAATACCTTGTGCGATAGACCTAATATTTTACCAAACATTTGCGGTTCAGGTGGAGCTTGAACCGCGTTCGTTTTTTTTTAATACTGAATTAGTAGTTGCAATGATGCCTCGCTTCTTGATATTCAGATTTAAAAGGGGCTTCTTCATCCAATGAGGTTTTGTGTAGTACTCTACCAAAGTCTTTAGTGTACCGTAGCCATCTAACACTATATGCCACGAGGATAATTGGAATACTGAAATACAAAAATTACAAAGAACAATAAAATTGTATATAAGGTTAAAATCTTTTATTTACTTACCCAATCCCGTAAGTCGCGTACATGACATCGAAAATAAATAGTTCCATACTAGCTTCCGAGCTCAAAACCAATCAAATTACGTGAAATGCTTTATAACCCACCTACTAGTTCCGAGTTCGAGTTGAAAATGTTTTAACTTTGTTGTTGTTTTAATACATTTTGTTTGATACCATGGTATTTTTTCCTATCTAACTTTCGATGGCATGATCGCACTATTATGACGCCAAATAAATTTGAATTTGGTAAGTTGTGAAAATTTGAAAAAATCATCTTGGGTTAATTCACAAACGTTGAATTGTTTTTTTGATCGTATGTATGAACGTGTACCAGTCGCGGGATGGTGAATTTTTATATTGCATCGTTTCTCTTTTGCTTTTCGATAATAGCGTGGTCTGTGTCGCACTCCATGTGGGAATGACCTACTGTTAAAAATTTATGATCTATAACTTTCACATCATCTTGCCACTGGAGAAAACATTGAAGAATTATTCCAACAAAACTGTTTTTATTTTGGCCTACACATGAATCACTGTATAAATATCAAATTTTTCACACGTGGTGGAATTGACTGTAAATGTTTATACAGGCATGATGAGATTTCATTTCCGCGCGATTTCCAATTCCTTCATGCCACATATAGCAAAATGGTTCGTGGGAGACACAATCATGTATAGTAAGATTATAGATCCACAACGGCCGCTTATAAAATGATACAGATGTCTGAAGAAAAGGCGTAGACAACCATTGCTGTAAGTCAAAAGTGTAGATTTTTGGAGAATTAGCAGATTTGCAATAATCTGAATCCTTTTATTTAGCTTTATAAGCATTATCGGCATCTGCATGATGGTACTGCTGATCGATTTTTAATAAATTTTGTTCTGTTTCGTTCTCCGCAATTTTCATTTTAATTGTTTCACAGGTATTGCACGTGTCTGTTTTCGGTTTTTTAAATGCTGGGTTGGTTTCTCGAAATAGCTCACTGTATTTCGACATGATACCGGGTTATCATATGTTTCAGTATAAAGTTCATACATTTTACTAATCGTCAAATCCCCATGTAAATATTTCTTTGACGTATCACGTCATGTGTCGTGTCTCTCGCACGCTGGGAAAGAATTAATATGAGATCGTACCTGTGTAATTGTATTTTCATCAAGCTTGTTTGACGATGCAGTTTTCCCACGAAGGTCAAAGGAGATTATTGTTCCACTCGAAGAAAATTTTTTACCAATAACTGTATTACTAAATCGTGGCGTTTCTCCGAGCGTACGAATTAAACAAGTTTTGCAAATCAAGTTTTTTTGGCTGCCGATATTAATAAAATATAAACACGAAAACCACCTACTTTTGAGAGTAGGTTTGCCATCTCTAAGTTTTTGTTTATTTTTGGATTTAATATCTATTAATCCAGACACAAAAGCTAGGCGAAGATTGTAATTACCAAGCTTCTACTATTGTTACATTTTTTTCTACACGTTTGTTGTACAAACGTTGTACATTCACGATCCGATCTTGTTATTCCTTTCGCTGTTACATACGATTTCCCTAAATTTCTTTCTATATGGGGATGCTTCCTTGTATCTTTCTTAAGCTACAATCTTGAAGATGTCACATTTTCGTCATCCACTTCCATTATATTTTGTTCTTGTCGTGCTTCAAATTGCTCCACATCATTGACACCTTCGATATTATATTAGCAAATATTATCGGTGGGGACATAATCAGGGTCCTTATCCCTGTCGCTAGCATTTTCGAACGGATCTGCTTCTGCTTCAGATGAGCCTTCATTATCTGGAGTTTACTTTCTAAAATATTTTTTTTAAAGATGTTTCAGGTAGAGACACTTGTTCTTGGTGACTTTGATCCAGTTGTTGGTGGATTTCATCTTCACGTACATTTGATTTATCCCCACTTATTGCGTTGACGTTTGAATGTTGAATTGCTTTATTTTGTAAATTCTCATTTTGATTGAAGGGTTTGTTGTAAGAACTCAGATTTGTAAAATACTTTGCTAAATTTAAGAGAAAACGGCCATATGTCAAAACGAATTAAATCACAATCCACTGTTTATAAATGTACACTTACCTGCAGCAAAGTGATTTAACTTTCTTTATTCTTATAACCCAATACAACTTTATTTTGGTAAAACGTTACAATTGGTATGTATCACTTTACAAAAATAACTGAAATTTACCAGGAATATATGATATTTTAGCAAAACGGTACAATTGGAATTTACTCGCAATGCACGTTTATTTAAATCTGGTAAAATCGATATAACTACAAATATTTCACTAAAACTTATGCACGTTAATTTGGAAAAGCGATATCCCTTTTTCAACCAAGAAAACAAAAAAATTGGCTCAGTTTTAGTCCAACCCACACAAACGTGTGAGTAAAAAAACATAGTATGTAATGGCGTTGTTGATAAAATTTCGCTTTATTTGAAGTAAAACCAACACAATTGTGTGCATAGATATAGTGTTTTTTCGGAGGAAAATACGTTAAAAAGGAATTCTCAAATGTGTAAGTTGGTTCAAAAAACATACAAAACTAAATTTTTGACATGGTACTTTTGCCCTACCCGCACAATTGTGTTAGTAAATCACTAAAGGGATATACTTTAACTTATTCTGTTTTTAACTTAAACTTTTTGCACATCGCACGCAATAGTAAACTGTAACAACTCAACTAATTCCTTTTGAGTATCAGTTTGGTATATCAATTTTTCATTTAAATAAATTTTTTAAAATTTATTTTTGAGTAAAAATGTACCAAAAACAAAACAAGACAATTAAAATAAAATTAAATATCCCGTTTTTCAAAATTAATCTTTCTTATTATTTGACGTATAAAAAACCGTTAATGCTTAAATATACTCCTTTACCTAACGAATACATTGCTGATGGAAACTCGTTTCCGTAATAACACGAGTTATTACGGTTTGCCTTATTGCCACAGATAGCCTCAACCAGCGAGAACTTAAGAGCTTGTTATGCTCCATATGGTCCACTTTAGGAGGCCGTACGATCACCAACATTTTAGAGGTTAGTTGTTTGTTTGTGACAGAGGTTTATACAATTTTGGTGAACCGAAATGGTACAAACAGCGTGCAACTTAAGCGCTTAAGTGTTCGCTTGTTGAGAGGTATTAGTTATGTTTGTTAATGATGAATTTTAAACAAAGCGCTGCTTTTGGTCGCAGGACTCGGGAGTAAAAAAAAATGTATTACATATACATATCTTACCTTATATGTGGCTCACCAACATGGTATACCTACTTACCTGGAACGGAAATAAAGTGTACAATAAAATTTTCTCAACAAGCAATAAATTTTCCACATTGCACTTCACTATAAACGTATTTTAAAACGCAAAAGAACGGAAAAAGAAAAGTTCGTTTACTTTTATGTTTGTTTATAAAAATAAAAAGGAAAAATATTGTATATATATATTATTTACAAGGAAATATAACATATTATGTATTATTATCTTCATCGTTATTTTTACTGGTTTTTCAGAAAATAATTTTGATCGTTTTTTTTTTCAATTTTCATTAACTAAAAGTTATACATCTTTTCAATATAAACAAAAACAAAACTAAAATTAAATAAAATTTTACATAATTTTTAATCGCCTCTTTAACATAAAATATATACAGGTTATCATAATTTTCATCTTTAAACAGTAAGATAGTTTATTAAGCAACCCATAAAAACCCCCAAAAATTTCTTTTATTTATGTACTTCTAGTTCTTATTCATAATATATACATAGTTCCTAAGTAATATATATTTGTAGGTATATATATCGAGTTTAGCATAATTTTTTAGCGAATTCATAAATTGAACCATTTTATGTAAATTTTTTTCAATATGTAATGTATATTACGTTATATATACACATTTCAAAATATTTTTTTTTTTGTATATTACATGAGTCCAAAAAAAACTTATATACTATAAACTTGGATTTATTTTTTCTTAAATTGTTGTTCAAAGAAAAATTTAAAGCACAACTATAATTGATATTTTATTTGATGTTCCACCCATTCTACTTCAGCCCATGTACGGCGTATATCTCTAAAAAGCTAAAATGAAAAACAAAAGAGAAATCGAAACAATTAAATAATGTTGAAAATATTTTTAAACTTTTTTTAGATTTTCAAATGTAAATAAAATATAAATAGTACGAGTATATTGAAATTTTAAACAAAAATAATTTTTCCAACATAAACAGATTTTTCGAGAAAAATACGGATTATAGGGTGTGATATGAATATGTAGTACGTATATGATGTGTTCATTTAAAATAAAATCGATATTTATTCATATCACAGGATCTGATAAAATCCCCCAAGCAAGCCTACCTATATAGTTGGGAAACAAAATATTTTATCTAAAATAACAAAACAACGGAAATATAATAATAAACTAAATATTCACTAGATGAATTCGAAAAAACCCGAACTTGACATACTTCTATAAATGTATGACTGTTGGCATGTAAAATTTTTTCATGAAAGCTTTAAATTTTAACAATGTTTAGAAAACTGCTTATCGTTTTATTATATTAGCCACGAGCGTGACTCGGGGGCGTAGTTCGATTATTTTGTGACTTGAAAAAAAATTGAAAAAAAACATTCTACATATTCAGATTACTTGGTAATTATTTCCTAAAGGTATAAACAGAACCAGAGATACAGTGACAAGATACATCGACAAAATAAACTTGTTTGCCGGCGATGTCGCTTTGGTAAACACAACAAGCGCGTCAGCGTTGAAGCGACAAATTAAGAAAAATAATAATAAATTAGTCCTAACATATTCATTTATCTTTTTATCGACTCTATTTGAAAATTTTTACATAAAACATTGTGTACAACATTCAGATTTGGTTGAAATTCATTTAAAAACAGTTGTAAAAGATGTTTACCAACATAATAATTTGTAACTTATATTGGTAGTACTGCAGCGCCGGCGACAAAATTAGAATGTCTTCTAAAAAAAAAATCAGCGACAGTATCGTCGTCGCCAGCCACATTGATTGTGTTAGCATCCTATGGTTTATGTGTATTTTAATTTGACAGGCGTTGTATCTTGTCGCTGTATCTCTGGTTCTTTTTATACATTAAAGAAATGTAAAAAAAAACCTGACAATTTATGGACACTCTTTCTCGAAAAAAGCCGTCACTTAAGTGGTTAAAACGAATAATCTTCAAAAGATCAAGATCTACGCATTTTAATTTTTATTAATCATTATAACCCTTTTTCTAAAAAAAAAAAAAAATTGGCTCAATTTAAGTCCAAACCACACAAATGTGTGAGTAAAGAAACATAGTATGAAATGGCGTTTTTGACCAACACAATAGTGTGTATAGTTAGTTTTTTTTGGGATGAAAATAAGTTTAAAAGGAATGCACAAAAATGTATGCTGGTTCAAACACATACAAAAATAAATTTTTGACATGATTCGTTTGCCTTGTCCACAGAATTGTGTGGCAGATAAATAACAAATCATCTTTTCATTTCCTCTAATTTAAGTCTGGTTTATAGTTATCAATAAGACTCTCGGATTTTTTAACCAATTAAATCGTGTAAATTATACAACATCATATTTCCCCCACCAACGGCTCCTCCCCGCCTTTTTTCAAACAAAGGAGTGTAAAATTTAAATGAAAATCCTGGATGTGGTGTTTTTAAGATTTTTATCCATGTATGAACCGGACTACAAATCAATTACAATTTACAATTTATCAATTCTGCTGTTATTTCTATCAACAATTGGATTTTTATTAACTTTTAGGCCCGTTGTACACTTGAGCTATGTTTTTTAGCAAAGTGAGCTATGTTTTTTAGCAAAGTGAGCTATGTTTTTTAGAAAGGGGGCTATGTTTTGAGATCAGAGCTTCTCGGTTAAGCACAAATAAGTGAAACCGAATTCGTGAAGCTTGGCTCAAGCTACTCGTACACCCTGATTTATTTAATTTATTTATTTAAACCTGTGGGATAGAAACGAAGCTCACATCGCTCATTTTCAGGGCGATGTGAGCTAATTAATTATCTCCAAGGCGAAAATAAAATATTTAATTATATTGGCTTTATAGATTGGGTTGACCCAATGATTATAGCTACATATTTATAAATTGGAATATATTTTTTCGAATTTTTAACGAACATGTGGGGTTTCAAAGAATTGACAAAGATCACTTTTTGTCGCAATTTTAAGACAATGTTGATCAGTATACCTTAAGTGATTCATTCATATCAAAATTAAGATACATTAAGAGATAAAATAATCTACTAAACATATTAATAAATTAATTATATCAAAAACAACTCACCTGCGTTAACCACATTTCATCTGCTAATAATTCATTTAATATATCCGTTGACGCTTTCGCCTGATTTTCCTGGTTCTTTTGGGACACTCGTTTCGCACACTCGATAAACATTAGATATTTCTGATGTGCGATTTTATGCAGCAGCTCTATTTTCGACGAGCATATGCGACACAATAGTAAATCCTTTTCACTAGCAATATGAGCTACTAATTGAATTGGTTCTAAAGTTAACGTATTATAGGCCTGGCCATAAAATAACAGCCGGCTAGCTATATTCGATTGATGGCACGCATTACAAGCTACATGATGCATATTGGTTGTATCTAATTCAGTAATTAAATTATAGCACGGCCACGTTGATAACGAGCTTAGTATTGTCTTAGGCCATGGTGTTACAGCAAATAAGCGTTTTTTATGATCTTCCGTTATGTCTTCAATGACACGGACGTTTGTCAAGAAATAACGATCCTTTTCTTCGAATATTTCCGCTAAAAAGGTTGAATCGAGCGCTTGGGATATCAGGGTTTGTAAATAAACTTGGAAATTATCCTGGAAGTTGCGCATATTAAACATAACTTTTTCAACAAATTGCTCAGAACTATTCTCAAATGACATCTCATTTTTCATAAATTCTACAACACAATCGGTTAGACTTGTGGAACGATACCTGACTGGTACTTTTACGTATAATTTCCTACTATCAGCGGTCCAAGCGGCATACTAAAAATAAATAACTTTCATAAAAATTATTCAAAATGAAATGATTTTGAAACTTACTGTTGATATATTCCTATAATAGGTTTTATCATTTTGACTAAAAGGTTCAAATTTTTGTAACAATGATTTGCCATCCACTCTCCATAGCGTGGGCCAGTCTTGATTTAAATCACTCCGAATTACAACAAAATCTAATTGCTATTTAAAAAATTCATATTTAAAATACAAACTAAAAATTAATTTTAAACCTACTTTATACTCCTCTACACTATCATCAATCATTGAATTCGTATTTGGTTGTTGCTGCTGATGCAGTATGGTCACATTATTTAAATTCGTTAAAGTTGTTTGCTCGGCTAGATTTGCCCGCGCCTCATACTGCACGGTGTATTGTTGAGACGGTTGTTGTTGTTGTTGTTGGTGATTTATGGTGGTATGTTGTATTACAGGCTGGTGTTGTATGATGCGATGCACTGAATTATTATTTAACCCCTGGTCTTCTTCGCTCGAGTAAAAATCATTAATCCCTGCACCTTCTACGGCAACTATTTAAAATTAAAGGATCAATAAATTTATATTGGTAAATCAGTTTTTAAAAAGTGAATAATGGATATTTTCTTTAAATTAATTTACAATATAAAATATATTTTACCACAAAAGCATCCAAATGATTAGTAGAGGCATTAAAAGTGATACATAGAATTAAATGTTAAATATAATTTACAAACTGATAACTAATTTACTAATTTACAAATATTTCATAAATCTTAAGATTTATAGCGACTGAAGAAAATTTGAAATCTACATTGCGTAAAAATAGCTCCTACTATATTTGCTCCTACCTAATGCACTGCTTTAACGAGTAGAATTAACATTAAAAGTCGGTGGGCTGCGATGTGTTAAACCAAGGGTGTTTTCGCAAATTCATTATTCAAAAAGAATAGAAGTAATATATAATATTGGTCACGTGACCAAAGAACATTCCGAACGAAATGTAATAAAAGAACATAAATAGAATAAACAGAATATTGTTTGGACAGAATCGATTTGTTTTTATTTAGGCAGCATTTACTTGAGTTGTAGATAATATATAAATATATTATATACATATATAATAATTATGTATATCTGTACCTCGGAGGCATACGACACCACGAGAAAATAAAATTTTCAGAGGTACATGAATTTACGTCCAGTGGCCCTATTCTGGTTTTCCCCGGGAATAGGTAATTGGGAATTAGTGACGTTTTTGTAGCAGTTGGAAATGTTTTATTCCCTAAAGTGTATTCTGGCGTCTGGTCCAATTGTTTTTATTGGGAAAAAATAATTCTTTTTTTTAGTATTGAAACAATAGTTTTGTCGTTCATTTTTTTTCCTCATTATTTTTTGGGGAATTGTGATTCGTACATTTTTGAATTTTTAAACATTATTTTTTCTAATAAATATAAATATGGCAATTCAACAAAACCACTTATTTATTTTTTTGCTACTTTTTAAGGGACCAAATTTAAATTTTAAATTAATTTGTGAACGAATTATGGGAACTAAACCATTTTTGGATACCTGGTTTCAGGGTTTTTAAACTGCGTTTATTGACACCTTCAGGCACTTGTTACATGCTCTGGCTTCATCGGAAATTCCCAAATTTTAAATAAAAACCAAACGCAAAATTAAATTCAAAATAAAAACTTATTTCAAGATAAGTGTTTCTTCTAAATTTATTTCTGATTTTTTAAATAAAAATACTGTTTTAAATATGACTTATTTCATGCTAAAATATCAAAAGTTATTAATTAAATGGTTTTCAATAAATACCAAACACCTATCCTATAACAAACATGCACGTGGTGTTATTTCAGACATGTGAACTTCCGTAAGGGCTTTAAGGAATACATAGTGATTATTCCATTAGAAAGAGAATTGAACAATTTTAAAACATAATCTTTTAATTCCACGTTTCGTTATATGTAGTATAAAAAGAATGCGTTCCGAAAATTCTATATAAATAAAAGGACAATCGAAAAAAACAACAGAATAAATAGAGTGATTAAATGAACGCGCGTTCATGGTTGCTCCAAAATCAAAATTTTTTTCTTCTGCATTTTTTCACAAGAGATGATTGGTAGAAAAAAATTGTTGGAATAAACGAATGAACGCAACCATAAAGGCGCCTTGAATGTTTTATGTCAGTTTTGGAACGTTCGGAATATACAGAATGAATAAACAAAAACAGTCCAGATATTTAAAATTGTCCAAATGTTTAAAATAAAACTTGTTAAACCAACAGAGGCGGGGGAAATTGATGTCGAAAGGTCTTATCAATGCCAACCTGGGGCCCTAATAAAATGAAATAAATTAATTCTCGGTTCAACCTATTTTGTTAATTTTTTTATATTTGAAATCTATTTTGGGAACGAACCACTCCCAACACTTTAACGGTTCGCATTTCATGTCCTACGTAGTAGCCAAACGATTCTGTTGTCACGTCAATCACACAGATATCAACTGCATTCGCTAGCAACAGTATTATGCTGTGTGCCTCAGGTCGATTGTTTCGGCTAAATTATGAACTATACTTTTTGAGGTGACCTTACGCTATTCGCCGCCAGGTTACAAACGAAGTCTCCTCGCGAGGTAACTTTTCAATTTAGTTGTCAAATGTCATTATTTGGTATTTAATGCAAATGTGTTATTGTGTACAAATTTTTACATGATACTTTTTTTATTTTTAACCATTTCGAAGTTTATATAAACATTTGCAAATAATGCAACTTTCTATCATCTTCCATTATTTTAATTTAATTTAATATTTCCTTTATCCACGAAAAGTCGACAATTTAGTATGTCGGATAGTCAAGCAGAGTTTGTTTTGTTGATGTTACTGCCACCTATGAATGTTTATTGTGAACTACTGAGAAATTTAGTTTAGTTCATAATTAAGTCGAAAAAATCGACCTGAGGCACAAGCATTAAAAGCAAAAAATGAGGTATGAGAAAAAGTATATAAATATTAGACTATGTATAGTTTTGCTGTCAAGTTTAGGGTGGACCATATGGTATTGCCCTCAAGTTACAGCGGACCATCCGAATAATACGCAACCCCTGCCTTACAAAAGATTTGGTACTGAAAAGGAAGCCAAGAGCGAATTTATTGAATCGCTAAACACATCGCTAAGCACAAATTTAAGGTACCTAACAAACTTTACTTGAAGGATCGCGCGTTGGGTGGAGGAGCTCTGGCAGTTTCAAGGAGCTAGGACTGTCTAAAAATCTGCCCTGCACTCTATTAACAATTAAAAATTAACTTAAAACAAAATTATTAAATTTTATACAAACAAAGCAAAATTTGTACAAACAATTATTTAGTAGGCAACGTTGGACTATTATGTAATAGTGCATGCATTGCATGATCATCAAGGGAGTAAAATAGGAGATTAATCATCGAGAGAAGCAGTTACCACCTGTGACACTATTCTGACTTTCCCTGGTAATAGGAAATTGGCAATAATATTTTCATAGCGTTTCTGACTTAATTGAATTTTTCTGGCCTACTTGATAGAATAATTTTGGTGTAAATATTTTCAAACCAAAGTTAAATGGGAAAATATTCTTCTTTTGGTTTTTAGACAATGAGAGTAAACAATACAATTTTACTTTGAAACTTATTTACCTTATTGGTCGCCATTGACAGCGGGCCTAGTCTCGTGAAAAACAGTCATTTTAGTCCTTAGATATCAAAATAACTATTATTTTTGATATTTAGTGCGAGTAAATAATAGCCGGGTTCCATTGGCGTTAGCGAAGAAGTACTTGCTGTGAAATTTGTTCATAAAAAAATCTCTGTTCGATTGGAATAAAGGGTGTCACGTGTTGCTTATTTTCTACGGGGAAAACGTATAACCCTTTTCCGGCCCGCGAACACAATTGTGCATGAAAGAAATGAAGCATGTCAAAAATTTATTTTTGTATGTATTTTGGACTAACATACACATTTGTGCATTAAACTTAAATCGTTTTCCTACAAAAAATAACACTATAACTATAATAATAATAAAATATTTCATATGTATCAAAAACATAATAATGCTATAATGCTCTTTTCAAAAAGAATTCCGATTTAACTAAGATCCGTTAAAATCCGACCATTAAAACGAGTCATTTTTACGTACACATTTGTGTACGTTGGACTTAAATTTATGAAAAAAAAAATTGTCTCGCCGGAAAAGGGATTTAAATTACACTTTTTAACACCAGTCTGCCAGATTATAGGCTTATCAAGGTAAGGCATTTAAAATGGAATGCACGAAAATATGCAAATGTATTGTTTATCCTTAAAACAACGAAATATAACCGCATTGGTACTAGGCAAGTGTTTTGAATGTTTCTGAATGTTTTTGAATGAATAGATGAAATTTCAATTAACTTTAAAAGAAATTTTTTTGTTTGTGCACAGTGAAACGATGAGAGCCTGCTGGAACTAATGATGATTATTTCTCACCACTGTCAAATTGGCATGAAAGTGCTTTAAATTCTTGAATGACTTTAAAAAGGCGCTCATCATTTGAAAAACTTAAAAATAAGACAAGTGTTTCGTTCTTAATTGTGTACAAATTAAACTTATCACTTTGGATATTAATTCGCTGACACAGGGCAAGCAAATTTGATAATCCTAAGCAGGCATTTTAGCTACCTAGAAACTTGAATTATGATTTGCTTGAATTTTAGGTATAATCATCATGATTTTTGGAATTTGACCAAAACAAGCTTCAACAGCCCCTTGAAACATCAAGTACGCATGCAAGATTCTAGATGTCTTAATAAGGAATGCCGGGCTTTGGGAGTCATTTCGTGAAAATCGAAAACTTTAACACAACTAAAAAATGTGTTTATTCAAGCCGAATGGTAAACGTTTCTGCAAACCTTTTAATAATGAGTCAACGGTGCAACTTGAATTTTCTGAAACCAATGTATATCTTTCTTATCTATCCCATATCTAATAGGTACAACCCGCAGAGTATATAAAAAACATGAAATTTAAAAATAAAATATGATTAGTTCACTTTAACTTAGTAGGAGACTTGTAGCTTGTCTCTATTATTACATCGATCGAAAATAAAAAATAACGTTGATTATTCTGAAAAAAGCACCAGCCATGAGAACATTGAACTGCTCGATCAGTGCAATAACAAACATATATACATAATAAAAATCAGATGGTTCTTAGACTATTGGGCTATATAAATAAATTACTTATGTTTCTTTAATTAATAAATTTATTTCGAAAAAAATGATAACAACGGTTCGAAATACCCTCAAACTTAATGTCATAATGTGTTAATTACTAATGTAATTTAATACAGCACATGAACTTTCTATTTAAAATACAAATTAAATTATTATTCTAATGTGATTTCAGGTCGTTTTATGTTATTAGATTAATAATAAGTATTATCACGTGTGCGAGTTTGTGTGCTTATTAGTACAGTTAATTAGTGTGATTAAACTGAATATGTGCGATTAAATTATGTAACATGTGTTCATAAATTTATTGTACGTACCTGATAGAATATTCGATCGCGATTTCTTCGGTCGCCCCGTTGTACTATTATTAAAAATTTTCTTAGCACCTTTCTTCGTTATTTTTTTTCGATTGGAATTCAATTCTTCCTCATCATCCTATAAAATTTGGGGGTTGCATTAGTTTAAAAACACCAAAAGACGAGATACAATGGAAGAGATCGATCCTAAATGTAGTCACAAAACAAAAATTCGTAATAAACGTGTAAACATAAAAAAATCGGAACGGTTCATAGGCAAAACGAGCGTGTATAGCGCATTACAGTAAGTAATTTGAAATGAATTAGAATTCTTAATAATTAAAAAATATGTGTGACATCATTTAGAGGCGAACCCTTTGTTTTATACAAATTGCGTTATATATACAAACTAACCTTATCAGCACTTGGTGTCCATGCTGGATCAGAATCAGAATCTATAAATTCTTGTGGTTCTTCTAATTCATCCCCTTCATTACCACCGCCCATATTTAATGGAGCCGTTTGCCTTTGAATTATATCAGCAATGCTACGCCCTTTTGCCTTCCTATGTGATGTTTCACGTCGCGGTGGAATCGATAATGGATCCAAAACTAATAAAACTTCATTTTTAGTATAATAAAAGTATAAAAAAATATTTAAAATAATAACGGCTCTGGCAATATAGTATAGTGCTTGGATGCATCCAGAACCGATGCACAAAATAAAAATTCCCCATAAAATAAATTAATAAAAACTAATAAAAAATTATTGAATTGCCAGGCCATTAATTAATTTACCCATCAAATCAATTACCTAAATATTAAATAAATAAAATAAAAATTAATGATAAAAAATAAACACGAAACACAAAGAGGTGAAGAAAATTGTTTAAAAAAAAATATATAAACTCCGGCTGGTTTAGGTGGAGGTGCTACCGACGACGAAGATCACGAGTAGAAAGAATTTGGAATTTTTTTTAATTTTATGTATCTTGTGTTTTATTTATTTTCTGAATTTTTTCAAATATAATTCATTTTTAAAATTATTTTTATATTACAAAAATGTATATACATATTGTTGGGGAAAAAAATTCGTGCATCATTTTTTTAAGAAATAACATTTTTTTATAATAAAAAAATTAATTTTCTTGTTATATAATTAATTATACATATATATTTATAGGTATGTATATATTTTTTAAACTTAAATCCCTAAAAAACTTAACCTTAAAGATAATATTTATTATTCAATTTTACTCTTGACTCTAATTTTATTTAATTATTATTATTTGCAAACTGTACTAACAATAATTTTTTGTTAAAATAAAAATCACGGATTTCATATTTTAAAAAGGAAAACAATAATTTGTTAATAAACGGGAAAACTTTTATATCATTTTTGAATACGTTTTGTATACATATATACAAAAAAAATTAATTTTATATTCTTAAAGAATTCTATAATTTTATAATGTTATTTATTATATTTCTTAAAAATTAAGCATTTATATATGTATATGGATATTATATATGGATTATATATGGCATAAAATTTACATTATGATACAAATCCCAGAATGCCACACTCAACTTTGAATCAAATTCCAGAATCTGTAAATCCTAACATTTGTATCATAATATAAAATGTTCTCTACGAATTATATATCACAATGTAAACCTACCATTAGAACAGCAATTATATCAGAAACGTATTTCGTTAGCGCAAAAATATACAAACAATATTTTAAATTATAAAATTTTAGCACGCTGATGACAAAAGTCCGAGTTAATAAATAAATCCATTTCTGATACACAAAAAATAATAAAATATAAGATTAATTTAATTAATAATATCAAAATTATTTGATTAAAATTAATATGATATAATTTTCCTTTTGATTTTTTTAAATAAAAATACTGATTTTATTTTTCAATCTTATATAAACATCTACACTTAGAATAATTAGAATCTTCATCGTATTCATTCCTTTGAAGGCAATTCACAATCATATTAAACGAACCTTTTGAAATATTACCACAAAGTACGGTCAGATAATTGATTAAATTATAAAAAAATATAGTTTTTTATAATTTTTGTTATTAATTAATTATTTATATATATCTTATTATTTTATTAAAAAAATAGTGTTCCTTAAACACCGGTAGCACCCCGGCCCGTTTTAAATTTAATTACTAAATCAAAAAATTTATTTTTATTTCTTAAAACTTTATAGTTTTTTTTTAAATGTTGTATGTTTTATATGACTTATAAGACAAAAGCTGTCGAATTATTTAGTTTTTTGTTAGAATAGTAAGTAAATTAGGAAGAGCACTAAACTATAAAAAATCACAAGGTTAAAGTTATTTAAAATTTAATTATAATTAAATGGCACTAGATAAAATGAAATATGTATACTCATAGTTAATTTTTATTATCACAAAAAATTTTTTAACCAAAATTCTTAAGTTTATTGAGCTTTTGATTTTTGGAAAATACCTAATAAAGATTTCGAAAATACGTGCATTACACATTCATTCAAGAAGCTTTCATATCACATGCTACCAGAAAATTATTATGTGTTACATATAAATAAGCCACCACTACATAATCGATTAATTATTATTCGCATACTGCAATACCATTATCAGAAAGGGTCATCATTATGTTATTAGAACGACAGTAACATTTTAATAATGTGTTAAATAATCATTAAACTACAACGTGTTTCAAAGTTGTGATTTTATTTCGAACCCTTTGCAAATATTCAGTTGGTAAAATACTACGTAAAAATGTCAAATTATCCTAATAGAGGTCCCAATAAATTCACGATTTCTTATGTCCCCATCTATTTACTTTATCAACTCAATGTGAATTTTATGGTTCAAAAACAATAACAAATCAATATTGTTGTTATAAGTGTATTGGAAATATTAAAAAGCATTTTATTATGTTTATTTGAAATTTAGAAATGTCATGTCATACGACATCAGTTGTGAATCCCACATACGAAATTGTGTGTATATATTTACGAACGAATAATTATTAAAGATCAATTAAAATATTTAATCAATTAAATTTAAAACAAATTCTTTATTTGATTTTTGCATCAAAAAAAAATTACGGAAAAATGTTAATTTTTTAAAACTGATTTACATAAAAAAAATGTTTTTTAACATGTACATCTATTTTTTTAGGTTTTTTGGTAAATAAAAAATCACATTAAACGTTCGCTTTACTGAGCTGAATGAAGTTTAAGTTATAAATTTATTTGATCCAGACAGCTGATTTCAAATTTACCACAATTGTTGATATTTTAAATTCTTATTTTGATTCGGATAACAATTCACTAAAAGTTAACTAATATTTAATGAAATTGGGGAAGAACCCAAGGCCATATTAAGACGTAGATATTGCAGTAAATAAAATAGTTTTAACCGTCTAATAAATATTTTAAAAAAAATGTAAACAAAACTCAATTTTGTTTAAATTTAGAATATGCAGACACATCCGACAAAAATAAAGTCAATCTAATGCTACTCTTTAAAAATGTCCCATAACCAAATTTAATTTAAAAAAATGATTTTACGATCATACATATTCGTTGTACACAAACAATTCATAAAATTTAAAGAAATAAAAATAATAATTCATAAAATATAATTAAATAAAATTTATATACAAAATCAGAAACGGCCAAAACAAATTAAATTAATATAATAATAAGCAATATATAACAATAATGATCTTTATAAAATTTACGATCACACACAATATGCATTAACGCTTCATACTAAACCAATTAATTATGCGTTCCCAATATTATAAATACTCGTAATAAGCTCGTATCATCTTGATCTTAAAACCGGCATTTTGCTTTTTAAGATTAGTACCTAGATTTAATTTTGTTTCGAACAGCTTCTGTCATACAAGTGCACACTTAAACAAAGTAATGGGAATTATTCAATATGAATTTTTTAAAAAAATCGGTTGCAAAAAAAAACAAATTTACGAAATTAACAAAATTTTCTTCACCACCTCTGTCTTCTTAAATGTAAATCAAAGACGCTAAACGCACCTTCTTCCGGCTGTTGATAATACGTTTGTTGCATCATTTGTGGTTGAACTTGAGGTGGTTGTATTATTTGGGGTGTTGTTTGTCTCGATTTTTTTGGTAGGGCCGCCATAATTGGTGTCTGTATTACTTTATTATCATGAAGATTCACTATATTACCGCCACCAGGCGGTGTAGCTGGTATTGTTCCACCGCTCCCGGCACCACTGCTACATTTTTTATTTCCTCCTGTAGTAGAGGGAATATTTAATACAGGTTTATTACTACGATTTCTATCAATATTACTCTCATCAATGTCAACACTACCGTCATATTTGCGTTTCCGCTCCTTAGGTTGTTGAACTGGATAATATTGCTGATGCTGTTGCTGCATCTGCTGAACTTGAGATTGCGCTGGTTGCTGCGAATGATGCTGTTGCGGAATATTATGCGCCTGATTAACATTCATACCGTTACTTATCTGATCAACTTGTGGCTTCTGCTGCTGAGCATTCTCATTTTGTGCGGCAGGTAATTTAATATTTGATGCAACACTTGCTGTACTGGTTGTGGTGGTATTTGTATTCGATGTTGGAGCAGCTGTACTAACCGCTGTCGGTTGCGCACGTGTCCAGTTACCTTTACGACCACCACGGCTTATTGGAGGAGGTGACGTATCACGCTCGCCTTGCAGAAATTTTAAATAACTAGCCATAAATCCAGTACCAACATTGCTTGGTATATTAAATTTCTTCTCGAACGGTTTCGCCGGTATTGTACTCTCGTTACTATTATGTTGCACATTATTAGTAGATACATTGACAGATGATGTTACAGATGCGCCGCTGCTTGATCCACCTCGATTATTTTCTGCAAGAAATCCAAGTTCTTCCTCTATATTTGGCACAACAACCTTAGGTTGTTCGTCTTCGCGTGAATTTATATCAGGAGTGGAATAGGATGATGCAACACTAGGTGTACCAGTACTACCATTGTAATTAGGATGCTGATAATCTGAATGAGAAAAATGTATTGTTGGGTAGTAAGGGATTTGTTGGGACCCATGAATCGTATGTGAAACCATAATGGGTTGATTGTGTGAATTATTGAAGTTACTACTACTACTATTATTACAATTAGGCATTTGAGCTTGTGAAGCATACATTTTCGAATTTGGAGGCGGTAAATTCCACCGTTCCAATTCGTAATATGTCCCATTTTGGGGATTATGTTGACTATGAGCGGGCGGTGGTAATCTATTATCCATATAACTACCGACATTACTAGATGTCGAATACGTATCTTGCGGTTCTTGTTTAATTTTATTCGCTTGTGATTTACGTTTTCTACTAGCCTTAGGTTTTTGTTGTACGATTACTTGTTGTTGATCTTGATTACTAACTACATTACTATTTTGATTATGATTCAGATTAATTAACGATTTATTGTCTAATAACTCTACATTGCAATTGGGTAAATTTTGGACGGGTTGTGCTATAATTATGGTAGCGGGTTGGTGAATTGAGTGTGAATCTTTTGTTCGATCATTTTCCCAACAATTTTGTGCAACTATTTCTACTTGGGGTGGTTGCTGCTGTTGTATAATTCTGTCGTTATAGCGGGTTTCATTAAAATTTTTTATTACAGATTGGTACGCAATTTGATTGCTCTGTGGATGAGCCCTAGGAACTGAAACATCTAGTGGGGATTGTGGAGCATTTTTGTAAATAGTACTAGAGGCTAATTGATTTTGTGAATGAGCTGTATCCGTGTGTTGCTGCTGCGATGGGGATGTGACAGAATTCATGGGACTATTATACATAGGATAGGCGGGACTAGGGACATGCCCTAACGGAGAGGCTTGTGAATGAGCTTGAAGTGGACTTGGCCGACGGGGGACTACGACACTGCCACAGTTATCCGAATGGCCAATTGGATTATTAGCATTATTTTGAAAACGAGATTCTGACGGCGTTGCTGCTTTACTTCTAGAGCTTCCATCATATTCGTTACGATAATTTGATCCCGGCTGTTGATATTGTTGTTGAACTGTTGTTGAATTAGTACTATTTGTTCTGGAAGTAATTTTAGCTGAACTGTTACTTCCAGAAAATACCATTCGACCTGGGCCATCAATTATTGAATAACTAATTGGCGATGATTGCGGTTGAATTTCTCGACTTTCGTTTCTAACCAGCTCTGCAGTATTTGATACTGTATCAGAATATATTTTTGACTGTGCCTTTGTTTGTATTATTTGTGTACCTTGTGGTACAACAACCAACTTTGTTGGCATCGGATGCATAAAATTAGAAACATTAGAATTACTTGAAGAATTTACATTATTTAATGTTGTTCGAGATTTTATTTCAATAACATTATTTCGTGTATTACTATTGCTATTATTTGTATACACTGGGGACTGGGATTGCGGTGTAGATAACTGGCGCAACTCAGGAATACGATACTCTTTAGATGGAACGGACGTTGGAGTCGAAACAATACAAGATTGTTGCGTTATATTATTTTGCGAAGACGAACTCGAGCCTGAACTTGTTGAAATAAACTTACTTCCACTATTACCGTATGAATCCTGTGATAGAACTTGCTGTTTACTGGAGCTGCCACTGTAATTTGTTAGAGATTCAGTCTGCCCGCCGTATGTTGTTGGAACGGTCGATGGATAAAAAGAACTGTTTGTTGCTGTTTTATTAACTGAAGACGAATTTACTTGTGGTGAAGATGAACGAATATTTTTATTTGCATTTAATTGTGCATTTAATTGATTTAGTGATTGCGCTGCAGCAAAATGTGCGTTAAAATTTTCATAAACGACAGTTGGTGTAGTTTTAGATGAGGTCGGTGGACCGGGACTTGAGGGTACGACATTTTCATGTGGCAATATTCCAAAAGGACTAGGTAATTGATTGTTACCTTGCCAAGCTAATGCCGCCGATGGTGCTGAACCTGATGGTGATTGTTCAAAAAATGTGCCGGCCTGCGCGGCTGATAAACTTTGATGATGAGGCGTATAATTTTCACGAATTAATTCCGAATCGGCCACTTGTTTTGTAACTACGGCCTGAGCCTGTGCCAATGCCTGCCTATGTTGATTTATTGTTGAACTATAATGAGCCGGTTTCGGATTTGTGTGATGAAATAATGGACTAAATACGGCTTCATAGCTTACGCCTGCTGGAGACAAGAATCCACCGGGGTTAAATGGAGACGCAGTTGTACCACCTAATGATGTGGTATGGGCCGCTTGTAGTAATAATTGTGACGTTGTTGATGGCACACCGACAGCAGAATTATGGCCTGAAAGCGATGAGCTATTAGCAGCGGCTGTTGCTAAATGATGATGAAAATCGCCACTCGTTGTACCAGCTGGAACACCAGCTGCCAGCCTATTATAGCTATATGACCACGGTCCAACGGGATCCATATTTCAAGTTTCTTTTAAACACTTTCGTTTTTTATTTGAAAACAACTGAATTTAATTTTACGTTAAATTGTAAATATTGGTAATGTCGCTTTGTCTATTTTTAAAATATTCTAATCATATTCAACAATAGATGCATTATTATGCGATACATGGTAAGAGATTTTTTTTATCATAGATCGTTTTATAAAGAATAAATCTGAATTCATACCTTTATCTTCATATTTTACTTTAACGATAATTTCCTGTATATACCATACATGTATTATATTATACTGATCATCTGAAAATTAAAAAATAAAATTACTTAATTTTTATTATAAAATACGAGCGAAATTTGAAAAATTCTCATTATCGCGGATTAAAGATAAAAAATACAAATATAGACGTTCACTATAATAAGATACTTAATAAATAAATATTTAAAATTCCAAATTAAACAAATCGATCCTAACATAACTAACACTAACGCATATCGAACCATAAAAATTCAAACCAAATTGAAAACCAGCATAATTAATACACATTAAACATAATAGCGAAGAGGGCTGTGCCTGTGGTATATACTTGTTGCTATAAAATAGCAAATTACGAAACAAAATTTTTAAGCAAGCTGTCATTGATTACGCCCTCCTCCTAATATGCACAAGCTGGTCGCAGGTTATTAAGCCAGAGGCTACCGTTTCGGAATGATTCACTCGACCATCATTGCCACCAACTGCGAAATAATCAATTACTGCGTGAAAAAGTTTGACTCATGACTTTAGAGAGTTCTTCTAACTAACTAAATACAAACAAGTACGCCCGACAATAAAAACTCGCTCGACTAAAAATGTGAGCAACTGGACAGAACTTCGGCTTACGAGCAAATAAAAATGCGGATTGTTTCGAAAATGCCAGGAATATCATTAAAACTTACACCTATGATAGCAGCAAGACTAATATGGGAAATACATAGAGAAATGATTCCGTATTACTGCGAGGGCGGACCAATGATTTTATAATTATGCCAAATTTTAAAAATTTTAAATTATAGATACCTTGGAAATCTGTTATAATAGACGACTGTTATCTTTTCATAAGAGTTCTTTTTGTTTCGAATTGGAAAAGTGTGGGCAATTAGATCTATCATAAATAAATTTGAATTTATGACTTATCGATGGAAAATTTGTTAGAATCACAACAATCAGTTTCGAACGGATAAGATTATTGATTTGAAAAAATCTGTCTTCACATCAGGTCGCGACGACTGATGTTGTATTATTTACATTGGAATATTGTCTATATATAATGTAGCACAATACCATGTAGTTGTAGTACTAGCGAATTACTGCTTAGCCCACGAAATTCGATTCTTTCACATTTTACATCTATATTTCAATCACACAACTATCTTCTCGTGTTTACGAATTTTTATATGCACAGCAGATCATGTTCGTGTGCGATCTTCTGCACACGTACATGATCTGCTGTGCTATTTCTGCACATAAATCATATTTGAATTTTTTAACACGTTTGCGGACTCTTTCAAAATCTGTTTAATTTAAATTTGATATCTTTTGTAATTGCAATGATATTTCGTCACGGAAAGGAATGTATTGTTGAGAATTGACAAATATGTCCTTATTTCTTAAAAAACGAAAAAATTGTATGACTGATTTGCGCGAAAGTGTTAAAAAACGAAAAAGTTGTATGAATGCTATAGCATTCACGTCCGCGAACGTGTTAATTGAAAATGAGTTAAAATTTTAAAAACATTATGATAATAACAAAGAGAATAACTCTTAAAGAGATAGGAGCCGATTTTTGCGGCCCAAAACTCCCGTTAGTTAATTTATTACTCCGGGATCGATCTCAATGTGTCATTATTTGAATTTTTAATTAAATTCAATCAAATTTATATAACAAACTTATTTTAATTAAAAATTAATATATTTTTTAATTACATCCAAAAAGCTGTTCACAACTTTGGACTTCTCGCGGCGTTAAATTGCAGTTCTACTACACATTTTACTTAAACGCTTCCTTCAAATTTGTATTTACAAAATCAAAAACGGCATTAAAACTTTAGTTTCTACTTATGCATTTCATGGCGTTATAATCCCCCTACACTAAGCTGTATAAGAGTAAACCCATTACATTGTGATAAATTTCAAAGTATTGAAAGAATAGTTTACTAATCGCGCTTAACCGCGCTAATCCAAAAATAAAACTAGATTAGATAATTTATATGTTGGAACACACTCAAAAAATTCGCCAATCGCGTTTAGTTAACCATGTTGCTATGGTTTGTCGATCATAATGATAAGGTAATAATTAAACATTAATAATTCTGAAAAATCTAACAAAAAACAAACTGATTTTAACCGAACAATGCAGAAATAACGGATTATCGACTAATAAACCATCCTATAACTGCCGCTATTGATAGAGACAATCAGGTTTAGTCCCCACCACTTAGCAAATAAAATCAAACATTACAAACAGCATAGACTTAGACTTAACAAATATTATACAGATGTTTTAATACAAATAGGGAAAATTAGACTTTCGGATGTTACTATTAAAATGGTGTCCATATTAAGTTGATGTCTCTTGCAAATATAGTTAAAGGTCAAAACATTATTTTGACTAAATTTATTTTGCAGGCTCTCCTTATTGCGTTACGATAATAGAAAAAAACAGTTTTAGATTAAAAAAATGTATCTTTTGGGCAGAACATCGTCAAAATTATTGATGAAGTACTACTAATACAATACTTAATAAACGCATTTTATTAAACACTTGTTTTTTACTTCGCAAAAATTAGATTTTTGAATATTTTAATTAAAAAAATTGTTCAAGTTTAAAAAATCACTCGATCGATTTCGACTTTTGCAGGAGTATATACTGATTGTAAAAGTAAAAATTTTGTTATAGTAGAAAAAAACAAAAAATAGATAAGAGGGACAAAAAATAGCCAAAAAATTGATCTATTGATAATCCCAATCAACTGTTAGTGATACGGAAAAATTAATAAAAAACGGGGAGGAGGCGATTAGTCATCGGCTGAGTAACAAAAGGTATATTGAAGTTCATTTAATTACTCGACGTATTACTCAAATTATTACGAACGTGAGAATAGAAAAGGGCGGAGTTTGTAATTGGTGGGAAACGGATTTCTCTCTGTTCGTTAAGGATATTTTGGTTAAGAAATATTGATTTTCGAATTTCGTAAGACTCTAAGGTATCCTTTGGGTTGTTGATGTAATATGTCTAAATTGTTCAAGCAACCAGATAAATGTTCTTTAGCTTTAACTCTAAAATTGCGCCCAGTCTGTCCAATATAGGAGAAACTACAATTATTGCAATTAATCCTATAAACACCAAACTTGGAAAGGCGATTAACTCTAGGTTTATTGTTAAAAACCATTTATTAAGTGTAAGTTTGTTTCACCAAGTACCCACGGCAAATAGTGTAAAAAGTATCTATAAAATAGTAATAATCTTTCGGTCATTACACGATTTTCGTCTACAGTTGTCTCTGCCGAACTCAAATCGAATATGCAACTAAACTAATTCATGTTCAAGTTTCCATTGTACATAAAAATGTAACCGCACGTATGAGAAGACTAAAATATTAGTCTCTTCTGTACTAAAAATAAATCATTAGGCATACCAGTCTCAATAAAAAAAAAGAAAAATTTCATTTAACATTTTAATGAGGCCTAACTAAAAAACAGTCAGAATCTTAGTGCGCTGGATGTACCCATTAATTGGATTGGACAGATGTTAAAAACAAGTGTTTGGGTTTTGCACTTAGCGGGGGGTGGCGGGTTTGGGTTAGCGTAAGGAAAAATCATACATGTATACCGTATTTTGCGGACGACAAGGCGCATCGGATTATAAGACGTACTCCAATCTATCTGTTTTTAGAAAAAGTATCTTTAGGCCACTGAGACCCATAAATCCAAAAGACGCACAAAGACAAAATTATTACAAAAAAAATGTTTTATTATTATGGGGCATTTACAAGTAGAAAATTGGTTTCTTCTGCAAATTTTTGTAGGGAAATAAGGATCCGCTATATAAAAATATTCATTATGCGAGAAAGGAATAAACATGCATAGTAATGCCATAACTTTTTTATAGGATTATATTTAATTTATTTTTAATTAATTCAAATGCGAAATTTATGTGGAGTTCTATCGTACCAAAAAGTAATCAAGTTTTGACAATTGCCAAAGGACGAACAATTTTTTTTTGTTGCCAGTGCGTTGGTAATAAAGCGTGGCCTGTTGCGCACTTGAGCTATGTTTTTTCAGCAAAGTGAACTATGTTTTGAGATCACAGCTTCTCGGTTTACTTTGCAAAGCATAAGCCACTGATTTATTTAATATCTTTATTTAAACTTGTGGATAGAAACATAGTTCACATCGCTCATTTTCTGGGCGATGTGAGCTAATTAATTATCTCAAAGGCAAAAATAAAACATTTAAATAAATGGCTTTAAAGATTGGGTTGATCCTGAGATTTATCTACAATGTTTCTTTTATGAGTTTTGGAAACCAAAACAGAAGCTGTAAAATGAAAACAAAGCTCATATCAGTCAAAAACATAGCTCAAGTATGCGACGGGCCTAAGCGATCATCTTTTGTTGTTGTTTTTTTTATTTGTGTTTTGTTTATTACAAATAAATTATGGATTTAAATTTAATTGATTATGTGGAGTTTTATCGTGCCAAAATGTTTGATCTATATAGATTTGATCTAGATCAAATCTATTGATGGGTTCTTTGCATCTTTTAAAATATATCAAGTTTTGACAATTCTCAAAGAACGTGAAAAATATATTTTGTTTTATTGCATTTTTGTTTGTGTTTAATGAAAAAAAAAACATTATGGTATAAACAAATTTGTATATAATAAATAATACTAAATATGATTATTAATTTGTTTAATATATCCCTTTTGTGTTTTACTAACACAATTGTGCGGGTAGGGCAAAAGTACCATGTCAAAAATTTAGTTTTGTATGTTTTTTGAACCAACTTACACATTTGTGAATTCCTTTTTAATTTATTTTTCTCCGGAAAAAACACTATATCTATGCACATAATTGTGTTGGTTTTACTTCAAATCAAGCGAAAAAATTTATCAACAACACCATTACATACTATGGTTTTTACTCACACATTTGTATGGGTTGGACTAAAATTGAGCTGATTTTTTTCTTTTCTTGGTTGAAAAAGGGATATTAAATTACACAAAACACATTTGAGCACAGCCAGACAAAATCATAACAAATTATAAAAATGGCGCACATTGGTGTCTTGTTACTTGTCAATAATTGGTCGCTTCCACACTTTACTTCTTTGAAGTACTACTTCTTATTTCAAAATAAGTCTAATAGATTAAATTAAATTAGCAATTTATTTCTAATTTAAGCCCTTTATTGTTTTATTCTGCTCTCTCGCAAATAAAATTTAAACTGAAATTTACATCTCAAAAAGGGCCTTAATTGTTCTTTATTTCATTTCGATTTGTAGATGCTTCACCGAAAATTGTTTTGTTCAAAAATGAGTCGCAATTAAAACCGGTTTCACAGGTAAACGAGGAAAGAGATGAAAAAGAAGTAACTTCAAAGAAGTAAAGTGTGGAACGTCCCATTGATTATAATGTTTGGTGGTCGTAGTGGAAATGATATCGAAAAACTATCAAATCTTACAAAAAATATAGATTTGATTTAGATCAAATCTATCTGTCATTTTAGATTTTGATCAAATATTTTTGATATAGATCAAATTTTTTTGTGCGATAGAACTCCACATTACATTTTTATCTATGGCGTGTTTTTATTATGAATCCTTAACATTTATAAATATAAAATAACTTTTTTTTTTGTTAATTTTAAAATTGTTACCATAAAAATACTCGAATCGAGTACATTTTTTATGGTAACCTTTTCATTTTTATAATGGTTTTACCTCAAAGTCTTCTGCAAATATTGCATGGATATACTTCATTTCTTGTCTCTCATATGCAAAAAATTAATGTTATATTTCTTTCATTTTGCAGTCGAAACAATTTTCAACATGTAAATGTCCCATTATTCAACTCATTACTGTAGCTTATAATGCTGAACTGCTATCGTCATCGTTACATTCTTCAAAGATAAAATAATCTTCAGTACCGTCGCACTTCGAACCATAAAATGCACCCCAATTTTTGATGGAATTTTCAGAGTATAATATTGCATCGTATGATCCAAAAATTCGGTAGAAATGGTTACATAGGAAGTGCAGAATGACTTCTCATTCACAAAATGAGCCAGGAAATTTGGATTGGGGGCAAACCGTCTAACACAGAACTGATACTTAAAAAAACTACGAGAGTTGCCGTTCCTCCTGGTAGGTCTATCTTAAATTTTAATGATAAAACGAGGTAGGTCAGAAGTTAAAAGCCGAACATTTGACTAAAAGTAAGCAGCGACCATAGCATGTACTAAATCTATTTTATTATAATTCGTACACTTCTTACTATCGAGTGCATGTTTGATCATCGACGAGAACGGTCGAACATTTCAAATGCAGCAAAATGAAATTAATAAAAATAATTTTTATTTATTTTATTTTGCGGCAATGTGTAATAGCGATAGTCAACAGTGCTGTTAAAATTTTATTTGTAAGTGTTTATATGCGAAAGATGTTACTAATTGCGTACAAAACTTACAAAATCAGAGAAGCTTTTTTTTATTTTAAATTTGATTATATTTACAACTTTTTTTCTTATTAATTATAATCGCACTCTTTTAATATTATACAAAATTATACATCTAAACTACATGTAATAAAATTATATACAAATGACATTGAAATTATATCAAGTTCCTTAATCTTCTTTCGCTCTTCTTTCGTATTGCATTCCATCGCTGCAGTTTTTTCTGTAAGGAACGAAGCAACAGCTATAGTAAAGTAAATAGGCCTGCTTCATTTGATTAAAACTTGAAAATGAGAGAATAGACCTTTTTCCTCCAAAAAAATTTGACATCTGAAGCTGTAGGGCAAACAAAAACATATACAATTTAATTATAATTTTAAATATTTTGTGACATAACTATCAACGTTTAATGTTTAAAATATAATCTCCAACAATTTTCCTTTATTTTAATGACATAATGAGAATTTATGAGAAAATAAAAAAATTCAATTTCATTTTTATTGTAATGCGAGTAAAATCGAGGCCAACGCTATGAAAATGTTAGCACTTTGAAACTTTTAAATCAAATTGGCGATGATTTTACTAATCATTTACCATGTTTCCATGACAGAGTTAACCTAGGTTAACTCGGGTTTACGTGCATGGAAACGCAGATTAAGGTTGAGTTTCGTTAAATCTGTTTTAACTAACTGTTTTAATGAAATTAGTACGGTTGGGTTAGGTTCTATCTGTCAACGTTTTTCACGTGTATTCAGCTCATTGTAAACTATTAAAATACAGATATTGAATAAAAATATTTTAAAATTAACCTTGAAAATGAGTAAACTATCGAAATAAATATGTATTAACATAGCTGTCAACTTAAGTCGGTTTCATGGAAACGGTACGAGTTTTTTTTTATGTTTTAATTTATGCAATCTGTTCTGGGGCCAAAACACTCCTAACTGTCGCGGTTCGCTTTTCACGTCCTACTTTACGCATTGCTTGCCAAATCGAGGACGAACGACTATAGGTCCGAATTTATCACCATCTGCACATTGCATAGCTCCATGCCAGCCTATACTGGCATGGAAGATGAGTCGGCCCATGGGTTTTGCATACCGACATGGGGTCATAGATGTGTTCCATTTCACCAAAGATCGTAATCCGTTGATGAAAATTCCCTTTGCATCCTGCCCCTATCGGAATTCAAATCCGGTACCTTCCGATCCAAACACCAAAGCTTTAACCACTGTGCCGTTTAGTCGGTGGTATGAGAGTTAACACCAACAAATTTTCAACTCAACGAAACCTAAACCTGTTTTAACTCGGTTCATGGAAACATGGTACATGATAGGGGACCTGGAAGCGCCCATTGTTTGCGCTACACGTTCAACTGTCCGACGCCGCGCTGTGTTTTATTGTTGCGTAAACTGTTTGACTCTCTTTGGCTTATGTTAGCGATTTTTTGTAATGTTGGATAGCTGCGTTATTTTGAAAATAGTCGAGTAGAGTTCGTGATAGCTATGTTCAAATTTATCCAATTTAAAATTAATTTTTATTTAAATTAAATAATTTAGATTTAGTAGGTATCTATGTAAAACCAAAAAAATCCACCATAAAAGTTGTATGGTTTTCTTGGAATATCGTTGTTCTGTGTAATTCTGTATAATAACGGAGTAGTTCAGAACTATACAGAACAACGATATTACAAGAAAACCATACAACTTTTATGATGGATTTTTTTGGTTATACATAGATTCCAATTAAATATAAATTATTTAATTTAAAAAACATAAATTTTTAAATTTAAATTGAACAAATTTGAAAATATCAGCTGATATTTTCTTGATCAATTGAATGAAGTAAAATTCCTTTCTAACCTTGCTGTTTCAGGCGGAAATATTATTTTGTGTAGAGATAGACAGTTGTGCTCAATTCGTTGCCGAATTATTCTGACACTTTCAAACTGGTTAGTCAAGAACTGAACACATTTGATTAGCCTTATTTTATCCCAACAATATTGTGCTATGTGAGTGTTGGCTCCGTGTGATTTTGAGGGAAATGTGATAGCTGATGCTATAGCCAAAGCGGGTTGCAGCTTCGAATTCATTGGGCCGAAGCCATCGCTTTTGAACTATGTTGAGAAACCTATTAAGAACTATGTTCATTAGGAAGCTAATCGCAAATCACTTATTTCGTCTGTTTGCTGGAATTAGATAAATTTGCTTTTTTAAAGGAAGTCCAATGGGCTTATTCGGGAATCCTCGCTTGACAACTGTTTTGAAGAGGATATCTGCATTCATTTCGATTGCTGTTGTCCAAGGGCCGTATTCAGACGATATGAAAACGAGAATAATAAATTCGTATTTGATTTGAATCAGATACGTTCGAGACGCATGTAAAATTGTTTAGGCATCTAGCACTTATATTTTCATATCGTATTCAGCTGTAAGGAACCAGCTCTCGAGCTACCTCGTTCCCGGTTTCTTAAGTATAAATTTTAGAATATCAGTAGTCTTTCTTACCCTGGCTTATTGCTTATGCAGTTTGCCAGGCCAACAGATTGAGAGATTGTATGTTTGCACATTAGGCCCATATAGGGAACCACCTTTCGAGCCACCTAGATCCCGGTTTCTTAAATATAAATTTGTAAATGTAAGTCAGTGGTCTTTCTGGCCCTGGCTAAGGCTGATGCAGTTTGCCAGACCAAAAGTTCGAAATTGTGTGAGAGTGATCGTATGTTTGCACTTGGGCCCAATGGATTGCATTGGCATTAAGAGCAAAGTTTTAAAGTCAATTGGTTTCGCTAAAGATTAACCCCGGTCAATCTGCTTAATATATTTATAAATTTCGGGGCATTTTCGCAGATTCCGGGATCTAAAATCTCATGTTATGTAAATATAAATTCCAATAGGAAGCGGGAAACAGGTGTAAAAAAGTAATTTTATTTGAGTTACCTATTGACGACTGGAGGATTTAGACAAATTTTTGGTTGCTCCGAAATTTTAAAATTTCACTGTACCATTTTTAAACGTAGTGCTTCCGACAGGTAGTTTTCTCTACCTGTATTATTCTTTCTTTCTTAATCAAAATCTTATCTTGTTATTTTCAATATAAATTCCAATATGAAGCGGGCGAAAAAATAAAATAAAATGAGAAGCTGCGAAAATCGGCCCATTTATTGCGATTGGAAGCTAAATAGCTAAATTGGATTTAAAATTTATTACAAAAATGTTACTTAACTATGTGTAACTATTGCCATTTTGAATTGAATTCTTCTTGTATTGGCTATGTTTGTGAGTTGCAATACGTTACTCACATAAAATTTATATGTTGAAAAAGTGCAACACAAATATTTTCCACTCTAGTTAGTTAATAGGCAAAGAGATGGGAAGAGGAAACTTTTATGTTGATATGTTAACTCGTGCAAAAAGTTTCAATCGTCAACACATCCAAATTGGCCAAAAAATTTGGTTCGCCTTTAGTCGCATAAAATTCATGTTTTCTCCTTTTTCGTTCGCCGGTTCCAAATTGATTGTTTCAAATGGAAATACCGCAAAACCGAGATTTTATTAGATGCACGTTCCAACTTAGGATTTCTAACAATAAAAGCTTGGATACGGACATGAGGGAAGTTGGAACCTTCCAACACAAAAGTTTGAATAGGTAGTTGCTAAATAAGTAAGCAAATTGGATTCGATATAAAAAGAGATGCCGGTTAGTAATAAACTTTTTAAACGCGTTACGATCTTAATACCTTAGGGGATAATCCTTCCAAACCGAGATACATTTAAAAATCGGGATCGTTCATCCCTACTTTATCTTATCTGTCAAAACTAAAATTTTTCAAATTTGTCGTAAAACATTAGGTTAGTATTTTTAAAATTACCATATTATTTTAAAATTGCATTATTTTATCGTACTGCAAATTTTCTGTTTTCATAGATTAGTTTCCTAAAACACCTGAAATTAGAGAGAAATAAAATTATAGTTTTTGTATTCTTATATTCATATAATATAAAATAATATACTGAGGCTAACTATATAAATACAAATGCTTTATAATACATATATCATCATATTAAACACATTGTACTGTAATTGACAATACAATATTAATTAAAATATTATATACATATTTCTATATGTTCACAATTTTTCTTTATATGTAGACACAACGAAATTATTTTTTTATAGACATACATCCATTTATGCATATGGGAAATTTTTACGATAAATTTTAATGCCAAAAAAAATGAAAAACTACACATGCAATTCAGAAAATTGAATTAAATTAATTATATTTTAGAATTTTACTTTTTAAGTTTTCGCCTCTTTTATCAATAGAGAATAGCAATTTTTTTTTATAATAAACTCATACGTCTTTAGTGGGAAGTGTAATGCTTTGAAATCATTAAAACATGTTCTATACGTTTCACATATATGTATATAATTAAGTACATATAAGTATAATTAATTACATATATGAATCTATATACATATCTTATTATGTATTATTATATTACTCTAGAAAACTATATGTATTTTTATTACATTTTTATTTATAGATTTAAAAAAACTACCTACTTACTTTTAATAGTTTTATTATTTCATCTAATTTTTATAATAATAATATTTATATACATATATGTACTAAATACAGAGATAATGTTGATAAAATGGCTCCAAGAAATTTACACAAATAAAAAAAATGCTTTTGCGTCCGTCGGGGGTAAGTTTATGTTCTTTTTTCTTATTAGGTTTTTTCCAACTTTTTTTATAACACAAAAATCACTTGATACTCTTATTTTTTAGTATTTATATTGTTTTTTTATCGCTCAACACACAGTTTATTATTACTTGCATCGTTTATTAATTAACGAGTTAAATAAATAATACGCGTATTTTTATTATTTAATAATAAAAACCAAACAACATTATTCGCCTTTCACATTTGTAAACGCCATTTTGATATTTATTGCGGATAGACACCACAAGAAAAATTTCGTTCGGTTTTCTTTCGTTAAAAAAAATAGCAAACAAATTATTGGTTTTTATGGAGAGTAATGAGAGTGGCATCTAGCGAGTTTTGATCGAACTTCACACATTTTGTTAAATTTTTAAATTGTGAATATTTACATATTTCCGTTTAAAAATTCGCAGATCATTTTAATTAAATGGTGTAGATTTTTTAAGATTTAGATCTAAATAGGTGTTATTTTACAGAAGGTAACCACAATTTTTCAAATATACATACATACAAGTTATCACTGTAAAATGCGCTACAGACGGCCCAACAGTCGGCCCGACCGTCGGACAACCAAATAGGATGTTGTCTACAGACGATCCGACTCACCATCTAATTTTGACAATTTTCGTTTGGTCAAATTTATTTTACATTTATTTTACAAAAGGAAATTCATAAATTTTTTAGCAAACTTTAAATATATTTTAGTATTAAAAAAACAAAATCGTTTTTGTATTATATTATTATAATACAAAAACGATTTTGTTTTTTTACACACCGAATAATTTTTATTTTTTATTTTTTTCTGTTGAAATTTCGCACAACTCACTTAAAATCGTCCGACAACAATACACACCATCCGATTTATTTGGTTGCTCGGACGGTCGGATGGAATTTTCATCCGACACACCCAACTTAATTTTATCGGACCGACATGCATACACACATATTTAATGGCCAATAGTTCACTTATGTTTTGCAAAACAAAACATAAATCACAAATTGGGATAAAAGCTGCATAATTTTATTTTTGCATCGACACACCGTGAGTTGTACTCCAAAGCTGGCAACTTAGCTGGCAAGTTCAATTCTGATACATGTTTCTAACGAAAGAGAAATTCATCTTGGAATTACGAAGAACAACTGGTTGAAAGTGAAACAGAACGGCCAGAGAACAAATTCCCTATACATACATTTAATGAAGAACACAAACTAAACATTGCATTGTTCATCATTAAAGCTATCACACCAGCAGTTCAGAACCCGATCTAAACTCAATTCTTCTCTTTCTCTCACACAACGAAAATTCGTCTCTACTGTCGTCACATAAGTCTGCTTCATGAAACGGCGAATCCCGAGAAGCCTAACTGAAAGACAACAAAGTGTTAACTGTTTCTGACCCTACGTCAGGACCAAATGTTTTGAAAATGTAGTAGGAAAATAACTTCTAATTTATGAAAATAGAAAGATATGAACAACAAAACGAATGTTTTCAGACTACTGATGAACACCTTTCATCGAAAGCTCTGTCACTTAGCTAATGAGATATCTATAGCCCGTCCCTAATATGAAATTCTTATTGATGATTTGATAAAAGTAACGACTGTTTTATTGCGATGATTAATTTCATAGATATAGATAGTCGTTTTGGCCAATGCTTTAAGATAGAGGATTATAGTACGATGGAATGGCCGAGTTAGCTTTGCTCTAGCGATCCATAACTAGATGTGCTTAGAAATGCGCACGCGACTCCTGGAGTGGGAGCCTTGTGGTATACCGGAGGTAGTTTGTTTTCCTGTCGACGTTTTATATTCCATGTTTAGATATAAGATGTTTAGCATTTTCAATCAAATATGCCATAAAGAAGTGTGACTCGAGCTACTCGCGAGAATAGTGCCCCAATCTGATTCTGCTATGATTTATTAGCACACGAAATAAATCCAGCGATGGTGCATATTTATAGTGTTTCAGTAACAGCAAATAGAATAAATTGTTTTGTTCCTGTAACGAAGAACTTGTATACAGCTCTAACAAAACAGTCGTGCTGTTATTGCTCTCATAGACAACAATTTCACTCTTTAATTAAAATTACCGGACAAGTGGTGCAGTGGTTAAAGCTTCGGCACTTGGACCGGGAGGTACTGAGTTCGAATCCCATCAGAGGCCAGATGCAAATCGAATTTTCATCATCGATTACATCGGTGATGTTAATAAACACAACTAAGACTTGTGATGGAGTGCAGAATTCAGTGCCGAACCACCGTCCACGTCAATGTACAGGTCAATGTACAGCTTGCAATGTGCAGAGGTGGTTATACTGTAGTTTGTGTGAGTAGGTGTATGGGTTAATTAATGTGGCATGAATGCGTGGTATCACAATGGGCCAAAATTGGCCTAACCACTGAAACCTAACCCCCTACCTTAATTAAAATTTCTACAAACGCGTGAATTGAAATATTTATCCTTATCCGATATCTAACCAAAATTATCAGTATGTTTCTCACATTACTTAACCAAAAAATTATTGATTTACATACTTTTGAGAATGGAACCGAAATGGTTCCGAAAGCTTAAGTATTAATAAATAAAATATAAAAAGAGCTAAATAACTGATATTTTAATTTTTTAAACTTAAAGCTCATTAAACAATTTAATTACTTAACCACTTCGGTTTCAATTATAATTAAGCTGTCGGTTTTTACTTGAGCTGCGGCTATATTCTAAAATTTACTCTATGCATCAGTATTTTAAATTAGCGTGAAACCAAATTTAATTATCATCGCTGGTTATCTCAGTAAAAGTCACAGTTCATGAAATCTTTATATGAAGAAAGTTATATTTAGTTACAAAAAATGTTGTAGTGATTATTTTTAGTTTACATGTAAAATCTTATACCTAGCCTCGAAAACGTTATTTCAAACCAACCGATAACCGATCAATACGCGGATATTCACGGTTAGACCCCGCACTAAGAAATTGAACGTCTCGACCTTTAATGTACAAGCACCAGAGATAAACCAGATGATGTCAAATATCTATTCTGTGTCGGGTTGAGCGAAGTCAGCAGAATCAAGTAGAGTTTTCCACATGAGAGAATCTACAAAATATCCGCAATGATTGGTTGGGTGGATCAGTGCCGCCTGGTCGTCTAAAATAAACGATTCGTGGAAAAATGGTGGGCTTGTAAAACTAGAATCACTCTAGCAGAATATCCCCGCACTAGAAAAGCTACTCCTTTGGGACAACATCTGGTGCTCGACATGGAGATGTACTCACGTCTGTGCTGTCAATTTGGCGCTCGAGTACGTAGTAAGGAAAAGTAACATTGAAACTTCTCGCTGCAGCGATATCAAGGGCAGTTTCTTACCACTCTATCGCTAACGAAGAAGACTTGGTTTGGAAGTGCACAGCGGCAAAACTAAATTTTTATCGACATTCAGGAGCATCTCCATGTCACATCTCGGAATCGGCGACCACAATTTTGATAGTGTTGTTAACACTCGGATCAGTAATAACATCATCAAATGATCGCAACGCACCCTGACTTCTAATGACTGTAGAAGGCTATCTACTTTTGAAAGGATGTTCCATCTCTGGTTCAATTAAAGTTGCGAATAACGAATATCGGATTCGTATGAGCCACGAGATGAGGTAAGTAACTTCAGCGATATCGTAGGATTCATGAAATCTAATCGAGTCAATTTTTGGGCCACGTTGCAAGGTTCCCACAACAACGCATGATAAATAAAGTGTTTCAACAACAACCCAGCGGCAGCAGTCGGTGGCGGGCGCGCTGACATTGAAAAAACCTACGCATTATAGGATCTCGAAACTGGATGACGAGGATGATGGATCAAGACGGATGGAGGAGGACCACTGTGCAGGCGGTAAAACACCTTCATGAGATGTAAAAGCTACTGAGTCATAAAGACGGAGATAGAGAGTTATTTTAGCTCCTATGTCTCTTTCCTCTTCTGAGATGCCAGACCTCTAACCTTTTAATAAAGTGTGCGATAAATAAATAATTCAACGTTTTCTAAGTTTTTACATTTGTTTATTTTCTTTACCATATATAATAACACAAATAATAATAATTATAGAGAGCGAGATGAATAATATATTTAGGTTTTCTGTTCAATTTAACATTTAATTTCTAAAAAAAATAATATCTTTGGTACTTAATTTTAAATAAATATAGGTACATATAATTTATAATTGTTTTGTTCAGTAAAATTGCAACATTTTTTCATCTACATTGATAAAATAAAATATAACATTGATCGTCATCATGAGTATTATCTGAGTGGGTAAACCAATTTGGCTGGCAAGTCATGGCCTTGTTCTCATTGTACAATACATTAAATAAACTAAATCATATCGATAATTATTACATAATATTACTTTAAATTTATAAACTAATAACTATTATATATATTTTAAATTTCTACTAAAACCAGGACAAGTAAATGGCAATTTTATATAATAATTTTACATTCACACATCTCCACACATTTACCAAACATATTACATATTACAAACTTTTTAAATAGGTACATAATTTCTAATCTATATTTCTTCTCACATTTAAAATGTTGTTATTTTAATAAATAAATAATAAAATATCTTTGGGTAAAAAAATAATAAAAAATAGGAACCAAAAAATAATTTAAATTTTTAACATTGGGATGGAATACCCTGTGTAATTGAATTTTCTAACACTATATGAAATTCGTCTAAAGGTTCAAGGATTTGCCGCAAAAATGTAAGCAATCCTTTTTTACGCATGAAACTGTGTTCTTCGTAAAGTTCTTGAGTTACGCGTGTAGCTGCTATTGGGATTAGCATTCGATGTAGTAAGTGCTCGCTTTAATATAAAAAATGAAGAAAATTATTATTTTAACAAATTCATGTATGCTTATGAATATTTACCGCAAAGACAAACATATAAATAATTGAAATTTTCCATCTTTGCCGAGAGACTGAGAAACATTATTTACTTCGTCCATTAAATGGCAGTAACATCTCCAAATTCCAGCTAATTCTTGTTTTGTCATTGGAGTTCCTGGAGATTCAGGACTGTTCAGAGGTGAATTTGATCCGCCTCCTCGTACTGTATCCAACGAGTCCTCAATTAAATTTGCTTCAAATTGTTCTTTAACCTTTACAAAATAGTCCCAAATATATAAATTTTTTCCAAATAGGCGAGATGACCGAAATCCGCATAAAAATGCTTGTTCTAAACAGTAAACAAGCCCTTTATCCCCACATAGCAAATTTGTAAGAGAACCCGAATCTCGCTCGCGACTTGGACGATAATGCCATTTTACAATAGCGTTTACTGTATTTCCTAATAAGTGTTGTATGTCGGCCGGTCGAATTTCTGGTTGTTGTATACTTGGACTTCGTGCCCGTGGTGGTGTTCGGCAAGCTTCCACTAATTCTTCGCTATCCACTGTTTTTGGTACTAGCTGTCCGACTAGCAAGCGCTCAGTTGAACCATCATCTATACCTTTTCCTAACCAACGACCGCACGGGAACTTAAAAGTATGTCCGGTAACTTCGTTCCGTACCACAACATGCTCCACCATCCATTTAGCTGAAATACCGCTGTTATCATGGCCAATTCGCAACGTAGTTAATAGCCCCAAATTTTTATTCTAAATAAAAATAAAGAAACTTGAGTTTAATCTAATTTCGATTTGTTCTAATTAACTTACATGAAACACAAATTCTAATGCACTCCTTGGCACCATAATCGGTTTTGTTTCGCCTAAATTTCCCGAAATTGCGACCCATACATTGGCCGATGTAGTTGCCGCATTAGATTTTTTCGATGGAAATATTACTACGCGATAAGGTAATTTGGTTGTTGTATAAGTGTTTGTAAAACAAAAATAATCCACCGTGTTCAATGTTAAAATGTGATACAAAAATTGTTCTTTTTCCTCTTCACAACGGACAAATGCCGATCGTTTATAGAGCGACCGGAGTAAATTAGCATCGGAAAGCAATGAACGTAAATGACGTGACAGTAATTTTTTCTCTAACACTAAACGAACCCAAGCTCGGGCATACCCAATATGAGTCTTAATATCAGTCATGGTGAGTATATTCCTGAAAAAAGTAAGGAGAATTCAACGTGTTTTATTTTAACTATAAATTTCCCATATTTACCGTATATCAAATTCTAAATTCTCTGGTAATGATCGCAATTGTTCCGGCCCGAAACTTTTCCGGTCTCGAGACTTTGAACGACCACGACTTGGACTTATTGGTGGGGCTGGCTCCGGATTAATTGTCGATAGATCTAAAAATATATTTATATTATTACTGATGAACTTGATAATGAACGAATGTGGGAGAAAACCACTGAATTGTACAAGATTAGAATTAATCAAACAACGCACAAAGAAAATGTGCACTTCTACTTCTAATTAATGTACATTACATAAGCAGCGCATTTCTTAAGGTTATGGTCAATCTACACATCTGACGCTTTTCTGAAAACGTTATTTTATATTCTAAATAAGAAACATAGAAAAGTTTGGTTCGATTTGGTTTGATCGGATGCAAAATTAGATCGTGTGACTAGACACTAATAAAACAGTCGATCGACAAAATGAAGTTGGACATGTTGAATGAAAATCCATCTAACCGACTAACCGGCCAACCAACCAACCGCAACCAAATTGGATGGTGCGTTAAAAAATCAAAGAAAACAAAAACAATTCAGAAAGAAACAAACAAAAAAGAAACGAATACAAAATTCTTTAAATTTGATAGTGTGTAGATGGTCGGATAAATTTAGTCGGATAGAACGTCATCCAAGTTATCCCATGTTGTATGTTGAAATGTGGATGGCCAAGAAATGTAAAATTTGACGTTAGTATAGAACATGGGAAATCAGGCATACAAATTAGGCAATTGTGAATGGCAGTATTTAAATAAAATACCGGTGCTTCACTAAACTCGCCAAATTCGGAAGCTAGATCGATGATGTCTTTACTATTTTCACAGAATGGCCATCGTAATCCTAAATTTAAACTTCGAGAAACATACACTTTCAAAAGCTTAAAAAGATTCGCCCACTTCCAAAATTTGGGAGAATACCACTGAACCGTTCCCTTTAATAAATAGTTTATGTTTAGCCTCGATTTAAAAATTAGCCTGTCGGGCAATACGTCAGTGGAGTTACGACCAAAATTTGATATTGTTACCTTGAAGGATTTTTTGGAGTAAATGGTTAAATTGTAGAGAATTAAAAAAGCGAGATTTCAATGATGAGATTTTAAAACTTAAGATTTTTATGAAAACCTACTTTTTTGTAAACCAAGGTTTACTAAAAAAGTCCTTAAACATTGACGCGATTTCATAGACGAAGTATGTACTATGATGAAAGATTTAATGAAAAACCCAGAAATGCTTAAGCACTCCGCTGCAAGATTTATTAGTTGTTTGACTCAGCCGAAAACTTCTTTCTGAAGTGAAATTTGGTATCTTTGCCGTACACAAATTATAATTCGGGTTTTGACATAATATTTATTTTGCTGATTTTAAGTGTTTGTCAACGTCATAATAACTTACTTGTGCAAGTTAATACATAACATAAAAACATTCTGTTTTTAAGGGAATTAATTTAATTAAATTTTGATTTTAGACAAAACATTGATCAAGCGGTGACATTAAAGACAATTATTGTATAATTTATATTTTAACAGAACTTGGTGTAGTTAACTCGCTACTATTCTTAAGTCCCTCCCCCCTGCCCCCTTCTATTTACTTGATAAATCCTGATTTGAAAATCGGGAGTTCACGTTTTACTGGACGATACTGATGATATACAACGTTTTGCAAAGCAAGGGCAAGGCAAATATTATTGCAAATTATGAATTCGTACTACAAACAAACAAGCCAACATTTTAAATTAAAAACACAAATTTCAAACAAAAAAATGTTAAACATATACAACAAAAGATAAATTGTTAATAAACATACAATCCATTCGATTCCTTAACACGCACCAGGCTAATGCTGTATTAACATAGAATATAATTGTTAGTTTGTTAATTATTAGATTTATATATAAGATTTGCGTTTTTATTAATATTTACCTGGTGTTAGATGATTAGTGTCTAATTGCTTTGATGGATTTTTACATTCTTGCACTTCGAGATATGCGGTTAGATGTGACCAAAGCGCAGATTTTCCTTGTTTTGTTTGCAAACCGTGTGACCAAATTTTTTCCAAGAGATCACACAGTGAAGCAATTAAAGTATTTTCTTCTACCCCCATCACAGACGCTTCGCCGCTTAAACCTAATTCAACGGCTTCACTACCCATTTTTTCTAGTAGCATTCGTTTCGTTTTACTTTTACAGTCCTAGATATATCAAAATAATTTAATTATTATTTGTAATAGAACGTGTTATTAAAATAGTTGCTATTTACTTTTAATAATTTCTCAACAAAAGTCCAATTAGCTTGTGCAATTAGGGCTGGACTTAGCTCGGACGTTGTACTATTTGTCTTTGCACTATTATTACGATTATTATTGTTTTTTGAAAAATTGAGCAAATCGTTTGTTTTTTCAATTGAAATTTCTTTCAATTTCCATACGGAACCATTTTTTAGGCGGCGCAAACTATTTCCCCTGCGAAAAATTACCGATCAATAAAATATTAAATAAATTATTTACAAAATGTATTTGTAATTAGTTAAGACATGCTAAACATGAAAGTAGTATGTATAATGAAAAACACAAAACATGAACATAAACAATAAAAAACAAACTACATAAAAACATTTTTTTTTTGTTTTTGTTACAAAAAAACAAATTTTTTTTATTTCGAAATCGAATTTGTTTTATAACTGAAATTAATACTGATTAAAAACATAATAATAACAAAACAATATAAAATATGAAAAATATATATAAACTATAAAACGATTTAATAAAAAAAAAATATGAATAAAAAACAAAAAACAATTGTATAAATGATTTGTAATTATTAAAAACAAAACGATTATTTTCATGTTTTAAAAATATTTATTGCATTTTAATACTACCTCGAAGTTGACTCTTGATTTAATACGGTTTTGTCGAGCGTGGGAAAGCATCGAAAATATGCTGGACGGTTCGCTAAAATTTCACTTGGCGGTGCGACCTCTAGGTCTATGTTGTTTAGTCTATTGTCTAACAACTTTTGAGTTTCACGGGCAAGTACACACGGTTCATAGCTTGCTGTACGTATCATACTTTCCCCTCCATATTTTTTTCTAGCGATTTAAAACCATTGATTATTAATACTTAAAATTCAAACAATGCCTGAGGCTTACCTTAATATTTTAATCCGATTATCGAAAAGCCGTAAATTCGGATCAGTCTCATAGTTTTCATCCCACGAAATCATAATTTTATTATCGATTAGGGTGGCAAACATTTGGCTCTCCAAGAATCTTGATAAAAATGGTCGATGGTGCTGCGGCTGATCCGATAAAAACGAAGCTTTATCAAAATTTTGTAGAGATTCACGATTCGTTAACCATTCGTCCTTGCTCTGATTCGGTAAAATAACAAATTGCTCGTATGCCGCAAAAATTTGAACAAACCGATTAAAAAATATTTCCCTAATTTGATTGTTGACCCGTAAATCCTCACAATACAAATCAGATGGCGTCATTGGTGTGCGGCGCAAACTAGGCATTGTATCATTATTACAATCGGCATCGTCCAGTTGAACGCCTGTGCGTCGCACAATATCAACAATCTTCTGATACGTTTCCGATCGAAGCGGTGTATTCTCATTTGGTGACCCTGGTCGATCCCAATCGAGTACATCGTGTAAAGAATGTTTTCGTCGTATATGAATTCCTGATGGAAGTGTACAACTCGCAGCCATAACATCATCGTTTTTATTATAATTCTTGTAATTTGAAATGGAATTTGTTGGTTCTACATTTTTATCACATGGTATGCTATACTTGGCTAGAGCTGCACCCAATTCGGACATGAAATTATTTTTGTGTGGAAATATCGGTAACTCTTCGGGAAGCTGAATGTATTTTTTATCTATGTCAACGTAGCACAATGATGCCTCGGAACCTATTTTAACATTATTCTCGGAATCGGCATGAAGCCCCATAACAAATGGCACTGGTGCGTCTAAGAAATGGTATAATGATGCGGGCAAAATCGGTGCATATACATGAGGCCATCTAAATGGTAGCAGCAATGAAGTAATACATTCGGCTACTATTGTTAATTTATTATAATCTAGAAAATTTTATAAAATGGATTAGCATTAAGTACGGATGAAAAAAATCCTGCTAAACTCACCGGAAGATCTTAAAAGAACTTGATTTTCTAAACAGATACACGTAAACAATTGTATAACACAGTCAACACCTAAATAAGAAAATAGCAGTCGGAGTGGGAAATCCATCATGGGTAACTCATCGTATAGACCGGGTTGTTGTAATATCGTTGGGAATGGCGGCATGTGTGGTTCTTCGGGTGGTACATAAATTCGGATACATTTTCCTGGGTCAGGTACAGTAACCTCATACAGTATATTGTATACGTAACTCTCTAAGCTCAATCCTGGGCCCGGTTGACGTGGAAGACATTTATATAAATTTCTTAAGAAAAGTTGGGCTACATGGGCAAAAGCAATTTGACATATTAACGTTAAACTTTTTGCAACATATAGCTTATCTTTTGTAACATCGTAATAGCTTAGTGCTGATGCGGGTGTGTGCGTGGCCAATTTAAATGAGCGAGGAAGCGAACGACTTACTGGACCCTCTTTTACCCGTCGTATACTAGGTGGTGTTTGACCACTTGATAGCTCTGTAATAAACATTGATTGTAGCGTGTGCATTGCATTGCATATATTTGGATTGCGCACGTCTTCATAGAACACCAAACTGAAACCATAACACCGTTTGCCATCCTCGCGTGTTGTGGCGAATGCATGAAATTTTGGTTCAATATTATGCTTCTGTGTTCGAAATTTTAATCCTTGTGGTAATGATAGCTAAAACAAAAATAAAAGTCAATTATTAATTTACAATTTAAGTATACATGAGAGTTAGGTGTACATACCATGCATATCCCATGTGAATCAAATGGATTCCAAGAAACATGTTCTGGATAGTGTGCTAAAACTTTACTTTTGTAGGCCCGATCTAAAGGTGAACAATGCAGGTTATCTCCTGAAACAGAAAAACATTAAAATCAAAATATGTAATTATTACTGTACTACAATGAAATACGTTTTCCACATTTTAGCAACATTTCGGGTTAGAACGTTTTATTAGCAAATCTCATATTGATTTATTATTGTCCGTGTCGTGTAAAATAACATGTTATAATGGAAGAGACCATGAATGGGGAATTATTGCATGAGCATGAATTTTAGTAAATACAGTCAAACATAAAAGTATGCGTCATCGTGACTATTTCCAGAAACCGAATCTATTAACATGGATAGCAGACATAAGATATAACGGCACAAGGCCTAAACAGAAAATTGTATGATAAATGATACATATCTTATATGACTGAGAGAAAGAAGAACTATTGTGAGCACCGGAGACCACTTTCAATCCACTCAAGCAATGTCAATTTTATTTTAAACTGTTCTAGCAATTAATTAATTAACGGATGAAAGAGTTTTGCTTTATACAAATTTGAACACTCGCTAGGTATGGCAAGCAGCTCCAAATAACGGTTAACGGTATGCCCCTTGCCCGAACTTTTCATCATTTTGAAATAAAAGAAAATTCAGCCATGTCGAGATCTGACTCTCAAAAATTTCTGTAGTAAACTAAAGTACTCGGCAAGGTTTTAATTTCTCCCCACATCAATCTTTAATTTCTATGAACTTTTGTCTCTTGTTCGTGTATATCTTTTAGAAGAGCAGTTTTGCAAAGCGCACTCACAAATTAGGGGATCCTAACGATAAAAGAAATTAGGAATGGGTACCGTCTAAGTAAAGAATAATGTAAGTGTAACAAATTTCGATTTGTCCGGCTACTAAAGTTAATTTTAGTTTTATAAGGATAACCTTAGCACCCATAGACTTATTATTGCCAAATAATTGGGATAAAAGGCTCGGAAAGAGAATATCAGTAAAATGTGAGGTGCATGGCTATTTTGCAATGAAGCTACGCGAAAAATAAATTACATATAAATATTTTGCTTACGCCTAGCGTACATTTTAAGTTCTTAAAATTAGTTCTGTTGATCTGTCTAACTGTAAATAATTTTTCTGAAATAAAGCCTTGGTACCTTGTCTTCAAAAAAAACTATTAAATAACTCAGCCACTTTTCTGCTCATTTGAAGAATGAAATATGGTAGAGTGTACGAACATTTTTGTGTTTGACTGTTAATACATAATTGTGTTTCCTTGTGTAGATGAAAAATAAATTGTATTAATTGAAAAAATGCAAAAGGAAATGGCTCATTGAGACCAGTCGATGCAATCTAAATTATGTTTTAAAATCTAATTGAAACATATTTGTGATCTGATCTTCTGTGAAAACACGTATCTTAATGTTGTGATAAAAGTTTGTGAAACCCCCCTTCTTATACGAGCACAATACAATGAAGGAAATTTAAATTTTATACATACAATTACAAAATTGGTTGCTTATTAAAAAAAGATTCGTTGAGATATAAAGCCACGAATGAACATTATATACCAAACCAATAAGAAACAAATTGAAAAGAAATATTTAAAAATTAGGCGATAAAAAGTTTATTAGAATAGAAATTGATTAGATTAAGTGCCAAACGGAATTTTTTAGTTAGAGGGGCCAAATATATACATAGATTACGTATTATTCCCGTTTGGTTTAATGGAAATAGGAAAAGATTTAGAATTTATTTGATTAAATTTACAAATAAAATGAAATATAAATACGAGGGCAAATCAAAAAGTCTTGCAATATCATATGAAAAAAAAGAGTGAGTGAGACAGCAATATTTTTATTTTTCGACATAATCTCCTTTAAGGTTTATACATTTGTCACATCGATCAATTAACTTGCCTAAACCATCTAAAAAAAAAGATTTCTTTTGCTCCATAAAATATTCATTTACAACAGACTGTACTTCATAGTCACTGGAAAATTTCCGGCCCCTTAGTGTTTTTTTCAAATTGGGAAACAGAAAGTAGTCACTGGGTGCCAAGTCTGGACTGTACGGTGGATGCGGAATTTTCACAAAGCCGCAGTCCTTTAATGCTGCTTGAGCAATATTAGCCTTGTGCACTGGTGCATTGTCGTGAAGAAGCAAGATTTTTTTCCTAACTTTCCTTGGCCGTTTTTCCCTTATCGCTTTTTTCAATTTTCGCAAAACCTCTGTGTAATATATGCCTGTGATTGTGGTTTTCGTTGGCATATAATCGATTATCAAAATTCCTTCAGCATCCCAAAAAATTGTTGTCAAAACCTTACCAGCAGACGGTTGAGTTTTGAATTTCTTTGGTGGTGGTTCACTACGTTTAATTCATTGCGTCGATTCTTGTTTGGATTCCGGATCCCAGTGATGAAGCCATGTTTCATCGCCTGTTATTATGTTATCCAAGAAATTTTCTGGATCTTCTTTGTACATGTCTAAAATCGCCTTTGAAGTTTGAACACGCATTTTTTTTGTTCTGCATTCAACAAACGGGGAACCCATCGCGCACTTACTTTCGACATGTGAAGGTGGTCATGTAATATAGTATATGTGGTACCGTATGAAAGAGAAAGTCCCCACGCTAACCGCGGAACAGAAATATGCTGGTCCTTCAATACAATAGATTCGGCCAAAATTACGTTTTCATGGCTAATAGCAACTGTTGGCCGACCCGAGCGGTTGTCGTCTTCTAATGACTCCTGACCACTTTTGAATAATTTTACCCACCTTGTTACTGTGGCATATGATGGTGCAGATTCGTCGTAAACTTTTGATATATAGTTGAATATATAAATTGCATTTCGTCCATCTTTACAGAAAAATTTAATAACGGCGCGATATTCAATTTCATTCATTTTAAGAAAAATTCAAAACACGTGTTACTAAATTGACAAAAACAAACGAACTGTAAAATTTACATCGAAATGTTCTTCTAGAAGTTTCATCGCGACAAAAAATGGTTTTGAAAAATATATTGTTGTCTCACTCACTCTTTTTTTTCATATGATATTGCAAGACTTTTTGATATACCCTCGTATCAAATCGGAAAGTTGATAAAAAGCAAACAAAACTCAATTGGGTTACTGTATACATAAAGAGAACTATTGTATTAGATTAGTGCTCGTTATTGCTAGTTTCAAAAAGTAGATTATGCTTATCGTAGTTCTCCTACGTGGTTTAAACGTTACGGTTTTATTTTATTAATCGTATAATTGATTTTTATATCCGGCTAAACTTAAATTATTTTCTTTGCTATTTAATTACGATATTTATTTATGCAGCACATTTATGGAAGCAACATTGTAATGAAACCGAACCAATTAAACGAATCCCAATCGTGCTTATACATGTTAACGTGAACTCTATCTATCCTATCTTTGTTGCCATTTTAACCGAGAGTTCATCTATTTTAGGTTGTGAAGCAAGGGTTAGACCAGTTAGACTACAAATAAGACACAAAAAATTTGTTCAAATTTAACATTTACCAGAATAATAAGTAAACATTAGACTAAAGGTGTTTCGTGTATTCATGATTATGATTAACGTAAGAGTAAATAAAAGAAGTGCTAACGAAAGTTTATAAGAAATTAACGCATTCAACCATTCATAATTTAAGATAGAAAACGAATTCTCGTAACGCGATTCTTTATACACGAATAGAAGCAGTTATTAGTTTAGGCAGCTAACACTCCAACAACGAACTTAACATGGAGGATTTTACCACATACGGTTTAAATTCACGAACTCGTTAAATATAATAGTATGTCCTTACTTAGGTAAACCATGCCGCAACCCTGTTGTAAAACGCGACCTCTAATACTACGCTACGTTAAAAGCAGCACTTGTTTCTGCAACTACTTTTCCATATAGTCTAATACTCCATATTTACTTTTTACACTATTTGCCGTAGGCACTTGGCGAAACACACTTACACTTAATAAACACATTTTATTAAACACTTGTTTTTGATTTCGCAAAAACTAGATTTTTGTTTGAATATTTTAATTAAAAAATTTGTTCAAAAACAAATTCGATCGATTTCGACTTGTTAGGTCATCATCAGGAGTAAATACTCCTAACAAGACGAAATCGATCGAGTGATTTTTTAAACTTTTTGGACAATCTTTTTAATTAAAACATTCAAAAATCTAATTTTTGCGAAATAAAAAACAAGTGTTTAATAAAATGTGTTTATTAAGTTTACTCCAAATTTAGAAAAAGATGCAATATCTTTACCACAATGTCGTGCATTGCATTAAATTTTACCTCGCCGGCGGTGTTTTTACATTTTAGTGGATTTATAAAGTTAATAACGTGTGATTTCAGGTCCCACAAAACTAAACAAAAACCAATCAAAATTTAAAAAAAAAATTAATCATGTTACCAATGGTTGGAATGGGGCTAAAGCCGCAGCCCCAGCCACACGAATGCAAATATCGACCAACGTTGGTGTATTTTATGTTTGGCAAATATTGGTAAAATATGACAATTGACAAACCCTACTGTCTACACGATTTGTAGTATTTGTTTTTTCCTTTGATCTTTTTTGAAAAAACCGCGATTTATTATTTGGACAAACACGCCAATGTTGATATGTATTTGCATTCGTGTGGCTGCGGCTTAATGAGTCGATATTTTATTTACAAACACAAATTAACTATTCAGTTTTAATTTTATAGTTGCTCACTACAGTCTGGTGCGCGATCATAATAAAAAATATTTTTTCTTTTCTAAAGATGCTTGTCGAATGCCGGCCAAAACTACTCATGGGAGGTTTGCTGTAAGAATCATAATTATCTATTAAAGTCATGATTGTTCGGCTTATGATATTTTGTTTTTGCTGTTGCAGGCGTGTAAGGAAATAAGGACGATTTTGGCCAAAAACAAAGCTCGATTACTCGTGGCCAATCATGTACAACTTGACCCTGCTTTAGGGATTTTTCTATAATTGATAAATCTCACCTGTCATCAACTTGTGGCTCTATATGTTGGGACAATATCTTTTCTCTTAGTACTTCTAGTATTGTTTATTTTAGACCTAGAACCCCCCCCCCCCCCCCCCCCCCCCGTGGATGACGCAGAGATTTTGAGTGCTATGTCTGTTCATTTTTCCAAATATGGAAAATTAGCCCTAATTGTTGGTCTTATCTAGTTTATAAGCAATCTCGGAATAGAGTGGTAGGTTTAATTCAGTGCTGTGAAACGTTATTGTAACGTAACGCAAAACCAGAATTTAATTTTTGTATCGTAACGAAAAACTGAAACGAAAAATTTATTTCGACTGTAACAAAAAACGTAACAAAAACCCGAATTATTTTTGAAGTTATTAAGTTACATATTTATTATTTATTCTAGTATTATATTGTGTCTTTCTTTTCTTGGAAAAACATTTATTCTAATACAGACTTAAAAACTATATTTAATATGTATGTTTTATTTATTATTTTATTTATAAATCAACAATACAATACTGAATTTATTTTGAATAAATTTTATTTGTTCAATATCATTAATATTGATTATAATTTATTTCCCAGTAATGATTGATGAGAGAGACAACCAAATTAACTGTATCCGAAACGTAATAGTAACGTAACGGAAAACGTAACCAAAATAAATCGGTGAAACAATAATTGAAACCAAAACCATTATTTTAAGTTATGAAATAACTGAAACTGTAACGAAATTAATTTTGAATCGTTTCACAGCACTGGTTTAATTCGTATCGCTAAGCACAATTTTTTCAAGGATAAGTTAGATTCCTCACTTCCTTCTAAGATATTTTGGCGTAACGTACCTGGGCCTTGGTAGTTGCAAAGGGGCTGCTTCTGTATATTTCAAAGCTAATGATTTTAACCTTTATCTAATTAACTCTAGTCCCACCCATGATATTTCCAATACTTAATTTGGTGCCCGTCGAACCCCTAAATTCTTTTTCGTTTACAAATATATGGTTAGTGTAAAATTGGTTAAGCTTATTTTTCCTATTGTATCAATGTATTTGTTACATATTTTCAATTTTATTTAACGACCTCTTCATATCCCGCACAGTGGAAGATGAGTAAAATTATTCCTGTTCTTAAAATTTGCAATCCTTCTGAGCTTTCCCATTTCTACCCTATTAGCATTTTAAATTCTCTGTCTAAGGCGTTTGAATTGGTAGTAAAAAACCAAATTCATCTCATATCAATCGCTTTAATTTGCTAAGTCTTTTCAACCGGGTTTTAGAAGGTTCCACGATGCTACCACTGCTGTACTGAATGTTTGTGATGATATTCGTCGTAGCATGAGTGAAAGAGAAATGACTTGCCTTACTCTATTGGATTTTTCTAAAGCGCTCGATTCAATTAATCACCACATTTTCTTTAATAAGCTTATTTCGAACTGTACTTTCTCTGCTGCTAAATTGATTTTAGACTATATTTTGAGTCGCTTTCAGGCAGTCTTTTATGACAATTCTTTTTCTGAATGCTTACTTGTTTCTTCTGACGTTCCTCAGGGGTCGATTCTTGGTTTTTTACTATTCTCAATGTAGATTAATGACATTGCATGTTCCATTCGTCTTTTCATATATTTGCTGATGATGTCCATATTTCTCTTATTAATGATGATTTGGTAAGAATTTATAATTGGTTATTATCTGCCCGACTCACTCTTAATGCTAGTAAATCCCAATGCATTATAATTTATAAAAAATCTATAAATACTTCCTCTTTTCCCGGATTTTTCCTCAGTGATTCTTTAATTCTATTCTCTAATACAGTTAAAAATTTAGGGTTAGGTAATTTTTAATAAAACTCTTACTTGGGGTGATCATTTGATTAAGGTAAGCAAAACGGAATGCTTAGTTGTTTGTATAAAGTTGGAGGGTTCACCGATAATAATTTTAAAAAGCGTATGTCCCTTTCACACCTTCTTCCACATTTTCTATATGGTGACAAAGTTTTGTTTGGAATGGTTCAGGATAATATGAATGTTCTCCAAAGATGTTTCAATGCTTGTTCTCGTTTCATTTTTAGTATTAGGAAATATGATCACATTTCTCCTTTTTTAAATTTGATCCTTGGTGTAGTTTGGTTGAATTTTATGAACTTCATGTAACTATGACTTTTTATTTTTAAGCTTCTCAGAACGATGCAACCTCACTATTTATTTAATAAGTTATTGTTCAGTAGGTCCCATTCTTCAAATTTACGTTTACTTCCCCCTATAAAACTGTGCAGATCTTTAAATACATCTTTTTCTGTTAGGGATATATCTCTTTAGAATTCTATTCCATTAGATATTAAGAGGTCAACGTCGCTTAAACCTATTAAAACGTGTTATTTAGCGTGGCGCGCTTATATGGCATACATGTAGTACTATTTTTGTAATAACATTTTTGTATTCATTTGTATTATTTTAGTATGTAGTCTGTAAGTATTCACTTCTTGCAGTATCCTCTGTAACAAATGAGATTGAGCTCAATACGGAGGGTATTAGCATGGAGTGGATTTGTTTTTTGAAAAATCTGAGGTTTGTATGCCAAATGGATCTTTCCCTGACGAAATATGTAAGTATGTATTATTATCTTATTCTTGGGCACTCCATGTTTGGGGTAATGAGTTTGAGCAAACGGGGATATGATATTTGGGAAATATTTGTTGGGGAATCTCTCCGATAACCACCGCAAATAAAACAATATTGTTTCACTTCTATCTAGTTATATTAGTGGTCTGTGCCTGACACCGCCATTTTGTCTAAATATCCAACGAACTAAATTGATGTGTAGTTTATAGTTGTTCATAGATAGCAAAAATCGAACCGCGTCTTGTGATTAATTAAAATTTACCAAAAAGGTAAGATTTAGCAATCTTCAAAACATTTTTAAACTTTTAGAAGTATACATCAAGCATGTTTTGTTTTATTTACATTAGAGACATCAATCAAAAACTAGTATGAGAAGTAACCATCAAATTAGTTAGTCGAAAATTTAGACAAAAATACAATTGGCGTCAGGGACATAGTTCTTCTTAAATACTCGAAAGTATGGAAAAACGGAAAACCGTTCCCGGACAGTCAAAGTATTGAAAAAAAGTAAAGCTTCGACTTTGTCATTCCTGGATACTGGACTTTTAGTTATTGCTCATTCTCCATCCTCAAAAAAATGATTAGGTATCGAACTACCTCTGTATGTAATTCTGAATTAATTAATGCCAACTATCCTGATCTTCACATTGATAAACAGGTTAGCTTTCTGGATTAGTCTTTGTCTCCTGCCTATCTGTAAGAGCCTATGAAGGTTAAAATGGAACCCGCGAGATAATAGAAAATAGTAATGCTAAATCACCTAGGGATTTAATTTTGAACGTTTATCATGAGGACAAATCTAACGATAGTCGAAAACACCTTTTTGAACATAGTCATAGTTATTCTAGAATATTGGTATTACCTGCAACTCTCAAATGGAATGTATCAGTGTTAATTAAAGTTTTGGGAGAGTGTTAGGAAATTCGAAAATTTTATAATATTTGCGGTGCGGTAATTTTTTGTGGTATTCCCATTAAATTTGTGAAATTAGTTTGTCCAGTTTTCTGTAACTATCTTCTTCACATAATTAATTACATCGTTTCTATTTATGCTTTATATCGTCTTTGGCTATGAAGTGCTATGGCTGTACCGTTTCCTAAAATTAGTGGCCTCGTGCTATATTCTCATTATATAGACAGATTAGTATTCTATAGCACTTTTTGACAAAAACTGTGAGCGGTTGACAAAGGGTGAAATTTACTGTCAATCAATTTTTAATCTGAGGTTATTCTGACTAATAAAACTAGGTTTACCAAGATATTCTCCTTGCTTAGCTAAAAGCTATTTTACTTTTATTAATCTAGGTTCGTTAATCGATCCATGTCAGTCGTCAGTGATAAGTGTATCTTTTGACTAAGCACCTTGTGCCAGTAATCAGTACTGTTTTGTGCATCCAGCGTTGATTGGTTGAAGTGTTTTCCTTCATTTACTTGTCGAGGAATTGGTTGCTCTTCCTAACTGGGTATCAAATGAGCTAAGACTGAATCTACCCAAATGCCATCGCTACCCCATTTGTGATAGGTTTGATCCTTATTAAATGGACGCAAATACGTTGCATAAAAAGCTGAGAATTAGTAGGTAATAATTTGGACGGGACAATTTGGTGGGAATAAGTGAATTCTACCATGCCATGTTATTAACTCATTTGTTTCTTCTTACTTTTGTTACGATGCGCAAGTTGTATGCTACATAATACGTTATGCCTGCTCGCTCGAGTTACATTATCGTTACGCTCGTATTACTTGTCTCAAGAACCTAATTTTTTTTATGTTACCCGAACCATGGTGGTCATGGAGGACGACCACGGTGGATGAATCTATAGTGGGATGTTAAGATTTTGTTTAAAAGATCAACTGTGAATGGGATTTATTGCTGTTCTGTTTACTAATTGTAAAAATCAACTCTCGTTTTAATTTTGAACCAATGAAATTATTTCAATACGATGTCACTTTAAAACCAATAAAGACTGGCTTACCAATAAATTTAATAATATTGGTGCAACAGGGCTTATCATATTGACGAATAATAATAGTGAAAGCATAAGTATTTAAGAAATGTTAATTCCTGTTAATTTTCTAGTATTTGTCTAACTGCGATTTGAGACATGAAAAAAATAGACACAAACGAAATGAATACTTAGTTGAGATGAGACTTTTGTTGTTTGTCCTAAGAAATTTGTCTCGAGGAAAATCAATTTTATCAAAAAAAAATATTTTTCAGAGATTTTTCTTGAATATCTATGGTTACCAACCAATCAATCTTGATAATGAATTTGCAGATATATTTCTTCTTTTAAATTTTATACATAACACCTACAAGCTCATCCACCTACCTACGCCACTAATATTAAAAGCCGAAATTCACCACAAAGTTTTTAATTTTGAACATTACAAATAAAATCTAAGAATTTCTGGCACAAGGCAGAATTTTCTCATGGGTTGAATGTAACTTATAGAAAAGTTTGGTTGAAGGATAAATGGTGGCAAAACCTAGGGGAAGTTTCGTTGAACGTTTAAATTTATTTTGAATGTAAGTTCTTAGAATATAATTAATATTGTTTATCATTTTTGTAACAAGTTTTCGAAAGATCAAGGACTAATATAAAATTCTACAAAAAATACAATTTACGCAACATTTATTAATTGATTCAAAAACCAGTAACAATGCAATATTTGGTCCACCACTGTATTTTAAAATAACAAATCAATAAGATGGTTGATTGATTCAATTAGTATAATTGAATTGTAATTGAATACAAAACTAGCATTCAATCAATAGAAATGATTTTTCGTGTTCACCTAGCAATTTGTACTTATCTAGTTCACTGATGAAAATGCGGGGGTGTGAATAGTTGGGAATCCATTTCATTCCCATTAGCACCAAAACAAAATTAAAGTTGATTGTGTTACAAAATGATAAAAAAGAATTTAAAATTTTTAATAAAGCCAAAGTTCAAATTACTGTAAGTTTTTAATAAGTAGATTGTCATTGAATGGTAATTTAAAATATGTACATACATTCAACGAACACCACTAGTAGATATTCTTAATTTCTACAGTTACTTATATGTAGTTATAAAAGTGTCGCAAATAATTAATATTCAATTATACATTAACAAATCGAATATAAGCGTTTAGATGTATGGTATACGAAAATTTGCATATTATGCTCACCAGCAAATCGATCAGGTTCAAGTCCAGTGTCAAGATCCAAACCGCATATAACAAAATAATCCGAGAATCGCTTCACCACCGCTGCAGAAATTTTATCAACTACTGAATCACTTTTAGCATTGCTCTCACACATTTTATGCTGAGGCTGAGCTCCTCTCTCACAAATATGTATATTATTTATTTATGTTGTTATTAAAATATTAATTATTTATATTTTTTGCTGTATGTATGTATATTCTATTATATTTGGCACACTTTCACACACAGAAAATATTTCATATAGGGAATTTATTATATACGCTGAAAATGTAGTTGTAGTTGTGTGTTTATATATATAAAAAAAATCTTCTTTTTCTACACTTCCTTTTTTAAAAACATTTTCTTTTTAATTTCTTTTTTCAGCTATTTAAATACAACTATCACTACACTATCACTATTATTATTTTTAATTAAGAGCAATACATATTTAATAGAATTCACATTTACTAAAATATTAACACATAAACGAAAAAAATCATATTATAAAAAGTCATACACTTTTTACTTTGTGATTCAATAAAAAAAATTGTAGATGTAGCATTTGAACAAATAAAACACAATTGAGACGAAATCTTAAAATTTTCTTATCATAAATTATTACATATTTCACTGAACTAAAACACTAGTTTAATAAATAATATCACTTATAAACTGAGATTACGATAGTTAATTAAAAAAACATTGGTTTATATGATTTACAAAACAATTTTTTATGCAATTTCTTTTGTCTTAAAGCAATTAAATAAAAAAATATAACAACGACCTACACGACCATTTCGTTCAATGTTTTTTTCTTTACTACACATCTACTACTTCCTACGTCTTTTTCAATTCTTATTAGAAAAATGTAGTAGTCTTGCTGAATTGGTTAATTGTGTTTTTTTTTATTTGCCTAGAATTCAGCAAATGTAGCTGTCAAAATAGATTAGAAATAATATTTTTTGAAACCGCACGGGCAAGTACTGTGATTTTAGTTTTATTTTAAAATAAAATAAAATTTATTTATTTATTTTTTTATTTAATACAAATTAAGGTGAGTTTTGTGAAATATTGAGTAAATTAATTGAACATAAAATAATAAAATAGTAATAATTTATTGACCTATTCGACCTTGGATATTAGATTCGATTAGCATGTGCAAAATTCTAATTGGAATTAGCTGAGCTACTATCGTTTGAAATGTGAGTGCGGTTAAGATATGTAATGTACAGTGAGGCGTAAAATGAATCTGACACGTATTTTTGATACAGATTTTGACGTGTAGTGCATATTTAAAAACTCTTATAGCTCCTTATATTTAATTGCCCGAACTTCTACTCTCAACGCCCTGCAGCTGTTAATTATTACTTAAAGAATAATTAACAGCTGCTTTGAATGTGCTTTTTCAATAAAATTTCTAATTTATTATTTTATTATTTTAAGTCAATTAAATTTCTTAGATGTGTAAGTAAATTCGTGATTTGTTTTTTCCATTTGTAATTAGCGTCAAATATGTAAGTTTACAATTACGAGAGTAAATTAATGTGAACAAATTTTTCTATGGAAAAATAATCGTTACGTTCTTTCTGTCGTATTTTAACTTCATATGCTTTGATTTATACGAATTTTTGATTTTTCACTCAAATTTTGTCTAAACTAAAATCTAAATCATGATTTCCTATCTTTTAATATTTACATTTGTAATTTGGATTCTGTCTTGGACTAAATAGCAGAGTGTACGTACTATATGGCTACTATATGGCACTGATGTACACCGTTCTTTTGGAATTCTAGTATCTAGAAATAAATATACAGAAATTAGCAAAAAGGAACATTACAAATGTAACCCTAGTATGATATTTTAGTCGAATCTTACTAGACCAGTCCAGCTGTCATGTACTTCTAGATGAGCGTGCGGATAGTTTCGCCCGACGCAAGGGACGAAATATAGAATTTGCATTTAAAAGACGTCACTATTTTTTATTTCAGATGACGAATGCTCCAAAAGGCACTGAATTACTAACTCTTTCAGACAACGATGTACTTGAATGGGTTGATTCATTTGATACCGTCCTTTTTGACTGTGATGGCGTGTTATGGGTATTTAATGATCCGATTGAAGGAAGTCCTGAAACCGTAAAAAAACTACAGGCGATTGGCAAGAAAGTATTTTTTGTCACGAACAACTCAACTAAGACACGAGAAGAATTCACTGAGAAAGCAAAAAGTTTAGATTATGCCATCGAAGAGAACGATGTGATATCAACAGCGTATTTGGCGGCAACCTATTTAAAGAAGCTCGATTTTAAAAAGAAAGTGTATGTGATTGGAACACCGGCTATTAAGAAAGAATTGGAGTTTGTTGGCATTCCGAGTATTGGCTACGGAGTAAGTATTTTATAAATTTTTTTTGCTAAAGCGCTATAATTATTTTTTTTTTAAATATTTTCAGCCTGACATTATGAAAGGTACGACCCAGGAATTTCTCAACAACGAGTTATCGCATCAAGATCCGGACGTGGGTGCTGTTATCGTGGGCTTTGACGAACACTTTAGTTTCGCGAAAATGATGCGGGCCACCACGTACCTTGAAAATAAGAAATGCATGCTAATTGGGACCAACTCGGATGAACGTTTTCCAATGCCAAAAGGGGTAATTCCAGGCACAGGCAGTCTTGTTAAAACTATTGAGACAGCCACAGAACGTAATGCAATTATGATGGGTAAACCTAGCAATATTATATGCGATGTACTCATCAAAGGGTTCAACGTCGATCCAAAGCGCACGTTGATGGTGGGCGACCGGTGCAATACCGACATTTTGTTTGGGCGGAAATGCGGATTCAAAACATTAATGGTGGAGACGGGGATTCACAAGAAGGCAGATGTAGATGGTTGGAGTAAGAATAACAGTGAGGAAGATAAATTGTTAATTCCAGATTTTATACTTCCCCGTTTGGGGAAACTTTTGAAATACTTAAAATAGGTAGATCAACTGAGGCCATATGTTAAATTAAAACATTTTATGATGTACTATTTATGTTCACTAAATTAAAATATATTTTATTTTGAAATATTTTATGTATTTAAACCTTACAGATTTTTATTTTGCTACACAACACAACTGAAACAGAACAGACCTAATCTACTTCTTTAGAACTTTTAGTATCGCCAGCGGTCACTTTATCTTTCGAGATCAGCTTTTCTAACATTTTCGATTCCTTCTGCTTCCGTTTTTCTTCTTTCATCTTTTTCTTATCCTCGCGTTCTTTCTGTTCTAACATCTCCTTGAATTTATCATCCCGTGGATCAACTTTATAACCAAAATGCACTTTCACTTCTTCGATCAAACGTTCCTTGCGTTCTTTAGCCGCCCGTGCATCATTTTCTTTCTTTTCTATTTTCCGGTTTAATTCATTCTTCCATTGTTCTAGCTTTTCGAGTTTAGTTGCGATCAGATCTTCCCGCTTACGAATCTGTGCTTTCTTTTCTAATCCTTCTTGCTTCGTAATTTTATCTAACTCTTTAAATGATAATGGGTTTACTGCCTGAATATATTCATTTTGTTCTTTTAATTCAGATTTGCTCCAAAAACATATTTCCGGCCGTACGCCACTTTCCAATCCATACCGACCAAACATTGTTCGTCTATACTTGGCCGTCTGATGAATCCAAGATTGAGCATCCTTATAGGGTACTTGATTGTGTAACATATTTCTGTGTTGTGGCATCAATCGCGATACATTTTGTTTATTTTGGAGTGCCGTTTCGTTTAAAAGTTCCTCACCGCGATCATTTTCGATTGCCCGAGATTCTTCGGCTGTTCCATCTTTTAGTATTGCTACTTCCTTTTCGCTGCTTAGTAACAACACAGCAGAATCATGAAATTTCAAACTATTTATTTTAAATATTCTACCAAAACTGGTATTTAATTTAAATAAACTCATTTTAATTTATAAATTGCGATTTGGCGAAAAAATTGTTGTGGATGTAATTTAGAGGTTATAATTATGTCAAATTTCTGAGAGGACAGTTGTACAAGAGAAATTGGTAAACTCGCGTAAATAGTGAAATTAGTATTTTTAGCTACCATCATATCTAATGACGATTTTGCACATAGATGTCGCGTCAGGTTTAAACGGAATGGTAGAATTTAAAACTGGCGATGTTTTTCTATTACATACGTTATAAATATATTATTCACAATTGAGCAGTAATGATTAAATAATTAATCATCCATAAACGATGTTCGGTGGATCAATAAACCCACACATTTCCTAAAAAAGCGGAGTATATGGAGGCCACCATGCCACAGGCAATAATAAAATGGAATTGGAGGAGGAAAAAGCGCTCGGAGCGGAGTAAGAAAAGGGTAATGAGTCCTGAAAGTCTCAAGAGATCGCTTGCCGTCCTTTCAAATTGTCAGTAAGTTGCAGTTACTGATAGGTAAGCGATAAATTCTGAATATTTTGTCGCCTTGAAATCATATAGCCTGGAACAAATCCATACAAAACCGATATTAAAGAAACATCACAAATATGTGATGAGTTTACCGGAAAATATAATATGGATTTCGGAAAAACCGTAGGAACGTGATTTTTCGGATTAAGAATTTGATGTATATGGACCTAAAAATAAATTAAAATTAACCTTGAAAATGAGTAAACTACCGAAATAGTTATATTAATATAGCTGTCAACTTTACTCGGTTTCATGGAAACGGTACGAGTTAACACCAACAAATTTTCAACTCAACGAAACCTAAACATCGATTTTGTCTCGTGAGTTACTCATTTAAAATGAGTGAAGCAAAAAAAATCGAATACGTACACAGTGTATAATACATAATTATGCCTTTGTATTTATTTTCTATTTTTCTTTTGTTCGTATTTGTGTCATTTGTATGATGAACAGATGAACAGTACCAAAATAACGCGATCCGGGCGAATCGGTTTAATTTTTATGGTGCATATATCCTTTTCTCAGCACATTACGTCTGCTCTCGAGCTGTGGAGTATCATTATTTAACATGCTAATTTATTTTATATTTAATATTTTCTTTTATCATAAATTAATTTTATATGTATAAATAAAATTTTATAGGTAAATTTATTTTAAATTTCATAAATTTTAAAAATAAAATGTATATTATAAAAAATCTAAAATACATAAACAACACAAAAATATGGCGTTTACAATGGTTAACCCTTTGAGTGCCAAAAGGTACAATCGTGCTCCTCAATACATTAGCCGAAATCATGTTGGCACTCAAAGGGTTAAGATTAATAAACAAAAAAAGAATGACACGTGGCTTGCATATGCAGTAAAACAATCATTCGCACGAAACAAACACAAACACAAATGCTACTACTATATCTTTCCGGTTACACTCATTTCGTTTCACACATTTTGAGACAAAATCGATATACTGTTTTAACTCGGTTCATGGAAACATGGTAATAAACGTCAAACAGTATAAAGTTTGAATTGGATGTCGGTAAGATAATCATAATACATTACTGCCAATATATATTTTTATTTGTTTTTTATTTCATTTTTATATTTTTCAGTATTTGCATAATGCAGCGAATAACAAAGCGGCAGAAAACCATGCTAACAAATTTAATTGACAATAAATTAGAATTTATTAACCGCCGGTTCCAATCTCCACAAGGAGCACAACTAACCCAACGTATTTGGTTGCATAACCAAAACAACTAAATGCAATTGGGCCATCGAAATCAATTGAACAATGGAAAAAAGTGAGTACGAATGTGTATTTTATTAGTTTATTTTGAACATTAATTTAGGCATGTTTTGATGTTTGAAGTGGGAAGGACTTTCGCCTCGTATAATTATTATTATTTTTTTTGTAAATATGTATTACTCAATATTAAAAAATTTGATCACAACACTAAAGGACTAGACACACCAAGCGTCGACGGCGAGCGGCAAATTTAAATATGCATTAATTTGTTTATGTATTATATAGAAACGATAGTATAAACAATTATATACCAATTATTTATAAAAAATATTACAATCATTGGATTTTTAATAGAAAAATTGTAATTTTAAGAAATCCAAAAATTGTAATGTTTTTTTATAAATAATTGGTATATAATTGTTTATACTATCGTTTCTATATATGTAATACATAAACAAATTAATGCATATTTAAATTCGCCGCTCGCCGCCGACGCTTGGTGTGTCTAGTCCTTAAACCATATGACAAAATGACATTTTGACAGCTAAATCCGAAGTTGCTCAATTTTCTCGCCTTTTACTTTTGTCGATTTGTGCATAATCGCTAATAGTCGGACAATACTAAAAGGCGAGAATTCAAACGTAAACTCGCTTCTCGCCTTTTGTGCAAAATCCTACTCACCTGATGGTTTAAATTTTTATTGGCACGATCTATTATCTAAAAAATAATCTGCTGCAAATGTCTCGGAATTTGAAGGTGGTAGGCTGATGGTGATGGGGCAGCACTTTCTTTCACCCCTAAGGCCCTCACTTGTTTTATATGGACAAAATCCAATTCAATAGACAACACACAATTGTTGGAAGACGTTTTGATAACGTTTTCGAACGAGAATGTGGAAGAAAATGCTATTTTCCAACCACAAATCTTAGACAAAACTTAGACATAATCAGAAATAAAAGTTGGATTTCTGAACGGTTGCCGTGAGATCTCTCTGCTATTCAACAGAAAAATGACAAACTGGCATATTTAATAATATTAACTAAGCAATTTAATAATATCTTACTCGTATGTGTATATTTTTCATAAACGAGATACAATGCAATTGATGCAATTTGAATAGTTAATAGAATTCAGTTTTACAAAGGGACGCCTCGATTGATTAAACATACACCTTTGTTTTTACACCTTATAATTACACTGATATTTTGTAAACCGAAAGAGATACCATAATTTAAACGGTCGCAATCGAAAGGGAAGATTTTATCTAATGTATCTGTGTCATTTTTGTAAAGTTTTTCAGTAACGTTCAGTAAAATTAGAGATTATTGAAAATACTGTTGCTCTACAATTTACCAAGACCCGAGTTGTTACATTCGGTCCCGCGTCTTGATTTCTGTTTAATTGTCCTAGTTCTAAAAATAAACTTGTTTAATTTGCATTTAATTATCATAAAAATAACAAAATTACAAAATAATAAATTTGCAATTTCTATTTTGAAGCCTAAGATAAAACTAAGAACTAGAGTCCACTTAGTGTAAGTTTATACGTTTTATCCTTAGGAAATTTGTAGCACCAAGTTTCCTCGGGATGTGAAAACTGTCACTGCGGAAATGATGGTTTGATGATAAATGGATTTTACAGTTCAGGCTCCATTGTGGTCATCATAACTATATTTTGTAACAATTTTATATCAACTCCTACAAACAGACATACAATTTACAAGCTTGTATGTTTAGTTTATGCAGCCTTCTAGGCTTCTTTTGAATTTTTTGAGTTAATTAATTGGACAATCAAAGCTCTGTACCTTATTGGAAGCCTCGTACAGAGAATTTAACGAAGACCTTCCTGCAAACACTGGATCAGTGTCGAAGCAAAACGTTCTGTTTACGACAGCCAAGTTATTTGATCCGCTAAATCTGACTTCTCAGGCTCAATTGGGGTGAACCCGTCTCAGTAGAATTTTCTCAAAAATGATTAATCGATACAAGAATTTATCTTCCTTAACGAATTGAAAGTCCCAATATGGATTGGGTCCACAGGTGAATCCCTCGTCACAGTTGACGAATATATAGTGATGCATTGGATCAATGGCTCAAAAATTATCATTCGATAAGTAGATACAAAAAATTTGAGAAACAGGGAGCAGCATAATTGAGCCAATATAACGATCGCTACCGAAGAAGAAGACAGATCCTTACACTTAATAGAAAAAACAACAAGTTTTATTAAACTCAGGAGAATCGTAAAAATTTCAACAATTTCATAAAAAAGTGCAAAAAAGATAACATAGGCGGCTGAAAGGACGCTGAAAGACAGACACAACGTAGTTGTTTTAAGGCAAAAATGACGCAATTACTGAAGTATAAGTCATTAGACAAGAGAAGTTGGTTATTAAAAATAAATCCCTCTTTGGATCAACACATAATTCTGCGAGTAGGCAGAAGACTTCAAAAATTATTACTAAATTATGAAAAGAAATATCCTGCTATATTTTCCTCTAACCATCAGCTCAATAGAACATTAGATAATCAAACGCATATAAAAACGGCGCATGGAGGAGTCCAATTTACTCTCTCATTCTTACGTAAGAAGTGTTGTATTATATGTGCAAAAAATGTCACTAAGGCGATGATTTCCAAGTGTGTCATTTGTTACAGATTTAGAGCTAATCCAGCGTGTTGTTAGCAGATGAGAAATGTATCATCTCCAAGAGTGCAGCCGTCAAAGCCGTTCACTCATACTGGCGTTGACTATATGCAGGTCCTTTACAAATAAAAGCGAGTAAAGGTATAGGATACAAAACTTATAAAGGTTACATGGCGATATTCAACTGTCTTGCCACTAAAGCAATTCATATAGAGGTAATAAGAGATTGTAGTAGTAAGCTACAGAAGCATTCATTGCCTTCTTCAAAGATCTAGCTCAAGATGAAGATTGTGTAGTGACAACCAGCTAAAAAGAATGCAAAATGATGCTGTATTGGATTTTAACAAAATCGTGTCAGAACAGCTAGCCTCGGACGAGATAACACATTAAGTTGATGGGATTATACGTTAAGTCAGTTGAAACCCTTCTAAAGAATATCGTAGGAAACAAACTAGAGGCAGTGTTAAATTGTAGACCGTAGTGTCAGAAAGGCTAATACCACCAGCACACAGGGATCCTTTGAAATACTGCGAAACTACTGTAACCCAAATAAAAGCCTCTTTCCTTGATTTATAGAAGCAGAATAACATAATAAATGCTTTAGGCGGACACGAAATCGCGTGAAATTACTACAAGAACAAATATCGATATTGAAGTCAACTATCAACTTTTTTTTTTTTCCTGTATCTCCACTTTTAGGAGCATAGGGCGTCTACTAGACTTTTCCATCTGACTCTATTTGGGGCTACTGATTTTATTTCAGCCCATGATTTTCCAATGTTTTTGGCTTCCGCAATTACCGTTCGCTTCCACGTTACAGGTGGTCTTCCTACTTTCCTCTTTCCTTGTGGGTTCCACTCTAGTGCCGTTCGAGTTATATCGTCTTGTGATTTCCTTAATGTGTGTCCGATCCATCTCCATTTACGCCTTCGTATATCAGTCTCAATGCTCTCTTGATATGTTTGCCTATGCAGCTCGGTATTGGATATTTTGTTAGGCCAGAAGCACCTTAGTATTCGTCTGAGGCACTTGTTGACGAATACTTGTATCTTGTTTGTGATCTGCCGAGTTTGTCTCCACGTTTCGCAGCCGTATAGAAGCACTGATTTCACGCACGAGTTGAACATCCGTATTTTGGTGTTTCGAGAGAATACAGAAGTGTTCCAGACTTTGTGTAGCATGATGAAGGTTGCCCTGGCTTTATTTATTCGCTTGGTGATATCTTCTTCTGTCCCACCGGTTATTGATAGAGTACAACCGAGGTATACGAATTCTTTTACATCTTCGATTTGTAGTTGGTTGATGCTTATCGGTGTGGTTATTGCACTGTTGAGCCTCATTGTCTTGGTCTTATTGATGTTGATTTTTAGACCAACTTCGTTCGCTAAGTCCGATAGTTTCCGTATTTTCTGCTGCATATCGGAATATTTGTGAGTTAACAGGCATATATCGTCCGCGTAATCTAGGTCGTTGAGTTTGTTCGTTAGCCCCCATTGAATGCCATTGGGTGATTCCCCGTCCATTTTTTTCATGACACTATCTAATACTACTAGGAACAGTAGTGGTGAGAGTACACATCCTCGCCGTACTCCATGATTATTGTAGTACGTTTCACTTTGCTTGCCTTTGTGTTGTACTCGGTTGCCTGCATCCCGATACATTTCTTGTATGAGTTGGATTATTTTGATCGGGATGCCCATTTCGCAGAGTGTCTTCCATATTGCATTCCTGTGTATAGTGTCGAAGGCGCGTTCGAAATCCACGAAGAGCAGGTATAGTGATGAGTTCCATTCATTTGATTGCTCTATGATGATGCGAACTGTATTTATATGGTCAGTGCAACTTCTCCCTGGTTGAATCCGGCTTGTTCTTTTCTAAGTTTCATGTTTATTGTAGGCGATATTCTATCGAGGATGATCATTGATAACACCTTAATTATTGTGTTAAGCAGCGATATACCTCGCCAATTTTTGCATTCCCTTAGGTCACCTTTCTTAGGAATCATTATGGTCAGGCCTTCTTTCCATTTCCGCGGTATTTTACCCGTGTTCCATATTTCGGTTAGGAGAGGCGTTATGGTTTTCACCGTTGTGGATGTAGCGTGTCTGAATATTTCGGCTGGTATGTTATCCGTTCCGGGTGCCTTGTTGTTCTTCAATTTCTCAATTACACTACCAACTTCCCGCTCCGTTGGTGGATGGGTGTTAATGGTTTCGTTGCCAGCGTTATTGAGTAATGTGGAGTTTTCCGAGCTAGTTGATGTTCCATCGCCGAAGTATTCTGCCCATCTCTTTAACTGCGCTTCATCTGTTGTTAGTATTTGACCATTTTGATCCCTTATGGGTGGTATGTTGGTATATTTTCCTGTGACCTTCCGTACGCATTGATGTAGTCCGCGCATGTTTCTGATTGCTGCTGCTTCTTCTGCATCCTTGAGGATATTTTCCGTAAATCTTCTACGATCCGCCCTTGCCAACTTCTTAACTTCTTTTGCCATGCTTTCGTATTTGCTTCTTATTTCTGGCGTGTTCTGCTGGTTCAATTGCAATTTGAGATTTCGCCGTTCGTCAATTTTCAGCCATGTGGTGTCTGTTATCCATGGTTTGCGGTGGCGATCCTGGTATCCGAGCGAGTTGGCAGCTGTTTCGGCATATGTTTCCTCGATTCGTTCCCATTTTTCTTCCATGTTGGTGGCATCATCAATGGTTGACAATTTGCCTTCGAGCATGTCATTGAAGGTCTGCTTTGTTTCGCTATCTTTTAATCTTTCGATGTTGAATTTCCTTCTGTTAGACTTGTTGTTGTGTTTTATAGCGACTGGTTTGATTTTGAATTGTGAGATTACCAATTGATGGTCACTATGGATGTCCGCACCCCTCATTGATCTTACGTCTTGCAACGATGAGAGGAATTTCTTGTTAATCATCACATGGTCTATTTGGTTCCTTGTTCTACCATCTGGCGAGGTCCATGTGTATTTGTGGATATCTTTGTGCGGAAATTTGCTACCACCTATGAATAGCTGGTTTGCGATACAGAAGTCGATGAGTCTTTCTCCATTATTATTTCTCACAGTGCTCAGCGCGTTTGCTCCCATGATGGTTGCCAAGTCAGAATTATCCGTACCAATTTTTGCGTTGAAATCTCCCTGAATTATTTTCACATCATTACGGTGTGTTTTTGCCATGGTAGATTGGAGTTGTTCGTAGAATTCATCTTTCGTAATCTCATCTGCCTCTTCTGTTGGTGCATAGCATTGTATGATTGTAATGTTTCTTATTTTCGATTGAAACCTTGCCATGATTATTCTGCTATTCACTGGTATCCATTCCATTAGTGCCTTTTTCGCTTTTGGTGTTGTTATTATGCCTACACCTTGCTCATGTGTATCATCTCGACCAGAGTATATTAAGAAGTTTCCGTTGCTCGTATTCATTTCACCACTGTTCTTCCATCTTACTTCACATAGACCTAGAATTTCGATTTTGTAACGTTTCATTTCTTGCTCCAGTTGCGCTAGCCTTGATGTTTCAGTCAGAGTTCTTATATTCCAGGTTCCGATTCGTGTCCGTGTACGATAGCCAAGGGTTGATTGTGTTGTTTGCCGGTTTGAGTTATTATTTGTTCTAGTTTCCGTTTCTGTAATCATTTGTTTTTCAGATTAATGGGTGATTGGTCCATTGCATCCTAGCCAGATCCCGGGGCTGCTGGGTAAGGCATACTGGCATGCCGGGGGGAGGTTTCGTTCCATTCCAATTTTTTCCTATTAACTATCAACTTAATTAAGCATAATTACGAGGAAACCAATTAAAACTTTTAGACATTTACTAATGTTCTAAACAATATAATGTATCATGAAGAATTCACTGCTTAGGCTGTGTGCCAAACTTAAAATAAATCGTTTATTACGGTAAATACTGGTTTTAGGTTAGGTTTTAAGTACTGGTTTAGATTCTTCGATCAGTTTGTCATAGAGTTTTTGAAAAATAATTGAATTTACCGAAAAATTTACTTAAAATTGACTTTTACCTTAAGTTTGGCACGCAGCCTTACAACTCTTCATGCTATGATGGAATGATCAAATTTTGCACAGTTCAGTCCACAAGTCCGCAATAATCGACATCTTCACAGAGATTTATCGAGGATAGTAGACCCCCACATACTGACACCGAACCAGCTCCAAAAACATATCGGACAAATTGTTCACAGTCTGAACCCGATTCAAGGATAGAGGTGCTATTTATAAGAAAATCGAAATCAAAACTATAAAAACTGGAAATATTCATATTCGAAATAAAAGTCCCACTGGTTCAGAGAGTCGATTCAATTTATATGATCTTATAACAACTCCTACTATCCATCAGCTGGAATCCGCATACATCAAACGAATTTCTAACTACCTGATAATCGCATACAACAAGCGTACATGAGCGCCCCTACTGATGAATTTAATTCATGCGCATCTCTCAATGGAGAGTACCTCTGCAACATACACCAATCATTATATGATTATAATACAAATACAAGCGTGCAACTGGTCAAACAAACTGATGACATCCCAACAAGCTGTCAAATCTGCAAAATTGATATTACTACACTATGGATTCCTTTGCTAAGATACTGTCGTATATGTCGCGAGGGTCGGCTCCAATATTGATGTAAATGTGATCCTGAATTTAACATGGTTTAGTTGTTCCTAGTTTCTTACACCTCACTCCTGTGACCGTTTAATACGTCATGTAACTTGTCATTTTAACCGTAGGTCACCAAAACTGTATTATTTAAATTTATATGATCGGATCTGCGACTTTCATGTTAGTATGTGCTATATCTGCTGATAAAAAAAAATTAAAATTCATTGTTTGTGAGCCACACGAGATTGTTAAAATCTGGCAACAAAAATAAATCGGGAGTAAGTATTGGCTTTCAATATATATTTCCACATTTATATATTCCCGTGGACCTTTCGGATTTGTAAAACACAATGAGAGAATGAGAATGTTATAGCAAGCAGTATTTTGAAGCGGAGATTTGATGGTAAAACTTACCTTCTGCAATGACTCCAACAAATTTTTGCGTCACAAACACATATTTTTTGTACACCTATCACTGTAATCCCGTCCATGTCAATGTACAGGTTGACATGGAGCTTGCAATGTGCAGGTGGTAATACTGTAGTTGTGTGAGTAGGTGAATAGGTGAATGGGTTAATGATGTAGCGTGAATGCGTGGTATCACAATGGGCCAAAAATGGCCTAAGTGTCAACCACTGAAACCTATCACTGTAATCATGCGTTACCATTTCATCTATACCAAATTAAAAGATCTGCTCAACAATTACCAGTTCGCCAAATCTACCTAAATTATAAATACCCACCTGCGGGAAATGATCCTGCAGTATTTGCCTTGCTAAACAACAACTGGCTATTCTAAAATCAATATTTTTTCTAGTTTGTAATAAAGAAAACGCCAATAAGATCACATAACACTATGACGAGTGTTTCGCAGGTGATTAATGTGGGCACGTTGATTTTTTGTAATAATTATTTCCAAGATGGAACAGTCACTGCGCTTTCTCCTATCTAGTTGGATTAATATTTAGTGTGGTATTACGAAGACTGGACACTTTAGTCATCTTATAAAGTTAAGAATTGGAAATAAATTTTTGTTCCTAGATTGGAAAACGGTCTACATTCTTTTCTGATTATGTAAAATTTAACAACAAGTCCGAATCGGTTAATTAAAACTGACGTAATTTATTTTTTATTAAAACTTTTCATTTTTTATTTATTTGGCGGCATTTTCAGTTTTGATGTTTTTTACTTAGTTTTTTTTACTAATTTCTTTTTTTTTTAATTACTTTTATCAGTTTACAATTAGGTATCTTAATAATTGTTTTTACGAAATGTTTAATTTAAATTAAATTTATAAGATTTTTTCTTTAAATAATAATTATAATAATATTGCACATTATTTTTGTTTAATAATCGTAAAAAATAATTATATAAAATTATTTAAAATGGTGTTAAATTAATTATTTTTTCCACAATGTTCAAATTTAATGATTTTCTTTTTCCATTTCACTACATTTTCAATTATTTTTTAAATGTCTACGTTAATTAAAACAATTTTAATTTTTATAAACAATTAATTATATTGTAAATAAATTCATTATACTTATTTTTATGATAGTTTAGTTTTAATTAATTTATAAATATTTTATATAAATTATTATTTCGATTAAATTTACGTTATTTTATTTTTAAGGTGTAAGAGTGTATTTACATTATTAATTAGAAGGATTTTGTTTGTGTGTGGTTTTGTGGTTGTCTAACGATTTATATTTAAGAACTTAAACTTGACTAGCATATTTTTTTTTGTGCTTCACTATTTTACTACGTCATTTAATACTACATGCAATAACGCCATTTGTGACTGGGGTTTGACTTTGTGGTGGTTGTTGTTGTGGCTGCTGCGACTGTGGTGGCGTCGGTTGCTGTGATGTTATTGGCGACAAACGTATAGGTGGTTTTATGTTTATTTGTAGAGTTTTGGGCATTCCTAGCTCGGCTCGTGTTGTACCACATACCTGAGGGTAATGTAAAACATACGTTAATAATTGCCGAACCGGCCGGATACGTTTATACCAGCAAAATACTTACTTTTAGATGTTGGTCCCAGTCTTTATGTTGGCACAACGCGTTACAGTATCGTGCCGAATTACACCCAGAACATGTTTCATTAGCCGTCCTACCACAATTCCAACATGTATTTTGAAGCCCCGGTATTAATGGTGATTGACTACTGTGTCCATCTCCAACTGACTCACTTGATGGCTTACTAATTTCTGAACAAGAAAGTATTTAAAATAAAAGTTTTATTGAAATTACATCTGATGGCATATACCTGAGAAGAATTTATCCATTTTCAGTCTTTCTTGGGCCATAATTTCTATTGTACGATTCTCTGCTGCGGCCACCGCTCTTTGTATTTCAATAACCGCTTGCCGCTTAACCTGATTAACCGCTTCTTCTGCATTTCGTTTAAATTCGGCCACCCGTTCCTCTGTTTGTCGCTTAATCTCAGCTATTGTCGCGTCCTGACTGCTTATCGGCCCATCCGAGCTACGTTGTTGAAGAATAGTAATGGCTCGTTTTGTTTTCTCCACCATTGCCGATATACAACTTAGCATAGTGTGTATATTTTTCCATTCATCCTCATTAGCCGACTGTCGATCACGTTCCCGACGATAAGCATCTGCGGATTGAGTTAACATTCTCATATCTCGCTCTCGTTCTTCTCTTGGAATACTATTCGCTTTGTCCGCGCTATTGTATCCGCTACCACTATCCGAATGGAGATGCGATGAATTCTGATACTCTAAATATTGTGAATGACTTGGATAAGAAGGATGGCTGGATGAATTAATCATAGGGTGATAGGGTCGTTTGGCCGGAATCAAATCATTCCAATCATTAACACCATTATGATTTTCTAAAAAACTGTTTAAGACAATTAGTTGATTTATGGTTATGATATAATTAATTACGTGTTACTTTTCAGACGCCCGTCGTTTACAAAATATTTGCGATGTTTGTAATGATGGGATGACACTGGATGTATTATTAGTAGGTGTACCATTGTCTAATGGTAGAAATATTTCAGATGTTTCGTGCACATTATTATTCAGTTCTATAACACAATGTTCATTTGCTCGGACATACTGTAGCGGCGTCTGTTGGAAAGAACAAATATTTGGTTGGCGACTAATTGTGTTAAACTAAGGGTTACAATTTGCTCACCTGATTACATTTTCGAGATAAATTCGAAATTTCTCTTTGTAGAATTGGAATATGTGATCTAAGGAATGGTAAAACATTTTGTCTTACTGGAAAATTTGTTGCTTCCTGTAGTGCCAATTTAAATTCGTCGGCCGTTAGGCATCCACTAGCAAGTGATAAAATCAATGCTCTCACTTTATCACCATTGTCTTGGCATGATTCTTGTCCAAATTGTAATAGTGCACCGAAAAACCGCTTTGTCTTAATTAAAGCTCGTGTTTGATCTTGTGCATGCAGCACCGAGTTAGTAATTGATGCCGTACCAATTGTGGGTGGTGGTGTTTCAGCATTCCGAAAATTTATCGGTGACGAATTACCATTTTTGTTACTGGAATTTTTTAGCTGTGGCGATGGAGTCACTAAATTTGTGGGATGCAATTGCGGGGAAAGTGGTGAACGGGGGGCTATCACGCGGGCTGTTTCTGGCGAGCCTGGAGTGTCACAAGTATCTTTTGCTGAAATGGAAATATTTAATTTTATTAATTATCGAAAAAATATTACTGGAAAATAAATAATTTTTGTGAACAAAGTTTGTGTTCTCCAGATATAAAAAAATAAGATTTAATTAAATAAGTGATGACGGAAGTCCATAGTAGTAAAGCTCACGGTAAAAAGCTTTATTAAGCCATTCGGCTATAGAAGTATTGACCACTTTACTTTAGGAACGGTTTTCATTCAATTTTAACGGTGGTGGTTCCATAAATTAAAGTATTAAGTTTTTTGCACATAATTTCGAAGCAATTTATTTAAAATACCTAAGAGTTTCACTACCCAGAATGGAAAGTTTAATGAGATTAATGCGGTATGTGTAGCGTTGCCAAAGATAGAGCCAAACCATTTATTGAAGGTCGTTAAAGTTTTGTATCATTCTCAATTGGATACGATTCTAGAAAGTAGCTAAGTAATTTTGTTTATAGATATTCCATAGTTCACAATCCATTCCAGCATCTAGTGGTTCTTAACTCAAAAATTACCCATGAAGTATCGCATTCCCGTGGCGTTTAATAGTTTATAAACAGAGCCAAGGGAGTATCGGCAGTAGTTGTGCAAAATAAATTCGGTCGCCCACCAAATATAATCAAATATTAAATTTCGATCGATTTAACTAAGATCCGTTAAAATCCGGAAGACATTACAACCTGTACCATGGACTTCGAAGAAAATCAAATGTTTTTCTTGCCGGAAAACGGATATACAGTTTTTACCAAAATTCCGATAAGTTTAGTTTTTCATTTTAGAAATTAAGAGTGGCCTATTCAAGATCTATCTACGTTCGTGGTGAACGAAGAAAAAAACACAAATTTTTATATAAAGGATAAACTTTAAATAACAATCTATTTTCCATTTTGTTCGATGACGTTTTACAATCTTACCGACAACATCATAATTCCGCGTTTATAAAACTTTCGGTCTTTATCAGCAAAAAATTGATCCACGTGCGATTGCAGGTCAACAGGGGATACGACGTTACTTCTCAACCAAGCTCCAACTATTTCTCAAGACTTATTACAGATGTAGGAGATTCTGCATTATGATGGTGATACAAATTTCCTTTTCAATTTGCCTATTCCGGCTAGTTTTCTTTGAAACGTTCATCCAGTTTAGTTGTTGGCAGTATACATCTGAATCGTTTTTCTGTTTCCTTGGAAGCAGCCAAAATACACAACATATTTGTAGTCCCATTAAATTAGCTTCATAATCTTTTTTGAAGCAAATCAGCTTTCGATGTGATTTGTGCGATCGATGGAATCGCTCATCGTAGTTTGGGGGGGCCAAGAGAAGCTGCCATCTATAGTGTGAAAACTATCGTGGCATCAATCTATTGTAGATTGCCTGCCAAATGTTGTACTTGTCGGGGTCGACCCTCTCGCCAAAAACATTATCGGAGACTACCATAAGAGTTAAAAACAGCCATTATACGCAAATAGAATAATTTGTCCACGAAATTAATTATATTTGGTATCTTGATATTTTGAATGATGTCGACATTTCAATTTAATTATTGAAAATGATACTTGCGGACAATTGCAGTTGTTTTATTTTCATATTTGAAATTTTATCGAGTAATCTTTTCTTAAAAACTACAAATAGGTATAGACAAGAATAAATAGATCATTCGTTTCGACATATTTATTTTCTGTTTAACTTCAAATTCAAGGAACCTTAGTGCAAACCGTTCCCAGAAAAACATACAAGGTGAAATAAAATTGTAAACTAATTAAAGCGCATGAAATGGTTTTTTCGGTAGAAGTATTAAGGCGGTGATACATGTACTGATTTTGCCTTTAAGGCAAAAAAATTTGCCTTATACAAAATTGAGAAATGTTCAATTTAAAATTTTTGCCTAAAAGGCGATTCAATATGGCCTACTTTTAACCTATCAGCGCGCATAATTTGTATGCCTTAAAGGCAAAATCTGTGCATGTATCACCGCCTTTATGCTGACGTTCCTAGATATCCGGACAGAATATTGTTTGAAATGCATCATCTGTGCATCTTTGTCTGTCTCATAGGTATAATACTTGGGTACTAGATACAATTTTCTTAAAATTAAAATAAAATTAATACTTGTTAATAGTGAATAAAGGGGTAGAAAATCCTGGCTACTCAATCAATTTTACGAAGGAAATTTGAATTTCAAATTATGTTTTTTAAAAAATTATTGTTTTTTTATTGCGATTGCACAGTAAATTTTGCGACTTCGGCAATTGCAAAAATAAACAAAAATTTTATAAAAAATATAATTTAAAATTCAAGTTTTCTTGGTAAAATTGATTGAGTAGCCAGGATTTCGGCTAGCAAATTGCTTGCTTGCTAGCCCATCGAGTATCTACTCCAATGTATATCAATATAATTGAAGACACAAAAGTATTATGAGTATTTTATACAATAATCTCGGACAAACAATTTAACATTCTAAGCAATGACTTATATAAAGGACCATTTAACCCTGCACAACCTTCGTTCCGTGCAACTCTCCCCGCTCGCGTTGAATTAAAAAAGAAACCCAATAACTTATAAGTTGACTTTCATTTCAAGGATTAATATACACCAAGGTCCAGGACGTAGAAATGTAACAATTATTTATGTAATTTACGCTTCCCAGATCACTCGAATTTTATCCCATTAGCGAGAACTTTATAAATATATCATAAATCAGATCTACAGATCATAATCAAGGAAAAATTATTAAATAGTGCTGAAATAAACCACCACGATTATATAAATGCTGTTTTAGCATAAAACTGAAGTACTGCTTACATATTACATAAATACCATAAATTTCTATAACTTAGAATAAATTTAAAATATGAAAGTCTTATTGTCCTTCGATCCACTTTACCTATCTCCTAAAGATTTAGTTAGATATTTAAGATATAATCTTAGTATTATTATTTAGATTCTATATTTAATATTATAGAATTAAATATATAGAATTTTAAATTTCATAAAAAAAAACAAGCAAGAGAAAAATATTTATGTGTATAGACATAAAACACCCTTTCAACGACAAAGCCATATACAATCTGTTTAACTAATTATAAAACTGTCATAACCAAAAATTTTTGTTGAATAAATTATGAATTTTTTTTTTCGTTTTAAATATAATAATATATTTTCTATTATTATGTTAATAAAAATAATTGTATTAAACAATAAAATAATAAAAATATTATTATTACGTTCAACACAAAACTAATACATCTCGCAATGCTGTTGACTACTCTGTACTAGAGTATGTTTTATACCATACTCAATTCAAATCTAACCCAAACCATTGAATAAATTGAGATGTTATGTTGGGGATGCGAAGGGCGCTAGGTGTAGTTGTTTTGTATTCTGTATACAGCCCTGTAATTTCAAGTAAAATAATATTTCTATGCGTCCGTTTCTCCAGAATACTCATTCCACGAGTATATACGCCGTATCCTATATATACACATTCTTTCATGTTCTTTCGTGTTTTCCATAGATTTTCTGGTTTTTCTTTTTTTTTTAATTTGTCAATGTCACTTACAGATTCATGTAAGTGTAATATCCCGGATTGATAAAAAATAAAAAACAGAATATTTTTAATATAAAATCTCTAGAGTTTGCAGGTAGGATTTGTTCGGCGTGTGTGTGTGTACTTTCGAAATCTCAAAATCAACATCATACAGTGCGCGCACAAGTACTAAAGAAGGCAAGAGTACAGGGTCTGGTAAAAGAAATAACAGCATGACACATTTTTAATTTTTCCTAAACTTTGATATAACAGAAATCAAAGTTGTTTGTGGTTTGTTTTTAACTGTTTCGTAAAAATCTTTGGGAATGAAATGTTGTTGATGTTGCAATAGCTTGGAAGTGGCAAGAAATGGTAAATAACACTCTTAATAATACACATAAATTTGTTCAAAAGAAACTGAGCAGTAATTGTAGATTGATTCTATACTCGCATTTGTCAAATTGGCTAAGATTCAATAATTATTATTGTTATACCTTTTATTTCAAATGAAGCGTATAACTCGTATAATGTGGGAAATTTAGAAATATAAAACAAGACCGCATAGTGCAACATAATCCCGAAGTTAAAATTTGATTCCAATTTAACCCCTATACTCGTAGCATAAAACAATAATAAGACGAGGAAAAGGATATATAAATAGAAATGGATAATAATAGAATTTAGGAAAATAGAAAATTTTTTATAAATAAAATTTCATGTGAAATAATAATGTTATGACCATATGTGTTAATAATACATAGCTGTTGTAAGTATTTATGTATGTATATACATGATGTACTTACGGCATGATTTTGGATGAAGGATTGGGAAATTTCGTTATGCTGGATCATTTATATACATATGTATTATATTTTGTGAGTTATGACGGACTTATAATTAATTGTGTGCGAGAATTTTTTAAACTTTCCTTATTCTTCAAATGTAAGAGAGGGAAGAGGGACAAAAAATAATGATTTCGTGAAAGTAAAATATATTGAAATTTCTAAACGTTTTGGTGTGGGGACGGTGCCTAATGTTTCAGATGTGTAAAATCCTTCTGAATTAACACCTCTAAATGCAAATGTTGACAAATGAATTACTCATATTTTTCCGCCTTTATAAGTCTAAACACATCCTAGAAGATGTTCGACTATTGTTAAAATTTGTTCATCATATTTTCGAAATTTAAAATGTAGCAAAAATTAACCCCCCAGCGTATTGTGAAGCTATAATTGTTCCTATACGCGGTTTTACAAAAGTCGGAAATTTTGCAACGGTCTCTGAGAGTGCGGAGTTGTGCGTTTGACGTTGTTTCAGTTCTGTATGGGGATGGACACTCCATACGGATGGAGTATACAATTTAAGACAGGAGTACTTATGAGATTAAAATGGAGACAAATCTTTGCACAGTGGATGGGATTTTTTCAAATTAACCACAGCAAATTTTCCATCAGGGTTTGAATAATTCTTAGTTTTATATAATTTCTAATTAATTATGACTTAACGATGGCTACCTAGTTGCGAAATTAATTTACCATCAATAGTGGAATTCCGATAAAGTGATTTTTGATTCAATGTCTTAATAAAGCAAAAACATTTAGCATAATTTGTACACTGATTTTTTCGAAATTTATCAGCTTTGTTTTTTGATTTACCCTATCAAATAAAATATCTGCAGATCGTTCAGGTGCATCTTCTCGCTAGGCCTTCTGGATTAAATGAAAAAAGAAGGCCGTTGAATGTTTGGTTTCCCAAATTAAAAATATCGTTTTACACCACCAGTGTTAAAAGTAATTTATTTTTAACAATGAGTGTTCAAAGTAAATTACTAAGTAGCTATTCTTTATATAATTTTGCGATTGGTGTCCCTCAAATAAACTTGTATCGTTTTACTTCCTAAATTACTAAGTAGCTATTCTTTATATAATTTTGCGATTGGTGTCCCTCAAATAAACTTGTATCGTTTTACTTCCTAAATAAAAATAGTTTGGTTAAATCCCCTGAAATTCGCATTTCTGTTTTGTTACAACCAATCCCAAAGGTGTAAACTCTGAGTTTTTCGTTTTGCATGTCTTCGACGATCTATTGATTCTATTCTTGGCATGAAAAATTCGTCAGGGAAACGATGTTGCAAATCAAAATACGGAGATCGTCAGCATTTATTGAGCTAACGAATTATGTTATAATAACACAGTTATTCTTAACACTTTATGCATTTTTGAATTATTTATTGGAATACACTAAGGCTCATTCGAACTATATACACTCCAAATTTGGCTATCTCTTTTAGTTTCCAATATTATAGCAAACCACAATTTTCAGTATCTTGGACTCATAGTTTGGTAACAAAATTGTATCTACTGTCGTTAGCATTTTGATTTAACATTTGATTTAACAGAAAAGTTTTTCATGCTGCAGAATAGAATGGTGTTGATTACGCAAATTTTATTCTATATTATTTAACTAATTTAAAATAATTAAATATTTGAATTTATATTAAATTAAATTTCTTTATTTCCGATTATCACGAAGTGGCCTTCTAGGTCAAGAATAACTCTGTTTTCCCTTATAAAATGCTTTGATCAGATAATACTGTGTCATTTTAGTACTTAACCTGCCATAATTTAGTTACATAGTTGCTTCTAATTTTTCGTAATTACTTATTTTGAAAATTAAAATTAATTTATGGGGATACACTGTTTAAGCAAAATGCTAACTTATTAATTGAAGTATTATATGAATTCCAAAAAAATATTTCCATTAACTAAAAAAGTTTTAACTACCTAATCAAATTTTCAAACTCAATTTTTCCGTAACAATACCTCGATCAGTTACCACTGTGTTAAGTTGCGGAATGCTGTATTCGAAAGGAAGATCAAATTCACTTGCCGTCGATTTTTATCTGGAAAGTTGAGCCACTCATTAATAATTACAAACACTTACATGAAATAGACACTTTTAGCCTACTTTTTTTTACGGAGTAGAACTAGTTACTATGCGTACAAATCTGGTTCGAGTTTCTAAATCTGGAACACTTAAACGGCAAAGTTAGTCTTCTGTTCAAATGAATGTAATTACAAGAATATCGCTGTCTTACGTCGGCGACCCGTATTCATTAGCAAAAACCTCAAATTCCTAAATTGTGGTCCTTTAGTCACTTCATTTTAAATTTTATAAAAAACATGAAAAAGATCATGATCATCATTGTCCTTCCCGCGTTTATTAATTTCCCTCAAAATTACAGTACATTCAAAATATATGCAAATTTCGAAAATCCTGATGGCAATGACCAACAAATTTTAATCCAAATTTATGCATGGAGCTTATAGTAAGTTAAACCGGTTTTATTTCCATTCATACACAAGATTATTTCGAAAAACTTCTTTCTCGGGCCACGAGATACGAGAAAGTGATCTTGTATACTGTACATGCTTCCCTTTACTATGTATAAGGAAAAAAAAACACGTCAGGTTTAAAACTTACAGTTAAAACATAGCAAACTGAACTCTTATTTTGATTTTCCAATTTGTTGGTGTTCTCTTAAACCTCGAGGGAATGTAGAAATTTAAAAATTCAGCATTGAGACTTGTATTGCTCTCGCGGAAAACATTATCATTATCACTAAGGAAAATAGTTTAGTCAGGTTTTTCTATGAATTTTCTGCGAAGCAGAAGCGAGCTTCATTTTTTTGTTACCTCCTTGTTTATAATAGTGAATTACGAACGTTAGGTAACCGTAGACACAAACGTTGGCAAAGATTCCTAAAAACTAAATCGCTGATCCTAAGAGTTTCTGGCGTTTTATTAATTTGAAGAAAAAATCAAACGCACACCCTTCCACTCTGAAGTGTAATGGTCATTCCTCTATTGATCCTAAAGTGGTGAAGATTAGTTTATATACATGAAGAACTATGTCCAAACAACATTAACATCCATTATGAATCCGTGGTGCAAAAAATTCCCAAACTTAAAGATGATTTTTCATCCGGTCCTGACGATTTTACCACCTATCGTCTCAAAAAACTGTAGTGATATTCTTGCTCAGCCGCTGACGGCACTTTTCCAAAAGTCGGTTTCGCAGCAAATCTGTTCGAAAGTATTGTGTATACTGTACTGTACTTTTATTGTAAACCGTTGTTTTCTGACAATCAGGATGGTTTTCTCAAAGCACGATCCACGACCAGAAACCTTCACAAACATTAAATATGATGGAGGCAAGGGAATTAGGTTGATGTTTTCTTCGTCGATTTTAGTAAGGCGTTTGACAGGATTTCTCATGAAGTTATTTTGTTTAAGTGTAGGGCTCCTGGGTCCCTCTCCAAATTCTCCGTTGTGTGGGGTCTTATCTTAAATACCGTTATATCATATGCTGTTCGAGCCTTCAGTATCAGCTCATTTCTCAGCAACATCTGGAAAGTCACATAGCACCTGGGGCCGGTCTGTCAACGAAGTTGAATATTTATTTAAAAATTCATCCATATTTGTATACGTAGATGACGTAAAGATTTATAAACGGATTTTAAACACCACCGACAAGAGTCTATTACAATTCGATCTCAATAAATTCTCCAGATGGTGTGCAAAAAACAACCTTGAGCTGAAGGTGAGCAAATGTCAAAAAATCACCCACTCTCGAAAACGCGCATAGTCAATGTCTTGTGACTATTATTAACAACGATACCTTACCAGAGCCAGTTCTGTTCGTGATTTGGGTGTGGTTTGTGACAACGAAATGAATTTCAAACATCACATCGATTGTATTATCAATCAAGCAGACTCTGTGCTCGGTTTCATCAAGTTTTTGGTCGAAAGAATGTTACGAAGTCTTTATTTAACATTCGTTTGTCCCCTGCTCGAGTATACTAGCCAGGTGTGATACCCTTATCATGAGGTTCACATAAAGAGGATTGAAGCAGTTTGATGTGGATTTTTTCGCTTTGCTTGAAGATCGTCTCAAACTAATTGATTTACAATCACTTAGTAAGCGCCGAATTGTTGCCGACGTGGTTTTCATTCATCAGTTGGTAATCGGCACTATTGATTCTGGTGTTCTATTAGACAAGATCAGTCTAAATGTAAATTCACGAGTTTTAAGAACGGTACCTATATTTCGATAGAACTGATTACGGTAAGAATGAGCCTGTCTCTAGAATCTAGAAGAACGAGGCTAATCAACACTGCCACTTTATTCGTTTTAACATGACAAAACGCACGTTAATTTTTTTTTTATTTGACTTAACTGATTTGGTATTTTATTTAGCTCATTTGTTTTTTGTTTTATTTTATCTTGTTTTATCTATTTTAATTTAATTTAAATCTGTTTGTACTAAGCAGACTTTACTTCCGTTTTCCTGCCGTCCGCGACGGGTTTCGTTTTGCTTAACTATCAACCTAGTTTGCCTTTTAATAATCAGATGTGATTTTCCTACTAATATCTATTTTGCCGCCTGTTAGCTTTGAAATCTTCCTGAATTTCACTGATTAAGCTGTTCGATATCCTTGTTTATACTTGAATTATACTCAAAAAAATAATAATAATACAGATGAAGACTCCCTGCGCGCGGTTGGGAGGAGCAATGGTTTGTTGGGGAATTATTAGTAGTGTTGCTTTCGCAAATCCGCTTAGCTTAGCTGAGAAATGTGGAAGCAACAACTTTTGGATTTAATTTTTTAATGCGTTTTAATTTTTCTGTGTTGGTTCATTTTCTTAATATTTATTTTAGTTTATTTTATTTTATGAAATAGAACAAATTAAATTCGGTATTTTGCTATCAAATAACAAATGCTAAATTATTCTACAAGATAAATTTTTCGAGAAAAATAGAAAAAATAACGCCTTGCGGTAAACACCATAACCATAAAATGATTTTATTTCCCCTAATCCTAAAAATTTTTTTCTTAACATTCTAAAACAATCGGCTTGAATATAATGCAATTGTTGTTGTAATCTTTTGAAAGCAACACAGCTATTATTATTATTTAGCAACTCATAATACACGGCACTAAGCTGATCCCACCAAATGTACAACATGAGTTTTTTCCATGAATATTCGGCTTGGTTGTCGATGTTGAAGCATGACCAGATGGTGTCCATAATTTATTCTTTTGTGGGTTATCGTAATACATCCAGTAACTGCGATGCAAAAAAACTCTTTCGTTTATGTATGGCAAGCAGCATTTCACATGAAAAAAATCAGCGTTCGACATCTCTCGGCTTCAGTTCATATGAAACGGCCTTCCACTATGTTCTTTGCCTTCGATATCAAATTTACCGTTCTTAAACTTTTGAAACCACTCTCGAGAACTTCTCTCACTTAAGCCTCATCGTATACTTCTACAACCATTTGATGCGCCTCAACTGCAGATTTCTTCAAATTAAAGAAGTAAATCAAAAGTTCCCGCAATCGATGCATATTCGGCTCAGAGCTCGACATTTTTACAAGAAAAAAAATATATGATGCTGATTTAAAATCGCTAATATTTTAAGGTTATGTTCAGATATCCAACCATAGGATATGACATTTTAAATTCCGGTAGTTTTACCAATAACTTCCTGGTGGCACTATCTTTTGCCGAATGGCGGAAACTTATTTTTATACCCAATAATTCATCGAAATTCCATGGATAAAGATAGTTTTATTTGGCTGATTGAAGTTTATAGGCTGTTGTACATTTATCATCTAGATTCTAGGAAATACACAAGATAAGAATATTAAACCGTCAGGCGAAAACAAATTCAAATTTTTACTACGTGAAGTTAGGAAGACATGATTATTAAAATTCGTGGCGTGGACAAAGTACAATGGCTGGCAAGTCTGATTAATTATTGTGTACATTGTATTTACATATGTGTGCGATATGATAAGCAAACAAACAACAACTTCCTATTCAAATTTGTTAAATATATTTTAATAAAAGTAGTTTTTGTCTAAAAAGCACATATTTTGCAAAAACCTGTTTCCAGTTTTGTCTTTTTTTTGGTCTGTGTCTATGAAATATGTACATGCATATTTATTTAATGACATTTTGAAATTTCAATGGGACCCCCTTCGGTGCAGTAATATACTACAGAGCCGAGACCAAAAACCATAATATTCAATTTTACTTTGAACAACAACAATATATGAAAAATAATTTATTTTTCGATTTATAAAACGAAAATTAAGGAGAAAACTAAAAATACTTTCAGATTTTATCATATTTCTCCATTTATTTTAATTGGGAAACTAACCTTATCATTTTAAAAAAAATTCAACAATTTTTTTCCATACTTTTTGACGGAAGACATGGTTTAGCTAATTTCTAATCGAATTATGATATATGTATGTACAATGAAGAATGTTGTGTTTGAGTTGAGCTTGCACTTTTCACTGAAGCAATTTTGAATTACAATTACATCGTTCAATAACGCATTAAAAAAGTATTTTTCAATATTCGAACCCAATTCTACCCCTCCCCCCAAACAAGAATCGACACTTATTATTTAGTTTGAAATATGTAAAATCCAAGTACGATGTTGCGATTTTAATTTGTCCTTTTCTTATGTACGTTGAATGTTTCTAGAAAACAACAAGAATAATTTGCTAGTAACATATAATATAACAACATTTCATATAACTTAATATCTAATACATTTTTTTATTGTGAATATTATTCTTTGATTTCAGAAAAATATAAAATACATTCACAAAAATTCACCTATGGGAAAATTATATGTCATTGTCAGAAACATTTCAATTTAATTTTTTGTATTTTTTGAGATTTGTGTTTTTATGTATGTATATGTGGGGAGCATATTTTCAGATATAATGTTAAGAAAATAATATACAGTATCCGCTAGAAGTGTGGGGGCTGCCTAGAAATTTTCTTTTTGAAGGGAAATTATCAATTGACACAAATACATAAGATTATATGTACCATTAAGTAAGATTGATTTAATTTGTTGGGTCCTCTTGTATGGCATAGTTGAACTACACATATTTTGCTATGTAATTAGTAAGTTGGGATAATATTGATTTATATAGATCTTTGTAGCGGCAGCAATAATTATTTTTTCGTCGTTCAAATTTTCTTTTGATATGGAAATGAGATAAGGACTCTGTATTCCCAGTTCTATAAATTATTTTAAACAAGCTGTAGGCTTTATTTAAAAAAAAAGTATAAATTATTATCTTTTAATATCGAGAAAAATTAAAATTATTGAGTTCATGAATTCTATTGACGTAAATCATAAAAGGTGGACAATTTAGCGATTCCGTTTTAAAAAAGGAATAAAATAAATACAGATCAAATTTTTTCTAAATGTTATTGCTTCATTGGCAAGAGCAAACTTTCGTATTATTATGGTATTCAACTTCATTCAAATGGCTGCCCCGCCTAGCTTGACAATAGCCTATATCCTTGAACCCAATTTTTCACAAAAATTCTAACAATATTGTGCTTAAGCGCATGGATCGTTTTTGGATTGTCCATAACATGAATCTTTCACGGCAGCACATAAAAAAAGTCTCACGGCGTCAAATCGCACCTGCACCGATGCCAATTGACATCACGAAAACGGCTGATTACACGATTACCGAATTTAGTGCGCAAAAGATCGATTGGTTGTTGGCTGGTGTATTGCAATTGTAGCAGCAACCTACTGAAACCAAAGTTTATGCAATTCCATATTTTTAATTTTTGGACACAAAAAATTCGCGATGATGCCGCCGCTCCACAAACGACACCAAATAGTTACTCACTGAGGATACATTGGTTTCTCTACGATTACGTGTGAGGTTTTGCTTGTTTATATATCCACCAAGATGAAAATATGATTTTCGGACAAATTCGTAGTCAATTTGGAGGTGCTGTAAGGCCCAAATGAAGAAGCGATATTAAAATGGGTGGTCGTGAGCCGCCAATCCATGAAACAAACTGAACTTTGTAAGGGAATAATCCGAGAGTTTTGTGCATAATTCTCTTCAGGTTGATAAGCTAATGTTGAGTTCCTACGATCTGTAGCGAATTCTTATTTGTACGAAATGTATGATCGCGAAGACCGTCTCTGCTGTCCACTTATGCCTGTCTAAATAACTTTCTTTACACATTTTCAAAATTTTGCACTGTTTGGCCACACTCACTTAGGAAACAAGTTTTGAATATTTCCCGTCGTTCATCAAGTGTGAAGGTGTTCATTTCAAACCACGAAAATAAGATACTGTGTCGTTGTGAATGTTTGGAGCGGGAAACACTGTCAGTTTCAAAATAACATGATTTCGAGAGAAAACACTAGATAGCCCACCCGTTGTTTTCACGTAAAATGTTTCAATAGTGTTGCATACTAACATATTTCAAATCTCAAATTCGGTACAAAGCTTGAAGGAATGGATTCCAGTTTTCAATACCAAAAATTTATACAATAAAAAATTGAAAAAAAAAAAAAAATAAAAAATTTCAGGGATAATATGGGTTGAAAATTTTACAACAAAATACTTGATTTTCTTAACTATTCATTGCGAAAATGGAAAAATTCTATCTCTACAAAAAATCGCATGTACAAATTTTAAACTATTTTGCCGTTGTAAATCTACTTTGCAATCATTTTGGAAGCATTCAAGTATTTGATAAGGTTTTTGGTGTGATATTTGTCGTATATAGTTTGGTTGGATCTGATACCTCGTAAAAGATAGAAAATTATGTGAGCGACCGCAAAATAACTGGCTTGTTAAACGGAGGATCCTCAAAAACAAATTTCAATTTTAAACCACTACAAGCCGTAGTTTTGCGTAATTCTCATGTAAAAAAGTTATAATTGAGGGCACTTGGCAGAAAGATATAGAGACAATGCGACAACAACTTCATCAACAATATCTCGAACATCATTGCTTGAGTTAATAGAATTTCGGGTGCCCGCATGGGAACAGCACAAAAGAGATTTAAATAAAGGAATGAAAGCATTTTCACTGTAGAAATCTAGGCGAATCTAAAATTTTCTCATTGTGTTAAGTAAATTAATAAAAAAATGTGTAAGTTATCGTTGTGATTTTACAATATAATGTTGAGTGTATATTTGGTAAATATTGTGTGAAAGTATTTTGACATTGATGTAAACTAATAAAGTGCTATTGTTGTTAACTGACTGAGGTTGATCTAACAGAGCCGAATTTAACCCTAGCAAATTTCAATATAGTCTTTTGAGCGGTAGCACAAGCTATGTCTAAAATATATTTTCAATATAATGAGGAAGGAAAAGAATGGCTTTCCTTGCAATGATGTACTAAGCACCAATGATAACACGCAATATTTTGTAGACTGTATCACAGTATTGACATCCTTTAAATTTCAGATCTGTTTTAGATGCATTCACGTGAAGACTATGTATCATAGATACCACCAGAATTCCATAATCACAATAAAAAATGGTGTCAGGCAAAATATCTTTAAGGTAAAATAGACTGATTACTAGTATTAAATTTGGTAAGCCTAAATTTCCTTTTCCGTTCCTATTTAATTTTTAGATTTTTTAATTATAATTATTGTATTTAAAATTTTATATTAGTACCTAGTTAGAAATTTAATTTAACTCAACTATTTCCGAATAACATTACGAAAATTAACTTAGATAATACACGCGAAACTTAAAATTTAGCAGTTGAAACTAACCGTAAACGTTTTATTTCGATTAAAGTCATGTTACAAAATTATGATACACAATAACTCGTTGGCAGACCCTTTAAAATTTTAGTCGTGATTTTATTTTCAAAATTAAAAGACAAAATTCCAAAAGCCTTGCAATCAAATTTAATATATACCTAAATTAAAATATTCATGAGAAAATGTTGGACAGACCAAACAAAATTTAAATATGAGGGTATACAAGCATAATATTCAGGCTACCCATGATTGGGCATATCCAGCACACTGAGTGCTCATTAAAAATAAAAGAAGTTTTCATATAAAATTTGGTGAGGCTAAAAACAGTGAGAATCTCAGTGGGCTGGATACGCCCATTATGTTTCGTGTAATCAATCATCTTCGAGAAAGTGGTTACTCAAAATTTTGGAAAGTATTTATATATAATGAAAATTCAAAATTCATCTCGAAATTTATCGGAGTTTAATTCAAGAAATTTTCAAAAATTTTGTTGAATTACTACGATAACATTATTTTGTAGATACAAAATTGTTGTTTTTAGACTGCGGTCCAATTCGTGATTTATTTTGTGGAGACTAACTTATTTGAAAGTCTACAATAAGCCTCCTGTCAAATAGGCTTATTGGAAACTTGTTAAAATTATTTTGATGAATTACCTGTTTGGGTGCAAACCTCGCATTAAAGTCAAACAAGTTTACAATAAGTCTAGCCGACAGGAGGCTTTTTTGTAGACTTTCAAATAAGTCAGTCTCCACAAAATAAGTCACGAATTGGACTGCAGTCTTAGTCAAAATTCTATTTTTTAAGGTTTCTGTATTACTTTGTATGATTTGAACTACAGTAGCGCTCAAAAGTATTTTGACAAGTATAATTTATTAGATAATACAAAAAATAAAAAAAATATTAAAATTAATCAAATAATTTATTCATAGTAATGATATGTTTACAAATTGGAACACATACTTAAATGTTATGAATTGCTAAACAAAAAGAAAAGTTTGAAAAAAGTTTTAATAATTACGGATCAAAAGTATTTTGACATCTAAAAGAATATATTTTTAATATTTAATACTGATTATTTTCATTACTTCAGGCAGCTTTACAACTGTATCGGCATTGAATCAACTAGCTTTTGCAAACGATCAATGGGGATTCGGCTCTATTCAGCGCATAATACTTCGTATAAAACATCCTTATTTGAATAATTTTTTCATCTTACGCGTCTATTCAGCTCTTCCCAAAGATGCACAATAGAATTTAAATCGATACTTTGGCTTAGCCATTCCAGGAGTTCGATTTTCATAAGTTTCATGAAGTCACTTACATGCTTAGATTTGTGTTTTTGGATCGTTATCTTGTTGGAAATACCAACTAGGTTGCATATTTTCTTTAGTATATGGTAGAATTTGCTTCTTTAATATCTCAGTATATATAGCACGATCCATAGCCTCTTCTATTCTTGCTAAAGATCTAACTTGTTGGCGGGAAAACACCCCAAACTATAATATTACAACCTCAATGTTTTACTGCGAGTGTTTGGTATCGAACATCAAATCTTTTGTTTACAGGACGTCTCACATTCCATCGGAAGACACTAAATTAAATTTGCTTTCATCACCCCACAACAGATTGGACCACTCTGAACTTGTCGATGATCTGTGCCGGTTAGCGAACGTAAGACGCAGCTTTCTGTTCTTTGCAGAAATCAGAGGTTTTTTGGTTGGACGTCTTATGTAATCCGAATTCACTCGTTTTTTATTTGCACGGCCGATTTTCGGACATTAATCATCGATAACTTTTTTATTAAGCTATCTTCCCTGGAAGTAGTTTTTTTCGGAGGCCACTTCGAGGATTATTTTTCCACTTTTAACATAAGCCTTATTCCACGTACTAACAGCTGTCGAGACACGTTAAAACTTCGAGCAAATTCTGATTGCGACGTTCCTCTTTTAAGGCCAGCTCTCACGGCGTTTTTAAAATCATTTGAATATTCTTTAGACTTGGCCATATTAATATAATATCCGACTACTTCTTTATAAAAAACAACTCTTGTTGCTGTGCGACCGATCTCGTAGACAATTTGGAACTGAATAATTCTCAAAAGTAATTTTTGTAAATAAGAAATTTTTACATAAAATTTGAATCTTACAGCCATAAACGACCGTTTTTTTCCTTAATGTGTTTCCATTTTATTTTAGAGGTGCTACTTATTTTATTTTCCATTTTTATTTGATTGTTGTTTTGTTTTTTATTATTTTAAATTGTAATATCTTTTGAACACATGTTTTTTTAATGCTGCCAAAAATTATTTTTAGATTTTTTTAATATACACGTAAAATACACAAACAAGTTCCAACTTGTTCCTAGCAATAGTTGCAGGCACGTCGTAAGTAATAATATGGAAAACCTCGTGTTTATGGGTTCATAGAAACAAGATACCAAATTTGGACTTGTCAAAATACTTTTGAGCGCTACTGTATGTTTTTCGATTTTGGGATCAAGTTACATATACTTTCAAATTTTCGTTTCAAAATAAGTTCCCATAATTTTTTATAAAAAATTGTTTGTCAAATTTTCATAAATTATTGTATCCCTTGAGAATGACGCAATATACCGTCAAATATTCCAGAATTTTAAATTTTATTACTTGGGCACTGAAACAAATATTGAATTTTTTATCCCTGAAATACCCACCAGCATGCAAAACTCGATAATGAGGGTGTTATATTAAAAAAAACACCTAATGGTTTGGATACCTTTCACTTCCACCAAAACTAATTGAGTGTACCAACAGTAATAATACCGTTCATACGATTTCTTTAATTCGGATATACAACGTAAAATATTCGAATGAGGAGGGAACAGTCTAAATAAAAAATAATCGAAACTTTTTTTCGTGTCTTATCTGCAAATTGTAGGCGAACGCAGTTTGTTGAATAAAGAAAAACATTTTTTTTGCGTTTGTTCGTTCGTTCAAAATATTTCCGTTTAGAAAATGATAAGACAGATATTTACTTTGCATTAAAAATTTATATTAATAATATTTCTTGTCTGTGTGTGTGTGTTTGTACTCGCATCTAATATCGTGGAATGGTTTAGGTCCCATAATCTTAATTCTCAAATCGAGTGGCTCACACAAAATAATATGTACAAATGTTCCTTAGGGAAAGAATATTGATTTTCATTTTTTATATTGTAGAAAAAATCGTGTATTATCATAAATTTGTGAGATTATCAATTTTATTGTTTTGACAAGTCCTTTTCCATTTTTATATGAGTTTGTATGTTTATACATATAAAAAAATTTTCATTTCTGTTCTGCACATTTTCCTCGGGCGAATATAATAAATATTATTTGTATATATGGATAAAGGAAAACGAAAATTTTTTCACGAATAGTAACGAAAATTGAATTCTTGTTTTATAAACGTGCATGAGATATTTACCTTTATTTTTTTGTCTTAAATTAGTAGCCTCATATGGTTCTTTATCCGAGATTTCTTCTTTAATTGTTTTTCCGTCTAGCGCCATTTGGAACGTATTTGCTGATGATGGTGCGATGGTGGTGTTGTGTTGTATAAAAATGGCATAAAAAAAAGAAAAACAAGAGATATAATTTATATCGTTAATAATCATTTGAGAAAATATTTGAGTACTTTTTTACTGTTATTGTTTTTGCTATATTTTAACCGGGTGATAACAAAATTTATGTGTGTATATAAGGGATCTTCACCTATACACGTATAATCGGTGGACGACGAAATTTAATTTGAGTTTGTACGAAACATTGCTTCATCATTGGTATCGGTGCGGAAAACAGTGAAAACTGGATGGGTGGGTGTATGGGCGTGAGAATTTTGTAGACTGTTAAGGTTTTTTAGTTTTAAATGTATAACACGATTATCGTTGGAATAGATGATTAAACACGCGATTCGGGATATTTTTGTTGTGTTGTTACGGTTTTCGAGGTTTTTTTTATTATTTTTTATATAGCAACGGAGCTAAATTTTTGCATGTAGTTGCATGTAGGGTATGCGTTTATTGTGCACCTATTACATATCAGTCAGGAGCGTGCAAATTATTATTGATTATTTTTCGCATTTGTAACACATGCCCCTATTTTTTAAACTTGTAACTGGAATACTTCATAAAGATAATATTACATAAATTAAATATTCACCTTTATATTCATCTCAAATGAACATGATCTAAACCCTCCTAAATTGCATATCTCACATAAATGTTTTTCAGCAGCATGTAAAGTTGTTAAAATTCTCGAGTACGTATGATTATTATTTTCCTAGAGGCGTTTTAATTGCTGTAAATAAAGAAAAAAAAATCTTAGATAAACAAAAAGGTTAGATGGATTCAGTCAAGCAAAATTAATTAATCAAAAGTTTTACTTGAATCATAATAACATACATATGAGAATTTTTCTCCTAACTAAAATGTTTTTCACTCAAAATATGTGTAGCTATATGTTGTAAAAAATCACAAACTTCACATTATAATTATACTCGTTCGTACACAAGCTAATATATGGATGGGTTATACATGAATATTAATTTTTGGGCTAACTTCTTCTTGGTTGTTGGCGGTTTTGAATTAAATTTTATATGATCGCTATAAACCATCAACCACCCTTCATATATCATAAATTATTTTTTGTATGAGTATGAGCCGAATGACACATTTTTCGGGAATTATATCTGTAGTCGTGGTTTTCGGGCAAGAGAGTGAGTTGAAAAAATATTTTTTAGTTTTATGGATACGGTGAACTGTGCGGTTTATAAAGCTTTTCCGTTTTCATTGTTCTTTTGCACCAGATTTATGTTTTCTCACCATAAAATATAAGAAAAATTTTTGAATGTCAAGATTTTTGTGAAATTTATGTAAGGTTGAATTGACTCATTTCTATGAGTATAATTTACATTCTACCAATTTCCAATGTTTGTAAATACATGAAAACACCTGACCATATTTTGTTAGTTTAGGTTGACAATACTAATCATTGTCTGTTTTCTTTATATACAATATATACGTATGTACATATTTAAAGGGTCCGACATATAAAATAAAATAATTTAACAACTGTCTCACAGAATCTATATATGACAATAACAACTGGTTTACATGACTAATTATTTGAACAGTTGATGTAAACTGTGTACAGTTGGTTTGTAAAGTGTTACACAAAAACGAACAATTTCATAACATTTTGCTTATTAATGAAACTGTTATTTAAGAACCAACCCTTGTGACTCTGTGACCTAAAATTTCCAATTTCAGATTAAGAAATTTTATGGAAACTCCAAAAATATTATTTGTCGTAGTTTTAGGAAGTTAAATCAATTACGAAATAAAATGTAGGAACATTGCAAAAAGATAAGTGAATGCGGTTAATCTCAACTACCTATAAGCAAAAAATTTGGTTTTAATAATTTTGTTCAAATGTGACTTTCTGGATCTCAGTGTGCCTTATCCAGCAGAGCTGGTAGCTAGCTTTCTGGAATTCAATGGACTAAATCATGCATTAATCCAAAATAAAAAAACTATTACTGTAACCCCTTTCATGCGGCCATATATGGAATATAAATATTTTACAGTTACAAAAAAATAAAATTCCTAGCACTCTCACTTCCCAGTTTAAATTAGCTACAGGCGCGTCAGAATTTATGACTTCGAATATTTTGTTGAATAATTAAAAATTTGGAAACAAATTTACGTAACTAGAAGCCGACTGATCATTAATTTCACATCATTTGGTATTTTTACTTTGGCATCCCTTACAATTTGTAGCGCCTGTTTATTGCCTTTCTTTTATTCAGGTTGCTCGCTACAATCGGTTAGGATTGCGTAATAAAAACCATACGACTGCCTTGATTATTAGGTTAATAGGTTAAAGATTCGACAGTTTAACCTTAGCTTGGGCAGGATTTACAAATGTAAATATTTTAATTTTCATTTTTGAATAAAATCTACGTTATTGATTTTATTTTGAGAAGCTTCCTGCTCAGTGGCTGATTTTTTGAGGTTCATCCAAAAACGTCAGAAAAAAAATAAAGCGCTTTCGAACACTTTTCCAGCACTTTTTTAAAATTTTATACGATAATGGGCAGGGATTTACATTTGTAAATATTTTTTTTCATGTGTTTTATATGAGAAGAATAATTTTTTCTCGCTAGTTTCAATTCTTAGAACAAAAGACATTGACATCAATTCTGAAAACTATATACATATATTACAAGCTGGCAAAATATTAAGATTTTGACAAATAAAAAAAAATTGGTATTCCAAATAGTTCATAATTTTTTTTTTATTGTAATATTTACATAAAAGTTTATTTTAGATGGCAATTTGCACATTTTTATTATTGTTAGGCTATACTTCACACAGACCGGTTTTTGGCCAACCTCGCAAAGTTTTCTTTTCTTTTCCTCGTGATAGCACATGAAACATAATCCTTTCAAGTTGCCACGATCATCGTGATCTGGTACAAACTTCTCTGTAGAAATAATAACGCTTTCTACCTTGCGACCCGAACATACGTTCTATGGCCGATTTAGTTAGGAAATATGATCTTATTCTACGAAATTTGGATCGTTTTTCTATTAGTGGGTGGCACAAATGCACTTCTAGAGCTTGTAAAACTCTCGCCGCCGATCTGGAAAAAATAAAAAACATTTAGTATTGAACATAAACGAAAATTAAAGGACTATAATTTCTTACTTGTTTTTGATGTTAAATGTGATGGAATGTTTTCCACATAAATTATATAGGCTGCAAGAGCTGCCACGTCTAGTATGTTATAAAACAGAGCCAATGGCCACCGACAAGGAATGACCTGTGCTGGCTTTCGGAAGTGAAAGCTGGACCATGACCTCTACCGATTGTAGATTATTATCTACCTAATAATAATATCTTAAGTAGCGAACAACGAATATCGGATTCGTTTGAACCACGAAATAAAGCAACTCCTTGGAGGCAGCGATATCATCAACTTCATCAAATCCAATTGAGAGAGATAGCTCGGCCACGTTACAAGGTACTCACAACAACGGATGATCAATAAAGTGTTTCACGAACAACCAGCCGGAGTGCGTCGTAGGGAAAACCCCGACTACGCTGGCGTGACGACGTCGAACACGATCTACATACACTAGGATGTCGAAACTGGAGGACGAGAGCGATGGACCAAGACAGATGGTGTACCATAGTGCGGGCGGTAAAATCCCTTCATGGGATATGAAGCTAGAGAGAGGGAGAATGGCCACCGATTTGTTTTTCTTTTTGTTGTGTATTGTCCCAGCATTTTATCATCGTATCTATGCCACCTTTCTTGCTATTGTAAAATAAAATAATTTCGGGATTATTTTTAGCATTTGAAATTTTGTCATCAAAATGCATTGTTGAAAGTAGCACCACAGACTTATTTTTTTTCGGCACATACGAACAAATAGTAGTTTTCTCACCGAATCCAAAAATTGAAGATAATACTTCCCGACGGGGGGATGGTTTAAATTCAGCTGGTAAATATGGTTTATTCTTTTTGAGGGTTCCTACAATCGATAATTTTTCAGTTTCGCAAAGTGTCTGTTAAAGAAACGGATGTAAAGAAATTGCCCGTTGTAATGTTTCTCCCAGTATTTTTATAATGTTGTACGAGATCCAAAACTACGCCCTCCCCTTGATTTAGATCTTTCCTATTTTTCATGCCCACCACACTTCGATGCCATACTTCGATGCCGGTTTTGATGATATGTGTTGAGTAAATCTGATTCTGCGTCTGAATGGAAATAACTGCTCGTCGACGATGGTTTATAATTTTGACGAAGATTTTCCACTAGCATTTGGAAAATTTCAGTTATTGGTGCTACCTTGTCGGTAGCAATTCTTGTAGCCCTTGTATTTTGTTGATCTAAGCTAATAAATCTGGTAATATTTCTAAATCGTTTCGTTGACATTGTGGCTCTATATAGTGGGTAAGCATTCTTTCTCTCAAACAAATCTAAACGGTATAAAATTGGAAAAAATCCATATTTTGTTTTTCTGAGGTTCTATTTCTGTCCCGTCTATTTCTAAATTCGACTCTTCTTCGTTGGATTATATTAAAAAATATAATATTAAAAAATATAAAGCCAAAACTCCTTCAAGTTTTTTGTTGATATTTTTTGATTTTGAGGCAACACAAAATATCAAAGTCAAAAATGAAACATATATTCACGAAACTAATTTATGCGTGGCTGAATTAATGTGTCATAAGTGCTTCATGATTCCTGATTGGAAATATAAATATGTCTTGTGCAAACAAAGGTTACACATATTCGAAAATAGTGAAACTGTTAATTGTGTGCAGAAATTTGTTGACTTCTGTGAAATTTATAGGTCATATGCCGCTAAAGTGTATTGTATTGCACATAATTTTAGGGGGTATGATGGCCATTTCTTACTAAAAGAATTGGTAACAAGAAATAAATCAATTATACCAATAATAGGGGGGATGAAAATATTAAAAGTAACATACGACGAAAGAATAATTTTCATAGATTCGTTAAACTTTTTGCCAATGGCACTAGCAAATTTTACAAAAACTTTTGGCTTAGATATAGAGCTAACGGAAGGTTGGTATCCACATTTTTTTAATCCAAAAGAAAATTACAATTATGTAGGTGCAATACCAGAAAAAAAAATATTTTAGCATGGCTAACATGAGTTTGTCCGAGAGAGAAGCCTTTGATATTTGGTATCAACAAAAATCTGACAATAATTACGTCTTTAATAACAAAAATGAATTAATGACATACTGTATAAAAGATGTTATGCTTCTGCGTCGTGGATGCATAAAGTTTATGCAAGATTTCCAAGCCGCAACAAATATTAACCCTTTTCTCGAAGCTTTTACACTCGCACATGCCGTTATGAAAGCTTTTCATAACGGCTTTTTGCGCGGAACAAGATAATTTCACAAGAATTTGTGATGATAACAGTAGCGAAAGATTACTAACTGGTACCTGGGTGCTAGACGAAGTAAAGCTGGCAGTTTCAACAGGTTATGTAATTTTTGAAATCATTGAAGTTTGGAATTACCAAACAGTGCAATATAACCCTGTTGATAAAGTAGGCGGTATTTTTACAGATTTTATGAATACATTTTTGAAACTTAAACAAGAAGCTAGCGGTTGGCCCAGTACCTGTATATCTGAACAACAAAAACGTGACTATGTACATTCAGTTTTTGAACATGAAGGAATTTCCTTTAAATTTACTTTATCAATTATGGATAATCCATCGTTACGAAACCTAGCGAAATTGTATGCCAATTTGCTTTGGGGAAAATGTATACAAAGAGATGATCGCAATCAGACATCTGTGGTGAACAGTGAACTTGAATTTTACAATTTGGTGTGTTCTCCAGGAGTTCAACCAATTGATATATTACCAGTAGGTGATAACGTGTTATGGATTAGTTGGAAGTATATAGATGAAGAATTCATTGAACCTGTAAAGCATGTGTCATTACCTATTGGTGCTTACACCACAACCAATGCTCGAATCAAATTATATTCGGTAATTGAACAAGTGGGTAAAAATATATTGTATTGTGACACTGATTCAATAATTTATATAGAAAAGCCCGGTGAGGAAAATATTTTACAAACAGGCAACTTAAACGATGAAACAGCAGTCTATGGAGATGGTGCTTATATTACAGAATTTGTTAGTATAGGACCTAAAAGTTATGCATACTAGATCCTTTGTCCTACCACGAATTTAATATTTGAAGTTGCCAAATGTAAAGGTATAACTTTAAATGTTGCAAACAAACAAATTTTAAATTTTTCAACACTGAAAAGTTTAGTTACATATAGTACTCATGAAGGTTTCAGAACGGTATTTGACAAAAAAAAATTAAAAGACGTAAGGTTTTCCAAATTATTTCAGAGCCAGAATCTAAGAAATTTAGCTTTACATTTGACAAAAGAGTATGTGTTGAAGATAATTTTTCACTGCCTATCGGTTTTAAAAATTAAATTGTATTCTTGTTAAAAATATTAATTATATATAATTTATAGATTACGTAAACCTATGTAAAATTTAATAATTAAGTTTGTAAGATTACTAATAAAAATTTATGATATAATCTATAAAACAAAGTCGGTTAAGTTACACCATTTATAACTGAAGAACGGCTGGACCGATTTTTATGATCTTTGTTTTGTTGGATTTGACTCCATTCCGAATAGCATAATAACTATTAAAACATTGGAAAAATTCACCAAAAAAAAAGTTATCAAGAAAATTCATTTTCTCATATATTTAGTACATTTTTTTTTTATTTTGTTCGTCTCAATACAGTGGTGATTTAGGAAAAAAGAAAAGTCGGAAAAACTCAAAAGGGAAGCCCCAAAAATCTAATAAAAAAAACCTTTTTTTATATGAATTTTGTAGGTGTAGTTTGTATGTGACGAGTGGTGCAGTGGTTAAAGCTTCGGCGCTTGGACCGCAAGGTACTGGATACGAATCCGACTGGAGGCTGCATGCATATTTCTATTTTATTTTTTATCCAATTTTTTTTATTTTATCTACTTAGCTATATAATTCTTGATGGAAATGTAGGATTATTTTTCTTCGATGCACCCAGTGGAACTGGGAAGGCATTCCTCATATCATTGATTTTGGCCACTGTTCGTGCGAGATCCAATATTGCTGTAGCAGTTGCTCAGCGTTGAAATTGTCGTTAGACCTTCAATCGGCTGAAAACCCGACTTGCAACATTGCGAAACATTCAGCAATGGCGAAAGTTTTGGTAGCAAGTAAAATCATCATCGATTATGAATGTACAATGGCGCACAAATGCGCATTTGAAGCATTCAATCGAACTATGAAAGATCTACGCAATGACTCAAGATGTTTTGGAGGCGCAATGATTTAACTGTCCGGCAATTTCCGTCAAAAAATACTAGTGATTCCAAGATTGACCGCTGTCGATGAAATAAACGCTTGCTTCAAATCATCGACTCAGCGTGGCGCTATGTGATGAAACTTCAGCTGGCGACAAACATGCGAGTTGCATTGTTAAACCAGAGACAACTTAACAGAGATATTTCATTCTATGTAAACGTAAAAATTTAAACTGCGAGTTCATTACGTATACGCAGTTTAACGAAAAATGACAGATACAACGATGACATTGGAATTGTCAGAAATATATTTTGTTTTCATTTTTTAGCTCGAACGAAAAATTTAATTTGATTGTCTGTGGTTAAACGATCCATCTGCCGAAGATTTCTCCAAGCAATTGCTGACTATCGGTAATGGCCGTGTTCCGGTCGACGAATCGAACAGATTGATTTCGTTACCTCAGAACTTTTGCAATTTTGTCTCAACGAAGGACGAGCTCATCAACAAAGTGTTCCCGAACAATATTACTAACCACAAAAATTACAATTGGGTGAGTGAACGAGTAATTCTTGCGGCAAAGAACAAAAATGGGGATCACTTAAATTTCACAATTCAAAATCTAATCGTCGGTCCACTTCATTCCTTCAAATCTATCGACTGTGTGACAAACATAGACGAATCAACCAACTGTCCAACTGAATTTTTAAACTCATTGGATCTGGCTGGCTTGCCACCGCACAATTTACAACTGAAAGTTGGTGTGTTGTTGGTAATCATCATGCTACGAAACCTGAATCAACCAAAACTATATAACGGAACGCGTTTTATTTTGAGAAATCTCAAGGAAAGTTCAAAGGTGGGGAAGTTCTCATTCCGAGAATTCTGATGATCCCAACCGATATGCCATTCGAGTTTAAACGAATTCAATTTCCGATTCGTCTTGCATTCGCCATGACGATCAACAAATCCCAAGGCCCATCCTTGAGTGTTTGTGGCCTGAATCTAGAAAATGAATGTTTCTCTCACGGCCAATTGTACATAGCATGTTCACGTGTCGGCAAACCATGCGCTTTGTTCGTTCTCGCACCTGACAATAAAACAAAAAATGTTGTATATCACAAGATGTTTTACTGAAGGGAATCGACCCTATTGCAACCTACTCAAGAAATAGTTTAAAAGGAAGTAGTGCAACAATGCTACGCGAATCATTTCGAATCAATTCAATAAAACGAACGCCTTGCTGCCACGTGAATTACATTCATTTCAATGTAATTAAAATATATTTCATTTTGATTGAATTTAATTAATTTGGAGTATTCATTTTATTCGCCCTGGAGGTCTCGGGTTCAATTCCCGGTAGTGACAAGGAAAAAATTGCCCGGCTGGTTTAGGATCAATGCATTAATCACTCATTAGTCATTACCCGAAATGAAAATATGATTAGTAAACCTCATTTAAGGCGGCCAAATCTCTTGATGGGATATAGTGCCAGAGAGAGAGAGAGAAATTCATTTAATCTTAATAAAAAAACTCATTTTAATTAAGCTATAATAACTTTAAACAACATTTATTGATTTTGAGGCGGTACGAAGTTCGCCGGGTCAGCTAGTATATATATATATATATATATATATATATATATATATATATATATATATATATATATATATATATATATATATATATATATATATATATATATATATATATATATATATATATATATATATATATATATATATATATATATATATATATATATATATATATATATGGGGAATTCTTTTTCAAACCGGCCACCCCTCTGCCCATTTCAATTTTGGAGGAAAAAATTTTTTGAGCACACGAAAAAATACAGCAAGAAGTCTAGTTTTTGATACCGTTAAGTGTTTCAAAAAGAAAACAAATTCTAACCTCAAAAAAACTGTTTAAAGTGGGGTATCTCGAAATAAAAAGCCATTTTTTAGACAAAAATGTTCGAAAAAATTATAATTTCTCAATAATTTTGACCAAATTACTCATTAAAAGTATTTTGGGGATCGCTGAACCAGAATCTGGTATCAGAATCTAAATTCAAAATGGCGGATGCAAGGTGGCGGACCTTAATTTCAAATTCCAGATTGCGTTTCCAAAATGGTGGACAAATATTTTCTCATAATCATTTCCCGAAATGATGTCGGAAAATGTAGAAACTGATATCGGATTCTTGTTCAGCGATCCCCAAAATACTTTTAGTGAGTAATTTGGTCAAAATTATTGAGGAATTATAATTTTTTCGAACATTTTTGTCTAAAAAATAGCTTTTTATTTCGAGATACCCCACTTTAAACAGTTTTTTTGAGGTTAGAATTTGTTTTCTTTTTAAAACACCTAACGGTATCAAAAACTAGACTTCTTGACGAATTTTTTCGTGTGCTCAAAAATTTTTTCCCTCCAAAATTGAAATGGGCAGAGGGGGTGGCCGGTTTGAAAAAGAATTCCCCATATATATATATATATATATATATATATATATATATATATATATATATATATATATATATATATTTTATAATCAAAGATGTCTTTTTCTTGAATTATTAAATGACTAATTGTACTTTCCTCACAACAAAATAAAAATTCATCTGTTCAAACGATATTATTTAATTTTATTGCACTATAGTATATCAAACCGTTCCAAGCAAAAATAACATTATTACACTATCTCTCAAGTGATCTCTCTCATTTTCTTACAAAATTTTATTATTATTTGTACCTCTGCAAGATGACAGCACATACATGTCGCAACAAAATTAAATGACGTCACATACACACCACATCATAATTAAATTTCCACAGCTGGACTTTATATCAAACCGGGCCCCAAACACAAATGCTATATATGTACACTCCTCTCATATTTCTATATTCTTATAAAAATTATTTTTATTTCTCCGTCTACTTACTATATACGAACGAATATAATTTCTCACAATCATAATTGTAATAATAAAATTCGCTAGAACTTTATAGACACACCGATTGACTATATATATAAGAAAATTATCGTATATTAGCATACAACCAAAACTAGTCAAAGAAGAAATGTCGAAATTAACGATGTGCTGCTGGAACGCTCAAGTAAATTAAACCGTAAGTACTTATGCCATATACTGCAAATAAATTCATATTGTATCAACTCTCATAACCTACTACACATATTAAACCATATACAATAAACTACTCATGATGTGATGATGATGATCTTGCATATACTCGCGCGCACCCAAATTTATATTATTTATCAAAAATTTATTACGTCATGCATAATTACAACGTCACACACACGTCACAAAAACTGCCTACGTCATCACCATATACGTCACAACACGTACAATTTCCACATCTGGCATTAGTACTATACCGGGCCTATACTACTACCAGTTCATCATATTGTTCTTCGTGCTCGTTATCTACCAACTGTTCCGCCTCATCGGTCTTCTGAATCGATGGCATTTAAGACCCTAGAATAATAAGCGTTCCGCTCTTCATAGCTAAGTCTAGAAATTTAAATGAAAATATTTGATGATATTTATTAGTGTTTCATCTCAAGATACTACTTGTTTGTTAGTTTTTATATAACATCAACTACTCACCTAGCCAATTGACGAAGATAAAAAATTGAAACCACTCATGTTTTATTGGTTTAATAGAAATATTCTATTTTGTAATTAACACACATCTAATTTACACAAAAGACACCGCTAAACTAAATTATAAACTCTTGATATGATTTTTAAAAATATCGATTTCGGATATATTCCTTCTTCAGTTTTTTAAAAAATAACTATTACATTTCTTAATTTTACGGTGGGCTTATTTATATACTATGGTTACTCTACATTTTGGCTCCTCCTTTCTGTGTTTTTTATTATTAGGTCCTAAATTCGTTCCTTTCGGGAAAACTTGTACCTGTTTGTGCGATGTAAAATGTTGGACATTCGCCTCATGTTAGTTTGTATACTCCTGCGTCTATTTTTTGGGCTGTTTCTTTAAATTTGAGTTTCTGTTCTAATTTGTTACTGTTTTTGTAGGCGTTCATGTACCCGAATTTTTTGAGTCTTTCAAAAGAGTGAGTCACATGACAGTGAGTCATTTTATTGTATTTTACTACTCTTATTGGTATACTTTCTTTATCTATTTTTGGCAATCCTTTTATTCTGAGTGCTGCCAATAATAATTGAAAAAGAAATAATTACTGTTAGTAAAAACAGTGTGTACCTAAAAACACAAAATACTGCATTTTAATTAAAAACAGAATAATTATAAATAATTTTCCATGCGAAATACAAAGGAATGTAAATCCTGCCCATAATAGGCATAAAAATTTGCTGCTCATGCTAAGGTTAAACAATGTTGAAATATAGAACAAGTTGGCGCCGTTCATATCCTGAATGATGCGATTCGTAGCAGGTCGTTAAATAAATACAATCGAAATAAATACAAATTACAGTTCCTCAGTGTTGGAGCACAGAATTTTTCAAGATATTAGAAAAACAAAAATTGAACTACACAATTTGAGATCTAAATTGAGTGAAGAGCTTACCAGTGAATATCTTGTAAGAAAAATGTTCAAAGTTTATTTTTATAGTCATTAATCAAAAATATTTTGACGGTAGCACATTTTTCACTCGTGTATAGGCAAAATGCATAATCATATTTTTCAGTAAAGAGCACATGGGGCCAGAATACATAAAATGCACTTAAAAATTTTCCATGTGAAATTATAAGCAGTGTCACAGTTTCAGTATAAATTCAGACATCGTTAAGCTATCTATATATGCAATGCGATGCACTGTACTGCTATAACGTTATTTATGTATTTGGCTGTATATAAAAATAGTAATAATAATAATTATAGCGGTATAGTAAATAATTTTATTATTATTATTACCTAGTATTTTTTGTTGTTTATTTTAAAATAATGTTACCATAAAAGTAAAACTAAAACAAATTTCCCATGAGCATATACCAACCAACCGGCAACCGCCAATTAAATTATAGATCGTAAACCAATAAACAACAAAACAAAAAATTTAACAACAAAATACGACAAGAAAATTATTTTTAATAATTAATTATTTATATTCTTAGTGAAATTATATTTTCCTGTTTTTGATATGTAGCCGCATACGTCATTTGAAAACTCAAACAGAAATTAATCAAACAAAAAAATCAAAATTCGAGCTGTACACGAGCACAACTGTCCAAATAGAAATTAATATTTTATGAATTGAATTAATATTGTATGCATGTCATTAGTCCGATATAGAAAAATCCTTTTTCCCTAATTGTATATGTATATGTATGTGGCGAAGAGATTTGGGAAAATTATTATCTACAATTCTTAATTACGATTAAATCGTAATCCTTGTTTGTCCTCACTCCGGGCTTTTCGGTGTTTAGTTTTTTTAATTCATGAAAATTATATGCTCGGAATGTTATGTTTAGCTCTGCTCGTACATGTTCTATGTATAGTGTACAGTAGACAACAACTTTTTTTTTTTAAAATATGATCTATATAGTAACGATATATAAAATAATACATATTCGTGTGTAAGTGTGTGTGAGTGTGTAAATACATTTTTATACAATCGAGTCGAATAACTAGGAATAGAAGTGTGAGAGGTGGGAAACCAATTTCACAGATTGTGTGAGATATGGGTTTAATGGAAAATTGAGGGTAATTGTGGGAAATACGAATATAATTTGTGGTGATTATAAAGCGGGCGTCGCATCGGGGTATGATGTTGTTGGGAAAGGTATTAAATGTCGCCAGTATGTGTGTCTGGTTTTGAAACCTTCTATAACTCTCACCCCGTTTATCATTAAATTTTGGTAACTGTGTGGGACGAATATGAACTGTAATTTTGAATAATTTTTAAAGGACATCGGTAAAACTTAAATTTAGCACTCTGCTAAAGACACGCAAAACCAATACTTTATCCAAAATATCTTTCGCATTTAATTCTCATCTCTGCTATATCGTGTGTGGGTATAGCTGTGTAAATGCACAAAAGAAAATAGAAAAATGAATGTATGCGCATGCTTTAGATTTTCATGTTTCTGTAGTTGTTGTTCGTAATGTGAAATACCACAAGTGTACAGCAATAAGTTTTGAAAGGAAACATCTGTGTGATGTTAGAGATGAGGTTTATTTTATATAGATGTGGCCCCTTTTCATAATTTCCTTTTTTTATTATTATTTTGCACGTTTTTGTTTTATTTTTTTTTTGTTTTTGTTTAAACAATGAATTATATAATTTTTTTTTTAAATAAAGTGTTTTTAGTTTGTAATAAACTTTAAAATCTGAAAATTTGTTCCATAGCATAATTTATTGTTGGCATACACCGGGGCGATAGAACCGATATTTTTAAGGTAATTATTAACCACCGATTGGTCAAACACGTATTGTGTTGTTATGGAGAAAAGTATAACATGTTTTGGAAGGTCTTGGGTATATCCGTGGTGTGGGATGAAATAAATCTGTAGCCAAAATTATGTATATAAGTATGGCAATATATTACAAATGTGACATTTTATTTTATATATTCTAACCATATACATATATCCATATATTTTTAACCCATTTAGTAGAAAGAATTTTACTTTTCGTTGATTACGAGACATGCGGATATTAGGGCATCCCATACAAATAATGAGACCCTGGATATCATATACATACATGAACTGCTCACCTACCTTAAATTTTATCAATACATTATCTAGATATACCTTTTGTTTTGAATTCTAATCTCGAAATGTCAGAAAAACAAAAATGTTCATTGACAAGTGTGTGTGTGTGTGTGTGTGTGTGTGTGTCTAAAGTGTGTGTACGCTTGTGTATAACAAATGCATGAACATATGTGTAAACAGAACATAATATGGAAAATTATTATTAAACATTTCAGCTTTTTTGAATGACGACACACATGAAAATGACATATTTTATCCATATGATATATACATATGTATGTAGTTATGTACATCTCGTATCTATCGCACAACCAACTAATCCAGCTGTTTTGTATAAATCAAATTTTAATTATAGCTAGATATTTTTGAATGTACTCAATGTATTTGTAACTATATGCTTATCGTTGTGTTGAAGATGAATGGTGAATTTGACTGAATTTAAGCCATGCTATTATAGCGATTATAAATACTTAAATCAGATTGGAAGATACGATCTGGGTTCCATAGAGTGCTAATATTTGGTTGCTCTAGTGAAGTTCAAAGCTATGACGACTGTGGTTACTGTGATTAATAATGTCTGTCGGACAGAACAAATCTATTTTAAGGCAAATACACTATTCGAAATTGGTTTTGTTCAGAAAGTTTCGCTTTGAACAGCTACAATTAGGTAGTAGTAGGAAAAATAGTCATCGAGACATTTTTACACATCTTCAACTTTCGTGAATCACTGGTCTTTCAAATATGATGATATCGATCTGAATAAGTAGTACTCAGAGAGAGTCACGTCTGGAGAATACGCCGTTGATTTTGCTGTATGTGTTAGCGAGCGTTGTCATGAAGCAATCTCACCTTCCGCCTTCCTTGACTCGTAAATAGTCTTTTTTCCTTCAGAGCCTCACAGTTTGATCTATTGGACATTATAACGTTCAGCTGTATAGTAAATGACTCCTTTCCAGTGTCTGTTTTTTTTTTCTTCGGTCAGTTTATGAGAATCACATTTTCCTATCTTCTGTATTTTTCATCCGGGTGTAGATCGTCCTCAAGACTAAAATTGCCATCAAGAAATCTTGCAAACCACTTTTTATTATTGAATGTCTCACAGAATGTTCACTCAAAGTCGAATTAACCAATTCCATAGCCTGAGTAACATTTCTTTCCATTGGAAAACGGAAGAGAATATAATGATGTAAGTGTTGCTTATCTTAAAAATCTCTTAATCTCTTAAAATTGATGTCCACGGAACGGCAGCTTGTAAATGACTGAACCTTATGCCATAAAAAAGCAATGACTAAGCTACATATTTACAAAATGGCGAACAATTTGGATTCGTTCAAATATATTTTAATGCAACCAATTTCAGAGTTTCTACTTGCACAATACTTGTTTCTCGACAATTTTGCACAGCGATTTTTCAAAAGTTCTATGTGTGTGTAGTGTTGTCTGTGGTTTCGTGCAAAATAAAATTTTGTGGTCTCCCTACAGCGCAGACAGACCGGTTGATCGGGCGGAACATCAATTTTGAAATCCTAGTGATTTTTTCCGAAACCGGTGGTTTTGATCCGGTGGAAAGTGATAGTTTCCACAGGGGTTATTTCGTTTTTAGCAAATTTTTTGAAACGTCTAGCATTAATGAGAAAAATGACTACGGACACAAAGATTCTAAATTTTAATTGTAATAAAATTTTTCAAAACATTTTGCCACAATTATATTATCTGATAAAACTTTTATTTCATCATAATCAGAACTCAACTTTATACGTAATTTCTTCCCATCACTTGCCGTATCCCAGTGAACAGGGGGAAGATCAGTGTACTGAAAGTGGCAGCTTCCGTAAGAGCTTTTAGATTTTTGCAACTATGTTAAAAATTATAGCACTTTAAAAGATTCTTATACATTTAATTTCTACGAGAATGGACGACGATGTCCTCCGTGTGTTTAATGTATATGGTGAAAATATTACAAGTGCTTAAGGAGAAATTTTGTTTAAAAAACCGGTTTTCAGCAAGAGTGGTTCTTGTTGTTTTTCTGAACGGAAATGACGATTTTTGAGAAAGTCGGGTGTCAGTCATATACCATCTTATATCTTGCACATGCAATTAGAGTGAAATAAGCTATTTTGACCGGAAATATTGCAAATAGTTGGGGCCTAGAATGAATAATTTGTTAACCTTAAGAAGAAATCAGATGGGTATCCATGGACATTATAATATGAGGATCATTGTTCTAACGAGCCAATATTTATTACGAACATGTTGGCACAATTTTTCAAACTTACTTTTTTCCCAGTAATTTTAAGCCTAACGTGAATTATTTTAAAAATTTGAAATGTTGCATTCAGACTTTCCTGATATCCATTGACTTCGATTCTAACACCGTTTTTAGAAAAATCAACAATCTGATTGACGATTTATCGTGCGGCCATGCAGTTTGCCGACAGTTGTTGTAAAATGATGTGCTGACCATTTGGTACAACCACTTAGAGCACTCTTTAAAAAAGCCTCATTTGGAATTTTTCCCAATATGTGAAAAGATTCATTCGTAATTTTTGTTCATTAGAAAGGCTACAAGAATGATATACTAACTATAGGACGATTGCGAAGTTGTCCTGAATTCCCGAGGTTCTCCCTGTTTATGGTAAACGTGTTCACTGCAGATCTCTGAGCACGGGTTTTAAGAGGTTGGGAAAAGAGGTAGATGTCGCCACAACAGATTTCAGAAAAGCCTTCGATAGGGTTCGTACGGCATCATTATGCTCAAACTTAAAACCATTGGCTTTCCAGCAGATTTCTTATTTTAGGGGAGTCTTACATAAAAAAATCGTACACGTGCTCCTTTTATCACATCTTCTGGAATACCGTTATCTCGTTATTAAAAACTCAGTTGTCTTATAAAAATATGTTAACAAACAATGACACCGATCTAAATGTCAAACGAATAAATTATTATCGGTCGCCGTGTGAGGGTAAGCGCGACGGCATATCGGTAATATGATTAGCAGAGCAAACTCTGCTACCTTAGTTCGACCTCTGCCCGAATATGTCAGTCTGGTATGGCCTCCATACCACATTATCAGACTCCTTCGCTTTGCTCTATGTGGTCTACTCTTGGTTGTTTGAAGCTTGTCAATGTCTTTGCCCTTACTAAGCATCGCATTGTTGCAGATATTATATTTATACATCAATTGCTGTCGGGCAGCATCGAGTCCTGATTCCTACTCGAACGAATAAGTTTCAATTTAACTCTGCGTGCGTTTAGAACGGTGCCTTCATTTAGAACTGGTCCTCACAGAACTCCACGACCGGAATGAGCCCATTACTATAATGTTGCGTGAAGCAGACACTCGAAGAAATTGGTTATTAATGTAAAGGTATTTTCAATTGACAAAATCAACTCAAAATGTCTTTTGTTTAGTTATTGTTATTTTAACCAGTCTTCGTCTTTTGATACCAGTCGGTATCAAAATACTACCTAGTCGTTGTATACACATAGTCTCATACGAGTCCGGTATTTTAATGATTTTCTATGTATGTGTAAAAATATTACCTTTTCAAGAAAAATATGTCCTTGAGATTTTTTTTATTTCATTTTTGTTTTCTTAGTGATGGAGCTAGAGAAATCAAAAATTTTTTTATCTAGAAATGGGTTCCCGAGAAAGCCGGTTTTGTAGGTAAAGGAGAAAAAACGCAGAATTGAGAGGATTTAAAATATTTTGTGGTTTAAACGTAAATCGAAATTTCATTAAACGAATTTTTAGTATATTCTTGAGTATTTGGTTCAAATCTTAACTAAGACAAGTAACAAAAATCGGAGAAGATTAACTACTGAAGAACAAAAATAAAATGCGTAAATCGATTTTTGTTTTCGTAAATCGAAACTTTTCGTAAAACGAGTTGATTTCGTAAAGCGGAGGATGGGTGAAATGAGACACTGCGCTTACTACTAATATCGCTATAATATTTTATCATCTTACAGTACCGTACGAAAGTAATTTGCAGATCGACAAGCGATTTTCCTGGAAAAAAATTCATAAAACCCAAAGATGGTTCAATGGTTACTTGACATTACATCGAGGATATATAAATCAATACTTTTATTTATTTATACGCTAAATTATGTATCATACCTGATTGAGGTTAACCCCAATTTATGACGAATATAATTACCCAATACATATAGTAATTTATGACCATAATATATACAAATATGACCATCAATTAAGGCAAAAGACAAATTCTATATTCATATATTTTGATTACGGTTCAATCAATCATCTTTCTTTCGTATACTTTTCCAATTTTCATTTTTTTTTTTTAAATTAAAATCATATACATATTTATTTATATAAATATTACTGTATAGAAACGTACAGTAGAGAAAAACCTAAACGAAATATGAAAATTTCCATTTTTCCTCTTGAGTTTTTATTAGTGTTACAGATTTTTATTATACGAGTACATTCCTTATTTTGTTGTTGGTGCTTAGAAGGTATCAGGTGGAAATTATGATACAATAAAAATAAGATGTCGAATTTAGAAATATATATGTGCACCCTCGCAGAATCGTATTGTATTCTAAGTAGTTGAAAAACAATCTCCAGATTTTTCGGTTTTATAATTCTAATTCTACCCATTTATAAAACTTGTCGTGACTATAAGAAAGTCTAGTATTAACTGATTTCTGGTTTTGGCGGTATATTAACCCATTACTTCACCATTAATGACACTTCTTTGTCACCATATTTGTTGGCTTTTTGGATGTAACAGAAAACATTTATCGTATCGTAATAAAGTGATATTATCAGTTACGAATAACAAAAGCGCCGAAATCATCATTTGTTAGCAAATAAATATTTATTGGATGAAAAGGAATTATTGATTTTTAATTTTCATTCATTATAGAACACATGCACTCGTATGTTCGAAACCGTATATAGCTACATATACACAAAATTATAATATATGATGTTGGTTAACGTTTTTAACAACGAAACTAAAACACGTTTATTGTATATACAACCCCCGAAGAACACGATTAACTGGTTCCGTGTTCTTTGAAACCATGCCGTTTGAGACTATAAAAACCGGGACTGTGAAAAAACCGTGTAATTCGAGGGAAGATATCTGTGTTCTTCAAAACCTGTGTTCTTCAAATACCGTGTTCTTGGAGGGTTACCTGTATATTCAAGTATTGCGCTTATACATAAAATCGAAATAGATCGGTATTAGAATATTATCAAATGTAACGTATGATAACATGATGTACATGGACCTCTAAATTGATTACATACTTAATATATCCCTTTTCCAACCCGCGATCACAATTGTGTACGTTTTTACATACGAAAGTAAATCATGCAAAAAAACAAACCGTCATTATAAACTATGATTGTGTACCTACTTGTGTATGGTGGACATAAATTGAAGCAAAAAAAATTCTGACCGGAAAAGGGATATAACCTCGAATGTTACTATACAATGTATCATAATAATAATAATGGGACTATGCTGATGCGAGAAGTGGTTTAAACATTTTTGCGCATGCTTTTATGGTTTTGCTTTTTATACAAGTGCATGACAAGTGGTGAATCTAAAGAACCTGATTGATTTATGATTGCTAATTTATGATATATTATGTACATAAGAGAAACAAGGTAGTAATATAATAATAATAATTCCCAACGACCAGTCACCGCTCCTTGTCCGAACGCGGGGAATCATCATCAACATTATTATTTTTTTGGAATTTAATTCCGAAGAATTATAAACAAGGATGTCACAGTGCCAAATTAAAATTATAAAAATAAAAATTACATAGTTAAAACATGTACGGATGGTTGACCAACACGGATGATTTTATATTTGTTAAGTTTAGGAGAATGATACTCCGCCGCAAAACAGGGATAACCAACCGTTGGTCTTTTAAAGGGTGTTCAAATTTGAGGTATCGTTTTAAATTTTAAATGAAAGACATAAATTGTGTGAAACCTAAGTACATTGGTTCCGGTAAATAATAAAAAAGGATTTCGTTCAAGTGACCTCGTCTGCTAGCTCGGCAGGCTCTCCATCTTTTACCAAAATTTTGAATAACTTTTTCGCGTAATAATGATTCAATTAGAGATATTTGTTCGATGATGTGTCTTTGTGGTGTCGAACAGTTTGAGGATTATCCGCATAAACTTTTCTCTTCAAGAAATCACATAAGAAGAAATCCATAGGTGTTAAATTGTATGATCTTGGTGGCCAGTTCACGTCTGTTATTCGAGAAATTATTAGATTATTAAACTTCTCTTTCAAAATATCGATTGATTCCGTTGCTGTACCGTCCTGTTGAAACCACATTCTGTACATCAATACCTTCTAATTGACCCCACAAAAAGTTTCTAATCATTTTTCTATATCGAGGCTCCATTCACAGTAATTGCATTTCGATTTTCGAAAAACTTAAGAACCAATTGCGCTACTGTACCAAAATCCAGAGGATTTTCTTCAGCCTTAATGCGGCAGTTTTGTTTGTTGACATAGCCGCCATTTTCAAAATGAGCTTTATCGGTGAAGACAATTTGCTTGAAAATTTTTTAATTTTCTGTTTGTTTTCTAGGGTCTAATTAACGAATTGAAAATGTAATGCGTTGTCATTTGGCTTTAATTCTTGTGTTAACTGTATTTTGTAAGCCTTTACATGAAGATCCTTGTGTAAAATATTAAAATATTGAACAAAGTTTTTGGTTTGAGGTTTATTTGTGGTGAACGACGACGAATTGGTATTCTTGGCTCTTCAGCAACACTTGTGCTAACAACTGCAATATTTTCACTTGAACGACCGCAACGATAATAAATTTTGCTTCTCTGATCTTGAACTGAACCAGCTTCTTCAAATGTATTAATAATAATAATATTCGTATTACCGGTTTTTGCTTGTCATCTGTCAAATACCATATGATACTTTAGTATTTATAAAAAATATAAATGGCAGATATTTAAAAAGATTCCTCAAATTTGTACACCCGTTATAATAATAATAAGTCCCAGTTCCCCTTTCTTGACCGCACTCAAAGCGTCACTATATGTATTATTATTAGTTTTTAGAGTATAATTCAAGGGCATGACCTGCTGAACTAAGAAGGTTAGAAAATTAAGGTAGACTATTAAAATAAAATATTTTTATTTTTTGAGCGGTAAAACAACGTGGTTCAGCATGGATGATATGTAGCTATACAAGATGTGAGAGAATCGTCACTAGGGTTGTAAGTACACTCAAGCAGATTGGAAATTGGAAAACGCAAACCATTGAAATATTTTTCAAAACTTTAGAAATAAATAAAAAACAAAAATAAAAGCCGAGTGGGTAGCCCTTAGGATTACTTATTAGTCCGAATTCTTAAGCCAGTATATCAGTCTTTCTTGAAAGAGAGTTTGTTAATATTGTAGTCAAAATTGTTGTAATTGTCACGAGGGATTGAGTACAGACGCTTACGATAGTAAGAAATACTCTGGCATTTGCGAATTTCAGCTGAAGCTAGTTCTTTACGCACAAAACTATGAAATTATCTAGGTCGCTCTGTAGTAATTCGGAGTCAACCGCCCTTGAAATTTTTAAATGAATTTTCGTATCATCAACCTAAACAAATAAACGGCTACTCTTTGGTACGCCGGTGTAGTTCTGAATGAGTCAGATGGTAAATTTGAAAATGACATTAGCATAGCTGAAGCTTTCTAAAGCATATAAAGTTTCAGAAACGAACTCATTTAAATTTGTGATTGTAGATCATCCTCTGGTGAAACCATGCTGGATAAAAGAAAGCAGCGGTTTGGAGGGGAAGCCAATGTTTTACGTTATTACAATTCTTTTAAATTGTTTGGAAATTCAAGACATTGTTGAATAAACTCAACTTTGGCTCAAGTTGGAGCCTATCCATGCCTATATACTTAGAGTATTTGGTATCGGGCTCATAAACGCAGTTGAAAATTGTCTGAAGAAATTTGCAATATCATCAGCAATAACTCTATAAGATCACTAGAAGAATGATTGTTGTACTTCTTAGTAAATGGGTAGGCACCAGATTTTTTCAGATTAATAAATTCCCAAACCCCTTAGAGGTTTCAATAGTTTTGGTCTGCATGACGCAAACATAATCATTAAAAGGTCATTACAATGGTCATATTGTGACCGGACAAGTGGTGCAGTGGTGAAAGCTTCGGCACTTGGACCGGGAGGTACTGGGTTCGAATCTCATCAGAGGCTATAGATGCAAAATCGAATTTTCATCATCGATTACAATCGGTCATGTTAATAAACACAACTAAGACCCTCTGACGGAGTGCAGAATTCAGCGCTGACCCACCGTCCACGTTAATGTACAAGTTGACATGGAGCTTGCAATGTGCAGGTGGTATGCTGTAGTTGTGTGAGTAGATGAATGGGTTAATGATGTGGCGTGAATGCGTGGTATCACAGGAGGCCAAAAATGGCCTAAGTGTCAACCACTGAAACCTAAAGCTAAGGTCATTATCAAATTTGAAAAATCTTCCAAATACATATCAGATAATTCCAGATATCTGATTCCAAAATTTTTTGCCAACGTTTCTTTCTATGATCGCGGAGTTAATAGTGAACTTCACAGAAGTGGAGAATAAAGGAATGGATTATACAAAAAAATTAAAAATAACAGAGTAAAATTTAGCAGTTTGGACGTAGCGATGTAGTGCTTCGTAATTTAAGTTTGCTGGTATGCTCGTAGGAAAATCTAGTTCAGAATGATGGATGGTAAGGATCGATGATAGAGAGGATTTGATTGGTTTCTGTAACCAACGTGTGATTGATATCGGAGGAAAATAAGTCCAGTTGTCCATTCAGATAGTTTGTAATGTCACTAATTTGGAAGCGGACAAAACTACGTTTCTACAACATAGTAATGAATTTGAAATTTATTTCAAATCTAAATACAGGTCGTATCTTAATCAAATTCAAGACAAAATCAAAGTAAATCCAAAACAATTTTGGAAATACTTTAGGAATAAACGCGAAATTGAAGGATACCCTGCTAATATGACGTACAACAATACCTGCTCTTCAAACGCCAAAGATATAGCTAACATGTTCGCGTCGTTTTTTCAATCAGTCTATAGACCAAGCGTTACTAGTGGATTGTACGAACAACCCAGCAACAACAACACATCAATAACTCCTCCTATTATTTTTGAGGACAATATTTTATCGGCTTTAAGGGGGTTTGGAGATGGTTGCGGTCTTGATGATATACCCTCTTCTATTCTGAAGGAGTACGCTGAAATTTTAACAATTCCATTATGTTATCTATTCAATCATTCCTTAAACACCGGCGTGTTTCCTGAAAAATGGAAAATTTCAAAAATTACTCCAATTTTTAAATCGGGTAAACGTGAGGATATCTCATGCTACAGAGGAATATCAACTACATCATCAATTCCAAAATTATTTGAGTTAGTATTATGCAACAGTTTTAAATCCACAATTGCACGTCATATATCAATAAACCAGCATGGGTTTATGCCTGGCCGATCCACATCGACTAATCTGGTTGAATTCACCAGTAAACTAATTAACGAAATAGAAAAACACCGTCAAGTTGATGTAGCGTACACGGATTTTAGTAAAGCATTTGATTCTATCTGTCATCATAAAGCACTCCAGAGTTTATTCAATTTTGGGTTTTCTCTCGATTACATAAATTGGTTTAAATCATATCTATCAAACCGGTGCCAATTTGTGATAATGGGAAATGAAAAATCAAACTGTATTAAAGTTACATCTGGTGTTCCCCAAGGATCACACCTCGGGCCTTGGATTTTTATTGTTTTCATAGACCGAATAACCGAGATAATCAAAAACTCAGACGTGCTCATATTTGCAGATGATGTGAAAATTTTTCGTACTATTAATGGATTGTTAGATACGGAGAAACTTCAAGAAGACTTAGATAGATTAAGTGAGTGGTGTGATCGGAACTCACTATACTTAAATATTAAGAAATGCAAAATCATGTCTTTCCATCGTAAACGAAATCCAATAATTACTTCATACAAAGTCAACAACGAAGTACTGCAAAGAGTCAATGAGGTTATAGACTTAGGTGTTACATTTGTCGAAAACGCCAGTTTCAATAGGCATATTGAAAATTGTATTGCGAAAGCGAATGCCATGTTCGGATTTGTTAAAAGATGGACAGGTGAATTTAAGGATATCCAAACCTTATGTTCACTCTATTTCGCTTATGTTCGATCTCAACTGGAATACGCTGTAACGGTCTGGAATCCATACTATGCTGTACACATAAAAAGAATTGAAAGCATTCAAAAGAAGTTCCTGATTTTTTTGTTAAAGAAAAGTGACTGGGATTACGACCACAACTTGCCATTCCATGAAAATGTGGCTCGCTTACCTCCATACACAACAAGATGCACAGATTACAAAATATGCACGCTTGAAAATAGACGACTTCTCTTGGGAGCAGCTTTTATTGGTAACGTTTTGCTTGGTCACGTAGATTCAGCTTACATCTTGGAAAACATATCAATTCACGTGCCATGCAGAACATTTAGAAACCATAAATTTTTAGCACTTGAACACCATTCCACCAACTATGGAGAAAACAACCCAATTAATAGGATGTCTAAATCTTTCAACTTAATTGACGATGTATTTGATTTCAACTTATCAAAGGACAACTTTAAAAATATCCTTAAAGACTTTTTTCTAAATTTTTAATTGTTTAAACCAAAATTTGGTTTATATTTTTTTTTTTTTTTTATTCTGTTTTAAAGTTTTTTGTTGTTTTAATATAATTTTAACTATAACTGTAAATAATCTGAAATCATACATGTATATTACAAAATAGATTTCTTTAAATAAATAAATAAATAAATAAAATTTGAATTAAGCCAGAATTTGACAGATTGCCTTTGGTTTCCTTTGAGGAGTCGCATTGGTGACAGCTTCAAATTGGTAAAATTAAAATTACCAAAAATTTAAATGTCATTTTGAGTAGTACTAATTCTGACAAAAAATCGACGGCAGTAACAAGAACCAGATATGTTTCCAATAAGATACGAGGAAGTAGGAATAGTTTGAACCAAACAGTCGTATAGTTAAAACATGTAAGGACGGCTTAGCACCTTAGTTTTTTGATAAATTTTTCGATGAATTGTTCGGGTTTAGATTATTTAAAAGATTCACATTTCGCAAATTTATAAGCTCCTGTAGTTGTGTTAATTCAGGTCATGAGGTTCCTAACAGAATAAAATATATACAGAATGAAGATTTTATTAGAAGTTCAGAAGAACACCTATAGAAGCAAATGACTCTGGGTTATATTATTGTCCAAATCTAAATTTAAGGTACACAAAATACAAGATATGGTTTAAATTAATCAATCAATTATTGTTTGCTACCATATGTTCCGTATGGTAGGCCCACGCTTATTAACATTAATATTCAATCAAAACTTAAACTCTTTTACACACTTGAGTATAATCACCCATCGTGACAGTAACACAATACAGCAATACCATCTCATCTAATTGGGGTGATCAGCATCCTTTTTTCCTTGCCTTTATCATAAAATCAAATTCAAATCAATTGACGGATGGTGCCTTATGGAAATTAAATTATGCTTCTGCTGCTGCTAACCCCAACAAAAAACGTAATGTACGTTTACGTACGAACAGTAGCAGCACCACACACAAGAGGAGGCAAAAAGAGAAGAACAAAACTAATTTTTTGTGGAGAATGCTGCGCTAAAATATTAAAATTTAAGATGAAAACGTTTTGGTTTGTTGTTGGATATTTTCTTCTTATATATTTTATATAAAATACATAATAAGAAAAATAAGAAGAAGAGATGTGTATATATTGTTTTAATTCGTAAACATATGGTATTTAGTTTAATCTTGAAGTGTTCAAAATGATATCAAACAGATGTTATTACATCTGTGCTGTTTTATTTTAGTTTTTTTTTAAGTAATATTCGATTACTTCAAGCATTTTTTTTAAATAAAATACAACAACAAATAACGAAAATAATTCTAACATATTTTATTGGCAATTGAAATATATTATTTTCATGAATTAAAATATAATTTAATTTTTCTTTTAAATACTTAGCTTTTTATTTTTTGTTTGAACGATTTTTTTCTTATTTATTCTAAATAACAAGATCTTATTAACTGGTTCTTATCAATTAACAATAAGTCGATTTAAATTTCTTCTCGCAAATATATAATTTACCAATTATACTTCTGTGTGGTTGCTTCAAGTTTATTTTACTGATTTTTTACCGAGATATTTCTATTTATTTCGAGTATTTATTGACCACCATGATTTTAACTAACTAACTGCAAGTGAAATTAAAAATTAAGATTTTCGAAAATTGGAAACAAAACAAAAAATAAAATGATTTTTAGAATGAAAATATTTTGTTTGTAACATAATTAAGTTGGCACCCGCAGAATTGAAAATGTTTAAAAATGTTCGTACAATAAACAATGGGTTTTTCTATGCTGTGTTCGCTCTTGTCTGTGTTACAGAAGTGTAGATTGTAGACGTACGTACCAACCATACTACATACATTAATGTGTGTACATGCAATGAATGGTTTATTATATTTATCGTTTATTTCGAGATGATAGAACGGAACTAGAAAGTTGATTATTTAATTAAGACTCAAATGGTTATAGAGATTGGAACAGACATTTTTTGGTTTCGTTTACTTTCAAGTTTCATATTTTCTTAAATTTTTCAACCTAATTAGATCTAAATATAATATCTTAAACTTATTGATGGCGCATTAGAGGAACTACGAATACAGAGTAAAAGAGTTAAGAGTAAAATCTGCTCTCAGGAGGTCGTTTATGTATCTGTCGTACTAAATCCTCAAAGTCGTCTTAACACAAGTATTGAAGTAAGAAATAATTTTAGTATTGCCCGATAGCCAAATAAATTGTATATACTATAATGGTAATTGGTATATAATGAGTCGTGTTGAAGTTTCAGTAAGACCCGTCCCTAATGTTAGCAGAACCTATCCAGCAGAACATTTTAAGGTATTATAGATAATTACAGGCTAATAATCATCGAATTAAATACTCTATTAAAAATGTTCTTTTCCATTCCTTCCAACTAACCCGATGGGTTATGCTAACTATAGACAAAGTTAGCAGAACGCATATCTCAAAATGAATTAAGAATAATTGGAAAATAATTTTAGGCTAAAAAAATGTCCCGTTACAATTTTTTTTGGACCAAACTTTCGGTTATTAAATTTAAAGCTAGCGAAACCCAAACCGAAAATCGAAAATCGGACCAAAACCGAAATTAGAACGCAAAACAAGATCTATTGACATACACAAAAGTTTAGGCTTATTAAAACATTTTGGGCTCCATTCGTTCTTGACCAAGATTTAGCTCACTTAATTTAAAGCTAGCAGAATCCAAAACGAAAATCGGACCCGAAATTAGGAAAAAAAAACCGAAAATAACCTTAAAATCGTCAATAACGAATGAAGCCCAAACTTTTTTCAAGAGCATTTCATGAGGCTATAATGAGCCTAAAGTCATTTGTATGTGCATAGATATTGTTTTGCGTTCTAATTCCGGTTTTGAAGTGGAGAAACTTTATCTAGAACGAACGCACCAAAAACAATTTTAATGGTGCATTTAATTAGCTTTTAATTTTCCAATTGTTTTTAACCATTTTTTGGTGTGAGTTCTGCTAAATTTTTCTAAAGCTAGCAGAATCAAACATTATAGTTGGAAAGAATGGAACCCAATATTTTTTAATTAATAATTTCTTTATTATTAGCCTTTATTCATAGTATGATTTAATGTTCTGCTGGTTGGGTTCTGCAAGCTTTAGGGACGTGTAAGACTAACTAGCGGAAGATATTGACAGAATGGTATTGTTTTTATCCGAGGTGTTTTTAACCAAAATGATAAAACTTGTCACGGTATTTTTTGAAACCCTAACTTCACTCTGTTTAATTTGATGTCAAAACTGAGTGAACAACCCAAATCGAAACAAAACTGTAAATTAGTATCGTCATTAAAAATTGGTATCATCAAAATTTTTAATTTTTTTTAATTTTATAATTTTTTATGGTTGGGCCTTTAACCAACCATCTAGGATAGGATTTCTAGCATTATTATTCGGCAAGAAAAATCTAGAGACTTACACCGAATTAATTATAATTGTATTTAATCAAGCACAAAAATTTACAAAAATATTTTTATTCGCTCTATCCAAATGCAAGACACAGCTTTAAAATGTTTCGTTACAAATGTCAAATTAATTTTGATGGCTTTGGGGAGGGAAACAGTTATTTAATATGTATGTAAATAGAACATTTAATGTTAACAAACTCCTTTCTAAAATCATAACAAATACACAAAATAAGTATGCAAAAATATTTTGACAGCTAGAACCAAAACATTTCTTGGTTTTTTTTTTGTGATAAATGAGTGCGTTTTATGACGAAACGTGATAAAAAATATGGTATTTTTTAACATTTTTGACCGACTGAACACTAGTAATATCGATTTTCTCCTCACTGGATAAGTCCATTCCACTAATTTGAATACTTGTTCATTTTACGAGATAATCTATTTATGACAAGTCCTTAATCGAGAAAAATATAAAAATTGAAATATTTTTCCAAGAGTTTTGTTGTTTCCTTACATCAATGGAATTTTAATTTAATTAAATCGAAATAATAAAACGAATTAAGGTATAATTAAATTAAAAAATGTGATTTTAATGCCAATAAAATTAAGATAATTTTGAGTGGCGATCATAATTCAATTTTAATAGTATTTCTACTAAAAATAAAGAATTTTTGTTTAGATTCGAGTTTCAATATTTTTGATTATGACGTTCAGTCCATTACAAGTTTAATTGCAGCAGCATACCGATCAGCGAAATCGTGAGCTGAATATTAGTGCTTGCTAAATATTATGTCAAATTTGTATGGAATATTTAGCTTAGCTCGAGCTGCGTACTGATGTTTACGTTACACAACTTTTAAAATCATTTTAGATTTAGTCCCCGAGTTTATTTCAATGATTTGGCTCAAACGACGAGGTAATTGCTGAAACAAACGCGTAAGCGTTGTCGATCCTCTATTTTTTTTAAGGATCAGAATATTGAAAAACGTTGGACAAAGTGTATCAAACTTAAAGGTAAAATAAAATGAATTTTGGTCAAAAAACAATTTCCTTCTTTCATTTATCGTTGGTTTAATGAACTGCCATCATAGGCTTATAATTTATAATAAATAATTATATAACGACTTTTCGTTTCCCATCGATAGCGTGAATACCATCGCAGGTAATAAAGAAACTAAAAGCAAAGAGTATGAAAATTTACACAGAGTAACGAAGCAGAGGAAAAAACGTCATCAAAAAATGCATGGGTTACGCAATTTAAATCGATTATACAATGCACTTAAGCAAAAATTTTTTGTTACAAAATTACTTTAAATAAACATGTGTAAATCTGTTTTTAACGCAATTAAATTGCATAACCCATGCATTTTTGATGAAATTTTTTCCTCTGCTGCGTTACTCTTTGTAAAATTTCATACCCTCTGCTAAAAGTGATGATACTGCTAATTGTGACCATACAATACTACAGACGTGTGAAAATTTTATCTCATTGTAATATCAATCGCCATGGTCTGATGAGATAACCGAATTTTTATCAATTGGTACCTGGATGTGTTAATCTCTTGCTGAAAAATAATATTATACAAATTACGCTGTAATGGGATAGCACTCAAACAGGATCCAATGCAGAAATGTAATTTTATCTGTTTTTATTTGCTTTTGTAACAATGAATTTGTTATAGAATCAATTTTAATCAAAAGCAAATTAATAGCTGTTTGTGGAATTTGAAATTTCGTACAAATAATTCAAACTACAAGATAAACTATCCGTTTTCACTATTTCACGGAATTGGACTTAACCCAATATTTCCATCCAAAACGGCTTTGAAGGTATATTATTGAATCATCCTTGAACTGTGTATGTCTAGTAGAAAGTTATTGTTAAAAAAGTTATTGGCAAACATATTTTAACTTTCCTTAAACTATAATTGAATTTTAACATATTTGAAACATGCAACAATATATCATGAACACATGATTTATTGAATTAAATAATTTTAAAATCTTATTCGGAGTAAACATTTGAGCAGCTGCTACAATTTGAAACGGCATTTAAATCAATACATAATTGAAAGTGTAAATCTTCAAAATTAAAGTTCAATGTGATTAAAAATATTATTTAATTTGATTTGAATAATAATCATGACGTACATATTTAAATCTTTAAAATATTTTCACCGAATTGTAACTGATTAAAAATGTTCCGGTTTCTTTCCATTTGACCATATATCAGCCTAACACAACATTCATTTTTGAGTTTGATCATAATCGGCTAAGTAATTTAGGAGTTTTACATCTCAACTCCCATTTTATAGAATATTATTCTACAAGCCCATTATCCAGAACCTCATTAAAACATTACCAAGAAAAAGTGAATAGAAAAGTACTATCTCAAAATTTGTTGTTAAACATTCAGCAATTATCAATTGAAACGTCAAAAAAAAATGTTAAATACCAAAATTGCTCAAAATCGAATTAAAATTAATCGAATTGTGTATTTTTGGGGCATATCCTCCATCCGGTCGCAAATTAAGTATTTGCGATCAGAAATATGGTTACTAGATTAAATTTGCCATGCCAATTGACACATTTTATTTAAATTTAAATTTTTTTTGCGATTGTTAAGTAGAAATACATAAAAATACTGCGACCTCGGAAAATGCGTAGCAGTCTTTTCGTAGATTTCTACTCTACAATCGCAAAATAAATTTAAATTTAAATAAAATGTGTCAATTGGCATGGCAAATTTAATCTAGTAACCATATTTCTGATCGCAAATACTTAATTTGCGACCGGATGGAGGATATGCCCCTTTAAAGGCTAATATTGAAAATTGTAATCAATTTTTAAGTTTCCATTTCTTCATGCAAACTGAGTTTTAATAAAACGTATTTCTTTCAAATTTAAACTATCATGTTTTCCATTTGGGAACTTGACAACTTTGAACTTTCACTGTGAACGCGCCCTTAAACAAATAACTAAACTGTCTGTGTCAAAACATTCAGTAAAGACAACATTTTCATTATGTTGAAGTATACGAACAAACAACTTTTACAAATAATTAAAATTTACCACAAAAATTCCGAGTCGGTGACTGCAACTTCAAGAGCGTTAATTCCAATTTTTGGTCGTAATTATGGTCCCAGTAGACAAATAATTCATAGTCCAGTGAAAAAGATATGAGTCTAAATATTCGCTGCTGTATGTTCCCGTGCCAGTGAGACAACGGGTTGGTCGAAGTACCGAGAATAGTTCTGCCGTTCAAGCGTCCGTCGCAAACAAACATAAACAGTCGATTCGTCGGCTTTCTCAAGAATTGGGCATCGCTCAGACAGACCACACTTTGGCGGATTTCACGAGAGGATCTTGGCTTGCGCCCTTATAACATCAAGTTAACACAAGAACTAAAGCCACTCGATCATATGAATCGATGTACGTTCTCGGATTGGGCTCTGGAGATGTTGGAAAAAGATGACCAATTTCATTGCAAAATCTCTTCAGTGGTGAAGCGCATTTTTGGCTAAACGGCTTCGTCAACAAACAGAATATGCGTTATTGGTCAGATAAAAACACTCATGTGCTTCAAGAAACACCACTTAATCCACAAAAAATAACATTGTGGTGTCATTGAATCGTTTTTTTCGTTGATGAAAATGACCGTCACGTTACAGTCAATGAAGATCACTACAGAGACATGTTGCAACGTTATTTCTTTGGTCAATTGCATGAGCTAGACATTAATGATATGTGGTTTCAACAAGACGTCTAACAATCAACTTATTGAAATTGATTGGCCGCGCCTAGATCGTGTGATTTAACACCTCTATACTCTTTTTATGGAGCTACGTTAAATCATTGGTCTATGCCAACAAGCCGGCGTCGTTAGAAGAGCTCAGAGCCAATATTGAATGAGAGATAGCGTCGATGAGTTTCCGTCGAAATGTGCGGCAGAGTCATCGAAAATTGGGTTCAACGAATCGACACCTGCAAACGTGCTCGTGCTGGACATATGAACGATGTCGAATTCCATAAATACATGTTTTGATTATTCTTCAAGCCAGTAATAAAATTTTAAAGATATCTCAAGTGTTTTATTTTATTTAAAAAAAAAGTTGTCAAGTCCTTATAATAAAACCCTTTACTTATATTTTGAGAATGCGTCTGCAAAATTTGATTTTATAAGTGATTTAAAAATTGTGTGTTAATGAAATTCATTTTATAAATTCTTCACAAAACGCCATCAAATAAAAGTTTCTCCCAAAAACACAACCATCTCAAATGTCTCATCTTAAATTATTTTACTCAAAACGGAAAGGTGCTAAAAAAATTACGATTAATAGCTAATATCTCTTAATTGACACCGTAACAATTTGCCAATCGATAACTTAAAGCCACTATCAAATATCCGTCTCTAGATCGTGGTTGGTTTGTTGGTGGAGACATTTCGCTTCAAGTACCTCTATAACAAATCGAGCGGTCAAATCAAACAACCTAAGAAAAAATTCTAACAAGTAATGGTAACGATCACCAGTAACACTTTAATCAATTGCTACATAGTGTTCTGAAAGAGTGCGGTCTAATGATATCACCCTCGCAAAACACCCACCATAAATTCGCTCTACGAGCTGTAAAAGTCGTTGGTGTATTAATTGAGTACCTGTTATTTGACGATTTTAGTACTCAATAGCAACTCTTCCGTGTATTAAAACCCAGCTAAGTCAGACTATGATTTCTGCGGCCTTTATCAAATTAAATATTAAAATGTTTCGGTGTGTGGTTATCTGCCCTACAGGTTCAATTGTCAATGTTTTTACTTAAGACTTTTCTGGCTAGGATTAGAATTTGCAGTGGAATTAATTGACACGCACTGAGTTGTTCTTTGCAAATTCCTATTCGCAACGTCATTATCACACAATTTTTGACAGCTGACAAGTATCATGGATAACCAACCATATTATATTGACAACCTTCTAAGAGGCATATGTAAAATTTGCGACCATTATTTCAAATAGGGTTTTTTATTTCAGCTGTTTTTTTATTACGGCTGTCTTGAGCAGGTGTATTACTGTCGTCCTTAAAAAAATAATTATCAAAAAGGTTATTATTGGGAATCTTCACCGGCAATAGAAAGCATACGCAAATAATACTTGTACTAATCTAATAATTTTACTTAAATTTGAAATATAAATTATAAAATATAATAGCTATCAAATTTTGAAAGTATAATCTGTAATCAATATATTCCGACACGTCTTAGCTTGATGAACAGACATTGGTAAACCGACCTAAAACACAATCTGAAATCTGAATCAGCGCATAACTGATGATAAGCCACGGATGCAATTGACACCGACCCGATAAGTGACAAAGTGAGTAGAACATCGTATTTCTTGAGGTTATAACGTTCCTCTTATTCCATCCTTTTGTTCTTAGTAGATCCTAAAAATATCAGACAAACAGATTTACTATAAAAGCGTCTGACGAAATATTTTAACTTTCCGACAAAACTTGGACTTGATTTACATAACAATTTTTTAAAGATAAACAAAAAATTGAGGGATGTGCATTATAAACCCGTTGGTTATTGAGATGTAATCACCGTTTTGATAATAACGCAATGCATTGATTTGCCTTTATCATAATGTGTTAGTTGCACGTATTTAACTGAACATTATAGAGTTTCAAACATAAAAATATAATTTGTAAAATTTCGGGACTAATACGCCAATCAATATACTGAAATGATGCGTTTGCTAGAAACAAAACTCAAAACGGACCCAGAAAATTTTTAAACTTTTGCTCTATATGCAAAATTTAAGTACCCATACTTGAATAATAACGTACACCTGACATCATCTCTTATGGTAATGTATATAGGTCGAGCCGATATCGCATTCTAACAATCAGTTCAGCAAATAAATACAATTTACAACTATGCAATAATAATAATTTGGCACATTTTCCTTATAATTATTTATCTATTTCACTATAACAACAAAATATTTGAAAAATTTGTGTGAAAAGTAAAACTTGTGTCATGGAGCTATCGTTGTGTTTATACATTACATAAATTTGACCTAATTAAGGAATATGCGGGTTGTATTAATTTAACACCATCATCTTTATAAAACACACGACAGTAACAACAACAAAATCGAAAACTATGAATGCGACCATTAAATTTATTTAATTTATTTTAATTATTTCAACAATTTATTGGTTGTTGAAATTTGATATCTCAAAATCTAGATAAAATGCTTTTTTTACATAAAACGATTTAAAATTATTTTTTAAACTATCGTAAATATAAATTTGACCAGCACATTCTGTGTTATATAATTACGGATTGATAAAAATAAAACACAACCCAACTAAATCGAGTATTGATTAATAGTTTGATTGGATGTTGAATTTAAATATTTTGTTGAAATGTACGAAACCAGGTAGAATTTTATATAATGATTGCACCAGTACCTATACGTAAATAACACCTGTTTTGGGCATAAACTATTTGGAAATTGCTTTTCTTTTCCTATACAGATTACGTACGTATATATCACAGGCGCACAGCAGGAAATTATATTGTTCTGTAAAAAAAAAATTGTTTATTTGATTTGTGAATTCCTTGCTCTGTATTCTGCACATATCCTATTTTTTTGAAAACGACATTTTTATTCGATCAATGATGTAAGATGATTTAAGACTAAGGGATTTAAAGTACTAATTTGGGATCAAAAAAGACGTATGGTAAATTTTTTAGTTTCGTGTTGTTCTTCGCAGCTGGTCAATAATAGGGGACAGGTGAAACATTCTTAAATGCAGGATTAAAGTACAAATCTTTAATCCTGCAATAAAGAATGTTTCACCTGTACAGTTAATTCAAAAGGAAGAAATTTCTACCGGTACACCTACAAGTCCTTGTCTCACATTTCATGATTTTGTTAATTATTATAGTCAAATGGTGCATAAGGAATTTGAAAATTTGGTATATTTTAACGCTGACGAAATACGGTTTCACTCTTTCAGAAGAGCAATCTCGTCTAATTGTAAGTTAACACACCTAAATTATTTAACATATGAAAACAAACTTCCAAGCAAATCCATTCGGCCTCACGAAATTCGAAATACTGAAATAATAAATCCAGAAAAAATGCTGTAAAAATAAATCTCGAAAATTTGAAATTCTCAAATCAAAATATCTACTTCAAAACAAAATTTTTTAAGATTATACGATCATCGTTACGATAACGTAACGATAATGTTAACTACCACAAACATAAAAACAGTGAAACGTCCGAATAACAGTAAAAATATCGTTTAATATACGAGAAAAAAATTTCGGAGCGCACTTCTAACGGGTGTTTCATTTCGAACCATTCACCGAAATGGCGGCGCAAACGATGGCCGTATGGTTTTAATTCCTGTACAAGTTGAATCTTGTATAAGCATGTAACCCAAGATCCTTAAGAAAAATCCTCCATAAAGACGTTGGATCAAGTCCCAATTGTCTTCACGATGACGAATCAACTATCCCTGAAAAAAGTGTTGTAATCTTAAAGTTCTAACCATTTATAAACATGTCGAAAATATAGGACTGGTGTGGTTGCCAACACATAATCTAGAGCTAGTTGTAAAGAATTTTCAGTATTTAAAATTTCGAGATTTATGATCTCGGCCATTTTTGAAGTTTTAAAAAATACGTTTTTCGGAATTATCAGTTTTCTTCGTTTTTGGGATTTTAAGTTTCGGCTTTTCAATACGAACACCTTTGATCTATTATCTGCGGTTTACAAAATCGAAATGTATGTGTTTAAGGGTTAAGATATAGTAATTGGGGCCGTTTGATTCAAATATAAATTTTAGATGAAAATATGGTATTTGTACATTCTACACGATTAAAATGAATTTTGAGCTGGAGAGAACTCGGTTATTTCTTAATTAATAAAAAATTATAGTGAAAGTTCTAATCCGTAAATTTTCCCAAAATTTTTCATAAAGTCTCAGTATCACCTGAGCTATTAGAAGAACAATCGAAAGTATTGGTTACTAGTGGAAGTTTTCGAGATATTGGTAGAAACCAAATTCTATAACGATTTGTGATGAAATGACCAAATTAAATCCAGCATGAACAGATCCTAGAATTGTGTCCAAAACTTTCTTTAAAATCCCTAACCAATCCTACTGTCTAAATTTCATCGCAGTTCGTTAAGAAATGGCGGAAAATGGCCCAAATTGCATTTCAGCGTACCTAGGATTAGAGTCTATCACTTGGCAGAAGACGGATCAATGAGCGAGTGGGTCGAAAATTTCGGAATTTCTAGCAAATTACAATAGGTAAATTTATCTAGGATTACAGCCTTTCAAATGGTCAGAGGTACCATGAATAGGTGGGGAATTCTGAAGATATAAAAATAATTTTAAAAGTTAAGTTTCAGTTTTAGTCAAAATTAAAATTAATTTTAGAAATATTATTTCAAATCATCTACATTTTGTAATACCAATTTTGACTCTTTTCTGCTGGACACTTTTAGATTAAATATAGTGGTTAACGTTCGTTTATACGCACCATATTTTTTTAATATATCCGAAAATTTAAGCAAAATTGAACATTTTATTTATTTCTAAAAAGTACTTTTGTTTAATTTAAAAAAAAAAAAAATATTAATGATTTGCTGTGGATTTCTTAAATTTTCATGCATTAAATTCAAATTATTTACAAAATTGCAAAGAAATTTGATGCATTCGTTTATGCGCATTTGCATATTTTCACCGAAAAATTGTAAAGCGTATCAAGGAATGAAATATTAATATTTCGTTACACCTCCCGTTTTCTTAATAACTTCAAAAATTCGTTTTGGAACGGAACGGCATTCCATATGTGTGGTTGTTAGACGGGGATTCGATTTAGGTTTGATCCATTTAATGGTCTTTGCTGTCCTCAGAAGCCGAGCTACAGTTGATTTGACTACCGGAAAATCAAGCTTTGCAATTATTTGGCTACAAAATAGTTTGTTTTTGGGCGCTTCTTGTTTAATTTGCCACTTTTGGCGTGTATTCCTCGTGTAGGCTTTTTGATACCATAAGTTTTTGGATTTTTAAATAATTTCTGATCAATCCCTCAGATCTTTTGATTTCCTTGGAAACGAGGTGATTAAAGCATGCTAATTCCTTTAATATTTCAATTTGCGCTATTTCTTCATTATTCAAACGTTTTCCTTTACCCGTCTCTGAAAAAGCGTCTTATGTTATATTTAATTTGTGTTATAGTTTGAAAGTAAAAACTTCTATGACAATATCTGTATTAGTTATTTTTTTTTAATTTTCGGCTAACTTCAGCAGTATTATCAATATTACTATATATCGTGTACGGTAACCGTTACAAAGTTGCAATTATAATGCTTCATCATGCCTTTATTAGCAAAATCGTTTGGAACGCTTATAATAATGTAGAGATCTTAATTTGACCGCCTTGCGTTGTAATAGAAGTTAAATTTTTTGATTTCGAAATAAATGACTTCGCAGGACCTACCCGCAGTTTTAACTATTTATACTGATCTAACAATCCTTATTCTATATCGATCTACCCAAAATTTGTTTCTTAGATCTTAAATTGATACTTAATAAGAATGACGTTGATAATTCTGATAATAAACAGAGATGAAAAGATGTTCCCGCTCATACAATCTTATACATAACACATTTGTTCGCCACATTTTTTTTCTGTACACACCACAATGTACGATTGTAGACTGTACCAAGTGTATAAACAAAACAAAAAATTCCCTAATTGCACACATCTGGTTGTGTCATTTATACCGATTGTGAATCATCATCTCAAAAAAAAATTCTGTTTGTCTTAAAATTTATTTTTGAAAAATATACGACTGAATATTAATTGGGAGGGTAATGGGGTTATTGTTATACTCATGTCAAAATACATAATTCATAAAACATATTATCATAATCTATTATTTAAAAAAAAATTGGTTATAATTTGCACATGTTATCATATTTTTTATTCGTTATATCTCGTCTACTAAACACATAAGCTGGCTTTGATCATATTTTAATTTGTGGCGACAAATGGCGTATATTGATTGGGTCAATATCTGTTCTCGTATATTAAAAATATGTGAAATAATGTAAAACATGTATACATAAGGGTTTGAATGAAATATTGGTACACCATTTCTCTTTTGCCCCATCAATTATCACACAAGAAATTATTTCTAAAACAAATCTCAGTTATGTAAATGTTATAGCTATGAATCTCTAGGTAATGATGATCTTCTTCTATTCATCTCGCGAATACAAGAAAATGTTTAACTTTAAATATTTATTTAATTTTTATTTCGCATTTTTAATTTTAATCAAAGCATGGCGAACAAAATAATGTTTATTTTATAATAATAATAATAATAGCTAATTGTAAACCGGGTGATAAGCAAGTATTTTTTTCCAATGTTGAAAATTAGGCTTTTTTCTTTTATTCCTTACAATAATTAATTATGATGATTATCTAACAACTATAAGCAGATTTTGCAGATGGGTCTTCTCTCATGGTACTTAAATATATTTTGTTTAAATAATTTATACTTTATGATTAGTCAATAAAGAATTTTGAATTTTATGAAATAAAAATGGTTTTAGGTGCTATTCTGGCGATGACACAGCAGAGTAACAGCATGTAAATTTCGATTGGGATAATGAATTTGGGAATGCTGAGAATTTGTACTCACATCATCGAGCATTAGTATGTTTTTCGTGTGACAGTAAACAATGCTTATATGATGGCAATGTGTTAAAGGTATAAATGTGGACAAAATTAAAGTTGCAGTTTGCTGTTTTTTGGATTTTAACATATCTAAATGAGTGACTCAAATGAATGAAGAACTTTATGATGAAGTTGTTATGCTTAATGCCGATATTTTATTTTACATTAAGGTGATTGGCTTTTGGTTTATATTTCTCTATGTTGATAAAAAAATCGATTGGATTTAAACGAGTCATTGCGGTCGAAGACGAACAAAAATTGTTGGTACCTTTGCGTCAAAATTTCATTCACGTGGTTTTATTCCTTTTCCTGGATAGGAGGACGTGTGAGGAAATCAAAGTGAAGTTCCTTGCAAAAAGGTCCCAACACCATCGTCGATGACTACCAGCAAATTAATGGTTTATTTAATTTAAGCGTTTAACCCCAATCATCCTTATTTCGGTTGTTTTTTCGATAACAATTTCGCTTCTACTGTTAAATTGAGTATTAAGAATGACGATATCGATCGACATTTTTTGTTAAAACGCCATTTTTCCATCAATGGTATTGGTGTTTACAACTGATTAATGAATGACTAATTAATGAATACCTGGATTCATATAAATTTATTTAAATTCAAAAATAATTTTTTAAAAATTATCACAAATTCACAACCTGTAGTCGTACTGAATTTAAAGCAAATTTGATGATCAAAATTAAATATTTACACACATACAGCTGTTATTTAAAATTTGGTCACATCACTTGTAATATCAGGTAATGTTTATGCTTGTCATACAATAATATTTTTGTCGGGTCATTAAAAAGAATGGAAAGGTGAATATAATGTGGCAAACATCTGAATTTCTTAAGCCATGAAGGTCTACATAGATCTCGAATACACCACACTTGATGTCTAAAGTGAAAAAGTGAATTTACTGGACTTTTGGTAAAAAGGTCTTGTATAATGAAAAATCTTTATTCCTGTTTAAATTTCGGACAACCTTTGTTGAAAATTTATTTAAATCTGAAAAAACTAATATGAAAGCTGCTACTTCCGGTACACAAATTTCCACCAAATTCCGTAAGGATCGCTCAATTGATGAAAATCCGTCTGGATTTAGGGATGTCGAATTTTGGAGAAATAAAGTTTTTTATCAATCTCGTCATTTCCAGTCCAATTTTAACAAAATATACTTATACATTTTATGAAAATTATTTTACAATAGTTTTGTTTTTAACAATTTTTTCGTAAATACTACATATATACTTTTCAGAAAATGATAAAGCTCCGCTGCCACTTCCGTCGCATCGATTTCGGCTAAACATCGCGGGAATCTTCCAATTTATTAAAAAACCTTAAGCATGAAGTTTAGAGAGCACACATGCATTTGCTCTGAACGCATCACACACTCAAACTTTCAGACGCACCTCTCGAGGATTTTGAAATACTAAATTTTTTTACTTCGGTGATGTAGGGAATTTTTCATGGTTATATTTCATAATTATGTAACAGAAAGTAAAATAATGCAAGTGTCCCCTAACAATGCAACCGTCTCACCAAATCAGGTCATTTGTAGTGTTTTCAGTTATTTAGGTACAACATAAAGTGTTTTCAAGGAAAGAACAGTGTTGTTTTCGACCGGAACGGCTTGTCCACGGTGGTATTTTTTTCACAATATTTGACACCACTTAACTTAATGAAAATTTAAAACTGTCAGGACCATCTGTAAGCCCATGAATTCTATTCAAATTAATTACTAATTTCCAACAAAGCAACTAACATGACGTTGTAAACCAACTCTCTATTTTTGAGACTTTGTGTATTTGACGATATCATCTTGATTTAGATGACATTATTCCAATTTTTGTAGCCAAATATACAATATTTAATTTGAAGAAGACAGAATGTAGTAATATTTTAGAACATTAATTTTCTCCGCAACCTCAAAATGCAAGGTACTAATTTTTTGTTTAACTAGCTAATATTATTTAATTTGTTCATTTACAGGTGTGGCCAAATTTTCAAATTTTTCAAATAATAAAAAAAAATTTTATGATAACTAATTTTTTAATATGTACTTGTGAACATTGCTTTAGCATTTTATAATAATTGTATCCTACGGGGCATTCCACTTATTGCATTTTTGGCTTTGGTAAGTAGATCGGCGTCATTTTCCCATAATTCCCTCCCGATTTGATCAATTCTGATTTGGTGCGCGGGCACTTTTCTGCTACTTTTTCTTTAAGAATAGCCCAGATATTTTCGATGGGATTCATATTTTGCTATTCGCTGGCCAATCAAGGATTTGATTCGGTGACCTCTCTGCACCATGAAAAATGTCGAATTGCTCATTTTTTCTTTGTTGTTCATCCTAGCGTTTAACCTTTGCTTCTTGAGAGGTCGTCTTGCACATAGCCCCATATTGAAAAAGTCTACGACATTTCCGCACCAATGTTACGCATTGTACCCCACAGAGACTTACTGGATAACGTTTGATCTTCGTTAGCTTACCGCATTAAAAATCTATCCTGCTTGACTGTTGTTTTACGATTGCGACCACATTTTCACCTTCTTCTGGGACCTGTTGAAGACTGAGATGTTAATTTTTACAAAAAATTTCTGACGAATGATCGGCTCACTCCTGTTTCCTGGGCTACTTGCGTATGCGTATACTGGCCTACTTCTAAATACGCCGGAATTTTAGCTCTGGTTACAGCACTGATGTCCATAGCGAATTTCACTAATATTAGAAAAACCACTTTCACTTTTCAAAGTCACAAACGAGACTGAAATTTTTCAGTAAAAAACTAATTCTTAAATACTACCTAGTTGTCATAAAATCAAAATAATTAGGAGGTCAAACTAATTAACAGGACAATAAAAACCGCATCTATATATGTGTCCAGAAACTACCATGCACTGGCGGATTTAGAAAATAAATTAAAATAGTTATTAAGAGCTCACAGAAATTCGAAGGATAATCTAGGGGATCCGTAAAAATTTGTTAGGCGGAAGTATATTTGCAGAGAAAAACTTTCCAACCTGTTTAATATAGCATATTGCCATCCAAATTCAAGGCTCAGATTGACAAAGGAAACTAAATTCTCAACTGCAATTAAATTTTGATATTTTTAAATAACTATTCAATCAGTTTTTTTTTAAATTTTATTATTCCTGCAATCTGTTCTGGGGGGCCAATGCTCCCCCAACTCTTTCGCGGTTTGCTTTTTTCGTCCTTAATTTTACGCCGTTCTCATCCAAAGTGTATAGGTTAAAGTCGTGATTTCGTAATGGTAACTAAATTCCTATTTACAATAGACAGTTTTTGGATGATATTTTGAAAGCAATGAATTTTGTTGACCTGTTGATTTGGGCCTTAACCTAACTAAGTTTATGGATATTACGCTTATATCTTGAGCTTACTCCTTCCTATTATGGTCTATATATTATGGTACGTAATCATATGTTATTTCAAAGAATACTTGACCGATTATTTTTAATACAGAAGAAAAATATCCAATCAATAATTAATTTTTCAAACATCAAGTCACATCACGATTCCGATTTCCGGCGCAAATATTTCTTATCACCCGTTCATTTTAAACACCAGAAACCAGAGAAAAACAAAAATTTACAATTTCGGAACAGAACATGGAACTGGATTTCGCACACACACGTACATACATACACAAATATCCTCATTATGGTATGCGGAAAATCTGAGGAATGGGTAAATTCCCATATTTTTCTCATTCTCTGTGCGCTTTTCCTCAACATTCTATTTTATTTTCACTTTACTGTCTTTTTTATAATATTTTCTGAATTTTATACAAAATTTCGGTATAAACTCGTACTCGTACGTATCCATACACATAATATGACTAATAACTACCACCATCGGTCACAGGTGTTTCAAATATTTTTAAAACATCTGTGCCTATCTCATAGCACCCATATCGATAATCCAAAAGCAAACAGCAAAAACCTAAAATTCTCTATACTAAAACCGAACCAACATTTGATTTTTATTCTTTTTTATTATATAATGAAAATAATTTTTTTGTTTGTTTTCGAAATTAAATTTTAATTGTACAGGAAATTTAATTTTAATTGTTATTTTTTTGAGTATTCATTTATTAATTAAGGAAATTGTGCATACATTAAAAATAACTGGCTAATACTTACACAACAATTTTTCAAAATTTATTAAACTCACTTTATATTTATTTGTATATTATTTAATTAAACATTTATTAATTAATATTCACAAAAACTATACACAAAAAACTATAAAACATTATTTTTACTATCAATATTCCGATTATTTTTAATTCTATTATTTATTTTTATTTCCGAACAAACGATTTACATTCGAACGCGATCTGATACACACTAAACTACTTTTAAGTATTTTCGTTTATTCTTGGATTTTTTCTTTCACCAAATAAAATTTTTATAAAATATAAAATAAAATGTTAAAAGAAATAAAAAAATAAATCAGACATTACACATGATATTATTCACCCGGCAGCCGCACTTTATAACATAAAACAGCAGGCTAACAGGGGTAAAAGATAAACATTAGAGCACAGCTGCTTTTTGTAATTTCGTTTTTTCACTTTTTTTGCGTTTGGTTCTCTTATTTTTATGTTTGAGGAGGTGAGTGTACTAGTTTATGCTTGTGTATATTTTCCCGGTGGTTCAGATATTGGAAATGGGTGAAGTTAGTGCTTTGCTCAATAATTGAAATATATCAACTGCGGTAGACTTCATGAAATAAGCATAATTTATTAAATATAATTGTGGTTGTCAAAGATCGTAACAGGATTCGGTTGTCAATTTTCTTTAAATTGTTTTGAGGCAATGTTTTCCCAGCTACTTAAGTTGCTCGAGTTAAGCACGACAAAATTGCCATTTTAGCACAATATAAAGTCCACTTTCTGCGGAACTTGACAGAAATAAATTAATATGAAATTTATGAATTTTTCTTTTTTTCGGATATGTGAGTACAAATCTGAGTACAAAATCTTCCAAAAAATTAAAATTAATTGGAATATGTAAGGAAATGAGATCATCCCTTCGTCGCTCCTCAGCGTGCCTCATCCTGTAGCATTATGCCTCTTTTAGCAGCCCTGGTATCTGGCTAGGGTTTAATAGATCAACCATAAATATAAACCGAAGATAACCTGATAATGTAACCTCAATAATAAGGTGGCCAAATTCATCCACGAGATGTAGTGCCTATAAAATTGATAAATATAGATATTTAATTAAAAAAAAACGCATAAAAAAAACGCATAAAAAAACGCATAGGTATAAAAAATAGTTTTTGTTAAACAACTATTTTTTTTACGTTTCATTCGATTAATCACAATCAGTTATTTTCTAATTTGATTGAAATTTTGAAAGAACTTAAGTAGATTGTACTGAATTATTTTTTTTCATACCGCAAAAAAAAAACGCACAAAAAAAGAGCGCACAAAAAATATCGCACAAAAATAGACCGCACAAAACAGGTTTGACTGGACAAAGAACTATATGAAACTCACTAAATTTATTGTTACATACTTTCACCTCATGCTGGTTTAATTCCCGTGCAACACCCATCCCCCGATTTACACGGGAGATTATTCGCACTGTAAATCGGAAATGCGATTTTTGTATGAAAAACCGTGTAAATCAAAAAAATACAATACAATTCTTATCGTTTGGTTTTTAATAATTCATTTATTTTAACATAAAATATATCGAATAAATTAGAAATAACAAATAAAATAATACAATATTTTCTTTTTGTTTTCTCAAACCGTGGTAAAGCGAAATCGAGTAAAAAAATACCGTGTAAATCGGGGAGATTTTTAATTTAATTTATTTTTGAATATATTTCCCATATTTGCTACTGAATTCATTAATTATTAATTGTATTGTGATTGTATTGTAATATTCAGTAGCCGGGGCCTGATGAAATTATGGAAATTATTCATGATCTTATTAGGTCGAAACTGGATATCTGTTACAACACTTCATCGAAAATTTAGCTTAAATAATTTAAATAAAATATTTAGGGTTCTTGAAATTTTAGAAATTTGTAATGCACTTTTGCGAGTTATTTTCCTAATTTTCTTTGTATTACAATGTAAACTTTGTAGGTTGTCCTACTTCAGTTCGTGCGACATTGCAGGGTTTATTCTTCTACTTACATAGAACGAAAATTAGACAAGCCTTCCAATGGTACCAAAGGCGTAACCCAATCTGCACCGAATGTCGTTGTACTAGATTTTAGTACTGTTGGTAGGGTTAATAACTTTATCGTGTATCGTGCAAAGTTGCTAAATTTCTAAAATTGAGTATGGTGAATTAAGTTAAATTTGCATATATGTATGTTAATAAAATTCGTGCTTACATTATAAATTTCAAATCCCAAATTATTGATTTTAATTATTTCAGCTCATATTAGTTGATATATTTAGTTGACTTCCAAAACCTCATTTATCTTCACGAAATATTTTGGAATCTTTTAATGTAGCTCTATCATAAGAACTAAACCGAATAGACACAACTTTAGGTGTAAGAATCACATTTGTCTTCAAAAGATTTGTATTGGCGTCAACAAATAATTTGTTTATTAATAAGCTGAACAATTTTACCTAAATGTTGATTTCTTGTACTACCTCAAATATATTTTTCAATCATAGTATTCCATCAATTCGAGGTAAACAAGAATTAATGCTAACTATTGAATTGGAAATAGCATAAATTATGACAGTAGTTATCACATAAATAAAGCAAAATTAATAATTCATTTCATTCATAATTGACCACGGTATCATAACTGGGCTTTCGATACCCAAGAAAAACCTGGGATTGACCACGTCCATAGCAAACCGGTTGAGTACTACTCAAGATGGCAGGGGAGAGGCAGGATTTGGTAAATAAAAAAAATAAAATAAATTATTGTCAAGTAATTATGTACTGAAAATATTTGTTTTGTTATGAACAAGAGACCACGTACACATTGATTATCAGACGATTAAGCCTTTAGCCACTACATAGAAGGGGTCTAAACATTTGCGTATACTGGCAATAGTAAACGGATTTACAGCCCATCGTAACTGACTAGAGATGCATGATAGAGATACAGCCACGCGGTATTGGATACGATGAAATTGTCAATCAAATTATTATTAATGCTCTTTCAAAATAATTGTTGGGAAATCCGTCTACGTAATACATTCATGTTAAAAAGCTGGAACCTGGGGCTTATTATGAACGTGATGCGAGGCCGATCGCATTTCACATTTTGGTATCTCGTTATATTTCACTTCATTTGTACCATCTAGAGCATTTTTATATGAGGCCATTAGCCAAGGCTCTAGTGGATACCCAGAGTAAAATAAAAATGTTGAATAATAATTATGAAGAAGAATTATTAAAGTCGTCTGTGAATTTAATTTGTTTTAAGATTTTTTCGGCTTTTCGGACAAAATATCATTTTAATGGACACCCATACAATGTTATATGTTTAAAAATGCACTCCCCTCCCCCTGGGGTTAAACGTGGGGGGAGGGTAGTGCATTTTTTCTACTTTTGTGGTAGAAATATTGTTAATAAATGGCCTCTTTGTTTTCTGCGACAACAATTGTCGTAAACATTGTATGGGTGTCCATTAAAATGATATTTTGTCCGAAAAGCCGAAAAAATCTTAAATCAAAATAATTATGAAAACAATAAGTTATGTTTACATGTTATACAAACCTAACAGCCATGCCGATTTATTTCCAGTTTTATATTTAGTTTCCAAGAACTGTCGTTCTAAGCCCGTCGACCATACAGAATAGTCATGAGAGCAACCTCCATGATTTGCAACAACAGAAGTGATTAGCATGTTGTGGTTGCACGTCGAAAATAATAATTTAATGTGAACAAATTTAATTAATTTTTAGCCTCATGAACAAACAACCATGACATTTATGCTGTGACGCTCTTTGCTATTGTAATAATGATGTTCATTTTTAGTTGGAGGGATTATGTTAACATGGGCCCCACAACCGATGATACTTTACGTAGTAATGTTGTTTACACGTTTTTTGTTCTTCCTCCGTTTGGTCAAAATTTATGTAATCATTACAAAACGACTCGAAAATATTAATCACTTCCGACATAACCAATGAAACCAATGGTTGTACCATTCCGACTAAATAGTCTTGGCCAACGGACTGGACTGCTGGTAAGAATCCTCAGCCAAAAAACGTAACGTTGCCGCTAATTTGAAAATTGATGGAATAGCACTTTTCAATAAAATTAAACATTTGCATCATTAAATATTGTTTATTAGAACCTTTTATTCACATAAATCGTAAGTAATCTTTATTTAAAGGCACACGTTGATAAATTTTATTAACTGATTAAGTTGAAGACCCTATATTAATAAGGAATTCCGAACAATCCGACTAAGTTATTAATTCTTATATTTATATCAAAACCTACACAAGTGCTAATTGTCATCACAAACAGTCTGAGATTATTTTATGCAGGATCATAAAAGATTATACTCTAGTGGAGACTATGCTGTGTTCCATTGCCATTTTTAATATTTTTCGAGATACAGGGTGTTAACTAAATGTTTCTTTTTCCTCTGAGATTATACTTAAATTTGCAATTATCTGTAGCATGTTCTTTAAGAAATGGAACTCCCTTTAAGTATGTGTATTCCATAAGGCCATTCCTTTATTTATATAATAATGTACAGACATAGATTTTGTTTTTATTTTCAAACAATTTTAATTTTAGCATAATTTTTCCTTAAACACACTATATTAAGCATATCACTATTATTTTTATAAATTTTTGTCCAAAATAAATGTTCAAAATGTCCTCTTCTATGTAAAACACTTTTAATACTCTTCTTGAATTTTCCTTGAAATATTCATATTGCTTAAAAGTTTTCTTACTTTTTCGACTGTCAAATCAATTCTGTCCTTTAGATCTTCTGATGCATTTAATTCTGAAGAACGAACTACATTGCCTGGATTGGCGGAGCAAAACAATCCACTGCGGTCATCCCTTAAATTAATTGGAAGATGCGTTCGCGTTCATAACTCCCTGTACATTTATTTTCAGCTTTTCCACATTTAGATTAATACTTTTTCCATTATTTGCTTTTGGTTTAAATACCTCATTTACAATTGAATATAAACCTCGAGTTTTGTTTTGGTTCAAGCACCAAACATTTTCTAGACGTGACGTAGTTTAAACAATTTTCTAAAGTCTACCAATACGACTTATTTTTTACATTTAAATATTTTCGACCTTAACTTATTTTTTACTGAAATATTGTCGGAAGTTCTAAATATTGTCAATATGGTGTTTTAAAATATGGGTCGTTTTCCAAAACCGTAATTATGCGTGCTCGTGGAATCAGACCCTTTGATTTAATACGTCTGCTGGCAAGCACTCAAAAAAAAAGAGGGGAGAGGTTCGGAGCCGAACTCTATAACCATTTTTCCTGCATATAAAGAACACACTCACCTGCTATATGAAAATTCTATCAATTTTAAGGAGGAGGGGTTATCAAAACCCTACATATCTCCGAACACCCAAAACATAGAAATGTCCAAATTAATAGGGTTCTACTCGTATCTCATGATTTGCTTGAACTTTTAGGGAAGAAATTAAGTTGCTATCTCCATCCGTTATCAAGTTATCTTGGGCACAGACGGACATTTTTTTAACAAAAATGCTTAAAAATATTAATTTTTAGGAGTAAACTGATCTACTACGCTAGAATTTCTTAGATTGGTATTGAAATACGTCGCATTTGCATACGATCGCATTCTACCATTATGTTTGGAAAGCACTAAACTAAAACGATAAAATATTCGTTTGCCGTCCAATACAAAATTTGAAATAATTTTTCCACGAGCTTTATTTTCAATTAGACGCTCATATTCATTCTCTTTTATTGCTTTCTCGTATACACATGTACGAGTAAAATCCTATTGAAAAGAAGAAAAGCGATCAAAGAAAATAAACAAAATGAAAAACCAGAGAGAAAATTCAATTTACTTCTAAATATACTAAAATAATATTTTTTTCCTAAATAATCGCAGAGAGAATATTAATTTTTTTATAGCTTTTGTTGTTTTATCCAAACAGAGAACGGAAAATGAGAAAATTTTATTAAAACACATACACATACATGCATAGGTATAATAATATGCAAACATACTATTTCATAACGATATGTAGAATGTTATTCATTTTCGCTTCTTTTCATTTTTTTTTGAAAATTATTATACGTATATGTATATGGCAAAATTAATTGAAAAAGAAAAAGAGGAAATTAGCTTTCCATGTTTCATGTTTTTCAACAAAACAATCAATTGAGATTTTATTTTTTTGCGCTGTTGTTGTTATGTTGGTTTTGATATTTTTCTTTCATTTCGTTTTGTATATTTCTTTTTTGTAAACAAAAATTGAAAAAATATGAATTTTCATTTGCTGTGTGGATGGAAAATTTATTCCAGTTTACATGTATGTATGTATGAAAAAAAGGAAAACAATTTTCTTTCTATATATTTTTTTAACAAATGCATAGAACTCGTTTCGTATTTTCTTTCCTTTTTTTGTGCTTTATAATGAGTTTGATTTAATCAATTATTGTTGGGAAAATTATGTTGTATGTGCCAGGTGTTAGATTTTCTTGTTTTTCCTCATCTGTTACAATACTTCTTTTTACTTTTTTTTTTGTTAATTTTTTTTTCGTATGACTTGTGTTGGTTATAATTTATTTTTAAATAATTATAGGTTTGAGTCGTTCGGGAATTGGTTGTGTGGATTGTGGGTGAGTTAAGAGGTTTTTTCTTTTGTTTTCGTGTTATTGTTGGGGGGGACAACACTCTTGATTATCCATTCGGTCGTTCGTTATGACGAAGATTAAGATAAATGGTGAATGTTATAATAATGCTTGTTTTGTTTTATTTGAATTCAAAAACAAATGTTAAGACGGTAAAGTAGAAAAGGATTTACAACATTAATGTAAATCTATTGTAATCTGTTCAAGAAGTATTTTGCTGAAAATTTGGTGTTATTTTAAGCCAAATGTTCCAATTTAATTAATTTCTCAATTTTGTAAATGATTTTCTTAAACCAAAAATCAATGTCTGTCAAAACAAGTAACACATGCGAACTTTTAAAGCAACTAGCAGAATTTTGTTTCAACAAAATACACTGCCTGTATGGTATACCAAAATACCCAAAAAATGGATTTTCTCGAGAAAAATAAAATTCATTCTCCAGAAAATATGAAAATGTTTTTTACAGTGTAAGGAAAATTGTTTTTCTTTTTCGTTTTTGTTCTATTTGTGCGATTACAACTTGTCAAAAACAGCTGCTCTTTATTTAATTTCTCTTTAAAAAACGAAACGAAAAAAATAAAATTAAAGAAAATCCTGAAAAATATCAGTTGGTGAGTTTGTTGATTTTCTTTTTTTCCATTTCCATTTTTTTAAAACATACATTTTGTGTTGTTGCTGCTGCTGCCGTTGTGCTTGTGCTATGTTTGGGGGGGGGGGGGGGGGTTGGGTACTTACTGTAAGGTGATGTAGAATCAACACAATAAAGAGTGTTATACCATTACAAAAAAATGTTTGTTGCGTTTCATCTTATTTTCTCCTTTTTCTTCTTTTGAAGCAACCAGCAGTAACAGTAGAAGAAGATGAATATTATTTTTGTTTGTGTGCTTTTTATTTATTGTTTTAGAACAGAATTTTTTTTTGCCTTGGTTTCGTCAGACGCCATTCCCATACATCAAATTTTTCGTGTGCTGCAAAGATTTGAAATGCTGATGGTTAGAGTTAGAGTTGGAGTAGAGAAGTGATGATAGGTTTGTTAGTTTTGTTTTTTTATTGTACTTTGTGTTCTGTTTTCAACATTAAAGCAAAAATAAGGGCACCAGCATAATCAACAGATTTTTTGTATGCTGTAATTTTTTTGTTTTGTTTTCTATGGAATTTACAAATATTTCATCGTTGTACACAATTTGTTGGTATAGTTTTTGAGATTCCCACGCGCTTATTATCGTAATGATAATTTATATGTTTACCCATTTATGTATATATCGTGGCATACAGGTATTGAGCAAGTCTTCATATTCTAAATTGAAAATGTTATGAAAATATAGTTGTATTGTACGGTTATAATGCGTGTAACTGAAGTTTTCACAAATCATGTTAACTCGTAACTTTTCAAATTTTCTATTTGTAAAAAAAAAATTACAAACATTAAACCATTATATTAAATTCCAAATAAAATCAATCTATATAAGGTGAACATACAAAAAGCCCACATAATAATATAAGCTTGCCCTTTTATTAGTAATACACATATTACCACTTTTCGAAAACTAAAAAATCTGTCAAAATCCATCATGAAAAATTTTCAATCAAAGCAAATAATTAAAAAATTTTAAATTGATTTTATTTTATAAAAAAATATAAAAATAGGAATGAAAATCATTTTAGGTTTATTTTGGTAAATAGGATTTGAAAATACAAAAAATAACAACAAACCACCAATAGCGAAATACTCTAACTAAAAAATAAAAATATTTTATTATACAAAAATGTTTATAAAATATGTCAAAAACATGCTTACCACTTCGATTACAGCTGCCGCTGCTTCTAGTACACTGCTGTTGTTTCTGTTGTTGTTGTTGTATAACACCCACATTCTTCTCCATAACGATTAATTTTTCCTCAGTAAAATCGATGTTATTTTCAGTTCCTGTATTCCGTCGAGATAAATGCATTCAGTATGTGTGTTGTTTATAATTTAGCTGCAAACCATATTTTCTAATATGAAATTGGTTTTCCAAATACACAGTGTTTTTCCATTTGTTGTTGTATTTTGCTCGATATTGTAATTAATTTTCATCTATAAAAGCATAATACATAGCTAGTGGTTGGTATAGTGCATTTATAATGGAAAATAAGTCTGGGAAACTATCGTATTTTATATTTTTCACGAACATTCTAATTAGCTTTACTTTTTACATATTATAGTCACACAATTTTTTTTGTTGTTGCCACATGAAGAGTATGGTAACATAATGTATATGAAGAACTATGTTCATTATATTCGTTGGCACCATTTGTTTTCAAAACTTTCAACATTCAGTTAAACCGTTTAATCGAAAACTCATGCCGTGTGGTCGTGCATATTAAATATGGTACGGATTAAATTAGATGTCAAGCTGGTATATTAGAATTTTTCATTTACGTTGTATTTTAAAATCAAAAATAAATTGAAAGTCTATTCCATTGACTTACAAGAAATTTTACAAAATTTCCAAAAGCTGTCCAAATTTTTAAGTTACTTGTGCTTGAGATCGTACTACTTAAGCCATCTTATTTTTGTAACTTTGAAAGTCTTTTTGTCTAAAGACACAAATATAAAATGAGACATCTGACGTAACTACTCTGGGTTCAGCCAGAATTAGTTTGCTTATGCTCTAATTCAGCCGTCCAATCTAAATAGTTAACAACTGTAAGATTTAAAGACTTTGCTACAGTTTCGTGTATTAAAATATGAACTTATACTTATCTGTGGTAAGTTGGGTACTCCATGCACTATGTAAAGTGTGATGGTTTTAATACCACTAAAGAAGATTCATATTTTGAGACAAAACTATAATAAAAATCTTAAGAGCGAATTATGTAATATATTTGAGTTTAACCATTGTATAATCATTATATAGTAATGTAATGGTAGGTTCGTGAGTGAAATGTTAGATACCACTACTGGTATCGTTTTAAACTTTTTAAAGAATTTGTGCAATTACCTATCCGCCTAAATAGCATAACCTTCTCCTAAATGTAGCTAGAATATTTTATAATGCAACATGCAGAAAACAAAAAAAAAATTCTATACATATACTTACAATGCGATTCATTACTATTTATGATACGAAAAAAATGTAGTTCCCATTTCTGTTTCTTTTCATAACAAATTGACAAATAAAATAACATATATAATAATAATTAACAAATACATAATTAACAAATAAAATAGTAATAAAAATAATAATTTTATATGAAAACAAACAGAAATGGGAACTAAATTTTTTTCTTATCATAAATAGTAATGAATCGCATTGTATTACTCATATAATGACGCTCTCATTATAAGTCAAAACAGTTTTTACGCTCAAAAGTAAATAGAAAATGTAACAAAGATGATGGAGAGAAAATACCGATCGCAACTAAGTTGGTTTTGTTTTGAATTGCAACAATGTTTTCTAAATTATAGACAAATAATTTTGAACGTTAAAATATTCGTTGAAAATTATAAAAAGCTAAAATAATTGAAGATTGTCCATAAAAACGATCTACATTTAAATCCAATTAAAGATTATTTTAAATGATTTTGTAGGTACAACACATACACATTATTTGGTTTTCGTTTCGTAACTATATAGATAGACCACCAATGATATACATACTTATTTACACGCACACACTCAGCAATTCAATATATGTAAAAGGAAATCATACATCTACACACAGATTTAAAAATTGTTTGCAAGTTAATTTCGTAAATTTGTTCGTTTAAAATTTTATTGCTTGTCGTCTAATCGTAACGCATGTAGCTTTGTGTTTTCTTATTTTTAAACGTTATAAAAAGTTCATTTTGAAAATTTGTGTATTAAAACTTTTGTGAATTTGCGTGATAAAATGGTGTGTGCTTACAAAAACTGCTTAAATAAAAATGACTGTAAATCCACCAGAACATTTTTTACGGAGTTGCATGACCATCGTCGTGTGTTCGACAAGAATAAAGTTACTTCCAAACGCATAACTATTATGAAGAACTTTAATTTTAATGATTTCAAAATAAGTAGTTTTAGAACAAAAAATATTTAAAAAACTGTCTTTCCCCAGCCAATTAATAATCTTGTTTGTAAGTGTAAGGTCAATGACATAGATGCACGATGCAAGCGTTTATTAAAATTCGATTTTCTTTTAAATAAAAAAAAATTGATTCCAAAAGTTTCGCGTACGATTTCCAACCAGACACACAACACTGAGAGTCAAACAACAAGAATATTGAAAACACCTGATTTCTCACCTATAACATTGAAATATGAAAAAGAGCCTCCAAGAACTTATTAAAAGAATTATCAAGTTCCACAAATTCCTCATGAATGTCCCATCTCACCATCTCAATTTCCTAGTCCGCAACATCAAATTGAAGACGAAAATAAAGAACCCGTTCAACCTTTAAACAAAATTCTCAGGTTTATATTAAATACCCCTCAGAAAAGTAAAATGCAAACAGAAGAAAACACAATAAAAATATTAATTGATAATACAATTAATTAATTGATAAAAAATTGTATTATTCAGTATGAAAAAACTAGTATATGTTTTAAAATTTATGTATGGGTTAAATTTTAATTTTATTTTTATGTGACTTAGAAGGGTCTTAGAAGGGTATTATGAAAATTGTAAAGAGATTAAAACTCTAATAAGCAAGTTAAAAACTACCATTGGCGATTGCTTTCCTATTTAAAATACAATTTAGATAAAAATATTATTGTTTTATCTTATGAGAGATTAATTTGTTTTTTAAGATAAAATAAATTACAACAATTTAAGCTATTGTAGCAACAAGAACTTTCAAGAGCCCAACTGAAATCCCATTTAATTAACCTAATTAAGGTTAATTAAATGGGAGCTTTTATGAAAATAATGCTCCCATTTAATTAACCTTAATTTTTATTTAGCTCTTTGGTTCTGTTCAAAACGGCTACTTATTTCGTTCTAACGCCCGTTGCACATTTCAGCTAAGCTAAGCAAGAAACGTAGTTTCTATTAGCATAGTTTAGCTCGCACAGCTCATTCCGCTGCACATTTGAGCTAATTATATCTCTCACGCATACATTTCAATACAAGTAAAGTCCTATGTCTGTCAAAAATTAATTAACTAATTTTATTATATTATTTAAGAATTCAACCACTTTTTTGAATTTGATCCACAATACCAAACACAACAATACTCAAATGTCATCCAAATTTCAATATTTTATAAGTACACATAATAATAGCAATGTGAGCAATATAGCTGACTTTTGCAATCCAAAGACAACCCGAGCTAAGTTTGTATCGCTCAAAACAGAAAAACATAGCTCGCATAGTTTAGCTCAAATGTGCATCGTTCCATTAGGCCCGTTGCAGATTTGAGCTAAGCTAAGCTAAGCGATGTCAGCTAAGTTCATCGCTCTTGGTTGAAAATAAAGAGTTTTAATGAAACGATGCACGCTTGAGCTAAGCTATGCGAGCTATGTTTTTCTGTTTTGAGCGATGAAACTAACTTAGCTCGCGTTGTCTTTGGATTGCAAAAGTCAGCTATATCGTTCACACATACATTGCTATTATTGTGTACATATTCGCCTATGTGACTATGTGATTCTAATAATATTTTGGCAGACATATAGCATTTTACTTGAATTGAAATGTATGTGAGAGCGATGTAATTAACTCAAATGTGCAGTGGAATGAGCTGTGGATGCCAAACTATGCTAATAGCTGCGTTTCTCGCTAAGGCCCCTTGCACACTTAAGCTATGTTCTTTTAGCAAAGTGAGCATGTTTTGAGATCACAGCTTTCGATTTACTTTGCAAAGCCTAAATAAGTGAAACCGAATTAGCGAAGCTTAACTCAACACACTCGTACGTCCCGATTTATTTAATTTCTTTATTTAAAGCTGTGGGATAGAAACATAGCTGATTGTGAGCTGATTAATTACGAGGGCAAATCAAAAAGTCTTGCAATTTTATATGAAAAAAAAAGAGTGAGTGAGACAGCAATATTTTTATTTTTCGACATAATCTCCTTTAAGGTTTATACATTTGTCACATCGATCAATTAACTTGCCTAAACCCTCTAAAAAAAAGATTTCTTTTGCTCCATAAAATATTCATTTACAACAGACTGTACTTCATAGTCACTGGAAAATTTCGGGCCACTTAGTGTTTTTTTTTAAATTGGGAAACAGAAAGTAGTCACTGGGTGCCAAGTCTGGACTGTACGGTGGATGCGGAATTTCCACGAAGCCGCAGCCCTTTAATGCAGCTTGAGCAATATTAGCCTTGTACACTGGTGCATTGTCGTGAAGAAGCAAGATTTTTTTAATAACTTTCCTTGGCCGTTTTTCCCGGATCGCTTTTTTCAATTTTCGCAAAACTTCTGCGTAATATATGCCTGTGATTGTGGTTTTCGATGCAATACAATCGATTATCAAAATTCCTTCAGCATCCCAAAAAACTGTTGCCACAACCTTACCAGCAGACGGTTGAGTTTTGAATTTCTTTGGTGGTGGTTCACTACGTTTAATCCATTGCATCGATTCTTGTTTGGATTCCGGATCCCAATGATAAAGCCATGTTTCATCGCCTGTTATTATGTTATCCAAGAAATTTTCTTTGTACATATCTAAAATCGCCTTTGAAGTTTGAACACGCATTTTTTTTTGTTCTGCATTCAACAAACGGGGAACCCATCGCGCACTTACTTTCGACATGTGAAGGTGGTCATGTAATATAGTATATGTGGTACCGTATGAAAGAAAAAGTCTCCACGCTAACCGCGGAACAGAAATACGCCGGTCCTCCAATACAATAGATTCGGCCAAAATTACGTTTTCATGGCTAATAGCATCTGCAGGCCGATCCGAGCGGTTGTCGTCTTCAAATGACTCCCGGCCACTTTTGAATAATTTTACCCACCTTGTTACTGTGGCATATGATGGTGCAGATTCGCCGTAAACTTTTGATATATAGTTGAATATATAAATTGCATTTCGTTCATCTTTATAGAAAAATTTAATAACGGCGCGATATTCAATTTCATTAATTTTAAGAAAAATTCAAAACACGTGTTACTAAATTGACAAAAACAAACGAACTGTAAAATTCACATCGAAATGTTCTTCTAGAAGTTTCATCGCGACAAAAAATGGTTTTGAAAAATATATTGTTGTCTCACTCACTCTTTTTTTTCATATGATATTACAAGACTTTTTGATATACCCTCGTATCTCCAAGGTGAAAATAAAAATTTAAATACATTGCTTTACAGATTGGGTAGACTCTGAGATTTATCTACATGTATCATAACCTTAACAGAGCTCTCACAATAGACAATTTTTTCTCTAAAGTAAATTTTTTTCTAAAGTTTGATTTTCAAACAAACTTCTAAGGCAAAATAAAAATTGTTTATTGTGAAAGCTGTTTAAAGTCTCTACAAATAAATATTCGTTTCGGAAAGGTAATTAGGTATTAAAACGGTGTAAGACTAAATACAAATTAAGGTTAATTAATTAAATTAAGACATAAAAATAAAATTTTACAATTTAGAGGAAAATAAAAACTGATTTTTTTTATTCAAAATAAAATACACAACGCATTTTTTATTTAAAAAAAATAATTTGTATGGTACATCAAACTAAACAATTTAAAATTAGCGTTCGAATAAAGACGGAACTTAAAAGTAAGCCATTATTTATCCTGCCATAAAGAACTGAAACGTTTTCTTTCAGACAATGCTGACCAATCTCTAGCTTAACTACTATTTAAAAATAGTTTTAATTACAAAATAGTGAGCGGCAACATAAACTCGTAAGCTATTCACTTGTATATTGAATTTATAAAAAATATCATATATACTTCCTTATATCCCTTTTTCAACTAAGGAAAATAAAAATCTTCTCAATTTTAGTCCAACCCACACAAATGTGTGAGTAAAAAATTAACGTATGTAACGGCGTTGTTCATTAAAAATTTCGCTTGATTTGAAGTAAAACCAACACAACTGTGTGTATAGATATAGTGTTTTTTCGGACGGAAAATAAGTTAAAAAGGAATTCACAAATGTGTAAATTGGTTCAAAAAACATACAAAACTACATATACATGGTACTTTAACCATACCCGCACAATTGTGTTAGTAAAACACAAAAGGGATATGTAATTCATTTGAGATGGATTAATTCAGCCCCCAATTTAAACAATAAAATTTATTAGAGATTAACAGATTAGATTAACAGAAAAATGAATTTAAGTTTTGTTAGCGAACCTTAAATGCTCATAATTAGATTATAATTATACGCTCTAGATTTGCACACTGTAAACACCACATGACTCTCATTGGATTCTGTGACAAAACACATCAAGTCAGACATGCTTTGGTTGAAATTATAATCTTTATAATGACATCCTCGTTTTTTCTATTCCAATGAGGAACAATCCCTTAATAAATAGTTGATTGAAAGACAATAACGAAAAACGACATACTATTGTAGTATGTCCAAGTGACAATTTTCCTATTTTTACGTACTTCTCTTACGTAATATTTTTTATGATAAAATCGAATTAATAAATTTTATTTTAATTTTGAAACAAATATTGGGTTCAATGTCCCTGAACTTTCACACAGATTTGGATAAATAGAAAATCTGCCTTTCCATAACAATGCATTGTTCTTATTGTATGCATATATAAGAAAATTACTCGTTCATATTTTCAATTATAAATTACCATACTGTAACAGTGCAATCGACGGCATCCTTTTAAAAAATTGTATTTAGTTGTTCTATATAGATTTCTACATCGTTTTCATTTTTAATCTTTATTCGTTTGTGTTTGTGAGAACAGATGTATTTAAAATAAACAATAATAATACACAGCTAAGTATGTACTCAATATATTAATATACATATGTATATATCCTATCGTTCATATCTCCTTTCCAATAATGGATTTATTTGATTGAACAATTCATATTCTTTTGCATTTCTATCATAGAAAAAAAATTATTTATGCTAATTTTTATAAAAAGAAAATTGAAGTAAGGTATTCATGATTTGTTTTATTGTTTATCACAAAAAATATTAAACACATTTTCTACATGACCTTGACAATTGTAAAACAATACGAGTTGAAATAAATATATTCTGTGTTAATATGTAGTATAATAAGTTAGAGTGAAGCAATACTATACTGGTTAATGGTATACAAAAATACGCCGTGTGTACTGTAAGTGTATTTAATCTAGCAAACATTTAGGCGAATTAAGATAATTATTGCATAACTTAATTTCGATTAACGCGCTACCTGGATTTTCACCCTCTAAAGATTTTTTTCGAATGATGGTACTACTATATATGTATTGCTATGGTTTAACCTACGGTTGAAATTTGCAATGCTGATTTTTGCCGGTAGCCTCATACATCAAACTGAAATTGAGGAACGTTAAAACAATTTGTCACTAGATTCAAAGAAAGTTAACTTTCCAACATACGGAAAAATTCCATACTCCTTTACGGAAATATCTCATTTTGAGTAAGACCTTATGTACGTGCGAGTTACGAGTATGGATTGAATCGCGTGCAGTCCATGGTAAATTTTAATGTTAAATGCGATATAAGGTACCGTCACGTATATGGTTAGATTCGATGGAGTTTTTTTTTGATTCAGATGCACACCACCAGTGTGCGAGGATGTGAGATTTTTAAAGATAATTCATCTGGTGTTGTTCTTAATATCTTGCAATTCCAAATTTTGGAGTCTACTGGAACACTATTTTCAGTTGCTTAACCGCCGTCTTTATTTCTTCTCTAGGAACTTTTGAAAGGAATTTCAGGAACTCTACTCAAGCCACCATATCGTAGTCTCAGAATTGTTCTTGTCTATACCCATTTTGCCTATTCTGACGAAATCAGCTGTTGTCAAATTTCTTTGATTAAACCTTTCCCGTTATATTATAAACGAAAAATTTTCGCCTACAAAATAAGTTGGAATTATTAGCTTTGGGCAGTTGGAAGACATTCTGCATATAAAAGCTAAACATTTTAACCAGTTTGCTTTGGGTAGATTTTATTATGTCTCGTTGTAGCTTTGCTTGATTTTTATTTAGATTATGTGCCTTATACTCGTTGATTTGCTCTAGGGATGCAGCCGATACCAACCGCATTACCTCGCATTTGTCGCACAAATCTTTTTTAGGATGATGAAACCGCAAATTAAATTTTTTAATTTTAAATAAGTAGAACATCTTGCTGATGTTGAGACTTTGAGAGAAGCATCCAAATATTTCTTCGTAGTGGTACTTCGGCAATAGTGGGACTCAACTACCGGAAATTCATTTATGTGTTGATAAATTAAATCTATATCCTCATTTGAAACACATTTTTTCCTAATCCTTTTAATGGTGTTTTAGGCACAAAAGGGTTTTTGTTATGATTAATAAAGTAATATATGTGACACTTATTTATATTTAAGGTGTTGAAAAAAAATTCTTGTCAAACTTGAATTCGTTTGTTTAAGTCAGTTTTGAAAAAATATAGAAAACTGTTAAATCTTCTGCTTTGAGGAGCTACGCTGTTCCGGTTCTCGATTATTTACGTTTTTATTACGAATTTTGAATAGAAATGGTCTTTTTATCATCATTCAACCGCCAAAATTCTTTATTATTTTGTGTACGAACGTCTTGTGATATAAAATTCATAATCTATGAGCGCAGCTAATTGAGTTCCGACAGCCAGATAATTTTATGCCTCTAGCTTTTGTTGGTTTTCCCGATGAATTGGTATAGAACATACCACTCTGCCTATTCCTTTTACGGATATTTTTCTTCCATTGAGATGTATTACATTTTTTTTCTGGTTTTGCTTCGATCACCGATCGTTCATTACATTGAAAACAGTTTCTAGGGATTGTCTCGTTTTATTGGAGATCGATTACTTCAACAATAATTTCATCTGTAATTTCACTACAATAATAAAAATTAAAATAGTAGTATTAATATTTCACTATACATAATTGACTATGTAATTAGACATAAAAAAACTTACCCACCGTCAAAAAATACGGTACTCAAATTTATTTTTACCGATTCCCTAGCTCCCTCAAAATCAACGTAATTTAAAATACTGCAAACAAATTATTGAAAAAGGATTAAAATGTTAAAAATTATAACACATTTAAATATCTATTGACACTATAAAACTTACTTTGAATCCTTTTTCAAACTATAAAATAACTTAAACGAATTACTAATCAAATTAACTAAGCGACTAAAAAAATCTTTAGATTTTCATAATAAAAAATGACATTTAGAATAAGAATATACTCTTCTCTTTTTCGATCAATTGAAACACAACTTTCCGTTATATTTACGAAAGAGATCAACATAAAATGATCAAGTGATTTGAGTAGGATAACGTTGAGTAGGATATAGACAAAACTACATCTAACAAAATTAAACCAAAACTTTTATACAGTTTTGCTATGGAGATAGGCAAAAAAACGAATCTCACAGATATAGACAAAATAAAACTACAGATATAGACAAAATAAAACAGTGCAAATTTGTGGAAATAGACAAATGTTTAAAAAAATATCTCAGAAACGATTGATGTTAGGCAAATTTTGATGGAAAATTAGAATTCCTTATGGTCGTTTTACCCTAGCTACATTCTAACTTAAATTCACCAAAAATTGGACATAGACAAGAATAATTCTAAGGCGACGATATGTCTACAAAAGTTGAAGCGGTTTGTCTAACCAGCCTTCTCCATTGCCAACCAAATCGAAAACGAACATGATCCTTTTCCAATTGAAAATAGCACCGTTTCGTACTAAGTCTAGTACTAAGAAGGAGGATTGATCGGTCCATGAGAGTTGCGCCTTTGAGAGAGAATTATAGTTGTAGCCATTTACCTTACGATGAAAATGTTTTAACGTTTTTAAATCAATCTTTGAAGAGTTTAATATTATTTAAATTTTCACGATAAACAAATAAATAAACAAATAAATTTTTACGTAGAATACTTTCGAATATCGTATAGGAGTACAAAAGCTTATTCGATAAAAATATAGAATATATAGTTCAAATATATTAAATTTAAATGTTTACAGGTGCTCAGATTCTACTAGAAAAAGGACACAAAATTCAGAACCAAGATATGTAACTTTACGATAACAAATTTTTCTGAAGTCCACAAGAATATAGCCAGTTTACGTTTATTGTGTCGATTTACATTTTGTGAATACCTTTTTCTGATTAGTTCGTGATTTTGTCAATTAGATTCTAAATGTTTGAGGCTAACTCCAAGATGATTGACTGAGCAGGGTGAAAATTTAAAAAAAACTTAAAGGTTTTCCGTAACTTGGAGGATCCAGACGTTCTTGGTCGAAATCGGTTGACGAGCATTTCATAGGTACTTTTCGTTTATGCAAATAATTTGAAAAGTACAATATTTAAGCAGAAAATAATTCAGAAGAAAAAGATTCAAAATTAAAATTTCACGAAAGTAGTCCCTGCTTGGCTTCCGATTTATGCAGAAATTTTCATTTTAGTGGTTTATTTTTCTTTTATAAACCCAAATCGGTTGTATCCTTGATTTACGAATGTATATGTTACAGTCTAAGTGCATAATCCGGTGATTATATATAATTACCGGTCATTATATATAATCCCCAGTGCATTTGGTAAATTTGTATAATATCAATGATTTTCCTTTTTTTTAAATTTATTTTATTGTTCGCATAGGTTCTTTTTGGGGCTCAACTGCTCTTCAGCGGTTATGCTTTTTACGTTTTTACTGTATGCCTCCTGGTTAACTCGAGGACGTACGGCTATAGGACCGATTTAAGACCATCGGCACATTGCAAGCTCAATACCAGCCTATACTGACATGAAAGATGGGTCGGACCATGGGTTTTGCACAACGACAGGGGGTCATAGATGTGTTACATTTCACCACAGATCGTAATCTGTTGATGAAATTTCACTATGCATCCTGTCCTTATCGGGATTCGAACCCGTTACTTCCCGATCCATACGCCAAAGCTTTAACCACTCTGCCATTTGGTCGGTTGATTTCCTTTAATTTTATATTTTAACCGGTTATTATATATAATTACCAAACCCCTTTGGTCAAAGTGAATAATTTTATGAAAGTTTTGTCTTTAGTTTAAAATTATAAATAAAATTTGACACTTGAAGAACTCAATAAATTCTGGAAAAGGAAGCGGCAGTTTCGGGCCCCCATTCTCAAAAGGTATACAACAAATTAAAATTACATTAAAAAAAAATCATTTACAAACCTTTGATTTTTTTTAACGTTTGTGGCACTATGAGAAGAAGCGATAAGAGCTATAAAAACTCTTTGATCTGTGTCTGCAAGGTTGATGAAGCAACTATTATTAATAAAAATAAATGAAATAAAAAGTAGTTTGTTAATTTAAAATTTCAATTTTAATTTATTCAAAATCGAATTTATCATCAATTTGTTCTTCATCTTCATTTTCATTTGTATTAGGTTGCCATGAAAGCTGCCTGGGTATAGAATGCCCGCAATCCTAACGTCAAAAATTATCAAAAAATTAACATCTTTCCTTATTTTGAAAAAAAAAAATAAAAAAAATCTGGAAAAATTTAACTGCCCCTCCTAAAACTGTTGATAAACAAACCTACATTTAAACATTTCTAATTTTTAACTCGTTACCTGATTTTCTCGATGTATACGTAAAGTAAAATTACGCCATTATTATTATTATAGTTATAAACTTTCATACTTAATACTTTAACCAAAGGGGTTTGGTAATTATATATGTTACGGTTAAAGTGTATAATTGGTTATTATATATAATTACCGGTCATTATACATCGAATTACCATAAACTTCGTCGGTTAACATGTATAATTTTTTAGAATTATTTACTTTTACCGGTGATTATATATAATAATAATTACCAAACTCCTTTGGTAATTATATATAATCACCGGTAAAAGTGAATAATTGTAACTTCGGAAAGTTTAGAACTATGATAATAATAATGGCGTAATTATACTTTACGTATACATCGAGAAAATCAGGTAACGAGTTAAAATTTAGAAATTTTTAAATGTAGGATTGTTTATCAATATTTTTCACTTTTCTATTTTCCAAATAAAAAATTTTCCGAAAAAATGTATCAATTTCCTCGTTAATTTTACTTTTCTAATTTTTTTTAATAAAAATCATATTTACTCAATTTTTATGAAACATGAAACATGCGGCCATTCTATATCCAGGCAACCTTCATGAAATTCCTGACGAGGATCACAACCTTAATACAAATGGAAATGAAGATGAAAAAATTGACGATAAATTCGATTTTGAATAAATTAAAATTGAAATTTTTAATTAACAAACTACTTTTTATTTCATTTATTTTTATTAATAATAATTGCTTCGTCAACCTTGCAGACACAAATCAAAGAGTTGTTATCGCTCTTATCGCTTCTTCTTATAGTGCCACAAATGTTAAATACTTTTGTAAATATGAAAAAAATTATATCAATTTTAATTTGTTGCATACCTTAGAGGATGAGCCCGGAAACCCCCGCTTTTCCAGAATTTATCCAATCCTTAAAGTGTCAATCTGTCAAATTTTAGTTGTCATTTTAAACTAAGTAAAAAATCTTTCATATTATTCACTTTAACCAAAGGGGTTTGGTAATATATATAATAACCGGTTAATTTAATTTTATTTAAGGAAAATCATTGATATTTTACAAATTTACCAAACGCACTGGTAATTATATATAATGATTGGTAAATATATATAATCACCGGATTATACACTTTGACCGTAACATATATAATCACCGGTAAAAGTGAATAATTCTAAAAAATTATACATAATAACCGACGCAGTTGGTAATTATGTATAATAACCAATTATACACTTTAACCGTCACGTATATGTATAGATTCATGATAAAAGAAAGTTTGATATTAGCCACAACTATATAGCCAACTGTATACTTTGTTATATTTGGTGTAAATCTGTGTTCCGGAAGTGGCAGTTCAAAGAGGAGCTTTTTTAAGTTTTGAAATAATGCTAAAAGGTTTTGCATTTACAAGGAATGATAGAGAATTAAAAGACTCAAATAGATTTAAAGATTACATTTTCAACAAAATTTAACCTTCGATCTATGTGTTCGTGGTGAAAGCAAGTCGGGTGTTGGCCACCACATATTAACTCCTCCATTTTTTATAATTCGTTTAAAGTTTAACTATTTCCACTTCAACGTTTTAACTTAGGTCCCCTTCTTTCGCGTCAAATTCGATATATTTATACTGTTTTTAGCGCCAATTATCTTTATTAAATTATGTACATACTTTAATATTTTTGTCTTAGTCTTTTAGAATTTCCTCTTATTTCCTTATTTCCTTAAAAAATTGCAAAGTCGTTTACACAGGCTGGTTGTAAAATTGAAACTAATTTTATTTTTATGTGCATTTTGGAATCCAATAGACTACTCTTCAAATAAATTTGCGAAGTCCGCTTAAGCAAAACAAAATCGAATCATTAACTAAACGTTTTTTCTTATTAGACACAGGCATTTGTTTTACCAAAGGTGTTTATCAAGCTATATAAAGGAACTACGCTCAAATAAATTGCGAAGTCCGCTTCAACGAAACGAGAACGAATCTTAGCGAATAAAACTTGTTATGGCCTCAGGAAAAATTGCGTATAATATTTTCATTATCGTTTCTGTAATGGAAATAAAAAAAACCTCAAAAGTTATATGTCTTTGGTTTTTGGTATTCCATTTCTTTCATATGACCTCACATTGTGATGATAATTTAAATGAATAAAAAAAATATTTTTATAAATGTGTGTGTATCTAATAAATAAGTAAGAAACAATTCGCTAATGAGCTATCCTTAGATTTGTCGTCGTCGTTAGCTTAGAAAGAAGTATGGTTGCCTTGTTATTCGGGGATCCAGGGTTCGATTTCTGATGGTGACAAGTAAAAAAGTTGCAACTGTGGGTGGTTTTGACGCTCAAATGTTCGTGCATTTTTACTATTTAGCTATAGTGTTATTAGAAAACTTTTAAGGTGTATTGGTGTTTGATTCAACAATCGAATTATTTTTTGCTAAAGTTTAGCCTTTTAATTTTTATTTGCTATACGGCCATTTGTTATATAACTAAATTGTTTCAGTTCGGTTTTATAACGTTTTACTTTTCGCATTAATTTTAATTTTAATATGCTAAACGGATGAAAAGTGATACGTTTTTGTATCGTGTTTTCATGTAAACAAGTCTTCACTTACGGTTCGTATACATTGCGCCAAGTTTAGATGTTATACAACTTGTCCTACTTTGGTTTTTTCAATTGTAATGGTGTTATTGTGATTGTTCCGTATATTGGTCTATTTCAGCACTCTCGAACTTTTCCTAAATTATTATTTTGTTTTATTTCCATATTACAGAAACTACAGTGACAATATTATACGAAATTTTTCTTGAAGCCAAAAGAAATTTTATAAATAATAGCAGATTATGTATCAAGGGATTAAATTAAGAGGTTATTGCTTGAGTGGAGAAATGACCACCCGAGGCCGAAGGCCAAGGGAAAACTATAGTTAATGTTTTCTCGATGACTATAAAACTAAAATGACAAATACTGTCACAGTTGAAATAAAAATTAATTTTTTTTAATGGAAGAATTTTTGTATAGTTTATTTTTTTCTATGGTTATTACAAATTACACAAAAAGAAAAGAAAAAACTCACATTTATTTAAAATAAAATAGTATTTGACAGCTCATTGTACGACTGAGTTGTATCTTGCAGGGGCAGCTTAACTTAATGCTATTCAGTGTTGTCATTTTTAAATTTGGGTTCCGGTTGAAAATTCAATGATTGAGCACTCAGTTCAATCTGAGTACATCAACATACATAAAGCACAAAAACTCATATTACAAATACACAACATTACAACAAATATAATATTCCTGCTAACTGTACTTAAAGATAAGCACAAATCAGAAAGGAAAACCACATAAAATACAATCCATAGCTCCAGCCCTACACTTGAGAAGAATCTGGATGCAATAATTGGAAAAAACAGGAACTTAAGATCTTATGTTTTGAAAGATCTAACCACAAAACTAATAAACAATCAAAATTAAATTAGATTATAGATTGATATCGATCGTTTACCCCGATTATCTCAAGTATATCGTATCCTCGCACTCTGTTGCGACATACTATTGATAATAGGCGTTGGAGAAAGCGAATAGCAGCACATTAAACTACTCCGTATTTTATTCGTCCTGATTGAGTTAACGGTACGAGCACAAATGCCTGAATGTAGTACGATTATATTAAAAGCAAATAACGTTTTAAGCAGATGTCTGCGTTCACATCAAAAAACGTTTTCTAAATTGTCTATTCCATGAATTAGCTAGCGGGTATGCATTTTCATAATTTTTTCCATTTTCATGTATCGTGTGTATTGTTGCTACTATTACTTTTATATTTTATTGTTTAGTTTTAGGACAAAATGTTTTTATATATTTTTGATTTGTTTTAAATTTTTTGTATCAATATAAATATTCCGCTAGAATAATTTTTATGTGTAATGCCTCCTCGTAATTGTTTTAAAAGGAAACTCTATTAGGAAAGTGTGTGGTGTATTTTGCGTTCGTCGTTGCGATACACGGAAAATAAAATTTGTGTTTATAAATTTTTTTATTGACAGATTTTTGTGTCCAAAAAATTGTATGCCCCACGCGTACGCAATACGGTGGTAAATAATTCGTAAGATTTTTTTAGAAATTTGTTACGCAAGTGTACATGTATGCATGTTACAGCGAACAACTCGCAATTTTCTCATTTTCCTTCCATTAATTGAATAATGAAAATTCTACGAAATGCCAGTAACAGATATTTTACTTATTTTGATTGTTGTTGCTGCTGTTGTGTGTACAACAACTCAAATCCCATTACTCATAATAAATTAATATATTTTCTCACAATGCAATTTAAGCTTTTTTAATGTAATGTGTATTGTGTCGCTGAATAAAGCATACCAAACTACGGAATATAGAAGGAGAATAGTTTAGGATTTTATGTTTTCTAAATTCCTAGAACATATTTTCCATTTCTCAATGGTTTATGGGGAGACTAGGAAATAGTTTAGAAAGAATAATGATTTAAAGATGTATGGAAAACTCCGGAAAATGGTTTAGCTGTTTCATGATCGATATTTACCATCTATATTCATCATCATTTCAAAATAATAGAATGTGGTTGTTATGTTGTAGATGGAGACTTTAGACAGAGCATTTGTGTGTTTGATTTGTTGTGCTTTCGATTTTGATAGTTGTCGGTTGTTGATAGTTGAAATTGAGTTTTCATTTTAAATGCAATACAATTTACAAATATTAATTGATAATTTAATAATATTCCCTGGGGATATACGAGTATGTATATTGTTTATCAATATATGGTTGTGAATAGAACAAGGACGAGTGTGGGAAATTACCAATAATATAATTAACATTTGTTATACGTCTTCCGCTTTTGTAGGGTTATTTTGTTAAATTTATCTACCCGTATGTCGTATACTTACATTTATGTGTTTGTTCTTCTTCCAGTGCGGGGAAATGCGCGATGATGTGTTAATAATATTTATGGACCAGGCTGATACATTAGATTTGCGTAGTACTCAATTTTTAATATAGCTGATATGGCTAATTAGATCTACGCAGTAAGTTAATTGTTTTTTAATCGATTTTATTTAAATTGAAAACTCCGTTTGTCTGTCTATTTACTTCAAATCTTGTAATTAAATTTTCACCCAAATCCCGTTACTCAATCAAGCTGAAATTTTGCACAGTTACTCATTTCCGGTGACAATATAATTAAAGTTAAGGTGAACTTGGTAAAATTTACGTAAAAAAATTATTTTTTCGGACTATGTCTTGTACTGCATTGCTTGTATGCCATACTTCTTTTAGTTGGTAACCACATATGGTTACTTCTCTTCTACTCTTGCATCTATTAATTATGCCATATACTTTGTGTTGATTACGTAGACGTATAGGATTATTGTGTTCTTCATTAGCATAGTTGGCTCCGCGTGTTCTATGGCCTTTATCTAATTATAGTATTGTAGGGTTTCTATTTTACTCACTAATCGACTGGTTTCATCTTTATCAAATATATTTGAATTTATTATCCCTCCGTTGGCTAGCTGGCTGCCCTTAGTATTTTTACTTCTTCCTTTAGCAATTGAATGCGGTTGAACGTCGTTTGTTGGAATATCTTATCTATATTTCCATCTAAGTGTAGCCTGGATTCGTTGTGCTGTTTGAGGGTTTGTTGAATCTTTTGGGTAATGGCTGTATTTATTTTGCACTGCGCGTTGTTGTTTTCTATTATCCTATTCTAACTGTTAAGTATGGTATCCCAGTCAGTTGCGTCCGGTAAACCAGCAATCTACTTCCATGCTGAGCCAATCCAATTGATTGAACGCTTGGTTCAATCGTAATCATTCGCTAATCTGGTACGCAAGCTGTGGTTTATAGATGCTAGCTGGGCTGATGTCTTTTATTTCTGATTGTAATCTGGACAAGATACCTTCGTAGCAGCGAAGGTCAATATGGTGGATTATCTTGAAGTTTCCACTGATTATTTTTCCATTCCCTTCTCTTACAGAAACTATTGGGATGGCTTCCAAAGCTTTTTTAGGGTTTGCTTAAAGTTTATTAACGGGTTTTTACGTAAAAGCTCTCGGAAACATGATTAGTTTGTGCATCTGCGATTTGAGTATAATCACGCGTGATAAGGTGTCTGCAAGTACACGATCGTAAAATCTATAACGACGATCCATTGACTTGCAGGCGCTTTCATTTAATTTTTTTTGTTAAAGCAATTTGTTTTGTGATTTACATGATTTCAAACTTAAAAAAAAAAATATTTTAATTTAAGATGTTAAATTATTATTCAGAATTTTTTGGAGTTGTACTATGATAAATTGAAGTCAAACTGATCATCGATTACGTTGAAAGATAACTTATTCGGGTTATCTTTTCCATAGTTTATGGTACCTGGTGCTTTAGTGCAGTGTGTAGATTTTTGAATGCTTTCAATTCTTTTTATGATGCACAGTATGGATTCCAGACCATTACAGTGTATTACAAGGGAGAGTGTGTTATTGTGGGTTGTAAGTAGAGCTTCCGGTTTTCGGTTTTCGAGAATTTCAAAACTGGAAAAATTCGGTATCGACGGTTTTCTATAACGAAATTTTCCAACGTTTTCCAATAATGTATCAAATAATTTATTATGTATAAAAAAATGTTTTTATTAACAAATTCGTTAAAATATTACAATAAATCATATACAATTATTTTTTATTAAAGTAATCCCTTAAAAAGCATAAATCCCTTAAAAAGCATAAATTATCAATACTTTGATCCGATAGAGACGATCTTATCTTTGTAACAATATGTGTTGCTGCAGAAAATACCCGCTCCGCATACACTAGTTGGTCGGATTATTTCTAAATAACTATAAATCAGAGATTCAAAGAAAAATTAGATCGATTGATCTAATTTTTCTTTAACGAACAAATCATTCAAACGATCGCCCTCGTCAGAAACAACAAATGAATCATCGTCGTTTTCACTCTCGGCTGCATCTGAATCGCCTCCTTTGCTGCAACACCGCTCGATAATTAATACCATTTGTTGTATTAAATTTGTCTCAGAAATTTTGTTAAAAATGCCATAATCGTCGAGAGCAGTATTGGAAAGCCGCGAAAAATTTAGAAACCCGTAAAAATCAGCATATTTGAATCTTCTTTCCGATATTCGTTCTATCAAAGCCTCTTTGAAGTGTGCGTCAAATGAATTATTTTGCTTAGATAATTCATCTAACATAAATTGTAAGGTAATATCAGTAAGATACAAATCCTGATTTTGGCCACACAAGCTCTCGACTGTTACTTTAATAGGTGTAAGACCCTCTATTAAAGCTGAAGTGGTTGTAATTTCTTCTTTAGAGTAAGAAACATCACTTTTAATATCGATTAGTGCTTTTTGTATTCCACTTTTTACTTGAAAAGCCGTTCCAACATTAAAAGAAGGCTACTCCATCTTATTCTGCAGTCCACCAAAGTGGTATTTCTTTACCGAACTCCTCTGTTACATATTTTTGAAGATAAACTTCATTTTTTGTTGGCGGTTTTTTAAAAGTTTTTACGACTCAAATTTTTTGAACTAGCGCGCACCTACTTCCTCATTTAAAAAGTGTAAGGTTTCAGCGTTTTTCGATTCTAACTGGAAATTCGAATCTTTTTCTGTCATCATTAATCTCAACATTCACTGGGACATCAAATTCTTCGTCATTTTCTGCAGCGATTTCGGCTTTATCATGGGTTTGTTTCTTATAAATTACTTGTACTACTGCCAGATGAATACCATGTGTCAAACTTACTTGGTGATCGGCTGCTATAATATCACCTACCTCATTACTGAAGCGCCATCCGTTGTTATCGCAATGATATGAATAATAAGAGCTGGGCCATATTTTTCTAATTTATTGACAATGATTTCAACGCATTTTTCGGCCGACATTGATCCCTCAACTCGACATAATCCGAGATTCAAGAATGAATCTTTTGAATGAATATTTACATTAAGGTACCTTCTGTTTCTAACAGACGTCCATTCATCGAACGTTAAACTACATACATTTATGATTTTCATGTTTTAAATAATAAAATTTATTTTTCAATTGAATTTTCAACTCGTCTGCGTATTTCACAACCATGTTTAACACACCAGTTACCGATGGCGGAATATTCGAAAACCCGCAAGCAGTTAACGTCCTAATACTTCCGATAAGCGCCCTAATACTTGCGGTAAAGTATTATCTGATTTGTTTTACTTACTTAGAGATGCGGTTGAATGCAACAGGCGATTATAAATCTAATAAATAATTATGTTATACAATTTTTATATACACAGGGTGGGTGTACATAAAAACACAAAAATTTCCAGATACTGATAACCTTTGAATTAATAGTATAGGTTAAAAAAAAATTGTGAATACCGGTTTTTAAAATTAGAAAAACCGGTTTCAGTAAAAACTGGTTTGGAAGCTCTAGTTGTAAGCTATTGCATATAGATAATTCAAACAATTTAGGAATTTATGATGGATGAAGTTGCTATTTCAATTTACAAATTTGTGCTATTTTTAAAATTTTCAATTATAGGGAAACAATCAAGCACCAGCGTGTTGAGAATGATTTAGAGGGTAACTCTTAAAATGTTACCAATGTGCTTCACCATAGATAAAGAACGGTGTTATGTTATCCAGAGCAATAAAACACTTAAGACCGATAAAATGTTTTCCTCAAATATAACAAGAGGAGTGATTTTTCCGTTGTTACTGCTGGTTTGTTCAAACGATGTTGTTTGTTCGAACGTCTAAAGGCTTCAATTCTAAATTTGAATAAATGAGAATAATTTTCTTGTTGTGATAATTTATTATTTTTATTTTATTTTTTATTTCGAACTAGTTTTGAGTCTTCACTCTTCATCAGCTAATTCTACAATTCTGAAGTAGTAGAGAATAGTAGAATTAGTTGATGAAGAGTGAAGACTCGAAACTAGTTCGAAATAAAAAATAAAATAAAAATAATAAATTATCACAAAAAAAAACTTATTCTCATTTATTCAAATTTAAAATTAAATACAGTAATAAAAGAACACAAAAATAATGAAAAAAAACATAAGTCTAAAGACTGATTGAAAAAATATAGCCTTGATATACTTGAAGAGCTGTTATTGTTTTAAACCGTTGAGTGTGAGCCCTTTGTGGTTTGCGGTACTTAGGCAAATGAAGTTCTAAGGTTTGCGGCATTATGTCAATAAATCTGCCGACATGTTTGTTGACAGAGATTGAATTAGAATTGAGCGTTATTTTCTAGTTGATTGTTTCTCGATAAGCTACGGCCCACACGGTTTCTTTTCTTGCAGTTGTATTTGACTTGTTGGGCGTTGCAGATGTGCTGAAGTCGTCATTAAATTAGTTAAGTACGCGTTAAATATAATATCCAAAGATTTGTGATTGATAAGATTTATGACAAATGGTGGCACTTATTCCGAACCTATAAAAATTTCAATTTCATTGCTGAAGACAAGAACCAAAAATCTATCACGGTTATTTGCAAAGTTGATTTATGAGGATGCTCAATCAGTCAGATTTTGATTTTTACACAAATTTATTCGACTTTTGACGTCGGCCGATTTTATATGTCGAGTTTTTATGAAGTTCTACAAATTACATCAATAAGGTAATTCGACTCGTAACGACGAAGTTAGAAAACAGAGCTGCTGTTGATGCCACTTTGTTCACATTTTGAAACTAAAAATTTACATTTTCTTTAATTTCTTTATTTGTTTTACCGAGCGAGGAGTACTAGATTTTATTAATGAGATGATTGATCTTGGTTGGCTTAAAATCGATGACATCTTAAGTTTTACATTGTTGAATTGCGAATATATTAATTGACTTTGGAGTCTTGGGGTAGTCTTCTGAATATGCAAAATGCATAAAGATTCTGTTTTGAATCGCATACCGCATTTATGATTTTAATGGTATAATTCTTGGTGTCTTGAAGAGATTTTCGGACCACGAAAAGTGCTTGATCAGTTTTGGCATCATCCACAATCACATGTTGAGTGGATCGATTTGGAAAATTTTTAATTTACAATCGGGCACTCAAACGATTTTGCCATACAGAATTTATAGATGGCGTGACCTGACCGATAAGGACTCGATAATTGTCTAAAGAATCGTGTCTTATGTAGTAGATATTAATAAGTGATGATCGAATGCAATGGCGGTAGTATGCATGTGCTCAGTTGCTGCGTTGTTTGGAAAATATGGGACCGTATATATCACCAGCGAACAGCCGCCCTGCGTGATAAACATCTTATCTTATCTTTCAAAATAAAAATATTGTGTAATCGTTTTTAAACTATGTAGCTAAAATTGGAGTTATATGCAGGAGGCACCACGGGAGAGCTAACAAAGAAGACTTTCCGGTAGCTTATTGATTCCGATGCTACTGAATCCTTCGTCAAAATCAAATTTGGTACTTTAAAACTGAGAACCGTAAGTTTTACGTAGAATTTTGCATGATGCATTTTCAAACTCAAAGTTCCCCGCCCTTTTGAAAACCCTAGAGTAGCGTCATACAGAGTACTAAGTTTATATGTACGGCATATTCTACAATTGTATTTGAATAATAGGAATTGTGGATATAGCAATTTTATCAACATGGTTTGAATGATTTAAGGTTGCCCGATTATCCTAAAGTTCACCACTTCTATTGTATGTACTATAAATTAGTTATATCGACCCAAAACAAAATATAATTTATTTATCTATAGACAAATAGTTTTAACGTTCACCATTTGATAATTTCATTACTCAGTATTGATACTCACATATGTTTAGGATTGTTCATACTCTTAAATATGTAAGTCTTAAAAATAATTAATTTCGTTGATCTTTGGTCGTCTGAATGATATCATATTCCGAAATGACGAGATCATGCACAGATAAAATATTATTTTAAATATAGAGAATTCAAGTTGTTTTTTTTATGGTAGAAGCTGGTGTGATCAGGGTAGTTTTAGGTTGGTTTCAGTGGTTGACACTTAGGCCAATTTTGCATTCACGCCACATCATTAACCCATTCATCTACTCACACAACTATAGTATACCCCCTGCATGTTGCAAGCTCCATGTCAACCTGCACATTGACATGGACGGTGGATCGGCGCTGAATCCTGCACTCCATCAGAGGGTCTTAGTTGTGTTTATTAACATCCCCGATTGTAATCGACGATGAAAATTCGATTTTGCATCTAGCCTTTCTGATGGGATTCGAACCCAGTACCTCCCGGTCCATGTGCCGAAGCTTTCACCACTGCACCACTTGTCCGGTTCATTGATCAGGCTATATATTGTAAAATTTAAAAACCACACAGGTTATGGAATTTGGTAACATTAATATTTTTGTTACAAAAATATATTTTCTTTAATATTATCCTTACTCTAAAAAAACATAATTATTTAATTAATAACAATTTTATCATTTTATAACATTGATAATAATTTAGGTAGTTCGTAAATATGAATTGGGCTAGAATAGATAGTAAACGCTATCTGGCAATTAACTAAACTGTCTTTAACGCATTTCGACGGGATGAGTATTTAACTTTAGATATCGTCCTTCCTCTCTCTAAGAATTCACTGAATTCATATCTCCGTAAGCACAATAATATAGATTACAAATAATCATTTTTTTTATAAATACAAAATAAATTCTACATAAAATAGTCACACACTCTACTAGATTTAGGTTTCGTATTTTGCGGTAGGTATTAATAGTAATAGATTTTTTAACAGTAATTGAGATTTTTTGCAGCAGTTTATAGACGAGCCTTTCCTTCTTGTATCGCTTTATAATTTTCTTGTGTAAATTCCCGATAGACTCCATCGTTATTCAAAAAATATATAACATCTTTGACTTTGTTTAGATCATAGCCTTCATTTTGTAGATCAAGTTTTTTTAATTTGAAGGTTCCGGTCATCGGAAGTTCTTTCAATAATCGAATGAAAAGTGGACGAGCATATGGCGGCAGTGTTGCTTTGATCCCACCAGAAAGTTGATCAATATCAAATTTATCATTAGTATTTACGATGGCGGCCATACCAGCTTTTCCCTCGACGTGTGGAATAGCGACGCCATACACAATGCAGTCTTGAAGGCCTACTACGTTACTGATAACAGCTTCAACTTCTGATGTTGATACATTTTCACCACGCCATCTGAAAATATTTGAATAGGTAAATAAATTATTCTTGATCGATTATATATTTGCATTAAAGATCATACCTAAACGTGTCACCTGTTCGATCCTTGAAATAAAAGTATCCCAATAAATCCATAACAAGAACATCACCAGAATCGAAGTAAGCATCCCCTTTTTTAAATACATCATGAAGAATTTTTTTTTCTGATGCCTTCTTATCAGCGTATCCTTCAAACGCGATTACAGCCTTTTTAGGATTAATTTTACCTAAAAATACCCCCGGTTCACCGGGATTACATCTTGTACAGAAACCGGCTGCATTTCTTATCGGCTCACCAGTACTTTCGTCACATTTTACTAACGTAACCGGATATACGTTCCTTGCGAATCTCGGCACAAATCCAACCGCTCCAATTGTGTTATCAATATTCGCTAAATTAGAATTACCCTCGGTCGAACCATACACTTCGCCAATATTTTTAATATTAAAACGGTTAACAAACTCTTTCCAAATTTGCGGACGTAATCCATTGCCAAACATTAAACGAACTTTATGTTCGGTATCGGTCGGTTTAGGTGGTGAACTAAGTAGATATCGGCAAATTTCTCCAATATACTGTGCCACAGTACAATTGTATTTGATGCAGTCGGGCCAAAAATTTGACGCTGAAAACTTTTTCCGCAATCCCATCGAAATTCCAAATAGTATTACGTTTCCAAGACCAACAATTCCACCCGCAGTATGATACATTGGTAGTGCATTATAAATAACATCGTCTTGCCGTATTCCTATAAGTTTATGGCAAGCGGCCGTCATGAACATGTATCGCATGTGCGTTATTACGGCAGCTTTGGGCATTCCGGTAGTACCAGATGTGTAAATGTAAAGTAATTTGTCTTTTGGTTTACCTTCTAGCATTTCTTTAGTTGGTGGTTCTTTCGATTGATTTGCCATATTTTCGTTCAAATTGATCCCCTCTGTGACTTTTGATCCCTCATTGTGGTACACGTATATTTTGAGTGTTTTAATATATTCATCGTCTAGTACTTCGGCAATTGCTGAATATAATTCTGATGAAACAATAATTGCTTTTGCATTTGCCACACGAATGCAATGAATTAGCGGAGTTTTACGTAAATTTGTGTTAATTAAAGCCGTTATTACGCCTAGTTTTCCTAATCCAAGCCATATACAAGGGAATTCTGGTTGATTATCCATGAGTAGGGCAATGGTTTCACCTCTTTTGTATTGTTGGCTTTTGAAGAAGTTTGCGATTTTATTGGCAATATCATCTACTTGTTGAAATGTTAGCTTAGCATCATTCATCATGAGTGCCACTTTGTTTCCATATTGCTTCAAATTATTTTGAAATATCGAGCACACAGTTTGACCTTTCCGCTCCCATCGCTTCAATGTAAAGTTCATCCATAAAAACCGATAAACAGCTCTGCAGAGATTAATAAAAAATAATATTAATTTACCACAGCAATACATAATACTACTTACTACTGTCAACTACAATACTACTTACTTTGAATCACGTGGCAATGATCTAATAACCGCATAAACTAGTGATGGACGCTTTCCTGTTATTAAATAAATTGTCGCAATTGTTATTATTCCTTGTGCTATTACATTTCTGCCAATTAGTACTGACAAAAGCGTTGCCGTCAGTGTTATACAAAATACGACCAAACCAAAAACTCTTGTATTTAATTCCACCAGCATTGTAGTGTCTGTCATATTAACTGGAACATGTAAACTGAAAATAGAAAAATACAGAAAATGGAAAATCAATTTTTGGTATTTTGACTAACTAAATTACAATAATATGTTAGTGCCCGTATACGTTACAGATTCAAGTGAGAATGGTTAATAGGGAAGTTTATAATCTTTACTACAATATTTGTGTACTCTAGACTCTTACTCGTTACATTTTAGATGCGAGATAAATAATAATATTTTCCAATTTAATCTGGTAATTTTTTAAGTGTTTGTTTATTGTATACTCGTATGTATGTACAAGTAGCGTGAAGATAAGAATACGACTATTAAGAATTATGTTAAACGGACTTTCTTTCGGGGGTGCATGTGATTCAAGATAAGAAGGTTAGTCGCACATAATTGTAACGCTTATCAGTTTGGTGACACTTATGAATGATAGACTGGAGGACGTCTAATAGAAATACAAGTCACGGTTGTTTCAGTGAGTGTTATTATCAAAATATTAACATTAAAATTCTTCAAACGAAAAAAAAAACCTAATTTTTAGGTTTAACCTATAATAATTTAATAACCTTGTGTTAACAAATACTAGTTGCCATTTTAAATATACATATTTATATTTTTTTATACCTTAAACCATCAAGTTTTAAAATTATTTAAAGTAAAATTGAAACAGTACAATACAGACTTCCACGTTTTGCACGACGGGCACTACCGTGAGTGAACGTTTACAACTTGCTTGCATACTTTGACTGTTGGTTCCACGTTGTCCTCACCCTGTCGATCGTTACTAAACCCAATCATTCAGCTTGTAATTGGACCGCATTTATAAAATTTTAAATTTAATGACGTTGAAGAGTACCGGGCAAGGAGTTTGTGATTGCATAATTCTCGATAGCGTAATGCTAGAGCAAAACTCTCTCGATTGAGCCCCCCGCCATAAGTTGGATGAAAATAAAATTTTGTTCCAATATAGAAGTTTTAGATGTAGTTGAGGTAAATTTGAATGAACTCAGCCATTTCTCATCTAATTTAGATAAAACTCAGTTTTTAAGTTGAAAAAAAAAACACTATCATATGATTTCAAAGTGGTCTTAGAGAATTGTCAATTTAAACGGAACTAAACCATTTACCAACTGTTTGGAATGAAACTCGGTTTAAGCAATTATTGGGGCCCCAAACCGAGGACTCATTGGGATGGAACTCTGTTTGTATAATGAAAATAGAATCACCGTGTCGAATGTAATTATGAACAATGGCTAATTTGTCTGAGGCTAATTGCAATTGGAATTTCGAAGTGAGTTCTGATTCCTTATAAGGGATTGGTAGAGCTAGCTCTTACTGGCATCTTCCATAAAAATAAACATTGTGCCTTCATGATGGGTTCTATTTTTGTATACTTTTTTCACTATATTTAATTTTAAATTTAAATAAATGAGAATAACTATTTCGTTTTGTGATAATTTAATATTTTATTTTTATTTTTTATTTCGAACTAGTTTCGAGAGTTCTCTCTTCTTCAGCTATTCTTACTATTCTCTGAATAGTAGTAATTATGAAATAGCCTAGTTCCGTCCTAGGTGAGCATATAACAGAACTACTTCCAAAAATCATTTTAGAATCACATTTGTATTTATCCTTCATTCCACGTTTCATAATGATCGGTTGAGAAATTACTTAGATCCATTCACATTGGATGGTTGCCTGAACTATAGAAAAACTATTAAAAAATTCTGTGCCGAGAAAAATCAGAACCTATGTACAAATCTGGCTGAATTTGCTGGATGGCGATCATTATGTTGATTTCGTGGGCACAAATTAGTTATTCGCATAGACCTGCAATTTAAGATAGCTCCAAAGGAAGAAGTCTATTGGAACATTTACACACGATACGCAATATTTTTATTTTAAATTATATTTTATCGTTTATGTTTATCACAATATTTTGTAATTTTAATAAAATAATTATTTTATTCATTCATTACTTGCAATATTTTTGTATTAACAGTAAAATTTTATACTTTTTATTTTCTTTTATTCAAGTGCCAATCGAAATCTTATACCGTCGACATACACAAAATTTATCGCGATTTTTATTTATCTAGATTGAAAATCAAATTATAATAATCGTAATAAACAAATTGTGGTAACATTAGAAACCCAATTTTTGCGAGTGTGCCTAATTTATCGAGATAGATTGCATTTATCTAGCGAGTTATGAAAACTTAATAATTCTGTTTTGAAAAAATCGTGTACAGACAGGCACTGGCAGGCAGAAACAAATTAACAATCTAAATAACGAGGTTTTCTAGTTTGTGTTTGTCTACGGTGTTTTACCGTTGACAGATACAAACTCGATAACCTCGTATATACGGTATAACACGGTGGTATTAAATTACCCAGGAACCCTCGGTTTCAGTAAGTTCTACTTTTCGGTGAATTGTTATGGAACATTCATCAAAAGCTACAATTCACTAAAAACGAAAGTTCATCCAAATTGAATCAATGTATTGGTCGATTTTGATGACAGTTTTTTGTTGTTTTTTAAAAAGGTTACCCGACAAGAACCATCCTGGCCTGCATTTTAAATTTTACTGATTTGCAGTAATAAACCCATACAATAAAAATATTTTTTGTTATCATAATTTGTGGTAGTGTTTGAAATGATTTTGGTAAACTATCGTTTTCGGTGAATTATCGTTGCCACCGAAATGTTATTTCTTTGTTTTGTAGTTTTCAATTAATTTATTTGTTCAACGAATTATCTTTTTTGGTGAATACAATTGTCGTTTTCGATGAACAATTTTTGCAATAAACTGTAATGAGACCAATGAAAATAAAATTGTACGAGGCACTGTTCTGTGAGGGAAACTGAACTTCTCGGAATACACAATTACGGTTTAAATTACATACCTTGTTATTTAAAATAGAAATTAAATCAATAAACTGTGTGTTCACTTTATGGTTCAATTTTATCTTAATTGAAACTGTTATTGATGATTCCGGAATTCTGAAGTATGCAAGAAAACATTAAAGCGTTTCACAATTTTTCACGAGCCAAAATTGCACACATTCAATTTATTTGGTTAATCAATCTGTACTAAATTTTAAACTAGCGACTGTCGATACTTTTATCACAGGTGCACGATAATGATTCAAAAGCACATCATTTCTACTGCTAAGCCACACAAATTTCGTTTATCTATAGGTTGGATGCCGCACAGGTAAATTCCGTTATCGCTTTGTCATGCATTAAATCAATACGACACATATTTATAACATCAACAAAGAAGATAAGAAATCTGACACGTATAAGATCTTATCGAAAATGTATTTTTGACCCCTAATTTATGCGATTATAAACAACAAATCCGACGGCACTGAGTCACATATAAAATTGTTATCATCAACACATAAAAAAAATATATTAAAGATGATTGAATGCAATTACTTGGAAGAATATTATATTATGATATATTAGTACTTTGTAGATATTGTATTTCATTCGTCACAAACGTATAGTTACAATATGTAGTGAAACCGAGTGATAGATTTGTATGTGGATCGACAGTCCCAAGTCCATCCGTAAAATTGCTTCTTCATAAAATCTAATGAGAATTTATTGTTAGAACAAGAGCTACACTTAGTGGAAATTGAAAATATTGTTTTATACATTTCTGGAACGAGCGGGGTCAAAGTATAACCAACACTCCATTAACAAGATTTTTAATATTTATTATCTTATAGTTGAGCTCTCTATTATTCAATTGAATTGTGTGGTAGACAAATTTATCATGTTCATTAAAAGGGAAAACATAAAAATTGTTGTGCTTGCTGGTAAATGTTATTGACATATTTTTGATTATTTCTGCTATTTCATAATATTTTGAGTTGTTGATGCCGATTTTAGGCGTCCGAACCAGAAATCAGTTTTATTTTAAGTTGTGCAAATCATTGTTTTTGAAAACATTTGTATGATGCTTAATAAACAGTGACGTCTCATTCGTTTCTGATAACATACACGTGATATTGGTTTTTGTCCTAAATAAATTCTTTATAAAGTTTATTATTATTACCGTTCAAGAAACGTAAGAAAACAGAAATAAATTTTTGAACTTTTTGGACTTGGTAATTGATAAACGGCTCAATATAATGAAACTTGCTTGGTACATGTTAACTTCTACCATAGCTTCTACATATAAATTAATAGATTTTTTCCCATTGATTTACATTTTAGGTGACCGAAAGTTATTGATGTTAAACATCTTGCCAAGTACCTTTGAAGGTAAATTTATAAATGCACTGGAAATGTGTTAGAAGAAATGACGGCAGAAAAAAATCAACCAACTGTTCCGAGTAATATCAGAGCCGTCTATATACAAGTATAGAGCCATACATTTCTGCCATTTTTTTATCGTAAGCTTTAAACAGAGGAGAAGCGTTTGTTCTTTCTCATCAGAATCAGTATAAATTAATATTTTTTTAAATACATTTTTCTAAATAAAAACTGAAAAGATCAGTTGGTATTTTCAATATCAATACGACACATCAAAATCAGAATTACAAAATCAACATATTTTACAAATTTTAATTAGATTAATAGATTTACACCCCGTTTTCAATTTTTAGTCGTAGCTCTGTTAATGGCTCGTTTACTATGAAACCAGTGAATTACCAAATTATGAATATGTATTAAGTTTATGTTTATTATTGTTCACTTCATCTCTAGTTGCTTATCGTTATAGAAAGTGGCTAACTTTTCATAAAAGTAGCAGATTCTTTTAGCAACATAGAACGACAAACTACTTGACTAGCGGAATCGAGGTGTTATTAACTAACGATGATATACTGATTAGTCAACGATACCACCAGCCCTATTCTAATAATTTCCCGGGAATGGGGAATAAGTTCTTTTTGTAGCAGCTATTCCCCAGACATTTTCCTCGATTTCCCGTTTCCTAAGAGTTAATTCTGGCAATTGGGTTTATTCCCCGGGAAAATATTTATAGGAAAATAATTTAATTATTCGCGGTCGACACACGATTGCAATAAAACAAGAAAACGAATGTCTAAAATTAATTTACTACGTCTAATTGGTTTTTGTTGATATTTTAATCGAATTTTACTTAAAAAATAATTTTGTTTATTAAAGTAAAAAATTGGATATTGATATTTCCAATTAATATTATCAGTTTTCAGTATAAATTTACATCCATAATATTGCTATAAGCCATACAATAATTTTCGTTAAATTCTATTCCCAGTTAATTCTTTCCTAAAATAGGTATGGAATAATAAACGTCAAAACTGCTATAATGGGGAACAATTTTTTCCCACATTTTTTTTTCGCAAAAGCCAACACACTTTGGGGAAAATGGAATAAAACTGCTACAAAATTTAAAATTTCCATTCCCCGGGAATTACCAGAATAGGGCCACAGTAGGTTGATTCTTGTGTTTTAATAGGAAATCGGATTTTTTTTTATTTCGGAAAATATTTTCATGGCAGTTTTTTTCTAAAAAATCTTTCCCTGTGGTTTATTTTGGTACACATTGTTATAATTTTTTCCCAAATTTTTGATTAAGTTGAGCATTGAAAACCAACCCGGCACACGTAAACGGTTAAGAAATGTCAATCTTACATTAGTTGAATGTAATTATAATTTTTTTGTCTAATTATAAATTAAAAGAATTAAATTAAAAGAAGATTGTATATGTGTTGTAAAAGAATATCTTTCAGTATTCAAGGTAGATGCGGAAAGATAAACGTCAAAACTGCAATAAATAGAAAAGAAAAAAATCCTATAAGACACACCCACCAGTGGCCCTATTCTGATAATTCCCGGGGAATGGAAATTTTAAATTTTGTAGCAGTTTTATTCCATTTTCCCCAAAGTGTGTTGGCTTTTGCGAAAAAAAAATGTGGGAAAAAATTGTTCCCCATTATAGCAGTTTTGACGTTTATTATTCCATACCTATTTTAGGAAAGAATTAACTGGGAATAGAATTTAACGAAAATTATTGTATGGCTTATAGCAATATTATGGATGTAAATTTATACTGAAAACTGGTAAATTCAATTGGAAATATCTATATCCAATGTTTTACTTTAATAAATAATACGTATTCAGAATGGAAAAGAGTTTGCGTTACGTGATGAATTGTGGCGATTAGAATACTTTGGTCAAAATATTCTAACCGTTACATTATATAGTTTTATGCTGGAATTGTTTCCCAAAATAATTTGAACTAAATTTTGCGTAGGTCTTGAATATGGTAAATTTATTCCATCCTAAATGAACTTCTAATGGAATATTAAGTTCCCATCGTTTCAAAAAATCAATAATTGGATATCTGTTTCCTTTTCCCCTGCTGATTTTTAATGACGAATTGTTACTAGAACTGTATAACATAATTTTGTTAAAGAAAATGGTTTCAGTTATTTATTCGTTTAGAGAAATGGCCGTTTCATTTATTAAGTTCTACATTGGCCAGATTACAGGAATCTCCAAAAGTCAATTTAGGATTCTTTTACCAATTTACAAACAAACCAAACTCATTTATACCGGTTAAGAAATGGTTCAATTCCATTTAGCATGTTAGACTTAAAAATATTTCAGGAATTCCTATTATAACTCTTTTACAACAACAACAAAAAAATAAATTGGCTCAATTTAAGTCCAAACCACACAAATGTGTGAGTAAAAAACCATAGTATGTAATGGCGTTTTTAATAAAAAATGTCGCTTGATTTGAAGTAAAACCAACACAATTGTGTGTATAGATATAGTGTTTTTTCGGACGAAAATAAGTTAAAAAGGAATTCACAAATGTGTAAGTTGGTTCAAAACACATACAAAAATCAATTTTTGACATGGTTCTTTTGCCGTACCCACACAATTGTGCTATAGATAAATAGCTAAATGTTGCTATAAATAACTAAATGTTGATATTAACATATTAAAAATTTCGAACATATACAAATACGATAAGAATCGGCTGAGTTCCATTGAGTAAGGTCAAACTTATCATTTGCAAGAACTTCACATGCAAATTAAGATAACAACATACAAATTGAGTTTCAGAATTTTATAATATTTTACAGGATTTTGTCATTTGCGTCATTGTTTTAATGGATCTGAGCAATTGTTCAATTTGATGTTTCTTGTTGAATTGTTTAATTTCTTCAAAATTATTTTTGAAAATTAAAACGTTTATAAATATCATCTTTTTGCAGTGCATTACATCAAACTGTTAAATGTGTCACTCAACAACACAACGAAAGCAATATTTCTATAGAAAATATCCCCGAAATCGAATGTGAACAATATTCGCCATTGATATACAGTTTGTAAAGTTCAATACAATTTCAGGTTAGCGGTTCAATAAAATTTTCAGTTCTAGAAGATACCGATAACTTCCGAAATTTTCTTTCGTTTCGAGACCTGTTAATTTGCATTCAAGTTCAATTATTTTTCAAAAACTCTATGGAAAACTGATCAAAAATCTGTACTAAAACTGGGTTTTACCGTAGTAAACGATTTACCTTAAGTTTGACACACAGCCTAAGCCTGCAAAATAACAGATTCTCGAAACGAAAGGAAAGTTATCGGAACTTCTAGAACTGAAAATTGGGCCAAACTGATCGAATATTCTGTTCGACATCCGATTTTTACCGTAGTAAATGATTTACTCGATTATTTACCCACAGCCTAAACAATACAATACTACAATATTATTCCGACTTTTAACGTGTATAGATGTCATAACGTCAAAGTAATCCTAGTAGTGCAGGGGCGGAATCATGATAAACTACCGAAAATTGTTAACAGACTAAAAATTATTTACCAACGTATGTACTTGATTAAAACTGTTAAAATTTTCCATCGTAGATGAGGGGTGATATTTATAGTGGATAAATAAAGGATCTTTCAATAATTACGCACGATTTTTATATGTAAATAAAACAAGTTGTTTGAAAATTTTTTGAATTCAATTTCTACTGGTAAAAGATTTCCGTACACAAATTACCGATAGTGAATAGTAGTCGGTAAAAATTTGCCGCTATATTTTTGTTTATTTGTGTTTCCTTATAAAATATACAAGCCCACTTTGATCATTTTCGAAATATTTTTTGTTTGTTCATAGAAATATTTTGGAACAAATAATTTTTCTGGTCGGATTTCCTGATTCTCCTAGACTATGTAATTTGCAAGTAAATATTATAGTGCCCAGTTACACAGAAAAATGACTAACGGCCGGGTTAGTTGTTTTCGCAATCAGAAAAAAGTCAACATAAACTTGATTAAATATATTTTATGCCATGGAAATATTTAACGATTAGTTAAAAAGTTATTCAATCAAAATTGGCCATTTTAAATATTTATTCGCAAGTTAAATATTCCCACGGAATAAAATATATTTAATCCAGTTTGCGTTGATTTTTTCTGGTTGCGAAAACAGATTTGATATAAAACATTTAACTGGCGCTGGCGCACAAATAACCGGCCGTTAATCATTATTCTGTGCAACCGGCCATAAAAGTTTTTCTTTATTCGAATATTTGGCTGAGCAATAATTGGGTTTATCTTATTGGTTGGTAAAAACCAACTTGTAAATATTGACTTAGATATTTACTATGTCAAAGTAAATTCGGGTGAAATAATCGTTAAATATATTTTTTTTAATTATAGTTATTAAAATCAATAAAAAATTAGCACTAAATGACGGTGCAATGAAATTATCTCTTATTTTATTTATTATTTCAGATCCCAGAATGTTCTACACAAGTGTTAATGCATGACCCCATTGGGTCAGATTCAGTTAGCCTAAAGGTAAATAAATAATTTTCTTACATAACTAAAAATATATTAAAGTGTTAAAAAGCTAATGAAACTGAGTACATAAAATTGTTGTGTGCAACGAAAGCAGTTTACATTTATGCGTTGACAATATTTCGGCTCGTACTCGGTAATTTTAGTGATAATGACAGTGGTTTTAGGTGAAACTTAAATCTAACGAAATTTCTTAGGTTTGAATTATTTTTATAATCAATATTATGATGTAAGGCGTCGTTCCTTTTCTCGGGGTCAACAGTTTACAACTTCTTCTTCCGCCAATAACGTATTTTATCGTGGTCTCTCACTATATAACCAATTGCCACCAACTATAAGACATAAAACCAGTTTACAATTATTCAAGCGCCTTGCGGTGAGCCATGTAGTGCAACCGTGATGTAAAACATGCGTATTTTATTGTGTACATAAAAAAACAATTTTTCCATCAATTCAGCATTGCTGTTCCGTTTGACAAAAAAATTTTGACTACACTTTTCCAATTAATATAGGTAGCTATTTTTAAAATAAAAAATGTAAAGATGTAAAGTAAAAAAGTTATGATGATCTGCATATTTATTTATTTATTAATTGAGTTTATAAACTATTTTCACAAAAGCGATTTGGCTTAATCTTGAAAATAATTCTGCAATATGATTCTATATGAATCAAAACAGTTTTTGTAATATATTCAGCCTTAATAAGTGCTGAAATAAAGAAAGAATATATTCTCCAGCTATATTCGTATCCAAAGAGACACCATAGCTTCTCATTTGAGCTACAGTCATAAATGATTATTAAATTCATTCGAAGGTTCAGCTGATTTGTATTTATAGCCAAATTAATAACCTTGAATTACTTCTATTAATTGTTTACTATCGTTGTTATTTGTCGGCCATATTCGAATTTAACAATTCAATGGCCCATGCCACACGAGCATTTTTTGTATTTTGGCATTTTTTTTCTACCAATGTTTTGTTCTGCTCTCTCTTAAATAAAATTTTTAACTAAAATGAGTCAAAAATGTCCTTGAAATATTTTTTATTTCATTTATGTTTGAGTTGTGTGGTTGAACAGAAAATTTGTTTTAGTCGCAATTAAAACTTGTATCATAGGTAAACGGGAAAAGAAACGAAGAAAAATACGGCATTTTTTTTTACGTGTGGCATGGGCCAATGTATAGTTTTTAGTTTTTATCAATGAACATACCATATGGTAGATGTGTGTAAGCAATGGCGAAAACATCAATTATTATTTATGTATCAAGTTTTGCGTAAATAAAATGTGTTGTAAATACACGAAGTTTATATTTAAGTCCGGGTCAATTCGACTTGTCGTGTATACAATTCTTATGTAAATACATATGCATGTAGCAGCAATTTTCTATGCGTATTATGAATATTTCTGGAGTAAACATAATCAAATCATTCCGGGCATATGAGAAAATTTTGGATACAATTTACAGTTTAAACAAAATATTTGAATTGATTAAAATAAATTGCGTCCTTGTCCAATATAAATCGTTTACATATATATTGCTTAATCTATGGAATGTATGTTAATTGCGAATATATGCGTGTATCCACAATTTGTAGTAATAATTTTAAACGAATTGTATTTACTTTTGACCTTGCAATTCTCTACGATATCCGTTTATTATCTATTGAATCAGGTCATCCGCTAAAACTTTGCTATTTCATAGAAAAACTTTATCAAAAGTTGACATGACGACGGCTTTGATGTATTTATCCAAAAGCCCGCCGTGATTTTTTGTGTAGGGAAGCTATGTACCCAAGTATAAGTAATAAAGTAATGCGAGGTATAATCAAATTCTTGGTTAAAATTTTACGTAAATTTTTCTTGGTTCATTTTAAGTTTGTTTTTTGTTTAGTATAGATATGAAAATTTTTGCTACCATGGAAGTTCAAATCAACTCATTTGTCGCCCGCCAGGATGATCTTGCGATATATTAAAATTAAAAATGTCCCGTTTTTGGCCATGTGATAATTTCTGAATAAAAAGATCGGTTAAATTGGACATAGTTACAAACTTGATAAAAGCAAGTTATAATTGAAGATGGTGTAATAAATTATACCGATTTCCGATGCGTGAACAAAATCCTTCATTTGAGTTGATAGGAAGTGGAGGTTAACTTATATTTTCGTATGCATGAATTCCGTACGTTTGTTTGAATCATAAAATTAAATACATTAGAAGGGTGTAAGGGGCGAAGTCCTGGAATTATACCTCCTCGCGGTGCTCTCTGGTTAACTTTGAATTAATCGGGCGGTTTATAGTCGTGGACACTACATGCCAGGGCGGGTGATTGGCGCCCCAAAACCAATACCAAATCAGTGTCTATTCTCCAGGTTAGGAACGGCTGAAGCGGCCGTCTGTCGTGTACCAAGCGACTCGTTATATAAATGTGTTCAAGGTAGGACTTGATGCCTTAAAACTCTCATCAATAACCCACACACGTAACAAGCGGGTTGAGCGACAGGCCAACAACCTTCTCTCATAAAACAAAATTAAATTATGAACCCTAATCAAAGGCCTCGGAATACCATATCAGATTTATCGTCACTCGACCTGGAGATCTCCTGAACCCTTCGTACCAAGCAAAGAGTTATTTTTGAGACGTGATCTTTGATGGTCTGGAAGTGGGACCCATGACAGTACCAATGGTTACACTCTTCGGCCCTCAGAATGGAGGAGAATTGGAGTTGGCTTCTTTATCCATCGGCGTGTGAAGCATCATATCATCGACTTTCGCCCTATCAACATGCGGGATTGCATGGTCAGACTTTGCACTAAGAAATTTAACATAACATTTGTTTATGAACAAGCACCCAGCGAAGATAAATCTGATGGCATCAAAGATCTATTCTTTGTTGAGCTAGAGGAGGTCATCAATAATATATCGCACCACGACATTAAAATAAACGTGGGCGACTTTAATGCAAAAAATCGGTAGAAGTGAGAAAAGACATTGCACATCGGTCCTAATAACCTCCACCTAACTAGTAACAACAACGGCCAACGCGTCACCGAGCTGGCAATATTGTACAACTTAGTTGTATCAAGTACGTTTTTCCCACTTAAGAAAATCCACAAAGTAACGTGGAGATCGAATGATGAAAGAAGGGAAAATCAAAACGATCACTTCATGGTGTCTAAGAGATGTCCAGCATATCCGACGTTAGATTTTACAGGGATGCAGACACGGACAGCGATCATGTGGTTGCCATATTCATATATAAATGCAAACTGTCATCTATGTGTACGTTCAATAGACAAGCGCAACATACCGTTCGATGCTCTAAAAGATCAAGCTTCACTGTAGAGTTACCAATAAGCAGTCACTATTTAGAGCGGTCCAGTAACAGCGAAGAAAATCCTCCTAACATCCAAGAGCAATAGTATGCTATACAGTCAGCCATAACCACCGCAGCGCAAAATACTATCGCAAAAAGATCTCCGAGGTCCTGCAATGATTGGTTGATCAATGCCGCCTAGTTGTCGAAAATAAAAGAAAGTTTTGTGAAAAATGGTTTGCTTGTTACACTAGAAGCACGTTAGCAGAATATCTCAGCGCTAGAAAAGCCACGACTAAATATCTTAGACAAAAGTAGCGCGATGAGATGAGAGCAACCGTGCCTGATGTTCTCTCAGTATGGCAAACCTACTTTCAAAACCTGTTAAGTTGTAATGACGAAGTGACTCCGTTATTGAGCAATAGCTGCGCCAGGTGAAGAGGTGAATGATATGCAGGCAGAAATAAAAGCCCGAATCGCTGCCGGACAACGAATTTTCTATGACCAAACAAAATTTTGGCGATCTAAACATCTATCGCTGTCGGGTCAGCTCACACTTTATAAAACCTGTGCTGGCTTTCGGGACTATGACTTCTAACGATTGTACATTGTTTATCTACCTTCTAAAGAACGTTCAGTCATTCAATTCAATTAAAGTCGCGAACACCGAACATCGGGTTCGTATAGGCCACGAAATAAAGCAAATATCCTAGGTAGCGATATCATCGGATTCATCAAATCCAATCGAGTTAGATGGCTTGGCCACGTTGCAAGGTTTCCACAACAACGGATGAACAATAAAGTGTTACATCAACAACCAGCCGGTTTGCGTCGTAGATGAAGACCCCGACTGCGTTTAGCGCTGGCGTGACGACTTCGAACAAGAACTACGTATATTAGGATGTCGAAACTGGAGGACGAGAGCGATGGATCGAGACGGATGTGAAAGCTAGAGAGAGAGAGAGAGAATGGTGTAAAGATTTTTACCCTGCATGTAATTTTTTATTTTATGTGTTACAAGTTCGCGGACAAAAATCCCAATAAACTATTGTTATTAAACACTATTGAAATTAATTAGTAAAATATTACAAAAATAAAGTGGTGTGTAGTGTAGTGGTGGATCATTTTATTAATATAAATTGTAAAATATCAATTTAAATAAAGTGCATTGTCAAAAGCTGCCAGGGTTGGACAAAAAGACCGTTCTAGTGTTTATGTTTAATAACTTTTTTAATTACGCATTTTTATTTTGCTTTTTAAAACTTTGTAAACAAACCTTGGGAAATGTTTAATGTTATTTATATTTTTAACTAGTACATATTATTATAAAATTAGTTCACAAAATGGTGGTTTGGTGTGTGAACGATTGTTCGGCACTTTTCACTTTTTATATTGAGACCGTGGCTCTTTAACTTCTAAAAGGCGACTATCTTTTACGTTTCTCTTTCCTTTTTTTTCGTGTAATGAAATTGAAATCTCGATATTTATCGATAATCGATAAATATTGAGATTCGCGAATGTAGGTGGCGAAATAGCTATATTCAGCAAAATGAGCTATCCCTCGTAATTAAGCGGCGCGGTGTATAAATATTTTGCTATACTATGAGTGCCACGAAGTGACAAGGATTTTGAGCCGCTACAGATTCTACGAAGGTGATAGATGCTCATTATTAATTCTTTCTTCTGTTATCTGGCAGATTCCTGATTAGCCTAATAGTTTTATTTATTTCGTGTTGGGATTGAATTGTTATGTATTAATTTGTGTAGATATTGTTGTAAAATCATTATAATATATTTATTTTATTTTTATTAAATCTCATATGATTCTAATTAGCGAAATTTTAACTCCCAATAAGGAAGTTTTATTTCAGGAAATTTACTGTTATATCCCTATAGTGATTTCCTAACACAATTGTGCGGGTAGGGCAAAAGTACCATGTCAAAAATGTAGTTTTGTATGTATTTTGAACCAACTTACACATTTGTGAATTCCTTTTTAGCTTATTTTCGTCCGAAAAAAATACTATATCTATACACACAATTGTGTTGGTTTTACTTCAAATCAAGCGAAATTTTTTATCAATAACGCCATTACATACTACGGTTTAAACTCACACATTTGTGTGGGTTGGACTAAAACTGAGCCAATTTTTTTTGTTTGCTTGGTTGAAAAAGGGATATAGTATATGGCTTCTTAATTATTATCTAAATTAGGATTATTATTAAGAAATAATACCATTAAAACAACAGATTCACAAAGCCATTGCAGATAGAAACCTGCTTTAACACTATTTTGTGGTTTCTGGTATTGATTTATTTGAATTTGATGTAATTTGTCTTGGGGAGAACAGATGAATTTACAAGTGTTACAAGTGTTTTTCTACAGATTATAGATACGGTGAACATAAATTCTCGAGAAAAATAAAAAAAAAATTAAAAAAAAAATTACAAAAAAAAAAAATTACAAACTTTAATTTCAAGGTTTATAGCCAACAATTTCCAAATTTAAAATAAATAAAAAAAAATCAAATACATCAGTCTTCCAATTGATAATACTTTTCCTTATGACTTTTGCCTTATGAGTTTAACTTATGAAGAGCATCCCCAATGAATAGGGAAAAATCAAAGTAAAGCTAACTTCATTGTACAAAATCATTTTTTGTTTAATGCCAAAATCGTACCGCCTCGATTAATTTATCTTCCATTATTTATTATTTTTCACAAAACACTTCGCTAAAAAATTGTAAACAAACAAGTATCATATTTTTTTATTTTTTAAAAACTAGAAAAACAACAACAACCAATTTTAAAAATGCGGTTAACTTCATTGTATTTCTCATAAGGGGAAAGTTAAAAGTTTGATAACTTTTTTAAAAAAAATTTTTTTTCTCAAAATTTTTTTCATACTTTTCTGTAAGGTAAGAGTCATTAATTGTCTATTAGGGATGCGCTGTTAATCAATGATAAAACGATCTTAATTTGAGCAATTGAGTTAGATGCGAAAATATTGGACACGATTGTTTCGCATTTCGTACGTGCGCATTAATATTTCGCATCGAAACAATTCCTAATCAATTTGCTTGTAAAATCGTTTCCCGGAATGAATGATTATGTTAAACTGTATGAAAAACCCATGTACCCGCAATAACGGCGTTCTTCCTTTCAGAATCATCATAGGTTTTGGACCTAAAGAAAGAATTTAGAAATTTGCTACAAGAACGGCAACATCTGATCTCTTGAGTTTTGCAGTATTTAGATGTTGTTGGATATCTGTTCGGCCAACGTTAGAAATCGAGGAAATTAGTAAACATTTGTCACATTGCACTGAAATATCCGTTTTGGTTCTCTTAATAAAGACAAATTTATTTTCCAGAACATCGTTGAACGCACATTTTCTTCTCGCGGCCATAAAGTGAGCGTTACTTTTAATTTCAAAATAAAATCGTGTAATTATTGTTTAATTTACAAAATACAAATTCGCAGAACACCTATTGTTTTATTACGAAACCGCTAAACAAATGACATTTAGAAATTTACAATTTTGTTTTGATGATTAATATCATTTAAAAAAGAAGTACTAGACTTTGTTTTATTCTGTTTAGAAAAGGAGAGTTTACACTACCAATTTTTGTTAAATTTAACAACGTACTGTATTTTCTGGACTGCTTACACGTACTGTATTTTTAAAAATACATATAATACAGCATGTCGCCCTTAAATACAGAACAGTACTGTATAATACAGTACGAATGGTCACCGTAAGGAAGATATTCTTTACATTCCGCTTAATAATAATTTTAGGTAAAATGAATAAGATTTGCATTAAATTTACCTCAAATTATAAAATGTACCTGCAGTTTCAAGTTTTTTTAGAAATTGTATAAGTCTAGCAATCGGCAAAAAATTTAGAAGTTTAAGGCATTTGAATGACAATTGAAATTGTCAGTTTTGACGTTTATATATTTTTAGTCATGGCAAACTGTGCAAACATTTAATTAAATTTTAAAAAAGTTTTGAATGCAATGCACAGTAACAATTTAAAAATTCATGTAACTGAATACATCGATGGCAGGAAAGAAAGTAGATCAGTCATCCATATAGAGAATTTACTTCAAAATTTTTAATTTTTATGGGTTGGTTTTTTTGACTTTATGATCAAATTGACCTTATCGTCGTAGTGGAAAAGGCGATTGTCCTAAATTTTTTTATGTTTTCATGAGAGTGTCTACCAGTATGTGTCTTTTCGAATGCGACAAGTTTAAACATATTTTTAAACATATACTAATTATCACAATATAGTTTTTGTAAGCTTCCTACGATTTTTCAAAAACTCTTGATAATAATCATTGATAAAAGTGGTTTCCGTTTAAACAAGTATTAATTATACGCAAATGATTGATAATTTCATCCATTTTTTACTTGACCGGCAGACTCCTTATTTGGTTCTATTATGGCGCTTCGATAATTCCGATTTTTTGCAATCTCTTTATATCCAGCGCAATAACTTAAAATAGCAGGTTCTCAAACAAATCATTTTAAAAGATTTCTCTAGATCTCCTGGTTTACTGGGAGAGTTTGTAATTCTGAAAATATGTTAAATTTGAAACGTATAATGAAGGCGTTTGTTAAATTTGACTAAAATTGTACTAAAATTGAGCGTTCGCAGTACTGAGTTTACTCAAATTAAATAGAATAATTTGTAAGCTTCTTAACGCTTTGCCCTATATACTAAATGGATTGAACTGAATGTGAATCAAGGTACTCGTTTAGTCTATTTTCAATGGTATATAAGAATTCCATTTTTTCGAACATCGAAATCTATCGATACCACTTGAAGGTTATTATAAAAATAAACTTTTCAATTTTGAAAGTGTTTGAATCCAATCTTATATGTTTGAAACTACATAATTGCAAAACTTGAAAAAAATTTAGATTAAAAATACAATTAATGGTTAGTTGACCAACAACGAATGTAACGAGCGGGTTTCTTAGTGGTCATTCAAGATTTTATTCAACCTAACCCGGAAGTACAAAAATTCTGTTGATACCATTAAAATATGATATAACTACAAAAGTCAGATGCATAAACGGCTCGAGAAATCCAATAATATGAGATGATGCCACAATTCGTTTTACAGAAATATGACGTGTACGACGTTTATTTATAGAGCAATATTCCAATCAATTTTTTCATCTCGACGTTTTATATACATTTTGTGTTGTACTGTTAATTGCACGACCATACAAAAAGCCTTTATATTTACTTTACAATACTATTAAATTAACAACAGTGAAAATTTATTATGATAATAATGAATATTGATTAGAACTCTGTACAGAAAAGTTTAAGTCACCCACGCTACCGTAACCTGCTGTTTCATTGTGCAACGAACAGCAAACAGAAAATTTATTTACGCGATCGAATACAATCCCAATTCACAAACACTCTTGACAAATGTTAGTTGTATTTATTATACAGAATATACAGAAAAGAGACCGGCATCTATCATTTTGTAAGAATAATAATAAATGTTTTAGAGACGTTGGTCTCGTGAAGTGGATTAAGAAAAATCTATTTACGTCCCTTATCACGCTCAATAATAAAGTGTTCAAGATAGTGGCATACACTATTTTTAGATCATCTAAATTACATTCGAAAAGACCGGAAATAGCAAAACATATACATTTGTCGTTAAATATTTTATTGGTTCAGTTCTCAATAATGCAACCAGTTAAAGGCAGTACAACAAGTACTACGTACTCCATCAGATATGCAAAATTGTACTATTGTTTTACATTAATACACTTTGGACTCACCCTAAACTCGTATAGTCCGATGTACATACACAAATTTTCTTTTATGTATTTAATTGAGAATATTTAAAGCGACACAATAACAGAAATCAAACATACGACGAGGAGAAGTATGTACAGCCAAAAAAATATATAAAAAGAATTCACTTATGGAATTCATGTAAGTTTTCATTATCAGTAGAGCACCATATTAAAATTATTATAATTTGTAAAACATGCGACTTTGTAAACGCTGACATACAAGTAATTGTTGTGTTCAAAACTAATTTGAATTGATAATTTCTTTGCATAAATTTGGGTTTGCTAGAACAAGATACAAGACGACGTACGAATTTACGTATACAAAGAAATTTTTTAACTTAAGCATGCACAAATTTTATATCTTAGAGATTTTATTATTATTTATGATTCGTCGTTTATAGATAACAATAAAATTAAATAAGTAAATAATACGTTTAGTTATAGTAGCTATTTATAACTATAATTACCCCGCAAAGCTGAAAAATCTTAGTACAAGTACAACTTATTTCACACTTTTCAAAACTTGTGATCTGCACTTTTTATTACCAATTATTATAATTATTTGTATGAAACTTAGAGCCACACACTATGTACACTTAACACAAATATTAATTTTGATTCCTCTATACGTAGTTAGTTATTCGCACGCGCACATAACTGACTGAATGCGTCGAGTTGTATTGTAAGTCACTAACTGAATTTTAAATTTGGATTACAAAAAAATGTTAGTGGTTGGTCTTGGTCGATCGCTGTATTCTCGCACTCTCACAATCACGAGAGAGTATGGGGTTGACTCGAAAAATTTATTTGGTTGGTCTGAAAATTTTGTGTAGCATAGAAATAAGATTTCTTGTTTAGATTTAAGGGGTGACTATATCTGTATGTGTGTGTGTAACCAGTTATAGGAATGCTTTGTGTGGTCTATTCCTTTTTATTTAAAAATGTTACTGTAAATTATTTTACATATACTATAAAATTACATGGAAAAATGCGGTAATTTCTCAGTAGTAGTAAAAACAATCAAAAGAGGCGCTGATCTCAAATACGCAGTGATTTAAGAACTCCGTGATTAGATCCACATATAAAATTTAAATTGAAACGTTCGTTATAAAATTACATTATGCAATATGAAATATTTGAATAAAAATTAAATTGATTTTTTTTCTAAAACCAATCTTTACTTTAACCAAAGAGAATCTAATTTTATAAAGAGTAACGAAAAAAAAGAAAAAATTTCATCAACAATTTTTTTTTTTATTTATTTATTTATTTATCTAAATTACAATTTTTATACCATTTAAATTATTTATGTCCCTCGGCCCTCCCCAACAAGCAATACCGTCATTAATTTTTGAATGAAACAAGGTATAATATAATGACATCATAATACATATCGGCCACAGTGACCTTAATATATAAAATTTTCTAATACTACCATACAGGTGTTGTTTTAAACTTTAAATGTGGTCTACAAATTTCAAATGGTCATCTAGAGTAAAACACCTAGATATTTGAAACGGCCAACCCTATCGATATTTATGCACTTATCATTACACATAAAATTATCACAATTAACAGAATGACACTTAACAAAATCATTATTAGAGTCTACATTAGTGTCTCTCATACTAAACATCATAATTTTGGTTTTAGGACTCAGGATCATAGAATGCAAATTAAACCATTTTCTCAGAGTATATAAATCATATTCCATGGGCGCATGTGAGTCTTCCTAGGAAACAGAAGCATAAGAAAGAGCAGTATCATCATCTGCAAATGCTATAGGCCTCCCATTGAATTCTAAATTAAACAGAGTGTTGATATAAACGATATTCAAAATAGGTCTCAGCACCGAACCCAGCGGCACATAGTTTAAAACTTCTAAATAATCACTACAAGTTTCATTGATTTTCACGTGTTGCATTCTGACACTTAAAGACGACTTAAACCATTCCAACTCCATCCCCTAAATTCAGCACGATGTAGCTTATTAAGCAAAATTTCATGATCGACTGTATCGAACGCCTTAGTAATGTCAATGAATAGAGCCCCAAATTTTTTATTATTGCAAGCCATTGTAAATATCGGATCAAAATTTGAAAATCGCGTCCTCTGTGTTTAATGGCGCTCTAAAACCGAATGGAACATTGTTAAAAAATTTGTCCGCAGGAGAAAATCGAGCATTCAGTGATTAATTTTTCAAAATTTTTTGAGAGAACTGAAAGCAACGAAATCGAACGAAAATTCGACATATTAGTGGTATCCTCTCTTTTGAGCAATGAGAAATTATCGCTTTTTTAAGTGTATATGGACAGGTGGCAGTACCAATACTAAAATTAGAAATTAGTATGAGTAGGTCAATAATATTAAAACAAATTTGTTAATCAGCACATTACTAAAACCACCCTCACTGCACGATTCAGAATTATTTAATCCTATAATAATCTTATAAATTTCAGAAGGAATTATCGGAGTAAAAAAGAAAGTTTCTGTTCAAAATAGTTAGAAAACAAAAATATTTTTCTTCTCAATTCATTTAAGCAGTTATCTTCAATACTTTCTAGCTCTGAATTATCTGAAACAGTAGCAAAAACTGATTAAAAAGCTGTTTTAGAGTCATTAGGAATTTCCCCGTCAGAGTCACTTCGTAAGTTTTTACAGTACTGGGTGCTCCTTTTATTAAGTTATTGATTGGTCGCCACTGAGCTTTAGAATTATTTTTATTTATTTTAATAATCAACAATTTCTAGACATACTGCTTTTTAGATTGCTTAATGCTTTTAACAACAATTGTTTTATGTTTTAACAAGAGCTTTTCAAATTTACCTGGATGACGTTTAGGCTTTTTATATAGTTTATTTTTGTAAGCTACCGCTTTGCAAAGCCCACTATGAATCCAACAATTAAGTTTTACCGGTCCCGACTTATGATTGTAAGATATTTTACTAGAGTTAACATGCTTATTTAAATTGAATAAAAATGTAACAAATGCATTATCCATATTTGTGGAACTGTAAACTTTATCCCATGACTCATTTATTAATAAAGCATTTAATTTTTCATAATCTATTTTATTAAATGATTTCGATTGAATATTTTAGTTATATTTTAATGCGGTCAAATTATTAAAAATCAAGCAATTAGTTGAGTGGTCAGTAACTTCAAAATGCTCTACAAAGGCAGTAGCTGAAAAATTAAAATTTATTTTATGTCTAGCCAAAACATGATCCAAGCAAGTAGAAGAGGAAAGTCTAGTTATATCATTAACAAGAGATTTAAAACCATTTAGAGCCATTAAAAGGGAGTAGTCATTACCAATTAATTGATCACCCTTATTGCGATTCTCGTATCGATCGACAAACGACACGACTTTGTCTTGTCGTGTCGATTTTTATTTTGTATTGCGTAACTGAAACGAATCGACTAATAAGTGTCGCCATATAAGATTGAAAAAAATCAGGTTATTGTGAATTTTTTGATTTACTTAGCAATCGTGAATTAGTTTTGTTGTTATATTTTGCCAAACAGCTCTCAGTTCTTCTGTCAGAAAATACAGATTGGAGTTTATGTGTAGTATTAAAAGGGATATTTAGCCGAAATTTCGAAAGTAATAGGAGGAAAAATTCTGTAATTGGTGTGTATGTACAAATTAAACTTATGAGTAAATTTTTATTAGTAATAAACTAATTAACGTACGTAATAAACGTGCGTTCAACATTTCATAAATTTTCCAGCCAATTTTGAACTGCCGTTGTATGTGAAAATCACCAAAAATAAATTTTTGAATATTATTCTGATATATACCACATATCTTCATTTATGTACAAATTGATTTACCATAATAAATGTTTTCTATTAAAAATATATTTTTACTTGTGTTTTATTGGAGTTTTAGTGAAACAAGTCTCTTGTCGTGAGCTAAAATGTCATCGACAATAAAATGGCGTTTTTGCGACAAACGTCGATTGATAGCGACATTCATAATACCAATTTTAGCAGTCGTCGAAAAATCGACATCGACACGACAACCACAATAGGGGTGAATATTAATATCATCTAGAATAAAAATATTTTTTTCAGTCGTTTGATTCAGGAATGCTTGAAGTTCTTCAATAAAGATGTCAATGGCAAAAGGATGTAATCTGTAGAAACAGACAAATGTAATATTTTCACCCTGAATATTTAAGTCAACTTTAATACCATCCGCACTTAAAAATTTTAAAATACTACACAATATAGAGTTTTGAACATGCACGGCTACCGAGCAAAATTTTGATTACAATTGCAATTAGCAAAAAGCTAATAATTATTTATATTATAATTACCCAATTCAGAATTACTCAACGAAATTTCACTCAAAAATATTAGTGTTAACTTTATATTTATTGTACGACCAAAATATCTTGTATCAAAATATCTGAATCATTCGAGAAATCATCGTATGGTGTTGGTGCATCAACAGTCAAAGTGTTCATACTAAAAAGTGAAACAGTATCATTAATATTTCGTCCTTGATTATTTACAATACAATTATTTGACATAAAAATTATCTAAAAAAAATAACAAAGAAAATAATTATAAAAAAGCAAGGTAATTTAATCGATTTAAAATATTTAATTGTTTCACCGTTATTTTTCCACACCATGATTACCGCATTTCTCCCAATTGTATTTTTTTTGCAATCTTCACCTATTTCGCTTAGACTGTCAAACTTTCATTGACATAAACGGGAGTATCATCAGGATAGCCAAGTTTATTAGCCGTTAGGTTTTTTATTCTACGAATTTTTTCCAATACCACATTTTTAATCTTGTTTAATCCTGTGTGTGAAACAGTGATGATTTTGTCAGGATATTTGATATATTTAGTTTTTACACAAAACACTTAGTTTCCGTTTTACTTGCTTCAGTTATGCAATTTCACGAGTAAAACAATATTCGATACAAAAAAAAAAAAAAAATACTTTTGTGTAAGTGTATTGCATGACCCATTTAAATTGCATAACCCATGCAAATTTTGTTGAAATTTTTTCCTCTGTTTCGTTACTCTTTATAAAATTACATACTTTTTGCTTTAACTTTTCCTTTATACTGGTATGTAGTATATGTAAATTATTTGGTAAATTAAGTTCAAATTTTAAACAGTTTATCTGTTTGTATTCGGAAATGTCATACTTTACGAGATACAAGGATTAGATACATTGACAAACACAACAAGAGCGTAAGCCATACGAGTGCGTCAACGTTGAAGTGATGAATTAAGAAAAATAACAACAGAATAACCGAAAAATAATTCATTTATCTTTTTTTCGATACTTCAATTTTTTCGATGTTCAATTTTTTTGCAAAACACAGTGTACGCAACATTCACATTTGGTTGAATTTCATTTAATAACAGTCTTAAAAAATTTGATACCAACATAATAATCTCAAACTAGTTGGTAGCACTGCAGTGACGATGACAAATTTAGAATTAAATTCTAAAACAAATCGGCTTAGCATCCTATGGTTTAGGTGTCGCTGTATCTCCAGTTCTGGATTTGATTTTTGATATATTTATTCAAATTATTTAATTTAACTACAGTCCCCAGACTGGGTTCGCTCTCTCGAACTTTGGGTTGACAACACTTGGTGGTGTACTCGACCACCGAGTGTTATATGTGTGTATAGTAGAATTCGTAACAGTACCCCACCTTGAATATGTTCGTTCCGAACAGACACATCCAATGTCATAATTATCACTTCCATTTGTGAAGTTGCACAACATTTCGTCCACCACCAAAGCATTCTTGTATCCGATACATATCGTCGCTGATTTTCTTGACAATTTTGTATGGACCTTTTCAATCTCGTTGTGCATTTTGAAATTCATTTTTCCGCTTTCTGGGATTCAGCTACACCAAGTCACCTCGCTGAAAATTGTCATTCCTCGGCTTTCTGACCACTCTTCACTTTTGACTCCCTGATTCTTTCTCTGCGTCGTCGTATTCCAGCACACCTTTACACGACTCTTTATAAACCTTTACACGACTTTTCGTCGCCCTTCTGGATCGTTCTCTTTTTAGCAATCAACTCCACTGCCGGACTCACCCAAGGGTCTTTGCAATTTGATGAGCCAATTATTGCTTTCTCGCAGTCTTCCAATTTAATGTTTTAGAGTAAGCATTTGCCTCTGATGTTGATAGTTTCTTGTACCCTCTGTGGTTTTTAGTATTCCCGGTCTCTGTTCCTCTCGCCAGTTTTCTTTTTGTTTCTCTCGGGAATCAGGCTGCCGTGAAAGTTTATCACTCCAGCGTCGGCACAGTCTTGGATGTAGTGACCTAGCTGCCCGCATCTGAAGCATATTGAACCAAAGTGCTGTACTCCATCCTGAACCTTGAAGTGTTCGAACTGGGTTTCATCACATAATGTCTGAGGTATGAAACCTTGACTCGATTTCTCGGAAACAACATTCAGTGCAATTTGTGAATCTTTTTCCTTTGTTTGTGAGACATGCCTACCAAAGCTGGGATCGACTTCTTTAATTTTACTTTCATTTTTTTGCTGGATTTTCGAGTCAGACTCTTCAACTCGGTCGCCCAATCGGCTTTCAACTTCTTGTACTTTCATCACAAGAGACTTAATCACATATTTCAGTTTTTTTATTTTGTGTTCTTGGGTCGGTATATAAGTTGATCCAATTTCTTCACCTGCGCGTCGTGTTGTTTATCATGCGAACTGATTAGCATGATGAATAAATTTGGAATCTAGCTTGTCTACTTTATCGTTTATTCCATCCACCTGAAGCAGAAGCGTATCAATTATCATTCATTATGTCTCCTAAATCAAGTGAAGGTTTTTGTTGTTCGGCGGTAAGCGATTGTACAAAACTTATTGGCATCTTCCATTTGTTGACATCTTGTGACATCGAATTTCCTCACTTTTTAATGGCTTTTCGGTAGGTTGAGAATTTTGATCTTTTCATGATTTATAACAACCATCATTCCTAATGATGCTGGAGCTGGTGACGGTGAACGTGATTGCTCTCCGAATTCATCCCTATATGTTCGAGCTTCCTCCCCCCTCCCATCTATCGTTTTGCAACCTCGACAACAGCTTCTATCTGCGGCAATCACTATTTTCACTCGTTCACTGTTCACTAATTTCCTTTTACGTGGGAGTCTTGAGGCACACCGAAGGTGGCTGAGATTAATTCAAGCCTTTTGTTCAATTATGATTTAAACCAGGTTATAAACTGATTGCAGAAAGCAAATCTGTACAAGCATTTTAATGTTTTATAAAGACTGATCGAGTCAAAGCCAAAGGCCTTAGCGAAGTCTGTGTATATCGCATCAGCCTGCTGTGATTTTCTATTTATTTTATCGTGCTGCTGGTGAATCCTGTAAGGTTGGTTGAGTTGATCTTTTTGAGAGAGCAAAATAAGAGGCAAAATAATTATATCATACTTGAAGAACGTCGTTTTTGTCCGTCACTTCCTTTCCAAATTCGTTGGAAACTGCTCGATTAGAACTGTTTTCAAGCAATTTTCATCCTAATTTTGAGCCTTCGGTGAAGTTTGACCAATTGTAAATGATGATGTTTCCGTTACCACAGTTTTGTGGATATTCCCGTGATCCTCCGCGTAATCGCTCGGTGGCTGGTTTAAATGAACTCCTGACGGTGTTTTCTCATAATTGGTTCTGGTAAAGTAATGGTTCAAAACATCATTGTTCCAACGTGGGTTCGTTCGAAGCACCGGTTGTATGTTGTTGATAGACGAAAAGTGTATTTTGCAACAACAAGGAAGTGATCGCAGTTGATGTTGTCGGAATTGATGTGATCAATTTGATTAACTGTGTTCTCGTCATTTGATTTCCATGTACCTTTATGAATGCTGTAAACTAGTTCGGTGGTTTATCGTTTTAATGGCGATTGTAAAATTAGGATAAGTACTTTGGGGATATTACATGAATTAGTTTTACCAAAATGCTTTTTTAATTTTTGCTTCTATTTAATCGTATTTTTGAATTGAGTTTCTGTTCGTCTGAGAATAATACCATTTCCGAATTCATTCCTACGCGAGCAAAGCCCTTCTTGCTAGCTTTAACTCCACTGCCGATGCTTTTCTTAATATGTGTCGCCTCCCTTTCATAGTTGTGGCCGAGTATGTCCATCATCGATTTTGAAAACTATATAGACGGTTATACGAGTAACAACAACTATGTACACGCGTTTTAACACAATTTCAGAATAACTTTCTAAAAATGTAAAAATGTTCGTTTTTAATAGATTTTTCTTATGTAAACTAAACTTCTGTCTCAACCTAATAAGAAATATTTGATCGGAGAGAGATTGACGAAATAATGTCTTAAAGAAATATAAACAATAATAGATTGAGATTGAAATATTTTCTATCGATAATCACATCTCACGTTTCTTTTAACTCATTTTAGTTTCCACTACACTTAAATTTTTCTTAATATTTTAAAAACGTGCACGTGTGTGTGAAATTGTGCGTGTGTGTAGTAACACAAATATAAGGCTATGAACAAACTAAAATAGAAATCTTCTGATAATAATCTTAAGATGCATCACAATATGTTAGTTAGGTATTAGTCGATCTGGTTCCTTTTCCTTACTGATTTAAATTTCACGTTCAAAATTAAATTTTCGAACGTCTACTCATCTACATGAAACTAATTTTTATACACAATATATAAATTGTCTATTTATTGCGGTATTGATGTGTCTGGATAATTCGTTTAAAATGTACAGGAAGCAGAAAACATTTAAAGTAGAGTCGACTTAGCATTCTCGACACGCTTCAAAGAAAGTTGCTGTCGCGAACGTGAATATATGCATATCTTATTTCCGAATTTAATGTCTTTATTATTATGTTCGTATGTATAGAGAACTGGCGTTATTTAGTATTGGGTTCTTTAGGTTTCTCAAAACAATAATTTTATTAACATTGAATTTTATTCCAACATAATAATGTTTATTCTATTGAAATATAGATGGCAGTCTACGCAATTCTTTTACTCGCCGCTATTGTAATTATTTTCCCTCGATGTATTTAATTTTACTCAGTTAGTCAAGATACAAACAGTGTAATTTATAAGGTGCAATTAATTTTGGTTCCAGACTCGAAGTATAGGTGGCATTGTTTTATTGTTTTTGTACCATTGAAAATTTCAATGAATAATTGGTTTCTAATCAAATAATCAAGAACCAATTATTGAGCTGTGAGTCATTTAGCAAATTAATGGTAAATTATTTATTTACTTTGACCACATCAATTCGATTCGTCATATGATCCTGATATAAACTGATACCAAAATTATATCACAATTGAATATTATTGAATGGTAAGACGGACAAGATACTAAACGCGCTTTTTCTGATATTTCAGTTATCAGTTGCCGCTGCTTGGTTCGCCTAATCTCTATTATTACCTAGAGTGAATTATAGCAAAATGGTTTCACTGGAATTTGATATTTTATGAATGAATATTATGACAAGTGAATATTGTACAAAGATAATAATATGCAAGTACTTAGAATACGTAAATTTCGGGGATTTTTTAACGCATGTAGTTTGAATAAAAAAATTTATCTATATTTTAAGAACTTTTGTCTATTTCAAGTATGTATATTGATTAGTTTAAGTGTTTCAGTAAAACAAGTACTTAATTTTGGCGAACTGTATGGTATGAGTTTTATAGGAAATATTTTGATGTTGTAAAATAATTTCAGTATCACGGCCCAAAGAGAAGACAGATTTTTCGAAAATTTCATCAGATCTAAATTGGAATACACATTTATTTAATTCATATTCAATTACAGTAAGGGGATACGAAGACTTGGTCTAGCAGGTTTATATACAAGCCTAAGTGTCAACCTCACCTACACAACGTGCTCTCTGCTAATCAATCATAACGACGCTCTGACACCCGAGAAACGATAATTTAACCTGACATTGAGAACCTAGCAAATGAAGTTCTTCCCACTGACCCACTACCAATTTCAATGGTTTGGTTGGTAGCTGCTGCAATTACCAGTCCTTAAACTAATTAGTTCCCCACAAAAAATAATTGTTACTCCAGGTGGTACTGTAACTGCCCAGTTAGCTGGCTGCTCAGTTCTAACGAGATCGATTACATATACGAAGCTAAAAAAAATTTATAGATGACCACCTAGCCAATCATAATCCGCGACTCGCAGGAAAACGAAAATGCTGAACTTCCCAGAAGACGTAGCAAAATAGAAAAAGGCATCATCACTTAGTAATAAAATCGCTAGTTAAAGAAATAAAAGAATCAGTTAGTTAAGTCAAAGAATAACTGATTTTTATTTCTAGTTACAATGAAACAGTGTTAGAACTTAGAGGAAATTTTTATGTTTGAAATGCAGACAAAGTTTAGCTCATTTCTCTAAAACCATCACGTATGTCAACGCTAATTACTAGAAGTCGATGGTTATCCAAACGCTGAAGTCCCTTGCGGAGTACGTGCATTTTGGAAATGTGATTTTGGAGGCGATGATTTAACGGACTCTTCATTTAACGAACGCTCAATTTTTTATTTTTCATTTTCCGCTTACCGATTATGATGGATGGATTCGGGTATTCTTCATTTTTGGAAGAAATTATTTAATATGGCTACCTGGGATGGAACTTGATCAATTCTTAACCAATTATGATAGGAATATGCTGGATGGAAATGAGATTATAAAATGATTTTTGGAAAAAGTTCTGGAACATGAGGGGTTTATCTGGGGCCATCTGGGGTTTATTGGATAGATATGGGATTCTTAAATGATTTATGAAAAAAGGTTTGGAATATGGCCACCTGGAACGGGACACGGCTATTACTTAACCGATAATGATTGAGCTCGGTACGTTGGGTAAATATGGGATTATAAAATGACAAACATAATTTTCGAGGTCGTTGTTAATAAGAATACTATAAATGTATCCTAGCCCTTTGTGTAGGGTTCGTAACGTGATTTTTGTGAGAGTAGGTAGTTGTCCTGCCGCTCAACCTACTAACTACGTGAGTGGGTCACGTACTGGTGATAGATGTTAAGGCATCCAGCCTTATCAAACACATGTTAACATCCCGAGGTGGCCATATTCCACTACTTCTTCCAAAAGTTATTGAAGAAACTTATTTCCATCCATCATATTCAATTTCAGCAAATTCAGCTAAAAAATTATCGAATTCCATTCCACGTGGCCATATTCCAGGAATTTTCCAAAAATAAATTACGAATCCCATTTCCATTCAGCATACCCAATCCCATCATCATATGGATGAAATTCTTTCAATACTAATTTTAGAATCCCATTTCATTCAACATTCGATAATCGGCTAATAAATGCCTGTTTCGTCCCAGATTAAACTCGATCGAATAGATTAAATTTAAAAACATTCGGATTTAAGGGACTCCTCAATTAGTCCGTCAAATCGAGGCTTTTCTGTATAACATTTTACGTTAAAATGCCACGTAATCAACGCAACAATTTAACGCAACATTTAACATAACAGTATTTAACGCAGCGTGTAATATGAACCTAAAACTAGTCCTCTAAATGTTTTACCAAACATAAAAATATTATTTTGCCTATCTTTAGTTGATGAACTCAACAATGGGAAATATCGTCACTAAATACATGCCCCCCACACTGAGCAATTTTCATTATGCGAAATTTTCTTCTATCTTGCAAAATGTTCGAGATAAATGCCTGGCATTTAATAGAAAACTCATACCCTGTATAGAGCTCTAACCATAAAGCTCACTGAACCTATGAAAATAAAAATAACCGAGAAGGACTAGGTCTAACAAAACAAGAACAAATAAACGATGGGCCGAAGTCATTGCGAACGGCGCTAGTACGTGGCCAGGATGGCCTGTAATTATTTAAATTTGCCTTATGGGCAGGTTCACCTATGCGATCAAAAGAAAATCAAACCATTGAAAATATATACACATTTTCCCGCACGAGATGAAATAATTTTAACTTTGGGCGAATTTTGACCGCAAGCATCCAACATAATAAAAAAAAAACAAATTCTGAGCAATAATGACGCTCATTGATTGGTTTGATTTGCGAATCATTTTTTGATCGCATACGTGAACCTGCCATTAAAAACAATTATTTTCATGTAAGTAAAATAAATTTTGTAGCGCACATAACCACCTCCCACTTGAACGGCCTCCTTTGATCATTTTATAATTCTAATTTTTAGTTTTGGATACCTGTCCTTTGTGGCCATATTTGTAACCGATGTTTTGATTTATCACGTTACTAAAGAATTAATCGTTCAATGTGTGATCTGTATTCTGGTAAATGTAAATTATGTTGCTATTTTGGACTAAAACTGGCAACCAAATGAATGCTCATATTGACGATTTTCGATCAAAACTTCTTGGCTCTAAGATAATTAAAATCACCCCCAACCACGACTAAAGCGCTTCCTCATTTGTGCAAAAGATCCGTTAAATAATATTTTTATTTATATGTAGGCCGAAAAACAACTCCAAGAAAGCCGCTGTCTTGATACTTTCCTATCATTTTCCTACAAAAGTACTATTCCTTCCTCAAAAATCCTTGATCTATTTTGCAACTAAATCTATTGCATATAGTATATTGTCAGAAAAAGCAACAGAATTTCCGATTTTATTGACACCAAAAAAATAGTCAGCAAATAGTAAACATCACACGAGTTATTTGTTACACTGGCATGACCCACACAAACATCACGTTTTACAATAAATAGTAAATTATTAAAATTTTCATTGATAAAAAATACTATATTACTAGTACATATAAGTGAAGCACGCCAAAAATAATCGTAAACAAATCGCGAGTAAATATAGGTAGGGGTACGAAATACAAACCATTTCCGAAACCATATACACGCATTGTCGGTATGACAACTACACGCATTGTCGGTATGACAACTCGTGCTCGCCTATAATCTATCTAAAGAACTTCCTGTCGATTCCAATCTCCGGTTAGTTATACTGTATGCCCTCTTAAAAAAAAACACACACACACACAATCGGATAACGAGCTCGCAAAACACCGTTATTTTTTATGAGTGAAATTCGGATCCGGAATTATAGATAAGATAATTTTGATGAAACACTTCTACAATAGACTGTTGAACGTGTGATGATAAGTGAGTCTTCGAAAATAAAAAACTTAATTTCGGAATTAAATTTTTATCTTATCGGTGCTAGGCGTCATGCTATTTTTCTGGACTATCTCGAGTGCATGATTATTTTATATCCGAATACAAAAGTGACACCTGTAATACGATGTTTAAGTGCGATATGATATGGGAAAGGGTTATTTTGTATTTGTTTACACTCACATTTACAATTTTTAGTAAACGTTGTTGCCAACCATTTCGGAAGAAGTACTTCAAATTAAACTTGTGTTCGAATATAGTCGATTTCGAAATCGAATCGTTTTTATTGGTCTTAGTCGTGCGTCGTGATTTATTTTTAGAATTTGCGTAGTTGAGATAATAAATAGTAATTTGTTTATTGTAGTTGTAACGCGAACTTTTATCTAATGCCGGTTGTTTCAATTTGATTTTGGTCAGTGTTAATTGAATTATTATATGAAAAGTGGGCCATTAAAAGTGAGAAGCGAATTAATCATCAATAAGTAAATAAAACAAAACGATCGCGGATTTTGATTAAATAAATTTTATAATTACGTCCATGACGACAAGATTAGTCGACAGATAGGCTATATTCTGTCAAAACATACGAATAGATAATGTCGAACTGTTATGTAAATACATGAATCAGGAGTGTGTTCTCTTTTGGAACGTTTGGTCTATAAAGTGGCCAAATCGACTTAAACTGAATTACTAAAGCTGTAAATATTTATTCATAGTGACCTTTCTAATTTTTGACCGAGGACGTATTATATTCGATATAGATTTTCCAAAGGCCGCGTACTAATCCAACGATAAATATTTTACTACAATAAAAATCGAATTTAGTACAGATTTTTCGATCGGTTTACCATAGAGTTTTTCAAAAATAATTGAATTTACCGAAATATTTACTTAAAATTGACTTTTACCCTTCGATTGGTACGCAGCATAAAAATAAAAATTGTCACTTTAAGGAATATTTACAATTGTTTCATTAACTCTATTTAATTGGAAATCGGCATAGAGGAATCGGATCTTAATAATAATGATCGAGCTTCTAGACGACCTCGGAGTACGAAACGTCAAATCGGATTTAAACGAAACTTCTGCCAATAATTTTTAAGCTCAATTTAGAAATTTTTTAGGCTTAATTCCGAGTAAAATCATAGAAACATTTACAACTTTCAAATTTCATTTTCTTAAAGGTGAACTTTCTTGGATAAACATTTTGCCTTATTCTGCATTGACAATATTAATGATGTACGAGTAGCAGGTGAACATTCCATATTCGTGTTAATGGTTTGTAGGAAAGAGGATCATTATCCATCAATTTCTTTTTAAAAGTATTAAGGCCCTTTCCCTAACATAACACCGACTTATTGAGTTATATGACGCCATCTTAAATAAGTCGGTCAAGTCGATCCAACTCATTGTACCAACTTATTTGTGACGAAATAACAAAAAACAAAACGCAATTTCTATTATATGGAAGAAAAAAATCCTTAACATATTGGTCGTTGCTACTAGATTTGAAAAAGTTAACACACTTAAAAACTAACCCTTTAGTTAGCATATTTGTATATTGCTTTCACTGTTAAACTCAACACTGAATATTTCACTCAATATCTCATTCTGAATAATTCGTTTCCTCGAAATCGCAGATTTCGAAACCCCATTTTTAAAATCCCAGAAGTCAAAATTTTGGAAATCAAAATTCCGGAAATTAAAAACCCAGAACTTAAATCCCGAAAATCAAAATCCCACAAATCAAAATCCCAGAATGCAAACTCCCGTATCGTGAAAAAATCCTGAATTTCAGGATATCAATTTAGAAATAGAACAAATTTTGGATTTCAAGTTTTTTAAGTAGTTAATTTATATAACAGAAGAGATAAGGTAATTTGAGAAAGGATAATTTTTATATAACAGTCGAGACAAAAATGATAATAATGAGTAATCTCCTCTTTTTCTGTTTGCGATATATTCAATAGTTTTTGCAATTCCCATTGAACTTATACTATAAAGTTTAGTTGGAGAAAAAGTTCATATACCATCTGATTTGCGTTCGACATGACTAATCAAGAACGCTCGTCAGACCAAATTAAATCGTTAGTAGTGACTTTCAGATTTATTGGGTGAATTCTGTCAGTTGAATTGGACTTCGACTAATATTCTGAAATATATTTTCGCGAAAATAAAAAATTAACCGGCTTTTCACCCAAAAACAAACTAAACAAAACGTTTACTATAATCCATGCTCTTTGTAGTTGAATTACGTTTATAAAATTTGTTGAGCCAAATCAGAGCCATCTATGATTTTAAAGAGCCATAACATTAAAATGAGAGTTTTAAATAGAGCGGAAGCTTTTATTGAGTTACTATAAGAAACCGTGGTAATTGGAAAATTTTTGTAAATTTATGAATAAATTTTTTTATTTAATTATCCAGTTTAAACTAAAGCGGAGCATAAACTTATTAATTTTCTGTAAAATTAGCATTTCGTTTTGTTGTGTAGGTTAGTAAAGTAAGTTAATAAAGGGTGCTGCCGCAGATTCCTGTTACATCCAATTTAAAATCTTATTTTATACAAATTAACCCTCTTTAGTAAATTCTAGTCCCATGCACATCAGAATTTTCGAGATGAATGATGAATTTAATAGCAATGTAAACGATCGCATTTATAACAAAATTAAGGAGAAACGTGAGCAGAAACAAGATTTTATGAACCACCCTGTAGAAGCAATAATTATTATTCATATAATTAAATTTTTTCATCAAAATTTATTTATTGGAAATGTCTACAACATCGTTGATATAGTTGATTTTCTTAATTAAATATTATTATAAAAACAACAAAACGTAGAGAACTTCAATTTTATGCGATAGCAAAATCGAGCTTTTTGTAATTTCAAAATCCATTTACAGATGTCTCTCTAATAAATTTACTTGAAATTACAACAAAAGAATAAAACAATTAAACAACTATTTACAAAAATAAACTATTATTAAGTTAAGCGCGAAATCTTTAAAATAATAATTTAGCCTAATTATGTTAAACTCAAAACAATTATAATTTTTATTTATAAAACGTTGGCGTAAATAAAACTTTTTGTCGTAAAATATTCACCATCATTGCTGCGCGCTGTAAAACAATAATAGAAAAATGTCACAATTTTTCCAAATTTTTGTTGGTTTTCCAATCCAATTCGCTCGTGTTGTGTTCTCAGTTGCAGGAGATCTCCATAACCTATTGAACCAGGCAGTATACATAATAAATTGTTAAATTTTCTAAGAAACATTTGGGTTTTAAAATATTCAGTTTTTTGTCGCTGTTGTTTTCTAAACTTATACTTAGCGACATCTTTTGATTGGTTTTGTAATTGCGAAAAGCTTTATAAAATAATAATGTTTTTATTTTATAAAGCTCTGTTTTGTTTATACTACAGTATTAAATAATACAGCCTGCGAACTTGTTATGATCCAAAATCAAATTTTTAACAAATAACGAAAAAACAGTTTTCGAAGTTTGTTCATCAACACTGTTGAAATATGTAGAATCGAAAACGCAATATTACATTGTTACTCCAAAAGCATTTTTGTTTCTCCAAAAAAAATGTGTTAGACTAATTTAAATCTGTTTGTGTTAACTCGACATGTTTATCCTGAATATAGAACTATCCAGTCAGATTGAAAATTCAAACGAACCATTTATGTTTTTATTTACAAAGAAGCATCTAAAAAAATATTAAAAAGAACAAAAAGCTTCCCCTCTATGAAAAGCTCATGAAAAAATGGCGGAATCTTACGGCTCTTATATTTAGGAGGCTCTGGCCAAAAATGTAAAATAAATTTTGGTCAAAATTGTTTCTGGCTACGAAACTGTTTTTTGGATTGTAGTGATAATTCGATTAAAACAAGTTTTAATCATAAATTGTGTGTAGAAAATTATATGACTAACCTCCTATTTGTCAGTTAAAAAAACTGGTATTCCAAGCCAATAAGAGTTTTAAACAAAAAATTATTACGTTGCAATGATTTGGATTTGTTTCTTGATTGATCGATAAGAATTAAGTGTGAAAGATTTTACCGGTCAATATTCGCCGCGGCTTCGGCGTCACATATCAGTCTGTTTCTCCGAATTTATGATGTCATGACAAAGTTCAATGGCCAAATCGCACGATCTCGGGGGTCAATTGATCTCGCTGTTCCACGCTAATGGCCTGTGCAAACACACACTAATTACTTGACATCTGCTACCGACCCAGATATTCAAAATTGTGCGCGCAGTTGGTCAATTATTAGTTCCACAAAACATTGCGCGACATGCATTTCTTTTTAAGGGTCCAATTTCATAATAGGCTTCGGTAATTTTAACGTGTTGTGCCACCGTGTATATACAAGACTAAAAGGTGAATGACTGTAGATAGATGTTAACATGAAACAATTTTTACGTTTACGATTAAAATCGAAAAGATTGTAAATTAATTTTCTAACTAAATCTGTTCAATTTTTTTTAAATTTTGCTGGAAATGATGAGATTAAAATAAAAAATTACATAAAAATCTCAACATCTCTACAGTCCAGGCGGATTGGATATAAGGAATTAAACTTTATACTAAACCTATTCCCATAATTTTGAGACTCTTGCTAAGTTTGGTGGAAATCTGTATGCCGGAAGTAATTAAAAGAATCAAATAAAGTTAAAGATTAATTTTTCAACAAGGATTGACCTTGTTGATTTTCTGACCTTTAAGCAGGGATATGGTTTTTTGATTATATATGACAGTTCTGTTGAAAGTGCGGTAAGTTTAATTTTTAGCTTTAGAAATCGAGTGTGGTGTATTCTAGATCTATGTATACATTCGTGGTAAACGAAAATATCCACACTTCCCTTTTTTATTACAGAAGTCTAACTCTAGATCAGTTGCCGGATTCGGTCGAGTAAAGACCTCCTAGAAAGAGATTTTTGATGAGAATCTCTATTGATTTCCCGAGTACATGAGACATCCAGTTCAAATAAGTAACTGGGGGTGTAACCAATGGGAGAATCACGCTAGAGCAAAACATTACGAACAACTATCAATTCCTCTTCGATTCTTCAAGGTTCGTTTGTACTTTCATATGTTTCCTTTTGGACAGTCTTATTAGGTTTATTAAAATTGGCTTTATTTTGGGTTCTTCAATACGGCTTATCAAACGAGATCTTTAGATAAAACCAGTTATCGTTCTCTTGGTAAACGAATCAAAATTGTTGGAAATCCCATTTCTACTCAAACTCAGGTACTTATTTAGGCAAATAGCGAACGACTTATTTTTAATATATATTTCGAAGCAGATTGGTAGATTAATTAGAATTAGAACGCTTCTTACGAGAAAATTTAAATTATGGTTAGCTACCCAAAGATCGTTGACGACATCTTTGGCGGTACTATCTAATTAAGGTTCTAATAAAGTGAAAGCAGAAATCTCCTACTTCTTGGTCTAAGAATTTATAATTCTTAACATCATAAATAAGAAAGTGAAACTTACAGACTAAGCACCTCGTTCTCAGCCTGCCTAACGTTGTTGCAGTGTTTTTTTTATTTTAAGTCATTTGTATTAGTTTGAACCTGTTTAATAGTTCATTCAGAAATAGAATTTCCGGTCCTTAAAAGTGTTAGTTATTGTCGCAAGTAAGAAACAAAGCGGTTAGTGCATGTAATAAGTATTCAAAGCCGAGTTATTCGATCCAGCATTGGTCTATCAAATATTTGGTCCCTTGCCGTTATGAGGCCTGAACTTCGTTCGACCGATTATTTTCTGTAGGTTTCCCTAATGAACCTACTCCCGGTTTACAAAATCCCGTTTTTAAAAATCCCGGTTCTTGAAATCCCGATTTTCTTTTCTTCTAGTTCTAAAGTATTGATTTTGAAAAATTTAATTTTTTATTAATTTGGGCCGGTCAAACTAATATTATTTAACCATAAAAATAAGATATCTGGCCCAAAAATTTACTAGAAAAAACGAAGACTGCAAAGTCAGAGGCAGCAAACATGTCACACGGCGTGCCGCACGTATAGGATCGGATTAAGCAAGATTTTGTAATTGTAAGATTTTGTACTTGCAACATTTTCAACCTCACTTCCATCGCACGTGACGAATATCAAAAAAATCGATTAAGAAATTGCCTAGTTCCATCCCTAATGACAATATTCCAGAACTTTATCAAACATCATTTTAAAAACTCATTTAATTCCCCATGTCGATTTTCGACATAATCGGTTAAGAAATGGTCAGGTTTCATTCCGATCCACCTTATTCCAGAACTTTATGAAAAACGCATTTTTTGAATCCCATTTAGGACCCCACATGTTGATTTTCAACTAAATTGGTTAAAAAATAGCCTAGTTCCATAGCGATGGTCGTATTCAGAACTTTATCAAAAAATCTTTTTAGAAATTCATTTCCATCGCACGTGTAGAATTTCAACAAAATCGGTTTAGAAACGGCCTAGTACCATCTCTATTGACCGCTTTCTCGAAAAACATTTAGAATCCCATTTTCATCACACGTACCGAATTTCAACAAAATCTGTTATGAAATGGCCAAATTCCATCCCTATTAGACATTTCCGAGAACTTTATCGCAAAACTCATTTTTGAATTTAGTCAAAAAAACATTTAGGAGTCCCATTTTCCCTCATGACAAATTTTAAAAATTCAAACCGGAATTTCCTAAAAATCGGGATTTTGAAAACCGGAGTTTTGAGAACGGGATTGAAAACGGAATTTCGTTACACCCCCAAATGGTTTAGATTCATTCCAAGAGACCATTTTTTAAAACACATCAGAAACTTTTATTGAAATTCCATTTTCAAAATATGAATCAAATTGTTTCCCAATCAGTTGAAAAAATGCTTAGTTTCGTTCAAATTGACCATTTTAAACATCGTCATTCAGAATTCAGTTTTTCTTATACAAGAATTAGTTCATCTAACTTTCATTTCAGTTTTAATTTTTAGAACCAGTTTGAAACTCATAATGGAAACCCCTTTTTGTTATTCAAACCGAGTCGATCCCAATCGGTTAAAAATGGTCAAGTTATATAGCAACTTCGTAATCATAACGTATTTTATCATAGTTCAAACGAAACTTTTCCAAATACCTTCCAAAATAAACAAACGATGAACATAATGAATCGGTTAAAAATTGTTTAGTTACATTCAAACTGTTATTTCTCCATATCTGAGTTTGAAACTCATCATAATCGCATCCCCACTTACTCTAATCGGCTGTGAAATCAATCTATCTAAAATCATTAACTAGAAATCCGCGACTTTCATTTTCTCAATTTTTATATCAGGGATTTTTTTTCCGGGGTTTTTACTTCCGAAATTTTGATTTCCGCGATTTTAATTTCCGATATTTCAAGCGTTTCTCATGACAAACATATTCGAGTAACTGGAAAGTTACGTGGTGTGTCACATCGACATTTTTTAAATGTAGCTCAACCTTTTACAACAAAATTTGACTTGAATTTAAACCACATCGAGACGTGCCTAAGGAATTTTAATAAATTGTATGACACATTGAACATCGACACTTTCGAGTCAAGACTCAGAAAACAAGTACTCCGAGTTAAAGACAATATCAGTAGATTTGTCAGATATTTACGAAAAATTAAAGGTGCTACAGTAGCAACGTTTGCAGACGATACAAACGTCCTAAGCAACAAGTAAACCTCAAAATGCAGTTAAAGTTTATTAATTGCAGCAAAATCCATCCCATCAAATATCGCAGAATGTATTGGCTCTTGGGAAAAAATTAAACTTACAATGCCTAATAAATTGGTTGAAGAAGGAGCGACCTTTAGTACCCAACTTTTGGGTTGTGCCAAGGAGACCAATGTACAAATGATTCTATGCTTTAAAAAAAAAAACATTGCGAGGCATTGATATTGTTCCATGGTACTTTAAAGATGGAATATGTCATCGAGAAAATACAGAAATAAGCGAAAGGGCAGATATTGTTGGAGCTGGGCAGTTTTAATTAGAATAAAGGAAAATTGTAACAGGGTTAACCAATAAGTTATTCTTCGTCAACTGACGATGAGTATTATATAGTAGCATACAACATTTATTCTTCCGAAACAATACGAAACGGATAATCAATTCGGATGTTTTGAATACTTATTTAAGATGGCGGAAAGTAACATAAAAATATTAAATAAGAATTAGTTTCGGAAAGAGTTCTTTAATCCGATAACTGAAAAAGAGATTCAAAATAAAGATGTATGGTTATAACAAGTTACGTAATATAAAATGGAAGAACCATTAGAAAAGCGTGCCTCCAAAATTAGTTACGAACATAATGAAATCCTTTAATTCCAATTGTTTGATTGATTGATTATTAAGTGTTCAGTAAAGCTAAAGTTTAATAGTTAACATAAAAATTGAACAAAAAATCGTATAATTGCAATACAAACTCATCAAATCACTTTACCAGTCACAATACATTTCGATGTCAACATCTCAATCTGCATCGATCCAACATTGTTGACAAATAATTTAAATTCCAATCGAAAATTGATTATATAAAAAAAAAACATTTTATAATTTATCTATGTAAATTGATTAAGTAATTCTAATTAGATAGTTCGACGTTTGCAGCCAAACATGTAATCTAACAAACCCTTTCTAATTAACATACAACACAAAAAAAAAAAATTGAATCGCATTGGTCGCATAAAAAAAATTCATTCACAGAGTGCGGTATACGAAAAGAATAATTAACGTTAATGTTTCACTCTGTCCACACTACTTGTAGTTTGACTGTAACAAATCACTTTGCGCCATATATGCATACGTCATTACCTGAAATATAACCAAATAACTATAAATATTAATTAGACGTTTAATAGTTTATATTTTGCATGTGTACTTTGCCTACGTCACAACGAACTTTTATACAAATTTCATCACATGTCACCAATATTTTTTATTGAATTGTTTCCAATTTTTAGAACCGGGGAAAAATTAAATAAATAAATAAATTATTATTATTTATATTATATTTCTACAATTACCATTATTCGTTCTAATTCAAAATTATTGTACAAAATTAAATTAGAGCCGTGTAAAACAAAAAAAAACGTAATTTTATTTTCTGTTACATTAGAAATTAAGTACGGTGGGTAGATACAATAATTGGAAATCGATTAATGTGAATGAATTTTCGAATAGGTTTTCCCGAAAATTTTATGTGTTGCAGATTTTTGTATTTTTTTTTTGTGCGGTAACTACGGTGGGAATTGGGTTACCGGTCGGTGAACATAATATGTAACCAAAAATGAATTCCCGCATATATATAAATCAGAGAAAGTGACCACAACATTCTTTTGGTACCGGTATACCACTAAACAGCCGATATCCGCGTAAATTGAAATATTTTCCCTTACACACGAGTCTAAATCAAATATAATGCAGTTACCTTCTGGCAACAAGAAACTTTTTTGCAGTTTTTGTGTCAATTTAAAAGACGAAAATTATTATAAACGTTTCAAAATATAAATTTTAAAAGTATAATGATAGTAGTAATAACAATAGTAGTAATAATAGAAATATAATTATGTTTATAATTACATATAGAAACATATGAACGAAGTAGTTTTCATATTTAATGACAATTTTTGCGCGAAGAAAAGGGAAAGTTCATAACGTTAAATGAGTCGCTTATGTAACGCCGCTTATGATAATTAATCATCGATTGCTGGTAATGTTCGTGTTGTTGTTGTAGCTACTGCTGTTATCAGTACACAAAAAAATACCAGGATATTACAAATGTGCTTTAAAAATTTGTTCTTAAGTGATGTGGTAATATTCCGATGCTGATTTAGTGACCTATATACCATTTTCCACTTCCCGGTCCTTCGAATTTTACATGTCACTAACATTTCATTTTCACAAGTTTTTGGTGTGCATACATATTTCTCCACAAAATAAAATATAAATAAAAATTAATCGTAACGTTTCAATTGATTATGTTTTTGATTGAAACCCGTGGAAAATTTGTTTTTATTTTCTTTCCAAAATATTACGTAAAAATATTTTTTAAAGAATTTCTTAATTTGGTCGACAAAATGACAACTTCATAATGTGTATCAAGAAATAGCAAATATAGCCTTAATATAAAATATTTGTATTAAGGTGTTGTTTGTCCCACCCTAAGTGATGTCTCCCAAACCTGGTTCGATGTTATTTATTACTCGGCCCATAATACTTCTATTTAAAGAGTTCTTGATCTAGGAAACGCTGGGTCTCGGTCCAGTGAAAGTGCTATCTGCACCCTCACTAATTACGATCCTCTACACCTGACAGTATATCAACATAACGTGTTATACAACAACATCAACACGCAACAAAAAATGTAAAATACGCGTTACCAAGGCATGTCTTATAACAACAATATACTTTGAGCTTTTAACAGTTCATTACATCATCTTAGGTTGATCTACCAACCCTGCATATTTAAACGCGCAGGACTTTTTACTTAATCATACGTTATCATATGACGAATTATTTAAACGTATTTATGAGGAAACTCACGCTAGGAAAACCAAACTGATCAATAAGCTTAATACTGATCGAGTTAAACCTCCTAACTTAAAAGCGAAAAAAATAATCTATGTTCAGAAGGTAGTGAAAACCAATAAAGTCACTGTCGTAATGAAAGATGGCAAATATCATAAAAAACTCAATTGATATTCCGCATTCTTATGCTTTCAAAAATAAAATGGAAATTATCGAACACAAAAACTATAGAGAGTTACATGAAAATATCGACCTTCTGAAACCTACACGGTTAATAGATTTAGGATTAATAATCAAAGATAACACAGGAAATCTAAATCAACACGAAACTTAGAAGTAATCAGTAACGCTCAAATTGCGATTAATTGAGGTATGATCGATAAGTCCGAAATAGGACTACACATGCTTAAAATAGACCAATATATGTATATTCAAGTTAATCAACACGATAGACACGCTCTCCCAGCATAGCGACGACATACTAGAGGCATTCAGATCAGTCAAACACCAACGGGTTTCAAGACATCTACTATACAACAATGAAATTCATTTAGAATCAAAATTTAGTTATTATAATACCAAACCGATCCCTTCCATAAACCTAATGATCATCCCTATTCCTTCATCCAATATCATCCTAGATGAACAAAATAATCAATTTATACTGGAAACGAAATACTAAAAAAACGGATACTATTGCAACATACAATCGCTACAACCAACATCGCGCTCTCGCATACCAAACATAATATTACAAATGCTGGCCAAATGTAATCACTAACCAAACCAACTCAATCTGAAATACGAAATCAGTGAGCTTATAAGTGGAAAACTCTACATGACTACAACGAATAAAATCCATCCAAGGTCAATATGCCTAATGGAATTCAATAACTATGAAGTTATCATCCATAAATAATATACCTATACCCATATTACCATACCATGATATCGAAAGTCACCACTGTATACCATCGTTGTTCATATACCAAAAATGACAAATTGGACGCTAACAACTAGAGACCAAATTCAACTTCCAAACTCAAAAGAACAAACTTTTTCTAGTAGTTGTGGTCTATTACATCTGGACGAAATTTTACAATATAACGCGAATCAACTCATCATCCAACGAGACCCTATCATCAAATCCACAACCGGCCATACGAAATAAATCCTTATGGTCTCTCTTCGGCGGGAGGAAATGCGATCCTCACACTTGACAGTACAAAAAATTAACGTTTTATGCAACAACAACAACTTATGCACTTTTCAACCACGCGCGGTATTACATCCAAGACTACGCCCAACTTAAATTGCAAAATTTGCACGAATGCATATTTTAGAATCGGGTGTCAACATGCTAGATGAAGTCATTATTGTAGATAACAACAACTAGCGTCTAGGTTTAAGATACAAATTGTTAAATAAAATTAATAAAAATAAATTAAACATAATTTTTTTTTATAATAAAGTTTTAACTACATATATACATAAGTCGTTCGCACAGGGTTTGTCTGCATCATTTTCTAGAATGCCAGAGTGACCGGGGATCACAATAAGGTAATTTTATTTTATTTTATGCAACAATAATATGCTTTATAATGAAAGCTATAACTAAATAAATGTGGCAAAAAAACGCGAACATGCGGAACAAGGAAGTTCGACAGACTGATTTGCTGACGTCAGAAATCTCACTAAAGACTTTTACCCAAGAAATACTGCCATCAGTTGGGAATGGAATGCTGAGAACAAACGTGGCTGATGTTCTCTCAGTATGGTAAACCTACATCCATAATTTGCTTTGGAGCGATTGCACCACCAGGTGAAAAGGCCTTACAAAGTGTTATTTAAAGCTTTCGTCCCAACCGGTCAACCACTGACCAGTTGGCTCCGTTTATAGTCTTGGAATACCAGAGAAACTAGTTTCTCTGAAAAGTTAACAACGTCCGGATCTATCTACTTCAGACTTCTTTGAAATAACATATGGTGTTCGACAGGGAGACGCATTCGTGCCTGTGCTGTTCAATTTGGCACTCGACTAGGTAAGAAAAAGCAACATTGAAACTACGCGCTGTATACAGTAGTAAACAAATCATTATACGCATTCAAAAATACTTGGATTATTTTTTAAATTATTTATTTATATATAATTTTTTCAATTTATTTTAATACGTTTACGTTAAAAAATTATAAAAAGTTGCTGGAATTCATTAATCCATAAAATTTATTAAAAATATTCAAATTTAACAAGAATTTAGCGAAACATTTCATTATACGCACTATTATAAAATTACAAAAAAATTGTCTATAAAATATTTCAATATTTAATTTGCTTGCAATTTTGGTTAATGACATCAAACACACGATTTGGCATGGATTGTATGAGATTATGTTAAACTTGGTTATCAATTTCGTCCCAGCAACTTGCAATAGTAGTCCTTAATTCTTGAATGGTGTTAAACTGTCTTTCATTTCTGTAAACTTTTCTTGCAAGTATTGCCCACAGAATTTCCATTGGATTGCAATCTGGACTACAATCGGGCCACTCCATTAAACTAATCCCTCTGGACGCAAACCACTCCTTACACTTCTTGGAAACGTGTATAGCAGCATTATCTTGTTGGAATATGAAACTATCTTCAAAATTTTCTTCACTGTAAGGGACAAGTACATTTTCCAACATTTCTATGTACTCGTAGGAGTTGATTCTGGACGATGGGAAGCACAAGGTAAGCTTACCTTTAGATGAGAATTCTTCCCCATACCATGACTGTACCCCCCCCCTCCCCCCCAAAAAATTCGTTTTGTTCTTGGATCATCGGTAGAATTTAATTTAGGCCAATAGCAGCTAAAACAATCTGGCCCATCGAGATTGAATTTTTTTTCATCCGAGAATATCACTGAGTTCCATTCTTCTTTGAAAACCATATGTTCTCGAGCCCATTTAAGGCGAGCTTCTATCTATGGCGCTTCGCGAGCCTTGGTTTACATAATGGTTTCTTCCATTCAATATTTGAATCATTTCTTAATAGTCGTGCAATGTGTTGTTTTGTGACGGGTAAGTTTAACTTATCTTTAATTTGTTGCGAATTTAGGTGGTTTTTGGTTGTTTCATACTTTATCCTTCCAATATTCAAAGTGCTTAATTTTTTATACCTTTTTGGAGATTTTCTTTGGCTATATTTTGTCGTACTTTTTAAAAAATTTCTAATGACTCCCTCAGATCTACCAATTTGCTTTGCAATTTTACGATTCGAAAATCCATTCTGCTTCAAAACAGAAATTTGGGCACGTTCTTCGTGAGTAAGTGTCTTAGCCTTACCCATGATTTTAAATTTTAAAACAAACAACTTTAACTAACTTATTTATGCTGGGTCGTACAAAAGTTAAAAAAAAAAAAATCGTGTGGATCGCAGAGATATGTATATACGAATATCAACGTGCGCATAATGAAATATTTATCTAAAATCCTTTTTGATTCAGCTAAAATCGCACAAACAAACAAATTACAACCAGATGGTGCGTATATTTAAATAAAAACAAAAAACACAAATATACAAAAAAAAGTAATGGAAATTTCCAATTATTTTACATTTTACGGCGGAAAAATATGATGCGTATAATAATATGTTTACCACTGTATTTAATAAATTGAGCAATATGATTGGATATGCTGATAATATCGTGCTTCTGCTATCTGACAGTTCCATCGCTCGACCACTGCACAAAAAGGTTTGGTTTGGAAGTGAAGATCAACAAAACCAAATTCTTTTCAACACGCAGGAGTATCAACATGGTGAATCTCAGAACTAGCACCCATAATTTGGATAGTGTAGAAAACTCTAAGTACCTCTGGTCTGCAATGACATCGTCAAGTGATATGCATGCAGATATAAATGCCCGAATTGCTGCCGGACACCGAGTTTTCTACGCCCAATCAAGGATCTTAAGATCCAAACATCTTTCTCAGTCAAGCTTGCACTTTATAAAGCACTCAGTACACCTTGCTAGCTTTTACAAACGAGCTGGATCCTAACATTTAATTAATGACTGTAGAATTGTATCTACTTTTGAAAGAAAGGTCGTTCATACAATCGTTCATGATATAAAGCAACTTTTCGGAGGTAATGAAGATTTTCTTTAGGTTGACATTGTGCTCTGTACTAACTGCTCTGTACCAATTGTCAGCATAGCTGTAATGTATGAAATCATGATATTTTTACTCTTGTGAGTGATTTTTACATCATTAACAGCTACAAAAGTTGTGAGAAGTCAATCCGTTGGAAACTGTCTTTAGTTCTTATGGAGGAGTTAAGACTCCTTATTCTTGCTTGTGTATATCAATAAAGAAGGTAACGACAGTAACCCAGGGTTGTGCCTGGATGAAAGTGATACTGCTGGTGCTGGAGGCACTGAAATGACTGAGAAATTCAAACACAGATTACAACGAATGGATGATGTCTGTAAGTATAACTTACAGAAAAAACACGTTTCAAGTGCTGCGTTGCTCTCGAGTGATCCCGAGGAGCAATTGTGGCAGCTACGTTTAGGCGGGATAGAGAATCATAACTTGAACGAATGTTGGCCAGATCGTTATGGGATTATTGGAGTGGTCATCTTTGAATCGAATGAAGGTCCGTTGGATAGAACATTGATATGTATCTGGAGGGCCTGGTTTGTTCCTTCAGTAATGCCCAAGGCTAGTATACAATTTTGTATACCAAAATTGCTACATGAGTTACCTGATAAACGGAAAATTTATGTTTGTTATTAAATTAATATTAGACTGTGAAAATTATTTCTGATGGTATCACATATAAATTGTTTCATCAACTTAGACATGCGCCGCTTGGTTTTATTATGACTATTTTGCCCCTGTACACCCTATTTATAGAAGTCAATTAAATTAGAACATTTCGGATTCAATTTGTTGAATACAAACACAATCAACAGTAATCAAGTTTTACTATTGTTTGGTTTGTAGAAAAATTTTACGAATAACAATCATACGGTTCATGGTGGTCAGGTGACCGATGTATATTTGATGGTCATTCATATTCATAACTGGCTCAAAAGCATTTCTTTTTACTCTTTCGATTTATTTTTGTTATGTACTCGTACATAAAGACTAACGGGTAAATGGACATCGAGGTACCAGGAAAATAAATACTTAGAAATTTTGGGATCAGTCATTTCAAATCGGCAATTGCATGATAAGCATAGTGCATCAATATAAAAAGAATTAAAAAAAAAATATATAAAGTAAAATTGTATGTCCATATTTGGTACATTATTTAGTGCTAAACGCTCGTGTTGGTCGCGAATTAAACTCTAATACTGATTAGTTAAACAGTACGTTTAATAAAAAAACTTTATCGCGTAAGTTTAAGTGATTTTGTGTTGTTAACATTCGTATGGTAACGTGTCGGGTTTTTTTTTTCTTATATAGTGGAGTAAGGTGCATTTTTTTCACAAAGGAAATCTACTGAGTTGTGGTATTCCTTCTTAAATTGCCGTAAAGGTAAAAATTGAATTATACCTTTAGTGTTGTGATATTTCTAATTTTTATTTCCTGGTTTTCGATCTATTTTCGTTAATCTTTAGGTTGCAAACGGTGGAAATTTTATTGTGTCATCTGCATTGCAGAAAAGTCAAGCAATTTCCGTTTGGTTGCACGAGACTTTTCTGCGCGGATTTGTTTTTTTAAGTTATCAGCTAGATTTACCGCCTGTTAACGGGACCTATTGGGATTATTGTGACACCCGAAGCGACCAGAAAAATCCATGTGGTTTAATATGAATGTGTGCCGTTAAAACTACCGGAAGTTGATCACCTGAACGAGAATTTGTTCTTATATCTATACAGCTAAGTGAAACTATATTGTCTTATATAAGTTATATACGTGTTTATATTTCATTATGATTATTGCCAATTATTAGCCCAAAAATTGATATCCTTATTTCCTCATTAATATTTATTAATCAAAAAAAAAAAATGATTAAGTAGAAATTAAGTTTTTACAAAATTATAGAATAAAAAAACAAATTAAATTATAAATTTATAAATATCGTAATGTTAAGTTCTTTAGAGGATCGATCCGTGATTTTTATAGTAGCTTCTAATCATTAATTATAATTCCTATTTCTTAAGATAGCTAATGTTTGTTCTTCTAAATCATATATATTCGTCATTGGCAATAAACACTTCTCATATAAATTTGTTGGGTTTTTTTGGTGTTGTTAAAGTTAAATTTTTTTTTATTTATTGTTAAGATTACTGCATAAAAATATTGCTCTATTGTGATTTTCCTTTATGTTCGTTAACAATTATTTATTGATTTTCTTGTGTTGATGAAATAATTATGTATTTCTAAATTATCAGAAAAAATAAGGCAGTGATTTAGAGTTCATGAACAGCGGGAGGGAAGTGCTAAGATTACACTTCAAATGGGCGGCGTAAGCACTAAGACCACCACACCTACGGTCTTACCAAATAGGTAACATGTGGTTGTTTGAATGTCCATACCAGTCATTGTTCGACCGCTAAAACAACCGGAAACAAATTTATGGTTACGAATTAATTTAGCACATTCTTTACAAGTTAGTGTCAATAGTTTAAAGTTACTCATTTTTCTTCTTTTCTCTCAAATCATTTACCAGTGCAGCACCCACAAGTCTTCGATTATACCCCTACAGTTTTTTTGACCCCCCCAACGACTGCCACCTAGCCCGGGAAACGTGCTGCCGTAGGAGTCTCTGTCGAAGAAATTTTCTTGTTACGAACTCGCTGATTCAGAAAATTCATTTGTTCTCGTGTGCATTTGTAGCGTTTCGGTTATCGTTAAGAGTAAGGTTACATACCTAAAATACCGCAAATTGAGCATTTCGTAACATAGTGGGAATTACAGATAATCAACCGCAGTTGTAACTGTTAAGGCAGCAAGGGTCATCAAAGCGAGGATTGGCGATTGGCAATTTACAGAGCGGCTGTTCAGCGTTGGCCCTATGTATTTTGCGACGAGTCAAAACGACAGAGCGATGTGTGGAACAAATCTTCCAAAGTGGTTGCATGAACTGTTGGAAAGTGCGACTTCGGTTTCCCGAGGAAATGCTGGTCAAAAATGGCGTTGACCTTTGAGGCGTTGTGAAGACTTAGTGATGGAGTGGATTGTCATCAATAATTTGGTTGAGATAAAGTAGACCATGGAGAGTAGGTGCAAGGTCGGACTGCGTTAGAAGGGAAGGACGAAGACGAAGTTGAATTGATTTGGTAGTTTAGATTCCGTTCGAGACGAAGGGGTGGGGTAATGTTGCTAAGGCCGTTTAGTGGTTTGATGTGCAATTAATTCAGTATAATATTTATTCAAGAAAAATTTCTCATTTAATGTTTAGAATTTTTTGTGAGAGTGATATCTAAGTTAAAGTAGGAGCGTTAGAGATAGTTTTATAACAGTTTAGTTGTATAGCAGATTATAAAGGATTTTTCGATAAGAGCGAGTCGACGTTGAAATGGAATAAAACAAGCTGTGTGTGAGGTATTAACGAAATTCGTGTTTTATTTGAAAGGCCCATGCATGTCATTATTTATGGAATATAACATCGTTCAAATGTCCGCCGCGGCTTCTCACGGTGGCGCGGATCCAAGTGGTCCAATTTTTAATAACTCTGCCGGATAGATTTGGCTGAATTTGAGCGATGATATTTGTTATGTTGGCTTTAATGGCATCGGTCGATTGGAGCTTATTGGCATAGACCTGCGACTTGAGGAAACCCTACAAGAAAAATTCTAGCGGAGTAAAATCGTACGATCTTGGTGGCCAATTCCCGTGACCTCTGCCTGCGAGAAATAACCCTACCCTCAAATCGTTCATGCAGAATGTCCATCGTTGCATTTGCTGCCTGCACGTAGCCCCGTTCTGCTGAAAACTCATGTTGGTTGTCTACCTCCATAAAAAAATCGATTAGCATCGTTCTGTAGTGCTCGTCGTTGATGGTGATGGCCTCATCAACTTCATTTTCAAAAGAGTACGGACCAATGACGCCGTCGACTGAAAATCTGCACCAATCATTAACTTTTGTAAATGTTAGCCAACTAGTGGACCTCGTGTGGGTTAGCGTCATCCCAAATACGCAATTTTAATTGTTAACATAGCCATTCATCTAAAAATGCACCTCGTAGCTAAAGATGATTTTTGATTCTAAAGATGATTTAAAAATGATTTTTATCATTTGGACGTACTGCTCAATCGTGTAACTTGTCATGGTGATTTGGCATCAGTGACTGAAAAAAAAAGATTAGACAGACGTCACATAAACAACATGGCCACCACAGGCTGCCAACATCGACTCGCTCTTGATGGTAAACCCTTTAATAGTGTAGAACTAATCCGAGCAGATTAAAGTAAACTACATAGATCCGGCCGAGTCTACAATATTCGATCGGTATATAAATATGAGTGCAACGCACACAATGGGTCATTGTCTTCGGGAGTAGTTCAGGAGATATGGTACGCGACAGATTAAAATCTGAAGTCAGGAGCGGGAAAATAATAAATGGTGCTACGTAAAAATAGTGGTGTAATTAAAAATAATTGTAAATGGTGTATTAAGTGATAAATAATTTTGAAAATTATTTGTTGTTGTGATTTAGTGTTGGTAAAATGAGAGTGAGACAATTATTTTAGTCGGATTATTCCAGTAGTGCCATAGGAATTTCGTAAATATTTGGAAATTATTGCGAAATTATTTTCGGTAGTCCCGAGAATATTCCAGAAACGGTATAAATTACGGCGTTATTTTACTTTACGTATGCATCGAGAAAATCAGGTCAGAAGTATAAAATTTGGATATTTTTAAATGCAGGATTGTTTACTATCAGTTTTTAGGAGGGGGAAACTAAATTTTTCCGGAAAATTTTTTAATTTTCCGAAAAAATTTTCACTTTTTCTTATTTTTTCAATATTTTTTTTAATTTTCATTAATAATTGCTTCGTCAACCTTGCAGACACAGGTCATAGAGTTTATATTGCTTTTATCGCTTCTTTTGATGTTATGAAAGTCAAATTTAATAAATATACATTTTTTTAATGTAATTTTAATTCGTTGTATACCTTAGAAGATGGGGGCTGTCGCCCCAAACTCCCGCTTTTCCAGAATTTATACAATTCTTCAAGTGTCAAATTTTGTTTATAATTTAAAACTAAGTAAAAAACATTGAAAAATTTCAAAATTTTAATAACAAAATTTTTATAAAAATTACACATTTGTACGTATATTGAATAAATTAATACGCAATTTTTTATCAAGTGTAAATTTGCCCGGAAAATCTAGTTTCCTGGAAATTTAGCTTCCCCCTCTTAATAGCTGTTGATAAACAATTCTGCATTTAAAATTTTTAAAAATTTATACTCCTTACCTGATTTTCTCGATGTATACGTAAAGTAAACTTTAGCCTAAATTACGCAATTGGTATTGTAACCGTCAAATTCTAAACGATATTCACAATCCAGTGATACGAACCGGATTTGACATTGGAAATTCGTTCTCGCAAATTTTTATTTGTTTACCAACTATGAATCTATAACACATAATACAATCTAACATTTTGGGAAGAGACAACAAAAAATTTAATGCAGAAAAATACGATACATTAAAGTTCCACACTTCCATTGGTAAAAATCGCAGTATTGAGCGATCAACAATCACATTTATATACTTATGGACAAAAGAAATCGCATAATCTGTATTTTTGAAATTACGAGTAGCTTAATAATTGTTTTTGTAATTATTATGATAAAATCTATATAGTATCTAGTTCTCACTAAAATACACATGCATTAAAAAAAATACTACCAATATTTTTGTTGAATTCGAGTTTGGCACAAATTTGAGCATTTTGGCTGTTCAGTTTAAAAGTTTATTTACAGTGAATTGTTATTTAAATTATACAATTAAGAGTAAGAGTAAGGTTTTTCATTAAAAACAAATAAAAATGAATAACTTGTCGGCCGAAAGAATTCATTTGAGTGTTGAGGATTGCGTTCGGGCCATTACATTAGTTGAAGAAGGAAGAACTCAGTCTTACGTTGCACAACTGTTAAGAGTGGACCAATCCACAATGTCAAGAGTGATCAAATGATTCCAGGATAATGGACAGTATCATCGTCGTGCTATTAGTGGGAGAAATCGATGTACAATACTCGCTGAGGATAGGTATATTAAATTAATTTGCTTGAGAAAACGGTTCGTAACTGGACGTAGCATCAAATCAGACCTAATCGGATCCCGAGATGCACCCATTAGTGAAAGGACCGTGCGTCGACCAATCAAGGAATCCAATTTGACTGCAAGCCTTATGTCCAGAATTGTCTACAACGCACCGCAGAGCTCGTTTAACATTTGCTCTCGAACATGAAAACTGGACAATGGGCCAATGTTTTGTTCTCCGACGAGTCTAGATTTTGCCTTGGATCATCAGCCCGGCAGATCAGAGTTTATCGTCGGCCTTCGTTTTCGATTAAATTTTATTTAATAATAAATATTTCGTTGAGAATTCCCCTTATAAATGAAGCAAAAAAAAATATGCGTTTTTTTTTTGTCCATAAGTATAGTTTAGGGAATGAGTGTTGGTGAAAGAATTCACTTCGCGAAGTTCCTTTCTTCAGTTGCGTACTATTTTTCTAAACCACGTTTACCACTTCATGAGGGAAGGGGAGGCTAAAGTATTAATCAAGTGTAAAGTTTATTGTCTCACGATATTTAAGATGTAATTTAAAAATAACATTATACATTATAGTTCACTAACACTTCAAATTGCGCCTGTAGCGGGCCCCTGAACTTATCTTTTTCGATAAAATTTGTCGGGGTTTACTAGTGCTGAATAATTTATCATAATTTTTCATAGCATCCGACGGTTTGAAGTTCGCTTACCCTAAATTATTGGTCACTATATAGTTCTCGGACTGTTAGTGAAAAACTAGAGACATTACTGATATTGATAAGTTAGACTGCTAGAGAAGTTAAAAGTTACGCGAGATCAAACTATTAGTTCAACAAATTGAAATAATACCTGCCAAGCTAATAATTAAAACATCCAACGCATGAATGATTGACCGGTTCAACAAGACTTCCGAACGGATGTACCTCTCTAAAGCAATTTAAATGGTTAAAAATCAACTGTGCGACCCATATGCAACAATAGCAACAATAACAAATTTACTATCTTGAACGACACCGTACCAGCATTGCACAATAATTTTCCGGTTAAGTATTTATAATTTTTATTTTCGCGATGGTTGTTGCATAACCGATTATTTTCATTAATTTTTGTTAATCAAATTATAAACAATAAAAAAAATTAATTTTTGGCCTACAAAATTTAATATGGAGCTTTAATTAAATCAAAAAAAAAAAATCTCTTCGCGAAAAACGAGAGTTAAAAATTAATTTTGTTCGTAAATTAATAGTCTAATAAATAACGCGATTTTTAAATATTTTTTTTTACTTTCGTTACTAACCAACCGCGAAAATTTGGTTAAAGCTTTTTTCAGAATTTGCTTTTTGTGTAATTAAACAATAGTTTTTTTGTTGTTGCAAAACATTTGTAACAATAAATCGTATCGTAAAAAATAACAACAAACTAAAAATAATAATAATAGTAATAGTAGAAGTGGTACTAACAGCAACAACAACAACAATAATCATAATAATACAAGAAAATTGTTGTAAGCCGTTTAATTCATTTCGTCATAGTTTTGGCTACCAGTCTAGTATACAAACACTCGTACTAAGCTAGACATATACTACGTACATATGGTTGATAATTTACTCAAGCTTAAAATGTATCAGCTGTTATAATTAAAAACTACATGGAGTATTATGTTGTAGTGTAGCACAGTGAGTAATAAAACTAAGTATGTGAAGTGGAACTCTGTTCCACCGTACATTTCATGCGCTAAACTTCGTGTGAGCGCGGCAAAATTATATAGGGCAAATCGGTGTTGGCTTGTTACCATAAGTTATATAATATAATTGGTTTGGATGCGGAGATGTATTATGTAGTGTGAATGTGAGGCATAATAATATTATGTGTTGAAAACCATTTTTGTTAATGACCACGAAGCACGAAACCGATTGTCGTAAATCTTAATTTAATTTGTGTTTTGTGCTGTAGCAAGCATCAACAATTCTCTTTAGATTTTATGTGCTAAATGAAAATCGATGATGTGGTTTCTGGAACCAATTAGGACTATTTGGTTAGTTAGAAGTGCCACAGGACAAACGATTCTTAGCCATGGCATTCCAAATTACTATAATATGCCAGTCAAACGACAAATAGTGAACCATTTTAAAAACTAATCAAAAACAAAATTAAATTATTATTCGCAAATTATGGTCTAAAGAAGTGGGTAGTGAATTTGGAATATCTATAAAACAGGAGGAATGAATCGCCGTTATGTGTTGTTCTTTCATAGATGTAAGTAAATGTTATTAAACTGCAATTTGGGTGACTCGGCTTTGATCGGAATGGAACCTTCCTTCTAAGGTTTTTAGTTCTAAGTGGCTCACAAATGGTTCATTTTGCTTTGGTCTGGAACTAATATTTTATTACTTAACACTAGGGAATGCAAGTCGGTTATACCCGACTTCGTGTAGTTGGGCAATTACTTACCCCCCCAGAGACACCCGAAACCTTCCGGAAATTCTGCAAACAACCGAAACCGAACTACTACATCTGAGTACATCTGACTCTTGGGGTGGACCATCTGTCAATCCTTTTTTCATTTGTAAATAAAACACACATGTTGGGATGAAAAGTCAAAAATGTTTATTGATACAGATAGGTGGTTCTATGCCATTTATAGCCAAAAACAATATCGCTCATATGCTCACCATAGCTTCGTCTACAAGCCCGCACCCGAGCATCAAAATATTCGATGACTTTTTCCAATAAAAGTCGATCAATGACCTTAACTTCAGCTAGAATGTTGTTTTTAAGTTACAGTATGTTGAATTGTCTTTGGATGATTAGCATACACCTTATCTTTCAAACAATCCTACAAAAAATATATAAGTGGTGTTAAATCCGGGTTTCTTGGTGGACTTAACTATTTCTTAAAATTATGTGATCAGCCAATTTTGTTGACATTAAATGGATTGTTGTACGACTTGCATGGCATGTCGCTCCGTCTTCGTGAAACCAGATGTCGTTTACACGCAATTCATAGAATTTTGGCCATAAAATACCGGTTAACTAGTTACGATAACGTTCCCCATTCACTGTAAAATCATTTTCCTGTCTATTTCCAAAGAAAAACTACCCAATGATGTCACTAGCCCATAAATCACACCAAACTGTTACTCTTGGAGGATGAACTCCTGCTTTGTGAGTAACATGAGGATTCTCCGCTTCCCAAATTCGACAATTCTGCTTATTGACGTACCCATTAAAATGAAAATGAGCTCCATCGCTAAAGATGATTTTTAAAGAAAAACCTTCATTTCGTTCAAGCATCCAATTAAAAAAATGACGACGATTTAGTTCATTACGAACGCCTTCACTAATAGCTGACACTGCATCAAGAGTACGAACTGGATGAACACGATCTTCTACTGAACCACTTTCTTCAAAACGATCAATATTTTTGCCAATTGCACGCTTAGTAGGACCTTCATGTCGACCAAAACTCTCACATAATTAAGAAATATTGTTGTTTTTGAACGATTATTTTCATAAAAAAATTGTTGTATTGTAAGCGACTCCATGATGATAAATGGCTTATTTTTAACGTTTCATATTTCAAAGAAATTTTTAGAATAGATAACATTAAGTTATAAAATTCATCGATTGAAAAAAGAACCAACAGATGGTGCACCTTGTATTTTAACTAGTTCGATCTCGCTTCGATCGGTTGAATTACACTCTCGTGCGATTTTTGATATTTACGCTTAAGCCCCTAAAATAATATTTACCAGTTACAATTAACTTCAGTTCACCGTACCAACTCGCGGTGCTTCCTGCGTAACAGTAATGACTCAGTTGGTGTAGTAGAGACGGTGCAGGAGGAATTCAGTTTATTGTCATTTACACCACGTGACGCGGAGTGTTATTGGCGTCGCAAAACCAGTGATGACAAGTTTCAATTTCGAGCATAATTTTCCGATGTGTTTCGCTTCGCCCAACTTTCTTCTTAAAATCTTCGAAAAGCTTGTTGGTATTTCAATTGTGTATTTTTCTTGGATGAAATTCTATCCAGATTGATTAGAGATGTGTATTCTTCTCACTCTTCTCTGTTTTCTTCTGTAAGAATGTCAGATACACTCATTACTCAACCGGTGTTTTTCTTAATATTGTATACATTTAAATATCCATAGAACATATCGAGTTTGGCCCGAACATTGTCCGGGATTCGGCTTAGTTATCCATATTAGAGAAATTATCTAAAGAATGATCTAAAGCACATAATGTACCTAACAAAAATTCCACTTCCATTTTCTAATTTTTACGGTTACGATAAACATTTTGAATTTTATAATTGACTAAATTCAAAATTTAAGTTTCAATTTTCATTGAAAATAAGTCGAATTTTATCATGGTGGGTTAAAGAAAATCTTAGCGCCTCTAAGGTTCCGTCCAAATTAGTCATATCCAAGAATTTAGTCCAAAACTAATTTGCCGATGTTCATATAGCTACCAAATTCATCTTGCCGATACGTTTCTCTCTCTCTCGTTTTTTTTAAATTTCATTACCACTGTTGAGCTGATGCCCCACTATCTTAAATTGGGAAAACAATTAATACAGAATTATGAGGTGTTTATCACTTCAACGTTGACTCCACGCCCATCCTTTTACTAGAATTTACCCTATCCCTTACCCCAAAAAAGTATATTGTAGATTTGCATAAGGAGCTGTTCCAAGCTGTATCAATCAAAGATTCGATTATTCGTATTATTTGTTAAATTTCAAAAATTAATTTTTAATTTAAATTTGAATTTTAATTTTTATGATTTATTTTTGTTTTTTCTCTTTCAAAAGGGAAATTATTATTTTTATTATTCGGGGATTCACAGAAAATATACTTTCCTTTACTTTTTGTTCTGTTTATGCATTATTCTATTTGAATTGAATGTGTAAAGTCGTATTACATAGTTAGGTTAGTGAAATATTGAATATACTATATGTATTAGTATTCAATTTGACGATAGTAGCACAGAACATATCAGAAACGACAGTTAGTGTACGTTTCGATACAAAATTTCGTTCTTACTTTTACAAAGGGAAATTTTTTTTTGTGCAGTGGTATTAGTAAATCATTTTGCTGTGTATTTGTACTTTTGACATTAATAAAAATCAACAAAAACGTCAGTGGTTTATTTTGTGTGTCAAAATTGTTTGGTAATTTTAAAAGCGTTTTTGTGCATCAAAAGTGTTTACTAAACAGATCAATAAAGTAATAAAAAGGAATGGATGATAATTATGCTGAAGACGAAGATGTCTGTATTGCTGCTCTTGCAATCGTCATAAGTAGCATGGCTTCAAGAAAACTTCATAAGAAGAAAAGGAGAAGCCCAAAATGGTGAGTTCGGCCGATATTCACAGAAGAATCCAGAGCAAACTTTGGTGATCCTAATTTGGTAGCCGAAATGCGTCTTAGTGACCACGAATCTTTTTTTAATTATACACGTATGTCACCAGCTTCCTTCGACAAGCTTCTCAAACTAGTTGGTCCATTGATTTCCAAAAAAGATACAAATTTCCGGACATCCATAAATCCGACTACGAGATTGGCGCTGACACTAAGGTTCATTTTATAGTCATTTCTGTTTCTTTGTAATAATCTGATCTATACATATATTTGAATGCTTTTAGATATTTGGCCAGTGGTAGCACCTAAAAATCAATTTCATTTGCATTTCGAGTGGGCAAAAGCACAACATGCAACATCATCAGTGAAACACTAACAGCGATCCACCAGTGCCTCTGCAATATACTATTGCCTCTCCCTACCCCACAAGAGTGGTTATCTATTGCAGAAATGTAAAATTAAAGTAATTAAATTTAATATTAATTAGTTAAATTAATTTGTAGAAATGTTAAATTAAATTTATTTTATTTATATTTTTCCAATTTGTGGTTTTTTTATTATTTTCATATGAGAACTGTCACAATAATGGTGAAAGGGATGAACAAATATTAAATTTCCTATGGGAAATTTTATATTTTAGTACTAATGTAAAAATAGCAACCAAAAAACATCTCGGCATTAGTACTTTTTGGTTGCTATTTTCTTTGTTTTTTTAAATATGTGTGTATAAAAATATTTGTGTTTGAACACAATTTTTTTTGTATGTATACTATACATGTGAGTTGCTTTGCTAAAATAGCAAAGAATTCTTTGGTCGAACCGTACACTTAGAAACCATATTTTTTTGACAATACTCCTTATTAAGTTTCCACGTTCGCCAATAGATGGTTACAAATTTGAAAAAAAAAAAAAATTATTTTGTAAACAAAAGTTTTAGTAGTGTAAAAATAAATTCTCTCTCTTCGACTTCTGTCAAATTATTCGCGATCATTTGTCAAACAATAAGCTTAAAATATTGTCATCAAGCTATATCAGAATGAATTTAATTCACTCGACATCCGCATGATTGCCCCTTGCAGTGAACAGTGTCGCGTTCGATGACTCTGTCATGAGAGCCCCACAAGTTGCGTCTCGTAGAATTCCAGGGACAAGACACATTATACTCATTTCAACCGTACGCTGAACGAAACAATGGCGATTAAAAACTGGCAAAACGCTATTGGGTTTGTCGATGATTAAATCGAATCAATGAGACGATTTCACGTACTCGAGCATTACTTGTAATCTTTGGTAATTCCTACTTATTGTGCATCGATCAAAATTAGCGGTAGTTATTGTGTTCAGAACAACCCTTATGTCGAATGTAGTTTACCTGAAATTTTTAAAAATAAAACAACTGTTGATTAATGAAAATTGTTTGCTTTTTATTAAATTTAGGATTCTCAATTTTATCGGGTCACTAAAAATAAATAGATTCCACAAATTGTTTAGTTTAGCTAAAGAGCTTGGGTTTCTTTCTACAGTACCAGTGAGAGCTTCAGAACGAACCGAGAGCGAATCAATTACTTATTTCAAATAGATGTTGATATGGTGACAAAGGTTGCGTTCCCATTATAACATATGTCCGAATTTCAGTCCATTTTAGCATCGAGTCCAGCATTACGAATTAAAGTCACAATCCAGCACTCAGCTTCCTCTGATTTCATGTCTAATTTATCATCCAACATACTTATGGTAATGCCAATAATACGATGATCGGTCGAACTATTTATAATATAATTTCGTTTGTGGTGTTAAATTGAAGGCTATTTGGAAAACAAGTTTAGTATGCTTGGCTATATATTGTGTGGCTTGGCCTTATTCACATCAATAAGCCAATTCACGTCTTGGCTTTATTAAACTTGTAACTAGAATATAAAAATTATGAGATAACACATTCATTATTAGTACATATATAAAATCAGGACTTACGTAATATTTTATCGGGCAAACATTTGATTCAAATTCATGAATGGTGTTCCAGGTTTTAATATAATTTCGATCATTTCACATGCGACAAAATAAAATAAAAAATTTGACATAGCCGAAAATTCTCTGAACCCAGTGTTCATTTATAACATGAGAAATATTTAAAGCGGGTGGGTAACAGTATTTATCGATAGCGAACATCATCTGGCGGTACAAGAACAAATAAATTCGACTTACAACTGTCCAGTTTAAGATAGATTTTCGTTCAGCTAATAATTCAGCTCCAATATATGAACTAGCAACACGACTCAACATTGCGATTTTCAATTCATAAATTTATAATGATTTTAGATTGTCTGGTGTTGTTTCTAGTATCTGACACAATTTATCATTAGATTTTAGGAGGCTATCTATTAAATGGGCCAAATAACCTCATTTCTAGATAAAGTGGATTAAAGAAATTACAGTATACATCCAAGAGCATATCAATACAATGCGAGCATTTTACATAAATCGTGGCCACCATTACATAACATTTCATAGTTTATCGCCAGAAATTAAAAATATTTGGCTGACAGCTCGCTGATTCCCATTTCGCCATGATACGAATTACCAATTTGCCGCATAGTTCCGTCCAAACGGAACACATAACTATAAATAAAACAATATTAGAATATTTAATCCATTTGTAATAAATTATTAAAACTCACTTCTGTGCTGGAACATTTTCATTTGTTGTAATTTCCTTTTAAAATAATAATATGCATATAATTTAAAAATAAAGCATACAGGTTGATTAGAAGTGATTGAAATGTATCACCACTTACTATATAATCCACTCGACGATATTCTTCGGTATACTATATAATTTAATTTTAGCAATGAATGCTGATTCTTGTATGGTATTGTTATAAATTGTTGATTGCGTATCACTCACTCAGTCTCATCAGATTTAAATATAAAGAAATGTTTTAATTTTACCAATTAACCCTTATGTTTACAACCGCTTACCCGGGTAAGTTTTCGTGTTTTATTACCCAAAACTTTATGGATTTAGGTGACTTATCAGCTTGAAATCTTTAGTAATTATTTTTTGTTAATAACAATTATTTGTTATAGATTAGATTTTGACAAAATGTATTTATCAATTTAAAATGAAATTACAAATTATCTTTCAATACTAAATGTATGGAATTATGGACATACCCGGGTATATGCTGGTTGTAAACATAAAGGTTAACACGTATTGCTGTTGATGTAGCCAAAATCAAAGTGACATTTGTTATTGAGAGAGCCAATTGAGAGAAAATTTTAGTGCGAAGATTTTAATTTTTTTGAAAACTACTAGCGCTATCTATTATCTACCATTTAAACAATTTTACCACTCCTATTTTGATTAAGAAAATCAATTATTCGAGTCGAAATAAATTCATATAAAAATGGAGTTATGTTGCTTCTGTATATACTCTGTGATAGTAGTTCAATACCTTATTAATAATAAATTAACACTAATTTTAATAAATAAAGAAAAAAATACTTTAATAAATCCATAAATAAATATTAATATGGCTTTGACCAGCAAAGAACTTTCAAAAGAAGTTTGTTATCAATAAGTTAGTGATAAAATTAAAATTATTAACAAATTGAAGAGAGGTGAATCTCGAGAGGCATTGATGATTTTTTATAATATTGGCGGTTCAACTTTACACGACATAAAAAGTAATAAAGAAAAATTGTTAGAATTTGTTTCTAAAATGGAAATTGATAAATTCGCTAAAACTAAGAAAACAATGCATCTTTATGCAAACTGGAGCTCGATTGTGGTTTTGGTGTAAGTGAAGTGAATGAACGCCAATAACTGGCCCCATCATCATAAAAAAAGCTAAAAATAATATTTCTATGACGCTCTAAAAGTAACTGAGCAGTGTTTATTTTCGGACGGTTGGTTAGCACGTTTAAATCAAAAGGCACAGTATTCGAAAATTGGATATTTTAGGTGAAAAGAAATCAGCAGATGAAATCGCAGCAAGCGATTACTGCACAAAAAATTAAAGCAATTGTAGAGAAATATTATCTCACTCGTGAACAGGTTTCTAATGCTGATGAAACCGGGCTGTTGTGGTGATGTTTACCAAATTCTACTTTAGCTGGAGCAAGGGAAGCTTCTGCTACTGCGGCTTATGGATAATATATAATTCCCAGTCGAACGCTTGGATGAACCGAGAAATATTTCATTCTGGTTTAAATCAAATTTTATCCCATCGGTTAAATCGCATTTCACAACCACACAATCAAAAATGTTGGCACACAATCAAAAATGTTTGCTATTATGTAAAAATTGTAGAGCTCACTCTTCAACAAGTGAGCTAGTAGCAGATTGTGGAAATTTCATTGTTTTGTGTTTACCGCCCAATGTGACATCTTTAATTCAATCGATAGATCAGAGCATAATTCAGAATTTCAAATGTCACATTGAAAAACAGTTTTAAAGAAAATTAATTGCGACTGATTCCGGAAATTTTTTTAACATTCTTATAACATCAAAGGTGCAATATTTATAAAGCAGCGTTTGCCTGCACTGAAGCAAAATGTTCAACTTTAGTAAATGGCTGCAACAATATGTGGTTTAATGTTAATCAGACATACCAAGTAACAACAACGCGCCTTACGATGAAATTTGCGAAATCTTGAATTCTAATGCAAAATAATTTGTGGTTTTAAATCCCAATGTAGCAGATAACTTAAGCTCAGATTTTGATGCAGATGTACAAGTAGCTGAAAAAGGTAGCACAATTGTTATGAAGATTTATGTAATGCAGAGCCATTTTCTTGTGAAGAAAGAGAGGTCTACCAAACAGCTAGATATTAGATCGTGGGTTTTAAAAAATCCATGAAGTTTGAGGTCCAATAATGACGAAGTCTGAATTTTTTGATATTTTATTATTAAATTTTATAATTTAATTACAGAATTTATGAATTATTGAAAAACTGTGGGTACTCGTATGGGTCTACTCGTATACATAATATGTATGTATTTATTATTTGCAATAAATTCAATGAACTGATGTATAAAAAAATTGTGTTCTGGTACATAATTTGAAAATGAATAAACGATCCTAAAAATATTGAAATCAAGCGAAATTTTTGTAAAAAATTATCCGGGATTTTCGATTATCCGGAATGCTCTCATCCCCAAGCATTCCGGATAACAGGGCTTTTACTGTATTTCGTTGTCCGATAACATGTATTTTAACATTAACCTGTAACTTTGAATAAATGTGCCGTTTGCTGCACTCGCAGAATTATTGGTGGTATTTATGCTAAGGGGAGCACTCTAAAATGGAACTAACAAATTGTACACATATGGAGAGTTCATTAATCGGTACATTAATCGGTGCATGACCCTATAGGTTCTGTATCGACTCAATTGACCACATTCGTGTTGGTGAAAGCAAAACTTTTTTTATTCTCATTCTTGCTTCCAAATACAACCCTTGTAAGAAGACCGGTGAGAAACGGTCTCCTTATAGTATAAAAGCGAAATTTAGTTGGTACATTGACTGAACTTTGTGGGGAAAATTAATTTAGAATTGTGCAAAACGAATGAAAGATTTGGGTGTAAAGTTAACATTATTGGAATAAAGATGTGCTGATCAACCGTCGTATGTGTTAGTAATGCTTTATAAGTATACTCAGGCCCGGAGAGAGCTTTAATAGGGCCTGATTTAAAATAAATACTAATTTTCTTTAATTTGGTTTTTAAATATTAAATATTTTTTATTTCCTATTTTACTATTTATTTATTATTTAGTATTTTAGTATGTTAAGTTAATTTATTTAGGTTTAATTATTTTGAAAATGCTTTGCGGACTTTAGAATTTGTAAATTCTTTAATTATATTTGAAAAAGCAACCTTTCGTACATAGTCACAATTTAAATTGAGGAGTGACAAATCATTTGATCTCTCTTGTGACATCGTCAATCTGTTAAAATTATTGATTTTTTTCATGGTACTAAGACGTCTTTCAGCGGAAGCAATAGAAACCGGTAGAATCAAAAATATTCTTACAAATAATTGTTACATTTGGGAACACCTGCATTAAATTTGCTTCAAATATATTTTTTCGCAAGTGTTTAGGTGATGGATCTATGTTAAATTTGTTCTGAAATATTCTTTTGGGTATTTTGCCAACAATCGATCCACTGCAGCTTTTATATTCTCCTAAGAAAGATCTTCCAACATCCAAATAACTTGAAATAAATTACAAATTTGTTGCAATGATTCAAATCGCCTTAACAATCCAGATATTCCAGAAAAGAAGAAGAAAACATTGATTCTATAGTGTTCCTCAACATCGCATTGCGTTTTGTTATGACGTGTTGTTTTAAACTCTGTCGAAATTTCGGAACGTTCTGATAATTATTTTGCCTTTAAAAGCATTTTAACCCAATCCTCCTGATATTTGCGCTTTGTAGAATTAGGTTATCCAAATGATTTAGTTCTATATTTAAAGGTGCATTTCGAGCCTCTATCACTAGATGTGTTTGTTGTAATAGGTTTAGAATTTCAAACTATAAGGTCGATAATAGAACACACTCAAAGGTAACTAAATATTGTTTCGTGCAGACCATCTTGTAGTCGATATAGAATGATGTGAAAATTCTACAACTTTCTTCAGATTTTCCCATCTCTGTGGACTGTCATTAAAAAATTATACATTTGTTAAATTTTTCCGAAGTATGTATAATATGGCTTTCATATACGTTTCCACACTGTCTACTCCTAATAAATTCAATGTGAGATTGCCGCAGCTTGAAAAAATACAGTTATCATTGTGTTTTATTAGAACTGCCTGTGCACCATTATACTGTCCTGCCAAATTTGCACCGTTATCATAAGATTGTCCTATACAAAAATTGAAATCAAGTTCAATTTGTTTTAGCAGTTCTAGAATTCGTGTGCGTTTTCAAATCCTTTCTTCCTAGTAAAAGAGTTAAAGGTGAGAAATCGTTCTTCAAATGAAAACTTGGAATTTTCAACTAGTTTTAAATATTGGATAACGAGACTGGTTTGTTCTTTATGTGAACAATCTGGAGTTGTATCAACGATTATAGAAAAATATTTTGATCCCCTAATCTCTTCAAGAATTTTATTTTGAACAAAGGTGCCACGAATTTCAATAAATTCATTTTGAATAAATGAGGACATATAATGAACATGTAAACGCTTGCTTGTCTCTTGAGATTCGCAAATTCTTTTGACATGATCGTATATTATTGGATCGTTAACTCAGTAAGTGGCTTTATCGATTACTTGTTTTAAAAGTAAACACTGTATTGTGGATTTTGATGCCGCTTTATTAACTTGCGACTTCCAGTCCACATTCTGCTTATGCTTAATTGCTGTTTCATGACTTTGTATGCGGTCTTTCAACTTTCTTCAACCTCTTTTGATATTCCAACCGATTGGATTATATGAGAATTTAATATTTTCTGCATCTCCGGGATAATGCATTTTTTAATTTTAAGAAACATTTCCATCTGCATGGGATCATTTCTGTTAAGAAATGCGATTTCATCAGTTGAGTAAATATTTAGAGAAATTTCATTATCTAAATTTGCATTAGATAAATTTAGAACATCGTGTTCGCTTCCTAGACCAATTGTTTCTGCGTAATCTGTTTCTGGCTGCGCGGAAATATCCAGTTTTTCCACAGTGGTAAACTCTTTATTGGAAACTGCGATATTATTCCCCATAGTTGTTTATAAAGAACTATTGGAAATCACACCATCTTCAACATTTTTACTTTGAGATTCGTTCTCGTTTGACTTATTAATAAAGCATTTTAAAAAAGGAAAACAAATTAATTTTAAGAAATACAACGAACGTTAAAGTTGACACTTTAATTATTCATTAACATACAAAAAAAACTATTAAGAAACTATTGATGCGTTTGAAATCTAAATGTTGAAAATCAAATTGTCAAAATTACCAAATTTATTTAAGGAGATGTCGTTACATTATACACAAAACTATATTAAGCTTCTTTTAAAAATTAAAATTGTAATATAAAATAATCCGATTTGGGCCCTTTAGAACCGGGGCCCAGGCCAAATGGCCCTCCTAGCCCTCCTTCTATCTGGGCCTGAGTATACTTACAAAGCTAAATAACGGAACCCATATTTGTGTGAAAGAAAAATTCCCTGCCAATTTACACCGTTGATACTCCCGTTTGTTTGTGTTTGGAAACACGGATTCCCCAATTCATTCATGCATAAAATAGCCGGCTTACTCATACGAACATATATGTTAATTATCATATCAAAATAATTCAAGCAACCGAAACTAATAAAACTCGCAGCGGGCCAGAAATGAAAACAAATAATAAAAAGCACGTTCAAGACTGATTAAATTCCAATGCCTCTTTGCCTCTTTTATCAATACTCCGCCTGTTTACAATAACAAACAGAACGATATCACCAGAAGAAACCTCGGCTTCAAAAAACCAAAACAACTGTGTCTCTAATCGCTTCTTAGAACCATCAGAGTAAAACAAATTTTTTTGGAAATTTTATTTACTTTTCAATTAAATTAAATTAAGAATAAAAATTTAATAAATATTTGTGTGTGTATGATTCGTGAAATGGTGATAATATTTTAAGAATTTTACTAATGTTACAACAACAATAACCCAACCATCTCACACAAAATAATTCTATGATAAGAATTTTCATAAGAATTTCGCAGGCGATAACGTCATAATATATCAAGACGACATCAACATTCGTATTATAATTCGCGTGGAGATGACGTCTTTGTTTTGTATGAACTTAATTTTTTTTGGCACAGCAATCCCGTACATTCACGATCCAATTACGTGATGATCTCGATCATGGTCAAATGTTGCTAATATAAACTAAAAATGTTCTGTGTGAGTGAGAGCAAACTCGAGAAGTGGTCGCGTAATCATTTTGTGTTCGTATTCAGTTGCAATTTATAAATAAGCTCGCGGTCGTATGAAAAAAGTTCATAAATAGTGAATTTGCGGAATTTATTTGTTGTTCTTCTTAGGAATGCAGCAAAACGTTTTATTTATTCTTCAATAATGAGAGAACTTAATTGAAATATAAAAAATAAAATTAATCGGGACGTGGTTCAATTGATTTCAAGCAAATTGTTTTTGTTTATACATTTTTACTAGTAAATATGAGATTTTGTTGTTAGTCATAGACAAAATTCGTATCAAGCGTGATCGCCACCCAGATGGGGATCATATACATTACCGAATGGTTTTTTGTTATTTCGTTGTTTTGGGATGATAGCAGTGATTATGATTTCCACATATGTATGGGTTATTATTGTTTTTTGGCGGACAGATAAAAGAAAATATTGTAGCGAAATATATTTTCTTAGAATTGTCAAACTGGTTTATGAAATAAATGGTCACTTATTGATAAGCGAAACATACGAGAAAATTTCGTGTCTGCATCTACTCGGTACGCGATATTTTGCTACACATAATCTGATTATTATTTTTTAAAGTTGGAATTATCATACATTTTGCATACATTTGACCTTTATTATATGCGTAGAATGTATTATTTTTCTTATCAGTACAGCTGGGGGTGATTTCTGTATGTCATTTCTTATAAAATTCAGTTTTTCTTATACTTAAAGTGTTCGTTAATTATTTATTATATTTACTTGTCACGCACATGAAATACTATAGTGCGTGAAATAGTTAACTTCATATTTTACGTTAGAATAATAATAACCAGTGTAATTTTCCAACGTTTGGATCAAATTCCGAAACGATAAAATGTAACAGCAATCGACGAAAAATCGTTAATTGCGAGTTGCAACTCACTCAATTCCTCCCCATAACTGTTACCAATGTGTAAAAAAAATGTGAACAGCTGTTGCTGAGGTCCAACTTTCATCTTCCAGCATTTGAAGCATTTGTACTTATCCGATTAGTAAATGCCATATAAATTGCGAATTTACACAACTCCGATCCTTGGCGACAAACACAGACACTTACATCGGAGAGATCAGAGATATAAATAGAAAGCCTTTTTTCCGACCGATCCGATACATTTTTTTTCGTTTTCACTGGCCATTCTCAGATCGTCATTTTTCCATCTGAATTTTTTTTTCAGATAGTTCAGAGGAAAAACATACAGTGGATCAATTAAGTATTTGAACACCAAACAAATTCTAGATATTTAAGTAACTAAAACAAATAAACGATTTTATTATAACATGTGGATAATTCAACAGATTTTATTACTAAAATAAAATAAAACATAAAATCATAGTTCAGTTTATTCAACAATTGAAAACGAGAAATGAAACCCTTCCATAAAGTATATTACAACAATTGGCTTTGAATCTAATTTTTTTTTATCTTTTTAATTCTCTTTTATATTTCTCCATTTAATATTTTGTATGAATTCGTTTTGCATCTAATACAGCCCGCAATCGCCTTGGCATGAATTCCATTGAATTTTTTATCATTTCGATAGAAATGTTTGCCCACTCCATTTTGAGTGCATTGGTCAGACCTGCTTTGTTTTTATGTTGTAATTCCTGATTTATCGATCTAAGTGAGCCCACAAATTCTCAATTGGGTTTAGATTCCATGATTGAGGTGCGGTGTTGGTAGCGTTGTCCGTATGCTTTGGATCATTTTCCTGTTGAAACAGTAAGCTATCCTTGATTCCAAACTGCTGAGCACTAGCTCCTAAATTATCCCACAATATTTCCAAAAACATACATGCTTTCAATTAACGTCTATAAAATTCAATTTTGGTACCCCATTGTGAGAAAAGCAACCCCGAACTATCACATTGCCTCCTCCGTGCTTTATGGTTTTTCATATATTTTCTCGCGCTAAATCAGTATTTTTTTTTCGCCATACACTCTGTCGTCCGTTTGAACCAAATAAATTAAATTTACTTTCGTCAGAAAAAAACACATTTTTCCCTAAAAGTAATGTCTTCTTAATAAGGCAATTGGCAAAATCAAGCCTTTTTTGCATTTACCGCATTAATAAATGGATTTTTTAACGGGGCTGTCCATGATATCCCGTAGAACGGATTACTTTTTTTGCAGTTTCAGCGCATACAGTTTGTGAAGAAGTTGTCGCGATATTTGACGCTAAACCTTGTGCAGTAATATGAGAATCCACCGACCAAACGGCACAGTGGTTAAGCTTTGGCGTTTGGATCGGGAGGTACCGGGTTCGAATCCCGATATAGTGGCAGGATGCAAAGGGAATTTTCATCAACAAATTATGATCTGTGGTGAAATGGAACACATCTATGACCCCTTGTCGGAGTGCAAAACTCATGGGCCGACCCAGCTTCCATGCAAGTATAGGCTGGCATGGAGCTATGCAATGTGTAGATGGTGATAAAATTGGATCTATACCCGTACGTTCTCAACTTGGCAAGCAATGCGTAAAGAAGAACGTGAAATACGAACCGCCAAGAGTTGGGAGTGCTTCCGCCCCAGAGCAGATTGCATAGATTAAAACATATATATGAGGATCCGCCCTCACTGCCCTTAATATGTCACTTTCTTACCGCACTCCAGCCACTTTTGGTCTTCCCTTTCGTTTCTTATTTTTAACACAAAAGACCTTTTCCCTCTAAAAATTTTGACAGTTAAAAAGTGACGTTTTGCGAAGGTGTAGGTCAAACAAACTTTTTGAGCTGTGTGATTTTTTTAATTAATTAGAGATAATATTATTGATAATAATTAAATTTTAATTTATGGTTAATAAAAATTAATAGAAATTTATCAAAATTTCTTGGAAAGTAAGTAGAAAAGAGTGTTTTATTACAAAATGTTAGGTTATGTTCCCACAACAAATTTATATATTTTGACTAGTTTTCTGTAAATTTATAGAAATGGATGAAAATAGGAGGATCGCTGTATTATCTAAATATGCCATGAGCCTTTCGGGACCTGAGAGACGGTATGAAGAGAACATTGAAAGATTCAGGTGTGATCCTTTCGTAAGGAAATTGAAAGATTCAGGTGTGATTCAATGAAATTCGACGAACAAGCGCTACCAGAAAATGTAACATTCTTTGAAATTTATGAATATCTTGTAAATAAGAAGCCTTGTTACATAGCAAATGAACTTAAAGCCTGCAAGTCGTTAGCTTTATAAAAACGGACGGGTTCAATATTTAGCTGGTAAACAGCAGCAAAGTGCAAACATTGTGTTTGGCAAAGTAAGTTCTTTATTAAATAGAATTCTTCGATAGCTGTGTGTGTTACAATGCCGACCATATCATTTAAAAAATCTGGCTGCTTCCACAGATAAAATTACTTTTAAGCATCCTTTTTATACTACTGGGATATTCAACAGAAAGAGAACTCTTATCATTTTACTATATTCTTCCAGAGTTCTTATTACGTTACGCCTGATAACGTTGGTGGAGTTAAATTAATTGGTGTATTTACTTCGAGAATAGTGATTCAATCCTGATTTTCTTTATCATTATACGAATTGAACCTGAATCTTTTCTGCGAATGTGGTAGTTGTGTACTGGTACATGGTTTTATTTCTAAATTGATACACAAAAATTGCCATAGTTTGCTTCGTCATCCTACTGAAAGAACTCTGTTTCGTAAAAATTCTTCTGAGACATTTTCAACTTACGATCCCAATTTTATCTGATATGCTAAAAAGAAACGTATACTGTATAGATTTACCAGATTTGCTACTACAATGTATCCCGATATTTTTTGATTCTATAGGATAATTGGAAACATTTTGAAGATTTTGTACGTAATATCTAAAAATTCAGCTGTTTTCTACTTGTTGGACCTTTACCATTTTGTCTTCTATTAAGCACACTGTGCTAGTTGAAAAATGTGACAAGCTGGACACCCAGGGGGTAAACCTAATTCGAGTACGCTGAATTCAATGGTGCTAGTCCCATTTCAAAGTTAGTCCCCATCTTTGAGATATCGCTTTCGACATGTTTTGGCTCTGAGTCAAAAATTAGTCAAAATATACATCATATTCACGTTGATAGCTCCTGAACCATTAAGATTTTCGTTATGCTTTCTTCAGCAAAGTTGTTGCGCAAATCAAGATAAACAACTTTGCCGAACATATCAAGTCCGAAAGACCACATGCACCATATATGTTTTTTTTGCTTAGGCCAAGGTTAGGTTGGAGTGGCTGCTTCCGCACACTTAGACCAAAAGTGGCCCATTGTGATACCACAGGAACCTATTTCCCCTGTACCCTTGTTCAAAACCACCAACCATTCGGAAGAGCTTCAAAATAAATTATGTAACAGTAGCAAAAAATAAACCGAAGAAGAGATTATTCTCGAAATCGATGTGTCTAAAAAAGTTAAAAAATTGCCACAATAAGTAAGAATTAAAATCTGTAATATAAAATTAAAAATAAAAAGTTTTTCATCTAAATATATAAAGTGACAAAAGAACTCAAAAAATAAAGTGAAAATCGACTTGTGAAATCTGGTGAAATAAGTAATATGGATAGGTGTTTTAAACTCAAGTGCTTTTGTTATGTGTGTGGAAAATTTACAATTATGAGCAATCGTTGCAAAATAAGTGATGACTGAAACCGCTGATTATACTTTTCACAAAATGTTATTAGTGGTGTAAATTGGCCGCCGTCTTTTGTCTGTACAACATGCATTTTCCATCTGCATAGATGGCAAAACACTGAAGCCGCAATGCCATTTGGTGTCCCGATGATATGGATCGATCCACAAGGACATGATGCAGCTCAATGTTATGATGAATTATATTCTCGGTACAAACAGAAACAAAATTGGTTCTTTGACATACACTGCAACGACAAATACTCAGCTACCGCTGTCGCATTCAGATGAAATACCTGTTCCGAAAAGATCAAACCCAACTGAGGAATATTTACCAACAACATTTGAATCATGTGAAACTGGAGAAACATCTGCATCAATATATCAACCATCAAATGTCACTGCGCCATACGATCACATTGAAATCTCACAAAACCCGTTTGGATATTATGGTACGATGCCTGAAACTATCGCAGCGGCAAGCGATTCTTTTGTTAAAGGGTTTAAAACAAATGAACATTTTGGCTCCAAATGTGGAGATATATGGAGCAATAAATCGTCATCGTCATTTTACGAATTTTTTCAAATCAATTGAGAATAATTCACTCGCTTTTTGCACTGATATCCGTGGTTTGGTATCCACAAATCACAATGCACAATGCATATAATCCCGAAGATTGGCGATTGTTTATCAATTCCTCTAAAAACAGCTTGAAGGCAGTTCTCCTTCACGTTACCAACTCAAAGAATTCCATTCCAATTGCAACTCAGCACAAACACAAAGGAAACCTATGCATCAATGAAAAAAATCATTGATTAAATACAATGACCATCAATGGAAAGTTTGTGCAGATTTAAAAGCAATAGCTCTTTTAAGTGGTTTGCAATTGGGTTACACTAAAAACATGTGCTAAATGTGCTTATGGGATACACGTTTTAAAGGCGAACAATACAACGAACGGAACTGGCCTTTACGTGAGAACATTAGATTGCGATACGACAGTATCGTTGAGGCTTCACTTGTGCCAATTAAAAAAATATTGCTACCACCACTTCATATCAAGCTTGGAGTAGTTAAACATTTTATAAAAGCGCTGAATCCAGATGGAAGTGTGTTCGTCGAATTGCGTCGCATTTTTCCACGGTTAAATGGATTGAATATAAAAGAAGGTTGGTGTTTACATCTATTCGAATGTAAGTTTTGATCAAATGAAATTTCATCTCGCATCTTGTTGTTTTTTATTACAGGAATACTTAATGGACCAGATATTCATCGTCTGATGGAAGATGATGCATTTGAAAATGCTCTCAGTGAACGAAAGGCTTGTGGCATGGAAATGTGTAAAATACGTTATTAAGAATGTTCTCGGAATTAATCGATCAGATGATTGGCGCAGATATATTGAAAATATGCTGACCACTTTTCATAATATAAACGTTAGAATGTCATTGAAAATACATTTTTTGCATTGTCATGTGGAAAAATTCGCCGAACAATCACCAGCCGAATCCGATGAGCACGGCGAGCGTTTTCACCAAGTGACGGCAAGGCTCAAACATTGGTATAGTGGCAAAAAGCTAGATGCACTCTTGGCTGGCATTTGTTGGAATTTGCAAGAGTAAGAAGATCCCGAAGACGACACAAACGAATCAGAAAATTAAAATTAAAAATTAAGAAAAATGTTAATTTTTTAGGAAAAATTTGAAAAAAATCTCAATAAAATCAACTGAATCAATTTAATTTTCTCTTAAATAAATAGTTTCTATTGTATTTATATTTGTCGATGAGATGTTTATTCGATCGATTTAAATTCAATAAATGGTTTTAAAAGCAAAAAAAAAGTAACACAAAAATGTGAATGTAGGTGCCGTTTTTCGGCCTTGGTATGTTCGGCAAAGTTGTTTGTCTGGGCTTGCGCAACAACTTTGCTGAAGAAAATATAACGAAAATCTTAATGGTTCAGGAGCTATCAACGTGAATATAATGTATATTTTGAGAATTTTTTGACTCAGAGCCAAAGCATGTCGAAAGCGACACCATTGAATTCAGCGTACTCGAATTAGGTTTACCCCGTGGGTACCCCGCCTGTCACAAAAAAAATTGCGATTCAAGCACAGTGTTATTGAGTAGTTTAGAATCGATTGTAAAGGTGGTATATGATTTTTCTTCCACGGTTATTTGAAATTTGTTGGTTCGTTTTAATTGACTTATTATTGTCTGTAAGGGGTATGACTCTTTCTTAATGATTTTTTTTACTTGCTGTATGTACTTTTTCAAACCGGAGTGCGTTATAACTATCGAGAGTACCAAATTTTTTTACGTCCTCTGATAAATTCAGAAGGTTATATACTCGTACATTGTAAGACAAATTTTCCATTCCATCAGATGAGAAAAATTGATTATAAATTCTGTTGGTAGTTCAAAAGCACATTGGTATGGAAATTTAATAATGATGCAAATTTTTGGGCTTCACAATATTCGAATTGCACAAACAAGCAATAAAATGTGGTTATGATAATCCGGGGCCAATACATCCTTAAGTGCTACAAATCCCATATACATTAAAAAAGAACTGAATTCAGTAGCCTTCCAGTGTTCTAGGTTCTTGGTTTCTCAGCAAAGTCTGAAGGTATACGTAAATAATTTTATTTTAAATTTTCGTTGATAGCCTCCCTAGCATTTTGCTTCAGAAAAAATTTGTACGTTTTGTTTTTATTAACAAATTCAGCATTTGCCGAATTACTCCTAACAATGCAAAATCCGTATATTCGATGGGAAAGCTTGATACACATCCTATGTCTATAAACTCTAACAACAAACTCGTTTGCATCCGATGTTCCTTTTGTAATTTTTGTTTAGAGCTCTTTTAGGTGCGGCGAATATAATCCGTTCCAGGAAAACAAACTCGATGATCTATTTCGGCGTACGGTTTTTTTTGTCCATAAAACACGCCGATTATACAAATACTTTTTTAAAGGAGGGAAACATTGCCTAGAATTGGCCATAATTGGCTGTTACAGCTTCTTGCGATTGGCACTCATTTTTGGCGTATTCGACGGATTTTAAAAATAAATCTCATTGTTTTTGCGTATAAAAACTATTCTCTATTTTCAATATTTCACAATTTTAATTTGGTGTTTTGGTACGAATATCTTTAGGAAGTTTAATTTCATTTTTCCTTAATAATTGCAAGAGTGCATTTGCACATTGAATCGAAATTGTATACTCTATGCACCATTTGAATAAGTCTGTTGAAAGGTCGTTTTCATCTGTTTTTGAGGCGGGTGAATCAGTTGATTCAAAATTAATTTCACTCTGATTTGAAAAGTAAGACGAATTTAGCTGTTCACCGTGTATTTCTTCGAGGAAATATTTAAGTTCCGTAGAAGTATTCCAGGCATCGCAATCTAGTCTTGTGTTATCTGAACATATTTTTTAATGTCTCTTTGAATTTCATAATAAATTCGCTTACTCATTTCAAAGATACGATTATGAGAGCTACACTTGCTTTTACTTTATTTATTACACTTAAATTATTTTAAATTTTAATTAGAAAATAACTTACAAAGAATATATATGTACACAATTTTAAATAATTGAATTTACTCGGATATGTACACTAAATGATAAAACACAACTTAATTTTTTTTTAAATTCACAAAATAAATTTTAAAAATGACGTCTAAGAATGGCATCGCCTTAAAATCACAAAAATGTATCAGTAATGTGTCGAAAATATATCGATTTTCATAAAATCGGTTTTTTTGTTACAGGGTGAGTTAACAGTATTGACAAGGAAAAATGTTTTCGAAATCCTGCAAATTATGACTCCAGAAGAGAACACTAGATCAAGCTGCCAGGTTAGATTGTTTTTGATGTTATTGATCTGAATAAAATCAGAATTTGAAAGGTTATCAATAATAATTAAAGTTTCTTTTGTAGATTGTGCATTTGCAGCTATATAAAGGATATAATCCCCAGATTCTGTTCATATTTAAGGTTAGCGAGTTTAAATTGAGTACCTGATTATTAGTGCGTATATAGCAACACAGGGTTGGGGACGTTATGCCGATTTTTAAAATGTCGATTCCAAAATGTCGACTACCGAAATGCCGACTAGAAAAATGTCGACAGGTACATTTTGTCGATTTACAAAATGTTGATTCTAAAATGTCGACATGGACAAAATGTCGATTCTAAAATGTCGACTTGGAAAAATTTCGGATGTTCAAATAAATGTTGCCGGCAACATTTATTTGAACATCCGAAATTTTTCCAAGTCGACATTTTAGAATAAGTCTTAAATATGTGACACTATCAAGCGCGCGCACGTGTGTGTGTGTGTGTGTGTGTGTGTGTGTGTGTGTGTGTGTGTGTGTGTGTGTGTGTGTGTGTGTGTGTGTGTGTGTGTGTGTGTGTGTGTGTGTGTGTGTGTGTGTGTGTGTGTGTGTGTGTGTGTGTGTGTGTGTGTGTGTGTGTGTGTGTGTGTGTGTGTGTGTGTGTGTGTGTGTGTGTGTGTGTGTGTGTGTGTGTGTGTGTGTGTGTGTGTGTGTGTGTGTGTGTGTGTGTGTGTGTGTGTGTGTGTGTGTGTGTGTGTGTGTGTGTGTGTGTGTGTGTGTGTGTGTGTGTGTGTGTGTGTGTGTGTGTGTGTGTGTGTGTGTGTGTGTGTGTGTGTGTGTGTGTGTGTGTGTGTGTGTGTGTGTGTGTGTGTGTGTGTGTGTGTGTGTGTGTGTGTGTGTGTGTGTGTGTGTGTGTGTGTGTGTGTGTGTGTGTGTGTGTGTGTGTGTGTGTGTGTGTGTGTGTGTGTGTGTGTGTGTGTGTGTGTGTGTGTGTGTGTGTGTGTGTGTGTGTGTGTGTGTGTGTGTGTGTGTGTGTGTGTGTGTGTGTGTGTGTGTGTGTGTGTGTGTGTGTGTGTGTGTGTGTGTGTGTGTGTGTGTGTGTGTGTGTGTGTGTGTGTGTGTGTGTGTGTGTGTGTGTGTGTGTGTGTGTGTGTGTGTGTGTGTGTGTGTGTGTGTGTGTGTGTGTGTGTGTGTGTGTGTGTGTGTGTGTGTGTGTGTGTGTGTGTGTGTGTGTGTGTGTGTGTGTGTGTGTGTGTGTGTGTGTGTGTGTGTGTGTGTGTGTGTGTGTGTGTGTGTGTGTGTGTGTGTGTGTGTGTGTGTGTGTGTGTGTGTGTGTGTGTGTGTGTGTGTGTGTGTGTGTGTGTGTGTGTGTGTGTGTGTGTGTGTGTGTGTGTGTGTGTGTGTGTGTGTGTGTGTGTGTGTGTGTGTGTGTGTGTGTGTGTGTGTGTGTGTGTGTGTGTGTGTGTGTGTGTGTGTGTGTGTGTGTGTGTGTGTGTGTGTGTGTGTGTGTGTGTGTGTGTGTGTGTGTGTGTGTGTGTGTGTGTGTGTGTGTGTGTGTGTGTGTGTGTGTGTGTGTGTGTGTGTGTGTGTGTGTGTGTGTGTGTGTGTGTGTGTGTGTGTGTGTGTGTGTGTGTGTGTGTGTGTGTGTGTGTGTGTGTGTGTGTGTGTGTGTGTGTGTGTGTGTGTGTGTGTGTGTGTGTGTGTGTGTGTGTGTGTGTGTGTGTGTGTGTGTGTGTGTGTGTGTGTGTGTGTGTGTGTGTGTGTGTGTGTGTGTGTGTGTGTGTGTGTGTGTGTGTGTGTGTGTGTGTGTGTGTGTGTGTGTGTGTGTGTGTGTGTGTGTGTGTGTGTGTGTGTGTGTGTGTGTGTGTGTGTGTGTGTGTGTGTGTGTGTGTGTGTGTGTGTGTGTGTGTGTGTGTGTGTGTGTGTGTGTGTGTGTGTGTGTGTGTGTGTGTGTGTGTGTGTGTGTGTGTGTGTGTGTGTGTGTGTGTGTGTGTGTGTGTGTGTGTGTGTGTGTGTGTGTGTGTGTGTGTGTGTGTGTGTGTGTGTGTGTGTGTGTGTGTGTGTGTGTGTGTGTGTGTGTGTGTGTGTGTGTGTGTGTGTGTGTGTGTGTGTGTGTGTGTGTGTGTGTGTGTGTGTGTGTGTGTGTGTGTGTGTGTGTGTGTGTGTGTGTGTGTGTGTGTGTGTGTGTGTGTGTGTGTGTGTGTGTGTGTGTGTGTGTGTGTGTGTGTGTGTGTGTGTGTGTGTGTGTGTGTGTGTGTGTGTGTGTGTGTGTGTGTGTGTGTGTGTGTGTGTGTGTGTGTGTGTGTGTGTGTGTGTGTGTGTGTGTGTGTGTGTGTGTGTGTGTGTGTGTGTGTGTGTGTGTGTGTGTGTGTGTGTGTGTGTGTGTGTGTGTGTGTGTGTGTGTGTGTGTGTGTGTGTGTGTGTGTGTGTGTGTGTGTGTGTGTGTGTGTGTGTGTGTGTGTGTGTGTGTGTGTGTGTGTGTGTGTGTGTGTGTGTGTGTGTGTGTGTGTGTGTGTGTGTGTGTGTGTGTGTGTGTGTGTGTGTGTGTGTGTGTGTGTGTGTGTGTGTGTGTGTGTGTGTGTGTGTGTGTGTGTGTGTGTGTGTGTGTGTGTGTGTGTGTGTGTGTGTGTGTGTGTGTGTGTGTGTGTGTGTGTGTGTGTGTGTGTGTGTGTGTGTGTGTGTGTGTGTGTGTGTGTGTGTGTGTGTGTGTGTGTGTGTGTGTGTGTGTGTGTGTGTGTGTGTGTGTGTGTGTGTGTGTGTGTGTGTGTGTGTGTGTGTGTGTGTGTGTGTGTGTGTGTGTGTGTGTGTGTGTGTGTGTGTGTGTGTGTGTGTGTGTGTGTGTGTGTGTGTGTGTGTGTGTGTGTGTGTGTGTGTGTGTGTGTGTGTGTGTGTGTGTGTGTGTGTGTGTGTGTGTGTGTGTGTGTGTGTGTGTGTGTGTGTGTGTGTGTGTGTGTGTGTGTGTGTGTGTGTGTGTGTGTGTGTGTGTGTGTGTGTGTGTGTGTGTGTGTGTGTGTGTGTGTGTGTGTGTGTGTGTGTGTGTGTGTGTGTGTGTGTGTGTGTGTGTGTGTGTGTGTGTGTGTGTGTGTGTGTGTGTGTGTGTGTGTGTGTGTGTGTGTGTGTGTGTGTGTGTGTGTGTGTGTGTGTGTGTGTGTGTGTGTGTGTGTGTGTGTGTGTGTGTGTGTGTGTGTGTGTGTGTGTGTGTGTGTGTGTGTGTGTGTGTGTGTGTGTGTGTGTGTGTGTGTGTGTGTGTGTGTGTGTGTGTGTGTGTGTGTGTGTGTGTGTGTGTGTGTGTGTGTGTGTGTGTGTGTGTGTGTGTGTGTGTGTGTGTGTGTGTGTGTGTGTGTGTGTGTGTGTGTGTGTGTGTGTGTGTGTGTGTGTGTGTGTGTGTGTGTGTGTGTGTGTGTGTGTGTGTGTGTGTGTGTGTGTGTGTGTGTGTGTGTGTGTGTGTGTGTGTGTGTGTGTGTGTGTGTGTGTGTGTGTGTGTGTGTGTGTGTGTGTGTGTGTGTGTGTGTGTGTGTGTGTGTGTGTGTGTGTGTGTGTGTGTGTGTGTGTGTGTGTGTGTGTGTGTGTGTGTGTGTGTGTGTGTGTGTGTGTGTGTGTGTGTGTGTGTGTGTGTGTGTGTGTGTGTGTGTGTGTGTGTGTGTGTGTGTGTGTGTGTGTGTGTGTATGTGTGTGTGTGTGTGTGTTTCTATGTGTGTATGTGTGTGTGTGTCATGAGGATCCCATCATTTGAATTACATACATAGCTAGTTAAAACAAGCAATGTAGTAAAGAAATATCACAACTTTAACTTACATATTATTTTACCTAAAAATACAAAGTCGATATATCTGCTGATGTTTTGAAATCTGCATTTTTAAAATCAACATTTTCTTTAGTCGACATTTTGTCCAGTCAACAATTTTTCTTAAACACAAATCGACATTTTGTCCAGTCGACTTTTTCTTAGTCGATATTAAGGGGGGATCCCAGCAACACAGAACATAAATTTGTTTAGTCTTGTAATTTTTGTTGATTTTAACACAGGTTAGTTCAATTTTTTGTCGTTATTTGGAATTTCCAGTACTGATCAATCAAAGTTAATAAACATCACAATAAAAGCGTCTCTACTGGCCAATTCAAATCAGAAACTGAACCACCTCTGAGAAAACATTGGAATCTGACTTGAAATATTCATTACTGAGATCGTTGGATACATTTGTTTCGGTAAGCGCAAAAATGGTATATGAAAGTGCTTGAGTTTAAAAAAATTCTTCGTGGAATTTTGTTCTCTTACATTTCTTAAAATAAGCCTTCCTCAAATTTATTTATCTGTCGAGGAAAAAAAATAAATCGTAAGTTCGCAAGCCCCTTCCTCCTAGGTTACAACATAGAATATGGATTTGTGACAGGCATAATGTTTTATTAATTCAAAAAAATAGCGTTGAGCTTTTCGCCTTGAAGTCGAACTATGTATCATGTGTATTCTATGTATCATGTGTATCATGTGTATTCTGAAATATATAAGAAGTGTAAACTCCAACTTTCTTTAATATGACGACTGCGATGTTATAAAATCATCCCTTTATCAAACAATTTATTACATTGGGACGGGCCAAAGTACCTAGTTCGACGTAACGTGATCTTTTTATTTTGTAAACAATTTAATTTATAGAAAATAATAAAATTTTAGTTGTTCAAAGAACGATTCACGATTATTAAAATAAAAAAATAAAAAATTTTAATTACCGATAATTTACTTTTGATTTTACTATTAGTGGCATATTCTAAGATAATTCAGATTCCACCAAATTAATTGGCTCGAAAACACAACAATTCTCAAAAATAGTGATAAGAAAATTAATTCGATGCGTCCATGAAGTACGCTACATAGTACTGAATGAAACAAACGAAAAATAATAATTAGATTTGTACGTAAAATTTTAAGTATGTACGAGTAAGTAAGTGTACTCTTAGTAGAGAGTAGTAGTAGTAGTATATCATTATCTATTTTCTGTTTTTTTTTAATTTTTTCGTTTTTATCAGTATTTGTGTTGTATTAATTTTGATTCAATTGAATATTTACAATCAAAGCGCTAAAGTCGGTTGTCGAAGTAGGAACGTTTTGCTGTACAAAGAAAATTTTGTGTTAAAAGAGAATACATAAGAAATTTGAAACAGCTTGTTATTGTGTACTGTCGTCATATATAAATAAACAATAGTAGTAATAGTAATAAAAACTGTGAGAGAAATTATAGAATCGCGAGAGTTTTGTTATTTTATTTTCGTTTTATAGTTTTTCAAAAAATTAAAACAAAAAAAACTAAAGTTGAGTTTAGTTAACTCGCGGACGTTAACGATAAAACGTGGTTAAATTGAAATACTGTGATTATAAAAAAAGAAAAAATCGGGAAAAACTTTATGCAGTGTCAAGTGTCTCATCGTCTTCAATCTAATTTGTATATAGAAAATTAGAAATTGGATTATCAGTGATTTTAATTTGTTGTGTGTGATTAAAAATATAAATTTATAATTAAAAGTGGTTATGTTTTAAAAATTATTTAACATACACAAAAAAATTGAAGAAGGTTTTGACTAAATGTATTGTTAAAGGAAATAATGGAATCGCCACAAATGTATGACAGTGCACAACCAATAGTTCAAATTGAATTGAAAAAAATTACAATGGCAGCTAACAATAACAATAATAGTAATAGTAATAATAATAACAATAATAATGCAACACCAAATAATAATAATAACAATCCGAACACGGTTAATCAAAATGTGCTAGGATTAAAGCCGAACGGTGGGAATCACCAGGCTGTAAATAATAACAATATTATGCTACAGAAACATATGTTGCAACAGTACAGCCAAAGTGATTTGGAGGAGCTAACATCACAGGAAATTTCATTGGACTTACAAAATTTGATCGATGATCAATTTCGGGCCGAACAGGAATCGCTTGGTATTTTCACAGAAATGGTGGCGAGTAATTCAAATAATAATCCATCATTGAATCAAGCAAAATCATTGCATCTACCAAATCGTAATTCCCAATCGTTTAGCCGTACAACACTTCCCTATATGCCACAACCGGTGCATACGGGGGCAACGTATACCAATTCGAGTGATGATAATTCAAGTGTGGGCTCAGACGTTGCGTCAAGTATAAAAGAAGAACCTGTCGAGCCGATTGAATATCGTAGACCACTACCTTCGGTGAACGGAGGTGCTAATCAATTTTTAAATGGGAATAGTAACGCAAACGGGCCTAACCCCGGCCTATATAATATACCATCGAATTATGTATCAAACGGTAGTGGAAATTCATTTACAACATTAACACCGTCGACAGTACTTCACCACCAGGGTTTGGGTCATATACCCGGAAATCATTTGAGCGGCCTAAATAAAAAACAAATTCTTAGCCATCGTAAACAGCAACAGAAACACGTCGACAAAGGTACGGATGAGTATCGTCGCCGACGCGAACGCAACAATATAGCAGTGCGCAAAAGTCGTGAAAAAGCAAAAGTGCGATCACGTGAAGTGGAGGAGAAAGTTAAAACATTGATCAAAGAAAAAGATGTGCTGATGCGACGGCTCGAGGAGATGACGAACGAGATTCAACTACATAAACAGCTGTATATGCATCTAATGAATCACAGCAATCCAGAAATTCATCAAATATGTCGAAATGTGTTAAATTTAGTTAATATGAACGATCATGGCATGTAATATAGACAGATATAAATATATATAGATAAATACTAGTACATATAGATAGTTTGTATAAAATGCACACAGACACACACACACGCACACACTCAATATTAAGTCGAAATAGTTTAGTTCGTAATTTAATTTAATAATTTTAATTTTTATTTAGCCAAAGACGAAAACAAATAAAAGTGAAACTTTTAATTTAAACAAAAAAAAACAATTTTGGGTGCAAGTGGAATATAAAATTTATATTTTGAAAATAGTTTAATAATTAATTAATTATTATTTTGTACAAAAGCTAATTAAATTAATCTATATTATATATAAATATTGTGTATTTATTTTTTAAAGTTATTTAAAACAAAGTTTTTATTAAAAAATGCTAAATTGTATTTTGCTCAATATTATGTGTATATAGACGGGCGAGTTCTATTCTAGTAACACACCTCTCATGATAGTGTCGTGATAGTTTTAAATTTAAATGTTTAATAGAAAGTTTTTCTCGTTGTTGTTTTTGTTGTTGAAAGCAAATTCCGTCCAAGTTATTTAATTTTATTTTTATATACGTGACCTACTTATAAATATATTGATCTATCGCGCGATTTTATTTAGTCAAGTTTTAAACCATCAGCTTGATCCTTTATTTATTGAGCCAAATACGATAGAATTGTAAAAACGTTTAAAAAAGCTTTGATTTAATTTAAATATTTTTTTTATTTAAGTAAATTAAATACATAATAATATACCTTATGGTCAGTTACCTTTACATACACAAAAAAAGAAATTTTATTGCAAATTATGAGTGTCTAGCCGATTGATTCTTGATTGTGCCTTAGAAAATTTTTATAATTGTTTAAGACGCGAAACAAAAGTTTTATTTTAAATTTATGCATGAATAATTTCTGTTCTCAATTTTGAAATAACTTTTACATAATTTTTTTGTCTTCTTTAAAAAAAAAACTAAAATTACATAACGCAGCGAATAAAAAAAAATAAAAAAAAATTGGAAAGGGAAATTATTTACTTTATTTATTTGTTTAACTTATATATTTTAATATATTTGCTGTTGTATATAGTATATAGAGAGATGAAACTATATGTTAGCATATTTACATAAATGCATATATAAATATCATAGAAATCCAGAAGGATCGATTAGCCCACTCAAATACATTTAAATTGTATAAAGGCCCGATGGTATTTTAAATATACCATATAAAAAATGTTTAAGCAATTTATTTAATTAAATGAATCAAAAATGAATGTTGTGATTTTATTAAAAAATAAAAACCTAATTTAATTAGAAAATGTACATAGTTTAAATATAGTTTATATATTATATTATATATAACAAACGGGTATATAATAAACATATTTTGTTTTTATTTTTCGCTGAACTACTTTACACTATTTTGTGCGCGCCTTTTCAAAATTCCGTTCAAATATTTTACATTTAACATTAATTTAATTATTAAAACATACTTAAATTAAATTAAATAAACAAAAAAATATTTAGTAAACAAAAAAAAATGTTGTGATGTTGTTTTTTAAGGATCTAGTTTTTTAAAAAAAATAATTTTAAGTTAATTAGAACAACGGAATTAAAGTTACCACTTAATTTAATTAAAAATGCACACGTTAGCTATAAAACGCTATAAATATATAAATAAATACAAGTATCGTGTAATTCAAATTAAGAGAGACCAGACCACCCACAATATAAATCCCAAAATTTGTATTTTTCTCTGAATGTATAAAAAAAAACAATAAAAATCTATTTAATAGAAAAATATTAGTTTAATTATTTTATTATATATACAATATATACATAATTTTGTAATATTTTTAATTTTAATAATAATTAAATAAATAAAACAAAAAAATAAAATTTGAAAAAATTTGAAAATAATAATATATAAAAATTAATTACGTACGACTTTTTATTTATTTGTAAGAATTTTTTTTGTACAGATTTTAGTCGTTCAAGTATCTATTGCAATGCCAAAAAATAATTGTACACACGAATTTTTATGGGCGATTTTCCAAATAAGTAGATTTCCTTTTTGTAGTTATATAGTGTCTCATTCTCATTATTCTGTTAAATTGTTTATTATTTGTATTTTTGGTATTTGGCTAAAACGCCACACGGAAAACGGAAACCATTTAATGATGGGGTTAGAATATGGTCGAGACCAATTGGGTTGCAACGTCAATATTATTATAAGGGAGAATTATTATTGGTGAATATTCGTAATGTAAATGAAAATTGGGGGTTGTTCAATACTTGGTCATGCGCAATTTTAGGAAAATATTATACAATATGGCATGCCGCAGTTTGTACAGCAGTAATTGGTGATACACTTTTAATGGCGTTCAATTCTAATCATTTCAACATAGATGTAAATGCAACAATGTGAGAAAGATGTTGCTCCTTGTAACTAGCGGTCAGAACACCTAGACTCAAACTTTGTATTTCAATTGAAATTTAACACCAGCAATCGATTACAACCCTTAATGAACACTAATTTTTAAGAATTATATGTAGTGACAATACTCCTAATCGTTTATTATTGAAATGGGTATAGGATAGTGTTCGATGAAGGAGGATAATGTGGCAATATTATAAATATACTACGAGAAATATACTACGAGTCAATCTGTGAGACAACAAATATGATAATCGACCCATACGGGTACTTATACACAATCAACTTCCCAACCACCCCATACTTTTCTTTCCTTTAACGCTGGATCGCGGATAACATCGCGGACATTAGCCATCTATTACTCAAAAATTCAAAAATAAAAAAGGTTACTTGCCCCTACGCATCAGCATACTTTTTTCCCGTAATATTCTTCCAGACAAGTTTCGCAAAAACCGTGTTAAAACCGCAATGTTTCAAAAAGGCAGCCTAGCTGTGTTTGACAAATTTACTCCACGGTCAAACACATGTTGTCCGCCACCAAATAGGCGAGCATTAAATAATGCACCGGTCCTTTTGAAGTTAACTTTCTTCCCTCCAGCATCGAAGGTGTCGATGTCGGCATTATGCCAACTAACAATAGCGTTGCAATGTCTTAAGGCTTTAGATGTCATATTATGCCCAAAATTCAGAAATGCGCCCAAAACAAATTCTTTCTTGTCCAATGGTTCTGCATTCATCCAATGACTTCATGAAGAACTGTATCAACGATTTGTCTTTTTGGTAAGCGTGTTGTCTATAATGAATAAGAGACCTATCCAAAAGGAGTAAACAATTAGTTAGATTGAGAGTCTTATCCCATCAAACCGGAAATCATTTAATGTGCCTTTAAATCGAGTAATATTTTATTCCTTATTAATTTTGATTTCCTTATTGACTTAGTCATAACAAAGAACCCTACAAATGCCTCATTTTACAAAATTATGATGTTTGTGTGATCAAAAGAGATAAATGTTTCCCACTTTATTATATTAAAATGAAAATTCTACTTGCCATTTTCCTATTGAATATTACTTTATTTTACGTAGTAAGATGAAATACTGTCTGGCTAAAAGTATTGAGCACCCATAATATCTTACAATTGTTTTGGGAGTATCAATTTGAAATAAATTGAGAAAAAAAATTATAGGTTCACGTTACTATTTATTTATATAAAATTAATATATTTTGTGGGTCCACCCTTTGCCTTAATTACGGCAGAAATTCTTTTGGGTTGGAGAGCTTACAAGTTTTTTACATTCTGCAGGACGTATAGCATTCTATTTTTGGTGCAGACGCCGTTTTAGGTCTTCTTTGTTATTTATTGTGTAGCGCCTGACTATGCGTTATAATAAACTCCATAAATGTTCTATGAGGTTTAGGTCCGAGGACTGGGCAGGCCACTCTAGAACTTCAATGCCATTTTATCGAAACCATGCCATTCTGCGGGCAGATTTGGCAGACATGGCGCGTTATCCTGCTGGAATTTAACGCTATTAATATTTGTATCACCAAAAAAGTGTTAAAAATGAGGGCAGCAACGCAGATTCTAGGACGTTTATGTATTTTGAAGAGTTCATGTGGCCCTCACACACGAACATTTCGCAAACTCCAGAATTAGTCATGCAGCCCCAGACCATTATGCTGCTCCCACCGTGTTGTCCGGTTGGTACCACACAGTCTGGACTAAATGCTTCGCCTGCCCGGCGACGAACAAAAGGTACACTAGGTGTATCAAAAATCTGAAATAAAGAAAATGTAGAGACTTCGGAAAACTAAAATATTTGTATCGATGAATTTTATTTTATTAAATCATATTATTTAATATTATTAAGGCATAGAATTGTCAACTTACTTCAAAGTTTGCTTCATCTGACCACACGATATTTGATCGTATTTATTTCTTCGGTGAAACTTTGGTATTTTAAGGCCCATTTATACCGAGCCTTCTTGTTTTTTCGGAGAGCCAGGGTTTCTTCCTGGCTTTACAGCCTTCCAAACCAGCTTCTTGGAGCCTTCTGCGAGTGGTGACAGCAGAGGTTGGTTTCTTAATTTCTACTGACAGCTCAGCAGCGAGGTTTGAAGAAGTTTTTTTGTATGTGGTGATGCATTTGCGCCCTGTTTGTACCTATTACTGTGTGATCCACTAGCGGTGAATCGCTCAATAGTATATTGCAAAGATCGGCGTGAACATTTCACAGTGTTAGAAATCTCTACTTGTGATTTCCCTTGCTCATGCAGAAGCTGTATCTGCACACGTTGTTCTAAACTTAACTCTTTTTGTTTCGGCATATTGCAATAATATCACTAAATTTAACAAATCAAAACACCAAAAGCGGACTAGATCATTGAATGTGTACACAATGAGCGAAAGTAGCGAACTGACGAATAAATACAAAATGCAAAATTACAAATTTTATTGCACCAGATGGTTTATTGCCACACCTGCGGTATGAATCACTGTTTTTAGTCCTTTTTAGATGTCGAAAAAATAATAAACAAACAAAAGGGGTTATTTTCTGTTATACTTATCGTGTACAGCATTCTCTAATACTCACCAACGATTTTTAAGGTACCATTATCTGGTAGATAGTGCTGTTAGACATGCTGTATAAGATAGCGGAATTTTGACAGCGGAAACTATGAGATTGCGCTACTCACCGCAAGTGGCAGCACCATCACCAAAGAGAATTAATTTTGTTATATAATTACCAGCGGAAATGTTGCATTCAATATGTACCACTTTTTTCACTAAATAAAATATCTCAGCGGAATAAAATATTAAAAGTGATCCTTAAAATGGCAAATTGATTTTTGATTTTCTGATATTGGTCAAAGACTGAAAATCACTTACATGGCCGCAGAAAATCAAAAAATTCTAATGAAAATTCTAGTCCATGAATTTTCCCCAAATTTTCCATATAGTCTCAGTATGACCTAAGCTATTAGAAAAACAACCGAAAGTATTGGTTACTAGTGGAAGAAATGGCGGATAGACGGATTATTGTTAAATTTCAATATTTCATATACCGAGTTCCTTTACTTCGGAGATCAATCAATTTGCCATTTTAAGGATCACTTTTAATATTTTATTCCGCTGAGATATTTTATTTAGTGAAAAACATAACAAATTTAATACTCTTTAGTGATAGTGCTGACACTTGCGGCGAGTAGCGCAATCTCTTATTTTCCGCTATTTAAATTCCGCTATCTTATACAGCATCTGTTAAACCACATTGAATCTGGAGAGAAGTCAGCAAGCTCCGAACGGCTTGCATGCCTTCTGTCTCCGTGACTAGTACTCGTTTGATTAGAACCAATAGTTAACAGGCCGCCTCATGGATTTGATTCCAACATTATTTCTCTGAAATACTTCTAAGATAGTATTGAACTCATACTTTTACTACAACTAAGCATCGATATCAAAACAAGAAGCCCGATAAATTTGTGAGATGGGGAGGTTGTCGGCGACTTTCATGGGAACCAGCTAACGGCTTGGTGATATCTTGCTTTCAAAGAGATTTCAACAAAGACTTTGTCGGCTTCGATCAATCAAGGCTCGAAAAATGACTCAAATTCCATCTGCGGTAGATTATATATAGACCATATTCTGAGTTGAATTGCAAATAAAACTAATCTAATTAGGGTCACGCAAACAAAACTACACTTTACGTTTTGGAAATATAGAGAAGGGGAGTGGCCACGTGGCTTCGAAAACGTTAGGTTTTGCTTGAAATGATGTCACTAACAGCTTGTTAATTACCATTTAAGAAACTTTACACAAACAGCCACCGTATATAAATTAACCATAAGGGTTTAGGTCACAAACAAAAAAATACTTTAGGTATAATAAATATACATACTTACTTTGGCTTGCTTGCTATTAGCGGGTTCAGTAAACGTTTTCTCGATATTCAAATTTTTCGATCAATTATATACTGAGAGACTTTTGACATTGGGTTTGACATTTCAATTCATTCGTTCGTTTCGTCATTGTGTGATCTGTTGTTGCCCAAAACAAAATCAAAAAATAAGTTAGGTTTAGGCAATGGTGTACCGATATGAATGAGTGGCATATTCGAAATGAGAATGTAAATGTCCTTAATCTTTATTAACGCGTCGTTGTATATTACCGGCGAAAAATCGATATTGGTATCTTGACCAGTGATCCAAATGCGATACAACAATATGACGAATAATTAGCGAATTTGATGAGGAGTGGAGCTCAGTACTGCATCTGCAAGTGTGAGATCTCAAAGGTTGCTATCTTTTAGCAAATGCAATTCATGACACGCATCGTGGTACGTGTCCTACAATAATAACATTGACTGTTCGCAAGTATTCGATGAAACTCGGTCGAGGAACGTTAAGCACCAACAAACGCGAAAAAAGCATTGTCGTTGCTTCGGATGGACTGTGTATAATCGGCCTAATGTGTTTTCTATGAATATGCCGTCGTATCCTTGGACTGGAACGCTACGCTCTCGTGGGTGGGGCTCACATAGTTGTCGGGGTCGGTTGCATAGTTCAAAAAACTCAGTTAGTGTGTTTTTTGGGGCAGTTAATGTTTGTTGTAGAGCAGTCTGATCAGCAAAATAACCACGCTTCCCATTTTCAAGGTGTTCGGCCAAATGTATAACAGCAGGGTCTCTGTCGTTTATGGGAAAACTCAAAATGCGCCAAAACACTTCATTGCTGCTAATGAATCGGCCCCATTTGATAACGTGTTATTTCGAGCCGCTATCGTTTAAATTTTGAACAGCAAATACAGCCATATCGTAGCCCTTATGAACAAATGTATTTGCTGGACTTCGCCGAACTGCAGAACTCAACGTGTACGTGTGCTTTATCGTTTTACAGCTCCGGTGAATACGGAATCGCCCAGCGGTGGACAATGTCAACCGTTCAACCATTTGGCACGCGTAATTGATATGACTGGCAGAATAGATACGAACAACGCTAAGCTACAACGCAAGTGACTTGCGGATGTATTGATGCGTACGTCAGATACCACAGAATTTGGCATCAGCACCACCTATGTTACACAAACATAATTACTATATGAATTATTCACAGATGTTTAATTATTCATAAACTTCTCAGAAGGTTTTAACGGTCAATTATTCTTGAACTAATGAATTTTTTCCATTTTATAAAATATTTCGGGGTGGTGGGTGGGTAGTGAAATTTCGCCAAAAAAAAAAATCCTAAAACCTGGTCGCAGTTCAACCTACCGAGTTCAATTGTAAATCCAAACCATCCAGGAACTCACTCAAACACACACACACAAAATTTCATTAAAATCTGTCCTAAACGAGTTTAGTCACATACACTCGTACAGAAGAATTATATATATAAATAGATTGGGGGTGGTGGGTTTGTACAGAAATGTGTTTAACATATGGTTAATTTAAAAATGAAGGCTGTTTGTGTAAACTTTCTTAAATGGTAATTAACAAGCTGTTAGTGACGTCATTTCAAGCAATATCTGACTTTTTCGAAGCCACGTGGTCGCTCCCCTGCTCTATATTTCCAAAACCTAAAGTGTTTTTTTTGTTTGCCTAGACCAAAATTAGATTAGTTGTATTTGCAATTCAACTCAGAATATGGTCTACAGAACTTCTGCAAATTTAATTTAAATATTAGATTGCATCATGAGTCAATTTGCATTTGTCAGGATTTATTTACATTTATAACGTTTGTTAGAAATTTAATAGGATTTATAAGGTTTGCCAGAAAGTTGCTAGAAACTTCATGCTCACTGATTAGTTTGTGAAATAAAATATTTGCGATATATGCGATCGAATATTTTGATTGTAACCGCTCTAACCGCCACAAGCGCTTTAAATGAATGTTGTATCTTAAAAATTGCTTTGTAGTCTTCCACTGTTGAATACAATAAATAGGTTAGGTCACATCACGGTTTGTTGTGAGGCTACAAAATCTTACTTCTTTGTTAAATACTACTGGAACCATTTTACAGCTACTTATGTAGATTAAAATATCTTACATTTTGCTTTATTTGTGCTGAACGTGTTGTAGTGTTGGATAGGTATACAGAGAACGTGAACTAAATACACTTCTTCGTCCGTGTCACGGTAGCTTCACACCAGAAGTATTTATTTCCAAGACTTACACTTTCACGTGTCTGCCAAAGAAGCAGTACCACCTGAGTATTCTTCGTTCTTTTCCTAGTAAGTTCATTTACACCGCCAATAACTTGTAACTTTTGATCTAGCTGTGGTATCGGCGTGGTTCTTGAACCGTCGACCTCTGGTCCCTTTCTTAAACTTTTTTTAGCTCTCACGATGTTTATTACAACTGGTGAGGGAGGGTTTTCAAATGCAAGGAATCTATTTCGATGGGTGCTAATTTCTGGAAAGTGTGTTAAGAGGGTCGTCTAGTAGGGCCGGAACCCCTTATAGTTTTTTTTTTAAGTTTGTACCATGTTGATAAAAATAGGTGAACGGGATATCTCAAATAACATGAATTTAAAAAACTGTCTCGAACGATCTTGAAAAAAAAAATTGTGGGAGGATATTTTAGAGTGTCAATAAAACACTGCAAAGGACCATGATTTTGGAAAATGTTTAGAGATAATCCAGTTTAGCCGTTATGTTCCGGCTTGTTTCAAAATAGAACTATGTCGTCACTATGTCAATCGCAGGGGGCGGAAATCAGATAACTGATGAAAATAGGAATTGGATAGAACGAAGGCTTTAATAGTACCGGTACTATAAAAGTATCCAATTTGATTGAAGCAAACCCTATATAAAATTTATAACAAATAACGAAAATAACGATTTTTGATAATTAACTGTTATTTCTGGAAACTGAAAAAAAATAGGTTAAGTGATCGGCACAAAACTTCAGACTGAAGTGTTCCAGGGAAATTTGGCGAGAATCGGTGTATCGGAAGTGGTAGCTTCCACAGGAACTTTTACGCTTCTTGCCAATATTACAAAAAGTATAACATTTATGAAAAAATCTGTTAAAAACAAATCGATTCTGTGATCAAACATTTTTTAGAAAACTTAACACGATCCATGAAATATTTTTAGAACATATTTCATGTTTTAGTATAGTCGTATAGTCTTCATTATTGATTTCAATGAGTGTTTAATTATAATAATCATTTCGAGTGAAATGTATCCCTAGGCAAACTATGTTGTCAGCGTTTGGAGTGAAATTTACCCTTAGGGAGGTGTTGAATTATCCAATGAAATAACTACGTTTACATTGTAATAAATTTCGGTCCAAGAACTATCCTAATATCACCATTAGGCCGAAAGTTACAATTAAAATTAATAATTAAAAATATTGTTGGTGTACGTACGAATTTTTACGTAGATTCGTCAAGAACTCAAATTATTTTAAAATTTAATCTTTCCATAAATAGTAAAAGTATCTGTAATGTTTGAATTTCAAAATTTTATAATAGTTTCACAATTATCTAGCCTAATGCCGGAAATGATTTAAGAGTTCTGTCCTTTAACGAGAACATATATATGGGTAAATATTCGAACGAGGAAGCATGACAAGCGTGAAGATACCTTTCATCTTAATCCAACTTCACTGATTAATTTCCCATATACGGCGCCGATTACAAACCAAACCGCAAAAGTCATAACATCATAATACATAATCCAAAAAAACTAAATTAAGTTCTATCATTATCATTATTACCATTACCAGTATTATTACTACTATTATGTATTATTTTCTTTACTATTTAAAAACAAAATAAAAACAACAACAGACATAAAAGTAGATTAATAGAAGTTTTAAAGCAAAAAAGTAATAATAGTAATAAAGTTATATAACCGAAGTTTCACTTTCAAAATTAAGTTTGAAAAAAAAACTCAAACCAACCAACTAAACCAACCTACAACCAACATAAAGCAAAATTATAGTTTTTTTAATAAATAAATGTGTTTGTTCTAGTATTTACTTTTATTTTTATTTTATTAAAAATTACCATCACGATTTCTTGTAAGATATTTTTCTTTATTTCTTGCATTTAGCTTGCTTGTATGTATTTATCAAAAATGTAGGTTAGGAAGAAATATAAAAAATGTGTTTGTTGCTGCTTTTGTATAGTTGCATATTTTTTGTATCGTGTTTTCCTTATATAAATGTGCGATCGTATATGCAGAGGTATCTATAGATTTGTTAATGTATTGAGAATCATGAGTAACCATCATCTGACGTCAATATCTTAAGATGATCAGCCAACATGACAATGTAAAAAAATACTGTAGGCTTTTTGAGTTGGGAAGCGACTTTACATAAAACGTATAAAAATGATTCGTTTCATTATTCAGTTAGTCATCTTCTAGTTATACATAGATTTCAATTCAAACAAGCTACTAAACATAGAAACTCTTGAAGCAGTTTTAATCAAGATAATCAGGTTTATAAAGGCGGGGGCTGTACTAAATTTGTTAATCGCTACTAGCACCATAAGTGCGAATTGTTAATAGTTCTCGCTCAAGAGATATAATTAGAGGGCTTAGGTTTCAAAGTAGTTATAACAGTAACACATACTCGTACAATACATTCAGCAACTGGAACCATCATAAAATCACCATAAAAATATAAAATAGTCAACAATTTCATTGAACATTTGAATAACAAATACAACATTCAAATGTGTAAACAACATAATATAAGCATAAATGTGTTTGTTTACTGACGTTACATTGCCCCAAATCCGAAATGAACATTATTGTAATTGTAAGAGACATTGAAAATTCATGCGTCAATTAATTTAAATTGGCCTAAAACGTTTAATAGTTTTAATAACTATTTAATAGATAGAGATATGTTTCGGAGAGTAGCGGCCGGTTTATAAGTACATAAGAAGTAGTCGGTTTATAATCGGTATTCATCAAGGTCCTTCCAGCCCCTGAAAAACCCATTGCATATAATAACTGAATATTACTAAATTAATTTTAACTCTTTGTATGTCACGTTTCTATAAAATGTACGTTTGGTAATTTCGATATGCTGAATGACCGCAACTATAAGTTCCTCCTAACCAATGATTAAAACTTCGTCACTTGAACCGCGAGATACATTTTACCTGCTGAATTGAAATTTTCTCATCTAATTGCGTTCGGTTTTTCATGTCGCTTTGATGGCTAAAATACTGATGTTTTTCATGCTAAGCAATAGCAATTCTAAAATCTGAGCTCATAAAACGATTCACAATATCTGAAATATTTAATTATACCTGTTTTGAAAGCGTAACTTTTGAATATCGAATGACTCGGCGTACGGTTTTCAACATTCCTAAAATTAACAAAATTGTGGAATTTATTGAGCAGAATATAACAAAACCAGATTTTCTATAATTTTAAAGCTACTATAATGACAACTGGAGTAAGCCTTTTGTTCCAAAAATGAAACAATATTTACGTTTGATGCAACCGACGAGGGCTTGTACCTTCTTCACGTACATATAAGCAGAGTATAGGTACAATGACGAATTCTACGATATGGGCAAAGCAACATTTTATGCATGGTAAGATTGAGACGTACCTCGACGGGAATCTAAGAGTAAACTTTGTTGCCGCTCCTGAGAGTCAGTGGCAGCAGCTAGTATCCAGCATACGACAGAAGAATGCATCAAACAACCGCTGAAAATAAAGGTATTTAAATTAAATTAAATTGATACAACTGTTAAGCCACCCAGAATCTTCTACCGCAGACTATATATAAATTGAAGCTAGTCGTTTCAATGCTATTTGAACAGTTTAGGAGCTTTGATGATGGTGCATGGACTAGTGGCTATGCCGGTAAGGCTGCAATCTGAGTAAATGGTGATTTGGCCATCCAAGAAATATCGCAGACCTAAACCACTGTAATTGTTGAGTAGAACTCAAACTAAACGAAGAGTCTAAGCTCTACTTAATGCATTCCAAATTCTTGATGTTGTTTATATGTAATACCGCAACTTACACATATACAGGTTGAGTAGTGGTGGTTCTGTGATTAATATAACGTTTAATAGCGAATGTCTGCGACACCTATCCAACGTGGTAAAATGCGAACTCCATCCTACAACAAATATACAGAGAGGCACGTGGTGCAATGAACGTTGCCATTAAACAATTCAAGTGATGTTGCTAAAAGACCCTCTGCGATGAGATCGAGAATAACGCATGGGTAGTCCGTTCCAATTAGTGATATTGTTCTCTGTTCCCTCATTACCCGACGACTGTTTATTTGAGTACATTCGAGGCAGATAATTTACCACCATTCACTATGGATGAATTATTTCTCGTATTTAGGAGACTCTGTAGAAAGTAAGCTCGAATCAGATGTTAAAAAAATCTTATTATTGTGCTATCACATTAAACTGTATCTGTCTTACTTAATTAAAAATTATTAAGTTTAAATCGGCATCACAAATCGACCCAAAAATATCTATAACAGAAAATTTCTTCATCCAAAATTTTCAAATATGCTGAACCGCATAGTTAACAACATGGATAAAATGAATCTGTCTGCATGAATTCGTCTTTCTCAAATGGATGTCAATTAAAAAATGTTCTTCTCAAAAAGGAACATAAGTAAAAAAAAAATTCTTAAAAGCATAGGCAAACCGTAAAGTCACGATAGATCTCTAGATCACATTTGAAACCGTTTGCCGCTTTATCGTTCAGTCAGTGACTATTTTCGTGTATGACAACGTTAGTAAGCAGTATAACTAACGAATAAACACCAGTGGAATTTTAATGGCGTAAATTTGATTAAATTCTACAGTGACACCAACAAATTTCTAACGCCTGTTAGTCTGCAAAAAAATAAAAAATTTGTCCAAAATGATGGTGTACTCCGGCTATATTGGATTGAAGGCTTTCTTATAAGTAAATCTAAAAAAATATATCTACTTGGTAGCTCGGGACTTCTGAACGTAACAAATAACAAAGCACAACAAACCTACCACCAGATTTGAAATCACTGCCTCTAGTAGACAACACATATTATTCAAGGATCACAAAGACGGATCAGTGATTATTACTGTCACAGCTCATCATTCCCACAAGCAGTGAAATACTGTCAACCCTCGAGGCACAAGGATTGATTCTCATATTTGTGTGAGAACTATCTATCATGAGATATAAATAGTTATAGAGACGGCTATTAGTTAGATCGACTGCGTAAAATGTCAAACATTAAATCGTTAAGGAAATGTTCCGCATACTACCAAAATATAATGGTTTCACTCGCTCTCTAGCTGCCAGTAAGAAAACATCAGATGAGAAGGTTTTAATAAATTTAACCTTATCTGGGTGGCCATCCATCAACTTTTCGATCAAGCGTCTCAGGCCCTAGTAATGATTTTGGTAGGATGTAAATGAAAATAACACACGATTCCATCCCAGAAAATAAAATAAAAAATCGTCAGGGAACGCTAATCAATAAAAACCCCACTTGCTCTTTTGTGAAGTTACTCCAACTCGGAATTTATTAGAAATGATTTCAAATACAAAACTAAAATTCGTTCCTTTTAAGTTTTGGAAAATTGGGCCCTGGGCGAGTTTCATCTGTTCCGAAATGTACCGGTACGGATGCTCCTTGGTGTTGATGGACATTTTTTTTGTTGCAGATCACTTCCATTCTATACTTGTTTCGCGTGATGAATAAGCGGTTTCAAACTATCCTTGATATCATTAGGTCTCCGGCCAAGAACCTCGATCATCTGCATGATGGTGATTGTTGATGCTGCTGAATGTTTATATATAGAGTCGGTGAATGCTGTATTCTAACATTTTCCCAAGATCATCCTAAAAGAGGAACCACTGGTCAGTGTGTGGATAGGTTGGGACGAAAATCACATTAACATTTACTGGTAATATTTTCAATGGTGGGATGATTCTGGCAAGTACAACATTTGCAACCACTTTACAAGCGGTTTTAACAGAGCTTATTTCTCGCTTAGAACAATTTTTTTTAATTTTCCTAAAAATAAGGCAGGAGTGTGACCATCTCAAAACCATCTCAACCATCTCTCTTTAAAGTGCCAATTTAAAATGTAATTTTGTGTCAAATATTCGTAAAATTCTAGAGGAACTATTATTTTTGAATTTAAAGTCATTTCTAATAATTTTTTGGGTTAGCTAATTTCACACAAAAGCAAGTGAGATTTTTATCTTTGTTCATTAGTGTAGTCTGTTGATGTTTTTATTTTCTGGGATAGAATCGTGGGATAACCTCATATACATATGGATAATGCCGATTTCAGAGTTGACTTCCTAATTAGCAATCATTATCGTCAATTTGTTATGAACTGACTGCATACTAGTCACTTCAACATCTCAATTGTGAATGTATCAGATTATAGGCCAAAGACGCTTTCTACAACCTACTCAATAGTGTTTTAATCAAAATGCTCCCAGACCAACCAGTCTTCGGCGATAAAATTAGCTAAAAATACATCTGGCCATGCGAATTGTGCAGTATTTCGTTCAAGAAAAGGGTGGCGCACTTTAATTAAACTACCTTAAATAGGTAGACATTACCGTTCAGAGCATCTTTGCATCAGTTTGATATCAATATGATTTAGGGAAATACTGAGGAATTACGGCGTTTACCTCTTCTTTATGTCTGTAGGCCAATATAGGTAGGTTTACGCGATGAGTGATATTCTCAACCTGACATTTCTATTGCACTTAGGAGTTCTTTTCCTTTTCCTGGTGTTATGAGTCAAGACCCCCACGCAGTATGTTTGACGTTGTAGTCACCTCCTATAATAAACCTTGGTCCAAGTTTATTAAAAATGTTGACATATTGATTTCTTACGATATTATGTTTTGGTGGGCAGAGATCGCCCCTAAACTTACCGTTATTACGGTACCTTGCTTAAATATCTCCTTCATTTCTTCTTGCTGGAAATGTAAGATATTTTGTTTGATTAAGATTGCTGTTCCTCCCCGAGCACGACCACTAGGATGCAATGTCCAATAGGCTCTGTATCCTGTAATTTTGATAAAGTTTTTCTCCGTAAAGTGCGTCTCTGATATTAAAGCTACATATAAGTTATTGGTTCTTAGAAATACTTCTAGTTCTTGAGCTCTTGCATTAAGCCCGTTAGCATTCCAGGCAATTATACGTAGGAACGTTACAATCATTTACTTTTTATGTTTTATAGCTGTTTGTTTGGTGGCTTGGAATTATCTACCAATTTATCCACCCTGTTAGTAAGCTGGCTGCAATTTTGTCTCATTTCTGCCTGAAATTCGGTGAGCAATTTCATTATATTACTAATGGTTGGCTCGTTGGGCACAAGCTTCTGCCTGCTTTCTTGATTTAGATTGTTATTTGAGGTTATGGTCACCTGGGCGTAGGAAGCCCCCTCTCTAATAGTATTATATTGTTGGTTTGGCTTTTGCTATAGGCGCTCTGCTACTGTTATTTTTCTCGGTAGTTGAGCATTTAGTTTTTCTGATACACCAGGCATCCTTTATAGCTAGCCGGATGACATTTCGCGGCTTTTGACATCGTTTTGTTTGATGATTCTCCGCACATTTGACACATTTGGCTTGCCTATTGCAGAAGCTATTCGTATGTCCTAGCTGCTGGCAATTGGTACACTGAGGTATACCTATTACCTTTTTAGGTGGTTCAATAGACACCTTGCAATATAGCAGGTTCTTAATTTCGTATATGTCCTTATTGTTTTCCCCCTACAACAGGTCTACGTAAAACAATGGAAAATGTCTAATAGTTTTCTCATTATTAATTGTCGACTTTTTATGAACGTAATTAATGTTGGTTACTTTGTGACCATGGTCCTCGATTGCCGCTTTGATCTCTTCGCGATTGGTAGATGACGGTAAACCTCGAATTACGACTCTATACCATCTTTCACTTTTGAGCTGATTCCATCTTATATAGTGTACTATCCTTGTTATTGGATTCAGTTTCTTTTATATCGCTAAGTAGTTTTTTAGTTTTACGGTAGTCATTTTCAGACTGCGTTGTTATTTTGATGTCGTTATTGGATATTGCTTTAAACTGAGCAGGTTTCTCTGTCACTGCCAATACTTGAGCTCTGAGTATATTAAAATCTCTAACGTTGCGGACATTGATTAGTGGTGGTAAGGGTTCCTTTTTGTGTGCATGTTGTGGTTGTTTTGGTATTTCGTTATCTTGCGGTAGAGATACCGTTGGTGAAGGCGTTTTGGAGAATCTCCTCTTTTTATTTAAATTTAGTTTATGTTGTGTAGGTTGGGTTTCTTTCTCAAGTTCCTCTTCATCCGTAAAGTAGTCATTGGAAAGACTTTGTAGGCTCTGAATTTTACCATTAGTAGACGTAGAAATAAAATAAAATAAAATAAATAGAAAATATCTTGGTATTTATTACATTGTAACTCATATTGCTAGCATTTTGTCCTTAGTTCATTATTCTGGCGCTCAAGCGAGGTTAATTTTGATGTAATTTCATTGCCGTCCTGAGGCATACGGTGTCTTTTCGTTAATGTTGGAGAATGCATGAGTTCTAATGGAGATAGGGGGCTTATACTTCTATCTGCTCTAGTAGCTAAGCTTGCCACTACTAAAGCATGAGAATATAAATATGGAAAGATCGGCTAATTCTAAACGGCTACCAGTGTGGTTTTCTCCCAGGCGCAATTACATTTTTTCTCTGTGGTATAAGAAAATGCTAAGAAAATTACATTCCGCAGTACATTTTCTATTCACAGATTTCCAACAGTCGTACGATAACATCTATAGAAGAACACATTATGGACAATTTTGTCACATTTGTGTCAAAATATTCCATAATGTGTTGTCAGAGTTTTTCGAAATAAAATCAGAAATGCGGCAAAGAGACCTAATAGCCCACATTATTTTCATTTTTTAGAACATGTCATAAGGCAGCTTAATACAGTGCAGTGCGGATGCTTATATTACAGCATCATATATGCATACTGGGTCTTACCATCGTGTATCTAAAAGAAGTTGCGCTTCCGTCAAAAAAACAGTCCCACAAATCGGCCTCCTCATCAACCAAATGGTTCACGTGATAAGCAGGTCGCAACAGATTTACGAGCATTCAACATTAAAATTTATTGCACAAAATTAAATAAAAGAACTACAAAGTGCGATAAGAGTAGTCAAATTGTATGATGTTAGGTCCTATTCCGGAGAAATGTAGAAATATTAAGGTTAGAAGTGATCTAGACAACGCTTTAATAGGAACGTTTTCCAGATCATGCCATTAAATATGCGCTGGAGTTGACACTAATAAAAATTGGCTTCCTGATGGATGGAGGACGTCGCTCAAAACCTATAAATATGTACTTGGTTTTCGTGGCTGTTTTAGTGCCAGCGAAATATAAGATAATTGTTTAGTCATTCTTCTTATAACACATTTAAGGCGTAATGAGGGTTTAATTTAAGTTTCAAACACAGAATTTCGAGGTTTTTCAAAATTAGTTAAATGTGGAATAATTAAGGTGCTAAAATTATTTTAAACGGATTTATTTAGATCAATTTTTTATAAATTTCTCATAGAAAATCACCACAAGTGATTACAAAACGTTTATGCAAATTACTGATACTGCAAACGAACCTAGTGTTTTTATCCATAGACCAATAAGCGCTTGACAACCAATATGGTTTAGTTGAACAACTAAGTAGGAAAAATCCACTTAATATATTCATGAGCGTCGTTACAAATAATTTTTTTATTACCACTGTCCTTGAATTATTAAAGAGGACGTTCGAATAACACCTTGGCTTCACACAACCTACATTTAATCAAAATGGTTTAATTTGTCTAAAGACAAATTATATAGTGGTAGTTAAATGTCAATTAGTGAAATCAATTTTAGATAAATTGAAAGGGAAGAAACTAGTTTCAACCACCCCTAGATTCATTACAACGAATTACGATCCCATTTAAATTTAATAATTGCATAGCAATCAACTTTGAAAACAATAGAAAATCGGTTTTGAGGTGTCATTAGGTGTCATTATCTCAATTAACTTCAACATAATATTTTTGGAATTAAAACAATTTTCATATCGGTTCTACTGCACCGTAACACTGTACGAACGATACCGATGTAAAAAAAAAACATTAATTTAATTTCAATTATTGTGTACCGGGTTCAAGAGGGTTCAATTCCACCGTATGTATAGAATAAGGGCACTTACCCATTACATCAATCAGCCGACAACTTTAATACCAAATTATATAAAAAGGTGGCTGATTAATTTGTGGAGTCGTAGTAATTCCGATAAAAAACATTTTTTTTTGTTGTTTCTTAGGTACGCAATCTACTTGAACTGGTTCCTATTTAGGGCCGTATTCTATTTCCAATTCATATACTTTGGGAATTTTTATGTTGATAAAATGTTTGAAAAGAAACACAAAACTGGAAATGAAATAAAATAAAAAAAAATCGACTGCATGTACGATAATCTAAATTTAGGTTTTAGGTTTGAAAAATTAAAAAAAAATTGAAAATTAGGTTAATTTGGAAAATAAGGTTAATTCGTTTTATTTTCATAACAAAACAAAATTTAAAATCAAAATTTATGATTATTTAACAAAATTTTTCTTTTTTATGTTGTTGTTGTATACATAAAATATAAATAAATAAAATAATTGTATTATGGACAAGTTTGGATTAAGAATTGGATTTGTTTTTCAATTTGAATTGATTTTTCCTGGTTTCGTTTAGTGTATACGGAAGTATAATATTTTCGGCTGAGTGAGAGATGTTGCTGATGTATGCAATTTATCTAGAACACTATTTTTTTATATAACAATTTATTTTGCAACCATCGTGACATAATAAGATTACAGTGATGATGGTGATGTGGATGTTACTGAATTATATGGTGAAATCTCTTCGATGCAGTATGATAAATATCTGTCGACCTATAAAATAAATATTTGGCATGGTTTCAGAACGAGATATCAGTTTACTGTTTCGTTACATGATTTTATTCCTATAGGACGAACGTGAGCTAAAATTAATCTAATATGCGGATAAATAATCGCAGTGAACAAATAACATGCATTATATGTGTAACAAGCGGTCTAGAATGTTACGAGAAGTTAATCAATCGTTGAAATTTTTATTATACGTGCGTCTTATGTTGCATAATAAATATAAATGTTCTCAATATTTATGCGTGAGTCCTATAATGGACACAATCTATTACCTGTCTTATGTGATTAAACAACTCCAAAACTTTTTGTTTTACTGCAATGTCTCTTTTTGTTCCCTAAAATTGACCAATGTTGCTGTTTACTAGCGCATAGCCTGCGAAGAGATTTGTCGGTCTCTTTCAGAATACTTTCAAACTCCAAAATATTTTCTAACGGCTGATTCATTTAGAGGTACAGGTCTAACCCGATTTAACGCCGATTAAACGATACCCGCTTTTGCCACATCCGATTGTACAAAAGAAAAGTATCCGATTTTACGAAAGCTAAAAAAACTATAAAATTTATAGCGTTTCAAGTCACCATGAGCTACATAACCCCTCAGAATAGCATATAAACTCTGCTATTGACAACTGATGAACAGCACATTCGGCACTGCATTGTAAACGAATTTCAACAAGGAAAAAATGATTCTAAAACACGGGAATATTTTTGTAGTGTTCTTGGTGCCAATGATGTGGCTTATGAGACGTATTATTTGTACAAACGTTTTAGAAGTGGTTATTTCGATCCAGCCGCGCCTTGCAAGCTCTACTGGATGAAGATTCAACGCAAACGCAACAAGAGCTTGTAGTTCAGCTAGATGCTATCCAAACAGCTATTTTCAATCGTTTGCACCGAATGGGAAAAATTCAAAGACTTGGAAGATAGGTCCTATATGTGTTGACCGAGCACAACCTAGGTCAGCGAATAAACACGTGCCTCTTATTGCTTCCTCGGCAATAAAAAAAGGACTTATTGTGGAAAATTGTGGCTGGTGATGAAAAGTATATTTTTACGAGAACCGCAAACATTAGAAAGTCGCGGATAGATCCCGAGAAACCAAGAAATTCCTGCTGCATGACAACGCTCGACCTCATGTTGCTCGCATGACGCAGAAGACTCTTTTGAACTTGGGATGGGAAGTTCTCCCACACGCGACATATTCACTAGACTTGGCTTCATCCCACTACCATTTGTTCCGGTCAATGCAGCACGTCTTAGTGAATAAACAGTTCAAAACGCTGGGTGATATGCGTAAATTCGTCGATAATATTATCGCGTCGAAGCCTGAAAGTTTTTTTCGCGACAGTATTCGTATGTTATCTGAAAGATGGTGCAAGGTCAACAACGATGGACAATATTATTGCAAGTTTAAATTCGTTGTCTATTTTTTTATATAAAATAAATTTGTCGAAAAAAACTGTAAAAATTAAGTCATACACCTAATAATATAATTTTTAATTATGTACTTTTAAATTTTTAGTTTTATTTTAATAAATTCAAAATTAATGATAGATATTTCTTAGATATTGCCTAGAAATTTAAGATTCAAAAACGCTTTTTAAAAAAGTATCCGATTTAACGAATGTCTGATTTTACGAAAGCAAAATTTTTTATGCCTCTCGGTAAATCGGTTTATTACTGTATTTTTTTCAGTAGCGATTTTATGACAGATCACGAGTGAGTCGTGTTAAACAGTTATGGTATTTTTGTTCAGTGTTGTTTGACATTTCATTATGGAAAGACGTCCAGCGTTCTACGAGGAATATGTTTCGTGCGCTTAGAGCAAAATAATGGTTCACATAATTAGCCTACCGAACGCACAATTCGCGGTATAATACATAACGGCGGTAGCTGAGAGTGTACCCGATGACAGTGATGAATCTATTCAACGCCGTTCTCAACAGCTTGGCTTGACGTATGCAACAACTTGGCCTGTTTTACGTAAGGATCTTGGTTTAAGAGCATACGAAATTCAACTCGTGCAAGAATAGAATAATATCGGCATATAAAGATTACTCGCTAAAATTTTTTTATGTTTTTTTTTATTTTTGAAAAGTACCCATTATATTTAATATTTAATTTAATTCGAGTTTACTAAAAACTGTGGGAATTCAATGCACCTTTCATCTTAGGAAAGTTCATTTCTCCTCCATATTTTAGAAAAATCAGCAACATGCTTTTACGAGGGTTGCCATTTATATTTCGGGATTAGTGAACAAAAACAAATATTAATCATCGAAAATCGCTTTATTGTTTTTCAAAATATTCCCCATGAAGATCTATACACTTTTGCATGCGTTTGAACCAATTGTCGAGCACTTTGTCCACTCTGACAGAGCTCTCACAATAGAAAATAATTTGCCTTTATCTTTTGCCTTAAACTTTTACCTTAAGAGTATCTCTCACAATGAGGAAAAAAAAATTAATTGAAACCAACTTCGTTTTATATATCTTCATACTAATAATAATTTTTAAAATTGTATTTTATATTATTAATTATAATGTTACGATATATTAAACCGATAAATTAGAACTTATTTGCATTTTAACATGTTCTGGTTGGAAAATGACAACAAAAACCCTGATTTTGAAATTTAGCTAACTTCATTAGTCTTTTCTTAAGGCAAAAGTTTAGAGTTTGCTAACTTTTTCCTTAAGGTAAAAACGAAAATTTTTTTTTTGTCAAGTTTTATTTTCAAACAAACTTGTAAGGCAAAAGTAAAAGTTTTTCTATTGTGAGAGCTCTGTGATTGAGGTATCTCCAAAACATGCATTCTGAACGCAGCAACCGCTTCTTCATATGTCGAAAAACGTTGACCTCTCAGTTTGTTTTTTACGTACGGGAATAAAAAGAAGTCATTTGGTGACAATTCAGGACTATACGGCGGATGACTCATCAAATCGATGTTTTGAGTGCACATAAATGCAGTTGTTTGAGCCGATGTGTGAGAGCTCGCATTGTCGTGGTGAAGAGTGATCCGTCTTCGGCAGTTTCTTTTCCTGATTTCTTGGAAGACAACTGGCAAACAAATGGTTGTGGACCACTCAGAATTGACTGTTCTGCGTTGTTCTAGGAGTACGGTTGCGACATGTCCATTTTTTCCGAAAAAACAGGCGATCATTTGCTTGCAAGTGCTTCGTGCGCGAACAACTTTTGTTGGATCCGGCTCATCTTGAAACACCCATACAGTCGATTGCTGTTTACTTTCGGACTCATACGCGTAAATCCACGATTCATCACCTGTCACTATGTCATAGACGTGTTTGGAGCACCACGATCGTATATTTTGAGCTTTTCTTTCGACCAATCGACACGAGCTTTTTTTTTTGAGCGAATGGCAAATTGTGTGGGATCTAACGCGAACAAATTTTTTTGACATTCAAATGTTTATGAAATATTGAATGTATGCTGGTCCCACTAATGCCTAAGGTTGTCTCAATCTCACGATAGGTCACATGACGATCTTGCAATATCAGTTCGCGCACAGCATCAATGGTTTCCGGAACAACAACTGATTCTGTACGACCTACACGAAATTCGTCTTGGAGTGAACTGCGACCTCGATTGAATTCACCATAACATCGATAAACACTGGTCCTTGATGGAGCTTCATCGCCAAAAATTAAATTAAGTTCATCCATGCACTCTTGCTGCCTTAATCCACGTCGAAAGTTGTAAAAAATAATCGCACGAAAATGTTCACGATTTAATTCGATTTTTTCGCCGAGATTTTGAGTTAATGAGTACTGTAAACAACACAAATAGCGCTCGAATGTCAAAACGTTCTGACTACGTATAATCTCAAAAATGTATATTTTACGATAGAGCTGTCAGTTGCCAGATTTCAACACTAGGGTTGTCCAATCCCGAAATATAAAAGGCAACCCTCGTACGCCAAATTAACGAGATTTTACCGTTAGTTAATTTTATCGTTAGTTAATTAACTAATTTGAAGCCACTTACTTCCTTCATACACTATCGTGCTTTATTGTAATTTATAACATCCTTTGCCTAGATAACAAGTGTAAATAAAATATATGATCATAATAATTATAGGCCAAATTAAAGTTAGTTTAAATAATCACGTGTTCCACGTTAATGGGAAGTGGTTGGAATAAATATTATTCTAGAGGGTTACTTTTGATAAATATATGAAAAAAATACAAAATTACTATTTCAATTTACCAATCGTCCAATCTGGCTCATTGCTCAAAGTCGACCAAACTTTCAAACATTTTTAAATTTTATTGGTCTATAGTTAATCTTTGCGTTCCATTTTATTGTACGTTACGCCGTTTCCAGCCAAGTTGAAACCCATGAATACAGTTCCATTTTACGTACACCATTTGTATAAATTGCTTAGTTCCATTCCAACTTACAGTACTAAAATGGAAGATGGTGATTGTGTTCATTTATACATCATCGATATTGAAATTCTATTTAACCATTGTTCCATTTTGTTTGGAATAATTAAATTTTTGATCCGATAGTATTGAAGTTTCTATAAATTAAATTATCTTATAGATTGCTGGCTGCCATGAAAAACCACTGGCTTAAGCGAAACCAGTTTGTTCAATTATAAATTCTAGTGACATTCATCACATCAATATCTAACATAAACCAACGACTTCCAACTAATTTGACAGGTACACTAGGAAAATGACATATTAAAATTATATACAAGTGCGGCAATATTAAACCAAAGAGATACGTAAGGTGAAAAGTAAAGGTGGTTAGAAGTAAAGGTTCTTAGAAATTCACCCAGTATGGGCCACATCGCCAACTAGGATTTCGTCCACCGGCTAAATGGATGAAAATCTCATCGATACAAGTACCCACAACGTGGACAAAAACACCCACATCGCCGACATCCAAATATGATGCTGGCTATAATAAATTCGAGTATCTAATCTATAGGTTTGCCATAAGGCGTAGTAACGTAGATGATTATAAGCTGGTTGCGAGTGGCATAGATACACTTTATATAGAATCAGAAAAAGGTGAATCGTTCGAAACGTACATCGTCCACAACCACATCACCGACAGTCACATCATCGGCACGAACATCGCCATCAGCAATTTTAGTCAACAACACACAATAACCACAGCACTCTGTTCGTTTTCTTAATTTTAAAATAAAATGAATGAACAGATTAATTAAAATATTGTCCATCGTTGCTTACGACTTGTCCCACCTCTCAGGCAATTTTCGAATTCCATCTCGAGAAAACGTTTCGTCTTTTGAGGCGATCCAAGTTTGAAGACAATTTTCAATTTCTTCAAATGATGTGAACCGGTGACCTGCCAAATCGTGTTGCATCCGTCGGAACAACCAATAATCAGAAGGAGCAATGTTCGGAGAATACAGCGGGTGCGGTAAAATATCCCACTTGAGCGTTTCCAAATATTTTTTTACGACATTTGCAACTTGAGGCCGACCGTTGTCATGCAGAAGAATAACTTGCATTCAGGGCTATGCCTTTCCTCATATTCCGGTTGTTTCTCTCGTAATGCATCATAGTACACAACGCCTCTTTGGTCCCACCAGATACACAGCATAACCTTCGAATCATGAATGTTCGTCTTTGGTGTTGACGTTGAGGTCAATGGCAACGATTGGCTGGGCAAAGCGTATTATTTAGTGCATATTATTAGTTAGTGCATTCAGCGCGTTGTTGTTGCACATTCCGAAAAATCGTTGGCAAGTTGTTATTTTTGACAGCTAGAAAGAAAAATGTAAACAAACGCGCCGAATACACTAACATTCTGAAAAATCGTTGACATATCGAATGCAATTGTTTTTTTCGGCACGAATTTGATATCAGAAATTTTGTGAATTGAACTCGGCTTTCGTCACTCGAACATTTATCTCGTTAAGAGGTTTTTTATTTGATATCAATGATTTTGAATTGCGATGCGTTTTATTGTTGTCAGTCAAAACAGTTCATACACACTCGATAGCACACAAGTGGCCGCTACGTGTTATTGTGCCTTAAGTCGTATTCATACGACGGATAAAAATCCGGGATTTTTCTATTCCATCGTTTTAACCAATTACATCACGTAAATTATACAACAGACACGCTTTTTTCATACAAAAAAGTTGAAAAAAATGTGGGATAGAAAAATCCGAGATTTTTATCCGTCGTATGAATACAACTTCATACACAGACGCGTGGCATTGAAATTACGAATAATGAGACGCGAAGAACGCATTACGCATACTTTCACACAGCTGTCGGCTGTGTATTAAGGAGTGTGCATGATTCGTTCGTTTTCTCTCGATATTCGTCACTCCAGTGGCGTGCGTCTGTGTATGAGGCACAATGCTCTATTCCACACTTGATCTCACAGAAATCATAACTTTCTTCTATTCTTTCCCCGTTTACCTATGATACTGGTTTTAATTGCGACTTAAACAAATTTTCGGTGAAATCACACTAACACAAACATAAATGAAATAAAAAACACGGAAAAGGTTCGGAACCGAACTCTATAAGCATTTTTATTGCCCATATAGTATTAACAGTATTATTATTCCGTGTCTAAGAAAAAAAGGTTCTATGCAGTGTGGTTTGTGTATTTCAAATATCACAAAAACCCACATCCACCCACACCCACACCCACCTAACCCCATCTACACCCAGCCCAACCGACCCCAATCATTCGCAAACCACTATCTAATTCAAACACCCAAAACCCATCTCACCTGCACCACCCTACACTGCACTACCCATGTTGAAAAGTAGTAGGGTCAGGTCTCATCATTAGGTTCAGATAGGTAGTTTTTTCATTATGTTCAGGACGATAGCCTACGTTCTGGTGTACTGTTTCTGGTGTGTGGTAGACGATTCTAATTATTTATTTTGCATGCATTTTTTCAATCTTCATTTTGTAGTATTTTAGTAGATTTTATTTCAGAATCCTCTACCACATGCCACAAACAGGTGCGATCTGCCTGGTGTGATCTTATTACACACCCGGTTCTCGTAGGCTATCGGCTGAACATTTGTAGTTTAGTTTTTAGTGCATATTACAGAGTAGTAAAAATTTAGATCAGATGCAGGTGTTTTTGGTAGAAATTCGATTGAGTAATAATCCTGAAAATATGAACCAAAAGTTTTGGGCTAATGTTTTAGAAATTTGGCCCAATGTGGCCGGCCGATTTGGCCTTTTTTCAGTTTTTTGGCCAAAATCACCCTCCACCCAAATTTTTTGAATTTTTTTATATGCTATTTGATAGCTGGCGTCAATACCTTTCCAACGATATGCATATGTCCAGGGTATGTCGAATAGGTTTGGCGCTGTGGGCGTGGCCAAAAAAGCCAAAAATGGCCGTTCAGAGGCCGGCCGCGGCCAACATAGCGGCCAAATCAAAAAGTTGTAGAACAAAAGTTGCTTATTTTTTCAAGTACTACAAACTCTGAAAATATGAGATCAAATGAAAGAGGTACGGACAAACAAACATATATCCCTTTAGTGATTAACTAACACAATTGTGCGGGTAGGGCAAAAGTACCATATCAAAAATTTATTTTGGTATGTGTTTTCAACCAACTTACACATTTGTGAATTCCTTTTTAACGTATTTTCGTCCGAAAAAAACACTATATCAATACGCACAATTGTGTTGGTGGTACTTCAGATGAAGGGAATTTTTTTATCAACAACGCCATTACATACTATGGTTTTTTACTCACACATTTGTGTGGGTTGGACTAAGATTAAGCCAATTTTTTTGTTTTCATGGTTGAAAAAGGGATATACCAAAGCAAGATTATATGGTGACGTCATATAAAAATTTAAAAGTGTCATAACTTTGGTCAAAATCATCCGTTTTAGACGTTTGAGGTGTCGTTGAATTGACATTGACCTCTACAATCATAATTTGCTAGTTAAAAAATAATTTTGGGGGCAGTTATACCCGAAATACTTGTTTTTTGGGGCAATTTTCGGAAGGTCAAATCTCCACTCAATGTTGGTAGAAATTCATGTTTTTATACATTATTTGGGTTTATTTTTCAAGACCTTTCCAATGGTATATAACATGATCCTGGCGTCCTCAAAGGAAAAAAGTTCGAAACTTGCTGTATTTATACTTCGTTCGACTTTCAGCACAGTAGGTGCTTTCGTCACTCGTTTGGACTACCGTCCAAAGTGATGGGCGCATTATCCTATTGGAAAATCCTCTGAAGAGGTCCAAATAGCTCTTTTGGAAAATTGATTGCACCATATCCTTATATGCATATCCTGTCATTTTATTGGAAACGAAATTCAATTTATTAGCGCCCCAATATGAAATTGCACCCCATACCATTACTCCTTTTTTTCTGGCATGATGGCGAATCAAAAATTGTTCTTCTTTGCGGTCCATCTAATTTAATTTTTTTTGCATACGAAAAAACAAGTTTTTCCCAATTATTATTCATTGATTCCAGATGCACATCGCAAGTCATGTGCTGCTTGGCGAAATGTAATCTTTGTTGCTGCTTACGTACAGGGTTTAATGGTGTTTTTTTTTCAATTTAAAAATGAAGCACATAAAATTGCTCGTCGAACTGTTTGATTTAATGGTTTTAAGCCCAGCTGCTATTCTGATTTTGTTGGTGGAAAGGACTGAATTGGATGCTAGACGGCATGGTTGGAAAATCCCTTCAAACTATATTCCCAAAAAACAAAGAAAAGTTCAGTTAGATTGCTATGTTTAAATGTATATTCTTACTGTTTTACTGAGTACTGATTTCTCTTTCTTCCCAAATATTCTTCGTTATGCGGGAAATTATAGTAACATTTACATGTTTTAGTATATTGGTGTATTTAGCCTCATCGTCTTGGTTTCCCTGATATTTAATAAAAAGCCAACTTCCGTTGCTAAATCTGATAGTTCCTGCACTTTCTGTTGCATATCGACATGTTTATGTGTCAGTAGGAATATGTCATCTGCATAATCCAGATCATAGAGATTTACCGTTAATCTCTATACTGGATGCCGTTGGAACGTGCTATCTGATTTTATCATAGCACTATAAGTATTAGTAGGAGGAGTGTCTTACTACAATATGATTTACTTTGTTTGCCTTTGTATTGAACTCCATTATCTTCATCCCAGTACGTATCTTGAATGAGTTCAAGTAATTCCTTTGGGACGCTCACTTAATGAATTTAAATTTCCATATTGCTGTGCTGTGCACTGTGCCGAATGTTCGTTTAAAGTCTATGAAGAATATTTACAGCTTGTTCCTTTCTGAATTTCGAGTTAATTATTGGTGAAATTCTATCCAAGATGATCATTGCTAATATCTTTTGGCGTGTATTGTGGAGTGATATACCAGTCCCGAGACAAAAGGATAAGAAATTTATATGCTTTTGAGCTCTATGTAGTCTAATTGTACACCCGTCGAATCAGTTGTGAACCTGTGTCCGACAGATTTGATTCACATGCCAGTATTTTTGAATAGAATTGATTAAATTATTTTCATATTCTATCATCTGATCTGATCATTAGTTCACTATTAAAAGTTCAATAAATTTTATTTGGTTACCGATTTTCTATTTTAATTGTTTAAGGGTTAAACAAATTTGAACAAATATTTGGTTTAGTAATTAATAGTTAAACTTCCACCATCAAAAGACACAGTCATCGAATTGGTCGTGGGTATTCGTGAATCTAGGCTTGGTAACTAACTAATTTTAAGCATATCAGCACCTACTACTACTACTATGTATCTGAATTAAATAGAAGCATTTCTCCATAAAACCGTGTATAACCACAAACAGGGAGCAACAAACCCCTATTCCCTCTCTGAACTTTACTGGGCTAGCGATAGCTTCACGATCGGAATAATATTTAATTAATTAAATTGTTGTCATAATAATAGAGATGAAACAAATGTATTTTTATAATCTCACTACTGTTTCAATGTCATTGAAATTGGCAACCCAAAAGTTCGACAGCCCCGAAAAGTGGTGAGTTAAAATTTAAACGCAAAGCTGTCTATTAATAAAATGCGGTTGCTTAATTGTAGCGCGCATTAAATAATCTAAGTAATTTTAATAAAATGCAGGCACTAAATTGAAATAGACTTTATAACGCCTTATATTTCTTTATGAAAACTAAAACTTAAACTTTTACCCTTTCCGTAAAATAATTTAAATAAAATAAAAAGAAATTTTTTTAGTTCTAATGCCAAGAATTAATTTTATTTATAGTTTTCTATCCTCTATAGTCTATAGTCTATAGTACGAGTACAACAAACAGCACACCAAACTATCGTACCTAAGAGAGCACTATATAGTAATAATAGTAATCCAAAACTGTGTACAGTTGTGCGCCTTCGAAAACAATGAACAGTATTGTTATTTTTTTTTTTTTTTTGATGTTGAGGCGGAAAGTGAAAGTTTCTCATTTATTTAGTTTACTGTTTTTTGTTATATTTTTATTGGGCATCGGCTGGAGGAATGATGAATATGGATATGATGAGAGAATCTTTTTTTCTTTCAGATATAACCTTTAAATCTTTTGGGGGGCTTTATATTCTTTGCTCTATGTTTTACCAGGAAAAAGAAAATCATCCATTGATCACACCAAAGCACACCAATGCAACCTTTACAGCGAATGTGTCATTTGGATTTTTGGTTTTTTAGTTTATCGATTTTTGTGTTGTTTTATTTTCGTGCGATCGAAGAAAGTATGTCAAACGGATGAAATATATAATAAAAAAAATTTGTAGCCTCATTACGGATTCAAGAGAGACGCAAACTATTTTTAGCTGTGTTACCGGATTACCTATCTTTTAGCAAAACCGCAAAATTTCGATACAACACGGCGCCGATAGATAGACTAAGAATCAGTAGCTGTGCATTGTATACTTTACGTGTTGTTTGAATTTTTTTTTTTACTTTCGATTTTAATGACGGTATAGAGGCAGATTGCGATTGTGAAATGGTTTTATGTTTGGTATAAAATTCGTTTAATGCATTTCTGGTTTTCAATTTTGAAATCGTTAAGGGATGTTTTAGAGGTGTTTCTCTTTTAATTGTAAAGTAAAACATAATTAGCAGTTAGATGTTAATCGTATCGCGTATTACAGACTAATTTTCGAGTACCCGCCTTTTGTTATGAAACAATAAATCATTAGATACCAGTTATGTTATGTATATCCTGGTAGAAATCACGAAAATATGGCTGCATCATAATGGTTTAATAAATAAAGAAAAGGTAAAACTAGCGGAGATATAGCAGCTATCCAAATTACGGTATTCAATAATTTCGGTAAATCTATAGGAAATAATGGTAATACAACTTTAATTTGAAAGATAAACGCGATCTTGCGGTTCGAAATTACTGTCAGGTTGTTACCACACACTCCCAGAAATTAAAAAAGCAATTGATTTGCATGATTTTTTTTTGTCTCTGGACTAAATAGAGTAATAAAAAAAACAAAAGACAAACTTCTATTACCTTTAATGTCATATAGATTTTCTGAAATATTGATTTTTCAAAATATTGGTTATTAAATAAAAATGAGAATTCGCTTACCAATCATCGGATAAAGAATAATTTTTCTGTAAATTTAATTATTTATGTGTTCACTTATTACAAACCGGTTTACCTGACAATTGATACACAGGCTAAGAAAGAATTCAAACTTGACCAAGAAAAGGCTTCTAGTGGAATTATTCGGATTATCGGAAATGGAGTTTCGAATATTTAATTGCTCTATTTGAATTGTGTTTGCGAAGTGCCATTGGACTGCACTACTTGAAACAAGCAAATTTTTAAAAATGACGTGAAACTTGACTCTTAATATTAAGAAAAACGAAAATTTAATTGAACATGGACCCATTAGCGAAAAGGCATCACCCCATATGTTTCAATCGATGCTTTCAGAAAATAAAATCTTTGATGGTGTGATATATATAGAAAATGGCATAGAAAACGGTTTGCAAATACGTGTTCATACACAAAAAGTTTATAAATTACGTCACAAAAAATCTACAAATACATTTTAACGACTCTTTTCACCAATTGGAAAACATTTATTCAATTCCAACTCAAAATTGGTGTAAATTTTATGAAATATAATAGAATGCTTATAACAATTAATTTTCTGTTAGTACATTATGTTGCAGTGGCTTTTGCTAATGTTGTATACTCGCCAGAATCAACCTTTTCGCCGAAAACATCATTGGCGACTATCAATGTGGCTTTCGTCCCAACGATAAACCACTGACCAGTGTTTCACCATGAGGATGATCTGGGAAAAATGTTGGGAGTACAACAGACCCATATACATCAACTATATGTAGACTTCCGACAGGCCTATGACAGTATTAATCACGACAACTTAGGGGAAACTCGTTTCCCTGTGTAAATTAAAAACATCTGAATCCACCAGAGCATTGAAGGAGTGGATTCAACGTGGCATCAACGAAGTTCAACCATTTCCTCACAGAAAGATCTCCAATTCAAATTTTTCTTCATTCGAATACATTTTCGATACTCTCTTTCAGCCGTTCCACACAGGATGTCAAATAAAGCAACTTTATCTTCATTTCTTCCCCCATTTACCTATGATCCCGGTTTTAATTGCGACTCATTTTTCAACAAAAAAATTTTCTGTGAAGCAGTTTCAGCACAAAATTCTGAGCTTACTTGATTACTACAAAAGAAGGGTGAAATTTGAGTTACCAGTGGCCCTATTCTGGTTTTTCCCGGGAATAGGGAATTGGGAATTAGTGACGTATTTCTAGTAGTTGGGAATTTTTTAATTATTCCTCAAAGTGTATTCTGGCGTTTGGGAATTTTTTTTATTGGGAAAAAATAATTCCATTTTATAGCAGTTTTGACGTTAATTTTTCCCCATTATTTTTTTGGGGAATTGTAATTCGTACATTTTCGATATTTTAAACAATTTTCTAATAAATATTAAATATTATTTATTATAAATATTTAAAAATAAATTAAAATTGTAATAAGGTAGTAATATGTGTTTTAGTTTATAAAAACCAAAATAAAATAATTTTCCCCGAAAAATTATTCCTAGTCTCCAGTGGCCCTGTTCTGGCTTTCCCTGGGAATAGGGAATTGGGAAAAATATTTTCATAGCATTTTTGTTAAAATTATACTTTTCTAGCCTACTGAAAGAATAATTTTAGTGCAAAAAATTTCAAAACAAAGTGATTTGGGAAACTTTTGTTCCACAAAATTTTTGTAGGGAAAAATATTTTCCCATTTAACTTTGTTTTGAAAATATTAACACCAATCATGTTCCCTCAGTAGGCCAGAAAAATATAATTTAGACAAAAATGCTTTGAAAATATTTTTCCCAATTCCCTATTCCCAGGAAAAGCCAGAATAGGGCCACAATGTACATTTGGGAACTTGAAACAAATATTTGGGAATTAGTGCTAATTAGTAATTACAGCAAAATATTTTCCCAATTCCCAATTCCCTGGGAAAGCCAGAATAGGGTGTTGGAATACGTAGTTTTGTTGGTATACGTAGTTCCACAGGATGTTGGTATACGTAGTTTTGTTTAATTTAACCAAAAAAGGTTTTGTTAGGTGAACAATATTATTGTTATATCTAACAAAGTATTTTGGTTTTTCTTAATTACTTGTTTTGACCTATATTTTGTCATATAACCTAAGACTTGTTAAAAATTACAATATTTACAAAGGGGTTGACAATTGCGTAGCGAATCATTAAAATTCGCTCAGGCATTGAGATTATACTTTAAACGTAAGTTCAAAGTATTTCAATATTTTTGTAGTTTGGGTTCTGCAGTCTGATGAGACGACCGATTTTTTTAAGATTATGAATTCAATGTTTTATTAGTTCGAAATCAAACTTCCAAGTTCCAACGTCTTGGTAAAAGTCAATTTTATCAAAACATTAAGTTATATTTACCAATGTTAACAAATAATTGGTTGTTTCAACCTAAAACGTTTTCAACATTAACCTCCAATTTGGTTACACTTACTAAGAAAATTTGGTAGAATTAACAAGTCAGTAGTAAAATAATTTTTTCCTTTGGTTGATTTAGCAAAATAGTTGGCCACTGTTATCAATTTTTTCCACTTATATCCATTAAAATAACCATATGTTTATGGTTAAATTAACTAAGTTAAAAATTAAATATCCACGATTTGGTTATTTATAAATAATTAAAATTTTATTCAACTAAGATCTTGTTCGTTTTTTTAACTAAGCGTTTTGGTTGATCGAAAATCACCAACATTTTTGCATAATAGACTCAGATTTTTATTTGTTTTGACCCAAGTTTTCTCTGAGTGAAGGTTTTAAATTCTTTTTAAATAAAAAATCTATTACGACTCTTTGAAGCGTGAAGCAGTACTTCATTTGAGATCCCGTGTGGAACGTCTCTTTGAGAGGATCTATATGAATTTCAGAACTCCATTTTACCACAGTTTTATTTTCACAGTTTCCAAAAGAAAAATTATCACAGGGTCCTGATTAATCTGTTTATTTTAACGACTACCTAAATTATTTTGAGGTATGATACCTCTTCTAATTAGGTTCCAGAACATCCGGAGGTAACCCATTTTTTAACAATTCTATTTAAAAATGTGATTGTCCTTTGATCCACTTATTATATTTTGATCTTGACACTCTGCTGGCTTCGGTCCGGGCTTGTTTCTATTAATTCGAATTGACTTCTAAAATATTTTTTTTTATTTGAAACCTACCTTTTCAAAGTACAAACAAAAATTTACTAGAACTGTGCGCCAGAGTTCTGTGTTTTACAATAGCTGTTTTGCTTTGGCCAAGTACGCTTAGCTTTAAAAAATAAAATATTAGCGGCCAATTTTGGTTTCAGCAATATTTGCTTGTGAATTTCCAGTAACGGAAAATAATTGTTCATCATAGTTGGCTTTCGTGTCAGTGTCAGTAGTAAATGTAAGCTGAATCGGTTTTATGATAGTCTTATATTTTTTAGTTTTATTTAAAGCCAACTCTTCTTTAATTACTACTGATAAATAAGCCAACTATGATGAATCATTATTTTCCGATACTGGAAATTCACAAGCAAATACTGCTGAAACCAAAAATAGCCACTTGATTATTTAAAGCTAAGCGGACTTTGCCAAAGCAAAACAGCTAATGTAACTCATTAAAGATAAATATTTCGTCTGATCGAAGTATGTCGCGGAGTTTAAAATTTGTAAATTTTGTTTTTAATTCTAATTTTAATTTCATTTTCAATTTCAAATGCACAACAACCTTTCTGTTTTATTATTTTACTTTATTGAGTGTGTTTGAAAAACAATAAAAAAAACGAAAAACAATACTGTATTGAATATACGAGTACCTACATATGAGTATATTTGATATGAGTATGTGAGCAAGAAAGTAGGTCAGACGTATATTCCAGCGCATAACAAGAAAACTACTCATATTGTACTCGTCATCGTTAATAAATATTAATTTTTTACTCTTTCGTTTTACATGCGTACGTCGTCTAATGATATGCGAGTACACACGTGGATTGCATCGAGTAAAAAGCAAAAGTAAGTTTAAATGAAATCGACAGTTTTTGTAAGTTTAGTGATTCAGCAAATTGATTTTTTGCTGCATGTTATTACAGAATCCTGAAAACTGCATTTAACGACATTAAATACGTTCAAATTTGCACACACATTTCACAAAAATCATAGTTCTTCCGATTCACTAGAAATTACAGCTTCTTTATAAGGCAATTGATAAACGTAGATCTACCTAAATTTTAAACAAAAGCGTTGATTTGGCTTTGCTAAATCTAGGCTGCGGGCCAATAGTCGAGTAAAGCTATAACCAGCGGGTCTGTAAGAGTCAGTAACGAAACCTTACAGAATTTAACGAGAACGGTTTGTTACAGAATATTTGACAGCTTAACCAGCGAATCTGTAACACGATTATTATTGTCAATTGAATTTTGAAATGTCAGTCTGCAAAATCACAAACTAACCGCACCACGATATTCGTCAAAATGAATCTATTTGAGAAAATTGAACAGCTTCTTACCCTATTTAAAAGACGAAGGGGCAAAAATGGTACGAAAAATAAATCGCACAAAAGATAGTTTCGGATATTACAAGGTATATAACACAACTACACATATGACTAATTACAATAAATGCAACTACGAGTATTTAAAAGTATATGTACATAATTTATTTATTTTTTTATTTTAAATATTTGTACACATAAATTGTAAAATATAAACATACCAACATACCGCCATTTCAAATATACAATTTTGACGTTTCCTTCAGTTTGGGCGATAATTTTCGCTCTTGTTACGGATTGCTAAATGACAATTCAAATTTAACGAAACTGAACGAAAAGTACTTGGAGTTTCGCTGGTCAGTAATGTCAATAAACATACATTTTTCAGATGCCGCTTTGTTACTTAAATTTCGTACAGACTCGCTGGTTATAGCTTAAGTCAATTTTACGTAAATTTTTCGGTAAATTCATTTATTTTTCAAAAACTCGGCAAACTGATCGAAAAACTTGTTCTAAATCCGGTTTTTACCATAGTAAATGATTTACCCGACTATTGGCCCGCAGCCCTAGTAGACATTTTATATTTGCGTTCCTTACACACGCTCTCCACCTGCCATTAAAAAAAGGTTATACCATTAAAATTCGAACAATTGCACGTGGATACGAAAATGTGTAGCTAGTTGACATACTCGTATGTCGTACAATCATTTTCTGCCGAAATGTCTAAATTGTTTTGTATGCCAGATATTGACTATGATGACTTGATTATTATAGTTATATATAGTAAACTTCATTTAATTGTGACAATGAGTTCAAAACAAGAAGCATTAAAACTTATGGAACTGTATGCAGAGCATTTTTACAATAGATTGATAATATAATAAAACAAGCGACGCCTTTAAATACCAAAACACAAATAACTTTTAAACGTCAAATCTATGGTACGTTTACCACACTTGACGCCATTTGTATTATTTTGTATATCAGTTATATTAATGTTTTGGCAGACAATTATGTAAGGTGGAGAGGCCGGGTTACTTATTTTTGGAAATCCCAAAGGTTTTTACAGGAATCGACCAATTGAAAGTTAAGCTACTACTGTGCGCAAAAAAACGTAAGAATTTTTAATTTAAATTTCGCGCGGAAAATCATTTGTCGAAATATTTTTTTTTTCTATGTTGGTATGACTGTCAGTGACATCTGTGCCAAATGTCACATCAAAATAATCATTAGTGTTTAGTATACGCTTGTCTTTTTGAAGTACAAAAAGTGCATTCGGCGATTTTTACAATGAGTGAAATTATTCAACAAAGAAGTTCCATTATATTTTGTGTGCGGAATCAATTTTGTGGTGCCGAAATGTTCAGAATGTTGCGAAAGGCCTTCGGTGATAATTGTATGTCGCGAGCAAGTGTTTTTGATTGGTACCAAACCACGTCAAAGCAAGTCAAAAATCAAGGTGATGTTGACAGTTTTCTTCGATTATCGAGGTGTGGTGCACTCCGGATTCCTTCCGACCGGCCAAACTGTCAACAAGGAATACTATTTGAGTGTTATGCGTCGTTTGCGCGAAGCTATTCGTAAAAAGAGGCCGGAATTATGGGTCGACAACTTTTGGTTTTTGCACCACGATAATGCACCGTCTCATACTGCATTGGTTTTACGTCGCCAAAAATTCCACCCATATCGTTCCGCAACCACCGTGTTCGCCTGATTTAGCTCCGTGTGAGTTCCGGACAGTGTGAGTTCAGCAAACTCAAACGACCGCTCCGAGGAAACCGTTTTGAGTCAATTGAAGACATTAAACGTGAATCGCTACGCGCATTGGAGGCTATTCCGGAAATTGACTTTAACAACTGTTTTGAGGATTGGAAAAAACGTTAGCATGTATTGAGGCCGGGAGGGGGGGGGGATTACTTTGAGGGGGACAAAATAGATTTGGAGAAATAAATAAAGAATTTTAAAATTATGAACAAAGTCTTACGTTTTTTTGCCCACAGAAGTATTTTTTCTTGATCGATTACTGCAATAACTTTGAGAGATAAAATGCTAATGTGATGGTCCAAATTAGACTCAAATGCAAATGTCTACATCAAAATGCTGAGATACGTCGTATGTTGGATCATATAAATCCATGTAAGACTGCTGCGAAGGAAGAAACCACTTGATCTACTCAAAACAAGAATTTAAATTATGGAAGGCAAATAACCAGATGATTTGTAAATCAGTTGCAATAATAATAACTATAACTAAAAAAAAGCTTTCACGCACAGCAGCGTTGTTTTTCAGCAGACCTTGCGTTTCAGTGACGTATGGGTGGCTGATTATTTATCGAATAGGTTGATTCGAATTTGGCCACCACTGCAATTCACAATAAATTTGACAGAGCGTCCCTACTGAGAGACTCTTTACATGATTTGAATTACATTTTTGAAAATAACAAAAATTTTTGTACGAATGATGCGATATCCCGGTAAACTAGTAAGTCGAAAATGTTCAAAATGTTAGTCGTATGACTGTGGTTGATTCTGAAGTTATTAAAATGACTTCTGTGCCTTTTCATTGTATATCTATAAGGAACGCAAATGTACAGTTTGTGTTTTAGTCTTTAATGTTAGAAACATAACTAAGACACAAGTCATTTCATGAAATTTTGACTTGGAAGTCCACCTTACAATAAGCTTAAATAACTTTTTTAGGATGTCAGCTTGCAATTCAATCATTTGACATTCGAAGACGCTAGTTACAGAACTTTGGCTTGGGCGTTCGTTAAATGTCAATGTTTGGTATTGGATTACAGAATACTGACGTAATCGGCATATTATTCGATGAACTCAAAAGTTATCTACAAAAATTTGACTTTAATGTTCAATACTAAGGATGAATATTGAACCGGCAGATACAAACAAAATAACAACTAATCTAAACATTGGTTTTGGAGACATTCATCGAAGTAAATTACGAAACACTGATATAGTCGCCCTCTCATTCAACGAACTTCGAGGTTAGTTTCATAAAATTGGGTTGGTGGTTAGTAGTTCGATGGAACATTGAAGTCAAATTCAGAAAACTGTAAAAATATGCTGAACGTTGACTTCAGGGTCGAAAAAGTATCAAATTGTAGACTTAAATGTCCCTCCTAAAATAGACATACATAGTGAGAATTTCCAGAAATTACTGATTTCGTAATGTAATTCGCCAAATCGATAAGTTCTTGCTTTGTACTATAAGTACTTGGCAAGAATTAAATTTTTGTAGTTTGGTCGTTGCAACCTGATGAGTAGACTAACTTTTTATCAGTATGAAACCAAGAAGGGACCCAAGGAAGTTCTCATTTTTGTAAGGGTTTGTGTATCTTTGTGTACACAAGTACCCTGTGGTTAAAAATGGGGGGAGTGCATTTTTCTACTTTTTGTGGTAGATATACTATATTGTGTGTAAATAGTCTCTTTGTTTTCTATGACTAGAAAAGTCGTAAACATTTTATAAATGCCATTAAAAATATTGTTTTGTCCGAAAAATAAAACGTTATCGTCTAGTTTAGGAGTGACTTTAAGCCTACAATTTCATACTTTTTCGCGTTGGCATTTTGTGTACTGTTAAACTTCATCTAAAGTCAGACATGAACGGTTTGGCGTCAAGGCCGGATATTTAATTATTTTTGAAGTTTGGAGTTAGTATATTATTAACTTTGTCAAAATTCAGACTTTGGAGTCAGAAATATAACACACTTAACGTTTTAGTTTGATTAAGCAGTTGATTGACATCAAAGTGATTTTTTGCACTGGTGCGAGTCTGTTATACGTATGAAGCCGGCCTGCTTTTTATATATCCTTACACCGGGTGTTTCTTTTAAACTGAGATGATCAAATATCTCGAAAAATGGCCACTCTACGGAAAAAATTTCGATAATCAAAATTTAATCATACCGCGGGGGAAATACATTAGTGCAAAAAAAATAGTCCCCCCACCTCCGCTTTGTAGGTGGGGCGGGGGTAACTTTTAAACTAAGATAGGAAGTCATATTTTTTATTGCAGATACGGATTCTACGACTAAAAGTACGTATGATTTGAATGAAATATTTTGTTCGCGTTGTAATCGACGAAATTCAATTTTTTCAATTTCTTCTTCTTAGAACACACGCATTCGATTCTGCAATACGTTTGAAATAAAAAACATCACGTTTTCATTGGAAATACTCGAAATTCGCCATCAAAAGAATTTATTCAGTTTTGTAAATCACATTTAACGTTTGTGTTATTTCTTATCTTCATGTTTTTCGTAATTGCAAAATAAACGATAAAATACTTTAGAATGGAGCGTTTAACTGTGCCAGAGAAAATTGAAATGGTTCTGGTTTATGGAGAAGCTGGCAGAAATCTTGAAAATGCTGTTGCTATTTACGCGCAACGTTTTCCGGATAGGATTCGTTCACGTGCTTCGTTTGGCCGTACTATCAAACAATTTATTACTGATGAAAATGTTCAACCGAAAAAAAGGACCCGTAGAGCAACAGTCACTGGAGAAAATAATGAAATTGCTGTATTGGCAGCAGTGGCTCATAATCCTCATGTTAGTACACGAGAAATATTTCGCGATTCCGGATTGTCCCTCACCAGTGTTTGGAGAATTTTAAAACGGCACAAGTATCATCCATATCATGTGTCTTTACACCAAGATCTTCATGGTGTTGATTTCCAAAATCGGGTAACTTTTTGTCAATGGGCACGTGAACAAATACAACAAAACCCCAATTTCTTTCGTTGCGTATTTGCGTAATGTTCTCTGACGAATCGTCTTTTACAAACCATGGAACGGTTAATCGACACAACATGCATTATTGAAGTGTTACAAATCCGCACTGGCTTCGTCAAGTTGAACATCAGCGTCCTTGGACTGTCAACGTGTGGTGTGGAATAATTGGCAAGAAACTCATAGGCCCCCACATTATTGAAGGCAACTTTAATGGTCAAACGTACCGAAACTTTTTGGAAAATGAACTGCCAATATTACTTGAAAATTTGAGCTTAGAAGTGAGACGGAACATGTGGTTTCAACATGATGGTTGTCCTGCACACTATTCGGTGGTAGCACGTGAAATACTTGATCGTGATTTCAATGGTCGCTGGATCGGTAGAGCTGGTCCGATAAATTGGCCCGCCAGATCACCAGATCTTACTTCGCCCAGATTTCTTTTTGTGCGGCTATCTCAAAGACAAAGTTTACAAACATGAACCAACAACACGTGAGAACATGATTGAGCGAATTAGAAATGCGTGTGCTGAAATTCAACCAAACACACTTCTCAGTTGTGTACAATCATTTGAAATGCGTATTAATAAGTGCATTGAAGTCGCAGGCCATCATTTTGAACACTTATTTTAAGCTAAAATTACTTTATTCACCTGCCATTTACATTAATAAATTGTTTTGATGACGAATTTCGAGTATTTCCTATGAAAACGTGATGTTTTTTATTTCAAACGTATTGCAGAATCAAATGCGTGTGTTCTAAGAAGAAGAAATTGAAAAAATTGAATTTCGTCGATTACAACGCCGTCTATCATGAACCGAACAAAATATTTCAATCAAATCATACGTACTTTTAGTCGTAGAATCCGTATCTGCAATAAAAAATATGGCTTCCTATCTTAGTTTAAAAGTTACCCCCACCCCACCTACAAAGCGGGGGTGGGGGACTATTTTTTTGCACTAATGTATTTCCCCTCCGATATGATTAAATTTTGATTATGGACATTTTTTCCGTAGAGTGGCTATTTTTCGAGATATTTGATCGTCGCAGTTTAAAAGAAACACCCGGTATATGGCTTGCCTGCGTATCATTTTCCGACTTGGTTCGTCGACAATTGATATTTTAAGTTTTCGGATGTCTCAGCGAATAAATGGCTTTTGGTTTACGTGATATCCAACTGCTATCGGTTCATAATACCAAAATGCAAAATTGCGCTTCTATAAATGGACCCCGATGTGGAAACAACTGTTATATGTTACTTGCGTGCGATGTTCACAAAGTTCAACTGCCATCAGAAATTTGATTTATTCAAGGTACTTTCACATGGTCATTTTGTAGTGGTTCCAGCTCATGGTAGAAGAGGGGTTCTTGAAAACTGAATCAATCTTATGACAGCGGAAGGGAGTTTGGGGCATCTACTCACCACAACGATTCCTGGATCACAACCCCGAAACCTTGTCTTCTAGGGAATTTTGTATATTTTATTCTTACAGAAATTAAGTTTTGAGTTCCAAATAATACCATACGACAATTTATTTAAGGAGCAAAAATATGTTAAACAAATACTTGTATTGTTCTGTATGTTTTGACGAAGGTTGGTTAGGATGGGCACAAAAATAATTGTTTACGAAGGTAAAGGCCTCTTCATTCAGGCCACAGAATTCTCTTTCTTCGAACGCAAGTTTTGCTTAGGGAACAAAAAGAAACTATCTAGTGAGTAAGGAAAGTGGCCAAGCAGATCAAGCCGTAATTCGAGGATTTTCGCCTTGGCAAACCGCTGATGTCTGATTCCGCTGATCCAAATGGCTGTAAAATATTAGTACTCACATTAAAACTTAACAAGTTGCTACGACAACAAGTAGTGCTTTAGCTGAAAGAAACTCACAAAAGTACCATTTCAAGCTACGCAATATTTTGAGGTGGCATCCGACTACGGTTTCATAGCACAATAAGTGGCTTGAAACGACAAGCGATACAACTGCACCAAATACCCTTGAAACTTGAGAAAAACACAATGAAGTTTATGCAAACTACGCTAAATATAGGCAAACTAAACAGGCAATTTATCATTTCCATTGGACAAAAAAAATGTATAACGTTATAGATTTACTCATAATATGTTGTAGATGTAGAACTATCGAATTATTTTCTAAACAAACTTTTCATTGCGACTCGGTGAATTCATCAGATTATAACTTGAGACTTTAACAATTTTCCGCCGAAATTTTTTGAGGGCATAACGTTTCAAGTTTCTTCCTACGTAAAAATGTAGTTATCCTACACATACCACACAAAATCAACTCATGTACGGGGGGCTACACGAGAGAATACAAACAAAATTTAATACTTTTTCGTGTTGTTCATAAAAATGACCTTTGACAGTATGACAGAAAATTATAAAGAAAATAAAAATTAAAAAAAAATAACTTTTCTTTCACACAGTTTGTCCGTCATAATAATAATAAAAAAATAACAATTTTAAAACTATATAAGCGCGAGATTACGACCGCAGAGTACACATTTTAATGGTTTTGTTATAATTTTTATGATTTTTTATTTTCGGAAAAGACCGAACATTAAAAGCAGCCAGCATACTTGCATGAGAGTGTTACGTACGAATATAAAATAATACCGTTTATATATGAAGAATTTATTAAATTAATGGATTTGATCTTATTATGTATATATGATTAACGTAACCAAGCCGAATGCGAAAAAAAAAATTAGTTTTACTTCCTGGGCACGGCTAATTTACACCAAAAGATTTTTAAACGGTTGTGTTGCTAATTTATAACATTATAATGTTGGAAATGATCAGCGCTTGGATGAAGTGTCGGTTGCGGCGGAAATAGTTAGTTCCATTTATGAAATCCTTAGACAAGTGTTGCCCAACCCACTCTCGACATCTACGAACAACCAAAATCTGCAAAACCTGAACGAAAAGTCTTTATTTTTAAGATACAATTTTAGGTAAAATAATTATTTACATTTTATTGCCAAAAATTAAAAAGCTGTTAAATGCATCTCTGGTATCTATAGTCAATAGGAGCAAGACCTTTTATATCTTGGCTCGTAAATATTAGAAAACCGTCGACTTTTGCTGCATAAACTACAAAACAAGCAGAATTAATAAAATCTCGTTTTTAAGGGTAAATTTAAAAATATTTGCTCTGTTTCTTATTTTAATTAAATAATTTAGAAAATTATCATTAACACGGTCAATACGCAGCCTCCTCAAAACTAAATATTTTACAAATCACTTGATTGCAAAAAGTTAAGCGAACCTCAGATGATTATAACAGTATGACAAGAACTTCGGTGTAATGCAATTGAAATCGTTCGATGTGTGGAAATGATCAACGGCAGAACACAGAATATGGGGAACTTCTATTCAAAAATTCCGGTGAGTTGGGATAACACAACGGAAACATTTTAGCATTATAGAAATTCTCTTAGAATTTACTCGGCTTAGATTTCTTATAGGCTTGGACAAATGGTGCTAAACAACATAAAGCCTTTTCCATTCAAAATAATTTACTTAAACCAGGTTTTACATATAAATGGCAGTGTGTAACATTGCCTTATTGGATCGGCTCCGCATTTCTTATGCATTCCACCTGAACATACACGCATAATTATTTATTAACACGTGAATAAAGAACAAACTGTTGAAAGTGTTTGTCTCGTCAAATACAATAACAAATTACACAAAAAGTCGACCTTCTCATAATGAAACATCAAATATATTTCATTAAAATGTTCACACTCAAACAATTTTATTCATTTCCGAAGGGTTCAATACCCAAACAAATTTTTTATGAACGTTATGTTTTGTTATATGCTCGTGTTATGAACGATGTCGTTTCGCTATCAAACATAAAATGCAAAGTCAGACTGTAGTGTGAGCACAATGACCGTTATAAATTTGAATGGGAAAATCCAAATGCAAATATGCTTATGCAGTTAGTATTTATGTCGTGTTGTGTTAATGAACTTCATTCGAATAAATCGAATAAGAGAATTAAGTAACCGCTAATGATTATGACAAGAAAGAATGAACGACCAAAAATATTTATCATGATGACTAAAAAAAATTTAGTGGGAAATCGGTTGAAAATTTTGTTTACGTAGAGCTATCGCGTTCAAGGATTTGTCTTATAAAATCTTTGAATTCACGGATATTTATATAGTTTACTAAAAAAAATATATGAATCAGCATCATATAAAAATATAACATTTCTTTTATGGCGATCACACAAAAATATTTGAACGTAACAGTATCATAATTTTAAACCGTAACATGTCAAAGCTCATAATCTTCTGACACCGCTCGTATAAACGAACGACAAAAATTAAATTAAACTACAGATACAAAACAATAAAATGTCCAAAAAACCAGATTGGTATGTCACTTATAAAGAAGTTATAAAACCAAAAAAAGAGTTAAATAAATGTTAAGTGTTTTTAGTGGAAGATATTTCCGGAAACAACAGCATAAGCATGGATATATGCGCGACAATGTTTCTTTGAGTTCATTGCATTATCTTTAACCGCCGCGCCGCGCGCTTCTTTCTATACATAGTTGACAAAAATGGCAATGCCCTCTCAAACTATAACAACTTTATTATATTTAAATTTGAAGCTTAACAATTTTTATTTTTTACTATGGTTGCAAAAAGATTTTTTTTGTTTTTGGTAATTGTATTTTTTATATTAAAATTTATAATTTTGCAATTCTTCATCTTTAAAAAAATAAAAATAAAATCGCGATCCAGTTTTTTTGCCAGGTTACTGACTTTATTTATGAATTAATGGTATATAGGAAACGAATAATAGTAATTGTTGTAATATGTACGATATACGAGAATATTATATGTCTGATTAAATATTTAAGTTTGGATATTTATACAGCATATATAAAAAAAGTCTTAATTAAATAAATAAAACTGATGATTGAACTTATTTTTCAAGAAAATTTTGTTATCAGGCTTATCGGTATTGATTATAGTTTCATTAATAATCAATTACGAGTATGGTTGTATGCGTGCGATCAGAGCAGGACGAGCCGCATTTAATGCAAATTAACAATCTTAAGTATACTAACAACAGAAGCATGATATGAAATGGGTGTTGCCCAATCAGCAACTTAAATTTAACAAACTATTTCGTATTTTAAATGTTTATCTGTCCTAAGTCGTTTAACAAAGAATAACTATTCGTTAACCCCTGTTACAATAATTTCTCTGTTCTAATTAGAGCTGCCCTTAGTTCGTGGTGTCTAATATACGACTAATGACTCTATTTTCATGTCAAGATAATCACGACACGTGTTTCCTTATTCGTTTCTGTATTGCCTCTGTGACGTATTACAGTTTCTGAGTCCTTTTAAAGTCGTTGCTAATGTCTTGGCACAATTCCAAATTTGAATGCCATAGGTTCGTGCTAGTTTTAGGATTTGCAAGTTCAGAAGCAATTTGTTATGTATTGTAAGCTCAGAATTTTGCCCAAGAGCCATTACATTTTCCTTTATTTACTGTTTTAACCAAGATAACTGAATCGTCTGCAAAAGTGTCTGTTGTATAGTATCTTAGAGAATCGATAAATCTCTCGTAAATAGTACGCTACATGCAGTTCGGATCACTCGTTTTCAAATTTTACTTGAAACTGTCGATCTGTAAGCATTCATGTTATGGGTAGCCAATGTTGGGTACTGATAATTTTAAACTAATACAGTAACGAGCATTGCAACCTCATAAAGGGTTTGCGCCATTTGGGTCAACAGCATCGTCAGGTGACATTCCTTTCAGGAGGCTAGAGGCAAAATTGGAAGTTACTGGTGATCGCTATCGCCCCATGTTGGAACTGGTGATATCGAACAGACTCCATGATCCATTTATTTGATTGAATTAGATTATATTTTGAATAATTGATGATAATAATTATGCGATTATAAACAATATTATAAACATTTTCGTAATTTTTCACTTTATAAATGTATTAACTTTGTATAAAAATGGCTAAAATTCAGAGTTTCGTGTTTCGCGATTTTACATTTTCGAGATTTTGGGTTTAAAAACGGCCGCATGAAATTTGTTCGGCTCTCGAACCGACACAGTTAAAAATGTGTGACCTCAAACAGCGGTACAACAACAATTTGCATTATTATATATCACACATTTTCAACTTTGTTGTTTGTTCATGATTTTCATTTACAGGATTTGATGCTTTTCTAGCTTCATAGTTTTTCTGATATTTATCGTAGTTTTGATTAAGAACGCGACGAGTGGTTCTTCTGTTGATCAAGTTAATCGATTGCTGTGGTTTTAAAGGTTAACCACAATCGAATGCAGTAGTAGTAGTATTTTAAAACGTGGATAAACCATCGGATTAATCCGTGGTTTTCTGAAATCCACTGATTCAGCCAAAGTTACTTTTTGTAATTTTAAAGGTGGATAAATCCACGGATTTTTTTTGATGGTATTTTTGAATGAGGCTAAAATATTTGATTTTCGATATCGACTTGCGAATTAAAACTGCTTGCTGGGACACTTGTCAATTTTCTTTGTTTATCATTCTTATATACGTTTTGCTAAACAGTTTTGTTTATTTTTCTTTGAATTTACTTTTGGATAATTTTATTTCCTTTTTTATTATGATAGCAATATTGTGGAGAACTGCCGTTGCCATAATTATTGTCAATGTGTTTCGTAGCTTTGGTTGTGATTTTTAGGAAAACGATTAGAGTAAATGAAAAGTAAAATAAAACCGCACTTATTGCCAGAACTGGAAAACTTCTCTTCCACTGCCCAAAAGTTATTTCTATTATTGATCTGGTTGATGTAATCGCTCGATTGTATACCTTTATTGCAAAATATTTCGTGAAAATCTATAAGGGTTAATTAAATAATTTTTGACCAATGAGCAGCATATTGTATGCATCTTTATGGATTATGTTCACCGCCGTACTCTGCCTTATTCCGTTTAGATCCCCGATCACCACTTGAAATGACCCCGTTGCAAAATACCTCAAGCAAACTAAAATTTGTTGTATTGTGGTTAACGGATTCCGTGAAAGTCAAGTGGTTCATGTCATTTTTTAAAATGTGTTCCAAATAATGAACTCCATCTTTAGAAAATCAGAATCGCATTCTCAATTCTTCAGCATTATAATAATCCATATCAATCGTTTCATGGAGTATTTTTGGTCGTTCTATTCGTCGACTTAATAAAATCTCATGATTTGAATCATTAGACTCTGAGTCTGATGAAGATGAATTACCGAGATTTTCCATATTTGTTAAAAACTGCTAATTCACAACTGAAATACATTTTCAAACGACTGCTTGGCACAACGTTTCACATTTTTATTTCCGAATTTTCGAAAATAATGTATCCACTGTTTTAGCCATCTATATTGAAGTATAAATCTGTGGGTACGTTTCTAATTCAAGTTTCAATCAGTGAATTTATCTATGTTTAAAAATACGAAAGAGAGGATAAATCCGCCGATTTATCTCTATCCAAGTTTAAAAATACTGACCTTAGAAACTATGGACATGACATACTAAATTTCAAGTATAGTATGCTAGATAGTAAAGCCTAATATTTGCTAAGCGTTGTACTTGCACTTGGGTGCAAGAACTTTGCACAATGATCAATTTTCAACAAAAGTTCAAAAATATGAAAAAATCCAATGTTTGTTTAATTTTGTTGAATGTATATCTAAAGTCTATTTCAACACCTACCCAGTGGTATTTTTTAAACTTATACCGTTACAACAAAATAATTTTTGGGATCAACATCTGAAGTACACGTTTTTAAATAAGTGGGAAAAATCGAAATAAATCGGTCCTCCCCTAGCTGAATGACAGCTTCCATTCTATGTTTCATTTATTTCACCAAAGTTTCCACCAAATCTTGAGGTATCGCGTCCCACTTCTCTACGATCGAACTGTTTTTTTCAGCTCGTCCCATAAATGTTCGATGGGATTGTGGTCCGGGCTTCGAGCTGGCCACTCCATAACAGGCTCCATTTTGAAGGTAATGTCCTGCATGAACAGGAAATTTCCACCAATAAACCCGTCAAAATGTACGACGTAGTCCTCGAGTACTTCCTCAATGAACCGTTGAGAAGTCAATCCTCTTGGTCGAGGGCCAGTATTCGCTCCGGAGATGAACACAAGACTATCTTCGCCGTCAGTGACATGCCACTCCAGGACATAGATTCTGATCAAATGACAGTTTTTTGTGATATTGTACTAAAAATACTGCTACAATTTTGTGACAAATACTTGTGAGTACTAAATCGCGATACGTATGCCATGACTTTTCCGAAATGTCACAAATTATAAGCTGACAATTTTAATAATATTGTCATTGTTTTTTATTATCGTGACAAAAATTTTTATACAAAATATGTGTGACTATTTACAATTAAAACAAAATAAATTTATTCTTTATTGAAAAGTAAATAATTTTGCTATAACTTAAAACTGAAGTTGCTGTAAACTGCTATAAGTGTCATTTGATCTGAATCGTAAATTTTCAGTGACTTCAATTTGTACCAATAAGCAAATGTCACGAAAAATTGTCATTTTGTCGGAATCTATCCCCAGAACATGCACGATCCACCGCCAAACGTTTCCCCTGATCTTCTGCACACTCTTTTTCAAACAGTATTACCGTATAAACACATCCTGCACTCATCAGAGAACAAGACTTCTTAATTGTTCTTTTGTTCAATCCAAATGCTCTCGAGCAAACTTAAGGCGGGCGCGTCAGTGGGCTGGAATCAATTTCGGTCTGTTTGCTGGTTTATGTGCAGTCAGATCACCTTCTCGAAGTCGTCTTCTCACCGTCCACCGGCTGACTTTGACTTCATGAACTTCTTAAAGCCGTTGTCCCTGTTGAACCGCATTTCCAAACGACGATGTAACACGAAGTCGGCCAGATCCTTGTCGCCGTCTGCAGCCGTCAGTTTTTTGATATCTATGCCACACTCGGCGAACGGAAAATTGACTCACATTTAATTGTCGAGCCACTTAACTTTGGTTCTGTCCGCATCAATTAGTGCAACCACTTGTACAGCTACCTCTGATGTGGTATTCATTTTCTTGTTCCGGATGAAGACGTTATCGATAGAAGACCGTTCAGGCTATAAGCGATGATATGCGAATGAATAAAATTTCCTTAAAATGTACCCTTTTATATCTGCCACCATTTCAATCGGTGTTAGCTGGAACGACCGTTTTAGGCTTGTTGGGTTCTATTGTTGCTATATTGTCCCGGTTTTGAATAGACAGTACACACACGTGGTATCATTGGTTAGGTGATGAGAAAAACAAAAACAATTATATTGGTTAATACTTAGTAATGTCCTCCATTGCGCCTACAACGGCGCCTAATATATTGCGTAGGGCGCTACATGGTCAAAGAGAATGTCCTCGATATATTTTTCAGCGGTCAGTCCTCCGTTACGGCCTCCACCAGCTAAAAAAACAAAATTTGTTTTCCCTCAAGCGATATGCCATCCATACCATGCACGAACCGCCGCCATACATGACTGTTTCAGCAAAAAAGCACTGCGAAAATCGTTCTCCTGAGGACGCCGGTAGACCCGGCCTCTCCTATCACTATGACTTTCGACCATCTTTCTGGCAATTTATGGATTCCATCGAAAAAAATTGTTTGTCTTTTGATGCAATCCATTCGTCGAGCCATTTTTTGATTTCTTCGTGGTTTCTGAAGTGCTTGTCTTAAAAATCGCTTTGCATTGATCGGAACAAATAGTAATCTGGTGGGACACTACCAGCGTATTTTTTACTTGTTTTGCGACATGTGGTTGAGCATTGACGTGCAATCACTTTACGCTGTTTGTTGGCTGAAATCTGACAGTTTTCGTTTAATGCATGGTTCAAATCTATCAATTGTTGTTGGTAACGTTCACCAGTAATAGTTTCGTTATCAAGGAGTAGAGAAGAAATTATTTTATGTTCTACTTTTCAAATCCTTTTATTATCTACTTTTTAGAGCCTTTAAATTTTTAATATTTTTTTTTAAATATAGGAGTAAGGAAGATGTTTTTTTTTAATGTCCAAAAATGTTAGAATCTTGTATTGTCATCGGAGTTAAGCCTGCATGCAAAATTTCAGCTCAATTGGACTATCGCAAGTGGTTGAAAAATTGATTATACAATTTGACCATACAAACAGACACACAGAGTGACCTAATATAAGCGTGGTAATAACCCTAGCTCAAGCAATTTTTCTCGACATTTAAAACCTAGAATGCTAGAAACAAAATATTTGTTTGGCCGTCTGGATGTTTGGACTGATGACATCACACGAACGACTTGTGCGATTCAAGTTTTTCTTTCGCTCTTTTATTTTTAATTCGGAGAATTGAAAAGCTTTATTTATCTCCACCTAAAGGGCGTCGGGTACCTGTCATAGGAAGTGACCACTAAAAACCGTATATACCACAATAATGATTTACATTATTTCCATATAACATGGCTTTATGCAACTCAACTAAATTGTTGTACTGCTTCCTTTTGTCATAAACCATTCGCATTGCCCTCTAAATTCTTAATAGGGTTTAAATCAAAAGAACGTGCCGGCCTGCCTAAATCTTCGATCTGTCGCTCTCTAAACCAATCGATGTTGGTTAATTTTCACCAGGATCTACTTAAATTTCATTTAACATTTCTTTGTAATCTTTTAACTTTCTTTCGAGTCGAAAATTTACACATAGGGGGTTCTTTCAAAATAAGAAAATGCGGCCCAAATCATTAAGAAGCCAAAGTGCCTCCAAAGTTTCGGCTCTTTGATACTTTCTCATCTGATCTTCAACCATGCCAGTAGCTAATACTTGAATCCATCAGGTCCATTTAAATTAAACCTCTTGCCATGTATTTTAGGCAAAGTTTAACCTACTGTTTTTATGTGCTCTATTAAAATCGATTTTATTAAACCTTTTGACCCATTTAACATGGTTGCTCTGATGCAAAAGTTGTTGTATGCGGCGGATATCAACTAGCAGATCATCACCTTTGAGCGTTCGTCCGTTCGTGATCTATGTAATTTTATAGCGACTTACCAATTGGAAATGCTTTAATATTCGTTTGGCTTGATAAACATCGCGGCTCAAAATTTTGTTTTCTTGGTTATGTCCTCACCAACCATTTGCTAATAAATTCCAAGTTCTTATGTAGAATTTACCGTGTTCTTCGATATTTAAATTTTATACTGCTGCAGCTTTTATTGTATCTGTAGATGGCAAGGCTTATTACAATTTCTGTTAATGACGCCATAAAAGTGATGATTTGAGACATGCGATTCATAAGCGGGTTGAACGTTCAACTGATAGAGTTTGTCATAAAACACCAAACAATAAAACGAGAGCGCCGATGAAGACCTGTTCATTTTCTTTCAAACTTTCTAGCTTACAATGAAGCGCTTCCAATGCTTTTATGTGCACAATAGTACAGGTCAATAATTTTTCGTGATTATGCGGTTGGTGATAAGTAAAATAAGAAAATATTTGCCAGAGTGTCCGAGCGCATCTAAGAAATGCAATTCGCCACTTTGGCTAATAATTAAATGAATTTCGGATGATAAGAATGTTTGAACAAATGTACCCAATTCGTCGACATCAAAGTGTGTTTTCATTGCAAATCACGATTGAAAAGCTTGTTTGCAGATCAATTTGGAGCGGTAATTCCCAATTGTACCAGTGCTTTGTTAGCAATGGCGGCAGACACATGTCTTCAATCAAAGCCAATGCCTCATTATAACTTCACTCGTATAGTCTTTGTATTTTTTCCAAAAATCTTTTGAATTGGATAGGAAGCACTTTAAAAGTATGTACAAGTACAGCCGAACGATTTTCCATTTCAATGTTTTTGTTCCGTACTTAAAGAAGTGGATTTGAAGCAAGCTTCAGTTGATCGTCGACTATCCGTCATTGCCAGTGATAGACTTGGTAAGTCGTTACCCATCGGACATGCATGGCCAATTGTTGTTGAGTATAGGCCACATACTAAGGAACAAGTTTTTGGTGACAATTTTAAATAATTCTGGATCAATGTCGACATCTGGTATTTGTGCTGAGATGACTTGGTTAATTCGATCTGTTGTGACTTTTGATCAACCAAAGCAACGTGGCAACCCTCTTTTTGCCCATTCTATGGAATACATCCAATAGCATATCTCTCCAACAACATGATGCTTGACAATGAAATCAATTAAATTTTTCAATTTTTTTGTTTGAACCACGTGGGGAAATATCATAACGATCTGATGATGATTACTGGGATTTAGTCTTCGGAATGCAACTTAGTTCGATTTATTGAATGTAGAGGTTTCAAATTTCGCATACATATCGACAATGTATTGATGGAACAATTCGGATTTATGCCTTCCAACTTGGTTGAATTCACTAACATAGTTATAAACGAGATTGAGAAACATAACCAAGTTGATGTGACATATACAGATTTCAGTAAGGCATTTGTCTCTACCTGTCATCATAAAGCACTCCAAAGCTTGTATACATTTGGATTTTCAATGGAATATATCAACTGGTTCAAATTGTATTTAACAAGGATCTCACAATGGACCATGGCTTTTTATTGTTTACATTGACAGCATAACGAACATAATAAAAAACTCAAATGTTCTCATATTTGCCGATGACGTAAAAATTGTTCAAACGATCAAACAAATTCGCGACTCTATCGAACTACAAGAAGACCTCAATAGACTTAGTAGGTGGTGTGACCGAAACTCATTGAATTCGAATATCAAAAAATGCAAAATTATGCCTTTTTATTACAAACGCAATCCAATAATTACCTCATACAACATCAATGGCGTAGAAATCCAGAGGGTATACGAGATTACAGATTTGGGAGTCGACTTCGTTGAAAATATCACTTTTAACAGGCACATCGACAACTGTATTGCTAAAGCAAAATCCAAGTTTGGCTTTGTCAAACGATGGACTAGAGAGTTCAAGGATATAAAAACGTTATGTTCACTTTATTTCGCTTATGTAAGATCTCAAGTGGAATACGCCGTAATCGTTTGGAATCCTTACCACAATGTTCACATCAAGAGAATCCAAAGCACACAAAATAAATGTATGTTATTCCTGTTAAAAAAAAATCTGGTTGGGACTACGACCATAGAGAACCATTCCACGTAAGTGTGGCTCGATTACCACCTTATTCAACAAGGTGCAAAGAATACAATATTTTCACTCTTCGAAATAGACGCCGTCTTCTAGATCCCACTTTCATCGGTAACGTACTACTTGGTCATATTGATTCTGCCTATACGTACTGGGAAACATCGCTATTAATGTTCCAAGTAGATCATTTCGTAATTATCAATTTTTTGCACCAGAACACCATTCAACCGAGTACGGAGATAACAACCCAATCAATAGTATATAAAATAAAAAATAAAATAAAATTCGACGTTTCAAAATAGGGTTTTCAGCGTTTTCATCGATATGAACAATAATTCGTAGCACTGATAAACTTTTTCGACCCTCATCTGTATGTGAATTTACTAATTTATGTAGAAATGATATAAAATGATATCCATCGGATATTGCAATCCGTCATCTGAGCGATGAGTTTCTGAGACTCGCTGAACATCACCATTTCAGCGATGAAGAATTATATCACGCGAATTAAATTATTTGCCGGCTAAAACGATCGCTATATACTTCTTCAATTGTTCTCCTGCATTTTTCAGTCGTTCGTCTTGACCGACAGGTATTTTGAATGCCCTTACTAAAACTTTCTTGTTATCAGCTGGCATTTCTGAACAATCGAGTTAATTCGATCGAATAAAGCTTGCAATCCAGAGACAATTTCTCTTTAGTACCCATATTGAATCATTTTGTTTGTGAAGTGTTTCCCATGAAATAAATTTGAAGAAATTTATCATCTTCGTTCAGCAGTAGCTAGTAATCCTGCACGATGAAAAATTTGTCCTTGCATTTTGAATGTTGGTATGTAGTTCTCGCACACGATATTTCTTGCACAGTCGTTTGGAAACATGAATTGTACTTGCGTATGTTTGCCAATAAATATTTCGACTGGCTTGTGTCACCTGATACCAACGGTGATAATGATTCGAGTGGTGATTGGTGAATATAATTAAGACAATTTCACTTTTCTATCCGTGTAGCATCTCCTGATGTTTTTTTCTTAAATTTTAAGGCATTGCAATAATTTATTCATGTTTCCTATAATCACAATTGGATGAAGGCTTGAACATAATTAGCATCGTAATGCAATGCACCAAGGTTTAAATTAGCGTGTAGTTTTCGTTTGGATCCAGCATTGCTATACTCGAACGGTTTTCAGTCTTACTCCACATTGCTCGTAAGTTTCTGAAGCTCGTGACGCCACTTTTTTCGTGTTTGATATGTAGATTGAACAGTCGCTTCTGTCAAACGTGCGCACTCATAGATCGAAAGCACACGAACTTACCTATTACTTACTACCTTACCTTACCTATTGTAAAATGGTGGTGGTACTTCAAAAAAGGGTACATTTTAAACAGATAATAATTAAAACACTGTTAAAATTTAAATGTTAAAAATATCAGAAAACCTCTGCTTGACTTTTCGATTATTTTTAAACGGAAGTGGAAATGTAACAAATCTCAAAATAGCACATGACAATGCCAGATATTCCGCTTATACCCAAGAGTCGTAAGTAGAACTCTTCCAAAATTAAAACACAAAAAGCGACAGTTCATAATTCAAAACCAACGTTCTAAATACAGCAATAAATCAAAACTATCCGCATGAAAATGAAACTCGCATCTGTCCAACAGCAATCAATCCCGCGTTGCATACGAAATTCCCAACAGACACGTAAATACTAAACGCCGCAACCAACAACTCTATAATTATATAGAGAATTATGTGCAGACAACATTTTTATGTACCAAAATAAGCCAAAAGTGTTTGTTTTGCTGCGTACTGTATACAGTGCATACCTAAATGTGCATTTTCATCTCGATTTTTGCTTTTTCTCGTTTTCTTTGCATTCAAGTTTTGTCTTTTATAATTTATTGAAAATGAAATTAATCATGTAATATGTATTAATAATTTACCGGTTTTCGTCACTCTGCCAAGTTTACAAACGCGAGAAAGAAAGATACTGTGTCAGTGTGTCAAACTATAAAAAAAGTGAAAAAAAAAACGCAAAGAAAATAAAACTAAAAAAAATCGAAAACTCTATCAGTTTGAAACTGAAAGTTAATAATAAATTAACATTTTTTATATTTATGTTATATACATGTACGCGCATATTTATTTAAATTTATGCAAATTTGTTTTTAATTTTGTTTAATTATCTTTACCGCGAATCGCGTTTTATACACCTAATCGGCACTGTGATTAGTTAGTCCAAAAATCTATGTAAAATTGATGAACACGGTTGAGCATGAGAAGATGGCTGAACATTTCATCGACAGCATATCTTTAAATAAGAAATAATCAGACTACAATTCGTCATTATTGCACCTGGAAATGGTATACGCTAGAAAATTGTTCTGAAATGTCAAATCGACTTCCTATATACAGTTTAGCGGATGCGAACTGGTCTAAGACAATAAAAGGGCACCCCATGTCCACCGGGGCAAACAAATAATTTTTTTTTTAATTTAGGTTAGTGTATAAAAAGTTAAATATTCGCGTTCCAACAAATACAACAAACATTCAAAATGAATAGAAAATGAAAATACGGTCAGTATGGCGACCGCTATATAACATCGCGCTTTATTTACTTACATTTTTTGTAGTTTTATATAAATAAAGTTAAAAAAAAGTGAAAGTTATACCAGCATTTACTTTTTTATTGTTATTTTATATACATATTATATTTATTTACTTCAAACATGTAAATGTATTGGTTTATATTATAGTACTCGTAGATGTACAACGAAACGGAATGGACAACACTAAAATATGTGAGCTTTTCAAGCTTCATTCATATTCACTATAGTAACTATGACCAGCAAATGATAACAAATACCAAGTGAGTGTGTGTGTGTGTAATCGACGCGATATGTTTTGAGGTGATTTAATTGTCATGAGCAGCAGTGGACACCAAAAAAAAAAACTATTTTTATTGTTTGTAATAATTGAATTAATAATAAATGATGTACTCGTGATGGTAATGGCGTTTAATTTGGCATGTCAATTATTAGTTTTGCAGAGAAACTGATGTAACGTGAATACAACAACATACCACTACTTAAGTATATAAATATTGAGTTGTTGGCAGTGAAGATTTTTTTTTCATTATAAATTACGCTGTTATATAAGATTTTATAGTAAAGTAGGTCGAAGTGTTTTGGTACAACGCGCGCAAACGATGTCAAAAATTATATAATTCCAAATCATTGATAAATGTTAACGATGTTTTGTCCATTTTTTTGTTCAAAGGTACATTTTATAGACCTACTTAGCGCTGTATCGCTCAAAAAGTAATACACCGTGGGAGATTTAATCCGAACAAACATGATATGTAATGATTTATGTTTATTAAAAAGGTCTAAAGCATGAGTAAGAACTTGATCAATTCCACCCGGAAGACTATATATAAACGGATATCAGATTGTTAAAGATATCCCATCGGACTTCAACCAGGATAAGTAGATAACACTTATAAATTCATTTGAGCTCAGAAGATGGTTTAATTTGCATTATATGATATTGAGCCCAAAACCACGGTTCATGATATTTCATCTAAAAAATGTAGATGATTTCCCAAATCTGCCATGCTTTAGGTTGTCCACTTTCCGACTGTAATTTTAAATGTTTTCAAATAGAAATGGTTTCCAGTTTTAAACACTTAGGTATTATTTTGGACAGCAAAATGAAATTCTCTGAGCATGTTAGCAACATTTGTAAGAAAGTCCGGGTTTTACTTCGCCAATTTTACCATCTAAGCTCAATATGTCCTCAGCTCATTCTTAAATCCATTTACTTTGCATTATTCAATTCGAAAATCGAGTATGCATTAACTGCTTGGGTGGTATTTATCTTCATAATTTGAATCCTGTCATAACTTTACTGAAATATGCCATTCGAGTCACGTTCATCTCAAATTTTAATTTGTATTGCCTTAGACTATAAATTGGGTAATTGCAATCTTAATAAATATCTGCACGTGAACGGTCTCAAACTACATGCGTCGATACTCATCAAACTAAAACTGATTGCAGCGACACAGAATATATACAGAAGCGACATAACTCGAATGTTATATGAATTTCTTTCGACTCGAATATTTGACCTTTTACATCAAATAGGAGTGGTAAACTAATTTAAATGGTAGATAATAGATAGCGCTAGTAGTTTTCATAAATTTAAAATCGATTTTAAAATCTTCGCAGGGTACATCTATAATTTCCTCTCAATTGGATCTCGTAATTTAATGTTACTTTGATTTTGGCTGCACCAACCGTATTGCTATTATTCGTAAAATCTAAACTATATCTAAACTAACTAAAGATCTAAACTATTAAGCGTGTAAAGAATTGCCGGAAGAGCTTTCAAATCGGTTGCATTATAGCTACTGAAAGAAAACTGAAGTAGCCTAGCCCCTCATTAATAAAAGCTATGAAACTCTTAAAGAATACGGTTAGTGTGAAAGATCCAAAATCGTTAATATCAGGAATTCGATTCCAAAATTGAAATGATCGATAGCGTTTACAAGCTGGTCAAATATTTGTATGAGAGATAACTATAAGGATCCAATGCCGTATTTATATTTTTGCCTTTTAGTCATGCAACCATCCAACAAAAATCATTTAAATGTATTATGATTAGGATATTTGGCAGCAGTAATCTTAGTCCTTAACTGAGGGGTCAGCATTGGAAAATTTAAATCCTACTCCTGATTGATACACTGGAGTGTACAAGGGTTCTTTATTCACTGAGGGATGAGACCATTATCGAAATGGTTTTGTAAAACCACTTTATTTGAATGCCATTCAGACAAAGTGTTCTCGCATTTTACGGTATTTGGCCACATTGATTATCATTAATCGAGGACGGCGTAATGCACTAAAAGATTTGATTAAAGTTATTCAATCTCGGAATTTTTGGAGCATTTATATGTAAACTATTTCGAGGGGGCTTGGCTCGGATGAAACCACGTATGCCAAACAGTAATCTTTAACGATTTCCAGGATTTCATTCCACGACTTCTTAAGCTGAATGGTGCTTTAATTCGTAATGCTGGACTCGATGGCAAAATTGAAGAAATTGGGACATGTTGTATGGGATTGCAATCTTTGTCACCATATCAACATCTACGTATTTGAAATAAGTAGTTGAAGAAACCCAAGCTAAAGCACAAGATTGTGGTGAAAATAATTGAAAATACTACTAAAAAATTTGTGGAGCCTATAAAAATTTTTTCTTTTTATAGTCACCCGATAAAATTGAGAATCCAAAATAATCCGAATTTATGAAAATTAAATTTTTAATAAAAAGCCGGAAATTTCCATTAATCAACACTTGTTTTATTTTTTAGAATTTCACATAAACTACATTCGGCATAAGTGTTGTTCTGAACTCAATAACTACCGTCAATTTTAGTCGATACACAATGAGTAGGAATTACCGAAGTTTACAAGTAATGCTCGATTACGTGAAATCACTTCATTGATTCGCTTTATACATCATCGACGAATCCAATAGCGTTTTGCCGGTCTTTCGATGTCGAATGAATTAAATTCATTCTGATATAGCTGGATGGCGAATTCACATAATTGGGTTGCCTCGGCTGAATTGAATCACGATGGACTGTCGGTGTTTTAGATTCTGATCACTTAATCCGTGGAGACAATATTTTTTATTAGATCTACGCATATTCGATCAAAAATATTTGATACCCGTACCAAAGAATATAGTATATTATGAGCCCGTGCTAAATTTTTTGCCTTAACCGAATCATTTTCATTAATAATATTACTCATTCTTTGACAAATGATAGCGAACAATTTGACAGAAGTCGAAGAGAGAGAATTTTTGTTTACACTACTAAAAACTTTTAATGTTTACAACATGATTTTTTTTAAATCTAGAGCCATCTATTGTTAAACGTGGAAACTATTTTAGGAATATTGTCAAAAAAATGATTTCTAACTGTCGTTTCTGATATAATCTGTGGCAGTGATCTAATCAATGCTCCTAGAAACTTTAACAGCTTACTTGCAACAACGAAAAGATGAACCTTTCACACTTACTTCGGATATCAACCACCAGGCTAACAAACTTATGTCAGTGTTGATTATATTACAAACTAACCATTTAACAACATCATTCCATTCAATATGTCACCTTAGTATGAAAGAATTTTATCTTTCCGTTGGATTACTATATAGGAAACCTTCGAAGTTCTCACGTACTACATTTAACAAAGTGTTGTCTCCAGAGTCCAATTATAAAAATTGGATCAAAAGACACTTAGAGGATCACTACATCAGGGATATCCATATCCATATAAACCAGTTTGGGCTTGGTTTGTTCCAATTATGTGAAGCCACTAACATATTTATTACCCCAAACAGATATATTGTTTCTATCTTAAGGAAAACGTCTCTGGGTGTGTTAAATCAACCTGAGCTATAAAAAATCATAAACTAGCTAGTTGCGAGCACGACAAATCGATTTTAATAACTCAAATCTACTACAAAACTACAAAACGATTGCCTCATATCTAATAAAGGGTAATCGGAACTACGATACATTTTTTATTGATGAGTACATGATGGTGCACGTTGAATATATACGACTTGTGGTTATCATAAATAACTGTTCTAAAATATATCTTCTGGATGATACAAACCAATAACTATATATGTATTGACAAGTCACATCATGCCAATATACAATATTCCAATGCAAGGGCCTTCATAAGAAAGACTAAATACTTAAATGCAACATATAGATGCTCGGTTGATGTCACTTTTGCTGTATAGAAGAATACTGTCCTGACATCAGCAAAATAAGCAGTGTGGTAACTTTAGCCAAATGTATTATACTGCCACGAACACTGTGGTTGATACCTGTTTTAGATACCGCATTCTATATAACTTTTACCAAAGCTGATGGACAAATAATCTCCCAGCGTAAGATACCAGAAACCATTAAAGCCATGATAATCCAATCATTTGGATCACTATAAATAGAGGTTCGAACATATACACATAAATAATGATTTATGAAAAGAGATTTATGATTTATGATTTTTTCGTCTTAAAATCAAATTACATACTGTATTTAAGTATTTTTACTTGTGTTATTTTATTGTAATGGTTTTATTGTGATTGTTCCGTATATTGGTATATTTTCAGTACTCTCGAATTAAATACACAGACGTAAGAAATTCTTCCATTTAGCGTCAATCTGCGTGACAAATTTGAAAGAATCGAATTTCGTAGACTAAGCAGTACGAGACATACGCGGCATACGAAACATGTTGGGACACTTTATTTTGCTCAAATGGGATCAATTAGACCTATAGAAAATGTGGTTCCAACAATACGGTGCCCCATCATACACAGCTCATCTTATAATGCACATTTTATGGTACTTAAAGGGAAAGGTTTATAATCAACCATAAACTCGATGCTTAAGAACAACATTTGCTGAAATAACTCACCTTTGTGTCACGGTCAGAGGGAGCCAGTTGCCTGACGTGTTATTCCAAACACAATGTTAAAAACGTTATAAACAATCAATAAAATATAAATTATAAAGTTGTATTTCATTTAAAAGTTATTAAAAAAAATCATCGACCTGGAACATAAAAAAACACCCTGCAGAGTAGAAACATCTTAAAGTTTTAATCTAGCACGTAAACTGCTAAACGTAAAGTTAACTAGTTTATTATTTGGTATGGTTATTATGGAGGGATTATTGTAAAATAAAATATTTCATAGCCTTGCGGATCCTAAAAATACGAGGTTTTTGTTTGCGATCTAATACTAATTTCCACTAGATACTCGGAACATTAAAAAATGTTTAAGTAGTAATTTGCTGAAGAACCGCTTTTGTTGTCGATCCTGCCAAAAGGTAATATCAAATCCTTGGTAATGGATATCAAAAATTTTGAATAATCGGTTCGATTCGAAGTGATATTTTTCTAAGTGTCTCATCTCAACCGGTTCGGTCGTTATTTTAAATGTATTCACAATATTTTGAACGACAAGTAGTTTTTCTAGATAAAATCACTTCTAACAATCAGGTAAACAAACTACTACGTGCTTTACAATACTTTTCAACAGAAATCGATCAGCGCAAATTATACACGTACAGCACTACTTTGAACTATTCTATAAATAAACACGAACTATATAGTATTTAGGAACCGCCAGTACATAATTATAAGCAAATAATTATGAAATATCTGAAAGATCATCGCTATATTAATCTCCATTAACTACATATTATAAAACGACAAATATCAATTGACCAACATTTAACCTACCTCAACATCAATACAATATTTGCTAATGTATAATATAGACGTAAATAAATTATCTGTAATCTGTAACAAATTTACATAATATAAACTTTCTCACACGACCCAAAACATTGTCAGGTGAAAATGTCTACAAATTAAATTAAATTTGGAAGGACACCCAAAAACATAATTACATTCTAATTTATAAATAGAAATCAAAAACTATACTAAAAAAGTAAGTTCGATGAAAAGTTCAAGCGAATTCGGGTTCAAAGTCGAAATCAAATGTGTTATAGACTTCCTAGTTTTAAATTTGATTATTATAAAAAATTCAATTGTCCTCAAAACCAACAAAACTAGTTAAATACACCTAAGCAAAACTATTATTGGTGTTGTTGCCTTTAATGTGCTAAATTGACTGAAAGTAGCACAATCAAAAAAATCAATTAAAAATGGTAATTTATAAAAATACATTCATTAGGCACCGATTTTTTTTCCGTGTTTTTGACAGACCACAATTTGGGCAATACTAATAATAATAAGTCTCGTTTAAAAGCACGAACGAATTAGTTCGAAACCTAAATAAGCTTTACGCTTAAAGAAAAACACAACCAAAAAATTGCATAATTTTTATTTAGAAAATGAGAGTGTAAAATACTGAATTTCTGTTATAACAAAAGAAATAATTTTTTTTATTTTTTCTAAAATACAACAAAACAAAAAATTTAATTAATATTTTTTAATGGTTTATGCTCATTTACCTTACCGCACCGCGCGCGCAGCACAGCACAGCACACAAAACAATAAAAATACTGCTTCGTTTTCACTTTCTATAAAAAAAAATCAACTAAACCATTTTGACCTACTTTACTGTCTTCTATTTTGAATGTTTCTTTATTATTATTTTCGTTTTCTTCTTTTTCTTTTTCTTTTTCTTTTAATGATGAAATAAGTCTTTTATTTTATTTTGCTTCAATGTGTTTGAATTGTCTACAATTTTTTATTTGGTTTTATCTATGCACACTAGGTTAAAAAATTGAGTTAAGTTACTTTTAAGGTTTTAAGCTTAACACGATTTGGCTTAAAGTGTTTCGAATTAAATTATTCAACGATAGCTCTTAGTTCAAAATAATATAACAAAGTAATATTCCCAAACAAAATGTAGAATGATTGTCTATGCTTAAGACTCATTGGCCAATCCAAATCAACAACAATAGTGAACACCAAAGAAACATCAATAGTTTTTAGTTGTGGAAAATGTTTTTCATCGAATTTCTCTAATTCTTCTAAAGCGATGATTGTACGCCACTTCATTCGAAAATTATAATTCGATTGATATATAGAAAAGATAAATATCCCATTTCAATGTGGCAACACTAATAATTTTTCAATTGGAGCTAAGTATGCAGCTTGCGCTAAGTTAAATTTTAACGTGGTCTCCGAAAGCCTCCACTAAATTACAGATAAATTAGTAAGCTAAAAAGTTTATGTAGAAATACATTCTGACGCTTGTTTTATTTGTCCTACAACAAACTAAAATATAGTTCGAAACTATTTTCATAGTCCAGAAATTTATTTTCTTCATCCATTTAAATACAAAAACAAAATCACGTTTTGCTGACAAATTTTTCTAAATTTTATTGTTCTAGGCAGATAAATTGGTGCGAAAACGTTTGTAGAGTTTTCACTAGCGCAGTCTGTATGTGAATGAGATAACTACAAACTTTTTACATCAAGGCTGCTGCACGACTGTGAGATTTTACCCGCACTCACAGTCTGAAGTTATTAATTAATACGTTTTGCTCAAAAAATCCGTCTACATTATTTGACGTTTCCTTCATTCCATTGAAATTGTTGTCATTGTGTTTTTACTACCATCGAAAGATTATTTGCGCATTGTGTCCCCTGTGTTACTCCAACTGCAGAAACATCAAGATTCTTAGGCGGGCACTTATACCGCCTCCCTTCCCTCCTCCCCTCGGTAATCCTGAAATCTATTGTAATGTTAATTTTGAACACTTCCATCAAGAGTTTCGGGATACCATTATGATTTCCATCATATCGAGCAAACAATCGTCTCTAATGTTTCAAAAACGTTTTACAAACGAAGCACAACAGGGCTTTGGCAAATCATTGGTTTAACACATCGAGAAATTTAGATAATTTTGGTCGGATTTTATCGTTCTAGCAATCAAATTCAATTCCGTACGTATAGAAATTAATTTGTGATAAAAAATGTTGATGTGATTAGAAGACCTGCATAAGTACATATCGATTATTATGGACGATACGTTGAATTTTATTAATAAAGTCAGAGATAGTGGGAGCAGTCAATATGTCGTCGACATGAGCCTATATTGAGAAAGTATTTTTTTTTTTTTTCTTAATTTAGTCACTTGTGAATGAGAAGAGGCCCATTGGCCAGCTCCATTTATAGTTATTTACTGAAGTAGTCTTTGCTCTGGTGTCCTTAATCCATTAAATCAATTGGTTTCGTTCTCTGCAATTGTCTTACTGCATGTGAAGTGTCCAACATACCACGAAGCTCTTCATTTACGTGCTGATAGACACGTTGTAATTACTGCAAATTTTTTTATTTTTTCTTGAACCGTCGGGATATTTAGGTCCCTATGAAGGTCATCATTCCTAATGTACCACAGAGCGTTAACTATACCACGTACCACTTTGTTTTGAACGAGATATTCTGGAAAAATTTCGGCGTTAAAAATTTGTACAGTGCGGCGCGGTTGGTGTAAATGATACGATATTTTCATTACATTTATTCCATTTTTACGCTATCAATAAAGTAGATTTCCAAAGCAAATTATTTTGATTCTATTCATTTATAAAAGTTTGCGAACACAAGCCAAACAAAAAATTTAATGACAAATATTCGTCATAAAATAGCAAAACGCTTGCTCATTTTCTTTTTTAAGCAAATTTTTTTTATATCTGTAGGTTGGTCGTCTGCGGACCAAGTAGCGAAAACGCAAAAATATTTTAACTCGCAGGGGAATTTTTATATGAAAAAAAATGATGGAGAAATATTTTCAAGCGTTTTCATGGGTTTGGCGTGCGGATCAAAAATAATGAATTTTCGCTCGCCAAATTTGTATGTAAAATATCTTAGCGCGAGCTGGATTCCGACCTTAAGTAATAAATGAAAAAAAAAAATCGTAGCCAGCCCTAACCTAAGAAACTGCGGAAAATATCCTTCGAGGATGGCCTTCGAAGACCTTTATTATGTTTAAGTGAAAATGGAACGCATTAAAAGAGGATTTGGTTTATGAAAAATATGTCATGAATTTCAAATTTGTAGCGATTCACCGCGTTAACTTGCCTCTATATTAGAAATAATAATACACGGAAATTACATGTAAGAACGTTATTTAGTTTTACTTAACCCTCTGAAAAATAGCTCTTTGAAGAAGATAACTTTCAACCCGTCGTGAGAAATTTAGAATACATTACATGTTTTGCAAATTTATTGTTAGAATTCCAAATCCACCATTTAATTTAATCTTTGTAATCGGATTCGGAAAATCTGGGAAGTTAGATCGAAAACTTATCCCGAAAAACCATTATAGTTAAATATGGCAAGACTATTATATATTTACATAATATTTTAATACTATCCTGATAGTCAAGTATTAAAATATTATTGCTGCAATTATTATTGCTGCATATAAAACAAATATATCACGAGATTAGCTATAATGTAAATTATTATACTGTTTTGTAATATTAAATTAGTATCACGAAATTATCAATTAAAATTATATGTACTTTATAACATTTCGCGACAATTCTTTATATTACCACGAAAAATATTACACTAAAATAATTTACATAATCAAAATTAATAGAATATACAAAAAAAATTATTGTATTGATTTTTAAATAACTTTGTTTTAAAAAACTTATATTTTGCTAATTTTACATTGATTTATTTACACTTTTTAAAAGATTTTGTACATGTAACATATATAACGTATAAACAAATAAAAGTTAATTACAAAAAATATTTCTTAAAGTGACAATTTTTATATATTTTTTATTTTTTCTAGGAAACCTGGTTTCGGGTGTTCACCCTTCTTCAGTCCTTTTGTATTATACAACTAATTTAAATCAAACTTTTTCGTCATTTATATACCCGATTTGGTCATTGCATATTGATGTTTCCTCCACCGTATAAAATTAATTCATATATCTTGTTCGGCTTTGTATTGAGTTTGTCATTTAGTAGGAGTTGGTTGTTTCTGTGTCTGTATATCTCGAGTTCTTCGAGTCGGTCCATTATCTTTCCTTTACTACATTTGTGCAAAACTTGCAAATTATTATTGATGTCTGTGTATGTGTGGTTTTCGTTAACTAAATGTTGAGCAAATTTGGATTTAATATTCGACCTGTTTTTTTGACGTGCATTATCTACTTCTTTTACGTGTTCTTCAAATCGTGTACCGAATGTTCTCCCAGTTTGTCCGATATAGAATTGTTGGCAGTCATTACATATTAATTTGTATATGCCGCTGTCATTATTATTATTATGGTGTTGTGTTTTTAGTTTTTGCGATAATTTGTTATTTGTTTTATATGCTATTTTATATTTGTATTTATTTAAGATTTTCTGCATTATGTGACTGGAGTGATGGTTGTATTCTATTGTGATAAATTTGTTTCCGATTTTTTCATCTGAATTGTAAAAAGTGCTTAACTGTTGTGAACGTATTTTATGTTTAATTCTGTTGTTTAGTTTGTAAATAGTTTCTGCGTTGTATCCGTTTTGCGATGCTATGTGATAAATTGTGTACAAAATATCAATAGTGACAAAATATCAGCGCCATATAAAAAATGGATAAATTCCATTTTCACTGTATATAAAAAAAATGAATTCAAATATTTAATATTAGAAAAACAACATTTTTCTGAACAGAATTGTTAATCGAGTCTATAAGTCAAATTTTGGATATAGTCGTGTGAAGTCATAGTAAATATTAATTAACAGAGCAAGGTTGGTATGGAATTTGTAGAGGAAGGATCCACCTTTCAAACGCCAAAATTGTGAATCGAGTCTATGAGTCAAATTTTAGATATAGCCTCGTGAAGATATTTTAGAGGCTATAGATGCTATTTTAGATATGTATTGCCGGGTGAAGTCGTAGTAAATATTAATTAACAGAGAATTTCTAAAATTTGACTCATAGTCTCGATTACCCGATTCACAATTTTGACGTTTGAAAGGTGAATGGTTCGAACTCCTGTCGCTATTTGTTCGCTGAAATTTGCTGTATTTGATTTTTTTCGGGATAACAAAAAATAAATAAAAAATGTCATGATAGTAAAAATGTCATGAGAGTAAAAAATAATTCGGGATGACATTCAAAACTAGCGTGATATAGAAAATTTTTCGGGATGACACGGAAAAATGTCGTGATATTCGTTTTATAGTGTTGCCATCGCATTTCTTCGGGATATTTTTCGGGCTAACTTCACAGACATGGATTCGGACGTGTACAGTCTAGTCTCATTTTCCATAACCAAATGGTATCCAATCCCATCGAACAAACCGAATATGGTCATAATTGGTTATAAGAATGGGCCGAATTCTATTCATTATTGCCTAATTTCAGAATATTTTCCACAATTCCAAAGTTCAACCATAAAATTAAATTTTATAACTGCGGCAGCAAAAAATGATCCTGAGTTTCATTTTGCACGGAGCCAGAATTTGATGTAAAATTCATTTAATTTGGATCTGACTCTAATCATAATCGATCATGAAGCTGGCACCCGAAAATTTCAGAAGTTCAGATTTTTATAGTCTGTACAGTAAAAATACATAAATTTCTTCATTTTGACACCTTGTCACCTTGGAAATTAGTGGAAAACTGGGTCTGTCATATAAATGGCGTTTATAGAATGAGAAATCTAAAATTATGGGGATATGATTTTTGATTAAATATATATCCAATTATGTGGTAATACGGTGCGTAAGCCTCTTTTATTGTAACCGTTAACCATTTAATAAATTGTATGAGTAGTACTATTGAACTCAATAAAACAGCACAACAAATAAAAAAATTGCAGCCTGCCTAAAATCATCCTCATTAACGAAATAATATATAATAAAGGCCTTCTTTGCTACAGGAGTCATCTGTTTTCCATACCGAGTAAAACACCGCAAACATATATGATTTTCAGCATTTATTTCATATTTTGAACACACATTCCAATGCAAACAAGTTAATTGGATCTCGTGTATGTATCCTATTCTCAGGAGATGTCGGCTTTTCTTCGGCAGCAGGAATTGGAAATGGTCTTGAACATAAAAAAAATTAATGTTTGTCTCATATCCGAAACACTTCACAAAAAATCAAATATCACATTTACAGTATATCACACAACTCACCCGCAGATAACACTACAAGAGAGCGAAGCGCTATAAAATAATAGTTTAAAACAACTTTTACCATTGCAAAATATGCAACAAAAGGAATACAGTCAACCAGCATCACCATAATAAGGCAAAAAATCATTGACTAATCGCTTCTGTAGTCGGGATTTCAATGCAAAACCTACTCAGTGGCGATCAAGACTAGTATCCACTAGAGATAAAGAACTAAAGAACTTCTCGAAGCAGTGACAAAATGTGGTTGTAATTGGCACTCTACTGTGGCACTATTCTGGTAATTCCCCGGGAGTAGGGAACTGGGGAAAGAATTTATATGTAATTTCTGTTCAAATATTTTTTTCCGGCCTACTGAGGTGAAAAGTTTGATGTAAATATTTATAAATTGGGAATAATTTTTCCATACCTTAATTGGCAGGGAAAATTATCCCCTCATTTAATTTTGTTATCAAAAAAATTAACACTTACTTTTTACCTCAGTATGCCAGAAAAAACATGTTTAAATAAAAATTCCATATAACTTCTTTCCCCCATTTCTCTATTCCCGAGGAATTACCAGAATAGTGCCACTGGATTTCTTAATAACTAGGAAGTTACCGAGTTACGTTAGTATCGAAGAAGGTTACGACTCGAGCTCTGACCACTCATCTGACTGGTCTCTATGGGCGACAAGGTAATATATCAAAACCATGCAATCCCGCCCTGACAAATACACGTATAAATTGGAATTCAAAGAAAAACTAAGTAATAGACTAAAGATGAATGTACCTCTTAAAAAGAAGGAACAATTAGATGAAGAACTTGAGGAGTATCATAATAGACATACAACAGTCAACATGGAATAATTCATGCGAAATCAAAAGGATATTAAAAGATGTTGATTACAAAAAAATTAGAGACAGTTGCAGAGAAACAAAAAATCAGGGAGAAATGGCAGTGAAAGAAATAAAAACAAGATAAGTGCTAGGCGTTCACTTGATAACAGTAAAAGTCTTAATCAGCTTCCCAAAATCGGCATTAAAAAATTGATTAAAACTGATTAATCATGACACCCAAGCCAGTAAAACCACCCCACAAAATAACTTCTATTAAGACTTCTATTAAGACGAATGAAACCACTAATGGAAAGTAAAGAACTCATCCCTATACACAAATACGAATTTTGAGATACACATTTCACAAAGAGGATCTGCTCAGCAGTTTTCCTTGACATGGCTCATGCATTTGACAAAGTCTGGCATGGTCTTTCTTGAAACTTAGGAAGTTTCACCACCACAATTCTGCCTTCTTGAATCATTCATTGCAGACTGACATGTTCATGTTAAACAGGAACAAGCGCACTTACAAATTAAAGAGATTAAAGCTTGGAGTGCCACAAGAGAGTGTCTTAGGACTAATACTACTATGGCTGTACTCTTGCGTAGTTATGATATTGGAATGTTTATGGGTTATGAGCAAAGTCTAAGGTTATGCAAGTTTCAAACCCTACTGTGACTAAATTATTTTGATTCTTGGAAAATTATTAAGAAAATCTAAGGAAAGTTTCTTTTTCGTATTGCACCTATGAGGAAATGCCGAAAATTCAAAATTTAAAAAATGAAGTTTGCAAACGTCTGAGGCACACAGCAGTAGCCGTGATTTTTACATAAGTAACGAAGCTTACATTGACTTGGAATTTTATAGGAGAACTGAAATTTGCAAATCTGCTAAAACGCTTATTAGTGAACGAAATTGTTCTTCATTTAAATATTTGCTATCAGCTGTAATAAAAGATTCTAAATAACCCTCGCCATTAACATCTTTTAAAACAACTCTTCTCCTACGATTTATAGTCCAAAATCACTAATTTACTAATTGTTTTTTTTACAGATCATGCTCACGTTTTTGCAAAATAACCTCTAAAATAAAATTCAAAATATTGTATATCAAACTCAAATTTATGCTTTTCAAGTAATGTGTTCATGTTATGCGTTTCTATTCAAATTCAATATTTAGTAACTCAAATTAAAAGTTGTTTAAATTTCGATAGTTTTCAAACGAGTAACTCATCAAATTATTAATTGCATCACCTCTGGAGTCTCAAAGGAATTTCTTCAGATTCGAAGTTTTTGACATAATTTTACAATTTTCCTTATCAAGCGAATTCGTTTATTTAATTTAATTTTAATTAACCAAATTTGTTCAGGTTCAACTTGATACATTTAAAATAGTGAACGTTATGAAGAAATTACAAAATCCACGTTATAAATTAATAACTTAATTACGAACAAAATATCAGGTGTATCATCAGGAACCCCCTATCTTCCAAGGAGCCAAATTTGAGTTGAAAAATCTTCATAACTTGAAATGCAAAAATTCAGTTTATAAAACATTGAGCCTGCTGGTTCCTTACTGGCCCATGGGGCCTTTGTGTATTTATATCAATATTTATACGATATATCGATATAACTAGAATTCAGCTTTAACCAACTGTATCAAAGAAATAATACAAAAGACGTTTATTCAATTTTGTTTTAGTTGTTGTTGTTGTTGTTGTTATATTAAATCACGAAAAACAAAAGTGAGAATTCAAGAAATTGTTAAATAACAAAAATAAAATAAAGAAAAAGATAAAAACTACATTAAATACAACAAAATTTTAAGAAAATCACACTGTATGACTTGTAACTTTACAACAGTAACTACGTAAACAGAATGAAACAGCGAATGTTTTAAAGACAGGCTTAAGAAGTGGAAGAAGAAGAAGAAGAAGAAGAACGATCGATGGGATATTTGCATATAATTTTCCCATAAAAACCGTAAATCACACACAGCATAACAGAAACGAATTTTGTCTTACATCTGCGAGAAAATTTTAAAAATATTCTCGAAAACGAAAATTTTACCACGAACGAATTTTGTAACAGTAACGATGGGTAGTGGTGGTAATAGTAATTACAATAATAATTTGCGTTGTTTTTCGCGCAGTTTTTTTTTTTGTAAACTTTTTCTCTTGTATATGCGAAATATACAATCTGAAGAAAACACACAACACTTAATTTATGTTTACGGAAACTTTTTTTATTGTTCTTTTGGTAGATTAATTATCTCGCGCGATTATATAACCGCGCCACAGTGTACTACTTATGAGATTTTATTTAGTTTCTTTATTTACCTGGATAATAAACTATCAAAAATACGTAAAAATACAATGCTAAGAAGAAGAAGAAGAAGAATACATACAGACACACACATCAGAGATATCAATGTAAACAGATCTTAAAAATCTCTCACATCGCATTGCATAGATCGCGCACATATAGAAGAATTACTTTACGAATCTTTGGATATTTTTATAATTTTTCACATTCGGTTTCATTCCAATTCATGTGGGCTCGATCTTAATAATATTTATTTTTTGTTTCTAATTAATTATTGTGGACGGACAGATCTGATATAAGTTTTATTATTTTAGTTTCTCACCATGCGGCGATTTATAATGTTTCGTCGTCGTTGTCGTTGTCGTCGTCGTGTATCAGTTTACCACCACATAATCGAAATGCACACAAAAAAGCTATTTTTCAATTTTGTTGCTTGGAAATATCTATGACATACCGAATTTTAAAAATTGAAAGTGAAAACTGTCAAATCAGGTCAGCTGTGAGAGACACACAATGCTAAGAAGTTTAAGACAAATTTGTGGTGAACTTTGGTTTACTTTGTCTTATAAAAAAAAAAAACTCGTGGGAAATTGTTCGTTCACCGCAGATTTATCTCATTATTACGTAACAGTTTAAGCTGGATGGAAAGTGTTTATAATTCTAATCATGCACACGTGATACTGTACATAAATGATAGATTATGTATAGGGTGGTTTATGCGCAGCTAGGATCGATGTAGCGTTAACAATGTTATTTTTTAACGCTACACCGCGAACCTCCACTGAGACTACTTATCAAGGGATCGTGCACTGGTAAATTACCAGCTACAAGTCGCCACCAATAAAGTTACTATATTGTTTATGTTAAGCACTACTCTCACCTAATGAGAGGTAACTCCATAAGGTGACTAAAAATATCATACAGAATATGAACGTTTCCGAAAACTCACTGTTCCCTAATTTGTTTTAATTTTTCTGTCAAATGTGGTGGATCATCTTTCGAGCTCATTGAGTCTCATGTTGTCGGCGTATATGTTTTTGTGGTTTTTAGTGGCCCTATATTTTGAAACATGTATATTTGAAATTTAGCAGTTCTATGAATAACATGAACGCCATAAACTACTATCCTGAGCCTTTTATAGGTTTGAGTGTCTCCTATCAATATAGACTAGTGGTTATGCTTAATCAATACTGAGATTTTTGTTATTTTTTATTTCATCATAATTCTGTTCATCGTTGAATTCTTTAGTTACACAAATTTAATTAAGTTTGTTAGAAAAATTAGCAATAATGTAGTCGTAATATGCATTCAGAAGTTAAACCTAACTATAAGAAAGAACTAACTTTAGGAATAGTCTAGCATGAATTTCAAATGCCTGTGAACTAGATTGATAGTAAACCATCAAAAAAGAAACTATGTCAATATTTTTATAGATTGGTCAATATAAATAAACGATCAATTTAATGGCAATTTGGACCCGAATGTCAATATATTATACTCAGTCATCTCTAGAAGCTAAAAATGATTAAACCAGAATTAACCCCTCATGTTTCAAACTGGCAAATTAATATTCTGTATAAAACACCCGAAATTTGCCAGCGGAAAATAAGAGATTACGCTACTCGCCATAAGTAGCAAACGTGTTCCTTATATTGACAAATTGATTGATCTGCGAAGTAAAGACACTTAGAATATGAAATTTTACAATGTTCTATCTTTCTCCGCCACTCTTGATGAAATTTAGTTAATAGTAGTATTGATTAGGGAATCTAAAGTGAGTTTGGAACAAAATTCTAGTATCTATTCATGCTGGACGAAACTTGGCATAACCATTTGATTTTAGATTGAAACATAAAATTTAGATGAAGTTCTTGTATTTGCCCATTCTATACGATTAAAATGGATTTGAGCTGAACACTTGGGTAATTTTTAATTAATTGTTGTGAAATTTGCATCACAGGTCTATATTGCAATTCTATTCTCTAATATGTATTCTTGTTCAAAACGTTGTGAAATGAGTCTATGATGAGCGTTTCTTGTCCACTTCAAAGGGTTTCGTTCCACAAGTAAAGATAAAAATAGTTATGCAAGGTTGAATTAGAATTTTCTATTGGAAACTTATGAATCGAATCAAAAAATCAAGGAGAGATTATCTTTAAGTAATATTTTGATTTTTGGCGGCCAAATAACTAAATGGGAAATTTTGGGAAAATTTACCGAATAGAATTTTCACTATAATTTGTTGATTTTCTGTGATTTCCTTTCAGTTTCTGGCCATATCTCAAAATCTCCCACAAGTAACCACTGCTTTCGGTTATTTTTCTACAGCTATTAAAAGATATTGAAAGTTTTTGAAATATTGGCCAGACACTAAAAACAACTTTATAGTGAAGAAAAAATAAATTAGTGAAAAGTCTATCCGATACATTTTCCCGAATTTACCCGTGTAGTTTCAGTATGACCTTTGCTATTAGAAAAACAGCCGAAACTATGGTAATTGATTTTGACACGTCACAGTTTATCGTAGTATTCTTAAATTGTAACACGACTTTTATTTTACGTCACTGATGCCATGTTTTTTAGAACTAGAAGACTCAATCATTTTCAATACGGTGTAAATATAGAAGCAATGTCCGGTTTCGGTTTATACATTGGTAAAGAAAGCGAATTAATTTTTTCAAAAAAATACATTTAAAACGACCGCTACCTTAGTCAAACACAATCAAAATTTCTTCATCGCAGCCCCAGAGATAACTAACTGCAGTTTTGAAACATTTAAAAATTGAAAACAAATTTTACAATTGTCTATCAGAGTATTGGTATAGCACCTGAAATACACCAATTCGAAGTAAGTCATGTAACCAATGAAAAAGAAGACAGGAGATGTGCCTGTTGAATCAGGATGTGTTCCTGTTTCTGTATATCAGAGGCATGCTTTTTTCACAGCGTTTGGAATTAGTAAATTCTGCAAAGATGAATCCACAATTTACTCCATTAATAATGTATGTGTGTCGTAAGTAGTTCATTACCGAGGCAGATGGATTGATCCAAGTTTTGAAAAATTGTTCCTCAGGGCCCGCTCAATTATTTTACTAGCTTTCACTTGCGGCGATACTTTGTAATGAATAATTAAAAATTAGCCATCATCGTTGGTCAAATTATTGGATATCCTTTCAAGTGGCTTGGGGTTTTCAATGCTTGGTACTTCTGTAGTTATTATCTAAGAAAACAAATGGTAAAAATAAAAAGATTACATGTAAGATTATTTTGGCACGATATTCAGAGGTTCTGGTCAAATCTATTCTCTTATAGTTCCATTAAATTGTAGTAAATCATTTCCAACGATTTACGAAGTAGTATCATCAAGTTTCTCAGCTAATGGACCAGAACAGCATAAGATTTGTTAGCTTAGTAGGCGCGCTTGCTTATAAATCGAAAATTGAATCATTGATTAAAGAAATTGTAATTTTCTTTGTACTAATTCCGATTTTAGTATCAATGAGTTTGTAATATTGTCCGAATGTCATAATCGGAATCTGTTAAAATAACGATTGTTTTTTGATGTTTAAAAAACGGTTTATAATTTGGTTAACAGCCAATCCAGTGAGATATTTAAAAAATAATTCAAATTCTGAAATTCTTTTTTTAAAGTTATCCTTCGTTAAATTAAAGTCAAATAGGTCATCGATAATATAGAATGATTCTGACAACCTCTTAATGGGGTTGTTTTCTACAAACTTTGTGAAATGGTGCTAGCTAGTGCTAAAAACTCGTGGTAGGGAAATATTCTGCATGGCACATAAATTGATGTGATCAAGTAAAACGTTACCAATAACACCCGCACCCAAGATTAGTCTTCTATTTTCAAGGATCCGAAAGTATTCCAATTCAAATCAAACTTAAGCAAAATAGAGTGAACATAAGGTTTGAATATACCGTTAAATTCACCAGACCCTTTTACAAATTCAAACATTGAATGGCGGTTCGATTAATATAACACCTTAATTCATAATCTCACTGATTCTTTGCAATACTTGGCTGTTGACTTTGTATGAAGTAATTAACGGATTCCTTTTACGAGAAAAGCGTGAGTTTCGATTAACCGTTCCATTAACCCTACGATAAATATTTACGTCATCGGCCAAACGAGCGCCTCTCAGTTTTTCATTTTTTAGGTTATGCGATCTATGGAAAAAATAAAAATCCAGGGTTTAATGTGTGTTCCTTGGGGAGCACGAGACGTCACTTTAATAACATTTGAGTTTTCATTTCCCAATATTAATAATTGTAAACTTGAAGCAATTTATGCAATCGAATAAAAACCAAAATGCCAACAAATTCTGCAGCACTGTACGATTATGATAATAGTTAGAATCGAATGCTTTACTAAAAATCCGTGTACGATAGAACAACTTGATGGGGTTTTTCTACCTCGTTAATTATTTTACTGGTGATTTCAACCAAATTAGTCGATGTGAATTGGCCGCAAATAAATACATGATGACGTTTATGTTAAAATCCATGACGACGTTTATGTTGTTTTTATAACTAATTTAAACAATTTAGAAATTGATGGTGAAGTTGATATTCCTCAGTACAGCATGTGTTGTTAAAATATAAGCTACTGTTTCAGCAAAGGCGAGTTATCCGTACAATCCACTAGTAATGCTTTGTCTATTTATAAACTGTTTGAAAAAATTACGAACATGTCAACTACATTTTTAGCATTTGGGGACCTTGTTGTATGTCATATTAGCGGGGTACCCTTAATTTCGCGTTTACCTGTCCATATTTGTTTTGGATTTACGTTGATTTTTTCTTGAATTTGATCGAGATACGACCTGTACTTTGATTTGAAATAAATCTCTAATTCGTTACGACAAACGTAGCTTGGTCCCTCTTATTAAAGTTGTCAACATTTTCGTTTATTTCGTTAGAGTTGGGAGTTGTTTCCCAGTTGATTATTCTATAGGTAACTTTGTCACAGTGCACGGTTTGTTTTCTAGAATTCGTATTTGATTGGTTGTAGGTGTTCTGAACTTCGCGAAGATACGATTCAAAATCTAACACGAATATTAGCACATCTGTTTTTATATTGCAGTTCGTACCGTACAATTTAGTTCCGGGTCAAAATTCTAGATTATATTTGGAAGATTAAAAAAAATGGATTCAGGTAGTATTTATGCTGCATAGATGATTAGATTTGTTTGGTTGATTTTGATTTTTACTCTAATTTGTTCGACTCTTCGTCCCAGCTAAGGTTACTGGATCATTTCAGAGTTTAGAATGTACTGCTATAAGGACACCGTCATCCAATATTTTTGAGCTAGTTTCGAGAGAATGATCGCATCTGTAAACAACGTAATCATGACCAGAAAAATAAAAACAAAGCTAAGTAGCCAAGCCGAAATGTGCTCCGTAGCTTATAATCATTTTTTTTTTTCCTAAAAATAAAATGCTTCAATAATTTCTACTCGTTGTTGCGGCGTTAGATGACTGCGAACTGACAATATGACGGTTAGACAAAATCGACCCGGATCATAAAAAGCACTCCGTATTTCTCACCAAATATATTTTTTTCGATACTTTTACGAAATTAGGGAAATAGATTGTTCAAATATATTTTAGTAGGTTATGATAGCAATAGAAAAGAAATAACTGATAAACGAAACAGCCGTAAAATTATTGATTGCTGCAATCCCTCTTACTCTCCCGTTTAACTATTATAAAAATAACTCTTCATACTCGATTTAATTACTATTAAGTATTTAATTATTTAACAACTAAGTTTCATTTATTTATATGACATAAACCCAAATTCTATAAATTAATAAAAAAAAAAATTCAACGTTAACTTTTATCGATCTTCTGTCGATCAACAGCTGGGATTTGAACATCAATCCTCAAAAGACTGAGTTGATCCTTTTCCCTTAGGAAAAGTACAAACATTCCCAGCTTGGCCATTTTAAAAAGTATCAGATTAACCTTCACAACGCGAGTCATCTGAGTCTCGTTTTAGACGGCAGGCTAACCTGAAAATAAAATGTATAATAAAGGGCACAGCAAGTCGGTGTAACGCTTTACTCTTCCAAAAATGGCATTACAATGGCACTGCAAGCATTAAGCTTCTGTATACGTGTGTATGTAATTGATCTCCTCCTAAATGGCTGAACCGATTTTAATGAAATTTTGTGTGTGTGTGTGTGTGTGTGTGTGTATGTGTGTTTGAGTGGGTTTCTGGATGGTTTAGATTCACAATTAGACCCGGTAGCTGGCACTGCAATCGGGCGCTAGAATTTTTTTTTTTAATACTTCTTGCATATCAGAATATATAACCCCAAAATTTTACCCCACCACCCCAAATGTTTTATAAAATGAAAAAAATCATTAGTTCAAAAATAATTGACCGTTAAAACCTTTTGAGAAGTTCATGAATAATTGAACTTCTGTGAATAATTTGTGTACCGTAGGTGGCTCATGTCGAATTCTGTGGTATTTGGCGTAAGCATCAATACGCATATGCAAGTCACTTGCATCGTGGCGCTTATTGGCAGTGTTTTACGTTCATATTGAGTGTATCCTAAAACTTTTTTAAAATTTATGGAGTGCCGTTTTTGGGGCAACAATAAACTGTTGTAAAATATCCCATATTTTTGCAATCAATCAAATAGGCAAAATATACTTTTTGTGTCAAGGTATAAGTTATAATTAACAAAGCATTATTTCTCACTGTATGGTATTCACGCTTCAAAGTTGGGCAATTTAGCAATTGTTATTATCCTTAATTTTCTCAATTATGAAGGTAAATTAATAATATGTGTGGCATAATTTCAAAACACCAATACATACTTTTACAAGAATTATTGGTGAAAATTCAATTTACATTACAGCATACCTATACTGTATAGAATTTGGAACAAATGATGTGTGGGTCATTATGCAATCTAGAAAGAACTTTGCACGAGCATTACATTACTAAGAACTTTGTTGATTGTCTTTTAAAATGATTTGAGTTTTTTCTTTGTTTGGTATTATTTAATCAAAATGAACTCGCTCTACTCGCAGTCCATCTTCGGTGGACATATATGGTTCAGTGGATCCACAGCGTAGAAGCGTCCACTTTTATGAGTCGCCACATCTCCAGTGGCCAGTTCTTCCATTATGAGCTGACGGACCAACGGAGTTCCACGCAGCCTTCTCCACATAGCTACATATGAAAAATACAACTGTTAGTCATTTACACACATACAACAACAACAAGCACAATATCAAATGTGACTTAGTATATAGTTTACCCGCAAATAAACCCGCCAATAGCGGACCAGCCAACGTTCGGACAGGGCAAAGTCTGTCGAGTCGCTAGTATTATATAGAACTAGTCTCTGGTGACCGACTAAGTGAAAATTAGAGATTGCACAACTCGCCGCAAGTGGCAACACTATCAGTAAAGAGAATGTTCACCATTTTTACTAAATAAAACATCTCTGCGGAATAAAATATTAAAAGTGATCCTTAAATTGGCAAATTGTGTGATCTCCGAAGTAAAGGAACTCGGTATATAAAATCTTGAAATTTAACAATTTCCCGTCTTTCCGGCATTTCTTCCACTAGTAACCAAAACTTTCGGTTGTTTTTCTAATAGCTTAGGTCATACTGAGACTATAAGAAAAATTTGAGGAAAATTCATGGACTAGAATTTTCACTAGAATTTTTTGATTTTCTGCGGCCTTGTAAGTTATTTTCAGTTTTTGGCCATTATCTCAAAAACTTTCACTAGTAACTAATTCTTTCGGTTATTTTCCGATATAGTCCCAAATTTCCCATATAGTCTCAGTATTAGAAAAACAACCGAAAGTATTGGTTACTACTGGAAGAAATGCCGGAAAGACGGAAATTGTTAAATTTCAAGATTTCATATACCGAGTTCCTTTACTTCGGAGATCACACAATTTGCCAATTTAAGGATCACTTTTAATATTTTATTCCGCAGAGATGTTTTATTTAGTAAAAATGGTGAACATTCTCTTTACTGATAGTGTTGCCACTTGCGGCGAGTTGTGCAATCTCTTATTTTCCGCTGTCAAATTTCCGCTATCTTATACAGCATCTATAATTTACCTATATCATGATTTTTTTAACACTTGTTTCGCTAAGAGAGTTTAACTCACTACATTTAAATATAAATATCGTGGTTCTCGTCGTAAGCGAGAATTATGTTAAAAATTCTCAGTACAGAAAATTCGTCAGACAATTCAATTATAATTCTAATCTTATTTTGTTGTTTTATTTAACACTGTATTATCGAGAAATAATGTCTAGTTATTCTTTAGCAATAGCTGACCATAATGACACTAAAATAATTAGGGGTTTAAAAATTCTGCAAACCTAAAGGCTCACGTCCACTAAAAGACTGCAGATTCTCTTTCATCCCACACCATTGGATATTCTAGGTAAACAATAACAGCGAGGTTATAAAGGCTTAATTACCACTCTACTTGAAGCTGCATGAACACAGGACACTCATCTATCTTAGTCGTGTAAGTAACATAGAGACATCTCAAAAATTCTGTGACGAGAGGTTTAGGATTGATATGGATGGTTTATAGGTTGAAAATTTTTTGGTAAGGTTGGTATTGCATAGTTCTGTGATGCATTAAAGTAATAGCTGCGTTCCCGTCTCCCTAACTCTGGTGTTAAGAGCTGAATTAATTGCGATAAGAAAGACCGTAGATTGGTTGAGGTATAAAGAAATATCTGAGAGGGATTTTTGTTTTTCCGCTAACATAAATGTTTCTTACGTCGAAAGTACCCCAGAATTGTATCTCATGTGTTAAGGTGATAGCAGATCAGTTCAACATTCACTTATACCACCTATCTGTTTCAATATTATGCATTCTTTAAGTTGAAATTGCTCAACCAGGAACTATCTGCCCATCTCATCTAGCTGAGCAAATGCTAAAATGCCGCTCGGTTCGTGTATAGGCTAATCAAGAGAAAGCTGACAGACTACTGGTTTCCCTTATAAATTAGACCGTTCGCGTTCAAAACGAAAAGTATGCTCACTAGGCGCTTTGTTCAAAGAAAACGCTCAAAAATACTTTAAAATACACACTTTTAAAAAGTACTTTAGATAAAACCATAAAGGGACTTAGTGTCTGCAATAACGTGATTACTGCCGTGCGAAGATAAAGAGGACTAAAAGACTGTTCTTTATTTGCTTTTTGTAATTTTGCATTTGGTTCCGTCTAGCGTCAGGCAGACAAATCCCATTCCTTTAAGATTCCCTGTTAAATGGCCTTACGGACCTCTCTGAGGTAAACGTCAAAACGATGTACGCTAGCTTTTGGTCGCACTTTTACAAGGTAGTTTATAGTTCGACACGAACATCGTGAAGTAATGTTTGGCCATGTCTCGTCTAGACTATCAACAGACAAACTACACAAAATTTTAATGTAATACATGAAAAATAACATTACACCACATCCTTAATTAAATTAAAACTAGAAATGTTAGACTAATTTACATAGTTTACAATTTTCCGATTGACTGCGTTCAGAAAAATAAACAAAACCTAATTATTTTTAAAATGAAGGCTATTTTATATAGAAAATCAAATAGCTATATGTTAAGACTTTCGAACGAAATGAAATGATATAATCGAATTTCGATGAAGCAATGTCGCATCACGTGATCCCCGCATTAACATGTTTTAAAGCTAAATCAATTCAGTATTAATGTCGTACTGTGGGCAAATGATTCATTACACATTAAATTTATTCGAATACTTCCAAAATTGCATAAGAAAAAGGTCGTGACTGAATGCTGTTACGGATAACTAGACAATATTAGTATGCAAACGGGGTAAATTCAATTACAGTCCGAACAACAGACGTACACGGACCAGAGCTACCCACTAAGCACTTAGCACTCATATTTTGTTTTTTCTAGAGATTTGTTAAATACCTTGTAAAGGTCGTTTCTGTAACGTGTTATGTATGGTCTCTCTAACTATTCACTATTCAGTATGTGAAGGTCATGCAACATAATGCCCCATCTACATAATATGTAACAAATATCGAGTTTATTACATAAATTAAAACAACGATGAGAATAAAGTTAGCAACTATTGAATGAAAATGAAAACTATAAAAATATTTCTTTATTCCGTTGCATTTTAGATAAAAAAAAATTTTTTTATATTTATTCGAGTTTTTATAAAAAAAAACTGAAAAACACTCTTTTCGCTTGTTGTTGTTGTTGAAAATTTCGCAATTGTCGATTTCACTTTCGTAATGAATTACGTTTTAAAAAAATCTTTGTATTTAACATAAAAAAAAACTACGAAAACGTTTGAGTGTGTATAGGTAAAAAGTTTTCGGTTGATGTTTTTCTAGAAGAAAATAAAACGAAACACGAGATAACTAAGCAGAAATACAACAAAACGCTATTTACCGCCTAACCTAATTTCAGAGATTTACAAGAGGGTTATTGAACGCGGTGAATGACTTCGCGAGTTAGTGAGGTGTGATTGTACGTTTTGTGGTTATGATTTTGTGTGTTTGTGTGCCTGGTGAGAATGGAAATGTGTGATGGTGGTATCCTAAGCTCGCGGTTTTGCTTCTCTGTATTTCATGCATGTGTGTATCGTATCGTACGTTAATTCAATGAGACAAAAGTTTATTTTGGTGTATAGTTTTTTTTAAATTTTATTATTTGTATTTTTTGTATTTACGTTCATATGTCCTTGAAGTAAATTTCCTATATTTCAAAAGATTGTAGTGTGTCAGTGAACTTAAGTTTTGAGAGTTTTATTTAAATTTTGGCTTTCAAATACATTTAAAATTTTTAGTGATGGTACAAAAGCGTATGGTAGGTAGGAGGGAGATATACACGAGCAGCTGAACACTTGTTTTTAGCTCATATTCTACAAACATTCAACAAAGATAACTACATTCATTCTTCCACTGGCTTCCTAAACTTATTTTCCCCGCCTTACAAGCGTCGTAAATTTATTTTTTTCTCGAAAGACGATTGAGTTGCTCGTTTCAGCTTAGCATATGCAGATTTACTTATCCATAACTGTTTTTGTTCACGCGAAATTCTTATCTTTTACATTTTACACATAAATAATTAACTTACACTGTTAGAAATGTTCAAAGCATTTAAATTCACACGGCTTTGTTGCCGATTTTTTTGCTGAAGTTGTCCGCGGTTTTCAGCCTATAAAATTAGAAAGTTAGGAAGCAAATCTCAACTCAGATCATAATCGTAGAGCATCATATTTTTCCAATCTCGAACTCAATGGACAACACAAAGCTTTAAAACGATCTGTTTGAGAATAGTAAACATCTTCAACAATCTGGTTTTCTTTATTTTGGGTCCTGTCCGAGCATAAATTTATGTTTTCATTTATACCTACTTAACTTATAACTAATGACGTCGATCCCTGGTTGTTTGTATGTTATGTAATTTTTAATTTTTAAATGCAAATATTATAGGAAAAGGTAAATAAAATTTGTTCCATGTTGTGAATTTGTACCAATTTGTTCCAATGTTTTATTATCGTATTTTAATTTTTTCTGTGGGGAAATTGACTCTTTGTCATAATCATTATTGAGTGCAATTTTGACAGCTTTTTTAAATTCATCAACCAAAAACCTCAACACAAAATTATTTTGGTGCACTGGTGATAAGAGGCTAAGTATAACACTTGGAGATTTTAAAACGTAGCGAACCAAACCTTCAGATGGACTGTGATAGTTTAATAATGCAAGAGAAGTCAAATAATGCAAAAGATTGTTTTTGTTCATTTTCTTGGTTGCATCATCATTGTTCTTGTTGGTACCGAACGGCCCAATACTTTTGCTAATTTAAAATTTGCTAGCGAAGAGCAGCTTTGAGTTGTCAATGAGGTTGTTTGAGCATGCCATTCGCTTGTGGAGGGGGTTTTTTTTCGTTCGTTAGCTCAACGTTTTGATTCGAATTCCATTTTTTTTTTTTCATTTTGGAGATCGATGCAAGTGCAGTGAGAAATTTTTTCTTGTGTGGAATCCGTCACGAAGTTACACAACCGTTGCTTGTTTTAATACAACTTTTGATGAGCACATTAGAACAGCATAAAAAATACCGTCCGGCAGCAGTATGCCCTTTCCAGCAGTCCCGAGGCCTGGCTAGGTGTCAATTAACTTATCAACTATTAATCTGAAAATAATCTGATAACGTAAAATCTTGGAGACGGCAACACGAAGCCTGAACCTAGCGCCACCGAAATGAATAAAATATCAAAGAGCACAAGAGATGGAAGATGCCGATGAGTGGCAAATTCCTAATTCCACCATGGGTTGAAATTCGATTGTATGAAAATTGAATCTAGAATTCGTAGTTGAGATAACGATAAATGACCTGTAGGACCGACGTGGTTTTCATTGACAGCTGGGTCGCTGAATCATGTAGCCGTTTTCATTTAAAATCGACTAACAGTGCAAATCTATCGCCAATAAGCATCAATGGTCGGATGAGTTAAGTCGACTAATACAAAAGGATGACTGAAGAGTGTTTAAGTCTTATGTTAAGCTGGAGCAATTTCCTACTGTAGATATTTTTGTCGTGAAGTTGGCGGCTAATTGAACTAGATTATTGCATTTCAAATCCCAAATTTTTGCCGTCCCTCCCTCCGTCTGCAACTCGTTTATTATTCGGATTACATCGGTCAGTTTGTGTGTCCAGTCCAGAGCAATCGGATAATTTTATTCCTTTGCAGTTCCTTTTTCAATAACAGCAGATACATCATGTTCCATGGCCAAAAATACCTTTTCCACCCTTGACATATTCAATGACGATAGTCATTGAAATGTCAGTATCTTTATCTTTATCTAACTAATCGTTTCGAAGATAAAAATATGATCATTATTGACATCTACATGGTACTCGTAAAATGTTCAGCAGTTTCACAACCACCGTTGAGTACTTGTTTACTACGTTAATAAACGAATCAAATTCGACCAAATTATCACCTCTTTCTCGCTGTGTCATATTACGCTGTGTTTGTCGGTTCAATGACCCCGTGTTGAGATTTTGTCTGCAATTTTTTACGTTTTGTTGTCTTGTGTATCATGGTTGATTTCGGTGGGGGTTCATGGGATGTGGGAGATAGGATTCTACAAATCCGTACGTTTAAAATAAATCTTACCTATACCGCAAAAATGTTTGTTACAATGTTATGGATGAAATTGCTCACTTATACATTATTTTACTAAGCAAAAGGAAAAAATTAAAAGATCCCGGGGCTTTCCAACGAAAATGGTTTACTTCATTCATTCAAGCCACTTCTTCTGATTAATAATTTAAAAATTGTTATTGCATTGTATTTAATTATACCAAACACCTGAGATTTGTTACGTAAACGTTAATCGCAGATTTTGAATTTATTTTTCCATAAAACAATTTTGCTGTATTGAACTTGTTGTGCATTAATTCAATTTTTTACTTCATCCAAGTTCCCTAGCCCGTGGTCACACTTTTCAAAACATAAGTGTGCAAAAATATTCATATATTATTTGGAGATGCTTTTGTACCAAAAGCTGGTAGAAATATTAGAAAATTTTCGAAATTGTAACTTAAAATTACAAACAGCAAATTGCGATTTGCTTAAGAAATAAAAAAATTGTTTAGGACACATTATTTTAGAAAAAGGTATACAACCTAACCTAAAAACTGTAGAAGACGTAGTCAATTACCCCATTGCCAAAAACAAATAAGAAATTTAAACAAATTCACGCCCATTTTAGTCTCAATTTGTTAAAATTTTAATAAAACGTTCATAGCGACCGATGTAAGTGATTACATCCTCGGTGCTGTGTTTATTCAGAAGCCCAACTAGGATGAACTAACAATAGCTTTCGCTAGCTGATCTATCGAAATCTGCAATAAAAAATAGGGGTTCCTATTTTAATTTCAAAGTTGCTACCCCGCCCCAACTTCAAGAAAGGGAGGAGGGGTACTGATGTTAGATAATGGTTTCAGTTTAGTTTAAAAAAATCACCCCTTTAGAAGTGACGGACCACAAACCATTAATAGGAAATATTATACCAAATAAATACCGTATTAAATAGAAATTACGTTGGAGATTAATGTTAGCGGATTAATAGAATACACATCCATGTTACAACCAGAGCACAAAATTGAAAAGAAGGAGCTAAAAATTACCGAAAAGTTTCACGATGCTCCTTGAAGGTATTAGAAAGATATATCAATGGCCGAAAATGCTAAAAGATGTATATCAATTTATAAAAAGTTGCAAACTGTGCAAAGAAAATAAAATCTATAGATACACCAAAATTCCAATTAAATTAACCACTCCCTCAAAGCAAATATTCGAGATAATAGCGTTTGATTTAGTAGAGCCACCACCAAAATAAATAAATCATAACATTTCAAGATACCGACTAAATGACACAGTGGTTAAAGCTTTGGCGTTTGGATCGGGAGGTACCGGGTTCGAATTCCCTCGGTAGGGGCAGAATGCAAAGGGAAATTTCACCAACAGATCACGAGCTGTGGTGGAATGTAACACATCTATGACCCCCTGTCGGTGTGCAAAACCCATGGGCCGACCCATCTTGCATGTCAGTGTATGCTAGCATGGAGCTTGCAATCTGCAGATGGTCTTAAATCGGTCCTATAGCCGTACGTCCTTGAGTTGGCCGGGAAGCGTAAAGTAAGGACGTGAAAAGCATGACCGCGGAAGAGCATGGTGAGCCTTGAGCCCCAAAACAAATTTTATTAATAATAAAAAAAAAAAACATTTCATGAACATTTATGTAGCATACATACCTGCGGAGTCGATTGGGGCAAAATTCTGCAGTTTTGAGTTGAAGTTAGTCTTTGCTCAAAATGATAGTCTATTTGGTACGTCATTTTGCTTGTCAAATTTTTCATTTGTAATTTTCGCTTGGACGTTGAACAGGCCATATAAATAATTCTCAGTAGGCGTACATTTTTTATTAGTTTGACGTTTCAATTTTCGGAGTGAACAATTTTGTAACATCTTTAATTTTTTTTATGGCGATTATAGCGAATATTGTTACAAGTAATTTTACTATAAAATACCCTGAATTCTTTATTTCTATAACTATATATAAATATTTAACCTTAGGCCAAAGCTAATCGAATTGACAGCAGAAGAATTGGAACTGCTTAATGACCAGTGCGTAGTAACAATTTGTGAGAATATAGAAGGTGAATACTTGGGTATTGAGCACGAAATTGTTGATGGTGTGGTTCAGATTATAAAATTGATGACGGAAGAGGCTTAGCCTGTTGCAGAATTCGCGTTCCAATATGCCAAAGACACTCGCACGAAAGTGACAGCGGTACATAATGCCAATATTATGCGAATGTCTGATGGTGTTTTTATGCTGCTGTATCGTGACATGGCCGATAAATATCCCGAAGTGAAATTTGAAGATCATTATTTGGATAATGTGTGCTTAAACATGGTGTAGGATCCACATAAATATGATGTGCTTGTTATGCAAAATTGACATTTGTTTTGTATGGTGACAATTTGAGTGATATGTGCGCTTGTGTAGTTGGTGGTTTAGGCACTAATATAGATATAACCAGAACCACCATTGCGTAGACCAACATTTTGTTTCCTGCCTTATTTTTTTACAACTACGTTATGGATTAAATCCAAGAAATTTTCATCCTCTTAAAATTTAATAAAACATTTGAGTTTTTATTTGTTACTTCATATCAACTATACAGCCTATTCATCACTATCGTTGATACCGCGTGATGATGAATCTAGATGACGTGCTCTTCATTGAATTGGGATCACCACGTAACATTGGGTTCCATCTTTACCGGACACAATTAATGATAACCCCGAATCACATGCAGCAATGGTTTCACATCTTCGACCAGTAATTATTTCAATCGTTTTCCAGTTTCAGAAATTTTTATTTTCGATTTTTTCCCTTGCTCGGGTTCGGTACGGACATTGAATATTTCTGGTCGCATTTTGCAATTCTCGCGTTAGCTAGCATCTCATCAGTTACTGACTTTTCGGAAAGTTGTCGCACAGGATTCACAACCTTATCAAAATCCACTTTTAATTTTACCACCTCTTTTAAAAGTAACTTAGATTTATTGTAATATTCATCCTGTTTTACAGACAAATATATCACTTTTTACAGATAGACATAATAATAATAATATTTAATAATATTATTAGTCTTTGGTTTTACATCACAAACATATAATTGTCAAATATATTTATATTTTCTGTCAAATATGTAGCAAAAATAAAAATGGCGGCTTACAATGAGCACAAAATTTAGTTCCTTTTGTAGTTTTTGGTTGGCAAGCTTGAGGAAACCATAGCTCAAAATAAAAGATATTTCAATTCGATTGCGGCTCTGCACATTCATTTTTTCTACGGTTCTATTGTGAAAAAAGTGGAGTATGATTTGATCTAACTCTTTTTAAGGTACATCTATTCTCATTAAAATATTTTTATGTTACAGCGATTCTTACGTGTAAATTATTAATTATTTATACAATCGCTCATAATTTGTCTACTAAGTTGGTTCTTGTTTGTAATTAAGTAAATTCAGCTGAGCTTTTTAGAAGTAATTCAGTGTTTTTTGCCAGGTATCAGCTAGTACAAAAAGGAAACCTAAAGAAATACGAATCACACTTGAAACCGCCTTGAAAAGGGTTTAAAAGGGTAACATCTATAATCTGACCATATGTGGAACTGCAGAAAACCATTTTATTTATAAGCACAGTAATGTGAAAAAAGGTTACTGTAAATGAACAAAAACCCTGTTCTATTAAAGTACATAGTATGTACTATATGTACATGATACATCCGGCGTCAAGGAAAATTTGATACTTTAGTTCAAAACTATCGTCTAAACTAATTAATAAAATAGACATAATTCGCCGACCGATTATCTGCTAAGTATATCACATAAATGAGCTGTCAATGTCGAAAAGTTCAACTAAAAATATTACTGTCGTTATCAATTAAAAATTAAATTGTTTAAAAAACTATTTATTTTCTCTGGTAACCTCTAAAACTATAATCGCATCCAAATCGATAGCAAGTTAGTCACATATTATATTCGACAAAAATTAGGAACACATATGTATGTCTTATCACTTACATATCAAAATTACGCATAATACCTTCTTATCGCGATTTACTATGCGCTATTCATTCGATTTAAAATAACAACAACATATAGACGACATACATAAGTACGTTTTTGAGACATAAAAACACTATTTTGTGCGTTCTGTAAAACACAACTAAATTTTAGTTTTTTTTTTCTTTTCTGTTAATCAAGTATGACCTAAATTCGGAAAAAAATCATAACATATCTGTCCAAATCTGAAAATAAATATGTAAACGCACTCGTACACGCACAATACAACAACAAATACATTCAAGAAACACTTTGCCGGCTTAGTATTTGAGTTAAAATTAAGATCTTTGTTTGCATACTAAAGCATGATAATGATATACTATTGGAATTAGCCCTATGGTCATTAGCAATAAATTTTCATCTCGGCTTAAATTAATTAAGGCGGTTCTTACCAGTTTACCGATACATCGAGTCTGTAATGGTACGAGTAAAACAGGTGGATTACGATCGTCGAATTCAGTGTAACCACTAATTCTTACAATTTTATACTTTCGAGTGTAAAATTTTGTGACGCGTATTACATACACACAAGGTAGATAACAAATACATTTTTACTATGTAATAACCAAAACTATGTAAACATTACATACAATTTTTACGTGATTTGCATCTTGCTAGGCATGAACGATACACGTACAGCTACGACAAGATTGATTCGGAAAGAAAACATATAAAAATAAGATTGCAGACGATCGTATACAATGTGTACTCGTATATAGAACGAACTATCAACATGTTTTTCTTATAAAATTTTCCAAAAAAAAACTTAAAAATAATAAAGAATTTAATTTACAATTTTGATAAAAATAGATATACTCTAGCATAGTTTTTTAGTTTGTGATAGTAAAATTAGGACAGTTAAGTGTTTTTCTTGCTCGAGTTTTTTTTTATTAGATTCTGTATACGCGAACAGCAATAACAAAACTGTATGTCGCGCAGCATTAAGATACGCGCACTATGTAATCAAAAAGGGCTAATAGTAAAGTGTTTATAGTAGTAAAGTAAAGGGTGATAAGTAAAATGTAAATGCTCATTGAAATGGGATTTAGGAATTTTGTATTTTACATCCGCAGTTTAATTTATTGGTTTGGTCAGCAATCGTATGTTGCAGATTATTCTCTCCTCTTCTTATCCTTCAATGTATAAAGATATTAAAAATATTTGTCGTGGACAAAGTATGCGGACTTATTAGCTTAAACGATGACGTAACGCTTTCGGAGGTTTAAAAAAATAAGTATCTGTTAATCGATCGAAGTATAGGAGTACTTCCAATTTCAACATAATAAAATCGACGAGCTATTTTTATTGTTGTATTTAAAAAAAAAGTAAAAATTGTAATCGACATACAATGACATCATTAGCAAAAAATCAGTGTTGTCACAGGCCATACTTGCGAAGATGGCTCTACTTTTTCGTGTGAATAGCAGTTTTTATTACGTGTCAATTTTCAATAGTCTCAACATAACAATGAAATAATAAAAAAATATTTATTAAAATAGTAAAAAAATCTGATTAAATGATGGAATGACATTGATAGATAGCTTACTATTTGATTGGTCATTTTTTACCCACTACATATGATCAGTAGCTGCCTTAATAACTCCCACAAATAATCAACTTACGCTTTTCCTTAAATTATTATTATAAAATTCGGTTTATTCGATAGATAAAGGGTTTTAAAATAATATGTATTGGAATATGAATAACTAGAACGGAATTAGATTAATTCTTGATGAAAATATTTAAATTGTATTGAAGATTAATTCTAAATTTTGCTATTTAGTTTAAAACACTCGCTAAGCTTTACATGATTAATGAAATTAGTTTTACTTTTGACTAACGCAGAATGTCTTAACAATATTTTTAGGTAAATTCACTCACCCTGTATCAAGAAACAACGGGGCTCGCACTACTGAACTAATCTGTAATTTAAATTTAACCACTATTTTAACATCAAAGATGTTTTTGGGGGTTGCATTATAAATATAAAAAAATGCAACGAAATAAAAAAAAGTAAATACGAGAGTACCAAAACACGCTGGTACGCCGAAAATCAATTTTTGGGCTCAAACAAATTTTTTATTTTTAGGTCTATATACAATAAATACAAGTACTCTAGCCCAAAACAAATCAGTAGGAAACAATCAGTTCGATGTTTAAATTTTTAGCCTTAGGCTCAAACTTGGGATTTTTTAATCATTAAAGACATCGTTAAAGACCAAACATAGAAGAATTAAGAACGATTCCGAGCATTTTCTCTCTCTTTTAAACACTAAAACTATAATTGAAGTTAATAGTTTTGAAGAGAACGGACAGCTAGGTTTTATTGTCCTTTAAAAGTTAATCAGTTCTCCACTAAAATGAAAAATTATAAATTTAGTAATAAACTAATAAGTTAAAAATATAATAAAAAATCAAATAAAATTAATAGGGCTGAATAAACAGGTTTAAAAGATGCAGATATTACATTACATTTCAGATAATCTTCTACCAGTTTTGCCAAATAAGTCATCAAAGTTTTCTTGTAATTGTAAACATTCACGATCTTGTAATAATATTCGGTAAATGTATATAACCATTTTTTTTAAACTAAAAGGAAGTATTAATTGTCCAGTGGATTTAATGTCCTTCGAAGGTCAACTAATACCCCCCCCCCCCCCCCTTTCATTCACGCACAGGCCACCTATTCACACAATTATAGTATACCACCTGCACATTGCAAGCTCCATGTCAACCTATAAACTGACATGGGCGGTGGGTCGGCGCTGAATTCTGCACTCCGACAGAGGGTCTTATGCTGTGTGCCTGATGCCGATTTTTTTGTCTAAATTTCCGACTAACTAAATTGATCGTTAGTTCACCCAGGGATTGTTAGATCTCTCTATAATATTTATAAACCAAAATCTACCCGATACTTAGTTCTAAACTGAAAATTTAGTTCCAATTTATCAATTACCGATTAGAAATGTTTTGTAGAATGTTATATAGCACATTTTAATTGAACATCAGATGCGGTTTGCTTTATGCCATCTTTGAACGATTGGTATGAACTAACCATAAATTTAGTTAGTTGGAAATTTAGACATAAAAAACGACGTGAGGCACACCGCATTAGTTGTGTTTATTAACATCACCGATTGTAATCGATGACGAAAATTCGCTTTGCATTGAGCCTCTGGTGGGATTCGAACCCATTACCTCCCGGTCCAACTGCTGAAGCTTTAACCACTATGCACGACTAATCCGGTCCAATGTACGATATAAATTTTCTACCAAATTCAGTTTTGATTGTATAGCATATTAAAAGATTAGAACGACGGATTGTATGGCTATGATTTACATACTGGAAATCAATGTTTGATAGCGTTGACGACATCCGCAAACATTTAGACATACAGTGGTGAGCAAAATTTCCGGACAAATCTCAATTTAGGAAACTATTATAGTTTAACAATGACTCCGGCCATTTTTTTAATTTTGATTTTGCACAGCATCTCTAAACACTACTAAACTCGTTATATCCTATATTTTTGTGCTAAATTACCCTTGATCCTGCCATATATTTAGAAGAAAACAAAACACATACCAAAGTCAATGAGCAATATTTTCGGACAAAATTGTAATTCAAATTCTTTCAAATTCAGTTGTTGAATAAGTCTGGAGGTCAAGACTATTAATATTTTGTATGCATTCGCTTGCTATCTATTACCGTCTATAATCTGCGAGGCACGAATTCGATTAAATTGATAACTGATTCCATAAATGCTTTATCGGGTTTAGATCCTGGCTTTGTGGAGCAGTTTCCAATACATTTGGGCAATTATATACGCACCAAGACCTAACATTACAAGCTTTATGCTTGGGATCATTATTTTGGTATAAATAGAAATCAGTTTCACAGCGGTTTTTCCCAGCAGATGATATTAATTTTTTTTTTAAATATTCAAATAGATTGTACTATCCATTTTTATTTCCATAAATTGGAAATTTCCCACGCCATAGTAACCTATTACACCCCACACCATCATATATCCACCGCCGTTGTAATTTAGTCTAAAAATGCAGGATATAGCGAGTTAGTAGAGGGTCAAAGACGCTTACGCAGTAAAAAATTAAAATAAATGGCCGAAGTCATTTTTAAATAACATCAGCTTCCTAAATTAAGATTTGTCCGGAATATTTTGCTCACCACTGTATATAGTGAGACATGAACTTGGAATAATGCGTTTATTGGCAGGATACCTGCAGTTACATTCTTATACAACGTATGAACATCAACAACAAGACATATGCTTATCAAGTAAAACTAAAAAATATTTGAGTTTATTAACTCCCTCGATACGACACATTTGAAACTTTCAATGGTTGGAAATCACAATAAGGCAGTAATGGGGATTGAAAGATAATAAATTTGATTTTGTTGAGATTTACAGATATTTTGTTTAAATTGAAATAGTAACGTCGTTTTCCATGTTAGTCATAGCTTGGAAGCAGTCTTGAAAGTTATAGAATATTGCGGTATCATAAGCAAACATTCTAATTCTGCCAGGCAGAGGTAGGTGGGATATATCATTTATGAAAATCAGAAATAGAATAGGGCCAAGCACACTACCCTGAGGAACACCGCAGTTAATAGTTAGACTGCTACTAATTACACCATCTAAAGCCATAAATTGTTTACGATTTTGAAGATAACTCATCCAAAGATTATAAGCCAAGCCCCGAAAGCCATAACAATACAACTTATTTAGAAGTAGACGATGATCAATACAGTCAAACGCTTTATGCAGATCTAAAAATAAGCCACATATATATTCTTCATTATCGAAAGCTCGGTAAATCAAATCAGTAATCTTAATTAAAGCAGTATCTGTACCAGGCCCCTGTTGAAAACCACATTAGTGACAGTAAAAAAAATTAAAGCATTCAGATATTCAGTGATACGAGTTGCAATTAATTTTTCAAGTATTTTGTCGAACACAGACAAAACAGAAATTGGTCGCTAGTTACTAACAACTTTGCAGTCACCTGATTTTAATATTGGTGTTACTTTCGCAATCTTCAAACAATCAGGATAGATGTCGGTTTTGAACACTACGTTTGATGGAATTACGCTTTATAACAGTATTATGAATATTATCATACCCACCACCCTTACTATTATCTAAACCACCACCCTTATTATTATCTATTGATTATATTATATGTTTCAGTAACCGAAATTGGGCACAAAAAAAATTAATTAGTTACTATTGTGCAGATTGCTAAATTCAGTGTTACTGTTTCTTGTAGAAGAGAGGCTGTTGCCAACATTTACAAAATGGCTATTGAATATATTAACAATACTAGGAAGATCTTTGTATTCGACAACGTTTTGTGTTATGGAATGGATATTCACTTTAGTATTGTCCTTTATGAATTGATTTATTTCATTCCATACTTCCTTTTGATTTAAATTATTGAACAAATTTTTGAAATACTGTTTTTAACGCAGGATTGTTCGTACTTTGTTTAAATCTTTTGAGGGTGCGATTTTTTTCTTTTATTAGATTCCAAAGAATTAGATTCATCCAGGGACAATTACTATCATTTTTGATTTTCACCTGTAGTTATTTAGACTTCGAATATTTACCAATCGCAATTCATTGTATTTTAGCAGATTAATTTTAGGGTTGAATCAGGGTTGTGAATGTCAAATGAGGTTGAAAATATAAAATCATTGAAGAAGTACAGATTAAATTTGTCATAATTTACCGATTTCTTTTGTAATCTTTTATATATGTATTTCGGTTTAAACACGAATTTGGAGAAAATAAAACTATGATCACTGATATCAAATTCAATTGTTGAGTTAAAAACTCGTTCTATATTAAGAAAACTGCTAATAGCATGATCCACGATATTACCACTTACATGGTATCGTAGCATATGTGTTAGTAATAATCATGCCATGACTTAAAAAGGTACTACTACTCATTAATTATACTAAGAGACTAGTTTTAAATTTTTATTAATAGGAATAGGCATAAACATCGAGTGTTTAATGAATAAATGCCAGCCTGAGAGACGTTCATGAAAACAAAAATTCGTGTAATCTAGGACTCAGACTCCCAAGAATCTAAGGTAGTTCTGCAAAAACGATGATTGAATTAGTAAAAAATAAATTAGCTCATTTCAATTTATGAATCGAAGAGGATGTTGCTTCTGTAACCAGCCTTCTGACTGAGCAATCTCTTCTGTCAATGTTAATGAAACACGTAAGGTTATCATTCCAAATTTTTCAGAATCTTAAATGAATTTTTCGTGATAAGTTTAGGAAAATATAAAATATTAGTTTGTACTTAAGTCGACTTTAGCACTTTTGAATTGTGACCACAGAAATGAACTAAGGAAATTCGGAATATGCAACTTTTTAATAAATACTAATTTTTCAAAAAATTCAAAAATTTCAAATTTATTAGTTAAAATTATTTAAATCCCTCGATCTCCAACTTTAAATCATTGTCATTAATCATTTTATTTCACAAAATTTGAATTCTAATTCTTATTGCAATTCCGTAGCAAATAAAATACGACTATTTAAAAATTTAAAAATATGTACACAAAATACGCGCTCGAGGACATTATTAAATAACATATATATTTAAAAGTATACACACCTCTCGTGTTGAACACACCAACTAATTTTGTAAACTTGATTTTCAATTCCATCAAGTTAGTAATTCTAAGAATTCAAGAATTCCAAATTTTAATTTAAAACATAGCATTGCAACCGCATTAGGTTGACTACTGAATCTTGCAAGAGTAGGAACAAGATTAACACTTAAGGCTTTAATTTGTAGTCAATTTGGGTGAGAGACATAAAAGTTTGCTTTGTACCGCTCGGTATAAATAAATAATTCAACTTCTTTGCTCACGCCATATTCCAAATTTCAGGAACGGTTACCAAGATAGCATTTTTCGTACTAGCTTCAATACTTAGATTTATTTTAGCATCATAAAATTCTGTTTTTACTCAACTGGCAGTTAGTTTGAACATTCTCACTTCTCAGCACATTTCATAATACAAAATTGTAGGCTACCCATTTTTTTCTTATAAATTGGGCTTTGACAAGGCGATAAATTTAGTAGTGTATGGTTGTTTTTCTGTAAGAACTGTGATTAATGGTGCATTAATGGGAAATGAAACATAATATTCCGATCCATATTTATGTTGGGGAGGAATTTATTGAGAAGAAGAAGAATTAGTCGGTTTTTATCATAACAGAAACTTCAAATGAATATCAGAATTAAATTGATTCTAACCTGCCACCAATCAAAAACAAAGTTCTGATATTTTCTGAAAGAATGTACTAATTATGCCAAAGAACAATTTTGACATGTACAGTCAGTACGAAAATGATTATACACACTGCGTTTTGAAGTTTTTTACAAATTATAGGGATTATAGAATTTATTTTGCCGTTTTTTCTAAATTAAATAATTTTACAAATTAACAAATCCAAAAATACAAAATAGTAATTCATTTACCATTTATGATTAAAAAAAAATTAATAATGTTTTGCAACGAAAATGATCATACACATATGGTATGATCCTCGATTTTTTTTTAAATCATTTACACAAATTATGTTTCATAATTATTTTAATATCGAGTTGGTCCTCCTCTATTTTTTATAACCTCTTTCAGTCTTCTAGGCATTGACTACAAAGTTCTGGGTAACTTCCGATGAAATTTTATCCCATTCATTCATTATTGGCGTTATTTAGAATCCATTCTTTCACACTGTTTATATCGTATACTTAGGATCGTTGTCTTCCGTGGAAGATCCATGACGCCACGAGCCCGCATTGTTCCACGGATAGTTTCAAATTGTTCTTTAGAATACCTAGGTACTCCCAGCGATCCATATTTCCATTTATTAAAACCCCCACTCGCCGACATTGAACCCCATACCATAACTGAACCAGCATCATGTTTAATTGTTGGGATAATGTGTTTGACCCCAGCGCTGTAGTAGGTTTTCTTTAAATTTTACTTCTCCCATCGGATCCGAAAATGCCCCATTTACTTTCATCCGCAAAAACCACAGTCTTCCAGAAGTTGAAGTCTTCTGTTTCTAAATTTGGCACACGGCTATTGTATCCATGTTTTCACAAAACTTATCTAATATTTTGTGGGTGGGTAGCTTTATTAAGTACCTTCTCCACTTCTAAAGCTAGTTTTTGGATTTTCGCTCACCAAATCCAAAATGTTTCGCTCGTCCCGATAGTAAAATGTCGCTTTTCGCCCTGTTCGCTGCCCGTTTTCAACCGATTGTGTGACGTTGAATCTGGATATTATTTATTATATTTATTCCTAAACTGCATATTTAGTTCAAATTTATCCACCGCTAATTAAAAATATTTTAAAAATTAATAAAATATTAACTATTTAAGTAAATTTTATTTAAAATAAAATGCGTATTTTGTGCCATCTATGAACCAATGGTATGAACAAACGAACATTTCAGTTCAAAAGATCGGGGTCAGGCCACAATCCACAAAGAAAATATAACATTGAAATTTTAGTGAAAAATTTTGTAGAACTATTTGAATCACACTAGCACTATTACGAATACAATCCGGTACTTGTGAAAAGTAGTGAAAATGTCCGACAGTGAAAATGTCCGACTGGGTAAATCGATGCGGATTTATCTTAGGCTGTATGCCAAACTTAAGGTAAAAGTCAATTTTGGGTAAATTTTTCGGTAAATTCATTTGTTTTTCAAAAACTCTATAACAATATAACCCGAAACCGTTTTTGACCGTAGTAACCGATTAACCATACGTTGGCCACACAGCCAAATAACTAAATTGATGGTTAGTTCATATCAATCGTTCAAAGATGGCATAAAACAAACCGCATCTGATGTTTAATTAAAATCTGCTATATAAACTTAAATTTGGCATTCTACGAAACATTTCTAATCGGCAATTGATAAATCGGAACTAAGTATGCAGTTCATAAATATTAGAGACATCTAACAATACCTGAGGGAGCTAACGATCAATTTAGTTAGTCGGAAATTTAGACAAAAAAATCGGCGTCAAGCACACAGCATAAGACTGTGTGCCAAACTTATGGTTAATCAGTTACTACGGTAAAAAACGGTTACCGAAAAATTTACCCAAAATTGACTTTTACCTTAAGTTTGGCACACAGTCTAAGATAAATCCGCATCGATTTACCCAGTCGGAAATTTTTACTGAAACGCCACCGAGTTTTTTTTTAGTAGGGAAATAAATAATAGAAAACTTGCAAACAAATTTAAAAAAAACGATTAGAGTAGCCGGCGAAAAATTCGAATAATATAAAATTTTGTAAAGTTAATTATATTATATTCCGCATGCGGAAATTTTCACCGATTACAAGAATACGCGCCACGATGTCATATAAAATTCGATTTATATTTATTTCCAAACTCGTGAAACTAACTTAACAGGGATTATCCTCTCAGAAAAGTTGACAAAATATCTTTATATTTCTCATATTTTCACTGGAGGTAAGTTAATGCTCTTTGCACTTATACAAAATTAATTTCAATATAGACTAGATGGTTCCTCAGAAAACCGGTCGTTTACATCAAATTGTATCTCAAAATTAGCAGAGGTAAAATTCGATTGAGAACCGGTAATGTATTTTGGTACTGTAAGAAAACTCAATTATTTGCCTTAGACATATCAGCAATACAGAATAGAAAATTAATGCCAATTTATGTTAATTTTATGAGAATAATAATGTGGTATTAATTAACCCAACTGTGACACGGTGTTAATGTGGAGGCGGCGCCGAAAATTTGTTTATGTCAGAGTACAAGCCTAATAAACAAAAAACTGTTAGGCGCCAAATCAAATTTTTACTAACCTATTTTTAGAAAAATTTCCCAAATTAGGTAAAGAAACGGACTAAGAATTCAAACCTCAATCAAGCAGACATAGATGGCCGTAACATTTCGCTAAGTAAAAATTAAGATTTTATTGCACTCATATAACAATATGATTTCCCCATTAGATACCATCTGTTAATTTAAAAGCCAATTTATTTGTTCGATCTTAAAGATCATCATACCGAATCATCTCAGCATCTTGGGCTTGATGTAATTTATTCCCAGCGTTAATAAAATAATGTAAGCGTATAAATTTTATTTCTGTTATTTATTTGTTTTTTTTCTTAAATTAAACATCAATTGATCATATTTTTTACAAGTGTTTCCCATTCATTCATTTTCTCTTATAACTAAGTCTTAAAGAAAACGAAACGGTTCTTATGCAATTGTCTTTGTATGTACATAGCACTATATTTACTCTCCGCATATGGAGCACTATTATAGTAATGCTGCTATGCTGCTATACATAGTGTAAGGTTTATAGTTTTTTATTATTATTATTTTAACTTAATTGTGTTTTATGTAGGGCCTACATATATTATGATACGATGCTCCATTTAAATTTTTTTTTTTTATTTTTGTAAATAATCATTTTCTTTTTTTTAGTTTTAGTTTTTACTAGTTTCTAGATATTATTATTAAACGCGCGCGATACTCGTACTTGTTTGTATTTTTTTTTTTCGTTTCTTTAAGAAAAAATATTTTCTGTATATAGGTCACATTCATTTATTTTTTTGGCCCTACCAAAAAATACATAAAATATGTGTATATTTTTATACATATGTTTACTGTACATAATTTAAATAGAATGAATCTATACGAACATATTTTACATCTCGCATTTAGATAGATTACGACGACTAAAGTTGAGTCTACGACTACACAAAACAATTAAATACTCGTTCGAGTAAATTAGACATTAGATGTTGTTTATGTACTCGTATAACGTACGGAATACGAGAATATCGTAATTGCAAACATAACCCTACCGATCGGCAATCCCGCCAATTTAACATGGGAATTCCGGATGATTGGTCATCAGCTACAGACGTCTGCATATTTATCGGATCAATAAACTGTTCCGTACACACTCATAACCATTTCAAGGCGCTGATATTATTTTTGTAAAATTTTCCATTGTAAAAAACCGTAAACATGCCGTCCTTGGAATGTTAACATAAATACGATACTATGAAAAAAATGTGTAAGTGTTTAGTGCGTATTTTATAAGTCTGGGTGAGTCGCGAATTTTAAAGAAAATGGGAGTTGAAAAAACATACATAAATATTATCTAAAAAATAAAACCTTGCTAACGTATTTATTAGAAGAAAATGCGGAAATACATTAATACATTGATAATAATTTAAACATGTAGCGAGAATGGCTGCTTTATGTGGAAATTAAGCTTACGTTTTTTGAATAAATAAATTTTCATATTTACCAGCCAGGATTTGAAACCGCCAACTTTCAAAAGGATGCCCTAAGAAATTACTCATTACAAAATAATAACTTGTTATAAAATGGATCGGTCAGTGTTAAACTCCCGCCGCTGGGCAATAATTGAATCATTTTATTTTCTGCAAATGTAACTGATAAAGGCATAAGAGGCACTAGTTATTGATAATGGGTATGGGTCGACCTAATCGGAGATCCAACTTAGCTTACGATTATGACAGCTGTTTTTAAACATCACAATTTTATCGCTCGTTTAATTACAAAAATGGCAAACAAATGCAGATAGCGCCGGTATTATCGATCGGCTTGATCTGGCCAAGTAGCAAAATCAAGAAATCGACAATTTGGCTTCCGAGTATTTTTGTTTATCAATATTTTGACAGTAACATCAGGATTCATCACATTCGGACAATACATCATCCAATCCAACCCGATTCAGTCGACCGACCAAACCAAATCGCCTATAAACTCGCTAGCTACCAAGCGGCTCCAGGCCAAAGTAGATGGGCCCAAAATTCAGGAATTAAGGCTCTTATACACTATTTGCGCAAAACAATATAACCCAAAAGGGTTACTACTTTTTATGCCTATAAATTTTTTTAAATAAAATAAAATAAATTTAATGTTCCGGACTCTTGTGATTATATTTTTCATCACTTTTTCACTCTGTCACCCTGTATCATGTTAATTTCTTCTCTAATGTTCCATATAAGTTGTTCAATATTATCTGGTTTATTTGCATAAACCTTACTTTTAAGGTAACTCCGCATAAAAAGAAGTCGGGAGCAGTTGAATCCAGTGACAACCAATCCACATCACCAAATTTCGAAATTAACTGTTGTGGAAATATTTCTCTAACTATTCCATTGTTTCTCTAGCATCGTCCTGTTGGAACCACATGTTCACCAAACCATTGACATGCAATTCCAGCATAAAACAGTTTCTTATCAACGTTCGCCGCTGACGGTAACAGCTGAACCATTTAGATTTTAGTAAAAATGTGGTTCAAAGACCACTCCAGCCTATAAAATGTACACCATATACCGTCACTTTCAAGGGATGTAATGATGATTGATAAATTATTTGCGGATTCTGTACTGCCCAAAACTGGCTGTTTTCTTTGTTTATATGTCCGCTTAAGTAAAAATGAGCTTTGTCACTCATAATTATAATGTTTCAAAAAAATCCGGAGTGTCATTGGCAAGAAACCGCATCTTATTTGCATACGTACGGCGCTGCAAATGCTCTCTTGGCAGCAGCTCTTGTTTTAATTGAATTTGGTATTTCAATCCCTCTTTCTTCATATTCTTTGATAATCCAGTAAATTGTAGGCTTGAAGGTACCATATTCCTTTCCTCCAACTGTACTTAAAACTATAGGAACAAATATCACGCTCTAAAATAAACATTAGTTTAACTGCAACTGTTTAGCGGATAACATACATGGAAGAAATGAGCGCGATTTATAAAAAACGATTTGAAGCGGTGTTTTTACGTGCACATCCGAAAGGACCAAGCATTTCTTTTGCAAAATATATAAAACAACGATCGTAAATGATCGTACAAGACTAAAAATTTCGAACCTACGATTTGCGACGACCGTTTAAAATTTAGCGGGATAACTTGATAACCACATAACCGCCAAATAGCTTGAGACTGAGCGGGATCCCATCTTAATGTACCACTTTGGTTTTAGATATCAAGAAGTTTACTTTCATCAATCGCTCTACCGCACTCCACCGAACTATAAGCCTTCTTGTTCCGAGAAACCATGAATCTCCGTTTGGTTGCATTGATGGAAGATATTACTTAACTTTAATATCCTCCAACAAGTTTAATTACCCTCGGATTTTCTTATATATAAACAATGGGGGAGATGGTCATCTCGTAGCTGTTCTGGATCCATAACGGTCAAGTGTGCTCGTAACAAATACTTAAATCCCTCAGTCAATGATAAATACGAAACATTAAAAGGGGTGATAATTGACTGTTTATGCAAATCATAGGAAATAAAATTAGACTTACTTTTATCAGGTTTACAGATTGGTGATAAAATACCATGACAGCTATTAAAAGAGACGAAAGGACTATGTACAAGCCAGGTTAAGAAACCTGTTTTGAGAAATATTATCTTGTATGGACGACACGAAAGTTACATGCCGCCGAAACTCGCTTTAGTAGGGGCGATAGAGAATTACTAGCGGCGTATTCGGTCAGAGTTTATTTTATTCAGATCATAATCCATTAATTTTTTCATTACGTCAAAATCTAGATAAGGCTTCACCTAGACAATGATGACATTTAGTTTTTATAGCACAATTTACTTCAGACATTCGTTATATTATGGGAAGTTCTAACATTGTAGCTTTCAAGTATCGAACAAACGGACATTGGGACTACAATTGATTACGTTTCAATAGCGGAGAGAGAAGTGCGTGAATTAGAAGTCACTTTTATGTGATGTCTCAACTGGCAATCAACATCCATTTATAAAGAAACCATTCCGTAGAAAAATTTTCGAAGCAAATCATAATATTTGACACCGCAGTATTAAAACAACTGTACATCAAAGATTTAAGAAATAAGCATATGGGCAAAAATTGCATTTCTTTTCAAAAATGTAAAGTAACAAAACATTTTAAGAGCAAAACTCGTACATAAGACGTTTGACGTGCTACCAATAAACGGTTTGCCGAACTTCGACCTTTACCACCGTAATAAGATAAAATTAATTGTTTAACATTGAACGATCGATATACACGTTGGCCTGAAGCAGTGTCAATTTCAAACATTCAGTCAAAAACCTTTGCGGATATTTTAAAATTTTACGACCGATAGAGGTACACAGTCTGAATCGGCACATTTTTGCGAAATTTAAAATGCGCAGTCATGTGTGCAACAAACATACAATGGACAAAGTTGCTACCAATAGTTTCACTCGGGTTGAGAACAGCGTTTCGTGAAAACATTCAAAGTTCATCGGTGGAACTAATCTATTGGCACAATCCACGACTACCTTCAGATTTTATCACACCAAGTAAATACAAAGAGTCATTCTACGGAACAGATATTCATGTTTAAAGTTCTGTCGAATTGTGAAGACAAATGTTTTACGACGTCCGCACTACAACCTCCATATGAGAGACCTTTCCCAGTCAATAAAAGAAGCGAAAAATATTTTACTTTATTGATCAAAGGTTCGAGTCAACGGTTTTAATAAATTTACTCAAGCCATCTTTTATCGAAACATCACAATCTAACAATTTTACAGATACTCTACGGAATTACAAAGTAAACTAAATACAAATCCGTTATCAGAATCATTACAATCCAACATTTTCGCCAAGTGTTAATGAACAACTTAACTCGTTGATTTCAAACCACTGGGGGGTATGATAATGTAGCGGTTACATTCGGCAGTTCGAACAGACTTTCAAACGATTAACCATTCAATTTTAGCAAATAAACAAACCAGTTGTGTTCAAGGTAAAATTTTGAAAATATAAACAGTGTCATGGAAATTCATAACGAACAAAAAACGTCAAAATATATAAAAAAAAGGAAAAATGGTTAGAACTTGAATATACCTCAAGCTGTGTAGACGATAAAAATTATCAAATAAAAATATAAGTTTTGCGCAAACTCTCATTGACAAAATCTATATGTGACGTGGTCTATGAAAAGGGGGCTTAGGTGTCAAAAAACCATTTTCCACTTTCATGCCGATTCAGATAGAGTATGAGACGCTTTTTCCCCTAATTGGATAGAGTATGAGACGTGTTGGTTACACTAACAATGGAACGTTTGAAATTGTCCATAGAGTTTCATAATATGTTAACCCTTTGCACTCGTATGTCACGCTGCAAAAGTACCACACTGTAAAAGATTACAGAAATTAAACATTTTATAATAGTAATAAAGTAATAGACATATAACCACTTTCAAAATAAATCGAGTCCAAAGGGTTAAATGTATAACTTTTGATATTCGGCTATGATTTGATATAGCTCAACATTTCACTTTTACGACATTTTGTTATATACTGCGGTTAGTTTGTGAATTAATTTTCTAAATAAATAAGTATAAATTTTCCCTTTTCCGACATGTTCCCCCACTAATAAAATTGAGTTGAGATGAATGCTAAGCGGATTTTAGTCTAGTAAATGAAGGGGTCAACATGTAAATTATTAGTTGCGATTTTCATTTTCTGGTGATAAGTGGCATTTGGTACCTCATTAAAAACCGAGTTTTCAAGAAAGTTTTCTGTTGTAGGGGGCGAAAATGACCTCAAAAGACCTAGAAAATTGATTTTCCGCGAATATCTCCCAAAATATGGCAGTAAGAGATGTTTTGTTCAGATAAACATTGAAGATCAGTTAATTCTCTACAAAAATGGTCCTAATGACTTTTTCCAAAAAATTGACCGTTTCCGAGATAAACGGGCCAAGCGAACTTAGAATATTGAGTTTCTGTATTGAATGCCGGAGAGCAAAGTCCGTGCATTTCCACATGGGCGGGCGGAGAAATTATTCAATAACTTTGTTAAAAATACATATTTTCTCATGATTGAAAGTTCATGTGAAAGAGGAAATCTACCGCTATCATATCCTGTGATTTTAGTCACGTTTTGACTCTTTTGCCATATTAAAAAACGGATCAAACTTTATGTTCCCGCGCAATTTTGACCTCGCAGGGAATTTGTTCCTATTTTTTTGTATTGCACTAATTTGCTCCAAATTTTCTTGATTAAGGATCCTCAAAAGGTCTTTTGTCATCTGTGAAATTAGTATAATCTAAGTTTCTCCCATTTTGATTAAAACTTTGTTTGTTGAAACCCAATTTTTTGCTGCTTTTGGAGTGCGGGGAAATTTTGTAAACAACCACCAATTAAAAATTCATACATGATACGATTGGTCTCTATAACATATCATTTGAAAGCTGAGAACGTCTTCTTTTCGTCTGTGCATTTATTTTTTTCACAAAATCGGCCATTTTCCAATAAATTTGGAAAACGCGTGATCAAGGAAAAAGCGCAATTTTTCTTTCCGTGGCTTTTCTCCCGACACTTTATTGCTGACGTTTTGACACTTTAACTAGTGTAAAGGTGGAATTCTCACCTTTCCATCAATGTATATAAAGTCTCTCATTGATACGTGGGGAAAAACCCGAGTCCTAAACGTAATGCTATAATTTCATTACTTTCAGTTCTTCCGTCGTTCGTCGCGTGTGTTCTCTATTTGTTGTTTTTCCTACTATTATACATATTATTCCCACATACAGAAGAACTTATTTCCTTGTTCACCGGGCTCGTTGCTGGGAAAGAAGTTAATTGTCAAGAAGCTTTTGCGGTTGGAACAAATAGTATCCTTAATCAAGTGCTAGGCAACAGGTTTCATGCTATTTTATTAACACGCAAGTATCGCGGTACTACTTTTATAAATAAAACGTCTTCGATAAAAGTTCAGGATGAAGTTATAACAGTAGATCCCTTGTTAATTTGCGAGAATTTGCCTAACTCAAGAAGAGTCCCCCAGAACCTAGAAACCCATTTCGATTATGAACTAGCTCCATTTCCAATGGCATGTTACGGAAAACCTCTAAATCGACTCTAATAAAGATATTCTCGGCAGAAACCGCGAATATTGACAAGACTAAATGTATTCACGTTGTCAACGGGGGAATGTTGATACATCGGGTACCCTGGTACATTTAAGAGATAATTATTCCCGGGAAGTCATAGTGGTTTTCGATGGCTGCAGTCACAGTGCTTTCCGATGCTTTCGAATGCAATCGCAATAGTATAAAAGGGTCAAAACGTTTCCGACGTGCAAACAACTTGTCATCCCCTGACATAAGGTCCGAGCCTAACATGGTTTTACCATTTCAAAAAAAAACGTTTTTATCAAATAGTAACAATAAAATTCGCTTCATTCAGTAATTGAAGGGTGTTCTGGGAACAAATGGCATTTCCGTTAGACAAGCAGCAGACGATGCAGACTCGTTGATCGTACATACGGCGTTGCAGAAATATGCTGTCTGCCCGCCAGTTGTAGTAGTGGCAGAGGATATTGACATCCTTGTACTGATAACAGCCCTGACCCCAAAAGATCAAGCAATTTATTTCTTGAAGCCTGGAAAGGGAAAAACCCCCAGCAAATATTTTCCTCCAAGAAGTGCGCGACCCTTCGTTAGAGACAATAGTCTATTTCTCCATTCGATTTCGGGAAGCGATACAACTTCCGCTTTTTTCGGAACAGGAAAAACGTCAATAGTCGTCAAATTAGAGGAAAAGGTTACGAAAACCAGAGACACGGGACTGGAAGCGGTCATTGAAAGTTTTAAAAACCATAATCTTCCCCCCACGCAACCGTATTTCAGGACGGGCAAACTGTCATTGCCGCGATATACAGTGATGATGATACACAAACTCTGACAAAAATTAGATACAAGATCTTCAAGACCAGAGACAGAAACAGGAGCCAAACCGCGCTCAAACTAGCAACCTTGCCACTCACACCTGAAGCTGCAAGGCAACACCTTTATCGGGTATATCTGCAAGTCCAGCTGTGGCTCGGAAACGAACTGTCACCAGAAAAATGGGGTTGGAAACGTGTAGGGATATACTCAAATCGGTCCAAACCACTAAAGAGCCAGCGGTTCCGGAACTCAGACTGTAAAACTAGAAGCAGTTGTTGACGAGGACGTCGTTGATGACCAAGGATTATTATTGGAGTCTTGTGACGAGGACTGGTGATTAACAGATTTATGTCATAATTGCAATGTATTTTTATATATTTTTCTATAATAAATGAAATTTAAAGAAACTTTATAACTCTTTATTACAAAACCCTCGTTCCGGATGGTTGCAAACAAATTTGCAAAGATTTGCCGAGAAATTTTTATGGGTAAATATTCTTCACTCTTTAGAGATTATAGTGTTCGTTAGGAAAAACCTCATTGGACAATAGTTTGTCATATGGGCAAAACTGATTTTCGCTAGTTTTTCGCCAATTGGTGGGGTCCATCCTGCTGTAATTAATCTTATGGTCTGCTTTCCTAATAGGTATAACTTGAGCCCTCAGATCCGAGAAAAAGAAGACACTTGGGAACATAAAAATTCTTGAAAATTACATGGTTTACGGCGTTTCCCATTTATGGCCCCGATTTTGCCAGTGGTTGGATTGTTGTGGTGCCATCTACAATTGGTTTCCACAGTCCAAAACATTGAAAATAATGTATTTGCAACACCCCCCCCCCCCCCCCATTTCAAATTTTGTAAAAAATTTGCATATTTTATGAGTCTCAAAATTTTGGATTTTTCAACCCGAGTTTTTACAAAAAATATCAATGTTGCGAAAAAAAATGTTAGGGCCATTTTTATAGATAATTAACTGATCTTCAACTCTTACCTGAACAAAAAAACTTTATGAGGTACCAAATGCCACTTATCACCAGAAAATGAAAATTGCAACTAATAACTTACAGATTGGCCTGTTCTTCCTCCTTCATTTACTGGACTATTTGAGGAGTTCCCAATTTTAGTATATCATACCATAAGAGATGAATGCTAAGCGAGGGTTTAGGAGCTTCTCTAATGTATTAAGACGAATTAAAATAACACAAATATAATTTTTACCTGTTACATGATAGGGTAATTCAAATTTTTATAATTAAAGTTAATATTTGATAAATTAAAACTGTTCTTTTTTAATTTTGAAAATCTGAAAGTTTTCCCGGGAAATGTGGTGATTTTTCCGAAATTTTTGGCGTGCACCTCCTAAAATCGATAGATACACAATCCTACAAAGAAAGAAATTTTCATCTCACCCGATTTCGACGCCCTAGATTGCAGCGATCCGTAATATTTCGAAGTCTATCCAATCCTTAATGCATTGCGTAAAACTAATAAAGTGTTAATATGTTATAATTAGTTATTTTCTTAATTATAAGGAGTATTAATTACTTTATTAAAAGGTTTAACTTTACAGTATAATATTCTGTACAGAGCCACTCACCTGTTGCGGTATTTGACAATTAAAAAAAATGTTGTACTCTATGTCTACAATAATCCTGAAATTATTCGCATTTCGAGAATATGGCGCTCATAAATTAGGTCACCAAACCCAATTATAAATGTTGAAATTACATAAAACTAAAATATTATGTGGTGATTCCATACCCAGATAACTTCATCGCGAATAGTTTTATAATTAAATTAATTTTTGTTCACTCACTGTTATTAAATTTTTACAGCAATATATAATGTTGCGAATGTCTTTTTATATTGTCTAAAGTTATGTAAGCTAAACACAAAATTATAAACAAGTCAAGATTGTACATGTAAGATGATAATAATCTTCCTACTTACTCGAGCTTACCATAGTAAAATATGTGTAGACTTTTATTAATTTTTTATTTGCTCTTTTTTTTATTTAATTTTAATTAAAATAAATAATAAACAAAAGCAAAAAAATAAGACATAAACATAAAAACAAAAGAATCATAGCTTCGTGGTTTATGAATGAAACCTATTGAATTATTTTATTTATATGCGACAACAAGAAAAACAAAAAGCCTACTCGATCTTTATTTAGTTATTTTTAAGAGTTTTCTTATTTTTCCTATTTTCTGTATGCTTCAAGGTAGAAAAACAACCAACATTTCGTGTATGATTCATATGAATCGTGCCATCGCCATTTCAAATGTAGGAAATTTTATGATGAGATACAGTGGGATTAGAAATTTAGAAACGGTATAATCTGAGAACAAAAGATAAAGCTATAAGTGATATCAGATTCGGAACGACAAAATTAAATTTTTATCAAACATGATAGTTATCGTTATAGTCGTACATCACTATCGCAACACTTCAAACAAAATCTAAAATAGTTTTAATGAATCGCGTGCGTACACTTGTGTACGAATAGTTTACAATTTGCAATATAAATTTGCATTTTTTAAATGTGTAGATGTATACAAACTTCTCATGTACACAAGTACTGACACTACACTACTTATAAAAAAAATTCGTAGTAAAAAATGTAAGTAAAATAAAATACTCATTCATTGTCTAGGTCAGGGCAAAAATAATAATAATGAGTGTGTATGTGTGTATGTGTGTGTGTAATCGTACTTATTACAAAAACAAAAATTGTATATAAACTAATATAACAATAATAACATTACTATTATTATTATTATTATTTTTTCGCGAAATATGTTCAATGTACGTCTGGCTACGTATGTGAACAACAATCGGTAGCGCGATATCGCATTCCGCTCTCTCTGAAACTTGTTTATTTCTTTAAGACAGTTTTTTTGTGAAGTTTTGATGGTCATTATTATGCCACAATTTGTTCGTAGTAAAATGTAAAATGTGTTCATTAATTTATTTTGATGCCGATTAAAGTAGTATATTATGGAAAACTATTCTAATTCTGACTACAGGTCATTTCCTACTAGTAAAATTAAGAATTAATTTAATTAACAAAAGATATATTTAATTAATTATTTATTTAACTATTTTTTTACAATCTCACCAGGGTCCTATTATATCCTCATTAACTATATTATATTCTTATCTACTCGTACCAATAGCCAAATATAACTTTTATTTGCAGAAATTGTTTTCCATGATCCTGGAAGGATATTCCTGAATAGTAGTCGAAAGAAAGAGAATACCTAAGAGTATTTAATTTTAAATAAGAATCATATAAGTATTCATTATTCATATTACATATATTCAGAAATAGTCACCCGTTCCAATAATGTTATAAAAGGTGTTCCAATTTGGGGTTAATTTTTAAATTTATCTTAAAACAGATAAATTATTTGATAAGTATCTAAATTTTTACTTCTTAAATGATAGTGCAAAGCTTCCGGTTTAGTAGTAAAAAATAATGTCTTGTTACTGACCTCCTCCTACTGCTATACGGCAAGCTAGTGATCTTTTACCAAAGCTGTCACATTCCAGATGCTTGAGGCAATCTGATTTGATAATCGTGCTTCCAAAGAGAGTGAGTATCCTCAGGCCATCCGGATTAGAACGATAAGATATTTACAACAGCTAAAATAGGATGTATCTCAGGGATATAAGGACACCCCAGGGTTGTAGCAGTTGGTTCAACACGAATTCAGTCAAACGTATAACCACAGTAAATGCCAACAGCAAACCAACCGCAGAATTAAAATAAGTGATTTTACATTGAGAAGTTTTAACATAAAACGATAATCAACCAAAATTCAGTTCATCTTCGCTCATCAAAACAACTAGTTGCGTTACGTTCACCAAACTTCCCAGTTGGAAATTTGTCAACATCCATGTGGATTATTTTTCACGAAACAGACGTTTCTATTTCTTATATACTCTTTTTCTAAATGTGTATGAAAAAGAAAAAAGCTTAATTTTGTCGTTTTTTGATGGTATGTTGACACATTACTGGTTTATGACAAGCCACATTTGGTTCTCAAATGACGCGTATAATGTCTGTGGATGAAGAAAGACTACTATATTTTTATTTTATTTTATTTTTATTTATTTATCAATAATGACATTTTTTTTAATCTTATTGTTATCTTGAATTAATTAAATAAAACATAATTATTATTCTTATTACTAGCTAAATACTAATTCTATCTTTAATAAATACACTCAATAGTCCCAAAAACTGATTGTATTGTAACTCTCGTGATTCTCCCAACGTATAGAAATTGCTCAGAGAATTAATATATAATTTGGCTCCGTTATACCCTAAGGATCGCTGCGAAAAAGATTTACTATATATTGGTAATCGATAATGTGTGTTTCTGGTATTATGGTTATGAATGTCTCTATTAGAGCATAACATTTATTCCAAGTATTTTGGTAGAGCTCCGTTTTCAAGGCGAAACATCAACTTCAAAATGTTGTAGTGTATTCTTTGGTCAATAGACTTCCATCCTAGTACTTTAAGCATTTCACTTATAAGTGTCCTAATATCTGCTCCTAAAATACCTCGCATGAATCTGTTCTGAATTTTTTGGAGACGATATATTTGTGATTGATTCATTATGAATAACACTGATATGCACTGATGAACAATAATCAAGATGTGGTCCAACAATTGATTCGTAAAATATAATTTTTATCCTTAATTCTATTAAATAAGCCTAACTTTTTATTCATTTTTTTAGCAACATAATTCAAATGATCATTAAAATTTAACTTTTCCTCTATGATAACACCAAGGTATTTATATTGTTTCAGACGTTCAATGACTTCAGTATCTATACTAATATATTTTGATTACATTCTAGTATTGATTTTATTTACATCACCATGTACTTTGTTTTAGAGATGTTAAGTGCCAACTTATGGAACATCAGCCATTTTCTCAGGTTCTCCAAATCTTCATTTATTTTCTGAACAGCTTCACTAAGGGTTGGTGTTGCAATCGTAATCAAAGTGTCATCAGCAAACATATTCACTTAACAATTATTTATAACTTCTACCATATCCTTGATGTACAGGATGGAAAGCAATAGTCCTAAAGTAGATCCCTGATGTACTCCGAGATTATTTGGTATTCGCTTAGAGATACAGTTATCAACTTTTGTATATTGTTGCCTTTCTTGAAGATAATTATTCAACCACTCCAACGTCGCGCCTTGTTTCCCATATTTACTTAATTTTTTTAGTAAAATTTGTCTATCGATTGTTTCAAAAGCTCGTTTAAAATCCAGGAACACTGCTACTACTACTTTATTGTCATCTATTTCAGATTTCCAATTATCTAACATTAAGTTTAATGCAGTTTCACATGAATGGTGTTCGCGAAATCCAGATTGTTGGTCGACTAGTATATTATTTTGTTAATGTGGTTTATTAATTGGTTTTTAACTACTCGTTCTAACACAGCTTCGTAGGTTGGTAGCATATTTATCGGGCGTAGTTCTCCTGGTGTTGTTGGCTTAGAAGTTTTCGGAATTGGAATAACCGTTGATACTTTCCATGATCTCGGGACTTTAGCTTCATAAAACTTTTATTGATTAAATTCGTAAATTTTGATGAGAATATTTTATTCTTCATGGCATCTAACATGGTTTATACCATCAATTCCAGCGTTCGACTTCAGACTACTAATAGTTTTAGTTATCTCTTGACTTGTAATATTTTGGAAACAGAATGGAACTGTATAAGGATAAGCATTCGATTCATTAATAATTTTTTACTTTTGAAATATTGTTATGGATGTCAATCACACTGGATACAAATGTATTATTAAGAGATTCGGCCATTTCTAGTTTATCGGTTACTATTTTATTGTTAAACTGAATATTCCACTGTGTTGTGGTTTTAGTGTTATACATCGATTTTAACATTCTCCATAGTTGTTTTGGATTATTTTGATTTTCTATGAATTTGTTTTTGAAATAAGTGGACTGCTCCTTCCTTAAAGACTGTTTATATCTATTTCTGGCTCTTTTATAATTATCCCAGCTCTCATTTGAGTTTATAATTTTCATAATTTCATAAGATCGTAGTTTATCTTGCTTTAGTAATTTCAAATTTTCCGAGAACCATGCTAGTTTACTAGTTTTATGAATCAATTTTGTACATGTCACCTCATTCAGACAAGTTTTTAGCTTTAACAGTAACTCTTCAGCTTCTGCGTTTAATTCTTGGTCTATTTCGTTTAAGTTAGCATCTTGGCATCCCAGAAATTGTTGATTTAAAGCATAGTTAAGTAATTCATGAGAATAATTTTTTCGCGAACGTATTTCTATCGGGTCACAATTTCTTGTTGCTTTTATCTTCTCACAATTTGTTGCTCTTTAACTACTTCACATTGCACATTTTTTGAATTAGTGATCACTAAATCTATTAAACTCTCACTACGGTTGCTGTAACTCTACTATATTCTTTAACCACCTGAATTAGTTCAATTGATTTAATTTTACACTGTAATATTCATTGGATTTCACATCAATATTAAAATCACCGAATATGAAATTATTTTTGTTATGGTTTATGATATTTTCCATCCATTCGTCAAATTTATCTAAGAAAACTGAAAAAATGATCTGTATACTGCTCCAAATATCCCAGTCGTATGATATCCTTTTATGATTTGTATTGCTAAAAACCAAGTGCGATCCTTCTCACAGTTTGAAATTATTTTGAAATTTATGTTTTCATGAATGTACATAGCAACTCCTCCTGTATGTCGACTATCCGAATCGCAGCGTATAAATTTATAGTTATCAATATGAAACTCCGAATCGTACATTTCTTCAGTTGTTCTAGTTTCACTGAGTAATACTAAGGCTAGTTTAAAATTGAACACAATTTCCTGTAACTCCCTGACATTTGACGATAGACTTCGGATGTTGGTGTATAGAGCGTCTTGTTTTCGAAACTTAGTATTTTTAACTTGCGCTGATATACTGTGCAGTTATTATCCCACGTAGCATGGTTTACATCAATGTTTAGATTTAGCTTCTTATTTGTTTCAACGCAGTTGCTACACTTGATTTGTGTGTTCTTACACTCATTATATTTGTGCTCTACGCTACATTTTGGACACGTTAGCCTTGCTGGTACACTTATCGCCATGATGTGAATAACCATTGCACTAGTAACATCTTGTTAAGCCTATTGACTCTACTACGTGGCATCTATCAAAATTGATATTGAGTTTCTCAGCCTCCATTATTTTCTTAAAGCAAGTGGCATCAACTTCAATGATTGTATCGACTTTCTGTGTATTTTTTCTTCGATAGGTTGTTACTACTTTTATGTCGCTAGCAGCTAAAAACCAATTTTGTTGCTTCAACGCTGACATAATTTCACCGCTTTCTAGTTGTTCTGAAATTCCTAAAATTTTCACTCTAGGCCTTAGCTCTGTAGGCAATTTAACCTCATATTAAGCTGCTAATTTATCTGTGGCGATTTGCTTCAGTTTTTCCTTTGCTTCTTTTGAATCGCACTGTAATATAATTTCCTCATTCGCACCGTTTCGGTATCCCATTAAGGGAAATGGTTTTCGGATCAACCTGGCTTACGATGTCTTGTTTGATTTTCTTATTCTCCTGTGGTTTTTTTTTCTGTAACAGAACTAATTTGGTTTGATTGGTTTGACGACTGCAACAAAGGATTTCGTCTCATCAGGTTTATGGATTTCCTCAACATGGGTTTTAGTTACTCCTATAACTGCTCATTAAGCTTCAAACGATTTGCGCATAAATGTTGTTTTAATTCTTCAACGAACTTGTTAATTTTGTTGAATTCCTCATATATAGTACCCTCCTCATCATTTTGGCATTCTGCACATACAAATCTAGCATAGGCGCATTCCTTAAATAATGTCTTGTACTTGTCGAAATTCCAATCAATACATGTATAGTGATATACTTTTTTACATCGACCAAAACATCGCAAAGTTGTTCTTTGTCTCTTTGGCTTACATTTTTCACACTGAGACATTATAAGTTGTAATTCAATTCATGCACAACAGTATAAATGTTTAACTTCACTGACAATTCAATTTAAAAATAAATAAGTTGCAAGAGTTGCATAAAATACTGGATTTAGCTGTACGTTTTGTATTTGAATTTGACACTTATATATATATATATATATATATATATATATATATATATATATATATATATATATATATATATATATATATATATATATATATATATTCGAATGTTTATATTACGAATGAGACATGTCTATAAGACATGTCAAGTACACAGCTTCTTTCTTGACAATGTCTTGAGCGAAACATGTATGACGAGTCTTCGATGTTTCTCATTACATTGCCATTTTTTAAAAAACGTAAGGAATCGAGAAAAATAAAATATTTTGCGTGACATCTTCAGTCTGTCTTATGTGCAATAATTTTTCTCTTTATGTTTTTTATAATATTTGTAGTGTTGTAACATATTTTTAACATTTTATTGGCCAAATAGGTATATGTGTTGTAGTTATACTTTATATTAAAATTGTTCAATTTTTAATTTATTTTATAATTAAACAAATTGTGTGTTTCATATTCTAAGCAAACTTTCGCCAGTTGAAGTACCAAGAATGAAATTTATTTTTTACGGACATTAAGTTTTTATATTTTGAAAGTCAACAAATATTTCATACTGATATGTATTTTTATCTTTTTTAATAAATTAGTAATAGTTTTCTTCTAATAGATTTTAGACAAGTCACATAATATACGTCTATGAACTGTCCTAACATTGTCACACATGATTTCTCACATACAATTCATCTCAGATATATCAAACACGACTAATATCAGACATGTCATGTACAATTCATCTCAGTCAAGTCATTTACGACTCATCTCAGACATGTCACAAACAAAAATTAGTCCCATTTGGTGGAAAATGTCTATCTACATGTCACGCTTCACTGTCGCTGAGGAGCCATTATTGTATCGTCAATAACTGACCTGCTGGGATGATGGACTTGCACCGCACGGTGGAATCTTCGGTTCTTGTCGTCTAATAATTTATAAATTAAAATAAATATTTCATTTAAATAAATTTATTTATTTAGAAATGGCAACCAAATTAAACTCCAACTGACAGCGAGAAAAATTGAGTATAATCTGGCTTTCCAGCTTTAGGTATGAACACGGCAAACAAAGACCACTTAGAAGAGGTGGTTCACATGGTCACGTACATAGGAAAACTATTTTGGTTCGCAAACATAGCATCAGAAGTAGTAATTAGTGAATTTTATGTCAAAATAACAAAATTAACACTGTGTCCCCTAAGTAAGCGGTGTTTTTTTAACCGTTTGAGTCCCATGGAGTATTGAAAAACACTGTCGAAGAATACCAAACAGCGCGATCGCGCTTTCCCCTCTCTTGGGACTCAAACTGGCCGGTATGTCCAGTGTAAACCAGTGACTTTATGTAGTCCCACAGGAAATAATCGAGATGTGTCAAATCGCATTACTTTGAAAGCCAATTGACAGGTCCATTTCTCGAAATCACCTTATCGCCAAATTTTGATTTTAATAAGTCGATGGTTGTGGTCGCCGTATGGCACGTAGCGCCATCCTGTTGAAACCACATCTCGTCCGGATCAGCGTTACAGTTCGACGAATGGCTTGCTCTTGTGTGATTCGTAGTGTGTTTTGCTTTCAAAAATTTAATTTGATAAAATTCACTCAAAACTATTTGCAAAACTAAAGGCGCCTTTATGCTTAATGTTCATTCGTTCGTTCTGAGACAATTTTTCGACCAATCATATTGCTCGAAAATGACGATTTTTTCTTCTGAATTTTTCCACAAGAGATAATGATTGGTCGAAAAAATGGCCGAATGAACTAACGAACACCAAAGGCACCTTAAATCTTTTCTACTTAGTGGTGTAGAAATATTTGTGTTTATTAACAATGTGCAAATATTATTATGAAAGTCCAATTTTTGAGTGTTTTTTCAATTCTAAGTACTTATGGGCCACAGTGTTAATTTTGTTATTTTGGCATAAACCACTCGACAATAATTACGACATAATAATAATGTGTGAGACATGGCTGAACGACAATATGCACTTTGCGGAGTACTTCCTATCTGACTATGCCATTCGAAGGAAGGGCAGATATAATTTTGACACCAACGGTAGAGGCGCGGGGTTCTGATTGCTGCAAAAGATTCACTACCGAATGAAATGGTGACCTGCCACCCTTGTCTAGACGTCATTGTTGTTCGTGTTAATGTGGCTAGTTCATCAATTGTTGTTGCTGTTATGTATAGTGTCTATGGATCCTATTTGCATTACTACAACACAATTATCGATTCCGCTGTTAACCTGTACTAAGATCCAACGAGCAGCTTAACATTGTAAGTGGGTTTAATTCTGTTAATATAAATTGAATTGATGGTGTCGGCATCTCTTCGAACGCAAGAGCATTACTTGGGTCACGTATATTGTTCAAACTACACCGCATAGAATACTATCCAGATTTTGAAAATCATAAAAAAGAATAGCAAAAATCAAAAGTTTGGGCTTTTGTGTCTGTTTTTTATTTTCGTCCGTTTTTGCCAATATTTCGGGGATTCACATAAATCAATATGATTTGTGTATTGGATATGGGCATATTGTATATTGTTGTTGCTGTATCACTAAGAAAACCCTCGGGCAATAAAGGGATACTCCAAGCATAATTTACACGTAGTTTGGATGTCTAATCGTAAAGCTTGGGTTACGGCAACTATTTTTGAGCGTTGGTTGGTGAATTATTTCTGACCGGCAGTCAAAGTTTATTGCCAGAGTAAAAGAATAGAATCCAAAGCTCTTCTAATAATTGACCAGGGCAATCAAAAAATTTATCTGTGCTTTCAAAACCCATACCTGTGGAAGTTATATTTTTTTTAGTATTATTTGTCTAGCGGATTTAATGTCCCTTGAATGTCAATTAATATCCCCCTTTTCATTCTCGCACACACCACCCAACACAATTACTGTATACCACCTGCACATTGCAAGGTACATGTCAACCCTGTACACTGACATGGACGGCGGGTCGTCGCTTAATGACCCTCCAACAGAAGAAATCGTACAGAGTGGTTGCACTACTGCCTTTCAGACCCTCAGCTAACTATAAGTGACATCAGGTATAAACAGGGTAGTTATTTGAGCACTTTCCTACTTTCATTACTTATAAACGACATTGACTGCTTTAAATTCGCAAGCTGCCTTCTTTTCGACGATGGCATAAAAACGTTCGCTTGGATTCATCGAAGCCGACTGTATCAAGTTCCAGGATGAATTAGATAGATTTTGTAAATGGTCAACTACACCTTAATGTGAGTAAATGTAAAAAACTGACATTTTATCGTATCCGCTCCCCTATATTGCATCAGTATCGTTTGTACAACGAAGTTATTGACATAGTTGAGTTCGTATCTGACCAGGGAGTAGTTTTTTAGTCGATGCGACTTTTAACAGGTATATTAACACTATTACCCCAAAAGTTAACAATATATAAGGCTCCTCAAATGAAGCATCCACCGTAGAGCCATCAACATACCAGTGTCTCTCGAAGAGAATTGAGAGCGTCCAAAAACAATTTGTTTTGTAAGCCCACAATGTCTAATCAGACAGGTGATTTTATTTTTTGCAATAGCTAAATTTCTGCGCTTCCGAACGTTATATGCATCAACGCGGCAGATTACTATATCGATCAGTCATCAACAAACTGCGGTGAGAGGGACAATTTTGGTAGGCGATATATTTCATTTATGCCACATCCAGGAAAATCGACGCAGTTCATCAATATCCTTTTTGGTCAGGGTAGTCTCCATTAGGTAGACGAAAGGTTTAAAATTATTATTTGTACCAGCGAATCTGTTGAGCCTAACGACATCAATTTCTTCACAGAAATTTCTCCATGGGATCTTTCAACAGAATTTAATCGTTTTTTGTAAACCGTATGAGCATCTAGGAAGCTTTCCCAGTCCTCTTGAAGATTTGTTTTTCTAGCTTGATTTTTTCATTCGTTACTCTCCAAACAAAAATTAAATCAACGATGAGGCTGCACGCAAAATAATGTCAATAATATCGCAGTGCGGGTTTCTATAAAAGTTAGCGGACAGCCGAAGTTGAGGTTATGTAGCTAGTTACATAACCATCTAGCTCTGAGGAGCTTAAAGGAGCCGGAACAGACGATCCCTCAACTATTAATATTAGAACGCCTCCAGAATTGTTTTTATTCGTGGTCCAATTTGTACAGCCAATAAGTTTCTGTGAAGATCAGTGTTGAATAAGTGCAGCAGAAATATTAATAGAAATAAAAATGCCTGATCTCGTTTTAATGACCTAGCTTTTATAGAAAACTCGTACTCGAAAGTACGATTCCTGGATTCGACAAAAACCTGGATCGTGGTTAAGAAATAACCAAGACTCAATCATTAAAGTTATTTTTAGAATTAAATATTAATGATTTCAAGTTTGTTTGTCCAGAACTTTAAATCCCAATAATATCCTGCAAACCATGGTTTGCAAATTTGACCAAAATGGGCTACGCAATGACAAAGTTTCATCAGCACACACATTAAAGAATTTCATCTAAAATTTATGTTATAGTCAGAATTGTCGTCCTATACACGTAGATTGTTTGTTTCAAAAAATTATTTATATCCCGATCACACCTTACATTTCAAAATTTGACCAAAACCGACTTAGAAACGGCTAAGTTCTCAAAACTTCAATCAGTCACATGACACAATCCAAATTTCAATAAAATGTTTAATCAGTGGTCATATTTCAAAATTTCATCCAAAATTCATGTTATATTTACAATACAACCCTGTTTGGTCATATAGTCCGTCAAGACATAAACGAGTTCTGCTCGAACGATCATGGTAAAATTCTACCAAATGCATCCAAATTGGTGGTGAATTTAAAAGTTTGACAAAATTCCAGAACATACAATCCAAATTCTACTAAAACTTGTTAAGAAACTGCCATTTTTCGTTCAGCATGGTCAAACTCTAGAACTTCAATCAAAGTTCATGTTTATGCCAATTCTGACCTAAATATCGGATTTGACCATCTACGGTTAAGAAATAGTCGAGTTTCACTCAATATTGTGAAACTTCAAAATTAACATAAATCGATCATCTGATGGAGTTTGATTTCTGGAAATCAGATTTATTATTAAGAGTGGCTGTCAAAATGAAAATATATCCAATTTTTCTCTGTTTCAGATCCACCAGACTGGTGAATTAAGAATTAAGGGGAAAGAAAGAGATGTGTTCATCCACTTCAAGTATCCTGTCGCCAAGCCAACAAGCTATGATATGACACACGTATCCAGAATTCATGTCTCAAATTGAAGGAAAAAGTACCTTTTTGCCATTACGTAATATCGAATTAGATCAATATCGTAACCTAATTAATTTATACCATTATTGTCTAGACTCTAGAAATTGAAACATTAAAATCCTTTATACAATAAATCCATAGCCACACCTTGGTTTAAATTTCTTTGAATATCGCAAGCACTGATAACAATAAAAAAAACACCAACGGAAATGCAAGATATCCCACATTTTCTAATTGCATGCACATGCATAAGAGTCTATGAATAGCAATAACAAAATTGACCTACAAACCACACGAATATCATAACAAACTTAACATTGAAAATTTCGCATTTCTAATAACGCGAGTATTTTTCTAATACGCGATAGAGAATTCTTACTACTAAGAACAAATTACTACCACAGCGACACGTACTCACAGCATACATGTGTGTGCTAACGCTAAGCTAAGAAATAAAAAGAATTTTTTGCAAAATCTTGAGAGAGCAAATAATAAACAGAAAAAAATTCGCAGACAGAGTGTCTAGTACGAATCGCGCAAACACACATAAAGAACGCGAAAAATGGCGGGCACGTGATCTATAATTAATATATACGCGAGTTTACATTAAAAGAAAAATAAAGCATTTGAGAAATTTTATACGAGCAGTAAGTAAATAATTAAATAGACGCACGCCTTCCGTATAATATTTGAATTCTTGATGTACATACGACATACTCGCGGTATTTGCTTACCCTAATTAGATATCGAACCGTACACATACACAAAAGGTATTCGAATTTATGAGTCTTTGTATATCTCAGGTATGAAATGGGATCGCGATATAAATGCACAAAACCACGATTTATGTGTATTATTGAGCGGATCGGAATGTATGTCCATGAGAATTTACGGTTCAAATATAAAACCCCAATATAAACCGGTAGTGTGATATAGAACAAATTTTAAGATACCACAGCTTCTCAGATACGAGCGTATAAAGTTCCTTAGCGTTATCTTCCGCACACATTTCTCACATAAATGCGCGCCGTTTAACCGCAATCAAGATTATTTTGTTTCCCGCTACATCATATTTCGATTCTGGAATGATTCTTCATCGACATATAAACGCACGTGTGCAGTACTTTGACTTATAGACGAGATGAATAGAAAACCATTTAAATACAAAACATACTTGAGCGAGACGCGATAAGATTTCTAGATTAGATATTTACACGCAGCAGAACAATGCTTGTGCGCGCCGCGTAACTCATTTTTTATGTTTTGGTTAGATGAACTAGTTTTGTACCGAGATAAAGTGGATATATGGCTGAGACGGTAGATCCGTGTATGTGCTTTACATGCAGTATTGATTTTGATGAAATTTGCAGATCAAAATGTTGTTATTCACAACAACAAATTTTACCCACACAAGAGAAAGGGATCAGATATCTGTGAAATACTTTTCAAAAGTGTATCTACTTTAAAATGGACCAAAAAAATAGTTTTTTTTTTGCGTAGTGTCGGGAAAAGTTCATGGCCCATCGAAATTGCTTTGTTTACTGCTTATCGTGCAAAATCAAAAATATTCAATTTGACCATGACTTAAGATCTCTAAAATTCAATTTTGGATTTTTTTTATTAGACTAATTTTCTAAAAGTAAGAATAACTGAAATTACTTTTATGTTGGATCGGAATGTTGGACTATGACCTCTTATTACTTACTTTTAAATACGTTTATAAAATCAATATTCATTGCATGGACTGGATTTTAGCTAACAGAAGAAAATTGATAGTTAACTTCAAATGAGTTTTCAGCTTTGCGTATATATCTTACCCCTCAACCTATATATCGTCTTTGACAGTGGCTAATTACTATATAAAAGACGAATGGCCTGTGGTGGCAAAAGCAAGCAATGGATGCAATAAATACGAAGAATTATCTCATGTGGTAAAGTAACAGGTATACTGCTAAATTTATTCTCTCCGGAGGGTGGCCCGAAGAAACTGTAGGTGGGCCAATCGGCGGAGTTGTGTCGAGAAAAGTAATAGAGAACTCTGTGTTGCACGAGCCAAATGTTTATTGGTGACGTAAAGAGCCGCACTGTGACATAGGGTTGTTTGGGTCTGAATGATCTTTTAGTATTATGAAAATTTGTATATGCTGAGTAACTTTGTAAGGAGAAATATTTATTTTTCAGAGTATAATACCAAGGATAACAACAGATCATTTCCTTAATCAAGGATGATCATTAACAGGGCCCCGTTTATGAAACTTCTCCGACATCGTAAAAACCGTCTCGCATCCGATAGATATTTATATGAAACTAGGAAGATGACATTGAACCTGTGGAAAATCTAACGGAAGAAGAGAGTGGCTCAGATTTGGAGCAAAGTGCAGAATCAGACAACGAACAAGTTGAGCCCGAGAGTGAAATTGAGACATGTAAATCATATTTTTCGGTAAATTTCGGTGCGAGAAAATTAATTTGTTAGTTATTTATTGTAATTTTTAGTCGGAGGAGTTAGATGATGATAGCTCAGGTACAGCTCCAGCATTCAAGAAACTGCGTAATACAGAGAGGAGAGAAAGTAGGGGAAGATGACGGGAAGAGGACGGGGAAGAGGCAGCAGTGGTAGTAATCGTGGACGATGAAAGAGTATTGTTGTGGGTAAAGATGGGCATAAGTGGTACACAACTCCATGTGAAAGACTGTCAAATAGAAGCCACATAGTCACGAATCTTGCCAAGCCACTTGGACCTGCAAAAGGGGTCAAATCTCCTTATGAAATTCGAAGTTTATGTTTTGACGAAGCCATGCTGCGAAAATTGTCCGGCATACTAATAAAGAAATCGACCGTTATACCGATGATCGAGAAATAAACAGGCAGTTGGAGATAATACATATAAACATATCGACGTAATTGAATTGAAGGCTTTCGTTGGTTTATTGTATTTTTCTGGTCTTCATAAACATATATGACCAATATTTACGATCTATGGGTTCTAAAAGTCGGTTGCATAAGATACCGTGCCGTCATGTCGCTAAAAAGATTTTAAGCCCTTCTACAATCCCTGAGATTTGATGATAAGAACACTCGAGCAATTTGTCGTGTTGAGGATAAATTCGCCCCATAAGGCAAATTTCAGACTCATTCATTGAAAAATGCAGAACTCTATACAGCCCCGGAAAGTACTGTACCATTGACGAACAAGTGTTATCTTTTCGTGGGCGCTGCCCTTTTAAGGTTTATAACGGTCAAAAACCAGATAAATATGGTCTAAAATGTGTCAATTTGAATGACTCTCAAACATTCTATTTAGTCAACGCAATTCCATATATCGGTAAAGTGGTTTTGGAGGACAAAACAAAAAAGTGCCATCTTTTTATGTTAGAAAGTTGAGTGAGCCAATTTATGGAAGTTTCAGAAATATAACCTGCGACAACTGGTTTTCCTCAACAGACATTTTCGATACAATGTTGGAAAATAACCTCACAATGGTTGGAACACTAAAAAAAATAAACCGCAAATACCTTTGTCTTTCAAGACTGCTGGTGAGCCAGGGAAACTCTGGTTTCCTACACTCCTAAGAAGAATAAAGTGGTCCTTGTTTTATCAACGTTCCATCGATTGTAAGAAATATGTGAGACTACAAATAAACCAGAGATAGCCAATTTTTACAACAAGACAAAAGGTGGCACTGACACATTTGACCAGATGTGTCACGAATATTCAACAGCAAGAAAAACTAACAGATGGCCAGTGCGAGTTTTCATGGGGATGCTGGACCAATCGGGGATCAACGCCTCGATTATATACAATTTCAATGTCAGGCCTTCGTGTGCCAAGACCATAGAGCTTTTATCTGTCAGGCGTGTGGTGAGCAAGAATAAGAGATAAAAATCTATATAAAAAATGTTTAATGATAAATTTAATATTCTTTTTCAATAACTGTAGTTTACCATTCCAAATAAAGACATTTTTTACGAATTTGAACGAAATTCTTAATGATTATAACGACCTGTGCGGCAAAATTCGATTTTTCAAATTCTTGCTATTTGCGCACTTTGATTTCTCAAAATAAATACCTTTTTTAGAGAATTGGCCAAAACCACTTTAATACCCTTAAAACATAGTATCTCCCCTTTAGAACCCCGTTGGATATACTCGATTCGCTCAAAAACTCACTGAGACATCCACCTACTCACATCCTCCCACACCAACCCCATTTAACCTAACCCCATTTACACCCAGCCCAACCATCCCCAATCAACCTCAAACCACCACACATAAACATTATTATCACCCCCACCCACTATCCAATTCAAACCACCAAACCCATCTCACCCCGCACCACCCATACCGCACCACAGATATCATCACCCTTTAACACCTCCATACCCACTCCCAACCCACACCACACACACAAACCCTCATCCCCCAAATTCTAAATTCCCACAACAAATCCAAAACACCTATTCCACCCCCTCCACCTCCCATACCATTACTCCTACCACCCACATTACCACAGAACCCACACAAACCCACGTCCACACAAGATATAATTTTATTCCATATTCACATGCTCTATGACACCAAAATAGAGTAGAAAATAAAAAAAATTCTAAACATTTTAAGGAGGGTGATCAACAAAATCCTACATATCTCCGAACACCCTAATCACAGAAATGTCCAATTCAATAGGGCTCCTTCTCATGAATTGCTTGAACTTTTAGTGAAGAAATTAAGTTGATATCTCCATCCGTTCTCAAGTTATCGTGGACACAGACGGACAGACGGCAAACCGAAACCATATAGCATTTATTTTAACAAAAATGCTTAAAAAATAGCGAGACCTTTCTAGGGTTAAATAAAATGACAATTATATACTGAAAATTTCCATGTTATAGGTCTTCAACAAATGGACAACAGTTCGAAATTCTTATTTCGTTTATGGAAAGAAATGAAGGTTTAGCAACCAACGGGCTAAATTATTGGAATTCAAACTAACTTCATTCATTCAAGTTTGACAGTAAAAATACATGTTTCATAATACGAATATCCGCTGCGAATCGGATTTTACGACAACGTATTTTCCGACAGTGTAGAAATCGATGGCCTACGAGTTGTTGTCAATAATAAAACCGGCTAGGGAATCTAAGCCCATTAACTTCAACGGCAATAATCAACTAGATGGCATAGGTGAAACAGAGCATAAGATGTCGAGTTTCGGAGGGGACAAATTTCATTCCGGAGTGTCAACAGCATCATCAGAGCCAAAAAAAGGATTACATACCCACCGATGGGATGGTCGTTACCCCACCCATTGTCGAAAAAAAGATAGGAGTATAATCGGAATGCCGGAAATCTGTACAAATAGGGCGGGGTTGCATGACAGGTACATTGCCTTAAGTAAGGTATGTATTTCCACTGTCTGTATCCGCGTCATTCGTAGTTTACGTGCACGGAGTTGGGTGCGTGCCACAAACGTGGAACCAGAAACAATAGTTTATTGTGTCCAAAAAATCCAGGAAACATGGATTGAATGCGAAATTACCGTGACACTTAATATCTACTGAGCAGATAAAAAATGCCACGTTTCACCTGTGCAAATTTGTAAAGATGGCAGAAGCCACCTTATATTTGAACTCAAACGACGTGATAGGTTTAAGGGATTCGTCGAGGTAATGGTTAGGTCTGTTGGTCGGTATATTGAAGCGTTAATATGAGATAAATCGTAAATAAATTAAATAAATTTTGAATGAAATTAATAGTTGAATTTTGTTTGAAATAAATAAAATTGTTGGTGCTTAAGAAATTAAGAAATTTAAGAATTGCATTAGAAATCGAATCTGTGTTCCTGTAACTATGAGATAATGAATAAAGGATGAATGTGGTTAAAATTTATTTGAAACAGGTCACAGTAAGGAATTAATTGCATTAATTTTTGTCTGAGTTGTAATTTTTTAGAGAAATAGTATGAACTTCGAGGACAAATCAAACCATGAATCGGAAGATTATGGAATGATTGCAGAATATATAGGCTCAGATCATAGGCAATTGAATGAAGAACCATTGTATATCGTTCGAGAATAACATATTGAGTCATTGGGACGTTTTTTTATGGAAATATCAGATAGTGGGACCTTTGAGCTATTGTCAGGTTCTGATTTAATTGTACGAAAGGAAAGATTAAGGCGACATTTCGAGTTGTTCGAGAAAATGGATATGCTGTATCGTCAATGTAGCATTTTGATCACGAATGGTGTATGCATTGAAAGTGAGAATAGATTTAGTCAGCCTTGGGTGGGGGATTCAGGATAAATTAGTTGCGCTGGGTAGAAATGAGCCGAGTTGTAGTGCGTCGGTCTTGGCTGACCCCGAGGGCCGATTGCCTACATTGATCAAAGTAGAAACTAACAGGCCCTCACAACTTGTGAAATTTAATGAAAACCCGGCCGACTGGCCGGCATTTGGGGATTTGTTTTTAGCTGAGTTCATGATAATTATCATGTTATTCATGGGATATTATGAAGAATGTATACGGTGAATAAACAGGATCGAGAAATTCATGATTCATTGTGGGCAGTATTAGATTCATTAAATAGTATGGGAACTAGAAACTATTGCGACTCTCAGTCAGCTGTGAAATCAAATTAGGCTTCATTATGCAAAACAACGTTTGCCTAAGTACACATATTGGATTCTTGGGAACAACATCGTAATGGTAATGCTGCAAGTAGTTTATCTCAATCAGCTTAAGCAGTTTTTGGATTGCAAATCAAAAGGCAGACGTGAATTTGAGGAGAATAACTTGATCGGTCATAAGGAGCAACCTAGTAGTTATGAGGCCAGAGATAAGAGGTGGTCTATAGGAGGCAGCCGTCAAATCGGTTAAGCTTCGAGAAGGTTAGGAGGAGCACAGTTGCGGCATGTTTGAATTCGAAGACATTGACACCAATAAGTATTGATCTAACGAATTTATGGACATTAACACCGGGTCATTTATACTAACTGATCAACTGGTTATTACACCCTATGAAACATTACTAACGGAAATACCACTGAACCGGTTGTCTGCTTAGCAGAAATTATAAAAATCACAACAAGAATTTTGGGCGATATGCGGTCACCACCTAGTCAAAGGGTGAAGGCTACAATTATTGAGGTATTTCCCGAACAAGATAAAAATTGTTAGAACGTGCAAGGTGAGGACAGAGAAGAGTGAATTAGTACGTCTGTGTTAAAATGAGTTGTTTCTGAGGTTTTTCTAGTATTCTTAGAGCAAATGCTGGATGTTCCTGTGAAAATTTGTATTTTAGAGCAAGGAAGTTGGTTGTATGGCGCTAATTTGTAGAAGCGGTTAAGGTAGTTCACAAACTGGCGAGGATGTTACGGCCACTGTAATGAATATCAACGGAACGCGGATAATTTTATATTACTTGTTGTAAATTATTTATTTAATAATTTACAAAAAGCAAGCGAGCGATACTTAGAAAAAAAGAAGATGGAGTTTTTTGTTTTAGTATAGAAAAAAATCGTGTACTAAAAGGAAGGAAAAATATAAAATAATATCTTTGTAGATAAATGCTTTTTATTTCGGTTGAGAAGATACAAGCCTAGAGTAATCATACGACTTTGGTTGACCCTATGTATGTCTAGGTAGTAGCTAGGTAATAGGGTCTGCATCGCTGGAGGTAAGTACTGCTTCTACCAGGGACTGAACGTCAGTGGTATAACTTGGCAAAAACAAGCAATGAGTCCAACAAATAGTCGGACACTGGCCCAAATTATTCTGGAGTAGACGAAACACTGACTAACCCATTTGGACAAAGCTCTAAGTTATCAACATCACCAATATCTTCAACTGAAAATATCTTTCAGTGCGAGAGGAAAACTCAGTGAAAAATTAAGAGAAATAATAAAGGGATTTACAGCTAAATTGAAAGAATTTACAATTTTAACTTGCCACGACATCCAAACTTGCAATCAATGATGCCATTAATCCATTCCATATATATGGATCAAGAAGAATTAGAAAGAAACAAATTGGCTCTTAATCCGGAATAAAGGACCATGCAAGAATATGAACGCTTAAAACTCTCTACAAACGGCAGGAATTTTAACGTCATTTACAAAAGAGGTTCGTAGAAGCCAGTTAACCATCAAGAAACTTCTAGTTTCAGAACAATACACAGCTATACCAAAAAAAAAATCACCTCCACCAATTAACTTTGTTAGAATGTCAAATTATTCCACTATATTATCGATTTTCAAACCGGTTACGGTAGCCAAGTATGGGCCTCTAAATAATGGAGCTTTACCTACCAGGTTAAGAATACTCGTCCTACAAAGTTATGGCTAGATTAAATTATTGAGGATGTGAAGCAAAAGGATCATCAATAAGAAAATGATTTAAACATCGTTAAAATAACTAACAAGGAATGCAAATCAACAAAAGAGATAGACGAGTATTTTCTCTTGGCTTTATTTGACGTACAATTGATTCCAATCAAACATTAAATCGATTTTTAGCACAAATTAGGGTTACTAAAACCTTGGTGTAAAATATTTAAAATTAGTTTAAACTATATCGAATCTCGGTCATTGTATCAGTGTATTGTATTACAGAACCACTATCTTTGCCTATTGTAGTTTCCCTAAAAGTTTGCAACCGTTGAAAAGGTGATATGAAACATATTGTGATTAGGCGTGATTAGAGTGGAAGCAGATTATAATAATATTTTTTTCCAAGTTTACCATTTTACTCTCTTTCTCAGCTTCAGCCTTCTGCAAAAATTTAGAGGCCTTCGGTTTCAACATGCTACTTCCTTTATACATATAAAAGTGATAGAATGCGGTATCACTGGATCTCTCAAAGTTAAATTTAGAATGGATGCCGGTTATAACTGAACTGGTTAACAAAGCACCGTATATGTAAATTACAGTAGATTTATTATTTATTTTGTTCCATACGGTCTCAAAAAGTGCCCAAAATCGTTTACAGCCTAAGCATCCAAACCTTATATAAAACTCGTATTAAATCTTTCGATATATGCCAAAATGCAACATGTGGTCATTTTTGTTTAATGTAAAAATTCTTCTGAATCCCACTAATCATTTTGAATAGCGAATTACATAAGCTAAAAGCTATAATGGGTATGGGAAACTTGGACTAGCATAATATGTATATGTACACAGTTTCTTAAATTGTAGTCAGACGGGCACCCATATTTCAGGAAAGGAAGTCAAAACAAATAACTGTGACCCCAAAAATATGTAAATCGTAATGACAAAAAAAATTGTGTTTGAAGTATTTTTGGATATTTATATCTCTCTAGAATCTACTTAGATGGAACGTGATGTATATGGACCACATGTGGTCGCATCATATGTGTAATAAAAATGTAATTAAAAATGATAAATTACAATCGAATGTACATTTCATTTTAAATTTACTTGGAACTAAGCATCCAAGTAGTTAATTATTTTCTTTTCAGTTTTTTGGATGTCGTTTATTTTAAAATCCCGAGTGTTCCAAACGAAAACGGTGTAAAAATATGGGTCTCAACATTCGTAACTATGGGTTTTTCATAATCTTATTATTTTTTGTAAGTTGAAGAATAATCAGCCCCGCAAAAGTTATTCTATATTGGATACGTTTCAGCTCATGCACGGATTAAACATAATCCTAATCGAATTTCATTCGGCGAAAGTTGATATGTTATTATATCGATGTGTTCCGGCTTCCGTGTTTATGGCCATTGATTTTTTATCGGTACTTAGTATCGGAGTTCTTCTTTATGGATTGTTTACGGTATAATATGACTACGCATTCCGATACAATTTACTTATTTATAATTTAAAAGTTTTCGCAAACTTTTGTTTTAGGATGGTTTATTTATGTGGCAATTTCGTGGCATTTTCCATTTGCGCTCATCATTGTAAATGGTGTTATGGTAAGGCATATGAAAATTACAACACCCCACTATTTTATGGGAACGCTAGTGCCCGCTTTGCAATTGTGTAAGTAAAAAAATTATAATTTTTATCATTATGCTATTCAATAATAGGTGGCAGACTAACCCATAGTTAAAACCTATTTAATAGCTCCATCTAACATAAACTATATAGAAATAAAATAATCCAGTATTTATTTAACAAACATTTAGGCGTTTGGTCTTTGATTATGATATACGTATTTCGTTATTATTGCGTTTTAAGACAATTTGAAAGACTGCCCGCCTTCTTGAGATCAGATGTATCGCTATTACAACAAAGCCACCATCGTTATGAAACGGATAAATTGCGCAAAACCATACTCACCAAACGATCCGTCATAACTTACTAATATTAAACGAATTATCTTATTTTTAAAATAATTTATTCACGTATAAAAAAAATTCATGTAAATTAATTTCAAATCAAATTAAAAAAAATAATTAAATTTAATTAAATTAAATGTAATATAAATGTATAAAAAAAATGTATTGATGTTTTTTTCTTTTCGAAATTTTATCTACTTTCTTTGGATGATGCTGGAGAAATGAAAATCCGTTCTAATTCTTTATATAAATTATTATTTTCTCTTGTCGCCATGGATCGCGCTTCTTATAAATTAATTATGGATTAAATGTAATAAAATAAAATAATAAACAAATCGTAATTAATTATAATTTAATACTTAAATGCAATGTTCTTATAAATTTTCTTTTCGATTGCAGTAAAGAAAACATAAATATTCTTTTAAATAATTTAGTGAATAATTTTAGATAGGAGGAATCGGGGAGACAGATCATAAAAATACTGGAAAAATAGTAACTTTTCTTCTTAATTTTTCTATGTATTTGAGACGAGAGAATTTTTGCATATACTTGCAATTTAAACGCATTCACCTTCCATTTCATCGGCATCATCTTCGTGATCGAATTCAACATCTGCTGTTGCTTCTTGATATTGCTGGTATTCAGATACTAAATCGTTCATGTTACTTTCCGCTTCGGTGAATTCCATTTCATCCATGCCCTCGCCAGTATACCAATGTAAGAAAGCCTTACGACGGAACATAGCGGAAAACTGTTCTGAGATACGTTTAAATAATTCTTGAATAGCTGTTGTGTTACCAATAAAAGTTGACGACATTTTTAATCCCTTCGGTGGGATATCACAAACCGCTGTCTTTACATTATTTGGGATCCATTCTACGAAGTAACTGCTATTTTTGTTTTGTACGGCGAGCATCTGTTCGTCGACCTCCTTCATTGACATTCGGCCACGGAATACAGCTGCTACCGTTAGATAACGTCCATGGCGTGGATCGCAGGCGGCCATCATGTTCTTAGCGTCAAACATTTGTTGTGTTAGTTCTGGTACGGTAAGCGCGCGATATTGTTGCGATCCACGTGATGTTAGTGGTGCAAATCCAGGCATAAAGAAATGGAGACGCGGGAACGGTACCATGTTCACAGCCAATTTACGTAAATCGGCATTTAATTGTCCGGGGAAGCGAAGACATGTTGTGACACCGGACATCGTAAGCGAGACGAGATGATTTAAATCACCATAGCTCGGATTTGGAACCTAAAAATATATACCATTAGAATAGATTCTGTGAAATATTTAAAGTTCTCACTATGCTTTGCTTACCTTTAATGTTCTAAAGCAGATATCATACAGCGCTTCATTATCGATACAGTATGTTTCGTCTGTATTTTCGACCAATTGGTGAATTGATAGAGTTGCGTTATAAGGTTCGACTACAGTATCCGACACTTTTGGCGATGGTACAACAGAATATGTGTTCATAATACGATCGGGATACTCCTCGCGAATTTTTGATATAAGTAATGTGCCCATTCCAGATCCGGTACCACCACCTAGCGAATGCGTTAATTGGAAACCTTGCAAACAATCACAATTTTCACATTCCTTGCGTACGACATCGAGCACGGCGTCAACTAATTCTGCGCCTTCTGTGTAATGTCCCTTGGCCCAATTATTTCCAGCACCCGATTGCCCGAATACAAAATTATCTGGCCGAAATAGTTTACCAAATTCACCAGATCGGACCGCCTCCATGGTGCCGGGTTCCAAATCGAGTAAAATGGCTCGTGGTACATATTTACCGCCCGATGATCGCGTAACAGCAGATGCCTCATTGTAGTATACACTTACACGTTCTAGTTGAAGATCACTGTCGCCATGGTATATGCCGGTCGCATCAATTCCATGTTCCTCTGATATTATTTCCCAGAACTGTAAATAGATATGGAGAAAAATAATAGACCATTAATAATTGTACTCGCACAATAAAGGGTGCGGTCACATATGTCAACGACATAATGCGCATATGGAATACATAATGAAATAAAATGTGAACACCTCTTGATAAATATTTTTATCTCTTGGCGTGATTTAAATAGTAGTCGAGACGCATGTTTTTTATGCAACGATGCCAAAAAATTGATCATGCAGATCGTTTACAACGTAAACAGCTGTGCTAATTTGTATGCAACCGCAATCGACCTAACACTTTTCTATAAATATACTGACAGTATAATTTATGTACCTACTATTATTGTGACAGAACTTTCTCGTGAAATGTTAATTATTTTATTTTCCATAGAATTTTCTAATACACCGCGTTTGCATATTTTAGTAGCACAAATACTAATTCCATGAAGGCGTCGTACCATATACAAATATTTTTATCAACGACACGATACAGTACTCGGAAATATTGAAAAATTTCACCATGGGATTCTAATAAAAACCTAACCGTCCCATTTTATTACCAATTTAATTTTAATAACGGTGTTACCGTCCACTAATTAGAATATTGTAACATGATACCTAACAAAAATCTATAAAAATTACAAATTTAGGTGCATACACAGCCTCCAGCTAAAAACATTCTCATACTCGAATAACAAGCAAGTGATTTGAATTTTCTTTTTTGAATGTCGTTTTTTATTTTCGATCATTCTGCATCTTGTTAAACTCTATAAATGTTTTTTTTGTGTATTATTTATGGCCACGAACTATATGCACGTGGTATACATAGTTTAATGTACTGAACGCGGCGAATAACTATTTCCGTTTTAAGAATTTTGTTTATAAATAATTTCTCTGTCTTAGATCTATTTTAAAACGATATTTTTGGTAATTTATCTAGCTGCTGGCATCGGATATGATATATCAGTTCGGAATTTTCATTCCATTTAATTCCACAAAAGTATTTTTATAGGTTCATAAACCCATAAATCTTGTCAAATTTTATTCAAATTATTTATTATGTGTGGCAGTAGAAGAACCCGTCTTAAATTACGAGTTAATCAATAAAATTGCACCGCGACCTACTTCTTATCCAACTTTTATAATTTATCTTAACCTTAGCCCCTTTCATCTCATTCCGTATTAAACTGCACGTTGCATGATTTATGTATTAACATAAACTTGAAAGAAATCAGATTGGATATGTGATTGGCTGTCTAATCATTCTTTCACTAAATAATCATTTTGATAGTGATCAGCATGAAATTCGTTTAAAATTTGACGAGGGGGCAAAGAAAGTTTGTTTCGATTGATCGCAATTCGATCATTTCGTTAATTTTGTATAAATTTGTTCGGGTCCACCTGGGAAACAAGACACATTACCACCATCCACTTATTGATAAAATATGTTACCCTCGCTAATCATCAATTATATAACTCAACGATAAAAAACTGTAAATGTAGCTGCTATGTCTACTCGCCCAACTATTAAAATAAAAATTACCCACTGTGGTGATTCAGTCGATAAGCATTTCCCATCATCATAAAATTATCCAAAAAAAATTGTAAACGACATTTATTTATCAGCTCCAGCCGCCAGACTATTTCACTGAACATAACAATTATATTTGGATAAAGCATGTGGCGTGATTTTTTTATCAGTGCACGATGATGACACAGGCCCCAAACACCTGTCGGACAAAAATAATCACGAAAGATAAAAGTCTGGGGCCTCACATTCAATCGACTACTTATAAAACATTTAGATTATAAAGAGAAATGAAATAAAAATCTAATTTACAAAGCAAAATAGAAATCTAATAAGGTTACTATGCAGCAGCAACAACAAACCTTGGAATATTTTAATTACAATTTACTTTAGTTTCAATAATGCTGAAAATACCATCAATTCTTTCCCAAGAAATCATGATAGCTACTCCAAAGAGAAACAAAACGTTCAATTCAATGAACCTTAATGCACTTGAAACAAATAAAAAATACAGTTAGCTTTAAAATTAAAATCAGATTTGTTGTTGTTTTATGTTTCTTGAGACTTAAGTAATCGCTATTTTTTTATTATAACTATTATTATTACGAGCATAAAAAAAATCATTCCAGATAATTGATTTGTATACAGTACAAAACTCTCGTTGGTTTGTTCATGTTGTTGTAATCAATTTAGATAAAAATTAAATTTTTTTTGTAACATCCACAGGTTCATTACCCAAGCGAAATGATAAAGAAAATCATTATGCGAAATCTAGGCAGCAGTACAATAGTTTCTGTTGCGGCCTCCTTCAAAGGGTGTACAATTGTACACGTCTCCGCTGTGTATTCCAATTGCTAATAGAGTTAAAAATTCGTTTATCACTTTCCACTGTCACTCAATGACTCGGTTCTTAGTAGGTTTCTCTCGAAAATATATTTTTAACCAATGTATTATTCTGAGATAAGTAAGTATTTCAGTTGGGCCCAACAGCTCCATTTATATACCAACCCAAAAGCTCAAGGAAGCAGTCAAATGAGTTTTGGCATGAGGGGCGGATCGGAATAAGTCAAATAACTGGCCAAATGAATAGCTTAGAAAACCTAAACAAATCTCGATATGGTTACCGAGTGCAGCAGTACTTCATCCAGCTCATGGTGAATAGCTCGCTTGTGTATACGCTTGCGTATATAAAGAATTGGTTTCCTGATCATCCCTGAATTGATCTCAAAGTGGCTAAAATAATTTAAAACTATTTCCATTTGCAATTTTCGTTATAAATTTAAATTTCGGCTAATAATCGAATTTAAAAATCAAAAATTTAAAGTATCAAGCAAAACATAAAAGTTGTTGCTCTCAATTGCTAAACATAAAACGCTATAATCACGTAATCAAGATTTTCTATCAAACCTCTAAAATTTTGAAGAGGCAAAGCTTACAGTTAATATGGATTAGTGTAATCTAACTTGTACAGACTATAATAGGATATTATCAACGTAGTAGGATATTTGCGATTTTTATTAAGATTGTATACTGCGAATTGTTCTCGCACTAATTTCCGGACTGAGTTCTTTCTTAATAGCGACAGATGTCAAAAAGGTTCTTTCTTTACGATTTTTGAAATATGGCGATCCAATTGAGGGGTTGTTATTCGTGTGTTACTCCATTTCGGGGGAGCAAGTAACACCTCGTCCCATTTTTACAAATTTTAACAAGAAACAATATTCGTTTTTAAAAGTATTTTAAACACTTAAAGTTTAATAACATTCAAAGGAATGCGACATGTCTTTAATTATTTGTCCACTCTTAATTGACGTTTTTTTGTTTTCCGAGAAACACCATAAATATAAAAAATTATGCCTGCTTTGATTATAGTTAACAGTAGTGTAACTAATTGCAAATTCTAAACAATAGATGGTGGGTTAATATATTATAAGGTTTTAATAAATTTTGAAATTTTTTAATGCTACAAACACTGTCCCTAATTTTCTGACCACCTGTAACTGTTTTCTAAACGCTTTAGGTTTAGCAAATTTAATCATGGAGTGAGATACACAAGTGAAGTGACCAACGCGTTTGTATCACTATGTTTTATAAAAATGGTTGTACGTGTACCTCAGGAATTTTTTTTTTCTTACATTGTGAGTTTTATTCGGCAATGCGGCCATCTGAGGCAAAATAAGCCGTTTGGTGCGGAAGTTCGAACAATCTGGGAAACGCAAAAGAAAATAAATTTGATACTAGCTTCCTGTGTTGCCAGAGGAGTTGTGGTGGGCATTTAGCATATTTTATATTTCATACATATGGTAAATGCTATACATATACAGGTAACTCTCGTACAACGCGGTATCTTGCAACACGGTTTCGCTCTAACACGATTGAAAAATTGCGGAAAACCTCTTACAACACGGTATCCGACAACACGGTTTTCTTTTACTAGAAAACTACATATCTCTATATAAAACAAAAGAATATAAATATAGATAAAATGCAATTGAGTCATTCTTAGACATGAAATAAGAAGTGTTGTTCTTGCGGGATCTTCGATATCCGTAAAATATGTAGCAGAAAAAATGGAAAAGCACTCAGCATTTGGATTAAAGATAACTGAGAAAAACGGATTCTATTGTATTTAGAACTACCTTAAATAAGATGTAGTATCATCCGTGAATCCAAATTTTCTGGGCAAGAAAAGATTGGTTCGAGAAATTCAAAAAATGTTTTTCACTTCATAACATAAAAGTTCAAAGAGAAATTGCATCGGCAGATCATAAAGCTGCCAGGCCATATCAAGAAAATATTTAAAAAAATATTGAAGATCAAGTATACACGGCGCATCATGTTTTTAATGCTGATGAAACCAGACTTTGGTAGAACAAAATATCCAACCGAACATTTATATAATAAAATGAAAAGCTGCACCCGAATTTAAGATTTCAAAAGATCGTTTAACGTTACTTTTGTGCAGTAATACTTCGGAGGAATGTTTATCAAAACCCATGCTAATTTATAGATGGTTGATCCCCGTGCACTAAAAGGCGTAAATAAAAACACATTACCGGTATTATTGGGTTTATTTAGCAATTAGTTACTAAATTGCTTTGTGCCAGAGAAAAATTTAGATTTCAAAGAGTTATTACTAATTGATATTGCGCCAGATCATCCACAAAACTTAAGTCATCTTTAAGTCCAAATAGTTGTTCTATCTCCTAACACAACTTCATTGCTCCAGCCATTGAAGCAATGTTCTATTTATACCTTTAAAAGTTATTACATCAAAAGAGCATTATAATGGATTTTAGACATAAATTACGCAACATCTATTCATGTAACTTAACCTTGGAAGTAATTTTCAATTAAGCACTCTATCGAAATCCTTTTCTCTAAGACACATGAAAATTACAACATTAAATGCATGTTGGAAAAATTTATAACCAGCATCAGTTAAACTTGAAATAGAAAACGTGCAAGGATCAGCAGAAAATGAAATTGATTGCATATTAAAACTTGATAGATTGATCGGAGGATAAGATTTTGTGGATATGACTAATGAAGAATTCAAAATTTTTTAGTGGAAAAAGAAGTCTAAGTAGCAGATTTGGTAGAAATAGTATCTTAAACCCACGAAAATCAAGTCGATTGTAGCTCTGAAGAAGAAAGTGGTGTTAATAATTTTTGCACTACAAGAACTACAAGTAGGTCTAAACTTAGCCGAAAAGTTGGAATCATTTTTCTTAAATACAGACTAGGGAATCCAAGTCGGTTCTATCCGACTTCGTGTAGTTGAGCCATTACTTACCCCCCAGAGACTTCGGGAAATGCTGCAAACAACCGAAATCGACAACCCTTCTATGCATCTCAACGAAAATGGAAAAAATAGAAACGTATGTTTGTAGAAACCGGTGGGGTAATGGTAAAAACACGGAATCGAAAGTCGGGTACCCGAAATTCGGGTAATTGGATTCCCTAGTCGGGTAATTAGATTCCCTCCAACGTATGGGATATGTACGTTTATGTTTTTTCCATTTTCGTTGAGATGAATAGAAGAGTTGTCGGTTTCGGTTGTTTGCGGCGAGGCCCGATGGTTTCGGGTGTCTCTGGGGGTGAATAATTGCCCAACTACACGAAGTCGGGTAGAACCGACTTGGATTCCCTAATACAGACCCTTCCACTGAGAGAAGTAGCAAATTTGGAACTCCAAAAGTGCTTATCACCACCATACCATGATATTTACAACGGCCTTATAAGGACACAAAAACATAGCAAGATCACAGATTTTTTAAAGATTGCAGAAGGTGCGCAAATGCAGAAAACATTCAGAAAATGAAGATGATCTCGTTTAATCAAACAACATGTCTCGTTTAATGGTGTTGAGAGTAGTTTTAGTAGATTTTAGTACCTAATCTCCCTTTTTATGCTAGCTTCTAGTCTCTTATAAAACGGTTTCATTTAACATGCCATATATTATAGGAACCTATCTATCGTGTTATAGGAGGGTTACCTGTAATAAAAAACATAATGTAATAAAACGAACATTTTGAATAGATTATGGTGTATTTTATCTAAAAAAGAAAACAGAAAAGGCTTATTGGATCACCCTATATTACAAAACCAGTCTTCGTCACTTGTTTACAATGTTGGCACACTTTGGCGATATTTTGTGAACGAACATTTAAGAATCTCCGTGGCAAATAGAACATTAAAGAACATTAATAATTTGCTGGGTAGCAATTATACAAATAGGAGCTTGATTTTTTTGCTCGCGGCTTTATAAATCCTCCTGTTTATTAAATATGCCTTTACAGGCTAGGGTTTTATGAGTATTCTACTAATTTCGAAGAGGATTAAATGTTACAAGATATTTTAAAACAACTTTAATTCTATTGACTTCCGGCTTTTTAAATAACAATATTGAAAACTGAAAACTCAAATTCGTAGATTCAACAATCGATCGACTTTTTAAATCAAGAAATCGTCTTGAAAAAGATTTAGTTAAGATAAATTAAGTTGCATCTGCGGCAACTGCGTATTTTTACGCAGAAGGGAATTCAAACATTTTAACCATTTTCGGTAACTCCACTTTTTACAAGACTAAAAAATTATTTAATGCAATAGGAAGCTTTTAGGATTCATATGATTGACACGCACGGGAAACACGAAAGTCGCAATAAGTAAAATAAATAATTTGGATTGAGGCTCGAATATTGGTCGATGGGACAGAAAGAGACCAAGATTCTAAATACGAAACGAAATTTGCAAAATAATTCCGATTACAAGAAAGATATGCTAAAGAAAGACAGTGAAAGGAGTCCATGTTACAAGTATATGTGCAAAAAAGTTCACACAAACAAGAGGTCCGGTGGTGGCTCCACGGAAGTTATGTTATAGTCATTCAAAAACCCATCTAATTTCTACTACAGTTGGCTTTCTTCCCATAAAGAGTTACCTGTTTCAACTGCTTGAGTTAACCCCGAACAATCCTCGAATCCATTATTGTTATTTCGGTATGTGAAGGAGAAATAAAACGAGTAGTCAGTATTACAAAAATATTTTATATATTTGACAAGAAATTTGATAAGCTAAAAGGCTCAGGCTTAGCACGTGTTTAGATACTATGCGGAATAACTCATTAGTTACCAATTAGCATTATGCTAGAAAGCAATACATCGAGTTTCCAGCTTATAAAACAAGATAACAATAACAAATATTTAACATTGATGATTCAAAAAGAGTAACGCTTTAAATCGAAGTAATGTGTATTTACAATGCAACCTTTGGTAAACATACCCAATGTACGGATGTACGTGCAAATACAACAATATTGTTCCAGGAAAAAAAAATTCGTATAATAAAGCGGTTTGTGGAGTTCGAAAATTTTACTATTAAAGCAATACTTAAACCAAATGCAAAATATGTTTTGTTATATCGCTGTTATTCAAAATTGCATGAATCGTAAGTATAGCTTGTATATAGAAGGTGCCCCAAAGCTGCCTGACACAAATGGTACGGTTGGATTCCGTGATCAAATCGAGCTGGCTTTACTTATAACACTTTGCACCTGAAAGCCTCCCTTTCAAGTTCTACGCTTTTAAAGAGAAGCCTTCCGATGAAGTACCTTGAGTTCAAGAATCTTTAACATTCACTGGGCCACTTAACTCGTGAATTACTGAACACTAGTAAATGTTTTTAATAGGAAAAAAAGTAAAAGTTTAAAATAAAAATTTCGCATTTCCTTTAATTACGCAAAAAGTTTAGTTTATCAATTTTTGAATAAAATATTATAATTTAGAAATATTTACATTAAATGCTCAAAATTATCTGCATTAATCGTTACGCATTTCGAACGCCTCTTCATAAACGAATTGCATATTTTGCTGGCGCTACATCCCATAGAGGGATTTGGCCGCCTCATATTTGAGGTTGCATAATCGGTTTTCTTCGGATTACTAAAGGATTGGTCCATTTAATTCTAACCAGATTTCCGAACTACTGGAAGGGGCACACTGGTGGTGGATGAGGTATACTGACATGCCGGGAGGGGGGTCATCCCGTTTTCCTTCTATTATTTACAATTGCATGTTTATGCTGTTTCCATGCGGTCACCCAAAATTGTACTAACCCAAGCATTATCTCGTCACATGCCCCTGAACTGGGCGAGGCCAGCAAATCGTTCATACTGTAAACCGCGGACATTCTACCATCGTTAATATTATCTTTATATCGTTATGTATATCGGTTCTGTATTAATTGAGTTCAAACCCGAATACCTACTCAAAATGCAATGCAATTTAACTAGCGAAGGCCGCCTTAACGATGATTTTGTGACACGGTTAATTGCAATCAGAACGGCTTTTTGTGTCGAATCACATCTGAGGACAAGGCTTGCGTTCAACATTTTTCAAATATGAACGTCAGATCAGATTACAATTTGAAATAAGGGAAATACAAAAATTGGATTTAAGACTCTTTTCCAATTACTTACTTATTTGAAACTTATTCACTGATATGGCGCCATCTTAAATTAGTCGGTCAAGTTATTCTAATTAATCGTATCGACTTATTTGATACGTAATAACAAAAAACAAAACGCAATTTCTATTATTGCGAAGACAAAAAATTTCTTCACATATTGGTCGTTCCCGAGTATCACTATTGTATCGCATTTTATTACAAGTTTTACTATGAACTGTAGAACAAAAACCCACAACTCAAACAACAGGATATTTTTGAGTTCCATGTCTTCCATGAAATATCTCAAAAACGTAACGAAAGTTGGAATTGTCAAAATGACTTCCTTTTTGTTATACTTGGGTTGCCACTAGATTTGAAAATAAAAACGACATGATTGTATTACATCATCGAGCAATATTTATATAAGAGAAATCAAGTAGTGCAAATTTTATAAGCCAATTTTTCCGAGGTTAATCTTATTTTATAGTTTTAATATATTTATATACACAAATTTATTTTTTTTTCTACATTTAATCCATATATACGTATCTTATAAACATATCGGCATAGTTATCTTATAGTTTATTGTTCTTGTTAGGCTTATACAGATTGCCAATTGTAAAATAGATTAACCTCGGAATCTCTACATGAGTCCTCTTATGTATATTTTACTCTATGATTACATTTAGTCACGACACATTTTTGGAGACATTTCTGTGTAGACATACTAATTAAAATAAGTCTCCTCACGAGGTGACTTATTTGAATAAGTCGGTGTCCACAAATAAGTCTTTATTTGGAAAACAGCTTAAGTATATTAACACATGTAAATTGAGTGAGACACTTCCACACCCTTAACGCGGCAAACCCTAATTGGATTGATTATGTAAAGCACACCGTTGCGTAACCTTGGCCTATAGCCTAAACAGTTCGATCAATTTAAAATAAAATTTATAGAATTATGGATTAATGAGGTCATACAGATGTAATGCAATCGGATTGTTATGAAGGAAAATTACGATACCTAGAACACTGGCACTCGTCTACTTTGCAATTGTAAATATGTCTATAACGTGCATAAAATTATCAATACATGGTCTTACATATCCATTACATGTACATGCATACATTATACAGTGTTTACCATTTCGGGTGAAAATAACTTAGCACAAAAAATAAATCTTAATTATCATAAAGTTATAAATAAAACAAGATAGATCTCGACGTGTAAACAGAACGAGTACAGCGTAAGTAATTACTAACAATCCGTTAAGCACATTATACACATAAATTATTTCCTCGTATCGCAATTATACCTCTAGGTACTGTAGTGTTAATTTCGAACCCAAATAATTTATCCATATAACAACTCGTTAATTATAGCACTATACATAGCGAGTAGTGCTACCCATTTGGGTGCACTTATAATAATTTTAATTGCTATAGTAAAATAATATTAAGACATCTATCTTAGTCGTGTATATGTATATTTAAATGTACATATCGTATAAACGTGTGGTTCAATTTCCTGTGCAGGTGATTTCAAATATACTCGTGTTTTAACCAAGTCTGTTTTAAATTAATATTCATCGCGGACATCCACCTCTCGCAGCACCGCGATATATTTATAACCCAATCCATTACTATACCGATATAATTTACAACTTTTCTATACTCTATTTCAATTAAATTAATGTTTCATCGCAGCATTAAGTTTAAAATCTCGAGAACAAAAATTGTAACAAATTTTTCATCACCTCTAAAGTCTTTTTAGAAATTTTCTGTATAGTTTAAAGAAATAGAAGGTAATCAACTTAAATACCTCACACATTCTAATTTTCTTCGTGGCCACTTCTTCTTCTACTTCTTAGCTTCTTTCTTATTAATAACATTAAAAATTTATTTATTTTTTCTGTTTTCGGATTTTTTTTACCGGTGCTGCATATGCATTCTATTAATAATCCAAATGCACCGACCCAACCGACCCGATAGTTTAGATTGCTTAGAAACAAGAAATTTACATTTTCCAAAACAAAATGTCCGTGTACCGTATACAAAAGTTCAGCTCCAAATTGTAAGAAAAACTAGTTTTGAATTTTCTTCTTTATTTGAAGTTCTCACATACATGAAAGTTAGACATCTTAAGATGCATGCAAGCAGCAAAAGAATTAAATTAATTTCTAAAAATAAAATCATATTTCTTCTGCCCCGTGTTAGGTTTTGTCTTGCTCCGCTGTATATTTAGATTATGGATTAAAATAAGCAGCAGATCTATTTGTTACGTTGTCTTGTATATTTTGTTGTAATCGGCCCGGCCGCTGGTATTTTCTTCATTTCCCCCCTTCACGCTTGCATTATATTATACTATAGCTTTATACGATATTAGAGGTATGATAGGCGATATGTAAATGTTAAATGTGGAAATGAAAATAAACGAAGAAAATAGAAAAATGTTCGTTTGTCAAGAGAGATTATAATTTTCTATTTATAAATTATACAATTCTTTGATTTATAACCAATTTTAATATAAAAAAATACAAACCTAGTTCTTTTTACTATTTTATAGTTCTGTTTTTTGTTAAGATTTATTTAGTGAGAAAGTTTCTTAATGGCAATTAAATTATATTCATGTGTAGAATACGAAAAGGTATAAAGGTGATGGGAAATGTCACAACTCCAGATTTAAGCGAATCGCGATTATAATGAATGATGTTCGAAGATGGCTACAAAGCACTAGATAAGCGAAGATTTCACCTCGCTTACCTATTGCTTTGTAACCTTGTAGCCGAGGACCAAAAAAATCATACGAATTTGGATTGCATCTTTCTTAAAGTTGAAAACCCCAGAAAAAAATAAAAGTAACTTTAAGGTCGGCATGCGAAACTATTAATGAGAAGAACAGATGGGAGCAACACTGGAAATTAGAAACAGGGACGACCTTCACGAATTTTAAATATTTTAATTTTGTAAATTGAGATGGCCACAATCAACGAAAGGTGAATAATCATGAGCTAGATATTATGTTTTTCTCAACGATTTGTTGTCGTTGAAGGATATCGTCTTCTTTCTATTTTCGTTCCTGTATTTGTTGAAGAATTTGCAATTTATGTCTTAGTTGTATTACAAATGAAAATTGAATTATTAGGTATTTAAGTATAGATATTTACCGAACGACGTCTTCATGTGGACTCAATCAATATTAAATGAATTTCTCTTTTTTTGCCTAAAACAATTGATTTAAAAAATAATCTCTCAAAGTCTTTATGAAAGCATCCCACAACTATTAAACTAACTCGCCCATTTCTTTAACAAATGTAAAACAGTTTTCACAAACAGTTAAAACTCCATAGCGACTGAAACGCAGTATCGCGTATCCAATTCCAACCGCATTTCAAGAGTCGCCATATTTATTCCCTAAGGTAAAGTATAGAAACCATTTCCCTTTACGATGGCTAATAACATTGTGATACTCAGAAACTTTGAATAGCTTGTGGTTGCGAAAATATTAGGAACTCGCTGTTCAAATTTGTTGTGCCACTCATTTCAATTTATTTTCGATTTTGTCAAAATTGCTTGTGAAAATAATCAAAAGTTTAACTTTCTCAAATAGTTAATTTGTGTAATCCGATAAGATTATCTATGTATATAATCTAATTTTGAATTCCTCTTCCTTTTTGACATTTAATAAATCTAGATCTCGACTTCTTTTATTAGGAGGACCTGTCAGTACACTAAATAGTTACTAGAATACCATATTCAATCGGAGTTCGATCAGCAGTTCGATTTAACGTAGCTCCCTCAGTCTTAATAAAATTTTGACGTACGATAAGTAAAGGGTTATCCAATAAGAATGTCCTAATTTTCGACAGGGATTATGAATATAATTTTTGACAGCTCTCATTGCCCTTCCTGTTCAGTAAGGTTAGACACTTTGTAAAACGGAGTGTTACACTTTGCCACAACGGTTTGAAATTATGAAAACTTAATTGTTGATAGATTTGAAAGTAATTATTCTTTACACGATGTAAGAGTACCAATAAGGCAAAGAACTACACGAAGTTATGAAAACATTGCTGCCGTAGAAGAAAGTGTGCAAGAGGATCGAAACTGATCAATTCCACGACGTTCACAACAATTAGGACTGTCATATGGCACAACATGGCGTATTATACGTTAAGACTGTTTAGAGGACAAGATTCAACTAGTCTAAGAACTGAAGTCTTTGGATCATCATAAACGTCGTTTATTTCCTGATTTTGCGTTAGACAAATTGGAGAATGATGAACATTTTTACCGAAAAATTTCCTTCAGTGATCAGGTTCATTTCTGGTTAAACTGGCTATGTCAACAAACAAAATTGCCGAATATGAATAGAAAACAATTCAGAAGTCATTTTACAAAGCTCATTGCAACCAGAAAATGTAAGTGTATGGAGTGTGCTTTTCATGTTGGTGGTGTCATCGGTCCTTATTTTTTCCGAAATCAGCAAAAGCAGCATGTCACCATAGAGCACGTTACAGATCGATAATCAGTGATTATTTGTTTGAAAACAAGGGAAACATCAAAAAGAACCGTAGTTACGATTGTTTAACCAGAGACAACCTAAAAGAAATATTTCATCCTATGTAAACGTAAAAATTTAAACTGCGATTTCATTTTCTGTAAATAGCCGCATACAATCAAAAATATTTTGTTTTTTGCGTATACGTGAAAAATCTAATTTGATTGTCTGTGGTTTAACTGTTCATGAATAAAGATTTTTGAATTCCAAGGATTAGACGAAGTTCAATAAAATTTAAAGTTAGAATATTTAGTATACATTAACTTCTTCCTGGATTCTCTTCAAATGGCATTGAATACTTAAAAATCTTCTATTATCCGTTTCTTCTAACATTTCAAGTGGTACCATTCTATTAATTCTCTGCTATTTGGTAAGGTAAAAAGTTAATGGTGATGTTCTTGGCGACAAAATTCAATTGAGAATAACTTTTTCGGCCAGTTAGTACAAAAATTTACATAAAGCTTTTTCCGTTGTAGGCAGAAAATTCTTTTTCCAATTATCTATTCCTACAGAATTGCTAGAATAGCGCCAAAGAACAGCTTGTTCTTGAATGGTTGCCATTATGTAATTTGATTTTGATTTAACTTAGTAGCTAATGAAGCACCTGCGCAATCTAAAATTCCCCATATTTGTCCGAGCATTTTATTTTTTATCAAAAATCAATCATTTTACTGGAACCAAAAATAAATTTTTAACCCTTATTTCTTTATTATTTCTTACTTGTATTATCGTTTGTTGTATTGAGAAGAACCGAACATAAAAATATCGTTGTAAAAACTCCCCACTAGAAAATTTATGAACCGACACAATTGCAATTAAATTTACATGGTCTTCACAGATTTTTATGGTTTTATGTGTTAATTGTGTTTTTGGTATGGTATGTCTCAGGGTATGTGCACGACTCGTAGGAATATGAATCACGAATAACTTTTCTTCTGTCGAAGTTAGCGCCACACCTTACTCAATACAAAGACAACATCAAAGTAATACATCACCCAGCTTAATATGCAGGAACCCGGTAGGCTTAGTGGTCTAATATAATAATTATCCCATCACTCTCTTCAAAATGGCAAAATGTAGGCACTACCTGCACCGATGGCTGCACAAGTGAAGAGCCACGATCAAATTCGACATCTCAGAAATTTAAAAATAATAAAAAGCAGTAATAAAAATCCGAAAGATCAACCAATAGAATATGATTGAATAAATAATAGTAAATTATGGGATCCACTCGAAACACGATATTTCAAAACACGATATTTCGAAACGTGATATAGGACAAAAAAGAAATATGGTACAGAATGTGCATTGCGAAGCGACGGGAGCACAGCGACCCGCCTGATATAACCCGATCCTAAACTACCTCTCCTATCGATTTTTAAATTTTAAATTTTTAAAATATGGCGTTTTCAAACATCGCGTTTCAAATGGGACTTGTGAATTATGTATCAAGGGAGTAAAATAAGAGATTATTGCTCGAGTGAAGGAATCACGAACCGAAGCCGAACAAGACGAGTTACACATGATACTTTTTGTACCACTTCATTTTTAGTAAAAAATAGTATGTTTTTATCAAGAAGTTTGTAGTAAATACATTTTCTACATAAAATATAACGACGAAAATTTTGATTTTGCGCTATCGAGTTTACAATTGAAAATTCGTTTTTTAAAAATTATTTTTGTGTGAAAATTGTTCGATGTTTAAAATTAGATATCTAGTGAGTCGTCTACTTTAGTCCCTAGAGGGAGTAAAAAATATCATTCTTTACTTATCTTTCTTCTACGATAAAATGATAAATTTTATTTTCGATTTTTAAACAAATAAAGTGTCGCTTTTAGTCGCAGGAGTAGAAATATAAACTTTTCTACGGTTTTATTGTGGCGTTGAATTTATTTAAGCTGCTGTAGATGAAACTTGCTATGCCTGATCAGGTAAGTAGGTACTTCATGTACAACAAATACTAATTATTGCTATGAAAATTTGGGGAAGAGTAGTTTTATTTTCTATTGAATTTTTTGAATAAAGTATTATAAGGAACCAATATAATTAACAGAAAATATAAAAATTAATTACGGATAATTTCCCGCTTCTCTTATATTATGTAGTATCTAGGCCATTTTTCCATTTGGTCCAATTGTTTTTCAAAAAAAAAATAAAAATAATAATACCTCGACTACTATAATTTTATTCAGGAAACTAAAAACCATCATCGGCCTAATCACTCACAATGTAATAATTAAATACATATTTTAAAAAAGAATAATTAAAATTAGAGTTTGAAAGGATAAAGCTGTTCGCCTTCTGAAACCAGAGCCTTCTGAAAAATGGTAGCCCTCCATTTCTAGAAGCTCAAATCTTCGCCTATGGGTTTAATGAAAAAAATTGCCCTACTCGTAACCCTACTCGGTCAAGTTGAATTAAAAAAGTCTATATCGCACATCCTCTAAAAAACTATCATAACACAAAAAACAGTTTTGAGATAAATGCATTTTAATTTTTTTTTTTTTATTGCTAGCGCTACTGTGATGCTGAGATTATTCATTATTTAAAGCTAATATGAATAATTTCAGCTTCACAGTAGCGTTACCAAATAAAAAAAAATGCATTTATCTGAAGACTATTTTTTTTGTATTATGACAGTTTTTTTATAGGATTTGCGATATGTCAACTATAATTTCCCGGGTAAAAAAATATATTTGCAAACTCAACATTTGCAAACAACTTGCATATCCACTTAGTGAACAGTTTGATACTTTTGAAGACATCGTTGGTCGTTTGCAGACCATTTTTAAGACATCAAATCAACAGAGCAGAATCGTTCGGTAATATTGTTACTGGCAGTATACACTTGTCGATGTCGCTGTTACCATTATTGCAATACAAGTTCATTATACAATATAATTTGTATACCAATCCCTTTTACTATACGGTTTTTGATGGACATTTATCACTCCATTAAGAGACTGGTAAAAGCAAAGAAACGTAGCTAGCTGCAAATTTTCCTGAACTATTTACTCTTTTCAAGCAGATTTTACTTTTAAGTAGATTAACCTGACTTTAAACGTTAAAAAATTTTGACTTTAAATAAATTTTATACGAACCAAAGAATTAAATTAGGCAAAAGAGTTGATGATTATCATTATCATCATTGAAGCGGGTGTGGAGTTGACCTGGAGTTTAAATTAAAACTTCCATTTCAAAATCGAACAAACCGATTGAGGGCTCCGTCGGTCCTTGGAATAACTTCTTTAACATGTTCAACGAAACCAACGTAATCTACCAAATTAGCTGAAGTTGATAAAATTGAAATTTGAAAAATGCATTAGCCAAAATTGATAATCCCTCTTACGATCGTCTATATTATTACTTATCTATCAGTCATAATAGCTAGAAACCATAAATTTCAGAACACATTAATCAAACTTAATTTGTTAAGCCCGCATTAAACGCAGTTTATTGTGCACCGAGTGCCACTAACAAGTCATATAACAAATGTCTTGATTAATAGAAAATTAACAACCCAAATCGAATCGAAAGAGTTCATTAAATTATATTGAGTCATTTATTACTCGTTCGTAGTTCCATAATGATAACCTTGAGGCGCATAATTCAATGAGGGCTAAATATGTAAAAATATGTATTTCCAACAACAACAACAAAAAAACACGAATAAGGTTAACGCCCTATTTCATCTAGATTACATTTGGGAAAAAGAAAGTTTATATTTTAAACACTGTTAACGATAAGATGTGGTTCGACCAAACCGTAAATACCTGTACCGAAATAATTTTAGACTTCTAAATTTTATTCTATATAATTTAATTCTAAAGCAATTTCGGTATACGGCAAAATTAAGATTTGATTCGGTATGTACGTCTATATAGAATTAAAATGAATGATTTGGGATTATTTGAGCAGAACAGACCGAAAAAATTCCCAAAAATTTGTAAAGTTATTTTATTGCGAAATATCGTAGTTATTAACTCTTTATACATGATATAAGGTTATGTGATTTACTGCTGCACCTAAATCAACTCAAATGATATCCGTTTATTTTATACACAAAATATATCTCAGTACATTAGATATGCCCCAAATTGTCTTACTAACTTACTACGTGTAGTAAATAACAAAGATACTCGTAAGTTCCGGTGCTTTGCTATTTATCAGAGTAGTTGCTAACCAACTGTTAATCTCGGTTTCAACAGTGAATTGTAAGATTTTTGTAGATTCGTGATATATATAATCTAACGGTTATTTACCTCCCGGTCTGGTACATCTTATCTTTTAGCGTATACGATCTTGCATTCCTTTAAAATTATACCGTGTGTGTACTCATTTTGTTCGGCAATAAAAAAACAATTTAATTCTTCATTTCACGTTTTATTAAGTGCGTATCCCCTCCTTTGGACGATAACCTTGAATTTACTTATATTTTTTGGGTTTATTGTCAAAATTTAATTTGCTTCTTGTCGTAAGACAAGTAAACGTCTTTATACCTATTTAATTATATATAATTAGAATTTCCTGAGCTAAGCTCCTAATACGAAAGTAAATAGTCATATAGTTAAAAGGTTCGTCTTCAATTAAGAACTTTTTATATATCTTAATTATAATTCTCAGTTTAAATTAATTAATTCATTCCAGCTCGTACATAGCGATGGTACTCGTCTCGTATACGCACAGTAAACCAATTTATTATTTATGCGCTTATGTATATTGAAGTTAATTTTACATCTTAGAAAGTATAAACGAGTGTAAGATGATTTATGTTTTGCTTTCATAACCTTTAGTGATTACTTTATATACATGAACGAATAGAACGCGCAAGTACGATGTGATGGTGCATTAAAAAATTACTAATTATTATTTTGTATATCGTGATCTTTTTAAAATCGATGACCTGTAAAATTCCATGTTTTTTTTTAGACGAACGATTAAATGCTCGAACTCTTTTTTTATTTTATTGTCATGAAAATGTTTTTTTAAAAGCTGTACAAAAAATTATGAAAGTTAAACTAAACCGCACGATGAAAATTATCGTACATACTCGTAATTTTATTAAATTGTTTTTTGAAAGCGGGTTTACCATTCGGTCGGGATTTTATATCTGTTAATGCCTCATTAACATTATTTATTAACCAAAATCTCTACTCTATTAAATGTCGGCTTGTTTCCTCCAAAAACAAAATATACCTAACGAGTTCTAATTGTTATCTCGTTTTATACAGTTTATTATTGTGTTAGAGATGGAGATTAAACCGCACCTATAGTGCAGCATATAGTCCCTTGTATGGTTTTGTTCAATTAACAAAAAATTTCAAAGACACGAGTCTCATACGTATATTGGGATTCCAATTAGAAATCTGGTTTCATATTATCATGCATATTAAAAGTGACATGGTGGTCTCCACCTCTTCAAACAACTACTTCTCACGCAATGGATGACTCAAAAAACTATCATATGAATATTAAATTATGTTTTTCTATTGATTTTCCAGCAAATTTGTTGGGAAACGTCAAAATATTAGTGTATTGATTTCTGCATTCGTAGTCATTCAGCTGTCGCCTTAAATATATATAATACAAAACATTGTTGGCTCAATTTAATTGTTATTGTAATATTTTTTTTTTAATCCAAATGAGCTTAGGCGTTTGTCAAAAAAAGGAAAATTATAATACTCATAAATCTGTTGAGCTATGATTCAAAAGATTTAGACCATGACGAAAACCGTAATTAGTTATTCAAATAATGGCAATGGTTCAAGAAAGTGTGACATTACAATAAGTTCCTTACACCCTTGTAGCCCTACATCGTAGATAAACTAACAGGCTGCTCAACTAAGAGATTTAAAATTAACGGCAAAACAAAACATTTCACTGCTTATTTGTATTTATATGGTTTGAAGGATTTAGCAGCTTTTGAGGTGTTGAAAATCGCAGTCCACGCACGTTTTATTCGACATTCGGAAACAAAAAGAAATCGTTTGCCGGAATACGGCTAACGAATAATTAACTTAATGTTTTATCGATCAAATAATTAATTATTTGACAAGCTCTCAAAAGGGAGTTTTCCTTTGTTTTTCTTGGTGACGATATCGAAGGAATTTTATCGTTTGTTGGGGAGAAAACGAATGAATAGCCCTAGAAAAACAATCATTAGTCTGAATTATGAACTTGTCATCATGACTTCTTTTTTATGCAAACAGTTCTTTTTAGTTCGGTGCCGAGAACATATACGCGAAATTAACATAATTTAATTCAAGACCTAGCAGCAAATCGGTCACTTTCGACTTTTCAAAGTCCTATTCGCTATTCGCCATATGAACTTTCTTAAAAGATAGAAATTCTATAACAATTTACATTTCACAATAAAATTGTCACAGCCAATCCCGACAAAATGTTGCACATGATGTTGCAGAATGTCAGATGATTTTTCAACATGAACAAACTTTCAAAGATCATAAACATACCTCTCATACAAGTATTGAAATTAATCTAAAGTAGATGTTTTGTTTTGTTGAACTATTACAAACCAAAATTCTCACATCGCAATAGGTGAGAACTAACTTTCAACTAGATAAATGTTAAGAGCTCAGATGCAACATTATGAGAATCATTTTAAGTGAATAATGAATTAAGTGAATAGTGATTTATAGTAAGTGCACTATTTTTGGACCAAACATGAATAAAGTAACAGCATGACAAAACTCGAAACCCTATAACACAATTTTTATTTTTGAAACATTTGAAAACCGCTAGAACTTTATCCAGGCAAATTTAATAAAAGTAACTGTCATCAGATATTAAATATTACATACACTTTTTGGTAAGTGAACTATCGAAGCTAAGGTATCCGCAAATCATAAAATACAAAATTCACGTAGTAAGATGCCATATCATATACCACCAATTCAGATTTAATTTATCTTGGACTGGATTCAATAATACAATAAGTTCCTCAACACGCGACCTTATGAAAAAGAATAACTATCTCAATTATCACAATTGAAATAAAGTAAAGGTTTATAAAAAGTCTATTCAAATTATCGTACTTTTAGATAATATTGATTATACCACAAATATCCTGAAATGTCCTTTAATTTTAAGTTTTGACTTGAGGTACAAATAAATTCATCCGTTAAGGAAAAAGTTGAGAATTACATTGAATAGAAAAAGTCAGTTCCTGTTGGTATGTAAAATTAATGAAGATAATGGAAAGGTAAGAAGCAAAATGTGCTGTTGGTTTGAAATTATCCATCATGGTAAATCCAAAAACTAAGGATTCGCACTTTCTCATCGAATGACTTCGTTTTAACGACAAAAGAAAATTAAGACAACGAATTAACAACGATTACAGAATTGGTGACAACACTCTGCAAAACACCATAATTCCTTTCTATAGCCTGAAGTTCTAAGACAAGTTATAACAGACTCTAAAACAGAAAAAATAATAAGGCTGCGGGCCAATAGTCGGGTAAATCGTTTACTATGGTAAAAACCGGATTTAGTACAGTGTGTCATCAGGTATAAACAGAACCAGAGATACAGCGACAAGATACAATGCCTGTATAATTAAAATACACATAAAAACAATAGCATCCTAACACAACCAATTTTGTAGAATCCATTCTAATTTTTGTCGTCGGTGCTACAGTACTATCAACTATTTTGAGCGTATTATGTTGGTATCAAATTTTTTAGAACTGTTTTAAAAGAATTTCAACCAAATCTGAACGTTGTACACAATGTTTTATGTAAAAAAAATGAAATAGAGCCGATAAAAAGAAAAATGAACTATTTTAGCTTGTAGTGTTTACCAAAGCGACATAGCCGCAGACAAATGTATTTTGTCGATGTACCTTGCCGCTGTATGTTGCCGCCTACACTTATGTCTGTGACTGTGAGTTAAAAGCGAGGTGTAATATATTTAGAAAGAAATCTAGCACTGACGATAGCACGAGAAATGTTGTAGTACGTCAAAATCAAGTTATGATCAGAAAAGCCAGGAATAGGAATTTGGCCAAAAGAAATTATGTTATGTTTATTAGACTCGTAAATACGAGCATTAAATTCAATAAATAATTATCCAATCTAGTCAGATTAAAGACTGAATAAATTAAATATACTCAAGCAAACACAATCTTAAGTTCTAACTTAGAACAACTAAACTTAGAACAGTCAAATATCCTACATTTACACTGAACTAATATTTACCTACAAATTATCACTTAGATCTGAGACAATTATAGTCAATCCTAATTTTTAAACATTAAGCAATTTCTTCTCATTTAAAGAATTCAGCGAGGAATATCTACTGGACAGCAGGCGGCGAATTCCCTTCATGGGATGTGGAAGCCAGAGATAGAGAGAGAGAGAGAGAGAAATATTTACTGGATATTTTAATATTTTTGTTCCTTCGCAAGGATTCAGTATGCAAGTAATTACTGTTACAACATTTGTTCACAACTGATATAGAACTGTTCTTTCAGAAATTTTCAAAAACCAATAAATTTTAAAATTTAGGAATTGAGCTATCTTATTCTTCTTTAGATTCTTCCAAACCTTTTACTCCTTGTTGCTTCAATTGCTTTCGGTACTGGTTGCAAAGATAAGCTTTCGATTAAATTTGCAACATAATCTCTTGTTAGCTCGATTCATTTTAGGACCAACACTTTTCCAATTTCTTTAAACTTTTAAGAAAATACGATTTCTTAAATTGTGCAAAATATTCATTTGTATAAGCGATGAACTTCTTGTTCGATGTTTATGTTTTTCACTGAGCAATTTCTATATTTTTAGAAACAGAAAGAAGTTGTAAGGAGCCAAATTTGAAAAATAGGGTGCAACAATTAAACGTGAAATCGATCCAATAAGGAGGCGTAAAATTGTCATGCAGCCGTTATTCTATTTTTCAGCTTATTTCTAATAGAGAAATAATCCAAGCTAAACCACTTTTAGAATTATCTTCTGACCAGTCTCCGGTCTTACTATATTACTGGGCCGATCAAAAACCAATTTTCTACAAAAAACTATCTAGCGAACACTTTCACTATCTGATTGAAATTCAAGATGTGCATCAGTTCACATATCGACCTAACGTCTTCACTGCAGACGGCTAACGATATAAATATTACTAAGGAAATCTATAATGATTTACTAGTCATCCCAGCTATTTCAGCCTCGCCTAAACCAAAGAGCAAACATACAAGGCAAACCATAACATCCACTCAAATAGAAAAAATGTTAACAGAGAAACGTCGCTTAAGACGCATCTAGAAAATAAATCGATCGCCAGATGCTAAACATAACTTTAATCAGGCAAAAAGAGAACTACAAAGCCTACTACAAAAAAACAAGATGGATTATATGCAAAATTATCTTATATGGTTATCTCCTCACTCGGACTCAAACTATTCATTATGGAAGACCGCTAAATACCTTAAACGGCCTCAGCAACCAAACCCGCCAATTCGTCTTTCTAACGGTGAATCGGCTAGAAGTGGCGAGAAAAAGGCTAAAGCCTTGGCTGATCACCTTGAAAGTGTATTCACTGCAAACCTTTGATCGATGTGGTTCAAACAGAAACTACAGCAATCAAACCTGTGAGGAAATTTAAGATACAGAAACCACTGGTAAAGTTTATTATTACATATCAAATTTAATTAAAGAAAACCTCTGGGTATGATCGAATTACAGGTGAAATGCTTAAGCAACTCCTGAGTGTGCGAACGACAATATTAAACCGGAACTACGAAGTATCATCCCTACTCAGCACGGAACCACTGAGCAAGTGCACCTAGTAGCTATAGAAATAAGGTCAGTATACGCAGAGAAAAATACAGCTCCGCCGTCTTCTTGGATGTCGCCCAACCATTCGATAAAGTTTGGCAAGAGGGTCTGCTTCATAAAATTATTGTTAAATTGGCAGAAAGTTACCAACTTATGAAGTCGTATTTGTCAAATCGCAGATATTATGTCAAATACAACACCTCTAAATCGAACGAGAAAAAAAAAATTTTGGCTGGAGTACCACAATGTAGTGTGCTTGGTCCAACGTTATATTTAATTTTCACTTCAGGTCTACCAACGTCTTCGCAAATATAACGTCTACTTTCGCAGATGATACGGCAATCGTATGTAGCCATAAAAATCCAGAAACGGCTTCCGAAATTCTGCAGCAACATATTTATGACATCGAAATATGGCTACATAAATGGAAGATAAAGGTCAATGAAGAGAAATCGACCCATGTAACATTCACTTTAAATAAGCTTACTTGTCCGCCTGTCACAATGAACGGAATACCAATCCCTCAATCAAATGGAGCAAAATATCTAGGTCGACGGTTAACTTGGCGAAAACATATTGAAATGAAACGAGACCATATCAAATTAAAAATTGATATATAAAATGCATTATTTTGTTGATGGGGAAATATTCCACTATTGACCTAGTATACACACTTCTCCTGTATAACACAATTATTAAACATATTTGGTTGTATGGGTGTCAATTGTGGCAATCATTCGAATATCGACATTGTCTAACGAACACAGTCAAAAATTCTCGGAATGATTACAGGAGCACCCTGGTTTGTAAAAAACAAAAATATACATAAGGACCTTAGCATCTTAACTACCACAGACGAATTACAAAAGATGCGGATCAGCTATGCAGGGAAACTGGTATCTTATCCGAATGTATTGGCGCGAAACTCAAACATATACCTACGCCTTCGCGATTAAAGAAGAAAACGATGGCTGTATAACATTATAAATAATAAAAGTTTACTTATGATAAGAAGTGGATTCTTCTCCCGCAGATTTACATAATTACCTTAGTTATTAAGATTTGAAAACTTATTGTTATTTTCATGCTTTTCAAAAAATAAAAAAAATTGTTACAAAAACAAAATTTCTAATGACACGTCTATTTTAATAACCAGCATTAAGGTGGATTTACATATCCGACGATTTTTCGGCGAAACTGCCTGCCGCAGGAAATTCGGCGAACGCTTTATTATCGTTGATTTACATATTCGACGAATTTGCGGCGCAGTTTTTTCACACATACATAAACAATATTTTGACACATAATTTATTTAATTTCTTTTTAATTTGTAAGTGAATATATATATATATATATATATATATATATTTTATTTACAATATATATATATATATATATATATATATATATATATTGTAAATAAAATGTAAATAATAAAACTTAAGGCCGATAAAATAAAATATAAACATAAACACAAGCTACAAGAATTAAATATGATGTCAAATCGGACATCATATTTAATTCTTGTAGTTTTTAATTCTTGTCAAACGGATTTTTTTTTTTATCTATGTGTGCTGTGTCGTCGCTCCGAAAAGATAAATTTTGTTCATGTCTTCGCCGTGCCGAAAATTCGGCGAAGAAGTTCTTTCTGATTGGTTGAATGTATCACGTGATGTTCGGCGCAGAAAAATCGTCGGATATGTAAATCCACTTTTAATCCGTTAGTCGTATCGTGTCATTTCAAGTGGCAATACAATTTTACTATTTCAGTATTGTAGTGGCACTATTCTGGCTTGCCCTGGGAATAGAGAATTGGAAAAAATTAGCGTCTTACTTTGGGAATTTTACAACAACAATTCCATATAAATTTCAATCCGGAATGAATAATTTCATTCCACCTAAAAGTAGGAATAGAATTATTCCATTCTTAGTGTAGTTCTAATGGCCACCGCCCGGTTAATTAATAAAATTATTTTATTTTTATGAGTTGTCACTCTGAAAGTAATGTAGTATTTTTATCGCATAAAGGATAAAGAACCAAATGACATAAATCAACGATACAAAAAAATGAACTCCGATGCTAAATTAATCTGAAAAATAAAACATATTTACATCGAAAACGCATTTTATATTTTCATAAATATTTGTTATGACATAAAAGTAAAACGCATGCTTAGTTTGATTTTACTAAATTTTTATACCAACCGATAAAAGTATAAAAAAAATTGCTTGGCTGTTACTTTGGGCACAAATTTCATTCCTATTCGAATAGGAATAATATTTGCCAAAGTAAGACCACAAATATGTTCATAACATTTTAATCCAAATTTTATTTTCCTGTACCTCAATTTTGTTGCCTTTTCGAGACTACGAGACTACGAGAACAAAAATTACCGGAAAATAATAATATTAGTGAATGCGAGTGTAGTAGGGCACATGCGCTGTTCGTTTTGTTTATGTTTTTTTCTTTTGTGTTGATAATTTGACATATTGCCAATACGAAACTATTTTATTGGTTATTTCTTTTATATATAAAATTCAAATTAATAAAATAAATAAAATCATACAATTATGCTTCAATTAAATTATAATTTTTTTAATTTCAAATAATTTTAATGTCATTTGTGTTATGTGTTTAAATTTGAATTTCAATTCTCCATCAAATTACAACGAGACAAATGGATGTAAGCACCAACAATTTTACCGATTTAAACCGATTCGACAATTTTTCATGCTTATCGTCATACTCTCTACATTAATACACATAAAAAAAATGAAACCACACAGTAACACAAATTAATACTATACACAGTGTACGTATACAAAATATTTCATAGTCCCGTAGTCTCGTAGTCTCGAAAAGGCAACAAAATTGAGGTACTGGCCTGCTGAAGCAATAAATTTAATGCAAAAATGTTCAGAACAAAGTTAATTGGGAAACTATTTTCCACAAAATGTGTGCAGGGAAAAATATGTTCCTATTCAACCTTGTTTCAAAATTATTATTTACACCAAACTTATTTCCTCAGTAGGCCATAAAAATACAATTTAGACAAAAAAGCTATGAAGATATGCTTTCCAATTCCCTATTACATAAACTACTAGATTGCTAAGAGCGTGTTTCAATTGGTTTAAATGCCGCATAAAAAGTTAAAAAGTTAAAAATTGTGGTGAATAAAAATTTCAAACTTTTTATCCACTTCAAGAGCTGATAAAATTTTTATATAGAAAACATTTGGCTGACAAAAATATTTGTTTGTAAACAAAAATTTTCCATGTAACAATTTTGAGAAAAATTGCAATGATATATGTGTAAACTGACCATAATTGGCTAATATATATTTAAAAAGTATTTATTTTACATGTTTTCATATTTAAATTTGCTATATATGTTCGCAATTACACATAAAATTAGCAACCATGTTATTGTCAAAATTTTTAACCAGTTGAAACAGATAAAAAGTTAAAAAGTTAAAAAAAAATTACCACAAATAAATTTTTAACTTTTTAACTTTTTATGCGGCATTTAAACCAATTGAAACACGACCTAATGAATAAAACTTTTCATTTTCAATATTTCATGGAACATGAATTGACGCCCAGAAGGCAGCCCCTTAAACACGTCGTATTAAGTTAAACACAATATTGAATAGCAAAGAATATAATTTACAAACACTGCTTTACCAGATGTGTAAATATGAAACCGGAATTTACCAATAAATGGTGCTATCTTTCTATTTTTCAATGTATCTTTCGACAAACCAAGTCATCGGCACCATTGTTGTCTTTTGACATAAGTATCGTTAAAAGTATCGAGTTTTGTGCCTTGTCAAAGCTTACGGTGAGCGCATGCTCTTGGTAAATCACAATGCTATGATCGGGTTTAATAAATTCAAAAGTGGTGATTTTGACGTGCGAAACGAAGAACGTGGAAGAACACGAAAAAAGTTTGAATCAGTGACTTGCAAGCATAGTTAGATGAAAATGACGCTCACAGCGGCCGCATGAAATTTGCTCGACTCACGAATCGAGCCAACAAAGTTAAAAATGTGTGATCTCAAACGGCGGTACAACAACAATTCGCATTATACATCACACTTTTTTAGTTTCTTTGCTCGGCTCAAAAACAACTTGCGGATTAATTGAATGTGTTACGAGAAGCCTTCTCCATACGTTTAAAAGCCATGGCAAAGATCCAAAAGCTGGGCAAATGGGTTCCATATCGATTTTTCAAACTATTTAAATCAAAAATGTATAATTATTGTACTCCTTGATTAGATTTACTGTTGACCATCAGGTACTTTCCGAATAAACCCCAATATTTCCCAATTTTTTGATATATTTCTTTGTCCATAAGCAGACATTTTTAGGTGTTTTTAAAATTTAAAAGTAATGAAGCGCCTTCGACCTGCTAGTCCCTAACATGATATCTTTTAATCGTAATGTGCGATTTTCCTGTCGTATTTAACCTTTGAATATAATATTTTCTGACTATGCCAATGACTTGTGTAATGGTAGAACACAGGCCGGACCTAAACTTCTAATCCCAAAAGAGAGGCCTAGGCCACTTTATATATGAAATTGCTGAACTTTTACTAATTTTATTTTTGTGTTCTGGAAGGTTTAGGAAAACTAATTGAAGTCATGGGCTCATGCTTTGCTCTGCGTCGGATCATCAGCCTCATTTATTCTTAATGTTCAACACTATTTATGACGTTATTTAATTAAACCATAAAATTCCAGACAGCTAATAAAAATCTTTCAAACCGATAAGAAATGGGACATTGTGACGTTTAATGAAAATCCATTCCATTAAATAATCTAAGCCGATAAAAGTAAACAACAACAACGAATACATTTTTCTCATGGGACAGGATTTGTTGGTTCAGTTGCCGACAGACAACAAGAAATTTTTATTTTCATCGATCTTAGTACAACAAAACTTCCTTATGATGAGTCAGCCGTAATAAAAAAAATTTAGTAGCAACTATTATTATCATGTATCTAGACACCACGAACGAATATATATAGGACAACATAATAAAACACCCAGAATGTGGGTGATTATTTATGCTGTACTTTATAATACATAATAAAAATATAAAATTGATCCAATGTCTTAAATTGGGACGAACGTAACATACACTTCCTATATATAAAACACAGACAATAAACACACGTCCATCCGGTAATTTCCTCAGCCGCAGCACAACGCACACACAAATGCAATGCAATCAAATTTCGCATATCAAGTACATCGCAAAATTTGTTAGTCATCAAAAAAATTTGACTAATAGAAGGTCACACACGCACACACACACGCTGTGTATAGATGTCTATCGAAGTCCAGAACACAGGGTAGGTCGACATACTAAAAAAACAACATTATTCGGTCTGTTATGTTTCTTTCCGTAATCATCTCAAACATACGCGTATACATAACCAATAAACGATGGAAATGTATATACAATTTTCTTCTTCTTTAAGCCCAAATGAAACACTTAAATTCATGTATGTCTTATAATAAATAATGTATAATAGAGATTGGATAAATTTATATCGTGTGTTCTGCTGTTATTTGATATCATCTTCCTTCTTTTGTATTTAAAATTATCCAGCAAACCGAATAGTACATAAAATGAGTCACACCAGTAAGCGAGTTGTACATAAGAAATATATAAGTTTTTGATTGCTGTTGTTGCTAAATGATGCGAGAATATTTGTGCCGAAAAAATTAAATTCAATTATCGATTTCTGTTTCAATGAATTTTTTCGGTAGGCTCCGTCTAGCACAACAAGAATCTGGCGGGGTGGTGCTATCCGACATACTTCAATCAAATGCATATTATACATCTCAAAAAAAAAATCTCATACATATGTTGCTTTCTAGCCTTGTATGTTTGCAGGAGACTAAAAAGACTCAAAAGAGTAAAAAAAAAAATCTTTAGATTTATTTTTAAAACACCAAACAACTATCGAAGTGCTGCTTGGAAATACATGCACAAGAAAGAAAATGCATGTAGGCAGGCACCAGTTTTATAAATAAAACATCCTAAAATAGACTTTAAAATCCATCGTACAACAAATACAGACATTTAAAGACGACAACCAACATAAAAATGAAAGATTAACCCTAGTTTATCGTTTCGTTTGCCGTTTTATTTAATTTTATCATGAGTCAAAGATACAAAACCAACTCAACTCAATTTTATGATTGTTTAAGATTAATAAAAAGACAATTAAACTGTTGATTCATTAAGTGCAAGCAAACTTAATGTTATAATCGTATATAGTTAGAATTTCATTCGTCCGTCCGTTATCATTTCGTAACAAAGCTGAATGATTTGTTTTGAACTCTGTCTAGCATATGAGTCACTTCGACAAAATATTTATTTTGTCTAGCCTAGTAATTTTCTGAGAAAATATACCATTTTCAGATTAAGATTTTTTACTGTACACCGTGTACTTAGACCTGTGGTATGAGTAAAATAGTTTTTGGTAATCAGCCAAAAGCATTCCGTAATTTCAAAAATTTTCTTTATTGGTTTTGTGATAAAAGTATACAGAAAAGCCTTTCTCACCATTATGTTATTCATTTAATATCAAACAGGCATACGTAAGACAAAGACAGAGAAATTTTGGAAAAATATTTAGTCTCATATAAGAAATATGCATAACTCGTACTACGTACAAAAGAAGAATGGTAAATTGTTCACATTGATCTTGATCTTATTTCGAGATAAAATAAATTTTATTGATTTTTTAGAGATCAAGATTATACGAAATGGTAATTATAGGTTATAATACATACGTAAAGATAACGAAAACGGTAATTTATACTTTATTCTCGAGTATGTAATATTAGAGGTTTTAGGGTTTTCCTTAGGAAACGTAAGGTAAATCGTTGAGCACGGTCGTCTTGCCCGACATTAAACGCAATTGAATCACGAAGATCAAGATTTTAGCAACTTATAGGAGGTTTCGGTTTTCTCTATAACCCTTTAATTTAATACCTGTTTTCGTTTAGACGGACAAATTTGAACACAAATAGAACAACGAAGCCTATCTGAAATGGTTTGGGTCTCAAGTTGAAGATCTCAGCGTTATGAAAACCTAAAAATGAATCGGGATTCAAAAGAAGATTGCGATAGACGAAGCATTGAACCAGACAAATACATCTATTACACTGATGAAGATGAATTACAAAGACAGACGAACTGGAGGACCATCTAGTCCCCTACTTTGATTATAAGGTTACAGCGCTAAACAATGACGTTTAGGAAATTAATACTCTGGATTGAATGCTGAAAAGTATCATTGGTTTACCTATGAGAACAAACAGGACCGACCTATAAAATTCATGGCAAGAGGTTTGCATCACACTTGCTCAAGCAAAGAAATAATGGAAGACTTACAAAATAAAGGTCTTAAAATACTAAATGCTGTGAATATTGTTAAAAAGAGAGAAAAGAAATCCAATAAGGGAACCAAACTATCAGTAAAAGGGGACTCTCTATTTTTATGGTGGTATTTGACAACAAAGAGAATGAGTTCAAAACATTTAGGGAATAAAAGGAATTCTTCACATGAAGGTGAAAATCGAATCAATGAGGGGAACCACAACACGCATATACCCCAATGCAAGAAATGTCAAGCATTTAATCACACCCAAAGATATTGCAGCCGGGATCCAAGATGTGTAAAATGCTCAGGTATTCATATTACCCACGCATGTACAATAGGGAGAGATGTGGCAGCCAAGTGTACAAATTGTAAGGGCCAACATCCAGCTAATTATCGAGGCTGTGAGGTTTCTAAACAACTACAACGAAAATTAAAGGGTTCAAATATCAAATCAGATGGATCAAAACCCACAACTAAGCAACACAGGGCAAAGAAGATCATGAAGAGGTGGTTCGACATTTCTAGTAAAAGAAAATATAAAACACCATTTAGAATTAAATATCGAAGAAGAAACAATGCAGGTCACTATACTGTAAGGATCCAAATTAAACACAGACATAACTTGAAAAAGGAGGACTACCTTATAAACTAGTAAAATCGGTTAGACATGATTTTATTATTGGAGATGACTTAAATGCGAAAAACACCTATTGGGAATCGTCAAAAGGTCAAAAATTGCTTCAAGCAGGACAGACATCAAAATGTGGATTTTATTCTGGTGGTTCCCCAACATACTGGGCCAGTGACGGAACGAAAATACCTGACCTAATAGACTTTTATGTAGCAAGAGGGGTATCCCAGAACTACAATCGCATTGAAGACAGTAATTCTGTAGTATCGGATCATTTCCTGGTTATCATGACAGTCAATGAAATGGTAATTCAAAAGGAAAGTGCACCCAGATTAACAAATTCAAAAGCAAACTGGGATTTCTTTCGTTGAGTAATGGGGAGGAAAAATCTTCCGGTACCGATAAGAAATTCTCACCAATTGGAAGTTGAATTAGAACAACTCAATGGAACAATTCACTATAAAACGGCACGTAAAATCTGGCAAATAACTAGAACACCGGAGAACAAAACAATTCTTAACAACTTAGGTTACAGTCCAAATCTCTTCTTAAAGAAGCTAAAAATGCATCAATCAACAGATATCTTGTTAGCCTAACCGATGAAAAAGTTCTGATTAGTCACTGTGGAAGGCGACGAAGGGATTCAAAAGACTCAAGTTTATAAGTGCCTCCACTTAAAAAGGAGGATGGAACCTGGGCAAGAGGTTCTAAAGAGAAGGCTGACCTGTTTGCGGAGTAACTCGAGGATACCTTCCAACCAGCACCATGATAAACGGCCAATGAAAATATAATGTCAATCCACAAGTTAGACGTTTTTGATATACGCCCATTAACTCTCAAAAAATTAAAGAAGAAGTTAAAAGCAACATGATTGTTAAAAAGCCCCAGGGTATGACTTGATTACTTGACAAATAATCAAGGCTCTACCAGATAAAGGATTTCATAAACTATTACACATAATCAATGCAAGCTTTCGGTTAAAATATGTTCCGTGGCAATGGAAAGTAGCAGAAGTAATCATGATAGCAAAACCAGATAAAACACCTAACGATAACAAATCATACAGGCCAATTTCATTGCTGCCAATTATGTCTAAACTCTTTGAAAAATTATTACTAAAAAGACTTAAAAAAATAAAATTGAAGATTGACAACTAATTTCTCCACATAAATTTAGGTTCAGATAAAAGCATTCCACAATTGAACGCAGGTGCATAGAATCACCAACATTATTGAAAGAACGTTAGCATGTAAAAAAGTATGCTCCAACATATTTCTGGACGCCGCCCAAGCATTCAATAAAGAATGGCATAGTGGAAGAGGCAATTCTATGCCATACTAAGATCTTATTTATCCAATAGACATTTTCGTGTAAAATAGGATGAATACTCCGAACTAAAGAAAATTTCTGCCAGTGTCCCGCAGAGGAGTGCCTTAGTACCAATCCTGTATTTATTATATACAAGTGATATTCCAACAACAAACAAAGGAACCATAGGCACCTATGCAGATGACACAGCAATCATGGCGATTGGAAGTAATGTCGCTGATGCAACGAGCAAACTCCAGAAGATTACCAATGCGGTTTGGACTGGACTAAGTGCTGGATAATCAAGCTTAATTAGACGAAATCCATGCATATTAACTTTACCTGTCAAAAGGTTTCCCATCTACCGATAGAAATTAACTCACGACCGGGCCTTTTAAATTTTAAATTGGAAAAATAGTCGAATTATTGGAGATCCCCTGAAAATTTTCATAATTATTTCGATTTCAGGTTTAACGAAAAAAAATTTGCTTTCTTCTCTTCTTGGAACCAAATTTAACCCTTTCAAAATATAATCACTTTACTAACTCTGCGAATTGCCATTGATCAATAAAATAAATTCTTGCAATTTCTTTTGTACACAATCATGAAAGGAAGGAATATTTTATATGGAAAATCTGATCGGACCATTTCCCAAACTGCTCTATAACGTATAAGCTATTTTTCGTTGCACTGAAGTTTATTAGAAAGTTTTTTATGTGTTTTAGAAAAGTTATATGTGTCCTAAGTAAAATAGAAAAATTGGTCTATATAAAGTTATAGAACTTAGTACAGGTTTCAAGTCAGCTATATAAAAAACTGCACTTAAAACTTAAGCTATCTGTTGAGTTCGGTTTATCGCCATTATTTTATAACGAGTGAACTGTTAGTGAAAAAAAAAATTTGGTCACATACTCGATTAGTTGAATTTCTTCATTATTTCAATGTCTCCGCAATCTTAAAAATCCCAACGATGAATTACAACTCTGGATGCCAAAATAAGTTAATAAATGTTATCGAGTATGTTGAACACAATGCCATGAATTACATTTAGATGATAACGATAAACTAATTCTTCAGTTGGGACATTCAACTGCCATGAGGTGTAAATAGTGGATATCGCAAAAATATCAAATATGTACTAAAATATTATAGGTTGAACTGAACGGTAAATGTAAACTTAACTCGAAACGGTTTACAACCGGAAGCACAGGCAATAAAAGCAGATTTTTCATTTGAACTAAAAAAGTAAAACAAAATTTATTTCTGATAATTCCAATGTTATCGTATATCTGTGATTTTTCGTTTCTAGCAAAAGACAAAATATTTCTCATTGTATTCAGCTATTTACAGAAAATGATCACTAAGTTTAAATGTTTATGTTTACAAAAGATGAATTATCTCTTTTAGGTTGTCACTGCCGGAAATTTTTTTTATTGAAGTTCCACGTGTGATTAACTGCAACAGGGAAACTTTCGAATTTCAAAATGAAAATTTGCATACCGATTGAGCCCAATTTGTGCTAATTAGTGCTCACGGGGAAAAATACTAGTCCAGAAGCCGAGAAAACGGAAAAATAAACACCCCTATTCCCCTAGTCGCATCACTTCAAGAGATATGACTACTCATCTTCTTGATTACTAGATCATTAAATCTAAACTTACAAAATAATTGTTCAATAAAGTCGTTCTGGCTGTATTTTAAGTCTTAAGGCGATGCCACATTACAATTTTTACGTACGTTTTCTGAAAACGTTTTTTTCATTTACGAATAAATTATTGCATATAATTTATTTAAATCAATGAGATATAATGTAAAATAACTTTATTTATTAGACAAAATAATAAATTTACAACTATTGAACAATTTTAATTGAAAATTTTTCCTGAATGAAAAAAAAACGTTTCTAGGAACGGCAAAACAGAAAAATGACTATTTTTTAATTAAAATTGTTCAATAATTATAACTTTACTATTTTGGCTAATAAATAAAATTATTTTACATTATATCTCATTGATATATATGCAATAATTTATTCGTAAATGAAAAAAACATTTTCAGAAAACGTACGTACAAATTGTAATGTGGCATCGCCTTTAGTATGCTGCTTTATAAATATTTTCTTGCAAAAGCTATCACTTCAAACGACAATTGCTATCACTTGAAATTTTGACGTGACAAATAAATTAAAAAAAATTTCAAACTAATGCAATTAATTAAGATTTAAAAAATTGTCATTCATAGTTTTCCACAAAATTATTTAGTAAATTTTGATTTTAAAATGTAGTAACTAGCAAGATTCATCGTCACGTCGCATGAAGTGATGCGTCTAAGGGAATTGAGTATAAAATTTCATATTTCCCCTTAAAGACGATAAAAGTAAAACAAGACGATTTCTAGACCTGTGACACTATTCTGGTAATTCCCCGGGAATAGGGAACTTGGGGAAGAATTTATATGCTAATTTCTGTTCAAATATTTTTTTCCCGCCTACTTTTTCCCTTTTTCTTTCCCGCCTAAATTGGCAAGGAAACTTATTGCCCATTTAATTTTGTTTGCAAAAAAATTAACACTAACTTTTTACCTTAGTATGACAGAAAAATAATGTTTAAATAAAAATGATTTTTAAAAGAAAAGTAACTGGCGGTTTATTTTGTATAAGTTTTCAATTTTGTTGAAAGTTTTTACATTTCGTTTTAGTTTTTCAGATATCGGTACACTGGCGTAAACTTAATTGAGCCCATAACCCCTCAATTTAAGCATTGATATTGACCATTATTCAATTTAAATTAAAATATCACAATTCGGTTACTCGACTTTAGAATCAAATCTAATATAATCCGAACACGAGCGATTAACAAACCGATTGTAAATTTCACTCTGAAAATTTTAATTTTTACTTATAAAATTTGATTATCACTAATATTAAAATTTAAAAATATATTCTTTCTATTCTGGTAATAGGAGAACAAAACCTAAAAAATATGTTTGTTATCCTAACGTCATGATTATAAAATTTTGAAGTCATGCTGAAAATCACGTTTAACTTAAAAGAAAGATCAATCGCGATCACTGTTTGGATTTTGTTTTGATCATGAATAATTTGGAAAATTAATGCGATTTCAGTATCCAAATTTCATGCGATCGATAATATTTACGATCAAAATCAAGAGTGATCGCGAAAAATTATTGATCAGATATAAACATCAATCAACCGTATCACTTGGTAGGTACTTTTACCTATTCCGCTACAAATTTCTATCTTATTAAATCCGTAGCGGACTAATTATTTTTAATAACGGCATTACAATTTTTTTTTAATTTCTTCAAACTTGCGCATATCGCTTCGTTTAATTTTGGTTTTATTATGTTACTATTTTTGATAATTATTGTTGTTTTTCAGTTTTTTTATTTAATTAAAAATAACAATAAACTAAAAAATAAAATAATAAAATGTTGATTACTGTTAATTTTTATATAGTGTAGAGAAGTATAATGAAAAACTATCCACAGCACTCGTGTAAATAATGCGATGATGATGTTTATTAATCATAATTGTTAATTTTAGTTAAAAACTATACTGTAACAACCACTACTACTGCTACAACTACAACTCTATTAAATTAAAATTATATTCCTATTTAACGCATTATTTAATATTCAAGCATGGTTGTTGTGTGTGGCGAGCACATCAGATAAATATTAAATAGCGATATATAAACGAATGATTGCCACAAATGGTTGGGTGTAGTTTATATAACTGAAAACGAAAATGAATTAGTCAGACCGTGCAGAAGAACAATGCCAAGCCCAATTCAATACATATTGCGACGATTTATTGGAAATTTGCAATGAAATAGTCTAATGCAGTTAAAAGATTACCATAAACGATTTATTAAAATTAAATTTTGGAATAATCCTTCCATACGTCATATCAGTTTACCATACTCGCGTACATATTTCGTTTATCAAACATCCGTTCCGAATTGATAAATATTTTACTGTTCGGCTTGATAAATTTCTGTTTTATTCTTATTCGAGATGAACTTTTACAAATAAATAAGTACGATATTATTTAAGAAATGGTTCAATGAATTTCTTACGTTAGCAGTTTAGCACACAGAACAATAAAAACACGTCGCACGGAATACAACCAACAAAATGGTATATTTCCTGTATTCAAATTTAAATTTGCCGATTGTTTTTATGATTATTTGGAAGCTTGAATTATTATGAGTTGTTGTACATGGCGGCGTACATACGATAATCACAAAATATACATCATTGTTCTTGCCTTCTTGCAAGAAAATGTACGAGATAATAATTTTCGTCTTGGCGCTAATTACACCATTTAGTACAGTGTTTAATCAAAATTACAATCTGTACGGTTTTGTAATCCATTTATAAAAGGCTGAGCATTAAAGTTAATGCATGCAGTCGGAAAACGATTTTTAAAATGGTGGCGAGATGAAGTGCATAAAAGGAGGTCAGTTCAATAAAACTAACTAGTAAATTGTTTATGTCGTCGGAAATATTCTAGCGTGCCGTCTTTAATTTAATTATGTACAGTGCATATTCTAGATGAACAGTAATTAAATTATATTTTGGCTAGAAATGCAATTAAGTTTATTGGATCTCGGCCAAATTAATGTGTGTTGCTTCCTTAACGGCGTCAACCATAAAATCCCTCTACATAACAAACAAAATAATTAGGCCATTTATGCCTTCCTATTTTATACTGTTTATTAGAAGGCTCGTCTTGGATGAATGAACTGATTCATTATTCTTATCCAATTTGTTGTTTATAAATAAATTGCAATCGATATCTTTTTGTTTAATTCATGTGTAATCGATATCTGATAACAGCGGAATATTGGTTAATGATTTCATTTCGAATTAGTATGCTACGATTATAGCGAATCCAACTTGTGACGATACCAATACCGAAACTATAGATTTGTGGAAGAACTATAATTGCGGTTATTTTTGAAATAGTATTTAACTTAAAAAATCTTTGTTCGGAGCCCAACTTAGTAATTACTCTTACTACACATTTAATTAACTATATATTTTTAAAATAACATTGAATAAATCGTAAATAAAGGATATTTTTGAATTTTGGATTTAACTTATCTCGTGATATCAGAGACCCATATCTGGATGTGATTGCTCAAGAAAAAGTGAAAACATTTGCCACAATAGGGTTTCCAAATCGAAGGATTAAAAACAAAACCATCCAACCTAGTTTGGCACTCAAAGCACTGCATATACATACAATAGTACATTTACAAATACTGAAACTAGCCATTATGCCGATATCTCAATCATCGTCATCATCAAACATTCAACATTTCATGTTTTATGTAGTTTAGAATTTTTTTTAAGTCCTCCACTCAGAAAATTGTGTGTCTGGCTCATTTACATTGTACATGTTGTACGCACATACTTTGTATATGTTTCGTTGAGACGTCGACGTCTTATTGTCACCATATTTGTATGTTCGATTCAATTTTAATTTACTTTAATTTTTGGATACATATATAATTTACTTTTGTACATTACAAAAGAAGCTCTAAATAACAAAAAATATAATTTATATTCAATGCAATAAAACGTAAAAATGGGAATACATAAGAAGAAAATTAAAAAGTACATTGACTTGAAATCATTGAACTGGTCCAGTGATTTTCAATTTTAATTTTGTTTTTGTAACAAGACATAAGAATAAAGAAAATTTTTAAGACTTCATAATGTGAACTCTCGATGTTTGTATACTTAGTAGATAACAGTTGCAAGAATAAATTCCATATATGCTTTAAAAATCACTTTCTGGAAAATTACTCATTTGGATAAAACAAAATTTTGAATACACAACAACAAAACAAAAATCGTTTACCTTAGCACCAATTTGATTTCCACATTGACCGGCTTGTAAATGTACAATTTCTCTCATTTTGATTAATTTATTTGATTTAAATTACTTGGACACAATAATTAAATACTTTGTATACTTTTAATTATACAAATAGCACGTTTATACTTATTAAATTTAACTAATTAACTATGTGTGTATAATAAACTAGACTTAAAAAATTATTTACTTTTTTTCTGATCCTTCAACTTTAACGGCAACGTATCAACTGATTCAAATTATTTGAAATTTACTTTTTTTAAAAAAGATAAACCGATTTTTGTTTTTGTGTTTTTTTTTTTTTTTTGTTTGCATTCACATTTTCCCGTCTTTTTATATTCTTCCATCTCATACATATTCATATACGTGCATAGATTTGTCTCTGTTATACAAAAAGTCTGTACACAAAATTTTATTATCACGATAAAAATGTATAACATTTCCAAGTTTGGTTTATTTTTAGAAGTGTGAACAATTTAATACAAACAAAATCCCAATTATTAATGAATGAGTTTCACAATTAACAATAATTATTACCCAAAACTGTTATGAATAATAAAATTTATTATTGATGTGTAACTGTAAATTATTATGTTGGTTTTTTTCTGTCCTAATATTGTAGCGTAATGTGTGTGCAAACATTTAAATCGTTTGCAGCTGTGTTGTGATTTTCTTTATTTTTGCGATTAGATTTAAAGGGTGAGCCAATATTAAATGACTTGATTAAAAAATCTGTTATACAATATGTAATTGGTTTGAAAACCAGCTAAACTTTTATCGGTGATATGAACCTTTAACACGATTGAGGCGACATCTAAACATAAGTTACGGTAAGGTACATAATTCTGAAGCTTTACTGTATACTTCGTTACAAGCGTAATTAATTATCGTGCCACATTAACCCATTTTCCGATTAAATTGCATTCATTGATATATAAAACATGTTTTGATGAATGTGAGTTTGAGCCGTAACGAAATTGAAATGTTCAAGCAGCCAAGATATATGTTTAAACCGCTTTATAATTTGATTAAAATCAAATGAGATAAAACGCTATATATCTTGTTTGCAGTTGGTGAATTTAACCATAGACAAATAAATGAATAAAGATCTCTAAACCAATGGAACATTTATGTTTAAATCAAATTCTCGATGTCGTTACAAATGGAAAAAATTTTCTAGCGGCTGTTAGTAGAAATATTAGTTAATACTCAAACCCTATTTTGGTCAACATTATGAGCGCAATACATATTTCTCGCTCAATATATTTTTTCAATACGCGCGCGACAAATAAAAAATTTTATATTTGTGTATGCAGTAAAAAAGAAACAAACGGAAAAATAACAAATTCAACTTATTTTTTATTTTCGTTTGAAAGTATCCTTTCTCTTATTCTAATATATATGTATGATTTATATTTTAATAAAACAGAATGAAATGAAACTAAAACGCACGTATTATGTATATACATACTCGTATATACATATGTACTATTTAAAATAATGTTTATGCACGATCGATAATTTCTTGTTTAGATATATAGAATTTAAACACGTGGTGACCATAAAAAGGAAGAGGATCTATTTTAGATGTAAGTATGTAGCTACGATGATTGTTTTGGTGTGCTGCATGAAGTATAATTTAAAAAACGAATATTTGGAGGAGATGATAAGAAACATCAAAAATTTATGAACGAAAGGGAAAAATATTATAATTAAATGGTTTTTTAATGATCGCAGAAAACAATTACATATACATATTACATATTTGTGTTTGGTTACATTATGTATATTTTATATGCCTATCTATACTGGTTTGTCCAAATTAAATACATTCATGACTAAATTTTCCCTAAGTATACTATTAAGGATGATGCATGATTTAAATTCGATAATTTTAAAATACCTAATAATTTTATAAATGATTTTATTTTTGAGAAAATGAATAAAATCAGCTTACACCGGAAAGATGTCTTTGGGAAAATGTACTATGTATTTGGATTTGTCTCCAAAAAATTGGTCAAGCATACAAATTTTTGTTAACGTTTTCCCCTTATTCCATATTATCTGAAGCATGGTAGGACTTGGTTTGTTTCAACTAGCTTTTGCAAATATTTTAAGACGTCGAAAATAAAAGCTAGTTTTTGATTTTAACTAAATTTGCAAAAACATTAATATTTCGATTGCGGTTGTGGTATATACATATATAGAATTATGAGTATACACAATATCCGTGCAATTCTATTTTTAATCTGCTAACCCCAAATTAAAATCATCCTAAGGTTTTAAAATGACAATATATAAATATTTCGTTGTTCGTTGTTGTCAATTGATTTACAAGCTCACATTAAAAGTACACTGCAATTTTTCAGATACCAACCACCCATTATCATGAAAACTACCCCAAATTTCTCTAGAATAAATGACCACTTCTTTGAAAATTTCAAAAATAGACTATTCAATATCGGATAATGGTTATCGCTTTATAATCCACATCAGAAATGCAATTCGATTGTTAAGTTGTAGCTTTAAATCAAGGACACAAATTTATTTAGCCACCCACTTTATTTATTAGGTGTATAACAATTTCTACAGATTTTGTCTTCGCGCTTAAAATTATATTTAAAATAGAAATATATTCACGGTATTTTGTGATTTTTACAGGATCGTGAGTTACATTACCTATCAGAATAGCAGAGTTTACAATGGCAACTGATAAACAGCACATTCGGCACTGCATTCTATACGAATTCCAATAAGGAAAAAAGCTTCTAAAGCACGGGAATCAATTTGTAGTGTTCTTGGTGCTAACCTTGTGTCTTATGAAATTTGTAATTATTGGTACAAACATTTTAGAAGTGGTGATTTCGATCGTAGCGACAGCCTCGAAAGTTTGAAGATGTGCGAGCTAACCTGGAATCTACAACAGCAACAGACAACTCAGAAAAAACCTAATACCTAAATAAAATAATGCGTAATAATTGGATTCACATTAGTTTTCAATTCCTATAAAAATCATAAACATTTGATAGTTTAAATTCTCCTAAACTTCTGAAACTTTAAATGAATTGTAAGAAATATGTACTATGGACTTGAAGGATATAAAAATTAACTAAATAGAGTAAAATATTTTCTGGACAGTTATTTTTCAGTAAGTATCTTCTCCTGTACTAAATATTAATTTATTGCATTAATATGCCCAGTACCATGTGAATTTTCTAAAACTGGTTATGTAAATGTATTTAATTAATGTGTAATAATCCATCATCATTAGTCATACATACTTTAATCGTATATAGTCCAATGAGTTGTCACAGATTTTAGTGAGGCCTCATTAAACCTTATATGAAACATGTCTTTGTTTTCGGTGAGACTTCAGTGGGCTGAACTTGCTCGACATGTTTAAAGAGTTCGTAGTATAAATATTTTTTGTATATAAAATCAATAAGGACTTCTGCGTGATGACCTAAATCAAGGACAGGATCACGAACGCCGCACGGAAGTCCCAGAAAATATTCGAACCCAATTCAAACAAAATTAATTATAAACGGAACACGCAATCTAAATTTAATAAAATAAAAAACATTTCGCGCTAACATAAACGGTGTTTTTTTATAGGTTCACAATTTAGAATTAAAATAGAACAAAGAAAAATATTTTGAATATCAGTGAAACTAGCTTTATTGGATAGATAATTTTATGCTTGTTTCAGTTGTTACAACCCTAATATTGTGTAATAAAGGCAAGTGAAACTCTATCATATTTTTCTTTTATACAGATGTTAAGCTACTAATAGGGAAATATCCAAGAGTAATTTTCCAACGAGCAGTACAACTGACAAACATAAACACAATTACTTGGGTAGCTAAAGTATTATCATTTGGGTCGCTACCTTCAAACTAGGCGTATCATGATACTGGAACCCCTCCAAGAACACGATTAATTCGTTCCGTGTTCTTTGAAATCGTGTTGTTCAATAATACAAAAAATAAAATAAAAAAAATGTTACGTTTTATTTTTTGTTATGATATACAAAACACAAAATAAAAGAGAATAACGAAAATCGAGTTGTTTGAAACCGTGGAATTTGAGGAAATGGGTATCCGTGTTCTTCGAAACCGTGTTCTTTGAACGCCGTGTTCTTGGAGGGTTACCTGTATTCTATTGGTGTGGAAATCATACTCGCATTTTGGATGAATGGACAACTCATCCAAGCATACATTTTCAATAACAACCTCATCTGCTTCCTTTTTTGATCAGACCAGCAACTTTAAAATATGAAAAGATTCTGAAGTAAAACCTGGATGCCCATTTACTACTTTATACCAATAAGCAAGTGTATGAGAATGAGGCAAGCAGTTTTTAAATTGGTTTCGAACATATGGCCTATGCCTTCGGAGAATAAAAGTTTAAATTTAAAGCAAACTTCCGTATTTCTTCTGAATATTTTCTGCCTAACTTTTGATTTTTAATTTTATCTCAAAAAATTGAATTTGAGTCAGAATGGTTTAAAAAATTATCCTTCTGGCAAGAACTAATAAAAATTTTTTCTTCAAGTTCGTCTATCAGGTGGCCCAAAATAATATTTTTTTCTTCTTTATCTCATACTTGTTTGTCGTAGATTCTTCGAATTTAGTCCTTAAAGAAGTCCTTCTTGAACTCGTAGAAAGATCAGCACGTGATGAGGCCATTGCTCGTTTTAACGTTATTTTATTAAATTGTTTGTATATGTAAGAAGGTTTTATACTTTTATTAACAAAATCAGAAGAAGTAGTACCACTACGATTGCTAGCACCAAGAGGTGAACTATTTGAGATTTTTGTAATGGTTTGCAATTTCAAAGGACTTTTATTTAAATCGGATATATTATCGTCATTAAATTTTTTTATCAATTCACGATGATAAAATCTATATTAGTTCCGAATACCATCAGTTCAGGTACTTCGTCAATTGGTGGTAAATAATCCTGGTCATGGTCTTTATTAGTTTTATTTAAACGCAAAGACTTGATTGCCAAATCACTTAATAAGTTCAACGCATAGATTGGATCTTCCTCAACTTGAGAAGAAACTTTTAAATTGGCCCCGATAATATAGTTAGCATCATTTATAGAAGTTGAATAAACGTCTTGGGAAACAAATTTTCAAACAAACATGTTTTTTCAGTATGATATGAAATTACGGTTTGATTAATATTGGGGGGCATGTATTTTTAAGATAATTTTCAATGATTTCAAATCCACACGTTGATTCGTAAATGAACAAGATGAGAATGGCTGATTTTCTTAAGAAACTCCTCTGATTCTCTTTTGTCTGTGGCATCGAATAATCATGCACTTAGTACATCTTGTTCACCGAAGCCAATTGCTTTCAACCATTGCTTTTTCAATTCTCCATATTTTGGTAAGCTAAAAACAAATGTTTACATTATAATTCCTGTAAAAATTGTAATTGTAATCCACAAACCTTTGCCGAAACATCATTACATCCATAGACAATCACTATTTGGTGCGCTTTATGTGCTGTCGGATTCATTGGTCTACATGTCTTCAAAAACAATGAAGGTCAGAATATTACAGTGAACGGTATAGGGACATGATTTCTAACTTTGTTGTGCCCCAATTGGCTGCCATAAATATTGCTGATATGTGGCTCCAACAAGACGGTGCCACATGCCACACAGTGCGGAATATTTGATAAAAGACTAATTTCACGTAATGGTCCTGTTAATTGGTCACCGAGATCGTGTGATCTTACTCCATTAGATTATTTTCTTTGGGGATATGTTAAGTCACTTGTCAACGCTGGTAAACCAGAGACGATTGTACTCTTGGAACACAAAATTCGGCAAAAAAGAAAAATTGTGAATTGCTGCGAAAAGTGTATAAAAATTGAACATCCAGGTTGCGCCATCTACGCGCCAGACGCTGTGGCCACATGGCCGAAATCATATTCAAGCATAAAATTATCTATCCAATAAAGCTAGTTTCACTGATATTCAAAATATTTTTCTTTGTTCTATTTTAATTCTAAATTGTGAACCTATAAAAAAACACCGTTTATGTTAGCGCGAAATGTTTTTTATTTTATTAAATTTAGATTGCGTGTTCCGTTTATAATTAATTTTGTTTGAATTGGGTTCGAATATTTTCTGGGACTTCCGTGCGGCGTTCGTGATCCTGTCCTTGATTTAGGTCATCAGGCAGAAGTCCTTATTGATTTTATATACAAAAAATATTTATACTACGAACTCTTTAAACATGTCGAGCAAGTTCAGCCCACTGAAGTCTCACCGAAAACAAAGACATGTTTCATATAAGGTTTAATGAGGCCTCACTAAAATCTGTGACAACTCATTGGACTATATACGATTAAAGTATGTATGACTAATGATGATGGATTATTACACATTAATTAAATACATTTACATAACCAGTTTTAGAAAATTCACATGGTACTGGGCATATTAATGCAATAAATTAATATTTAGTACAGGAGAAGATACTTACTGAAAAATAACTGTCCAGAAAATATTTTACTCTATTTAGTTAATTTTTATATCCTTCAAGTCCATAGTACATATTTCTTACAATTCATTTAAAGTTTCAGAAGTTTAGGAGAATTTAAACTATCAAATGTTTATGATTTTTATAGGAATTGAAAACTAATGTGAATCCAATTATTACGCATTATTTTATTTAGGTATTAGGTTTTTTCTGAGTTGTCTGTTGCTGTTGTAGATTCCAGGTTAGCTCGCACATCTTCAAACTTTCGAGGCTGTCGCTACGATCGAAATCACCACTTCTAAAATGTTTGTACCAATAATTACAAATTTCATAAGACACAAGGTTAGCACCAAGAACACTACAAATTGATTCCCGTGCTTTAGAAGCTTTTTTCCTTATTGGAATTCGTATAGAATGCAGTGCCGAATGTGCTGTTTATCAGTTGCCATTGTAAACTCTGCTATTCTGATAGGTAATGTAACTCACGATCCTGTAAAAATCACAAAATACCGTGAATATATTTCTATTTTAAATATAATTTTAAGCGCGAAGACAAAATCTGTAGAAATTGTTATACACCTAATAAATAAAGTGGGTGGCTAAATAAATTTGTGTCCATGATTTAAAGCTACAACTTAACAATCGAATTGCATTTCTGATGTGGATTATAAAGCGATAACCATTATCCGATATTGAATAGTCTATTTTTGAAATTTTCAAAGAAGTGGTCATTTATTCTAGAGAAATTTGGGGTAGTTTTCATGATAATGGGTGGTTGGTATCTGAAAAATTGCAGTGTACTTTTAATGTGAGCTTGTAAATCAATTGACAACAACGAACAACGAAATATTTATATATTGTCATTTTAAAACCTTAGGATGATTTTAATTTGGGGTTAGCAGATTAAAAATAGAATTGCACGGATATTGTGTATACTCATAATTCTATATATGTATATACCACAACCGCAATCGAAATATTAATGTTTTTGCAAATTTAGTTAAAATCAAAAACTAGCTTTTATTTTCGACGTCTTAAAATATTTGCAAAAGCTAGTTGAAACAAACCAAGTCCTACCATGCTTCAGATAATATGGAATAAGGGGAAAACGTTAACAAAAATTTGTATGCTTGACCAATTTTTTGGAGACAAATCCAAATACATAGTACATTTTCCCAAAGACATCTTTCCGGTGTAAGCTGATTTTATTCATTTTCTCAAAAATAAAATCATTTATAAAATTATTAGGTATTTTAAAATTATCGAATTTAAATCATGCATCATCCTTAATAGTATACTTAGGGAAAATTTAGTCATGAATGTATTTAATTTGGACAAACCAGTATAGATAGGCATATAAAATATACATAATGTAACCAAACACAAATATGTAATATGTATATGTAATTGTTTTCTGCGATCATTAAAAAACCATTTAATTATAATATTTTTCCCTTTCGTTCATAAATTTTTGATGTTTCTTATCATCTCCTCCAAATATTCGTTTTTTAAATTATACTTCATGCAGCACACCAAAACAATCATCGTAGCTACATACTTACATCTAAAATAGATCCTCTTCCTTTTTATGGTCACCACGTGTTTAAATTCTATATATCTAAACAAGAAATTATCGATCGTGCATAAACATTATTTTAAATAGTACATATGTATATACGAGTATGTATATACATAATACGTGCGTTTTAGTTTCATTTCATTCTGTTTTATTAAAATATAAATCATACATATATATTAGAATAAGAGAAAGGATACTTTCAAACGAAAATAAAAAATAAGTTGAATTTGTTATTTTTCCGTTTGTTTCTTTTTTACTGCATACACAAATATAAAATTTTTTATTTGTCGCGCGCGTATTGAAAAAATATATTGAGCGAGATATATGTATTGCGCTCATAATGTAGACCAAAATAGGGTTTGAGTATTAACTAATATTATTACTAACAGCCGCTAGAAAATTTTTTCCATTTGTAACGACATCGAGAATTTGATTTAAACATAAATTTTCCATTGGTTTGGAGATCTTTATTCATTTATTTGTCTATGATTTAACATTATTTGGCAATTGCTAGGTGAACTGCAACGAGAAATCGGCTCATTTTATAAATTGGCGTAATTAAGAAAATATAAACAGCTCTAGGAAATTTCTTTTACATGTTATATCAATCCTTATTACTACAATTATATTTGCTACAATATTAAATAAGACAGTTCCATTATTTTGAGCGGCTCTTTCGAAATTTAAAAGCAAATCAAGTTCCAAAAGCTATACAAAGTAATCAAAGTAATACACATTCATCAGTAAAGAGTTCATATAAAAAGCTTACAATTCCTCGCCTTGCTTATCATTGAATAATAATACTTCATATGATGTTACACATGATTCATTCATTTGCAATTATATGATGTGGTATGTAGATATAACTTACGAGTACTACTGTTCAGGCACCGGCGGAGCTGTAATCAATTGAGCATACCTGAATTCTTTTTGGGGCGATTGTTTAACACATTTAGATTTTTTAAGATTTTCTAGAAAATGGTCCACCAGTAGTACGGAATGAGCGAAAGAACTTAATAAAAATGTTCCGAAACATTGTATTAGGTATGATTTTAAACCCTAATCCAAGAAATTTGAAAGTTAAATATAAGTCGAGACGACGTTGTTCCCGATAATACTAAGAAATTATGGTAGGAAAATCTATTTTCTAATTCTTTTTCTATTTATTATCCCCGTTCAATTCAACCCGACGAAGGTGTTAATGTTTGGCATTCGGCTCATAAATTAGTTCACAAAGAATTCCCCGTTTGGAACTAATCAGGGTCGTTATGAGTGTTAATTTAAGGAGTCAAATTCCATAAATGTCATGTTAAATTAACAGTTTTAAATCATAAGCTCACAGAACCACAGGTCATTCCACAAACCACTGGATCCGTACCCTGAAGTTCGATTTGACTAGAATTCATTAATATTGTTAACAACGGTACTCCGTTTAATTCCAACCTTTAGAAATTTACTTTCTTTAATTATGCTCGCTTGAATTCAAGGATAACCAAATAAATAGAATGTTTGTGTAGGAAACCGTGTCATTATGCTCGATCTCTTCATTTTTTAAAGATTCAGACCCAACACAAAGACATTTTATGATCAGTGAGTCTAATAATAACCATATGCAATAATAGGGCAATAATTCATGACTTCTGGTAGTCCGAATATTTGATGTCATTACAACGAAGATTAAAATGAGAGAAGATATGGGCATTGGATAGTCCTGATCAAATAAAATAATATACAATCAACTCAATACGCATCAGACAACATTAAGAAATTACATCCTAGCAAAGATGGCCAGGCCGTGTTGCTTTGGTTCGTTGTAACTGAAGGAAATCTTTAACTAAACCGATCCCAAAAATATGCATTTCATCCATAGACGATAATAACCCAGCCAGCCAACATACTACCACAGAACAATAACCAAAGAAACAGCGAGGAAGAAAAATAACAATCTTGAGATCACTGAGATTTATTAAAGGACCGCTTAGCACATTAACACTGCAACATCCAAACGTTTTTCACAAATTCTACCCCTAAGTAAATGTTACTACTTCTTTTGACCAAAGATTCTCAATTAATTCAATGTGTTTGCCTGAATTTAAGGGCTGGTTCTCTGTTTCATATCCGCCATACCTCTAAAATGTTTCCACGCCGATGATTGCGCTAATTCTAAAGATATAATCCAAAACGTCGAAGGAGAAGCTTCAAATACTCGAAGGTAAGGAAAACATGAAATCGATCGTACTATTTACGGTCTCCTTTATAATGCAGCCACTATCAGTGTATTTGGTGCTCGACTAGATCTACTGTAGTCCAAATTCATAGCTTTCCATCGTACAGCAATACAGCCAGTAGTAATTCTATACGTGTACCCCAGTAAAACAGCGGTTTTACGCGGTATTGGTTATCAATGAGAGTCAGAATTCCGGGTGCTCGCCGGTCAAGGTGCCTAATGCCAAAGGAAAGGTTCGCTTGTGTTTAGATACTACGAAATTGAAAAAAGTAACCGTTAAGAATGCTTACCCTCTGCTTTTGATCGACGGAATTTTGATTCAATTAGATCAAATACGCTTCATATCAAGCATGTTTTAAGACGCTTTTTGTCAGGTTCCTCTCGATCCGCAATCCAGAGACAAGACAACATTCGCGGTACCTGGACACTTAAAACTATCGTTTTAATGCACCACGTGATTCCGTATCAGCTGCACGATCGTATTTTCGTTTATTTGGACTATTTACTCATAACGTCTGACATTCTCGCCTGTCATGGACAGTGATCATATGCCGGTTCTGTTCAAATACAAGTGCAAAATATCATCTACATTTAACCAATATTAGCCCAGTGATCTATTTGTAGATCAATACAAAAAATATCTTAAAAAGAGAATTGAAGAAATTATAACGGAATACTTTTACTGTAATGTTCTGTTTCAATAAAAATTCTTTCAAACAATTTTCCAACAATTTTTTGTTTTCCAAATTCATCATTCGGAATATTTACTAAGCAGTTTATATTCTAACAAAGAAAATTACATTTTCTTTGTTAGAATATCGATGCACTAAAAAATGAAGACTCTCTGCAAAGTTTACAATTAGCTATCACTGAACATCTAAACCGGCACAATAAAAAGTACAAAACTCCACCAAGCATCCAGGAGCAGTGGCTAGCTATCCAGTCAGGCATATCTACCGCAGCAAAAAATATCATTGGAGGAAGATCACCAAGAGCACGGAATGATTGTTTCGACGACCAGTGTCGTCAGATTGCCGAAAATAAAGTAGGCGTGGAAAATGGTTAACTCTTAACACTTGGAGCGCCCACACAAAGTATCTCCAAGCTGGCTCTCTCAAGCTAAGATACTACCCGACCTTCAAGACTATCATTTATCAAGGACCTGTTCCAGAACTAGGAATAGCGCGCCTTTAGGAAGGTTGCTGGCGTCTTTGGTAATATCGTTGCACCCTAACAATTATTTTTTGTCTCTCGAAACATGAATACTCGCATTTTCTTATCGGTATTTAAGCTCCCGTTATCATTTTCAGCTAATTGTCCTCAGTAAACTCTAAAATATTGCCAAATCATTATTAACTGTGACTTAAATATCTTTAGGCTGTGTTCCAAACGAAAATAAAACCTCATAAAAAGAATACTAAAATGTCGGCAGTTTCCTTAACTTTAACTTTTTAAATGTGATTTTATTTTCATTTGGAACACAACAGAAACACAACTTCTCATTAAATAATCGTTCTAAACAGATTTTTAACTTAGTATATTTTATTTATTTTCGGAAGCGTAAATTTTTTTATAATTCTTTATCCTTGCCCATTGGTGGCTGCGCTTAAAGCTTTTCGCTCTATCGGGCGGGAACTAATCCAGCCGCCCTATTCCTGAATACGATACGAATCTTCTTACGATACGAAAATGATTTGGTATTTCTAAATACGAACGGTCCACAAATTTTAATTTTTGTGATGATTTTACCCATGTACAATTTTCTATTTCATATGTAGCAGATGGTTATATGAAAAATGCATATTGCGGTGTCATATCGCAAAAATAAAACCAAACTAGATTTTGTTTGTTCAAATTGACAGTAAAATGTTACCAGTAATTTTTTTATTTTTTATTTTATTTTATTTTTGTATTTTTTTTTTATCTAAATATTTGGTGTTACATACCGTCTAATAGCACAATCAAATGCGTACCACCGGTGGTACGCACCGCCCGATGAGGCAGTCTAGTGCGGGCCACCAGGGGTGCGCGCCGCCCGATGAGACAGTTTAGTGCGGGCCACCGGTGGTACGCGCCATCGTGAACGTGTTAAACGTACTATATATTACTTTTCATTTTTATAATAATGCCCGGTTTACATGAGAAAATTGTTTTCTTCTGCAAATTTTTGCAGGTAAATAAGAAAGAATCCGCTATATAAAAATAATCAATGTGTCAGAAAGAAATAAACATATATGGTAATGGCGTAATTTTTTTTATAGGATCATTATTAATTTACTTTCAATGAATTCAAATGCGAAATTTACATTTTTATCTATGGCGTCTGTTTTTATTATGAATCCTCAACATTTATAAATGCGAAATAATTTTTTTTCTTGTTGATTTTAAAAATGTTGCCATAAAAATACTCGGACGAATATATTTTATGGCAACATTTTCATTTTTATGGTCATTTTTGCTCAAAAATTCTTCTGCAAAATTTTGTTGGGATATATTGCTTTTCTTGTCTCTCATGTGCAAAAAGTCAATGTTATATCTTATTCATTTTGCAGTAGAAAAATGTTGGTCTTATGTAAACCGGGCATAATAAATAAACCAGTGTAGTAAGAATCTGGTCACCTATTGCTCAAAATAAAATACATAAAATAAATTCGATGTATTACCCTAATTTTCGTTAGATGTCGTGCAAAACTGCAAACGCAAAACATTTAAAAATAATGTACCCCTAAATGGTGACCCGAAGTTAATTTTTATACTACATAGAGTACAGACATAAACCAATCCTAAAACTAGATTTTCAAACAGACAGCGCATAAAATCGTTATTATATAATCTTAATCCATTCGATATATCTTGTAAAAATAAAAAAACATCTAAATTTTCATTAAACTAAACATAAGTTTCTCCAATGAATTGGTCGATGAATCAACAAACCAGCCCATAATAAAGACATTACCAAAAAACCTTCGAACTTCTTGAGAAAAAATCTCATAACTTTCTAAAATATTCATGTACTGAAAGTTGTTGGTCCATAAAACTGGGTCATCAGCATAAATGTACTTGTGTGTATGTACATATCATGAAAACAAGTGGTTCACGAAAACAACGCCTTTTTAGGAAGGAAATTATTTACTGGACAGTGGACTGGAATACCAAAGAATTATAAAAGACAATTTAACCATTTTAAGATTTTAGAGTAGTTTTTATTTTTTTATATATGATTTGCTTGTTTTTATGTTTTATATCTTTACTTTTCTTAATTAAGATTTTGATAAAAGAAAAGAAAAAATTTCACACAAGAGATTAATTCAAATTTGTATTGTGTAATTAACTTTAGGAAAGTAAACGAAATGCAATTTTCTTTTGTGTGTTCTAGTACAATACAATTTCTTTTAATTTTTTTACTGTTATATAAAAAAACGGAATGTATTCTTTCAATCTCTTTTACAAATCCCAATATATATTTATAAAACAAAATAAAAATCAATTTGTTAACAAAACATTTTTATCAATTAAAAAAAAGCATTTAGATGTTCTGGATCACAAAATTTTATTTTTTAATTTTTTCGTTACGTTCCTCAAATACAAAAATGTATATATATAAAAAAAATTATAAAAAACTATAATAGTGCCAAATTATTTAAAAAAAATTATAAAGAGCATCCCCTTTTCTTATATATATATATATATGTATATATCTTTAAGGTCTTAAAATTATTAACTATAAATATTAAAAAATATTACAAAGAATGTGTGCGGAAAATTCTTTTTGATTGGATTCCAGAAATTAAAAAAAAAATAATTTTCTTTTACTTTTTAAGCGTTTTGTTTAAATTTCCATTTTTTACGTTTTTATGTTGAGGAAGAAAAACTGGGTTGGCGGCAGTGGGTTATCAAATTAGGTAATTTAATTTTCATCGACCTCTGGTTCTTGATCCTCATCGAATTCGGCTTCCTCATCGGCGGTTGCCTCTTGGTATTGTTGGTATTCGGACACTAAATCGTTCATGTTGCTTTCAGCTTCAGTGAATTCCATCTCATCCATACCTTCGCCAGTGTACCAATGCAAGAAAGCTTTGCGACGGAACATAGCAGTAAATTGTTCTGAGATACGTTTGAACAATTCTTGGATAGCGGTGGAATTACCAATGAATGTGGCAGACATTTTTAATCCTCTTGGTGGAATGTCACAGACGGCTGTCTTTACATTGTTTGGAATCCATTCAACGAAGTAGCTGCTGTTCTTGTTTTGAATGTTAAGCATTTGTTCGTCAACTTCTTTCATTGACATACGGCCACGGAACACTGCAGCTACAGTTAGGTAACGTCCATGTCGTGGATCACAGGCAGCCATCATGTTCTTGGCATCGAACATTTGTTGTGTCAATTCTGGAACGGTTAGGGCACGATATTGTTGTGATCCTCTTGATGTTAGTGGAGCAAAACCAGGCATGAAGAAATGAAGACGTGGGAATGGTACCATGTTTACAGCTAATTTACGGAGATCGGCATTCAATTGACCAGGGAACCGTAGACATGTTGTTACTCCAGACATTGTGAGTGATACCAGATGATTAAGATCTCCGTATGTGGGTGTGGTAAGTTTTAATGTTCTGAAGCAAATGTCGTAGAGAGCTTCATTGTCGATACAATATGTTTCGTCTGTATTTTCAACTAATTGATGGACTGACAATGTAGCATTGTATGGTTCTACTACTGTATCTGATACTTTTGGAGATGGTACTACGGAGTATGTGTTCATTATTCTGTCTGGGTATTCTTCACGGATTTTTGAAATAAGTAGGGTTCCCATACCCGATCCGGTACCGCCTCCTAATGAATGAGTAAGCTGGAATCCTTGTAAACAATCACATGATTCAGCTTCTTTTCGTACAACATCTAATACGGAATCTACTAGTTCAGCGCCTTCAGTGTAATGTCCCTTTGCCCAGTTGTTACCGGCACCTGATTGACCAAATACAAAATTATCTGGTCGGAAAATTTGTCCAAATGGTCCAGATCGAACTGAATCCATGGTACCAGGTTCTAAATCTACGAGTACTGCACGTGGAACATATTTTCCACCTGAGGCCTCATTGTAATAAACATTAATACGCTCTAATTGAAGATCACTATCTCCGTGATATGCTCCAGTGGCATCGATTCCATGCTCATCAGAGATAATTTCCCAAAACTATAAAAAATAAAACAAAATGGGTGATGGTTAAACGACAATTACACGATTAAGAATTAGTATTAGTACAGAAAAATCAATATAAATGTAAGAAGGCGACAACGAACGACAAACGTAGGTGGAATATATGGCGATATATTGCTACGTTTTTGTTTCACAAAAATGAGATCATTACAAGCATAACAAAGTACATGTATGCATGAAAATGGAATTAAAAATACAAGAGAAAATGAGAAAAGAAAAAATCTTAATGATTTATAAATACGTATGATGATTGCATTAAACTAAATATTTTCTGAAGGCTATGCATTATGTATAAAATCAAAGTAAAATGATGTCATCTCTTATAATATAAAAAAAATGTACTTTTTACCGTTAAATTCTATTGATTGTGTATTCGAAACGAACAAAACATCTGTCTAAACTCAAGACATGTTTTATCTCGTTTTAACACAGAAAAAAATGCAATCGATTCCACTAAGGGAAAATCTAACCGTTTTTTCTTGTTCGTTTCATTATATTCGACGCACGTCGAATGTTGCGTGAAATCATCGTTCATGAAAAATCGTCTAATTTAAATACAAGCGCATGCGATTTTATATAAACCGAATAAAATTCATTCTATTGATTTCTCTTCTAACAACTTTTTCACATACAGAAAGGTTAACGCCCGATTTTATTTCCCTGGTGTGAAAATTCTTTTAATTAGGTACTTTCCAAAAAACATTTTACTTTAATAATTTTAGTACTTTAATCAAACTGCACCAATACTAAATAAACATTTTATATAGTTTGTGTAAAAGTATGCGAGAAGCCACGCTATTAAAAACACTTAAAACACTTCTAATACTTTCATAAGAAACCGTATGATTATTGATTAAACAATTTTACTTGAACTTCAATTTTCGCTTTATTAGCTAAAATTTTGTTAGTAATAAAAATAACTTGTTATGTAAATATTTAGAATCTCGCGTTAAAGCAAACAAAAAATAAATTAAACCCGCCGCATATTTTTAAGAGCAGACAAATTCAATATGTCGCTTTATTGATTTGATATGCAAAATGCAACACAAATTTTCTTTAAATGCATTTTTACGAACAGAAACTATTCTTACCTTAGCTCCAATTTGGTTTCCGCATTGACCGGCTTGAATATGTACGATTTCTCTCATTTTGGAATTTATTTAAAAATATATAACTTTTTTAATATAAATAAATTAAATTAAATTAAACTTTTTTAATGTTCAAATACAACACGACCTAGTCCAACAATGGTCTCAAACGATTTGATGAAGACTGCGAATGATGCTAGTTGTACAACGGATTTTTGATACCCGACAACGCCCAATACTTTTATTTGATTGGTTGAAAATTTTTACTCTACGTCACATCAGCAGTACCAACTTTGGTGATATAATTTTGATTCCGCGCACAAATGCTTATATATTTTAAAAAAATCTATAGAAAAAAAATCAAACAACAAAACTAAAAATACACTATATAAAGTTTTCTTGCTTTTTAATTTTTTTTGTAACGCACACATCTTTATAAACCGGCTATATACATCCCCACACATCGCCGAAAACCACCCATGTGCTTAATTTACTCACACATACGTTGATACGTTGTCTTTCATATTACACAATTTGTATATCATTGCATATGAATTTTATATATTTATTTAAATTATTTACGATTCATTAATAAAACTAAGATTTCTTTAGAATCTAATTACATTTAATAAAATTGATTTATCTAATTGATAAAAACGAATTACCTTACCTGTGTATATAAAAAATTTATCATAAAAAATCAATCAAATATAAACAAGTAAACGCACACATGCGCGATCTAAATATTCTTATGTTGGTATTTTGTCTTGTTATTATATTCATATAAATATATAATCCAAATAAAGCAATATTCGAAGTAAATAACATTTTTTTGTTGTTTTTACTTATTTACCATTTCAATATACCTAAACTGCATTGCAGAAAATGTATTAAAAAGAAACAAAAATACGAGATGTATTAAAAATGGGGAAGGAGTCGTCTCTACCACACAAATGATGATTCATTTACTTAGAAAATACAGGTATGCTGATTTGAACGCGGGGGTAGAGCAGACGTTTTTGTATAGTTAGATTTTTTTTTTTTGTATAACCATTGTTAATTTAAACAAAATTAGAAGGTTATAAATACTTCCCAATTACTATGCACCTGGCGGTTTGTTGAAACACACCAGATATCGCCGTTTAAAAATTATCACGATCGATTCTTAAGAGCGTCTTAATGATAAATTTAATCACGAACATTTAAGTGCTTAATATCAAACTAATTCGACAATTGTGTTGTGTACTGTGAATGAAGTGTGCTTGAAAGTTATTCATAAGTAATATTTGAAATAAGTGTTTTGACGAGTTAGATTGTAGATTAGTTAATTTAAAGTAGGCCTCCTTTGGAGGGAGTTGATAAGCTAACTCGAGTAGTGTTTGTTAGTTTTTTTCTAATTTGCTACCTGCCAATCTTGCCCATCAACATGAATATTTTGTTAGGTTGTTCTTCTTCTCATACGTTCTTACTAATCCTGTCCTTTGGTTTACCATCAAAGTTACGGGAACTTCAACTGAACATAACTGCATAAGAGAAAAAAGCTTGCATTAAAGTTCAAAGTTCACCACAAAAGAGTTCAAAGTGTAACCTATTTGGACCAGTCCTGTCAAATACAAATTATAAAAGCCTAAAGTTTTTTAGACCAATCTACAATCGTATAGTTCGGCTGGTGTACACGTTCCTGCCACAAAGAGCTCCATAACCGAAGTTTTTTTCATACCATTCTTTTAGAATTAAAATTTCAATAGTTAGCTACATTAAAGTTTAAGGCTTACAAAATTTTAACAAATATTCTAATTCGGTTTGGTGCCATTAACTGTTCCAATTCCAACTACAATTTCTAAATTCTCAATCTTTTATTCAAATCTAGCTTAATAATGCAAAATCGCTCTTGCATTCCACCAACGTTGCATGGTTTCTTTTCACCCTTTGTTCAACTTAAACCACTTGCAAATCTTACTACCCAAGTATCACTACTTCCAACTTATTTCGACTTTTATGGAACAATTGTTGGAACTAAGTTCCACGGTAAAGTTCCATTTTATTACAAGTTTTACTATGAACTGTGGAACAAAAACCCGTAACTCAAAGAATTGGATATTATGCGAGTTCCATGTCTTCCATGAAATATCTCAAAAATATAACGAAAGTTGGAACTGTCAAAATGAGTTCCATTTTGTTATACTTGGGTACCTGCGCTAAACAATAATTTAATACAGTTATATTCTTGGCCTAAATTATGAAAATTCTTTTCATAAAAATAGGAGGTCAGGCAAATTTCATAACTTATTTCTAATGATCCCAGTAATCCGTGATAGTAATACAAATTGAGGTTAATTTTATTATTTTACTAATTATAGCTATGCACTATTATTGCAATTCAATAAATTTCAAAACAAACTTTCCATTCAACGGTCTCCAAATCAAACTAAGAACTTAAAGTTATAGTATCTGTGTGCTTTAAACGATTTAGTAATTTCATTTAAACCCGGTCCAAGATGACGTATGGTGCCAATTTATCTAGCGTTTAAATGAGACAGGAACTCAGGAGTATTTAACGAAAATTATTTACATTTATAAAGTTAAATTAAAATATTTAGTTATATTAAAGGATTGGGAAGATTCAGCTAGATAGCTTTTTAATATGATAAAACGCGTGTGATAGTACACATGAGATAGACCAATGTGATGAATGATCCACACTCAACACAACATGATAAAAAGAACGGAACACAACATGATATCTTAAATTTCTTGTCATCCTGTTAAAAAATCTTGGAATTAGAAAAAAAACCTGAAAGAAACAGGGTTTTTGAACTAAGGGCGGGTTAATTGGTCTTTAAGAAAATACCAACTCACTTAGCGTGTTACTCTTGCTTAATAAATAAAATAAAATAATAATTCAAATATTTATATAGAAAACCGACAGTTATGGCTTGAGATGTTAGTAAAACGAACATTATAACTTATGACACAATAAAAAACAGCTAGTCCTAACTTTTTTCTGCTCATCGTTGGGAATGGAGTCCGAAACTCACGAATAACAAAGCAAACACTGTGCCCACTCTGCTCACGAGAGCGACAATTAAAAACTTAAATACATTTTACGCTACTTGCGTGAGTATTTACTAATAGCTTTTAGTGACATTCTCCTAAAAAAGACGCCACCCAAGTATAACAAAATGTAACTCATTTTGACAGTTCCAACTTTCGTTACGTATTGAGATATTTTATGGAAGACATGGAACTCAAAAATATCCAGTTCTTTAAGTTATGGGTGTTTGTTCCACAGTTCATAGTAAAACTTGTAATGAAATGGAACTTGACCATGGAACTTAGTTCCAACACTGGTTCCATAAAAATCGAAATAAGTTTAAATTTGGCTAAGTTTGAGCGTCCTCTTTAGAAACCAACAAAGCTTACTAAGGAACTCATTTGGGCTCTTTTATTAATTCAACCAGAGCAGACAGTGAGCTGTTGAAAAATAAGCTGGGAGTTTATTCAACTTGAGTAATTTTACTCTTCACACTGCGTTTTTATTTGTGAAGTATATTCACACCGTGTATACTCCGTTCTTCAAATTTTACTCTGAAATGAACTTCAGTGTACGGAAATGTGCAAAGTAAAAAATAATTTATGCACACCGTAGTTCGGTGTACAATACACGGCTAGGTCTGCTTGCTGGAGTTGAATTAAAAAATAGACCCAATGAATGGAAATATTTTATGTTATTTCACAAGTAGTAGAGCTAACCGACTGGGTTTGTTAAATGGTAATCGGCGAGAAAAACAATGATAGTCTTCGAACCCGTCTGAACACTAGAAATTTAAACAAAACAATTTAACAATTCTGTGAGAATAATACGCGAGTCCCACTCTTGAAAGCATTCAATCAAACTTAGCAGCTTCCGTGGTGTTTTCATATATTTTCATATTTTGAAATATCTTATTAGTTGAGGAAATTGGAGCCTTGTTTATAACGTTAATTAACTATTTTCTGGACATTTTAAATTTTATCACCTACTGTATGGAATTACATAGAGCGACAATAGCGTAGGGAGCATCAATATACCAAGATGACCATTTTGTAGTGGGCCAACAATGAAGGAGCATGATGAGTGATTATTAAGTGTAATGAATCGAACTAGAGAACTAATCATTAAATTTAGAATTAAAGCTATTGTTGAAATGCTAATTTATCTTCGGAGGGTGCATGTAAATTAACGATCGTGATGTTAAATTTCGTAGTGCGCGGTATGACCGTGCATACCTATTCGCATATTCATAAGAAAGAAGTCGATTATGATTTGCTTCACGCGCCGATGAATAGAAAGCCAACTTCAAATTCAGAACGAAGGCATGTTCCATGTTCCCATTTTGAAAGCTTTTTAATTAATTTTGTTACATCGCATTTTAATTCTTAGTTCTTTGGGAAAGAAATCAAGCACACAGTTCACTAATGCTGTATCTGTATAAGATTTGAGGTAATTAGAGAGAATTGGTAGCCGTTATTTCCTTAGACCTAATAGAGAATAATCATCTTTCAGTATTGAAGTAAGCATCGGTTTTAGTGAAACATTGTTCTCCTAAGCTTGGACACAATATCAGAATTGGACATAAATGAGATTGGGCTCTTTTGGAGGTCAAATTCTAGATTCCATGTACGTATTTTACGCTAAGCCACGTCTTTCTGTTGTATAAGAACCCAAAGAAGAAAAAAAAAATTATATCGATTAAATTTGTTGTCGTTCTTTTGCTGTTGAGACAAAATAAAATAAAATAATAACAATAGAAATAATGTTCGTAGTGTACAAAAATGAAGAGTACTGTACCAAAGCACAGCAAATTCTTAAATTTAAATGTTCCAATAATTTCGATTTGATCTAATTCTAAAAATTATTTTTCACTCATACATGTACTTACTTAGAAATTTATAATATACATACGCGACTGATAATATCATATAGATAGGCGGCGCAATGTCTGTGATTCAACGACCCAATAATTATTATTTTTTAAATTAACTAATTCTGACTGACTGCGATAAGATTAATTATTGTGTGTTCCTTACATTTATTTATTGTTAATTTAACAAATATGTCAACAACTTATATCAGACTTGTATCTTATTGATTAAAGATTTAATTAAGATTATCTTGAGCAGAGGAACTTGAGTTTTTCCAGTTTTTGCTTCGTTCAAGTATTTAATTAACGTATGTGTAAGCATACGAGTATACTATATTTTTTTTTGGTATGTAGTTTTATTAAAGGGAGTGGTACACATTTTATGTAGTGTTTAGCGAATTTTTGATATCATCAATTTTATTCCTGTATTTTATATATACATAGTATTTATAGAGAGACTAACTGTAAACCAACCCACCTCTCTATAGTGGTTTAGAATGATGCATAGTTTTTGTTATATTATAGATTTAATTTAGTTTAGAAGCGATAAAAAAAACTAATGACCGCGGTTTACTTAACCAAGGTTTTCTTTTTGTCACTCTACTTGATTACCAATTAGCATTCTTGAATATTTTTTTTTATATTTTGTTAGAAGAATACAGTTTACCTGGCTATCCTAATCCTAGTATCGGTGTGCGTGCTTGATTGTAAGTTTTGCTAATTTTTATAAAATATATACGATTATTAGAATTATAAAGCATTTCATTAAGATTGAAAAAATCCTGCTGATTAGTCATATTTATATATTTATTAACAGTTACATTTGCAACTGGGACAGTTTATTGACGGCCTTGGTTATTAATATCGGCCTTGCGGATAAAATGCTGACATCACATTCACATCCACGTCACAATTTAAATAATGTCCAATAGTAAATTTATCTAACATCTATTTATGTATTTATTGAAAGAAACCAATTTGTAAAATTATAGATTCCATCGATAGCATTAACATTATCAATTTTATTTATATCGAAATTTTGCGAATATGCTCCCAGGTATAGTGAAGAGCAGAATTTTCCTCTATCTTCACACACTCCTCACACATTACAATTTAAGCGTAGCAAGGTGATTTTATTTTATTGATTTCCATTCGGCTACATAAAATATTTATTCATACATGCATGAATTATTATAATGGCTCGCTCGTAAAAAATGTGTATCTAAGCCAATATATTCCAAAAACAAAAATTGTTTGCTTTGTTGGCCACCGGGAGAAGATAAATATGCTCATCTACTAAAATAAAATCGACAGCTTATAACGGGGTACGTACAAACTTATATCGTATATGTACAGGGAAGAATAAAAATTCACTGCGTTTCAAAACATTATAAATGTTATTAAACAATAGGCATTAGAAATTGTAGTAAAGTTGTATATTGATGTATATTTGAAACGACTAACCAGATACATTTACCTTAATTAAGCAACGTATAGTGCCACAATTTCTCACATTAAACATATTTTGAATATTTTCTAATTCGAGATTTTTACAAGTTTACCACTCGATATATTCCGGAAGTCTTAGCAAGTGATTTTCAATCAAGTTACGGTGTCCCGATGGCATTTGGTTTAAATCGTCCCTCAGGAAGTGACAACTTCTCACTAATGTGTGATAAATATGGCATTAATGAGAAACGCGAAAAAATCGCCAGCTGCTGATTTTACTAAGGTGCTACTTTTGCTAAATAGAGTAGTTGTGCTGTGTAGACTCGTACTACTTAATTTTGAAACTCATAAACTCCATAAATAAATTTTACATGTGAACATACACAACTCTAAATTGTTTACAACACTTACATAATAAATTAGAAATAGAAGAATGAAAGCATAACGACATACATCATGTAGAAGATAATGGTTTAAAGCTACGAAAGAACATCTTTAACGACATTGAATTTGTTTTCTTCTATAGAAAGTGTTTTATATTACATTATCGATCCAATTTATAAGTGGTAGTTTTAATTTAAAAAAGAATGAAAGACAAGAATTAAAATACACTTCAACACGTCCAAATCGCTCACCATTTTGAATATATGTAGCTTAGTCATTGCTGTTTTTATGACATAAGTTTCAGTCATTTACAACGTTAACAGGCACAATTTATCAAATTAAGTGATGCTCTGGAGGAAAACAGACCATTTACGGGGTAAAGTGATAATTGCTGCATGACATCGCTCGTGCACATACAGCAATATCAAACCAGGAATTCGTCTTTTCCTTAAGGATGAGAAATTTTACAGTATGCCGCGTATTCTTTAGACTTTGCTCCCTCTGATTACCACTTGTTCGTCTTAATGCCATCATATATTTGAAAGGCCAGCAGTTCACGAAAGTTGAAGATGTGCAAAAAAGGCTCGATGATATTTAAACCACCAAGTTTCTATCGCGAATGCATTCATCATCTACCTGATAAATAGAAAAAGGCCAATGGTCAATATTTCAATAATTAACCTTTGTAACAATTATATTTGCATTAAAGTTGAATTTGAGCAAAAAATCAGAGTTTCTACTTGCACACCTAATAATTGAAATCGGTTTAACTGTGAGCAACTTCTGTTGCTCGAAAATTAATCAGGAGTGGACCATAATACACCAATGGATACAATCTTCACTATATACAGCAGCCATGAGATCGGAGGAGAATTTGGCGTCGATTTTCTCGTTCACCGGTAAGTACAGTAGATCAGTATATAATCTCGGTTAGATTTCGCAATCGAATGATGTCAAAGATTTATTCTTTGATAAGCTGGAACCTATCATAAGTAACATCTCACACCATGATATCTAAATTATTGTGGGCGACTCCAACATCACATATTGGACGGTACAGTTTGCATCAGGTGAATAACAACACCGGGCAACGCGTCACGGAACCTCCAAAAACACTTTACAAGAACGAAAACATAATTTTTGGAATCAACGGAATCACGTTGCGTTCCGTGAAAATATGAAAATGAAATGTTTTGTTCATTATCAATCGAGTAGTTTTGAATTTCACACAACAAATTTTGATTTCACGTAGTGAAATTTAATATTACGTGCGAATAATTCAAACAACTAGATTATTAATAAAAAACTTTTCAGTTTCATTATTTCGCAAAACGCGACTTCATCCCATGAGTCCAAATAGACCAAGTCTTCCTATCGAAAAATTTCTAAAAGGAACTTTATGCGATATACGAGGGTTGCCTTTTATATTTCGGGATTGGACAACCCTCGTGTTGCAATCTGGCAACTGACAGCTCTATCGTAAAGTTTGACATTTTTGAGATTATACGTACTCAGAACGTTTTGACATTCGAGCGCTATTTGTGTTGTTTACAGTACTCATTAACTCAACATCTCGTCGCAAAAATGGAATTAAATCGTAAACATTTTCGTGCGATTATGTTTTACAACTTTCGACGTGGATTAAGGCAGCAAGAGTGCATGGATGAACTTAATTCAATTTTTGGAGATGAAGTTCCATCAAGGACCAGTGTTTATCGATGGTATGGTGAATTCAATCGAGGTCGTAGTTCACTCCAAGACGAATTTCGTGAAGGTCGTCCAGAATCAGTTGTTGTTCCGGAAACCATTGATGCTGTGCGCGAACTGATATTGCAAGATCGTCATGTGACCTATCGTGAGATTGAGACAACCTTAGGCATTAGTGGGACCAGCATACATTCAATATTGCATAAACATTTGAATGTCAAAAAAATTTGTTCGCGTTGGATCCCACACAATTTGTCAATCGCTCAAAAAAAGGCTCGTGTCGATTGGTCGAAAGAAAAGCTCAAAAAATACGATCGCGGTGCTTCAAAACGCGTCTATGACATAGTGACAGGTGATGAATCGTGGATTTGCGCGTATGAGCCCGAAAGTAAACAGCAATCGACTGTATGGGTGTTTCAAGATGAGCCGAATCCAACAAAAGTTGTTCGCGCACGAAGCACTTGCAAGCAAATGATCGCCTGTTTTTTCGGAAAAAATGAACATGTCGCAACCATACCACTAGAACAACGCAGAACAGTCAATTCTGAGTGGTACACAACCATTTGTTTGCCAGTTGTCTTCCACGAAATCAGGAAAACCAACTGCCGAAGACGGATCACTCTTCAACACGACAATGCGATCTATCACACATTGGCTCAAACAACTGCATTTTTGAGCACTCAAAACATCGATTTGATGATTCATCCGCCGTATAGTCCTGACTTGTCACCAATTGACTTCTTTTTATTCCCGTACGTAAAAAACAAACTGAGAGGTCAACGTTTTTCGACACCTGAAGAAGCGGTTGCTGCGTTCAGAATGCATGTTTTGGAGATACCTCAATCAGAGGAATATTTTGAAAAACAATAAAGCGATTTTCGATGATTAATATTTGTTTTTGTTCTCTAATCCCGAAATATAAAAGGAAGCCCTCGTATGTGAAATATTTGCTGTACATATTTTATTCTGGGGAAACTTAACCTACTTGGACTCGTGGATTTCCGAAAATCATTCTTAGAGCGTGTTTCAATTGGTTTAAATGCCGCATAAAAAGTTAAAAAGTTAAAAATTGTGGTGAATAAAAATGTCAAACTTTTTATCCGCTTCAAGAGCTGATAAAATTTTTATATAGAAAACATTTGGCTGACAAAAATATTTGTTTGTAAACAAAAATTTTCCATGTAACAATTTTGAGAAAAATTGCAATGATATATGTGTAAACTGACCATAATTGACTAATATATATTTAAAAAGTATTTATTTTACATGTTTTCATATTTAAATTTGCTATAATTTCGCAATTACACATAAAATAAGCAACCATGTTATTGTCAAAATTTTTAACCAGTTGAAACAGATAAAAAGTTAAAAAATTAAAAAAAAATTACCACAAATAAATTTTTAACTTTTTAACTTTTTATGCGGTATTTAATCCAATTGAAACACGACCTTAATACTTAACATACTTGCAAAGTGTTTTAATGTGTATGACGCACTAAGAAGGCCACAATTTCCAATTAGAACAAAATTTTGTACAGCAAAATTTGTATGCAAATTGCACAGCGTAAAAAGCGTTTAAAGCACATGTAAAAAGGAATATTTTGGTCGATTCCGGGATCTAAAATTGTATGTTATGTTATTTTTGTTTTTTCAATGCAAATTCCAATAGGAAGCGGGGAAATAAAGTAACAATAGCAGTTTTATGCCACGAAAATCGGGCCCATTGTAGATCAAATATTTCACGCAAATCACAACGCATGGTGAAAAACAACCATAAGGCTGTATTCACACCAAAAGCGAATTACCATTGCGGGAGAATTTATTCGTGTAAATGTAAACTAATGAGGACTAAGGGTGTTTTTCAAACACCGACTTAGACGTATTGGCTTATTTGACGCCATATTGAATAAGTCAATCAAGTCATTCCAATTCGTTGTACCGACTTATTTGTGATGTAATAACAAAACGCAATTTCTAGTATAATGAAGAAAACATTTTATAATGAAGAAAACATGTTGGATTTTAAAAAAACTGAATGACATACGTATTCATACTTATTAGACATACTTATTCAAATAAGTCTCCTCGCAAGATGACTTATTTGAATAAGTCAGTAACCACAAATCAGTCGGTGTTTAGGAAACAGCTTAAGGCCTATAGAGAACTGTTGTTATTCAAATAAGTATATGCTTGGGAAGTTAGTTATTTGAACAAGTAGTCTCCACAAAAAATATTCGGAAATGTTTGTTGTGGACCTAGTAGCATACAACCAACGCGGCATGAACCATATCCCGTGAAGGCCGACTACTTAGCAACCTTTAGGCCCGTTGCACACTTGAGCTATGTTTTTTGACTGATGTGAGCTATATGCTTTCATTTTACAGCTTCTTGTTTTGGTTTCCAAAACTCAAGTAAGAGAAACATTGTAGATAAATCTCAGACAGGGTCTACCCAATCTGTAAAGCAATATATTTAAATGTTTTATTTTCGCCTCGGAGATAATTAAGTAGCTCACATCGCCAAGAAAATGAGCCATGTGAGCTATATTTCTATCTCACAGGTTTAAATAAAGAAATCAAATAAATCGAGACGTACGAGTGGCTAGAGCTAAGCTGCGCGAATTCGGTTTCACTTATTAAGGCTTTGCAAGGTAAATCGAGAAGCCGTGATCTCAAAACATAGCGCACTTTACTAAAAAAACATAGCTCAAGTGTGCAACGGGCCTTAATAATATAATTACACGGCTACTTTAAATTTACTTAAAATTATTTATCGTTTTCTTCAGAACGCTACAACTCATTAAACCTGAAAAATGTCATTGAAGCTTTAGCTAAACAACCAACAAGTTAACTTTGGAATTTACCGCATTCGATTTGCAATCAAAAAGCTGCGGCATTCTAATCCGAGGTACTTGGTTTGATTCTGGAGTTTATAATGTTGTAATAAACAACAATGCTGCGGGTCATCCTAAACCAGCCGTAAAATTTTTTCTTTGTCACCACTGGGAATCGAACCCGGGACCTCCGGTCGCTGGAGCAAGCATACTGACCTAATAAGTACAAACTTATGAACTTAATAAGTACAAACTTATGATAGCGTTATCTGTTAAAATCGGTATACATCGGTATACATCGGTATACATTTCAAAGAATTTTTCTTCTACCTTAAAATAAAAACTACCTTCTACCTTAAAATAAAAACACTGATTGCAATGAACAAATCCTCCAATGTTTGCATTGAAAATTTTTTTATCTAAATGCCTAAAATGATAGCAGACCACCGCACATTTCCAAGTGAAAGGTGGTTTTAAGCGCCTTAATAAGTTTTCAGTTTTAGTGTTTTATTGATTTTTGAAAAATGTTGAACTTTTATACAAATTAGAATCAAACCTTTTGAAAATTTTTGGAAAGCAGGGACTCACCCTCTATGGTATACAAGGAGTTATAACAGCCTTTATATTTAAATTTTGATAGTTCACAAACTTAGTTGTTGATGTATAACTATTATTGATGGTTCTTAAATACAATTTAAATATTACAATAATTTTTGTTATTTACCTGTCACATTCTGACAAAAATTAAATAAATATAAATGTGAACTTCCAAAAGCAAAATCTGGACTAAATTCTGGAAACATATTTTGGGGCCGTTTCATAAAATATTTGTGTATTGCATATTTTTCTGACATATATTTATAGACACGCGGCGCTCTTGATAAACAGGCAAGCATTACAACATTACAAGTCTTACGAGTAATCAAAAACACAAATTTTGCAAAACTCAAATGAACTTTACATAATATTTTATAATTTACTTATTGTACACCTTATATGGTAGTATAGTAAACGACTGATTCATTGCTTATTGATTTTCATCTTCGAAGGCGGGGGAGCCAATCAGTTTATATATAGAATATAAAAAATTATGTAACTTATTTTGATCTGTAAAGTGTAATGTTTGGTAATCGATATCAATGTGAAATAAGCCACCTCAATATAAACAGATGGTCCAAACCTATACAAAGAAGACAACAATTTTATTTGTTTTTCAAAAATGTTACCTCAAAGAAAACGAAAAGTAAATTTTTTACTCTGACACTTCATCAAATATTTATTTTATTTCATCTTAAACTTGTATAAAGTCGTACTCGTAATATTTGTCGTATATGTTCTGTTATACAGTACATTAGAAGAAATACAAAATAAAAACATTTCTTTGCCATTTATGTTAGATTGCGTGTTTTGATATAGACAGATGATCTCATAATATTCAAAGAACAACAAAACATACTGTAATGAATAAGTTGGATTGAATTATTAAGTAAAACCGCGAATGTACCACAGAGTGTGTGTAGATAAGTGAACAAACAGTTTATATAGTAATCAGTAAACGTTTTTTATATACAACATTTGTACTTAAATCACTCATTATATTATTTTATTAAAGCAAAACATTAACAAATATGTGTACAGTACAGAATGACCTTAGAAATAAAAAATTTATTTATAAATCTGGCTTAATACTATTTGATGGAAATAATTTTCTTAATCGTAATCTGAACTGACTTAAGGTGGTGCACATAAACTTGATATGGAAATGTTATAAAACGCAACTAAACACAATCAATAGAAATTTTGGGTTATACAGGGTGATAACCAGTTATTAGTTTTACATCGAGGTGACGTTACCAAGCAATTTGGAAGTTTAGTTTCGAATAAGGAAACTTTAATTCTTTAAATTAAAAAGTTCTGCCATTTCTTCGGAAACATCATAATTTGTGTTTAAATGACAAACATCAGTTTCATAAGACTTGTAAAGTTTAGTTTTATTTACTTTACAATTACGAAGTAAGTAAAGCATAGTTATCGTGGAAAAATTCCATGTTCGAGTTTTTCGTCCAGTGCCTGGACGTTTTAAGCGTCCATCTGTATTTTTTAGTTTAAGCAGTATATTTTATCAACCAACATAGCAAATATACACGAGGATTAATAGGAAAGTTGCGTGTTGTCTCACACCAAAATTTATTGTACTTGTTACAATAATAGCAGAAGTTCTGCGAGACTTTCAGGGTTTACAAACAAAGTGCTCCACATTACGAAACACAACATGTCCGATTAAATCAAATTTGCATTTTCTTTTTCAGCTTCCGACATGGTTTGTGGGGTTACGATATGGCCATTTGTTTAATATTAATTCTAAAAGTGCTCAAAATTTGGGCTTATTCCCCAAAAAATATTTTTGTTATGTTTTGGGGTATTTTTGGTTTGGGTGAAGTGAATGAATAATTATATGATTAAAGTAGCAAATGCAGGTATCACAGATTCTGTATAATGTTTTTCAGTATCCTACAGTGGATAATAATTTATAAAATTAGTTACTGAAGTTAAATATTGAAACTGTTGTCAACGATATGATTATATTTCATTCAAAATTGAAAAATCTCTGAAATATTACAAAGCAAATTTTAAAGCTATCGTTTTAAATTTCAATTTTAATTTATATTTGAAGCCGTTTGTTTCTCAAATTTTCAGTCGGCCTAACTATCCTTCTGTATCTTTTGTACTTACATATATGGGGAAATGTAAAATTATAAGGGGAGAGAAACATCAACAATATTCATTTTCTCCAAATTGTAAAGGGACTCCGGACTATGTCACGTGAAGTATTCTTGCATAATCTCAAATATTTCCATTTGATGATTTTGCGAATGATACTAATTCGGATTCGAGTGGAAGAGAATTTCTCGTAGCAGTGCGTGTCAATTTCGAAACGCAGTCATCCCAACATGTTGACATCCTTATCGTAGCGTAGGTGATTTTAATATAAATGGGTGCGATCGGAAGACAGAATCCACTTTGTTGCTACTAGCCCGCGTTTTGCAAAAGCATCCTTAGTTAAACAAAATATGTCTAATGCTGGTTGTTAAGGATCTGGGCTGGGATGTTCTAACATCACCGTTTTTCAATATTTTTTACGCTGATAGAAAACTAAATTGGAATTAACGTACACAAGTTATCTCACCATCTTTATTATGTGTTCATATCATTTCCGTAGAGGTTTATATAACTATATTTTACTTTTGCAATCTGACATTATCGCTGATTCTATAAGCATTTCTAACAGTTCATCAATTATAATAAAAAAAACGAATTTCCATCAACTTTAAAGTATACTGATCAATATGACCACAAAATTATAGTTAGCCTTTTAAACAACCTTGATGAGGATTATTTCAGGTATGAACAATCGTTGCCAAACACCTTTCAATTCCATTCTAATTGATTGCGGTTCCGATGGAATACCGTCTATCGTCCTAAAAAAATGCGTATAGTATTCTGGTACACCCGCTCAGTGGTCTTTTTCAAAAATTGCTTACCGTAGGAATTGTTTCATCGATTCGGATAGACTCCTTTATAGTCCGGATTCATAAAACCGGTTGAAGATCTGAAATTTAGACTAACTATAGAATAGACTAATTGCGAAGCTTTCTGGCATTCCTAAATAGTTTGAAAGCATATAGTGTATCTTTCATATATTTTTGCATTGCAAACCATTGTTTTCAAAAAACCCAACATGGTTCTCTCAGAGGCCGATCGACTACCACCAATTTAATGGAATTTACCTATAATTGGAATATCATTAAGGCCGGAAATGAAGTTAATGTTGTCAAGTTAATTATTTATTTTTTTAAAAGTTGTTTGCAGTTAATCAATTTACAATCACTCTGTAAATGCCGGAGAGTTACAGACATAACTTTTGTGCACCAGCTACCCTCTGGTGGTATTGAGGCTCAGATCCTACTTGGAAAAGAATACTTTAGTGGAAACTCTCGTGTCCTGAGAACTGTGCCTATTATTAGGATGCTGCGCGAGATATCCCTCTCGCGAGCGCAACCTAAAATGAACGAACATTTTTATCATGACCATAGTTTGGGAATCACTGTTATATTGAAACTGTTTGTTAGCAGCGAGATTTTCTTAATGAACCTCATAAATAAATAAGCAAAGTAAAAAAGGGGGGTTACCCCAAACCAAACAAACTAGTCCGTTGGGTGAATCCTGAACCTTTTTGGAAATATATAAGATCTTCAAGATCTTCGTTTTAATGCTTTCGGATAGTAAACCAGTTTTTCGGATTTTTATTCGTATAAATACTTTGGAACTATTTTAACACTGTACAATCTAAATAGTTTCAAATTTCCCGATCTGTATAAAAGCCTGAAAACCGACCAAAATAAATTACCTGAATTCACCAGTAGTATATGGTTAAGGTTCTTGAACAGCAACAGCCGATTGACACGGTGTACCCTCTATAGTAAATCTTTGATTCCATCATCCACTGCAAACCGTTAAAAGCATTTACTTCTCTGTCAATCAACCGCAACATTATCATAGCAGAATAGGTGAGATAAAAGACCTAGGCGCAGGGAGTCCGAAAAAATTGGCTTGAGAAGTTATGTGTGTATTTATCGGCCTGCCCTATTTAAGCAATTTTCATTAAATGGATCAGAATCCCAATGAGTTTTGCAAATAGTTGAAGGGGAAGAAAATATGTTTATGATTCAGAACTAAATCTGGAAAAGATTTCTCAAATTATTAAATTAGTTTTGCTTCTCGATATACGCTTCAAAAATTTTCAGATACAGTGCTTTATGCTTTCTGAACAAATCTCAGCTCAGGCGCTACTGCATACAAATTGTTGTTGAAAATATAGCGCATTCTAAATTATTATGCATTATAGAAATTGAATTAATCTCGATCACGTACCATTGATTAGGTAATCTAATCAAATACCAGTTTATTTAGTTGAATGTATTTTATCAATATGTCATTAACGTTGACAAATTAAAACATCACATTTATGTGTTTTCAAGGCAATAACAATGGCAGAAAGACTCATATGTTTTCTAAACATACATATACAACAAGAAACTTTCACCACATACAACATACGAGTTTATATCAAAATGATACATACATTACAGCATATAAACGCACCCATTCATTATTTTTTTTGTCTTTTTTAGATAAAATATAAAAACCAACTTACTATACACAGAACAACCAAAACCAACGCAAAAACTAAAAACACGCGATCAACTAAATACAAACTTGGAAATGATCAATATTTTTATTAATAAATAATTTAAATTATTAAGTAAAAGATTAATTTGCACAGATGAATTTAGTTTTGGAAATTTGACCATATTCTACTCGAAATTTAGACATAAAAGTTCACTAACACGGCTCATTTGCGTGGGAATATGTTGTAGATCACTTTTTTGGATCCATGCGGATTCAATGTCATGATCAAGTAGCAACACTATTGTCGTCGTCGTGTATTTGTTGTGATGATGCCGATGATTCATTTCCATACAAGAAAATCCGATTTGTATTTCTAAACGCTGTAAATGGATATCGAGTTGTTGTCTGGGCAAATAATTCGCCATGGACTAAATTTTTTCGCTTCTCCATGTAACCCATTTTGAAACCTTCGGGCCAATCGCCTGCCGCCCGTTTTGAATTGCAATCCCTTGGTTTTTGTACGGCAACAAATGAATATTTGAATGCGTAATTGTAAAAATAGGGACATAAACCGTGAGATCCGTATGGTGGATCGCCTGCTGCTGGTTGGTTGACACCACAGTTACCCATTTTCCAATCTTGATCACACGTTGAGTGACGAGTACCTTTATCATTACTAGTATGAATGCATTGCACATTTTTGGCGGCATATTTATGCTCCGGACTTGATTTGTAGTCGAATCCAGGACCGGCTATATCGCACACTGCGGAATAAATGTTGAATTAGATTTAACTTCAATATTTATAGAATAATTTATCTTTATTTTTACAATCCACTTCTTTTAGCTTCCGTGTTCCAAATCGGCGACCTGCCTCCGATGCCAATTGTGCACCATAACTAAAACCAAACATGTATCCATCATTTGGTTGAAACCCTAACTGTTCCATTTGAAATAATTTCGCGGTTAAAATTTGCACTATCGCATCAAATGATCGAATTAGTCGGGGGTACTCTTGTTTCGCATATTTAGTGTAGTCCATGCATATTACGCAACCACCGCGATACTTGATGAGATCTAAAAAAAATAAAAATTATGTCATCATTAATATAAAATACTATAATTAGGTACCATGTATGACGGCAATCTGCTACAAATTTACTAATTTGTTGGCTTATAATTAACAAATAATTCTAAAATGTTCGTGAATATTATCCACCGTACCCTCAATTAAATGTTGTTCAGTTCGTATAATTAAACGCCTTCATTGCGATACATTATAAATCTCATCGCATGCACTCCCCATTTAAATGCGCGCGTGACCGAATTGTTTCTTTCAATTTATTGCCCGTTGCATAAAAATCTTAATTCACAGTAAAATTAAAACGACCTTAAGTTTATGGGCAAATTATTATATGCATATTACAATTTGCATATAAGCGTATAAAATAAAATATTTGTATATACATAGTTCATGCATGGAAACACGCATCGCAATGAGACGTCACCAAAGTAGTCAAAATTTTACAATCTAATTCAATTTAATAGATCACTAAAAATTAAATTTCGCTGTTGGCGATTTTTTTTATCAAAAACATTTATTAACCTTTTGGAATTTGCAAAAACAACTTTTAAATCACACAAAAGCATAAAAAATTTTCGAAGTTTACAGCTGTGCGATGAGATCATCATATGCGAATATGCGACGAAATTCCTAAATTATTATCTTCTAGCTTTAGATAGTGATGCATACGAAAAATTTCAATGACCTACCATAACAAATTCTGCACCGTGGCTTACGCCTATCTTATTTATACATAATATTTATCAGTAAAAATTGTTTATGTTTTTATTTTTTATCGGAATATCAAATTTCGTTTAGTTGTACATAATTAATTGCACATAGTGTCGCACATCGTTTAATGTAGATAATGTTTATAATGTGTACGTATACAATTGAAATGTTTGTCAGCTATTTTGAAATAAATTACTGATTTGGAGTTTTATACATCATTTACAACAAAAATGTATCTATGATTGTCGCATTAGTAGCTTTGTCGCGCGTTCTACTTAGACAGGGTTGTAACCAAAAGCACTGGCTGCATTTTAATTTTTCTCGACAGCGGTTCTATGGCTGTGTGCCAAACTTAAGGTAAAAGTTAATTTTAGGTAAATTTTTAGGTGAATTCCAATATTTGCCAAAAACTCTATGGCATACTGATCGAAAAATCTGTTCTAAAATCGGATTTTACCATAATAAACGGTTTACCTTAAGTTGGCACACAGCCTAAGCAAAATGAAATATAAACATGTCAGATATGGGCAACCCAATAATTTTCTCGGTTTAGTTTTAGTTTGACAATTTCTTTCCATGCAAAAACAAACAAAATAATTCTAGCAATGTTTATCCAGAGCTGTAAAAAATACACATACCTACTTACATTTTAGATACAACTTTTATCGCCTACTTAGGTTAAATTTATATATTGATAGAATTACTAATCGAAGAAATTTTATTTATATTTGATGTATTTTTTTCAATGAATGTTGATCGGACATGGGAGTTTTCCAAGTTTCTGTGAAAAAGCAAAATTTTTGAGTTTTGGTGCGTTTAAGGGAAAGTTAATTATAAAGAAATCTTTACAGAAATTGAGTACCATAGAAGTACCATAAAATAACCGACTAAACGGCACAGTGGTTAAAGCTTTGGATCGGGAGGTACCGGGGTCGAATCGCGAAACTATGACCCGGTGTCGGAGTGCAGACTCAACTTCCATGCCAGTACTAGAAACCTGGCATGGAGCTTTGCAATGGGCAGATGTTTCTATGTACATCGGACCTAGTGCCATTCGTCCTCGATTTGGCAGGCAACTGCGTAAGGTATAGGACGTGAAAAGCGAACCGCGATAGAGTTGGAAGTGCTTCGGCCCCCAGAACAGATTGCAAAGATTAAATCATAAACACAAACAAGTGTAGAATACAAAAAAGCACGACAATTTGTTTAGCACAAAATTATAAAGAGAACCGGACAAGTGGTTAAAGCTTCGGCACTTGGGCCGAGAGATACTGGGTTCGAATCCCATCAGAGGCTAGATGCAAATCGAATTTTCATCATCGATTACAATCGGTGATGTTAATAAACACAACTAAGACTCTCTGATGGAGTGCAGAATTCTGCGCCGACCCACCGTTCATGTCAATGTATACAGGTTGACATGGAGCTTGCAATGTGAAGGTGGCATACTGTAGTTGTGTGAGTAGGTGAATAGGTGAATGGGGAGGGTATCACAATGGGCCAAAAATGGCCTAAGTATCAACCACTGAAACCTAATTATAAAGAGCGACGTGAACCTGGGAACACACGTGCTATAGAGTGCTTTAGGAGCTAAATCAAGGACTCAGAAATTTAGACAGAAATTTAGGCGAGTCCAAAATGATTTTTTTTATACAAAGTATATAGATTTTAGATATAGATTAGATAGATATTTGCACACGTGCACATTTCTAAAATAAAATTGTTTGTAAAAAAGATCAAATTTTTGTATTTCATATTATTCATTTCAGAATTTATTTAAATCATCAGGAATATATGAAGTTTTTGTATGAAAGGATGTCGTTTTATATTGTGAAATTAAAATCACCTAATATCATCTCGAAATGAGCCGTAGGTCTCTTGCATAAAATTTTTGAACATTCACGCTATTCTCGATTTTTATCGATTTTGATTTTAGTAATGCGCTTAAATAATTGTGCAAAATATAAACTTCCATGCCGGAACCATGACAAGCTCGGCCAGAACGACTACAATGGTAAACGGAACCACAATACCGGAACCAATCCAACTATCGCACAAGAAGCATACATTCTACATCATTGTACACTATCTGAATTACAAGCCCGACCCAATTAAAAACAGCCGGAACCAGAGTTTTATCAGCTGGATCCATAAAGAGATTACACAATAAACACAATGCACTTAAATGAACGTTCAAGCTGTATCAGCCGCATACATTGTGGAATTAAAAACGAGGAATGCGAGAGCCCTACGGCTCATTTCGAAACGACATTAGGTGATTGTATGCCCTTTCAAAACTTTATAGCCACTATGGAAGCTAATCTCCGCGACTCGTGTAATTTATCATAAGCTACAACGATGTCCTGCTTTCATACAAAAATTACATATGTTCCTAAGGATTAAAATAATTTTTGAAAATATCTTAATATCTGTCTAAAATCTGTGTATTAAACACTACTAATCTTCTGTGTATTAAATATCTGTCTAAAATCTATATTTTGTCTAAAAAATTAGTTTTGGACACTCGCATAAAATTCTGTTAAAATTATAAAAGTCAAATAATTTATGTGTCCAGAAATTCAACACCGGTTTGATTTTCCTCGTAAAGCGCATACTTTAGTCAAGTGACGGTAAATGATCATATCAAAAGCCGGGGAAGGAATTGTAAAATTTATTTCTGTTGTTAGTTGGCGCAACTGTCTTACCTTGACGTGAAGTTTGAGCGCGATCTGTCATTTATAGTTTGTTTACAGTGCTCAATTTATTGTTCTGCGATTTTTATAATGAATAAAACTGTCGAACAAAGAATTTGTCTCAAACTTTTAATTTCAAATGGAATTTCGTGTGCCGAATCACTGAAAATGTTACAGAAGGCTTATGGTGAATCGTCTTTATCAAAAATCCGTGCATATGGTTGGAACAGTGCATTCGAAAGCGTTCGAGATGTGGTGGAAGTTTTGCGTCGCTCTGCTTGGCCATCAACGTCTTCAACTGGAGTTAACATTAATAACGTGAACAAAATGGTAACGGAAAATCGTCATTTGAGGGAGATAGCCACTGAATTTTCTGTGGCTCACGAATCAGTTCGTACCATTGTACACGATTGTTTGGGCAACAACGAAACGTGTCATCGCTCGACTAGTTCCGAAAGATTTGAATTTTCTTTATAGAACGAGTCAATTCCGACCCCACTTTCATAAAATGCATTATAACTGGTGATGAAACACGGGTTTACGAGTTTGACATGCAAACAAATCAACAAGTTTCGGAATGTCGGCTTCCAATTGAGCCGAAACCGAAAAAACCACGTCAAAGTCGATCAAAAGTCACGGTAATCTTGACTCTTTTCATTGAATATCGCGGAATTGTGCCCTCAAAGTTCTTGCCAGAAAGTCAAATAGTAAATAAAGAATATTATCTGGGCATTATGCAGCATTTGAGAGAGCAAATTCGTCGAAAAAGGCCCGGTTTGTGGAAAGAAAACTCATGGATTTTGCACCACGACAACGCACCATCTCACAAGGCTCTCATTGCGAACGAATTTGTGGCCAAAAATTCAACAAATACCATCGAGCAACCACAGTATTCACCTGACATAGCTCCGGTTGACTTTTTTTTTCTTTCCAAAACTCAAATTACCATACTTCGAGGCATCCATTTTCAGTCGGAAGGAGCCTACTTTGGAGGCGATAAAATAAATTTTTGACAGAATATATCACGCAAATAGATTGCAACGTGGTGTAAAAAATAACCTAACATAACACAAATATTCTTTAAAAACATATACATTCTTAGTAAACTGCCGTATATTATACCCCAAAAGATTATTCTGTATCATAAATACGAATCAGCCAAACCGCAACACATACACTTTAAACAATGTAAATGGTACAAAAGTAATGCAAAGAGATCTGAAGGCTTTGCGAATTTAAAATGCAAATATTATATCTTTAAAGTTGAGTCACATCTGCATTCAATCGAAAATATTTAAACAAATTTCAACGTCAAATTAATTAGGTAAATATAAAGGATTTATATTTAGCAGAATAGAACACTTTTCGAACAACGCAAAATGTGGCATTAAAACAATTCTATTTTCAACTATGAAATGTTTCTACTTACTTTTGATAAGCATTCTCATCCATTCCTGATTACAACTTTCCGACCAGCCATGCAACAATATCGCATATTTATCACCTGGCATACAATTATACATATCAGAATAATCCTCGTCGGTGCTATCAAGTGTTGACACTTTTGTAAGGTCGCCTCGGCTGAGAAAATTATAAGAAAATCAGTACATACTGTATAAAAAATTGCGGGAAAATTAATTCAAATACTTACACATTGTAGTACATGAAGTGAATATTTTCCGCATACTTGACAAACGTTGAATTGCGCCGAATCGAATTAAACTGTGAAAATGGGCCATTTCCATTCATCACCGCTTCCGATATTGGACGGCGCATACAACTTGCGCACACAAAACATACCGACAATATAAAAATTCGTGCTAGTTCCATATCCGTTGACTTACTATACGCTTTTGCACCTCTAGAACACTACATACAACACGTTATTGTGTTACACAAAGGTAAAATAATTGTTTTTGTTTTATATGACACAAATTTATTTTAATTTTTTCTGTTTTTATTGTTAACCAAATTTTCCGTGTCGTGTAAAACGTTGACTCTGATAAGAACGTAGCACACTGTATAGTTGTTATATACACCATCTTTGGGAATCGCCATCCAAATATTGATGTCGATTCAATGTTTAAATCTTAAATACGCTATATAGTAATGCAGGAGGAGATGCTTAAAAGAAAGTTGTTTTAACCGTTATGCAAATTAGTCATCACTTTAAATTGCTTTTACCACGGATTAGCTGAGTCTCAATAAATGGCGCTGTATAATTTCGGTGTATACAATTTTACTAGAAACAAGAGCAAATATTTTATGCTAATTAGGTTTAACAGGTAGCCCGTATCAAGCAACAAACCAATTTGAAATCATATGGTTGGAACAACAACAGTTTTAAATAAATTCTGTCAACATAATCGATAGTGCATAAATTTGAACTAAATTCGATCTTGGTAATGCAATTTTGATTCAATCCTACACACTGTGTCAAATAATAAGCAGAGACTATTAGTTGTTGTACCCGCATAAACCAAAAATTCTATTTTTCATTATAAAAAATTAGTTGAACAATTTATACGAATGTAAAGTTAAGTAATAAAACAGAAATATTACCGGAACGAATAAAACTCAGTAACTCTTTTTTAATTGTGACGTCGATACATCACGTGCTAGGGCCTAAAATCTGGAAAAACCATGAGAAATGTGGGAATATTGCAAATTTCCAGTAAGGAAATTTGTGGCAAAACGACTCAGGATAATCAGCTGATCTTCGAAAAAATGTATCTACGAGAATATCGGAGCTATTTTAACTTTTTTTATAATATACAAAGTGACGCACTGCATAGCATGAAAAACAGACCAGTTTCAATTTTGTTATCCCCACGTGGTTTTAGGCACGTGAATTTTGGAATTAATATGAGCATTTGCATCAATTTTCAAGACATGTACAACGATCAGACACATCGTAGCAAGTACCAAAATTGTAGATGTATAACCTAGAGCCCTGAAAACCAAATGGTTGCCAAATGGTACATTTCAATGTTCTATACAATGGTACTTCATCCGATCCTGAGATGACCGCTCTAATAATCCCATATCAATCTAGGCAGCATGCGTTCATATTATGTCTGTCTATCCCGTCCAACCGTAGCTGCCTTTACCAGCCTTTATGAGTTTCTCATTTTTTTTGTAACTCCTTACCGACATCATCCACGCGCTGCAATCCTTATTTGATTTTCACAGTCAGCATCAGTATTAGCAATTCCATGAAGTTTGCTGCACCTGAGTAACTCTTGCTCTCCGTTTCATAAACACAGTGCCTTTCCTGGCTCCCGCTGATCTACTAATGGCTCACTTTGTGACGTCGATTCTGCATCCGTTTGAGCAACCAAAATTCTGGGCCGTTTGTCCCACTCTTCTTGAACTATAGCCATATCCCGTTTGAATTGTTCATCGAGCTGGCTCAACTGATTCTTTTTGTCTGCTGTTTCCTCGCCACCACTCGGTTCCACAAAGCCCAATGGTTCATCCCAACCAATGGCACCCACTCCTTGACCTTCATCTTCTAGTTCCACCTTATTACCGACAGTCATTTCCAATATCTACTCCCCACCGTTAATTGAAAGCTTGACCTTCTGGATATCACCTTCACCATCATTTCGTTTGCCAAAGATTATGTATCATGATTGGTCTTTGTTTTGACTTTACTCTTAATTATGAGACTTTTCGTATTCTGCGCGTAGTCTGTGACCAAAGAGCACCAAATTTGTATGTCTTACGCAAGACCTTTTTTTAAGACCAATGCCAACTAAGACTATGCGCAGAATACGAAAAGTCTCATAAGTAAGAGTAAAGTCAAAACAAAGACAAAAAGTCTTACCTAAGACCATTTTTCAGTCAGTGACTGGGCTTCAGAATCGGGGTGTAGTCTCAATATTAATTCATTTTTGTAGCCAGCCTTCGGTAAATTACGCTGCTTTAATTGAAATTTTCGTTCCGCGTCAAACCTTTTGCCTGCACTCATCTTGTGATATTCACAATACTACCGCTCTCAGCAATTGTTACGAATTTGCCCTATCGAATCTGGTTCGTATCACCGGATTGTGAATACTGTTATAGGATTTGACGGTTACTACACTTATTCTCGTAATGTACACCGCTTTCGGAATATTCCCGAAATACCAGAAATAATCTCTGAATAATTCCCTAATAATTACCAGAAAATATCGGAACTAATCTGCAATACCACTAAACTGCTATAAAACAAGTTCTAATACCACTACTTAAACCTAGATGTCACTAAATTTTATAAATTAAACTCTTATCTTTTAAACAAGCCAATCTTCGCAGAATTCTGTCTCGCCCAAGTAACCAATACACGCGGTCACCCAAATCAATAGGTGAGGTCGTACCAATATGTGTAGACCGTTTTGTAGAAGTACGAAGTCGTCTAGTATAATGAATTCACGAAAAAGTTTCAAGTCGACCGTGTAATTAGAGATAGCTGAATTTTTCATTACTTATTCGACATCGTTAATTGAGAGAGTAAAAAGATGACTACCTTGATGTATGCCAAATATTGCTTTAAAAGTGCTAGGTGTTGAAGATCTCAAAACCACCTACCATACTGGTAGTTATGATCTTGGTGTTCATCCAAATCACGAAATGGGATGGGAAACCAAGAGCATCGAGCTTTTAGAAGAGTAAAATGAGCAAGGCCAACCCGCTGGGCGCTTTTTAAGACGGCGGCAAGCCATCTGGACCGCATGAAAAATCTTCATCGCAATACCCAAAGTAGTCCACATCGGGCTCTAAAACACAATTAGAGAATGTCTTACTAACAAAAAAAATTGTGAACTGGTTAGTAAAATGAGCTTCGTGAAATCAGATGCTAGTAGGAATTATCAGATGCTAGGAATTTTAAAGAAAGTCGGGTAGTGTTTAAATTCGATCTGTCTTGTTTCTCACAGAAATTCTTCGTTAGTGATCTTGTTTGGTCAGGAGCATCTTATCAGCCGTCTGCCATATACAACTAAGAAATGTGAACTTTTCAACATGTTCGATAGTTCATGCTCAATCTCATTGGCTTTGTATTTCTGATGGTTATTTTGTGGCTCATTTCATGTGCCATATTTGATAGCTCGTGGATTTTCTGCTACAGGTCCATGTGTTTGTGCTATAGAAGACTTATATGTCTGCGTAGTCAACATCATTCGGTCGACGTATTGGGTTCCAGTTCAACTGGTAGTTATCCATGCCGGCCGCTCTGTTGTTCACAAACTGCTGAATAGCCCTTTTAACTTCCCGCTTTATTGGTGGATGAGTGCTGATTATTTCGAGTTTCACTAGTCAGCTATTGATTTTCTGTGATTAGGTCTTTACTATAGAGATATCCCTTATTGGTAGTAAGCTCTCAAATTGTAAGGTAACATTTACACATTTATGTAATGTGCACATGTTTTTATTTGTTGCTGCTGCTTTTAGAGCCCCTAAAATGTTTTCAGTTTATCTCATATATCTTAAAATTTCTTTCGATTTTCTGTCATAATCTCATGAAGAGTTGTAACCTCTGCTGACGGTTTCTTAATTTTCTGTCAAGTTTTATCCATGGTTTCCGAGTATAATCTTGGCAGCCGACCACGTTGGCAGCAGTCTTGACATTAGCTTCTTTTATTTGTGTCAACTTCTAATCAATATTACTGGTTTTGTTGTTTAGAAGATTGAGTTGAAGCGTCTCGTTGAATTTGTCTTATCGATATTCAATTCTCTCTGATTAATTTTTATACGTTTCGCCGCTACTGGTTTAACTTTGAATGTTGCTATGAGGTGGTGATCGCTGTGTACATCTGCTCCTCTTTTTGTTGTAACACCTTGTAAGGTGGATAGAAATTTCTGGCGAACCAATACATGATCGCTTTGGTTCTTGGTTCTTCTATCCGGTGGCGTCCAAGTGTATTTGAGTATAATTTTGTGTGGGATGCTGTCACCAATGAAAAACTGATTTGCTGTAAAGTATTCGAAGAGTCTTTCTTCTGTTGTTTTTCACAAAGTCGAATGCTGCTTTATCCTCAATTGGCGTCATGCCTGTGATATCTGTTCCAATTTTAGCGTTGAAATCCCCATTCCCAATTTTTATGTTATTTTGATGAGCGTTATGATGCAGTTAGTTGATCGTTGGACACATAGCACTGAATTATTGTCGTATTTCTTATTTTCGAGTGGAATCTTGCTGTTATTATTCTGCTATTTATTGGTTTCCAACAATGGTCGTGTGTGTCTTGTCCACCTTAACACATTAGATAATTATCCGTGCTTGTTGTTAAATCTCTACTATTCTTCCATCTGACATCACTGAGACATCACTTTGAATTTTCAATTCGTCAATCATATCGTCTGTTAAATTTGGTTTGATATTTTTGAGAAAAAAATAAAATATGGTCTAAGGACGACAGTCTAAAATTTCGACTTGATTCTACAAAAAAATCCCAAGACCAACCGTATGTTGAGATTGGTGCAGCAGGCTTATATCTATATTGCCCATCCAATTCATTTATGAACTTTTTGATTTAAATTAACGGTTCCCAAAAACCACTTGTATCGTAACCGATCTCTGAATTCAACACAAAAAGATGTTCACTTCCAAACATTAAATTCACAATACCTCCGATTTGTTGAGATTGCGGAACTAACAAATTTTGTGAGACCGTAGTTTTTAGTTCTAAAAAATTAGAATCAAATTTTACGATCAGAAATTGTGTTTTATATTTGTTTAGTACTTAAATATTATGATTAAAAATTCACACAATTTTTTTTTATTTGTTTTTGCCAAAGGTTGATAGATGAAAATGCGGTGCAGAGATTGCTTGCTGACTCCGATCTGGAAGACATAGACGATGAAATAAATGATCTGGACTTCACTATACACGAAACCATTGCTAGAGTCGGATTGATTTAAATCACGAGCATGATGATGATGACGACGATGAGGATGGAGGTCGATGGAATAGTTCCAGTTAGTTTATGGTATTTAATTCATGATTACGATGATTTTTAAATTCTTCCTACATATTTTTAGCCAAATAACACAACTACAGAAGCTTCCGGGGTTCAGAGTACATCAGGTGGTTGGATTGTGTCAGACTTTGAAAGGCGAATACTACCAGTTGTTGAGACCCGTTCTTCAAATATTGACGTGAAATTGCCTATAGAGTATATATCGTTGGCACTTCGACGACAAACATTTCGAAGATACGGCTATATGTATACACTACATGTTAGTGCCACAAAAAAGGTATATTGTTAAACACTAGTCAAGTGAAATTATGAAGCTATATGGTATCTTTCTTATAATGGGGTGTAATCCGTTCCTTCGGATAAGTTTATATTAGAAGGCGGGATACAGCCTTGATAAAATTTCATCAGCTAAGGTTACACGAAGAAGGAAAGTCTTTGTTTTAGCAAGTGTCGCCGATAATTGGAGCGGTCAGAAATAGATGTCACAATGTAGAAAGCTTCATGGACCGATACTCAATAGACAAACAGATGATATTCCATTTACTGGTCACTGCCCCGGCAGACAGTATGTTCGTAACAAAAATCTTTAAAATTTCGTAGTCACAACAACTAAGGGTTTAGAGTTGGACTTCGAGATATATCAAGGAACCAAAATCAACCTGATATCTCCCTTAGGTTAGGTCCAGCTATCGTCCTCAGGCTTATTAAAACAAACATCTAATAAAACATTACCAGAAGGCAGTTTTCTATATTATGATAGATATTTCTTTTTTGTTATGATTATTTATGTAACTTCTTTTATTTTTTAATTTTTAAGAACTGAAAATTTTAATTATATTAACAAATATTATTATTTATATATTTTTATATCGTACTCACGGAGAGTAGAAGTGAATTAGTTCCTTAAAATGCAGTTAACGAAAATGTGATATGTATACCTGAATATGTTATACACATGTATAAAATAAAGTTTATTTTACTGTTAATAAAACCTTAAGATAAATGTTGTCGTTGATATTTATTGATCTATCGTACTAAGTTCGTCGCTTCATCTGGGCTCACATGAGAAGATATTTGAATATGATTAAATAATACGAATTTATGCAACAAAGAACAACCAGGACAATGTATACTAGAAAGGCCACACCACACAAATGTGAGTGAGGGTGGTTTTTCTCGGAAAATTCAAATGTTTTTGAGGATAAAACTGCGGAATCTGGTACATGGTATTTTAAAGGTCAATTCACCAAAATTTCACAAATTAATGCTATGATTTATTTATCGATGACTTCAGGTGATTCTAAAATTGAGTGTGACGTTTGTGATAGTTTGACGGTTCGTCATACATGTATTCAAAAAAATATATATTTATTATCACAATGTACGGTCTGCGGTCTTTAGTTACATCAAAAGTTTTTTTTTGTTTTCTTTCATTTAGTACCTCACATTTGTGATATCAGGGCTCGAAAGAGAACATTTTTAAAAAATACAACAACAAACTAATTCCAATAGTATTAGTAAACGTTCAAAAGCAAAAAAAAAAACTTGAAGCTTAAAACGTACTCAGTGTACAACTCCATCAACTATTCGAACAAGCGTTACATCATAGTGCAACAATCAACAAACACGAAATGGCTCCTCATAGCACCAACTGATGTCGTTAAATCGTGATTGACTTAACCTTCATCCGTCCCTCAAAATTAATAACACTAAAGTTCCTCGAGGCCAAAATGGACCCATATGTATTTTCTTAAAAAAACCATCAGAAAACATTTTTCAAATTTTATTTCAAGTTTTATTATTAAAAGAAAAGAATAAATATAATATAGATTAATTAATTTGTTTTAATTATAGTTGCTAAATTTAGTTTTTGGTACACTGTTGACATGTATGGTTGGTATGAGCCTTACATATAAATTTAGTACAAATAAAACATTTAGATGTATGTTTATTGTCCGATTTAAGGTAACAGAGGTAACAGCGTCCTCGTTTTCGGTCACCCACCGTACTAGCTGACGTTCCTGGTGATGTTTGTTCCGCGTGTGAGGCTGCAATATCCGTGATTAAATTGCGGCTTCCTATGGAGCGTAGGAGATAAACTCTTCTCGCAATTTCACCTTTTATCAATGCGTCACCAAGTATTTCAATAAAAAGGCGTCTTCTATGGTGTTTTTGTATATTCCATTCTGGGCAAGCGGTGGTGAACAACACGAATGCATTGATAACAGATATATCCAACATGTTGGCAAACACAACTATCGGCCATCTATTCGTTTTTCTTTTAGAGGTATAGCAAAGCAAGCAATCTTTTTATCGACAGTGTCGACTTGTCTCGTTGTAGTCCAAAGTTATAATTGGTTTTTTCTCGGCGGCATTAGAGACTTCATTACGGTTATGGAATGTGCTTTGCAAAACAACGCACTTGTTCTTCTTCGGAATATAAGACACTATAGCAGTGTCTTTGGTAAATACAAATACTGATGAAAATACAGGTTTGCCCTTTACATCTAGAAGTACAGGCGGAATCGATGTTTTGTTTTTTCTTATCGTTCCAATCATCGTCATATGTCATTTCAGCAACATTTGTGCAAGTTTGTACGACGTGAAAAAATTATCAATCGTTACATTTCTGCCCTTCAGCTGAGTTGTACACAAAGCAAGTACTACGCGTAATCCTTGATTTCTTTCCGGAGCCACGTCAGCTTCCTGTATAAACTTGTATATTCCAAACGTACGTGTTTTTGTTATCACAAAGTATCCAAAATTTGATACCGTACTTTGCAGGTTTGTTTGGCATGTATTGACAAAATGGTCACCTTCCACGAAACCCGACTAATTGTTCATCGACGGTCACATTCTCACCTGGGTTGTATAAGTTCGGCAATATTTCCACCCATTTATCCCACAACTCTTGAATCGGGGCCATTTTATCCGTGATTCTGCGAGTAGCTCGTGTGCTGCGATCATCAAATCTTATTACTCTTGACATGATTTGGAATCGTTTCAACGACATAGTGGCCCGAAAAACATGACGACTTTTGTGCTCATGCCACAAATTTTCCAGCGCTTCATTATTTGATTTATACACGCCAGCTAATATCAACAGGCCAATATACGCTTCAAGTTCTATGTAATCCAATGCTTTCCAATTGGCTCCATATACCCGTATTCCTTCCAAGTTCGTATTATCAATAACACATTTTTTAATGCCTTTTGTGATTAGTAGTTGAAAGGCTGACAGTTCATTCGAAATACGTGTAATTGCATATCTAGTAATTCCCGGAGTAAGGACTATTATATTCGAGGATGAAGTTCGGCCACTCTGAGGAAACGAACTAGATTTCCATTGAATATGCGCATCTTTTGATAAGTATGACGACTGCGGCTCTTCAAGACAAACATCGTCCAAACTACCGTCTGAATCTTGATCAAATTCCACATGGTCGAACAATTCAGAACACGTATCATCGTCAGAGAATTCAGCACTGGAAGGCATTTTGTACTCGTGTGTTCGTATCACCTTACAAAGTATATCGTTTTCCAAATCGCAGGTTATACAAATTTGTATTATAAATACCACTTACCTTTCTTTATATAATATATGTATGTTTCGTTTTCAAAATTACTTGCTTAGTTTATCAAGCTAAAACTATACACAATCAAAAAAAAAACTGGACGACTAATTTATTCCAAACAAATAACTTCGCAAAGGAGAAAATTACAAAATCGCAGAGTCTAGTTTTCGGCACGGACATACTATACATAAAATCGTATGATCATCCTAAACTCAAGGAATAAAATAAAATATAAATAACACAAATATTATTCTGTGACTTCCCTAAATATATGAAATATGTTTGTAAAGAATATAATATAATTATATTAATACAAGTAACAACTAAAAATTTATAAATTACCATGGGTCATTTTGGACCCCGAGGATACTTAGTTTTCTTTTTTTATACCAGTGTAACGGTACATCGCAGATTATTAAATTTTTGTATAATGCGTATTTATATCAAAACAAACAAAGTCACGAAGTCACAAGCAGGGTTGTCGTTTTCCATAAATCAAAAGTAGCAGAAATCGTGTAACAATAGGAGTATTTCAAGAAGGAGAGGAGTAAATGAAAAAACAAAATAAGTTTCGTGACTTTTTAGTTTATTTAAAAAAAAGTGCAATTCATTGCAATTAATAAAATATAATATTCAATTACTGACTTAGCAATTAGGAACTCAGTTCATATCATTTTCCCTGCCTGCGCACACAATTGTGTGGGTAAGGCAAAATAATCATGTCAAAAAAGTATTTTTGTATGTATTTTGAAGCAACATAACACATTTGTGTATTCCACTTAATTCGTTTTCGTCCGAAAAATAACACTATAACTATAATAATAGTAAAATAATTAATATGTTATCAAAAACAAATAATTTATATGTTATATAATTTATGTTATCAAATAATCAATTCCCTTAGACGTATCACTTCATGTGACGTGACTATGGATGTTCCTGGTTACTAGACTTTAAAATCACAATTTACGAAACAATTGTGTCCAAAACTTTCAATTATAATTTTTTAAATCTTAGTTGCCTGCATTAGTTTGAAAATTTCAAGTGATAGAAATTATTGTTTGAAGTGATAGCAGTAGCAAGGAAATATTTATAAAGCAGCATACTACGATTTAAAAAACAGTCAGAACGACTTTATAGAACAATTATTTTGTAAATTTCGATCTAATGGTCTAGTAACCAAGAAGATTAAGTGTCTATTCCATGGGAAAATTTTACTGACTGCAAAAATAAAAGCGAGAGAAAAATATAGATTTACTGGTTGTGTACGAAACAAAAATTTTTGTCAGTAAAATTTTACTGAGAAAATAATTATCATTGTGGTAGTGTGCTGCCATAACGTGCTATAAAAAAATGTAAACTTTAGCACTTTTTATGGCAGCATTGTCAACACATCTACAAAAAATGTATGTAAAGATAAGAAATTTTTTTCACACTCACACAAAATAAATCGTTCGCCATTTTTATAGTCAAATGTCAGTTTGTTTTTTTATTTCGATACCTAAAATTCGAGTTTTGTTTATATTAGTGAATATTAGTGTTTTTAACGTTTTTTTAGGTGTTCAAATATACAAAAAAAAATCTAAATACTTGTTATAAAATACAAATAATTTTATATTAAACTACATAATAATAAATTAGTATGGAAAATTACGGTAAGTTTGATTGAAAATTATTTTATTTGGTGGATGTAGCATCAAAATATTTTATTGTGTCAGCGAAATTATTAGATACGTGAGAATTTTGTATTAATCTATTTATATAATTACAACACCGAGTAAAAAAATTATCGTATTGGAAAATATCTGGGTTGAGCAAGTATCGCAACTGGACGACAGCGGCAATTCCCCGATACAATCAATAATTTTTTTTGCCAGCTATGGTGAAGAGTACGAAGAATATTCAGCGTCCGCAGAAATTACAAACATTACCGGGTATGTGGATGAGTGCGACGGTTACTCGGAATCAAGATCACTGCTATCACCCATACCGGTATCCACGTTCACGAAACCCACAGCCACTCCAGAAATCATGGATCTTGAGCCCTATACAGGTAAATATAACAAATTATTGCACTGTAGACTCGCCGTGGTTTCCATTTATACAGTGTTGTTGAACACTGCAATCGCAAACTCCATATTGAAACCACGAAACTAATTCAAATTACAGTTTAAGTTATTTTGATTAGTGTTATATTTTATTATATTCATTGTTTTCGATGACTGAGTGATCATCTTCGAATTGAAGTGTTGTGATTTTTGGTTTTTTATTTGTTTCGTGATGTCCTATTGCCGTTTTAGTGAATTGTGTGTGATAAGACATGGAACATTTTACGAAACTCGAATATTGGATCGTTGACGCTCATGCGGGTATAATTAAAAAATAATTTTGGATCTTGCCGGAACTCGTTAAAAATACAATTGTATCCCCCGGTTCGATCCCGCTCAAATACAGTCAGTAAAATTTTTCCATGGAATAGGCACTTTAGAAGTCTCGTGATTTGAAGTGATGCTACTGGGGAATAAGGGTGCAAATTATAATGTTTTTTTCAAAAATATTTCCGATTTAAGATCCGTTATAATCTGGAAGACATGTCATTATTTTCTCACACATTTGTGTGGGTTGACTTAAATTCAAGCAAAATAAAATTCTCTGGTGGAAAAAGGGATATACATTTGTAGATATACATACTTCCTATTAACTTGGATGGCAATATTAAAACAATAGAAAGCAAAAGGGCGAGTAATAGAAAAAGACAAACAGGTAAAAAAATTGAAACAATTAAAAAAGGAAATCCGAAAGTTTTTATAATGAACTTCATTTTTTCTTTTATTATGTAATTTCGCATAACGGAAGAGTATTTTAAATAGAAAAGAGAAAAATATATGTAGTTTTTCTCGCTTACGCAAATAAAAAACAAAGAAAAACTTAATTTTTTCAGGGGAGTGTAGATTTGATTTGGGGAGCATAGTAGTACATCAGTGATGAAAGTAGTACATTTACTCCTATAGTAGTACTTTCGACAACACTGAGTTAGAGACATTTATATTTATCCGAATATTTAAAAATATAAGTTCATTTGGGTCAAAATGGACCCGAGGGACGGAAGAAGGTTAACATCGGTTAAGAATCGCATTTGTGTACTTAGAACATCGCTCGAAAGAGTCTAGCAAAATTCAAAATTTGTTTGGTGAGGTGACCTTTAAAATTCTGGAGGATTCTCGGGTAGGCCTAATAAATTATATACAACTCTTGTGGTTAAATCGGAAGTTTGAACAATGATTATTCACGTATAAAGAAGCCTTAAAACAATTCTTTTGGTTGCCCTTTGTACTCTCGTAAATATCGTATTCGAGAGCATTACACCTTATCCATAGAGGCAAATACAATATTGGCGTCTTACTTTTTTCAGTATACTCGTGTAGTACGTTATTTATGCAAATCAGACATACAAAAAATACTCGTGGTTTTATGATAAACCAAAAACTATACGTAATACACAATAAAATATACAAAACTCGATTTAATTCTATTTTTGGCGTTGAAACAATTCATAAGAAACAAACAACACAATGTCGCAACTCGTAACCATGAACAATGTTGACGACAACACCACCACACACTATCTATACAATGATGATGTTAGAATCGCGAGCTGTACGTGCTGAAAGATGTTTTGCATCATAAGGTGATTGAATTCGCATATAGTGGACTCGCGGAGGAGTCACGTCATAAATTTTACTACTACATCGTTTGTGTGTTTATTAGAAACAACTATTTGATTATTAATTGGTACATTTATGGTCAATAAACTTAAGTGGGTGTGGTAAGCTGTACGCTATTTATAATTATGTTGTTGCTTTCCTTATAAATGTATTTGTATCAAAATGGCATTATGCTGCGGTGAGTGTTGCCAACAATGATTGGTTTAGAACACGGCCAATTTGCGGTATATAAAATGATTTACTATTATATGTCAGTATATAGTATACAGCGTAAAGTAAGTCAAACCTACAAATTAAATTGAAAAATACAATAATAAAAACTAGGCCGATGACTATTAGGTATGTCGTCATTCGGACCGAGAGCGAGCCACCCAAAATGAAAATCAATTAGAATTTTCCATAAATAAAGTACGAGACAAAGTTTTAAACTAAACCTTTCAACATACATAATTGTAATAGTTATGTGGTTCAAACTGCACAACTTAGATTTCATGTAGAGCCAATTTAGAACATAAATACTCAACGATATGCCCTATGTTACCAACATTTTAAAATACATGCATGTCAACTACCGTTATGGAAATTTATATAAGAAATTACAGTGTATGAGGTGTACACCGTTACTTAATTAAATTGGAAAATGTATATTCTGCGTGTAAACTAAAGGAAAAACTCGCTCAAGGTTAATTTTCCACGAGGTAAAAGTTTATTAAACCTTCTCATGCTGAGTAAATTTGGTTAAATAAATTTTGGCTTGTTGTGAACGTAATTCGAAATCAATAATTGATATCAATCAAGCAATTATTTCGTCTATTTCACTACACCACTAAATATTTCACAGTGTGCGTACACAAATATAGAACGAAGGCATATTCGTTTACGCTATATTTGGGTACTGTATAGATTGTAAATAGACTTCCTATAGACATTAAATTTAAGTTTTATATGTACAGTGATAAAGACACGCTATGTAAAGAATAAACGTCTAATAAATGTTTCAGAATGATAATCGATATATTTATTTTGAGGTATAATAAATTTTGGTTGTTATCTACAAATGATGATGGAAATGTAACTTTGCGGCATCCCTCGCTCGGTTCAATCACTAAAAGCTACGGTACGTATGTATACTACATATATATTTAAATTATGTGCATTTTCCGATAATTTAAAAACTAAATATATTTATTATACTAAATTGTTCTGGGACTTAATTTGAATGGTGAGTACTGGATTTTAATAAAAACGGATTTTAATATGAAACTGACCATTATAAGAAATAAGAGAAACAATACAAACCAACATAAGATGAAGAATGTTTGATTTTCTAAAGGTTTATCAAAAATTACTTTTGAGGCTGGCTAAAATGATTTTTACGTACGCGTTATCTTCCGGGCTTATTTTTTGTAACAATTTCGCTAATACTTCACCATTCATGTTCAAATATTTTCACACTTGTGCGGGTGGTCCGAGTAGTCCAATATTTTTGCCCCAGCCTGGGTTCAATGAACTTTATATTTTGGTATAGCGAGAATATTATGAACGCTGATGTGCATGTAAACGTTTCTCGGCTAAAAGTTGAACAACTCTTCCATACAATTGTTAAATAGAGTGTGTAATAGCCAAAATACAAAACGATTTAATAACGAAAGATCAATCAATTAACAAGCACAACATATTTCTTTGTTATGCAACAGAAAAAGTTCTATTGTAAGAGAATATTAATTACTCCACTACAGATTGGAAAGTCCATCGAAGAACAAAATTTTCAAAAAAAAAAGTTAAATTAAAATGTTTAAAAGTAAAATAACCGTATATATAAAGTTCTAATCACGTTATGGTTAAATATTGTACACAGTATAAATACGCCAAACATAAATATGTTACGTACCCTTGATTATGATTGCAAAATAGTGGCAATAGATAGTGTCCATTTTTGTCTTGTACACTGAAGTCACTTCGCCTGTAACTGCAATCAAAACTATGGCAAAATTGATGAAAAATTGATGTTACAAAGTGAAGACTCGTATAGACATTCCGAGGTTAATCTATTTTACTATTGGCAATCTGTATAAGCCTAAAAAGAACAATGAACTACAAAATAACTATGCCGATATGTTTATAAGATACGTATGTATGGAAAAAGCGAACCGCGAAAGAGTTGGAAGAACCTTGGCTCCAGGACAGATTGCAGTGATAAAAAAAAAGATGCATGTAGTTTTTTTTTCAAATCTAGTGCGGCAACGACCAACATGTGAAGAAATTTTTTTCTTCCATATAAGAGATGCATATTGTTTTTTTTTTGTGATTTTTTTTTTCTTGTTATAATTGGAACGACTTGACCGCGGCTTATTCAAGATGGCGTCAAATAAGTCAGTAAATCTGTAATAAGTTATTGTTTGAGAAAGGGTATTATTCCAGATGGGGCTAAATAAGCCATTAAGTCGGTGTTTGAAAAATAAAAATTGTATTTGTTGGCCTACTTAAATAATTTTTTCCAATAAAAATTGTATGGGACAAAAGTTTCCCATTCAGTTTCTAAATTCTTATACCCAGGGAAAGCTAGAATACAGCCACCGAAGGGTTGAAATGTCCAAATATAGTAAAAACCAGTGCAACAGTTTATTAGCGTTGCCTTTAGAACTAACATCTTGAGACGAGCTGTGAAAAGGGTCAAAACACAATTTGAAGTGAAATATTTTCACTAAAACAAGGCTGGTTAAATTCATCGCTCCAAGTCGTGCAGCTGCTTAAATTAGCTGAAATTCTTCTCATTCGGTTACATCTTATGTCGAAAAAAGTGGGAGCATGTTACCATAAATAATCAAACAAGGACTTGATTTCACATATGAGTGAGTATATACATATGTAGTTAATTCGGCAAACTATTTCCAGTGGTCAACTATCCTTCTCTTCCTTAGCAAACAAGAGAAGGTAAATTGTAATTTTTACTCGGTGCGACGTACTCAGTTTTATACACAATTTACACTTATTTTCATTTTAATGACTAGTAACAGAAACTTATTTCCTCCGTTACCGGACGGACCTTGGTCGGACATCAGAAAGAACCCTGGTCTTCGTACAAAAAGCTTGAATGCTGCCATAAATTTATAACTTAGATCAGATGTAACTCAGCCGAATTTTCTCTGGGGTCAAGATGGAACAACTCTGGTGATGGAAATCCATCATTTGAGCTAAAATGTTGGCGGAGGAGTGGAGAAAATACATCGCATTTTGGTCCTCATAGCTTGCATCTTACCAGTATAATTACCAAAGCGTCACTTAATTGACATTAATGTTCAATTTAGTTGTATCAAGTAGGGTTTTCAACATAAGAGAATCCGCAAAGCAACGTATAAATCCAATAATGGAAGAACGAAACACCAAATCGATCGCGTCACGATCTCTATGAGACATTTCTCCGATAGAGGTAGCGACATGGACAGCGATTGCGCATGCTTGATGTTTTCAATTACAAGTAAAAATTGTTATCTACATTCAATAGACCATAAAAGACCGTCCGTTGGAATGTAGATACTTTAAAAGATCAAGAATCACCGCAAAGTTATCAATCAGCTGTCAACGACTATTTAGACAGGCACATTAATAAAAATTATTATATTTTACTTTGGTTTTTATCAATTGTAATGGTGTATTGTGATTGTTCCGTATATTGGTCTATTTCAGCACTCTCGAATTAATTACACAACCGTAGGAAATTCTTCCATTTTGCGTCAATCTGTATGACAACGACCATGATAATCGACACCTACTTATACACAATCAACTTCCCAACCACCCCATACATTTTTCTTTCCTTTAACGCTGGATCGCGGATAAATTTGAATTTTTTTTGACTTATAGATGGCTTACACTATACTATTGAAAAATTCTCACCCAATATACAGGAGCAGTAGCTCGCTATACAATCAGTAGTTATGGCTGTATAGCGAGCCACTGCGGGCGCGAAATACTATCAGAAAACGAAATCGGACCTATGAAAAAATGCATCAGCTTCCAAACGGAACAAGGAAAATAAAAAGACTGTCTTTCTAACGCCAGAAATCTCACTTAAGATTTAAACCCAAGAATTACAATCATCAAAGACTGAGATTAAGAGTTGAGAACAGACGATATTTTCTCAGTATGGCAAATATACTTCCAAAATCTGGTAAATCGGACTGATAACCCCACTAGAGCCATTGCTCCGCCGGGTAATGAGGTCTTTGTCGAATATCCCACATTTTCTACTGTAGTATATGCAGATGTTAGTATATTGATAAATGGGAAGGCATCCAGTCATTATTTCGATTGGGACTAAGAAGAGCTACTGGAGAATTGGAATAAAGCATATCCGGTACGCAAGAAAGACGACAGTCTGAAAAGTGAATACTATCGTGGCGTAGCTTTGTTGGCTACTTGCCTGACCTGTCCCTCTCGCCGACAACATCACTGGCGACTATCAGTGTGAGTTTCGTACCAATCAATCAACCACCAACTACGAGGATGATTCTGGAAAAATGTTGAGTACAAAATAAGCCATACATCAACTCGACTTTCAGCAGGCCAGAGGAATACTAGAAAAACTTTTTTTTTGTGAAAATCGACAACGTCTGGGTCTATATGTAGAATCGTTGTTGAAGGGACTATATCAGATCCCTTAAAAATAACATCTGGTGTTTGACAGCGCCAAGTATGAAGTAAGAAAAAGCAACATCAAAACTTCACGATACACATTTAATAAGTACAAAACCTAACGATATCAAGGATAGCCAATTAAGGATACCGCGATCTAAACATCTTTCGCAGTCGTGCAACCACGCACTTTATAAACTACTCACAAGACGAGTGCTGGCTTACGGAAGCGAGAGCTGGCCTCTGAACTCTAACGATATAAAATGTTATCTACTTTTGAAAAAAGGTCATTCATTCCATCTTTGGTCCAATTAAAGTTTCGGGAAATGATTATCGGATTCGTATGAATCTTGAGATAAAACGACTCTTCGGAGACAGCGAAATCATTAGATTCATTAAAATCAACCAAAATGTCGAAATTTAAGAGCACGAACTAAGAATCAAGATGGATGGTGGATCGCTGTGCAGGCAGCAATACCCCTTCATGGGATGTGGTAGCTAGAGAGAGAGAGAGAGAGAGAGAGAGAGAGCGAGAGAGAGAGTAGTCCAGAAAGAAGAATATTGAAAAGAATTCATTACAAAATGAAAGGCGCCCAAACTGAGAAAAAATGGGCTTATCCATACGAAAACAATTTTTATAATTTTCATTCCTATAATAAAGATAAGATATACACCCCTAAAAGATACTATATTTTAGACGGTAGATAGTATGTTGTCAATATATAGTATCTTGCAGGGGTGTATTTCAAGAAACATACTTTTTCCTCAACTTATAAATGAAAACTGTATTGGTGTGATAAACACAACCAATCCGCTGCCTTTTAAAAACTTGGTGTTGGGGTTCAATGTTTTATGGGCTTTGTTGCTAGAAATCCGGTATATTTTTATCATCTTTAAAGGTGAATTTTGAAATACCATTTTCGGTTTTCCCTGTTTCTTTTTCATGAGCCCTAATTAGCACAAATTCAGCTTTAACACTATGCGAAGATTAAATTAAAATCTAAAATTTCCCTGCTGCAGTTACTTACACTCACCGATTGTGTATTGTTTACATTTTTATTGCCCATTAAATTTAAAACAGTTTTTTACAAATTTTCCACAAATGATATATCGGGGAACTCCTTATAAGGGGTACTGTCGTTAAAAACAGTTTCTATACCAAATAATAAGTATAGTATCTTTGAAATTAGGCTAACACCAAGAGCCACTCTAAAAATTCGTGTGAGGAAGCATCCAACTACCTATAATACTTTTAAAATTTGCTTCGAGGTTAGGCCTCGAATACTATTGTTACATCAATATTGCACTACATTCTTAAATAATCGCCTTGACTTACAACTTGTTTAAATTAAATTCACAGTAATATTCTGATTATTTATTGTTATTGTAGATTATGTCATTTTATTGTTGAGTTATACAATTTTTTCGTTTGCTATAGTTGTATACCATATACGAGTACATATTTTAAAGCATAGCTGACGACAATATACGCACACTGCACAGTAGCAAAGTTGAACTACTCATTGTCATGAAAACAAGCCACACGTTTTAATATATGGCGAGTCTTCTTCTACTAAAATGTTAATGTTCATTATAAAATTATTAGATAATTAGGGTCGGTTTTCTATCCCTAATTTTGCGTTCAAATAGTAGCTTTTTATTCTAAATTATGATGTACCTAATCTGTCCACTGTGTATTATGTAAATCCAACATAACGAAAAAATGTCATTAATTTACTGTCGCACATGCTAATCATATATAGTCGTGTCCTGATTTTGAAAACATTTCCTGATTTTTATGGCTTTAGATCAACTTCTCTAGTTGAAACAAGAGACAAGAATCTTTATGAACAAAAATTAGAATTAACCGCGCCTAGTGATAGTTGCTAAGATTTGTTTTATTAGTTTATTGTGGCATAAACAACAAAACGACAAAACACAAAAAATTGCTAATACATAAATGTAAGGTGAGTCTAGCTATCGCACACGTTTTGTTTATTCACGGATCATTTAACTGAGTGTCGAACAGATGGTCGGAGCGAATCCCTTTCGATTTTTAAATTATACACCATACGCACACGTTTTTAACATTTTTTTGTTGTACTTGGTCATGATCTTAAATGGGGGCGATGATTTATAAAAATGAAAGGGTCGTTATTGCTTTGCAATGGTAAATACTCGTAAGTCTGCCTAACATGTTTTGTATTATTTATAAACAATGACGGTGTGTTTATTTCGTATATATCGAGAAGGTGTTAAGTCATAGTCAGGGTCGATATATACATAAAATTAAGTTCGATTATTTGATATATGTATTGATTTATTGGTACGATGGCGGTTTTAATCTATTGATATTTTATTCTGCGATTGCCATTCCATCTTATATCGCATCATGGTATTGATTTTATGGTTGGAGATAAAACGAGATTATTGAATTTTATTTATACAGAAGTCTTTCATTTGATTAACAATTTTTCTTTCTTCCTACTAAAGAAAATGTGTTATCGATTTCCCAACTAGACTAGTGACTCACCCAAATTTCCTTTAGCTTGGTTTCGAGCATTATTTTTCGAAATCCAAAGGAAATTGTTATGTTTTCGACATAAAATTATTAGCTTGTCATTCGGGTTTATAGAGTTCTAAGAATTATTTGTTTGGTTCGTGTAATAAGTAATTTAAAATTACACATTTACAATTGTCAAATAAATTTTGGAAAATCCTCGTCTAAATTTATCCCAAAATACCCAAACAGTATAAAAGGGGTACGTGAAAATTGTATCATGACATATGATTGCTATGATAAACAAATGTGTATATTGGAGGCTGGCTTACATGGTTTTGGAAAGAAGCAATCATTGATTAAACCATTTGAAGAGTTTTGTAAGTTCCAAATATTATCGAGGTCACCAATATCTTCAGAGATATATTTGAAAAAAGATTTTACAATTTTGAACAAAGAAAATGAAAAATCTTAACCAATAGAGCAGTTCAAACAATATCAGTCCGGTCACCTTCACCTACAATCGAAGATAACATTAATCCATTCCATATGGATGAGGAAGATTTGTAAAGATTAAATCTTTAGAAAACATGAAGTAAGACAAGAAATGCGAGCACTCTGCAGAATTAGCTGAAACTTTACCATTAAATGCGTTTTCCAGTAGCCCGTTAATCAGCGAAACCGGAGAAAGCACCTCCACCGCAATTAACGTTTAGGGAATGTCAAAATATTCTACAATACGATCGATTATGAAATTGGTTACGGTAGCCGAGTATAAACTCGTATCTTTAAATAATTGCCAGAAATCAATGTTAGTTTTCATAGAAAATCTGTGAATATCAATCGAATCAAAAGGTTACTCATATTGCAACATGAGAATTAAAATAGAGCCATTGAAAAGAAAAGTAGATATAATACCGCAGGCCAAAAAATGTCAAGGTTTTAGTCATAAGCAGATAAATTGCCAAAGAGGAAACAGATGCGTTAATTACAAAAAACCACAGCCCGCAACTAAAGGATGCAAACATTAAGAAAGATTAAAAATCACATCGCGAAAGTAAAATCCTAGAATTTCGAAAAAAATTTACCAAAGGAAAGTCATCGATGGTTATAAAAGAAAAAACTTTATAGATCTTAAAATTGGAGTATAATTTATGTAAAGGCATTTTTAATTCAAGTATCATAATTGTAGGTGATTTAAATGCATGTATCTACTTGGGATTAAGAGAGACCTTGAACTTGAGATTTGAACTCGTGTCGAGAACACATTCCACCCTCCATCTAGGAAAATAGCAAGCGAAAACATATGTTTGACTAATATGTATTTGACTTAATTACAGGATAAGTAATAAAAGACCTTTTTGAGAAAGGACACCTTAACTCCTAAAAAGAATTAACACAGTATCAGACTTAAATAAATTTTCAGGCAGTGGACAATCCCAAAAGTAATCATAATACCTAAACCAAACAGCCCATCAAATGAAAGAAATTCGTAAAAGCCGATTTCCTTCCAACCTTTCTCCTTCCCGCCCAAGAGATTCAACCCACTAATAAAACAAAGAAACCTTACTCCTCCATATTAATTTGGTTTCAGACTAAACCATTAAACAATAGAACAAGTACATCGAACTAAATCGAGTAACACAAGGTAGGATTTATATGTTCTATACACCTTGGACCTGCCAACTAGAGACAAATCTAGCAACGTTTGCGAATGATAACTCGCACAAAATCTATTCACGTAAACTTCACTCAGAAAAAGGACATTTGAGATACCGGCGGAACTAAACTCACAATTACAAATTCCCTATGCAATCGCGTAGAAATGAGCAGAAGCATGTCAGAAAGAAAAAAAGAAAAGTTAAACATTAATTACACAAAAGATGAATTAGCTCGAAGGGCTAACTTTGCTTAAGTTGCTAATTATAAAACCTGTGCGGACTTACGATATTCACTTGGTTTTGACATTCGGTTTATTTGTTGTAAAAATTCAAAGAAAACGAATGTCAAAATCATCCCCTTGGAGGGATTTGGCTGCGTCCCTCCAAGGGGATGATTTTGGCCAAGAATTGACATTGAAAACTCAAAAAAATTTATAGCGTTATTCACAATCCAGTTATACGAACCGAATTTGACAGGACAAATTCGTAAAAATATATTGAAGTTGGAGATTAAAGATCCAGCGCACTTAGATCTCAGCTGGAACATGCAGTCCAAGTCCATGAAAATATTCAGAAACAAGAGTTGCCGTTTATAATGTAAAAAACTGATTGGGACTGCGAACAAGACCATCCTTACCACGTAATCGTAGCTCGTCTTCGTACATACAGTACCAAATGTAAAAACTATAAGATCTTGACTCTGGCTAATAGGTGAAAGTTACTTGGGTTAACCCTCATTGCAAATGTACTGAAAGACGCCTTCAAAAGAAAACTGAAGAAACATTTTTCATAATTTTAATTTTTTTTTTTTTGATTTTATTTTATTTTAATTCATTATTCAATTATGTTGTATGATGTATGTTGCATTTCTTTCAATAAATAAAACAACATGCTGACAAAAGTTCCAAAAGTGCATTTACATGTGTGCTAGCAACAATGCTTGCCCCTATATCTATTTGTTCCGTGCTATCATGCAAATTTCCTCCATGGTAGCGTGAAAAGGTTAGAATAACTGAACAAATGAAAATATGTTTATTGATGGACTGCTTGGCTGTATAATCCGCATGATGATAATGGTGCTACAGGATCCTGGGGTGGAATGGTTCTCTTGAACCTAAGGTTTCACGAATAATCTCGTTTGAACTCGAAAAATCCAAAGACCAACCAAAGATTGATGGCCCGCCACTAGGCCGAGTTATGTTCATGAATACAATTTGGATTTGAAATAATGCTTCCTAGGAACCTATAATATCGTCATCAATCCCACTTTATTTCGAAAAACATGTCCAAAGTGTTTCCTGGGAATCATTAATTTAAATCAGTAATACATATAAACGGAATGGTTACGGGCCTTGCACATACACTCGTGGACAAAATTAACGCATATTTTTTTTTTGTAATAAAAAAATCCCGCCGGTCAATTTTAATACTACTAGTGTCCAATGATATCACATTTCGACTTTTGTACCATTGCACATCAATTGTTTGTAAATGCAGTACCACTAGTTCTTATAAATTTATTCTAAAACAAACACCTAATATAAGATCCATTGTAATATGGCACCTTTTCATGAGCTAGAGGCGGTTAAATTCGTTACATTGTAACAGGAAGATTATACTCAAGTACAAATCGCACGAAAATTAGGGATGAACTAGTCTTCGGTTTCACGAATACTTAAACGATATCGAGAAACCGGAAAATGAAAAGAAAGAAAGCCTGGACGGGGATGTAAAAGGTGCACAACCGAGCATGACGATCAATTTTTAAAAATTAATTCGTTACGAGATCAAAAGCGTAATGCTACTCAACTGAAAAATGAGTTGCCTAAGTCCCATCAAGTGATTATTAATGCCAGAACAATTAGACGAAGATTAAAAAAAGTGAACCTAAAGCCACAACGGCACGTAAAAGTTACACGGCTTTTTCCCCATCACAAATCCAGCCGTTTAGAATTTGCTCATACTCATGCAAATTGGGCAACTGATCAATGGGACACTGTTTTTTTTTTCAGATGAGACCAGAATCCTATTATGTAAACCAAATGGACGAAATCTTGTATACAGAAGAGTTGGAAAAAGCTATGTATAACGTGTAACATAGTGCAAAATGTAAGCTTTGGTGGAGGTTTAATAATACTTTGGGGTGGAGTCAGTTGGAGGGACCGTACGGAAACTGGTGGAAATTAATTTGAGAATGAATGTAGACTGGTATGTTTGCAACATTTTCGGCGATCGCGTTTTGCCTGTGTGATGGGCTTCATAGGTTATGACAGTTTTGTGTTAACGCATGATAACGCTCCAGTCCACGTAGCTGCAACGGTACATCAATATCTCCAAGATCGCATTAAATGATACAAAGCATCATTTAATGCGATTCCAAAGAGTATGCACAGAAGGATGGAGGCTAATAATAATACTTATTATTAAATTAATCAAACTAAATTGTAATAAAGCGAATTTTAATGTTTATAAACCGCTTTTGAAAATTAAAAAAGAATAGTTGAAAATGTGTCGTTTAACATTGCAATGAAAAATACCCACTATAATTCCATAACGCCACATTTGTGCCTCTTTTGAGAAAAATATAAATTTGGGATTCTTTGATAGCAGTAGTATGTATGAGCATTGCGCAAATGTTAACATATAATTCGAGGCAATAGCGCAATAGTGGTGACTATCATGTCTTAACGACAATCGTTTACGCGACTACAGGTTCCAGGAAACCATTAATTTTATTCATCCGCATTGATACTTAATTTTTCTAAAGAAATTTATTCTGTGAGTATGATGATAAAAATTTAAAAAAGGTTAAACCAAAACAAACTTAACAAAAAAATAGAAATCAAATTTTAATTTAATTTAACATTTAAATATTTTAAAAATAATCCTTCAGGATTTTTTTGAAATTATCTTTTGATAAATTAAAGTCAAATAGGTCATCAATATATGATGTTGAATGATTTAGACAGCCTATTAATGGGGTTGTTTTCTCCATAGTTTGTAGAATGGTGTTCAAGTGCTAAAAACTCGCGGTTTCGAAATGTTCTGCGTGGCCTATGAATTGATGTTTTCCAAGATGTAAGCTGAATCGACGAGACCAAGCAAAATGTTACCAATAAAAGCCGCGCCCAACAGAAGTTGTCTATTTTCAATCGTGCATATTTTGTAATTCCTGTTCAGTACGGTGGTAGCGGAGCTTCATTTTCATCGAATGGTAAGTTTTGGTCATAATTCCAGTCACTTTTTTTTAACAAATAATCAGGGATTTCTTTTAAATGCTTCGATTCTTTTTATGTGCACAGCATAGTATGGAGATCCCAGTCCATTACAGCGAAATAGTGAACATGAGGTTTGAATATCTTTAAATTTACATGTCCATCGTTTAACAAATCCAAACATGGTATTCGCCTTCGTAATACAATACAGTTTTGAAACTGGCATTTTCGACAAATGTAACACCTAAATCGAAGGTATTACAAATTTAACACCTAACGGATTCCTTTTTCGGTGAAAAGACATGATTTTGCATTTCTTCATATTTATGTATAGTGAGTTTCGATCACACCACTCACTTAATCTATCTAAGTCTTCTTGAAGTTTCTCCGTTTCTCATTGCATTCCATTAATAGTACGAAAAATGTTCACGTCCTCTGCAAATATGAGCACGTCTGAGTTTCTGATTATCTCGGTTATTCGATCTATAAAAACAATAAAAATCCAGGGCTCGATGTGTGATCCTTGGGAAACACCAGATTTAACTTTAATAACGTTTGATTTCTCATTTCCCAATATTACAAATTTTAAACTAAATGTTTATTTATTTATTTGTACTTTATTGATAATAACACTGGTCTTGAGCTATAAGCTCATCCGTGATAAAGTGCGCCACTTGCGGAGTGAGTTTAATAATCAAAATAGTTGAAATACATACTTATAGTTGAAGGGCTCATTCATTCTTCTATTTGGGTGCAAGTTTAATTGTATCACATATCATATGCGGTTCTCTGCCCAGTTTTAAGCAAAATTCGTTTACCATAGAATTCAAGCCTGCGTTGGGCCAATCAGGATTCTTATACTGCTTCGTTTAGGCAGGTGATATTTCATTGTGTTCTCAGTCACTTAATTTTTACTATTTATCAGTTTATACTCTAATGGTTTACACTTATAATTTAAGAAAAAATTAAACTTTGAAAAAACAAAAATTAGCGAAAAACTGTAAAACGAACGACGTAAAAGTCAAAGGTTCCTATATGAACTAGGTGATGAACCTGATATTTTAACTTTACTTCCAAGAAGTAATTCGAAGAGCTTCAAATCCGAACAGAGGTAAGGAATCCTGCGAATATTCTGCAGAAGCTTTGAATATATCGAAGAAATACTCTGCAAAGAAAAATTTCGGCCTCGTCCAGTAGATGTCAGCTTTTTTTTGTAGAAATCATGAATATGGACTTAATATAGATACAGGAAAAATAGGGATGCTTTGTTTATTTCAAAAAAATTCAAATTTGCTAAATTGCTAAATGGCATGCAAGTTTTTATTCTTTCCAAAACCTGTAGAAAGACAAATGAAACCGGAAAAATAACATAACGTTTGAATTAAGTAATTAAAGCACTATAACTTAAATTAATGATGACGATTTCTCTTAAATTTCGAACAGGAAGTTCTTACAGTTTGATTTGACAAAATCAAACAGGAAATATGTAGTTGGTTCATATTTGAAAGTCAATATAATCTTGTTTCTTTCTCGTGTTTCTTCCGATTCATTTCATGTTACATGAAAAAGCGGAATAAAGACGCTTACTAGATTTCAAATAAAAATTTGTGATCCAAAACAAAATTTGTACTGATCCGGATCAATGGGTGTCATGAAACGCGGGGTGTCATTCTTACTCATCCGAATGTTTACAAAAATAGCCGTTTAATAAAATGTTGGCTTCAGAATCTATATTCAATCAAACATATTATTACTTTTAAATATTATCAAACACAATACAACCACACATAGGTTATGTAAATGCCTACAAAGAATTAACTGTTAGCTATCCTATACAGCATATAGGTATTAAGATTCCCATCTACTGACCTTGTGCTTCAGTCTAAGCTGCTTTATTTCAGTAGACCAACGGAAGGCGTAGGAAGATTTATTCAGTTTTGCTCCAATTATCTGTCAACAAATAACCAAAAAAATACTAAAATTTCTAACAAATTGTCGTTTGAAGGTGTTTTGAGAAACAGATGGCAAATCTCGTTGTAAGTCTGATGACGTTATGTTACTTATAATCTTATTAGAAATATTATTTTAAGTGCAACTACTGTAAATAAACTTATAATGTTATCTTAAACATATCAATTTAGAATTATAATACGAGGGCAAATCAAAAAGTCTTGCAATATCATATGAAAAAAAAGAGTGAGAGAGACAGCAATATTTTTATTTTTCGACATAATCTCCTTTAAGGTTTATACATTTGTCACATCGATCAATTAACTTACCTAAACCCTCTAAAAAAAAAGATTTCTTTTGCTCCATAAAATATTCATTTACAACAGACTGTACTTCATAGTCACTGGAAAATGTCCGGCCCCTTAGTGTTTTTTTCAAATTGGGAAAGAGAAGTAGTCACTGGGTGCCAAGTCTAGACTGTACGGTGGATGCGGAATTTCCACGAAGCCGCAGTCCTTTAATGCAGCTTGAGCAATATTAGCCTTGCGCACTGGTGTATTGTCGTGAAGAAGCAAGATTTTTTTCCTAACTTTCCTTGGCCGTTTTTCCCGGATCGCTTTTTTCAATTTTCGCAAAACCTCTGCGTAATATATGCCTGTGATTGTGGTTTTCGGTGGCATATAATCGATTATCAAAATTCCTTCAGCATCCCAAAAAATTGTTGCCAAAACCTTACCAGCAGACGGTTGAGTTTTGAATTTCTTTGGTGGTGGTTCACTACGTTTAATCCATTGCATCGATTCTTGTTTGGATTCCAGATCCCAGTGATGAAGCCATGTTTCATCGCCTGTTATTATGCTACCCAAGAAATTTTCTGGATCTGCTTTGTACATATCTAAAATCGCCTTTGAAGTTTAAACACGCATTTTTTTTTGTTCAGCATTCAACAAACGGGGAACCCATCGCGCACTTACTTTCGACATGTGAAGGTGGTCATGTAATATAGTATATGTGGTACCGTATGAAAGAGAAAGTCTCCACGCTAACCGCGGAACAGAAATACGCCGGTCCTCCAATACAATAGAATCAGCCAAAATTACGTTTTCATGGCTAATAGCATCTGCTGGCCGACCCGAGCGGTTATCGTCTTATAATGACTCCCAACCACTTTTGAATAATTTTACCCACTTTGTTACTGTGGCATATGATGGTGCAGATTCGCCGTAAACTTTTGATATATAGTTGAATATATAAATTGCATTTCGTCCATCTTTATAGAAAAATTTAGTAACGGCGCGATATTCAATTTCATTCATTTTAAGAAAAATTCAAAACACATGTTACTAAATTGACAAAAACAAACGAACCGTAAAATTTACATCGAAATGTTCTTCTAGAAGTTTCATCGTGACAAAAAATGGTTTTGAAAAATATATTGTTGTCTCACTCACTCGTTTTTTTCATATGATATTGCAAGACTTTTTGATATACCCTCGTAGCGGTGATTTATTGAGCATCAGACATTAGTTTAAATTCTTTGAAAAGCTAAACCCAAAATTTGTTTAAATTAAAAGATTGTATCATGTCTACACACACACACAAATTTATGTATCCATATGTTTGTAAAAATGTCAACAAAAGACCAAAACTTTCTCAATTATAATAAATATTTGGATTTATCGTGTGTGATGGTCCAAAGTTTATTAATTTGAATGACTACACTCAATATGCCAGACTTAACATGCATATATGGCGACAATACAACCAAGTCAAGTATGTTATTTATAAACTCGTGTATTGTACATACAAACAATTACTCTAAGAATATTTTCTTGATAAAAGCCCACAGATTTGTAAAATCTCATAACTAAATTCTCTCACAACGTGCCACGCTTAGTTCCACACAGTCAAAACTGTTCTGTGTATATATAGCCAGTATCCTAATTGAACATATGATCACCATTGAATAATTTGACTTTACTATATTCTTATAATGTGGCTGATGAATAAGAAGAAACTAAGTCGTGGGCAGACTGCTTTTTGTAATTTCTTCAAGCTTTATTTACAATAATTAATTAAGTTTTTCTTATACTACCTTTGTATTTATACGTAATTGTAAGATTGTGCGCTGCACTGTTTTTGCTTTTTTTATTCATTTTAAATTTGTTTAAGGTTAAGTAGTTTGATTATTGCTTCTAATTTCTTTAAATTGAATAATTTGTATTTACTATATATTGGTATGTATTTATATTTAGGTAGGTTGTTACATTATATCGAATGCCTTATGGTCGATGAATTTAATCAATTATATATCGTTAATTTTTAACCTAACATACAAAGTTAGCCGGGGTGTCAGAAGAGAGCTACGCAGGTGCCCAGAGAAAAATACAATTTTGGTGCGTTAAAAAATATAACATTCAATGACTCTGGCGATAATTAGCAGGTCTTAATCATGTATTGTGTCTTACGTAGCGCCATCCTGTTGGAACTACATGTCATCGGTATCCGTGTCATCCAGTAAAGGCCACAAGAAGTTGATTAATATCGATCTGGCGCACGTTGTTGATGGTTATGGCAATACCAGTTTCGTATTGTAAGAAGTACGGGCCGATGGTTTCGCCTGACTAAAATCCACACCAAACAGTGTCTTTCTTGGGATGCATTTGATGCTAGTCTATCTCGTGTTGTCTATGGTCGTTTACGTTAAGTTCCTGGCTCATTTGGATTTTATACGGGAGCAGACCCAAGTCCTGACGTAAAATTCGTCAAGTTGAAGTCGCATAAAGGCCAATTTTTTATGAACGACGAGAAATTGAGCCTCGGGTTTTCCCGTACAGACCTTCCGTTTCAGTGATGTACGGATTATGTATCGAACCGGTTGACTCGAATTTGGCCACCAAACATCAAATTTAATCACCATTCTGTATTATTATTTTGTTTTTTGTATATACCCGAACTGGTTTTACCAATTTAATTAATAACAGATGAAACGTCCAAGTTTGGATGATTACCCTGAATTAAAATAATGAATTAGAGGGAGTTGTTATGGGGAAACGCTTACAGATCAAGCGTGTGAAATAAAAGATAATAAAAAATAAAAATCAGTAATAAATTAAACGTCAGTTAAAGCGTTACAACAATATAACGAATCTTCCTCTTAATCGTAGAAGATTTACTGTTTTGGAGTTCAAAGTTGACCGAATTTACGTAGACCACTCGGAGCATTCTTGTGCTTGGTACAATCCGTGCGATGAAATGTAACCTGAAACAGTTTAGTTGATTCAAATAGCGCTGCATTAATTTTAAATGACGGCTGCATTCCACTCGAGGGCGCTGTTGTTGCACCACAAAGCAAATCTATCTAGGTCGTCCTGAAGGTGGTACATCATATGTAGAAACGATGAAACTAAGAGGACCCAAATGACAGCTCTGTGATACTCAAGAGTCAAGCTATTTTAGACTATGTGCAGCAAAATCATAAATATAATGATGCTTTCTTAGAATGACACTATGAGGTATCTTGTTAAGTACCATAATAATTTATAGCGTACATATTTAGATTAGATTCATTCAAAAAATATCAACATGACCCGACATAATGACTCTAAATTTGTATGTATGGTACAAATAGGTACAAACGGTACAAATTTATGTGATGTTGTACATTAATAGTTGAGAGGGTTTAAATGCGTAGAATACTAGAGTGGGCATTGCTTATCGTCCATAAAGTCTGAAAATTTCCACGAATCAATTTTTGAATTAATATCTGACAACAATTCGAGCTTCTGCGGGTGGCGCTTTTAACCAAATACGGTCAGTTGAACGATTATAACTTGTTCAATTGTGAACAGCTTCTCATAAAAATAACTGTACAAAACTTTTTGCCTCGGAACCGCTTCAGCCACACTTTACATCTTTCAAGTTCATGCGAGGGTCATTTCTGAACATTTGCCGATGTTGTGGACCAGTGGAGTGTTGATATTGTTTGGACAACCCATTTACATGGTAAACATTTTGTACGAAAAGAAGCAACATTGGCGAACTACTTACTTTTTCTCTTCTCTCTATTTTGGTAGAAACGTTCATCGATAAGACATCGCTGTCTGGGTGCAACACCTTAGACGGAAAAACTTTCTTAGGAATTTCACTTTGAACGTACACTTCAAAATGGTACTTTCGGCAAATTCCGCTTTAACGAAACTCAACTACAGAATTTAGGTTACAGGGTTATTACCGCGACTTTGTCTCTGGTTCTTATACTTGCATTACAGACCATTTTTTTCCGCCCCCGTTGCTAAAGTTGTTGTGATTAGAAAAATGTCTGTTACATTGTGGTTCACAGACAAATTTTTATGTAGTACAGATTCTAGTACAGATATGCTCAAAGGCTCAATTCTGTGTTGCAGAACACCATAATCACTTCGAAACTAGTCTAGGACTATAACCATTTTATTTTTCGATTTTGGGTGCCGGCCCATTGTCATGTTAAAGGAAATCCGATAGCTGATTTTTAGCTAAAGATAAGAAATCTGTAAAAATATTTCATTTATTACTAAGCAAAGCATATATGGCGTGCATCCACTACCTGCTGGAAGGTGAAGTTCCTTATCTGTGAAGCTAACCACAGGTTAAACTATGCTTCTTTTACCTTTGATGAAACCCCAGTTGTAGAATTTAAGTGATACTCGTAAGGGTCACGACAGCTTTTAAATTCATTAATAATATACAGCTTTGGAGGTAGATCGATCCTGATTTCCGTACTATACATCTTCAATTGTCATTTGTATTTTCTGCCTTGTTTAAGGTTCAAGCAGTCATCTGAACAGAAGGGAGGAGTTGCGAATGTGAAATTATTAATTTGCAGATACTAACTGCTAGGAAACTCAACATATAGATTACCTCAAACAAGCTTTTTACCACTGACATGAATACGGATGACTTTACTTTTTTTAGAGGGAGGTTAGTTGATTTGGTATACTTCAGAAAATCTCGACAAATCACTAATCTTGTTTAGCTAATTTCTACTTGTTGTATTAGGCTCTATAATGTAGAAATCAATACACATCTATGGTGTACGTATCTACGTTCTAAACGAGAAATTACTCTTCCCTGTTTAAATGTTACAATATTGGTCCTGTTTGTTTACTGAACACGAACAGATAAAATTAGTATGTATATGGATTGTAATTGTACTGAAACTAACACCAAAAAAAATTTTTTTTAATTTTCGTATCAAAATATGTTGTTCTAGATCTCACATTGTATGCTTTTTTATTAGATTATGAGTTCGCCTGCGCTGAAACGTAGACACATTATTTAGTGCAGGTCTAGCTACCATAAAGCCTAAACTCTATATAAAATATACATTACGATTATTTTAACAAATCGTGCATCCAAATCATAAAATTAACTTCCCAATTTCTATTTAATTAAATCCGCCTCCAACATCATATCTTGAATAATTTGTTACGTTTTATATAGGGTATAAACATACAACCTGTCTACCGCTGATTTAATCGATTCAAATGTATTTCCTTGTGGTTTGTGAGTCATACGCCACCTCATCGTCTTATATGCAAAATTTACAAATTTAAAATTTAATGTTTACAAGTACGGTAGCTCATTTTTTGTTCGTTGTCTCGCCATAAAATTTCACAAAACGGTTAATTTTATTTATCCGATCAATAATACCATATGTGAAAAATACTTGATTTTTAGGCATCAAGTATCAGAGGATAAATCGATTAATCAATCACTTTTTACAACATAAACCACAAACATTATGCATCAAGAAGTTACATGATTCTGTGTCATTTATATTGTAGTTGTAACTTGTGAATAGCTTAAAGCCACAAAACTTTCCCACATTTGGTTTACTCGAATGGATACAAAATTAAGAAAAAACTATTTCGGTGTGTGGGAGAAACGATACGACTACATCTTTTTGGATAAACAACATACAAAAACTATAATTTGTCTTTACTTTTTTCTGATAAATTGTACAGAACGTCATACCAATTACGAATTCTCCAATGTTCCTTACATTTCTAAACTACACGTATAGCATTTTCCTAAGTACATGACCCATTTTTAAACAAATTACATATCAGAATTTACATTATCGAAAATGAATGACCACAATTTCTTAAGGCAGTGAATGTGTAAGGAAAGAGAGGTTTAAAATAAAATGTAATGTACCAAACCATATTTAAATCTTGTGTAACATATAAGTTTTGGAATATTTAAGTTACTTACAATAAATATTTTGCTTTTCCTGATAAGGCATTGGTTTTTAATTTTTAAAGTGAAATCGAATCGAAGTGGTCCATCATAAGGTTATTTCTTAATACTTACCGACATTTTTTATTTTGATTGTCGTCTGGTTATTTATGCTATATATGGTGCCTATCGTGATCGAAGGCTTACGAATATCAATCGGAGGTTAATTCGAAGAAACAACAGAAATGTCTTCTCATCGTTGAACTATTTCGATTCATCGTTTATCGAAATCTAATCGTAATTTCATTAGCCCGACCAATAATCGAGACGATCGAATAGGTCTTAACCTCTTATTTGACATTATCAGTGTTTTGTAGCCGACTCAGAAAATCTCAGTGAAAAAAGGCAGAGGACAAGGTGAGAAAACATCAAACAATAACCCTACATATGTATGTGCATAGTAACACAGCTACTCGTAGTATACTCTTCTCGAGCACATTCCAACAAAATTTAAATCAAATATTGCAACCAACAAAATATCAAATCGAATAATATTCCAATTCCAAACCAACAACAACAGCTTATGTATTTCCCTTATTTTCATTTTAGTAACTTTGATTCAAAACAATCAATAATTTTATTTTATTATGAGTCATAAATAAAATGTATCCACGCATGATGATTCACCACAACAAATAGTTTAATTATGTTGACTAAAAATTTAGTGTTTATATTTTTGTGTATGTTTGTCTTTGCATAATACATTATGTACAGTGGTGGCCAAAGAAATGAACCATGCTGTTTATAAACATCAACGCACAACTCTTTGGCGGGTCACTTTCCACAACCTAACGCGTTTGGCCCAAATTGATTTGATCGAGTTTACGGTTCAATAGACAGCTAAAGAACATCGAAGAAGTCCCGGACCATTTAGAGTAATAAATTTCTATAAACTGGGAGTTATTTTCCTTAATAGATAGCGTGGTTGTATGTTCTGTTTTCGCACTGAAATTATAGAGAACCCCACACGCAGTTCTTTCTATTTATTCCTGGATGCCACGACGAGGAGATCGGAAGTAGATTAAATTTCTATCTTTCCATGTTCTCGGAAGAATTGGTGTCACACAAATGGCCGAAATTCCTAGTTGACGCCATAAATTGCTCAAGAATAATGTTCATAGTGACTGATGTGGTGTACTGTTTCTAAGGTCGCCACTGTATGTCTAAAGTGTATTTTGTATTTGGAGTTTTTATTTTTTGAATTTATTAAATCAATGTTAGCAAAAGAAAATCAAATCGTGTGTATACAAAATACAACATGACATGAACTTAATTCGATTCTCTAGTCTTTATAGTTTTTATTATTGTTGTATATAGTTTGTTTGTATTAAGTATACCTGTTTAAAGTAAGAAGTAGGTAGGTCTAGGTATGATAGCCCGTAAAAACAATTTCAATGTCCCATTTTAGTTGTTGAAGGAAAATTATTTGTTCAAATGTTTAAAATTAAAATTATTTTAAAATATGAAAGCATTTAATTAATTATAACACAACACGACAGCAAGTCTAATAAATTTAACGCATACAACAAGATGCCATAGAAGCAAGTTGATCTTAATGGGACGCTAATAAAAACGAAAAATAGTTTTTTGTTAGTTTGTTATATATTTGGTAATCGATCAAAATAACCAGGGGGCTATTTGAAAAACAACGATTTCATTAAATCATTATTTCAACAACAGTTGAAGGATAGGAAAAGTTATCTCATTTTGAATAGTACTAGAAAGTAGGAACATTGATATGAAATGCTTGTTTGATGTGGGTCAGATTGCTGAACGACAGGTCAGCAACAATTAGGTTTATAACGAACAGGTAATAAAATTTTTAGGATTCAGTGTCGTATCCAATAGGTAGAACTGTTATCCCAGGGAAAAATATTCATTAACAACTTTGAGCTAGAAAGTATGAACAATCACTATGGTTATATTTGCTATGGTAAAGCTCGAGTTAAATTACTTTGCCGATTGTTTCTTTGCAAGATTAGGTTTCAATGAGGAGCAAGAGAACAGCTGACAAATTTCACTTTAAAAAGGATAAACAACAATAATATTTCCAAAAAATTATCCCTAACCGTCGATTTAGTCGCAAAACGCAAAGATTTTTGAAATGGTGTTTCATCATTTTTATCGATTATCTGGTTAAAAAATTAGTTGAGCAAACTTCGCTATTTTAAAATTTAAATGACCGTTTAGTTTTACTGACAGCAAAACAAATTTTCATATAAAATATTGCAAACGCGCAACTGGGCATTAAAGGGTTAGGTACGATTGACTACCAAATAACCCGGGAAATGTTTTCTTCTAACTACTAGTCTCGTTAAAATCGGAATATTTACGCCAGTTCCGTTCAAAATACTGGAGAATTAATGTTTGGCAAAATTGATGGGACAGAGTATGTTGGATTTCACTCAATATTCTAATCTATTCGTATTAACTTATTTTAGACGAAAGGAATTGTTTTATGATACGATGCGAGAATTTACGATGCGCGATTTAAAAAAAAAAATAAAAATTATCACAATGTAAATAATATACGTCATTTTAGACGACTATAGTCACGTCACTTCATTTTTGCTATTATCATAATCGTATCTTACGCCTATAGTCATTTCGACAAGTGTCACTTAAAATAACATTCTTGTCACATCAATTATAGACTAGTATAGAGACTAGATTAGTAAATGGTAGTTATATTTTTATAATTATTGTTTATGTAATATTTTTAATGTGGCGTTTGAATCGTCTTCAACAATACCAATTTTGGCGCGACGTGACATGATTGTAGTCATGTCACTTGAAATTAGACGACTTCGACAATTGAGGTATTTAAGTGACAAAAGATAACAGTAATGCCAATAAATGGATTTAAACCATAACAGCAAAACTTAGCTATGAAATCAGTGGAACAACGATCTACACATAAATTTTAAATAACGTTCCGGTGCCAACAGAAAACAAGTCGAATCAATTTCACTTAACGTGATGGAATTGAAGTCCCCTTGAGATTAAATAATCCTAGAATAGGGGTAATATTATGTATGCTGAATTTGATTGGCTTGGACTTCAGAAGTGCAAGAGAACGGATCTGGACACTAAGCTGCCTGCTAACTTATTAGTCACCGTTTTTCGTACATTTGGAATATAACCTAAAAACATTTGGAATATAACCAAAAAAAAAAAAAATCTAATTTCAGGCAGCCGTTCTACAGTATTGAAGATGATCGGCGATGTTGTTTCATCCCAGCAATCAATTTGTCACAATTATTGACAATGCACAAAGTGCATCTCTTAACCAAGCGAGCGACAAAACACGTTTAGCTGTTTATTTTATTTTTAATATTTATTTATGTTAAGTCCGCTAAGGTATTTCATTAATTCTAAAATATAAGACATTATTTAACTCAAATGTTGGAACTAAGCTAAAATTGAAAATAGTTCACATTACAAAAAAATGAAAGCCAATCTATAACCACGGGTGCCAAGCTGGATCCATTCGACATAAATTATCCGGTGATTGAGCAGACTGAACCAACGAATTCATTTTATTCGTTTCCATATTTTCAAAGCAAGAAATGCTATTAAGCCGCTGCATTATATCAGACACCGCTTTATTCACGACAGTTATAATTTTGTCCATGTCCACTTCGACGAAATCTTTCTCATCGGTCAAATCGATATTTGGATCGATTGGTTTCTCGTCCAATATACGTTTCTTGTGTATGGCAATGATTTCATCACGAAGTATAGCCCGTAAAATAGTAGGCAACTGAATAAAATATCAAATTATTATTCAACATTTACCACGCTAAAATTTCGATAATAACTCACCTTAAAATTCGGTTGGACCAAGCTCCTCGCCGTTGCTATTGCCGATGCTGTTAGCGGTCCCTGTATTCCGATTGTGGTCAAAAATTCAACAATATTTGGTGTAAGCCTGAATGGCACAGGCCGACTAACATCGATCGCAGTGGTGTCATCAATATCGAATTTAAAGTATGATATATTGATGAGACCCGAATCCTGATGAATGTACATCATTTCACAATTCAACTTTGTGAAATATAGTGCATATTCGCACAAGCATGCCAATGATAGTTGTAGTGTAAACTGAAATTGTATTACTGTTAATTAACCGATGTTTTTTTAATATGAGATGATGTGCTTACCATTTTCCGGAACTGCCAATAATCGGTAGCCGATCTGAAATTTCTTAACGCCCAATCCTTCAGCATCGTTTTTGATACCATCGAAGTCTGCACCTCTTTTAATATATCGCGTAATACTGTATGGCTTGTTTGGGAGCCGCGAGCCTGCACTTCAGCTAACCGTTCGTAATACCTTGCGATCGGCGTATCATGCTCCATACTTAATTTTGAACAACCACCCTTGTATATATCGAGTAACGATATGCTAGCCGGATTATCCTCGACGAGCCGCATTTGAGGCGAAACGGCTACTAAACGTGGTACTGTTATATGTAAAAATCGGCGAGAAGTTTCCTTCTGTTTCGCCAAATAGTGATTTAGCATACGGAGCAGCTGTAAAACGCGTTCTTCACGCCTTGCATCTCCTAAACTACTGTCGTTCACCACTAAATAAGGATAAATTTTTCCATTTGTGCCCCGAATATATAATCGCCTAGCTGCGGTGTTATGTTTTTGTACAACCTCAACACGAGGCATAAACCGCGCAATTTTTATATGATAGTGCGAATGTCGTGGCAATAGTAAATCTCCGGGCAATTCCACTTCAGCCTGCTTTTGACTAAAATTGGATAAAAACCGGCATTTTTCCTCAATCAAAAATGATTTGGGTAGTTGTTTTGTCTTGGCCTCGAGTATTTTAATCCATTTCTTAAGTTTGCTGATCAAATTGTGCAGTTTCATAGCACCGGGCTGTGAAAAATCGAAATTATTCGTAAACTGCTCCTTCATTTTTTGGAATACTGGATCTTGTACAGTAGCTTGAGCTCGACGTGCTAACGATTCTGATGCGGCCGATGAAAATTGTTGCGCTGTCCGTTCGTTCGATGATAGCTGTGTAGCGACGGAACTCGAAATATTTTCGATACCGATTCCAAATGTAGCTACCAACTTTTTGACAAAGTTTAATGTGTGCTGTGTTATGGTGGCATCGCTTACCGAACCTCGATTTTCAAATGCAATGGCGTAGCATTTGGTAAGTCCTTGTCGTAGCTGTCGAAGTACTTCTTCATACCAATTTTCACGGAACCAAACCATTTGATCTACGATACCCTCTAAAGAGCTGATTATGATTGGATGGATATCACGTTGAAGATGCATAATTTTTGAGCATCGCCACATTGGAGGTGTGGCGCGAAATTGTTTTTCTTGTTGCTGTGGTGTTGGTTTTGGTGTATCGGACGACGAAGATTGTGCTGAATTACTGGAATCCTGGCTTGATTGTCCTTGTGAATTGCTCCCTGTACTTACACTCTGGACATTAGATTGATTAGTTTTATTTGCCTGCATCTCAGCACTTTTATATCGCTCACGTTGCTCAATTTTCAATGTCAAATAAAGAGTACGAATCGGGAAGTATACCGCCTGTGGGAACATTCGACCGATTTGCGACAATAGATTGAGTATAACAGTACCTGGATATTGCGCCAAACAACATAATAATTGTGGTATCCAAGGAACCCATTGTAGTGGCGGAACACCAATCGCATATTTTTCAATGGCATCCATAAGCTGATTAGTTTCGTCATCATATGACAATAACCAAAGCACTTTAGCTAAATATTTTCGTGATTTACTCTCGTTTTGATGTCGACTGGCATGCAGGAAACAAACCACCGCACTCACTCCCAAATTCATCTGCCGAGGATTACGTGTAAATATATGCTCCAGATATTCTCCCCATAGAGACCAAGCTTTAGGAGAATTTTCATTAAGTTGAGCCGCTGCACTAAACGCTTTATTAGCATCATCTGAGCGACCGATCTGCGCAAGTAACAGTCCTTTAAGAGCATAAAATTCAGCTGTCATCTCTTTTGTAAAATATTTCAAATTCGTTGATTCTATCACTTCAAGTGCTTCTGATAGCTCCAATCGGCCACTAACGGCTGCCATTTGTAGATAACATTTAACTTGTTGTCTAATTTTTTGATAGCAATCCACAATTGGGACCGATGGAATTGTATAAATTCTTGATAATGTGTCTTGACATACTGAGGTTAGATTATGCTTTCGGGCGATTTTTCCGAAATGAATTATAGCCTGAGCAGAAGCGTGCACTCCCAACATTGTATGTGTCGCAGCTTCAGCCTGTTGTTCTAAATGCTGTGTTATAATTTGATAGTGATGTTGACGCCATGTAAATATATCGCTCCAATGAGATAAATCATCGGCAATTACAGGCAAACGATTACGCCAGGTTTTTACAGTTGCCTTCATATCGTGAAGTGATGTGTTACGTAGTTGTAAACCTTGATGAATTTGGCTGGCCTCTTGCAATTCCATAATTTGTTGAGCAATTTGTAAAATCGGTAGATGAATATGAGATACAATATGTGGAAGACGACGCCATTCTCGCATACATAACATTGATGCCATTTCAACACATCGTTCCACATTACTCAAGTGTTGATCCTCTTGATTTAGTATTGCTAAGAACCCACGGTACAAATTCACTTTATAACCAAATTGTTTTGGACACGTCTGTTCCACTTTTAATAAAGCGTGTTTCATCAGGTTCCAATCTGGGACGCGCCATGCACTCTCCATAATCAAGAATGAATTTTTTTCTTTGCTAGTTTGAGCATAATCTAATAATATGTCCCACTGATTTAACTCTTTGGCACACCGAATCCAATGATTTTCCCAAAGCAACAACTCACTAACCATATCAGTTGGAGCTGGCCCATTGGAAATTTCTTGTTTAAATTTTGACATAGCTAGATCGTATGTCGACTGGGCTTCTTCAAAAAATCCCATTTGTTCATATGCTATGGCGATATTAGTCTCAGAATATTTAGCATGTTTCAACCACAATCCTGCCCATAAGTCTTCCTCGCATAGTGATGAATACATTTGAGAAAGTTTATCATATACGGACGATTGGTCGACGTCCGGGTTATCTGGATCGGAATACTCGAACGGCGATTCCCGCTTGGTTGGATTCTCGAGTGCGGTTTTTTCTAACATTAATGTCATGCGGTGCCATAAATTATGTGCCTTCCCCAAATATGTCATTAAGTCGGGGGGAATGCAAATCACCGGAGTGCAGTGTGACAACGCTTCGATGAATGTATTCAATGCGCTAGGATGGCAGTCTTTTTGTATTACATGTGTTCCAGACGACAGGAATGGAACAATTTCTCGTTCAATCGACTGCTGCTGTCCTTCATCTAGGATAGACCAAAGTCGTGGGAAGCACTCGAGCCATATTTTTTCTGCTAGTTGAGTGTCCATATGACATAATTGAGCAGTAGCCACCAGTAATTGTTCAGTTCGTATTTTCCTACTAGCCTCTAAGAACTCAGCTTGCCGGCTAATTAATTTAGTAAGTGCCACTTGTCTATTAATAACTGGACGTTCACTTTCCTCCCTCCTCGAGACTGATGAATCCACCTGCATTTCCATTTCAAATGCATCTTCACGATCTTCGATTGTATCAAATGACTCGGGCGTGTCATTTTGTAAACTTGTATAAATAACGAAGTTTTTCTTTTCATCGGAGTCAGCCAAATTTATAACCGACGTAATGCTTGGAAGTAAATGAGATTCGTTGGCATTTTGAATTTGCGTGGTAGTGTTCGCTGTAAGTATTAATAATTCAATACACTGTTTAATCCAGTAATGTTGGCCGATTGAATCCCACGCTTGGGAACAAATTATATACAGCAGCCGATCGTGAAGACGTCGACGCATCGACCCATCAAATATTTCGAAAAATTTGGCTCGGATACTCGGCTGATTACAACGGAGACCCGCTAAAAAGGCAGCTTCTAATTTCGATGTTAATTCAGATTGTTTCAACTGATCGTCACGATATATAAAATTAATTAGCTCCAAAAATTGTGCGTTGAGCTCTTGATCATCTGCAAATCGCTTCTCAACATATTGCATTAATTTTACCAATAGAATCGACTTCTCACGTAACGTCGGCGCCTGTGTCACTGTTGGAGTGCTTTTATTTTTCATCCAATCTTCTATCATTTTCACAATAACTTTCATAACTTTGACGTCACTTGTCTTTTCGATTAATCCCACGAGTATTCCCCCAATAAATAGTTTTCGCATATCAACACCCATAACTACCACACGATTCTTTACCAAATCTAATGATAACGTGAGTAGCTCCAGAGCGACAGGCCCACTGCCATCTGCGGCGGCTGTATTTCCGTTATTTAAATGTTCCCGGTGCAATCGATTCAAGAGTTTCATAAACGGCATCATAAGGCGATCAATATAACTTTGATTGTTCATACACGCAGCTTTTAATATCATTAGCGTTCCAAATAATGTACTAGGATTGGCTTGTGGCGATTTTTCATAGTTTGCTAGGCCATCGTATATCATTTTGCTGACAGTTGCGTATAATGTTTCCAACTCCTCGTGCTTGTGATACGAATCTGTGGGGAATATAAGCATTAGACGCGACAATAATCCATGCATAAGTCGGATAACTCGTGTATTTGTGCATGTGACGCAGGACGACAGGCCGCGTTGTAACGGACGGAAAGTTTGTAAAATTTGTTCTCGTTTCATTACGGTTAACAGGAATGTTAATAATTCAAGTGCTGTACAAATATTTGCGAAATTTGGCTGTGGCGTTTCAACACTGGCAAATACTTTATCCAACCAGCTTAATTTCAAATCACAAGGTTGTGGCCACACATCCGGCTTCATTGCCATTTTTATTAATGTAACACAACGTCTTGATAAATTCTCCGTGGGTGATGCAATAGGTTGTGCAGCATTTGGATTTGGAGTTGCGTCATTAATTTGGCACGCTAATCGGAATAGAAATGTTAGCACAGCATCACAATGCACACGATCAATAGGTCGACCCGATCCCTCAATTTTATTACCAACCATTTGTGTAGAGGTCGATGGTTGAGGTGTAATGCTCGATTGGGGCGAATTTTCACCAAATGCAATTTTCTTTCGAGCTTCATCGTCCTGCTGAGTTCTTTTAATTCCGGTAAGATTAGGTTTGACATCACCTTGAAATAGGTTCGACTCATCCTCGTCATATTGACCATCCGTTTCATCGCGAAGTCGTTGAATTTCCCATTTGATTATAACTTCGGCCAATTCAACAGCTAATTTACGATGATCAAGGGTCGATGTTGGCGAAAATCCTAATCTTTGTATAGAGTTAACCATGTGATGAACTAAGTTATGCCGAACTGGATAATAGACTTTATAGTGTCGAACTACTAATTGCAAAATATGATATAATTGTTGCATTGTGTGTCCTTCCTCGACTATAATTTTCTTGGTCCAATGTTTCAACATTGTATTTCCATCTTCCATTCGAACCGGCATAGCTGGTGTTAAAACTTCCAAAGCTTGCCGTACAACAGATCTTGCTTCTACAGCATGTCCCTTTAATAATGAATGAAACACTTGTAACACAATTCGTTTGTGAATAGCCAAGCGGGCTATGATATGACTTAACAAAAGATGTCCATGATATCGAGCGGCTGGATCTACACAATTTTTACCCAAAAGACAGGGCCAAGCAAAAGTCATTAGCCGACGCAATTTGTTTCCTTGCCGCTTGTTACTCGCATCTCCGTCGTGAATATGGGGTGATGCACGTTCAACAAATAAGCATGCCAATTGAAGTAATGCAATACGTACAGCATCTTCGTTCGCAAATGGCTTATCTGGATCCACGACACGATTTATGAATACAGAAACAACACTATTATCATCCTCTTGATATGGGGATGGTGCAGCTCCGATCAATTTATTGCCTTCGTTTTTATCGAAACTAACGGCAAAACATGGTATAATAATGACTGTTAGTATTTTGGCCTTCAACTCTTGCGACAATGATGGATTGTTAAAATTCTCCACGAAATAGAAAAATGCACGTCGCTTCCAATCAACCGTATAACTTTGAGCCACGGTATTTTGTAGAAAATCTTTAAGAAATTGGAAATCTGGTATGAAACGATAACATAGGGCGCGCAGCAATTGGAACAACAAATCGATGTCGTTTGTGTTGTGTGAAAAATAATGCAATAAGATTTTGGCAACAATATGCCACAAGTCGCATGCCAGATTTGTTTCGCAACTTTTGTATAAATCATTATTCCAAATGGTCTTGAGTGCTTGCACAATGTCTAATTGGGTAGCGAGCCATTGATTATTGTATTCGGTTAAGAGATTAATGATAAGTACGGCTTGATGTTGGGCCTCGTACCGATCTTCTCGAGTTACCAAACCGGTCTGCTGAATATTTTGTTGATTCTGATCATAACTGTTTTGTAATATTAGTTGTATGAGTCGTTGCCCCTTGGTTTCCATCACGGCTCGGAAAACGTTTCCATTCTTATGTTTTAATAAATATATCAAAAATCGATTCCACTGTTGATCCTTCACATTATTATCGTGTAAAAATAGGTCGAGTGTCTCTTTTGGATATCGCATTAGGAATTTAACTAATGGTTCGCGATATGGACATGACGGTTCGATGAGCAATGTTTTTTCGAGTTGTAATACCAATCGACACAGACTATCAATAAATTTGGCTGTTGCAGCTGGTATTTGATGGAAAATTCCAATTATGGTGGTAATTTTTTGTTCGGTCTCGCCAGTTTTCGATACAGCCAGATAGTTTTTACCCTTATTAGTAGCCGCCGAAATTTCAAGCATTTTCTTAATATGCTGCAACAACTGTTCGCACAATTTCTCATGAAACATTGATGGGAACAATTGAGTCAGGTATGATAATCGTTTTGCTCCGTTTAACGACAAATTACGATAATCGCCCAATGTTAACAATAACGATTTCATTCCAGAATATACGATATCCTTATCGATTTGAAAACCAGCTACAAATTTTTGTAGACACTGGAATGCTTCTTCTTGCAATTCAGGATTTGTTTTTTCGAGTGCTTTTACCAGCACCGTAAATATTTTTTCTCTGGCATTAGGTTGAGTTAGATAATGGCAAGCGGAGAGCGTTCTTAACGCACTTTTCCGGAGTGGTATTAAATTAGCCACGTTTTTATAGCAATCTACTTTGTTGAGTATTAAATCTTCAGCCTCGCATAGCGTAAGAACTTCATGGAAGAATATTTTATGTGGTTGATTCGAGAGATCTAGAGTGAACAGTCGTGGATCTAAAGTTGTACAGAATGTATTACCATCCATTATTCCTATTTGAGCACAAACCGGCTGATGTCGCAGCAAATGTTTTTTCGGTGGAATTACATCTACCAGTAAATCACGATGTGGTTCCATCACTTCAGTTACTGTTTTACCTTGTAAATCGGCTATTAATCTTAAAGCCGACATAGCTTGCTCTCGAACCAATGAGTGTGGTGATGTTACTTGTCGAACCAAATCATGAATAACTTCATACATTGCTTTATTTTGTGTTTGAATCAATTCCTCATTTTTGCAATCACGATCCAATGGGACCATGCATATTTTTAACATTTTCTCGAGATTTGTTTTGGCCATATCGATGGCACCACTAGATACTTCACCGTCCAAATCCATTATGACGAACATAAATGCCTTTAAGAATGAAAATAAATGTTGATAGAGCCATCGCATTGCCATGTGCTCGTAGAAGAATTTTAATGCAATACAACCACCCATTTTCGCGTACCATGGTCTTTCATAGCATAGTGATGACATGCGTTCGGCTAAATATTGCATCATTGGCAATCGACAGGCTCGCTCTTTAGTACCCATAATATTTGTGGCGGTTTCTAATACCAGGGCCATCGCTAAATGACCTGGTTTACATAATTCCTTTTCCTCATGTCCCATAATCACTGCTAGTGCATCAATTAATACGAGCGGATCCAAACCGTTACTGAACTGCTGATAATGTTTATGTGGAAATGGTCCAGCCTGTTGTGCGATTGCCACCATTGTATAATGGCGCACAACAGCAACCATTGTCGGCAAGACCGATTGCCGTAAATCTTTAGTCGCAGCCGCAACAAACATTCCAGTTAATGCCGTTTGGTGGGTTTGGCGGGCTTGTATATCTTGCGACCGGTATTGTGGACTCGATAATATACTGATATTACCTTCTGTGAAACTGGGATGCATAAATAATTTTTGCAATGTGTGCTTATCGTCATCCAATGATAATGAAGCGGCTAAATAGCATCGAATAACCTCCCAGCTTTGTCGCCAATAAAATGGATCAGTCGAGCTTGATTTTAATGCCGAAAATGCGGTTTCAATAACTTTATCCACAGGGAAGTCAATTGGTTTCTGATGTTCTTGGAAGAAAGCTACTACGCCTGGGAACGGCGTATCTTTCTCGTGATATTCTAACTTTTGCGGTTCTATCATCATTTTACGATTACCACCACCAAATTTACCAAGTACCCTAAATGCTACTAATGCTGCACTATCTTGATTACGCAGCGTCCTCCAAAGTGCTTGCATTAAATCGGCACGAACGGGTTGAATGTGATCATACAGAAAGTCAGGTTGTAAATTATCAACACATAATTCGAGCGTTCGAAGCCCTTGGCTGATCAACGTATGAGATCCGTTAAGTGCCGATACCAGTGGATCCATTAACATTGGTAAGTATGGCAGAAGCGACGATAAACGAACTGGAACAGTCAGACATAGCTCAACGAATAAGTCCTTCATATGCTGCTTATGGAAACCGCTCTGCAATCGATTTAATCCTTCTAACAAATTCGGGAGTAATGGTAAAAATTCTTGATATAATAAATCGTGACTGCCACCTCCAATAGATCGGAATAAAGCTCGTAATAATAGAAAATAATTGTACGGTTCTTTAGCTGTCATTGCCAATTCCATAGAGCGATTCACAATGTTATGTAAATGTGGCCTTAACATATGCTCATTCTCCGTTGGGAACAAGCTTACACTGCCGAAAACTAACTTAAACAATCTCAGATATAAATTCGATCGTTCAATATTTGATCCCATTTCATCCATTCGGTCGAGCAAATATTCTACTAGGACTGTGGCAAATAACGGCGATGTCTGCGGATTCGCCAAAAATGAGTTGGCCACGATCTGCAGCGCTGAATTTTTATAGATCCTTTCGACCATATAATCGATAGTTGACGCAAAAATTTCTTGGAAATTTTGATTGTTCATCAGTAAAAATACACCACTGAAATGTTCCAATACTTCCTTTTCTTCCTTCGATCGAGGTATTTGCGGTATTGCCTTATTTAAAGGCAGGGAATTAGCCTGTGGAATATTTATCTGGTAGATATCCAAAGCTTCGAGTGCCCAGTTTACCAAATCTATAAAGATGTTAACCTCGTGTGGTTGAAATGCTTTTGCTAATGCGGGTTCGACAGGCGTCATAGCACTAGTTTTACAGCTAGAACATCCCCATGTAATAGTTTTCACACCACAAACTAAAGTTTTTACTAAACTTCTATACTCAGCTACATTTAAATTAATTGGCGGTGGAAAACCAATGCTCTGTAATTTTGAGGCTTGCTCTGACGATGAAAAATCAAATCCGAATGCATCACTAGTCTTCACTAATGTACCTTCGGTAGAAACACTCGTTTGTGTAGTCAACGAAGGTGTTGTATTTCCAGGCGTTGGTGTAGAAGCACTGGCAATAATGTTACTATTAATTGCTCCAACATTTTGACCATCGCTCTTTAGTGATTTCCATTTCGACATAATTAAGGGTAATTGTAATTTTGCAATCGTATAAAACTTTTGCGTAAATACTTTTAATAAAGTGATTAGTAATTCTCTTGAAAAAACCGGCTCCGTATCACTTTTCTGCCGAATGCAATCGACCAGGTTTAACAATAACTTACATGACATTGTCTGAATACTTGTGGGTAACGATTCGTCATGAACATTTTTTGAGAATAAATGCACAGCCTTAGCCAGTACATTAAGTGGTAATTGCTGCCTTACATGGTGTACTAAGTCAGCTAATGTTGAATAAGCTAGAGGCCGTAATGATTCATGTGTGGTGTAACCACGGCCTAGGAGTAAATCTTCGTCAAATAGTTTGTCCATACAGGTTACAAATTCTATAATAAAACATAATGAAAATAATAAAACCTTAAATAGGTCAATAATAAACTTACTATTTCGTAAATCTGTGGCTAAGATATGCCTTGCGGCAATCAATAACTCCTTTCTGAGATGTGCAACTTCTTTTGGGCAAAGCTGTAGTAGGCTTAGCATACCTTTCACCATATTTGCAGCATGTGTCGTTATAATTTCTTGGAAAAATCGTATGATGTAAGCAAGAAATGAGAGCGTTTTAATCTGAGCCCCCATAAAATCAACAAATACCTCTTTGTTGAAAGACGGAGAAGATCGTTGTTGTAACGTTGGTTGAAGTGTTATTGTAGTCATAATCAAGGGTACAAATTCAGCAACCTCTTGTTGTACCGACACTTTATAGATTTGATAGATTAGGACCACTATGATAGGTAATTCTTGTAGAACTTTTAGAGATAATATACCTTTAGGTATTAAATTATACTGTAAATAAAAAAAATATTATAATTAAATAACTAAACAGAAAAAATTATTTCACAACTTACGGTTACGGTAGTTCCATCCGTTTTCTTCTCAACCTGAATTGGTGTAATGGTATATGTCTCTAAGAGCAGTTGATCAAAATTCAATTCCTTTAGATCTTTTACGCGAATTGGCATACGAGGCTCAAATATTTTTGGTAAATGTTTTGGTAAATCCGAATAGATACTTTTGACAAAGGCCAGAAAATGTTGTATTTCCGGATTGAAGGTCGGCCTGTATTGTTTGTGTAGTTCAATTATAATCCTTAAGCACACCATAATATTTTCCTCGTTGTCGATTTGAAGTAGCTTTAACATTAGAGTTAAAATCGATTTAGCATATGGTCGTAAAGTTTCTGATGTTGGAAGTCTATGAATCATTTCCAAAACTAGTTTGCGAATCTGCTGGACGCTAAACTCAGATATAAAAGTAGGCTCACCATCTTGTAAAATTTTAATAAAAATCTTCATTGAATGTTCTAAAAATGATTGATACCCAGAACATTGTGTTATCTCTTCGAAATGTTCACTCAACTCCTGGGCAGCTTTTAATTTTAACTCGTCCTTCGCATTGGGATCGCCTAATATCGTAACATAACTTCGAAACGTGTTCATCTGAGCTGCATCTACTTGAGGCGCGGATGTACTTCCGGAGGCCATCATGTTATATGCTTGTGACATGTTCCGACCGCGATTAATTGAATAAATGAATATTATTTTGACCGTGCGCTATTAATTTTGCACTTCGATTTACTGTCAAAGTTGCATGGAAAACAATTTAAATAGATCTGAAATAAAAATTGGTACGTTTAACAAGTTTTCATCTGTAACTCAACTCATACTTTAGGGAAAACGTAAATGCACTAACAAAAATAAATTCCCGCCTTGTAGAATATTCGCCGGTTTGGTTTGTTTTTAAAAATAGTAAACAAACCGCTCGTCGTGGGACGTATTCCACACGGCGCTAAAATCAAGTTAACTCATTTGACATTTCACAAACTTATGGAAGAAACTATAATTACGAATATACGCAAAAATCAACCATTTTACTTACTTTAAATTATATAATTACATAAGATAAACATTCGCACACACTTTTACACATATTTCAGTCTATTTAATTGATTATTTATTGTAATATTTTGCACTTTTAATGGAGCACATTTTCAGACGCTTTTCTTTCACAAAATAATCAAGTTCTACATAACGGCGTGACTTTAGAAACAAATATGGAGTCGGTAAATAATTTGTTTTCTTTCTATCCCACTCAACTTACGTCAAAATCAGCTTTCAAAATCAAAACAATAACAAAATATGTATAAATGTAAACATAAAACACAATAGCTGTTTTTCTTTATATGAATTATTTATTATTTAAGAGAAAATTTTGTTATAAATAAAAAATTTAACCATTTCACGTTTGAATAATAAGGGTGATATTCCAATATCAAACTTTATTTTTTGGGCGTGAAAGGGTTAATTATAAGTCATATATCTAGGTGTAGAACTAAATTTAGCATAACTCTTAATTACTTTGTTTACCGCCTCGAGGAAGTCTTTCTCCGTTGCCACCTTACGGCGTGCTCGAATCGCAAACATACCAGCTTCAGTGCAAACAGATCGAATTTCAGCTCCTGTAGAATTTGGACATAAACGAGCGAGTAACTCAAAACGAATATCGCGTTCAACCGACATAGAACGGGCATGAATTTTAAATATGTGTGTGCGTCCCTCCAAATCTGGAAGTCCAAATTCGACTTTACGATCCAAACGGCCGGGACGCATTAAAGCTGGATCTAATGTATCTGGACGATTAGTAGCCATTAATACTTTAATATTACCACGAGGGTCGAATCCATCCAATTGATTAATAAGCTCCAACATAGTTCTTTGAACTTCGTTATCACCACCGGCTCCGTCATCAAAACGAGCACCGCCAATCGCATCTATTTCATCGAAGAAAATGAGACAAGCTTTTTTCGATCTTGCCATTTCAAAAAGCTCTCTAACCATACGGGCACCCTCTCCCACATATTTCTGCACCAATTCAGATCCAATGACTCGAATAAAACAGGCATCAGTACGGTTAGCAACAGCCCGGGCACATAATGTTTTGCCGGTTCCAGGTGGACCGAAAAGTAATACACCCTTAGGCGGCTCAATACCAAGATTTACAAATTTCTCAGGCTAAAATGATAAATACCAAGTAAGAAGAATGGTGTTAGAATTAACGTTTACTAGAGGCTAAACTTACATGTAACAGCGGAGTTTCAACGACTTCCCGTAACTTCTCAATTTGTTCTTTACATCCACCAACATCACTATAAGTAACATCCGGCTTTTCTTCTACTTGCATCATTGTTACAGTGGGATCAATTTTTGGAGGCAATGGAATATGAATTTGATATTTGTTTCGGTCAACTCTGTAAAAAATTTAAATTTTAAATGTGTATCAATGATCCATACAATCAACTAGACTTACCCGACTCTCATGCCCTCCTCGATATCAGTCGGTGCCACAGAGTCTGCTAAATCAACTACGAATTTAGCAAATTGTTTTACATTTATAATATATTTAGGATCGTCTGAATCCGCATTTATTATTTTCGTGCATCGGGCTACTTGTAAAGGCTGCTCATTTTGAAGAGTTTGTTTATCAGCTGCCAAATCCCAAAGTGCTGGAGGGGCTAATCCAGTATCACTCTCTTTTATTCCAGTTAACTCATTTACTTGTTTAATCGACTTCTGAATATCTTCATCGATCTGTTTAATACTTTTATGATATTGCCCTTGTCCCTGGAAAGAAAATAAGCAAAAAACTTGTAATGACCCAACACCACATAACCTTACTTTTCTTATAATAAAAAAAAGTTATCATAACACAGCTAATACATAATATTATATTTACGTATGTTTTCAACAGTTCAATATCTCCTTCATCCAATGCTGGAAATACATTTAAACACAAATATTTATTAAAAATTTGTTCACCATCGATTTTATACAGGATGTGTCAAATCATTCTACGACAAAATTTTTCGAACGCATTTTTCTTACATTTTATTTCGGTTTCCTCCGTTTCCTCATCTTTAACTTTTCGCATATCATCTCCCAAATGGTCAGGCATTTTTATTTTAATTTAATATGCACAAATTATACGCAAAAATTTAATATCAAAATTATCTTTTTATAAAAACACAAAATGATTACAAGCAGAAATTATTTGATATTGCAGTGAAGTGAGGTATGGTTGGATCATGTATGAACATTTTCGATATTCGAAAAATTGGTTGCAACATATCCCTTTGCCTGCCAGACAAACAATAATGATTTTTATTCAATTTAACACGTCCCACACGCATGTGTATGAAAAAAAAAACAGAAATTTCTTCCGGATTTTAACGGAGCTTAGTTAAATCAGAATTATTTTTGGAATATTATAATTTGATAATATATAAATTTTATAACATATTAATTATTTGTTTTTGATAACATATTAATTATTTTACTATTATAGTGTTATTTTTCGGACGAAAACGATTTAAGTGGAATGTAAAAATGTGTATGTTAGACCAAAATACATAGAAAAATAAATTTTTGACATGATTCATTCTCGTTACCCACACAATTATGATGGCAGGCAGGAAAAGAAATATAATTTGGAGATTATAACCATGGTCACTGCATATTGGGGCATTTACATGTAGAAAATTGTTTCTTCTACAAATTTTTGCAGGTAAATAAGAAGGATCCGCTATATTGTAACGAAATGTGAGTTACGTTAACAGATATTCCCTCAGAGGTTTCTGGGCGGTGTTTTTAGCCGACTATAGCTCAGGGCACGGGCGTGGGGTTTTCCAGAAACATAAGGAAACCTTGAAAACACCGCTGAAAGTACAAAATGCACCGAATCACCGCAGTAATTACCGAAACTTACCTTAGACTCACACCTTAATGCGCTTGTACTTTACCGCATTTCAGAAAAATTTATTTTAAATCGAAAAATTAGAAACGAAAACAAACACATTCGAAACAATTTTTAATCAAACAACAAATAAATTGTATTTCCGTGAAATCATTGATAATGATGCAAAAAAAACAAGTATGATATAATATATATAATTAAAATAAAAATTAATAGTCTTAATTAACGTAAATTAGGTGACTTTTGGAATAGACTTACACCACATACCCAATCTGCCGCACTAAGCATGTTTTACATAACTACATTTTTGGTTAAATTGAGTTAATGATGCCAATCGATACCTATTCATATTATTTATGTTATAAATTAATAAATTTACTGAAAATGTAATTAATTAAGACGTAATTAAACAATATAAATTTCGTTCTAATGGAAAAAGTTAGCATGTAAGAAGCAACAATGACTTAACTACTCTATTTTAAACATAAATACCTTATTTACTTTACAAATAAGGCGCTTTTCCCTCAAATATGTTAGTTAAGTCAAATTTGTTTAGTTGCATTAAATAAAATTTCACTTAAGGCAATTTTTATATTTTAATGGAAATGACTTATTTGCAATTATTAACATGACGGTTTAACCAAAAGTAACTTAAATACTAGAATTTTCATCTTATCATAATAAAAAGTAAAATGTTTTTAGAAAAAAACACGTCAACTGTGATCGTTTTTAATCAAAAACACTTTAACTGTAAAAATGACAACTTCGTAAATTAATTGTATTACGAAATTATTTATGATATTAAATACATGATTATAATTATTTATATTATTAAACATGCAAATTATAAAAGAGCATCAGTGTTGCGTTCGTTCGTTCATTCCATCGTTCTGTAATTTTGTTTTCACGATTCATACTACAAAGAATTTCAGAACAATTTTGTCACAACTCTTTATTGAAAAATTTAAGTTATTGTCGATTCCCGAAAAACTACAAACAAAAAATCTAACCTCGTTAAGAATGTAATATGTATAATACATCGTAAAAAAGGGATGTTTAATTATCTTATACGAACTACCTGAATTCAAAATTAGAACAGTCCAAATTTTAAAAGGGTAATAAAACAACTTCTGCACACTTTTTTTTGTATTGGAATGAGTCATACAAATAATGTATGAAATAAATTGCATTAGCCAGATAGTTCATCGCAAGCAAAATTAAAAAAAACCGACCATATCTTAAGGATTTGGTGAGGGTAAAATTCAAACGACCCCAACGTAATTTATTTTATTCTACAGATCATGACGATGATTTTATTGAGCTGTCTCTCTTAAAAACCTTCATAAAGACTAAATCAATCTTTTCTACCGGAAAAAGGCAACGTTCTAAAGGAAAAAACTTTCTTTAAATATTTTAGGAACACATATTTAAAGAAATTGTTCCATTATTGCCAAAAAATCGGCATGATTTTTGGCAAAATCTTCCTATTACCGACCCGTTAGAAGTCAATGATAACCCCTAAATTATTTTTCGTTTTGTTTTTTTTTTTGTTCTGATATATTTTTAATTTTAAATGAAAAGTGAATTTTATTATTGTGATGATGAATTTTTTAAAAATTTAATAAAAAAAATATACATAAATTGAAATTATGGTTTTATTACAGTCGTACATAAAAATTATCGAATAATTAACATGAAAGATGAAACAGTTAAGGTTTATTTGTACAGTTAACCTATTTTTTATCTCGATTGGTAATTAAACATAAATGCCTTAAATGGCAGATAAGGTAAAAATGCATCCTATTGAAAAATAAAAATCACTTAAGTAATGCAATTTAAGTGACTTAACGATTAATAAGTCATTTTTGATTAATATAGATCGAATTTTTTATCTACATTTTAATGCATAAAACTATTTTCTCGTTTTCGCGTAAAATTAATGTACTGTATTAATTCTTTGTATCACAAATTCAATAATTATAATGTAACAATATAAAATACGTTTTCATAAATCAATGAAAGTGTTTTATTTTGGTTTTATGATCAAAAATTGTTTCAAAATTTTAACATCGATTTTCTCAAAACTCAATTTTTGCAGTTATGTAAAATGTTTAGTACGGCAGCAATGGAAAACTTATGACTTATGACATACAGAACAGTGAAAAATATTTTGAGAAAAAAAAAAATTTTAGCTCGTTATATTGGTAAAAAACTTATGAAAAAAGTTATCAAACTTTTAACATTTTGCTTATGAGAAATGCAATGAAGTAAACCGCGTTTGTAAAATTGTTGTTGTTGTTTTTTCGAATTTGATTTTAGCTGTTGCTAATGACAACAGAATCATTTGATCATTCTAATTTACTTGAAAAATATGTGTAGGTACAAATGTATAGGTACAAATGTATATGTACAAATATTTAGGTATATGTATAGGTACAAATAAAATATGTAGAAATAAAAACATGTGTCAATAAAAGTTATTTCTTATTAAATATTAATAATTTCAAAAATCACACAAACATTTTATTTTGATGTTTCAGATTTTGACAAATAAACAAAAAATTATTTTGTTCAATGAAGTTAGTTTTGCTTTAATTTTTTCCTATTCATTGGGTATGCTCTTCGTTAGTCGTAAGTCATAAGTCGTAAGAAAAAAATTTCCATTGGGTATGCGGTGATATTACATGAGTCCGGACGCACGTGCATCCGGTATTGACGTTGGTATTCAAGGTGATAACCGATGCTTTACGTCCGGGAACGACGTTCATAGACGTCGTTACAATATAAAAAATTCAATATGCCAGAAAGAAATAATCATATATGTATAGTAATGGCGTAATTTTTTTATAGGATCATTATTAATTTATTTTTAATGAATTCAAATGCGAAATTTGCATTTTTATCTATGGCGTCTGTTTTCATTATGAATCCTAAACATTTATAAATATGAAATAATTTTGATTATTGTTAATTTTAAAATTGTTGCCATAAAAATACTCGGATCGAATATATTTTATGGCAACATTTATTTTTATGGCAAAATTTAAAATAGTTTTTGCTGAATAGTGGCTTAAAAATCATATTCAACATCATCTTTGTAGGGATATATTTCTTTTCTTGTCTCTCACGTGCAAAAAGTCAATATTATATCTTTTTCATTTTGCAGAAGAAAAATGTTGGTCGCATGTAAATGGGGTATATATGAATACGGTCAAGTTGAAGCAAAATATGTATAAAAAAATACGATTTGTATGTATGCAGGCCAAAATACATAACATAAAAACACTTTCATACGATTGCTATAGAAATTTTCTTTTCAATGTTTTTTTTTGACTTTATTTATCTATATCTCGTAGTCGTAATTGCGATTTTGCTTATTTATCATTAATTTCGGTAAATTGCTTTTTATTTTTAATGTAGTTTTTATTTAGAATTTTACCTTTTTCCAGTATGCTGCCTTTTGTTTGTTGAATGTCGTATAACGTAGGCCCCTCCTACAAACTTGTATTCTTGCCCAAGCTATTTCCTCGTCTTTTACCTCTTTACCTACAAACTAAATTTGTGGTAGGGGTTCTTGTGTTGTTAGATTTTCAACAAAACAATTTTTGGTTTCTCGTGTTTTTGCGCACTACCACAAAGTAACAAAAACAAAACAAATATAAAATTATATAAAAATGTACGTTAAAATAAATATTTTTAATTTTAATTTGTTTTTACAACATATACATAGAAAAGTACCAACAGTTGGCGATTACTAGTGTAACCGCGAAGTGTTGTCGATGTGTGTCATAAGAATACAAATGTAGAACGGACCATAGAGAGTAAAGTTTGTGTTGCGGAAGACGGAATGTTTTGGAACTAGAGCGAAAGGAATCAACTTCTCAAAAAACTAGTTTTAATGTAATATAAACTTCATATGCTGCGTTTATACCACAGCTAAAATAGCAATGACATTTGTACATTTTCATATAAAATCGGAATTTTAGCTGGCTCACAGAGCTCTCACAATAGAAAAACTTTTACTTTTGCCTTACAAGTTTGTTTGAAAATAAAACTTGACAAAAAAAAAATTTTCGTTTTTACCTTAAGGAAAAAGTTAGCAAACTCTAAACTTTTGCCTTAAGAAAAGACTAATGAAGTTAGCTAAATTTCAAAATCAGGGTTTTTGTTGTCATTTTCCAACCAGAACATGTTAAAATGCAAATAAGTTCTAATTTATCGGTTTAATATATCTTAACATTATAATTAATGGTACTATTCCACAGGAAAAAAATATTACCAGCAAAAATCTCAGCAAAATTGAAACGAGACAAAAATATAGATCGACTATTGAGAAAAGGCGCATCCGATTATAGCATGCTGAGGATTTGCTGAGCAAATTGTTGTTGTGTTGCCATCAATTTTTTAAAAAAAATATCAACTCGAGTATTTTTTATAGCAACCAACAGAAAAAAAAATCCCTACTCCGTTTTAATTTTATTTTATACAAATTTTTATAGTGTAAAGTTGTGAGAGGAGATTAGAAACTTTTGTGATTATTTAATATTTTGTGGTTATAATTTTTGAAAACTAAAATTTTTAAATAATAAATATAAATGATTTTTTTAATAAAATGGAAAAATACCACAATAAAATTTATCATTATAGCTGTTTAATCTCAGAGAGCAATGACTACTGGATTAGGCGATTTTTAAATTCGATTTCTACCGGTTGTACATTTCCGTTAAAAATGTCTCAATTCAAAATTATACCAACTGTCCACATCGCTCGCCATCGTCTTTGTATTGTGACGTGGTTGTTTTTAACTAGGCCAAACTTGTTCCTTTGCCTACAAACAAGTATTCTATCTAGTTATGACATTGCAATGACTAATTGATTAGGTTTTTGAAGTTAATTTTTTTACAGATTGTACACGTTTGTGCTGCTGGCCATATGGTATATAATCGTCTTTGTATTTTAACTGGGTAGAGTAAAATGGTTCCTACGAAGTACGAATTCAAACAAACATTCCACTTCAACATATCACGTTACGCTGCGTATACAAAATATTAACACAGGATTTACAGTTTCACATTTGTGAGAAATATTTTATTAAAAAAATTATTAGGTATATTCTTATATAATTATTATACATATTATATAAATAATTATATTTATTAAAAATTGAATGATAGCAATGTATAACAATTCGAATCCCATCAGAGGCTAGATACAAATCGAATTTTCATCATCGAATACAATCGGTGATGTTAATAAACACAACTAAGACCCTCTGATGGAGTGCAGAATTCAGCGCCGACCCACCGTCCATGTCAATGTACAGGTTGACATGGAGCTTGCAATGTGCAGGTGGTATACTGTAGTTGTGTGAGTAGGTGAATAGGTGAATGGGTTAATGATGTGGAGTGAATGCGTGGTATCACAATGGGCCAAAAATGGCCTAAGTGTCAACCACTGAAACCTAATGTATAACAATATATGTTCTTATAATTATACGAAGAATCAATTTTTCCTATTATGTTTTTTATTATTAAATATTTTAATTAAATATATGTTAATTTTTATAAAAAGAAGAAAAGACATACAAATTGTACAGTTCATAAAATGTTGAATACTCCTTATCAAATAACTCGTTATTATTCTTTAAGTGGCGTGATACTTTCTTGAGATACGTTTTATCGAAATCCATCAGCTTGCGGACCAATTCTTCTTGTGATAGTTCATTTACGATTTTACAACACGACACCTTTATTAGCTTTTTCATATTTATGATTTTGACTTTGGTAGCATACGGTATGACAATTCTTTCGATCTAAAAATAAACAAAATTATAAATAGAAAAAACACGAGATTAGAGAATTTTAAACATACCTTTTGCGGTTATAAATTGTTCTGTGACATTACTCAAGTTAAGATTTAAAACTGGGTTTTCATCATCGTCCCACATAAACTTTTTGGAAATCGGTATTACCGTTGAACACATCATCGTTATTCTCCACTCCGTTTTGAATGTCGTCACCTAAATCCTCTCTATTATCGAGTTTTTTTCCTTTAACAATCACATTTGCTATTAACACACTCGGTTTTTTAGCTTCATTGATTTAGCTTTAGTTTTAGATTTTTCGGATCCCAATTCTTCGTTAAACAGCGGCTGATCAGGTTCCGTAATTTCAATTGCATTAATTTTTTCGATTTCCGCTTAGCTGCAGCATTCCGATTTGCTTTTACCGCTTCACTGGTTCGCCTCACATGTTGTCCCTCTGTGCGAACCGGTGCCAATCGTCTAATTTTCCAATAAGATGGTCCAGACGGGATCGATACGAATAATGCAATTTTGGTCGACGCATCAGACGGTTGCAATGAATCAATTACGATTTGAGTGCGTTTAGCACCCGCCACTTGTTCGCAACTCTTGCACTTGTTCAATTTCGACATTTGCATCGTATGCGAATGTCATACGCAGTAGTTCCATCTCTTTCTTATGGCTCATCATATCAGCTTAATTATGAAAATCATCACCCAGAAATCCATTATTACTATATCGCTGTCATCATCAGTTTATGTTACTATCACCTACGGTTGATTGCAGGATTCTAAAATTAAAAAGATCCAGCCAAATACGTACTTATTCATGTCGCACGGCTTATCACTAATAGTGAATTCCCTAAATATTGTCCGAATTTTAATGGGCCTCCGTAGTCCAGCCTTTGGTATTTTATATAAAATTTATTTTACAACGGGTGCGTCCTCATTGAGTTTTACATAAATCCATTTGTTGTATTATCCCAGTACGGATTATCGTAATCGAATAAAATTTCCGATTCGAACGAATCATATCGCTTAAATTGGATTTTATATCGGCAAATACGGGATCCAAGAAAGGTACCGTATCTAGTTTACCATTTATCTTTGCTCTACATTTTGTTACGATTGAACTGGTTGACGTTGCTTTTTTGCTTTAACCTTGGCTTAGCTTTTGATCCTTACTACCCTCAGTAATTGGATCATCCTTTTATATTCTCCCTTCATTTTCTTTTATTTCACCGTCTTTTTACCACCGACATTCATACGATAAACCACCACACATTCGAAGCACTTCCTTGTGCACGATATCGACCCGGTCGATATCCCGATCGAGGCACCAAATACATACTTGGATTTTTTTAACATATTTACGATGGCCAGTAACCAAATTGGTCAATGTATCGATTAAATTTGTTTGAAATGCAATCTCTTTGTTGATTTTCTACGAATATATAAAACAGATTAATTAGAAAGATTGGCCAAGCGGTTTTCAATCATCACCACTTACATTGTCCTGTGTCCATGAACTGTTGCAAACAAACTTTCAACTCTTCATTATCTTCCAGTACGGAAACATTTACACTACTAGTACTGGGCCACCGATCTATTTCATCTTTATCGTTTTTCTACAATAGAAACACAAAATAAATTAGCACTTTTAATGAAATTCACGATCAAGTCTAGCTCTTAATGTGGCATGACGTTCGAGGACGTTTTCGTTGGAGTAACTATGTATTACAAGTATCACACTGCACACAGCACTCAAATTTAACACTTAATTACTTATTCACTAGATTTATTATTGTGTAAAACTAAATATGTAATTATAAAATATTTTTGTTAAATTTATTGGTTATTTCATTTGAGAAACTTCTTTGATGCTTTTGGCAGTACGACTATGAAATTTTAGGTTAATTTACGAACTTGTCAAAAATTTCTCCTCCATATTTTATAGTAAAACATTTTTTAAATATTTTCGTAAATTAATCAAAATAATGAAACAACATATTTTTTGCTCATCTCAAAAATGATATTAACCTTTTTATCAATTTTTACGATATAAATTAATTGTTAATTTTTAAAAATAAAGATTTTTAGTTATTTATTTAAAAAATGTAAGGTTAGTTTTTGTTGATTTCAAAATTTCCCCAATTTTTTCTACCATAAAATAAAAATGCTGTGTTTCAGTCGCTCTAATGTAAATTTTAGTTCTTGTCTTCCTCTGATGTTCAGCAAAAAATTTCTGTTTTCGCCATGGAATAGTACCATAATAATATAAAATACAATTTTAAAAATTATTATTAGTATGAAGATAAATAAAACGAAGTTGGTTTCAATTAATTTTTTTTTCCTCATTGTGAGAGATACTCTTAAGGTAAAAGTTTAAGGCAAAAGATAAAGGCAAATTATTTTCTATTGTGAGAGCTCTGTCAGCTATGAAAATGTCGTGTTTATACCGTTGCTTCAGCTGTCATTTGCGTTCAGCATTGCTATTTTAGCTGTGGTATAAACGCAGTAATTGGTGACTATAATTCGATTGGATATTATGTAAAATGTTCAATTATTTTATAATTAATGTATTGTAATGTAATGATGAAATAATAATAAAATAAATTTGCCTTTCGTTTCGGTCCGTTTCGCTTTCGGCTATATAGCCCTTAACTGATCTAATAGCCTATTACGCACTGTGCTTCTTTGAAGCACTGCTTCACGGTAATAAACGGTAAAAATAAGTCGTCATAGATTTTTTATTGCTACATTGTAAAAATTGGAAAAGCGCCGCTGGATCAGATTGAAACTAACTTAACTACAAAAATGACAGGTGTGATCGATATGCCAATGACAGGTGTGATATGCCAATCAAGGAAACACATAGATTCATGTTTTTTATATTACAAAAGCTACAAAATCACTAATTATGCAAAACCTATATTATTTTTAATTAATACGTTTAAACAAAATTAAACCAAGCAAAGTTCACAGTAAAAAGATGAATTATAGCGAATGCTGCTAATTGTTTATTTTCTTCATGCATCGCATAAATCTGTGTTTTAGAATTAAAAGGGCGTAAGTCGACTTATGCCCTAATCAACTTTTTCATATTTTCCGTCTTTTTTATTATTAATACAAATATTAAAATTTTAATGTACTTGAAAAACAATGGATTGCTTATGCAAGTACATTAAAAATTGTAATAATTTTGTATTAATAATACTTAGAAATAAATTATTATAAATAAAACAGAAAGTATGAAAAAGTTGATTAGGACATCCTTTTAATTCTAGAACACAGAAATATCAAAATTTGTAGTTATCATAGTTCAAAAAAATTCCACTACGTGGAATCCGTGATGCCTCCAATCCTCATTACAACTTTATTTTATATTTAGACACAAAAGTTTTATTCGACTCTCTCGTTTTTTAGGTGGTATTTGGAATAAATAAGACGGTGGCGCGAATATCGGTACGCAAAATCACACCACCGTCATCAAGCCGTCATCAAGCAACAATCAGTTATACAAATTCAAGGTCACTACTGATTTGTTTTGTTAAGGGACCGAACGGCCGATTTCAGCTACAAATCACTAAACAACTGGTTTTACGTAGTGTTTGATATCCGATTGGCACAAGTTAATAGCACACTTTAGCTAAAAGAAATTATACACAAACTAGCATTAGCTTGCGATTAGCTTATATTTTAAACAGGAAACCTCACCTTATGTGGCTTTTATTAGCGCGTAATGTGTAATTAAGCGAATTTCATACACGAAGGTTAATTTATGGATCCTGATAAATGTAGGATTATGCAAATCACGGTACTATGAGAAAACACTAGAATTAATTTATTGGAAATGGAAATATTGGAAATGTAATTCACAGGCACTAACACAAACCGTAAACGTCAATTTATTTTTATTTTAACTTAGGCACTGATTTTAATGTTGACGTAAAGAAATATCGTATGCAACTAATTTGCTTATCCGTTCATCATCATTTCAAATTATGACTATATTTACTTTTGATGAATTTTATGGCAGGGCCATAAAATTTCTTTTACATAATTCATCAACTACATTGTAGACTGAAAATTGGTACTTTGCCTCGATAATAATATAAGTACTCATGAAACACTGACGATCATTTCGTTTCAACACGAGCAATTGATCCTTCGAATTTGTGATTCTCGAGTTAAATTCAACTTCAAATTCAGGTACTGTTGCTATCACAGAGAACGATAAATAAAACAAATTACGATTTTTTTTGAATTAGTCCTTTTTATTTTGTTAATTCATGGTTTTTCATTTTGTTATTTTTCATTTTTCTTCTTTTTTTTCAATTTTAAATATAATATAAATTTTTTAAATTTATTTTGTTGGTTTTTTATATATGAAAAATCTAACTTTACATATTATGCAAAATAATAATAATATAACCATAAAAATTAAAATTAAAACATTAAACTAATTATAAAAAATACCTATAATTATGACTTTTGTTTTAGCAAAAAATAAATGATTTTTGTTTTTTTTTTTGTATTTTTTTTTAAATTAATTTATAATAATAAAACATATTTATAATTTTTGTTTTTTTTTAATTAAAATTAATAATTATTTTAGTTTTACTAGTACAGATTTTTTTTTATTGTCTTAAATCTAAAATAAATATGTAATATAAAATAAAAAAATAAAATAAAATTTGTAATTTTTTAAATATTTACTGGCGATTAAATATTTTAAAAACAATTATATTAATTTTATTTAATTAAATGTATATAATATTTATAGTAGATTTAATGAAACAAATTTTATTATTATGAGCAAATTTTATTTTAAAAATTTTTGGAAACTAATTTAACAGTTTCAATAAGAATTTCGTACGGAAATTTTTATAAAATCTGGCGAAATTTTAATAAAATTTTACGAATTACTTATCAAACGTGAAAATTAATTTCCATCTAATTTTTCTCATTCCAAAACTAAAATTTTAATTACTTTTTTTTAAACAATATACAATTTTAAACTAACATTTTACATTTAAGATTTTTATAACAAATATATAAAAAATAATAATAATTAATTATAATTAAATAGAAATATTTACAGCGCGTAACAATTTTAAATTTTATTTACGAAAAGCCCTAAATGATTTGTTTTTAATTTATTAAATTTATTTTTTATAACAAGAAAAAATTTAAGGTTTTTGTGTTTTTTTATGTATTGTGTGTGTATAATTTAATATATAATTTGCATTTAGTGAATTACTATTAATTTCTATGTTGTGATTTATTTAATTAGAAAATAAAAACTATTCGAATAAATTACAGTTAAATAATAATAAAAACAAATTGTGAATTTAAATAATTAAAAAAAAAATCTATTGTTAATATAAATTATTAGAATTTGTTAATTTATAATAATAATGAACAGAAATGGTCCCAAAAATAATGGAAAATTTGTTGTTTTGTGTGGTTTTTAAATTAATTTATATAATTTTACCGAATTTTATAGCTTATATAATTTAAATAATATTTTTTTTTCTTAATTCTGTCGTTTAATGACGAAACGGTGCTCTTTGTTCAATTGGTGTAGGTGTTGTGCCACGGCTTGTTTTTTTTTGAGCTGATAGGGTTGTGGGTATCGGTGGTGGTTCCATCGATCCCCGTTTTGGTGTATGCATTCCAGATGGTGTAGATGTACCACTTGTATTGCGTCTGGTAGAAAAATCATGTGGGTATAATTAGAATTTGTGTTCACAAAATTTGCATTAATTATTGAAACAACACATCAAAAACTGCACGATAAAGATACTATGTACTACTAAATTCTGATGTACATAAAGGTAATAATAGAGTAAGCTTGGTGTTGATTGTTTTTGTAAAATCAACATTCACAAACTCATTCTACAAGCAAAACAATAGAAGTTAAATGAATCGGGATAACAACAAAAATAATCGGATAAACAGAATAAAAAATTAATAAATAGGCAGGGATCTTCTATGAAGTATGAATATGGTCTCGAAAAAACAAAATGATCAATGTTTAATAAATGTTTAAAACTATAAAATAGCAGGGATCAACGCAAAAATATTAACTAAATAAAAATCTCACAGTGTTTTTGAACACACAAAACATATCAAAATTTACCCAGTCGATGCATCTGCATCCGCAATACTACTACTATTATTGGATTTTGAGTTACTTCCGGACGATAAATTTTGCTTATCGTGCGATACGCGACGTATTGGTATCCTTGATCTTATAATTAAATTCAAGGATATGCGTTAATAATTATAATTAGCAGTAATTAATAGAGAGAAGAGAATACAATAATTAATTTAAATTTATTTTAATCATTAATAATTTAATAAAATAATTAATGAAATGAAAACATGAAACATTACAAAACAAATTAATTTTTTTTTTTTTTTTTTTATTATTCTAGAGTGTTATTTACCTAGGAACGCCGACTAGAGTTGGTATACTCGATGATCTACTCATTCCTCCATTCCTGATTTTGTTATACATATTTTTTTATAGGTTTAGGTGTTAAGTGTTAAAAATGGTCGAAGAGATACAAGAATATAATATGTAAAAATATTAGTTAGCAAGCAAATTTATTATAATACCAATTTTGTTGGTTATTTTATTTTAATAGATCGTGTACCAATTGGGAACGCGACATAATTTAAAAACAATATTAGAGCATTCAAAATTTGTGAATATTATTAATGAATTTGTAAATGTAAAATTGTAAAGTAAAATTGTATTGGGGTGTAAAAAATGATTTACCTTGTAGGAGCTGGACTAGCTGACCCGGATGGTGTTCGTGGCCGTGATCCATAACCCGAACTAATTACAGTTCCGTTCCGTACTCCAGATGACGTTGAACCAATTGCTAAGCGTGATGGTCGTGGTGTTGCGCCACTTGTTGTTGGTGTTGTAGATTGCCCAGCGCGACGTGTTGGTATTCTTGAGGGCGTACCATCATCGGTACTGTCTAGCGACAGTGTTGAACCTTGACGGGATGGTGGTTTTGAACCAGCACGACTTGCTGGTCGTGAATTTGGTTTTGAGTTAGTACGTGATCCACTGTTCGGTGTTAATGTGGCACGTGTAGGCACGGCTGGTTTACGTGGTGTGTGGATACGTCCTGTAACGCCTAAACTACTTTCATTATCGCTAAGCGAATCCGGTGTTGAGGCCGAAAATGATGATCTTGTTTGTCGTGACATTGCAATCGATCGTTGGGATCGTTCACGGACCTAAAACAATTAATTGATTAGTTAATATTTAAACAGAACACTGCTGCTTTATCGAGACAACACATATTTCAAAATAAAAACACAACATAAATATGGGGTTGGGTGTTTTTAGTAATTATATACTTACAAAACAAACCAATTGGATTAAAGTGAATATTAAACAAAAATATCTCGTTTCGATTTTTAAAATCAAAATTTTTTAAATTCATGCTTAACTTTAAGCTACTTATCGGCGATCGATTAGTGCTTAAAGTTTTTATAAAAAATGAGCTAAATAAAGTAAATTAACATCTAATATGAAATAAAAAAATATTAATTTTAATATTCTTACCCAATGTGTCGATGGATGACAATGCGGCGCATGAGGGCTCAGAGGTGACGATTTTGAACCTCTTATGAATGCAGTACCCCCCGCCGCCATATGTAACGGATATGCGCATGGAATTTGCTCTTGTTGTCGCAGTCTTTCAAATATTGGCATTAATTCGGCCAAATGCTCATCGGCTTTATTTATATAGAGATTTTTTTAATACAAGATAGAGAGAGAGAGAGAGAGAGACAGAGAAATAATTTAGAATGACGTTGCGTCTATAGGTTATAGGGCCGACGATAGAAATGATCATTTTATAACATATAAAAAATCACGCGACATAAACTAAAATAAAACCCTCTGTAAATATGATAAGCTGATGATGAAATTTGTTCACAATTTTTTTAGGTTTAGTAAAAAAAACACGAATCTGATTTAGTTATTCACCCCGATATATAACAATACAGCAACATAAAAACATTTTTTTATAAAATTGTTTACACGTAATTAGAAATCATAATAAATAAATAACAAATAAAACAACATATAGATGTAAGTACACGTGACTTTAAAAAATGCGAAACTCTTTTTGGTTTGTGTAAATTTGGTGTTTTTGTAATAAAATACAGTGGATCAAATAAATAACTTAATTAAAAATATAAAACAAGCAAAACCATATCGTAAATTTACACTTGCGCTCGAACTAAAACTGGCGAGTCCTGTGTAGAACTCTCAAAAATTCAAACAAAATACTACCTTTACTTCCATCAAATAATATAAATAAAAAACGTTTCCATGCAACCATTGAACTGAGTGCCTTAAAAACATAAATTGAGTAACTAATAACCACTTACCTTAATTCTGTTGGACAAATTGTGTCTGAATGATTATACAAATAGTTTGGGATTATAATGGGGGCACAAAACGTATACAATTTGCCGTTTGGAACCAACTCGTCCACTTCAGACAGTTATATTTTATAAAAAAAAATTCTCAGTATACAAATCAATTATTTACCTTTGTGATTGGCCCTTGCGTTGGCGATCCATTTTGACCTCCGAGAGATACGCGTGGCTTAAATGCCGCCATGCTTTGTGACACACCATCGGCCAAAATAAATTGCTCCCGTAATTCGATGTTTGTACGTCCCTTGGCTACATATTTGACAGTTTCGATATATTTTTTTAATATTTCGGGGAGGTGAATTGATTTCGATTTATTAGATAAATTTTTATGTTTTTTAGGTATTATACATAAAAGTGTGTGGTAAGGATGTTCAGGTAATAAGGAGAATAAGAGAAAAAAAAATTTAAAAATAAAAAATAATTACAAAACAAAATAAAAACCAATAAAAATGATATGTAAAATAAAAAAAAACATTTATAAACTCAAAATACTCCGGAAAATCAAATAAAAGTACAACCAAAAATGCGTGTAACTGGTGCACTGTATAAACAAAGGCGATTTTTTTTATATATAGAGCAACAAAAGCAACATAAATAAAATGCAATTATGTAGAGAGCTGATTTAAGTAAAACCTTCAGAAGTCATATGATTTTGTAAATTGTTTAGGGGTAAGAAACACCAAACGCGGCACAATCCAAAATTAAATTTTCAATATTTTATTGCTGTAATAAACAAACACTGTACTAAATATACAAAGTAGTGGATATTGATTTTCACGTCAGTCGACACACCGCGCTTGGTGAACCTTTTCTATAATTATGTGTGCAATAATTAATCAGTCTTGGGTTAGGTAATCAGCTCTCTTAATTAATTATTGTGAAATGACTCGAAAACAACTCACATATAAACTTACATGATTGCTAATTCTAAGTATTTTATTATATTCAATATATGATTTTCCACAGTATCTCAATATTTTATATATAATAAAAATTTACTATTTAATTAATTAAATTTAATCTTAAACTAAATTAAATTATTATTTACATAATAATCCACCAAGTATTAGTAATAAAGCTATTTAAATTTGTTTAGTTAAAAATTTTCTTAGTATTTAGTTATTTTACTATGAACCACATGCATCACGTAAATTATAATGCAAATTTTTAGTAGGTAGTTAGTTATTAGAATTACAAGTATAATGATTTAAAAGTATTAGGCCAGTTCTTATTTTTAATCCAAAAACATAGATGGCATAGACAGCACTTCATAAAATCGACAGACACAATAAAAATGCGTAATGATGGAGATGAGTATGAAATACTGATTTGAATGGAATAAGGTATATTTTTTTGTGCAATTTATTTATATATTTCATTTCATTAGTTAAATCCAAATACTGCGATGTCCTTTGTTAAATTGACGCAAAATAATATTTAGGCGTAACGACCAGTTAATATCCGCTTCAGATACGACTCAATTATATACGAAGAAGCAAATTGTGATTGTTTCATAAATTTGTAATTCACAAGCTTATTTATAGTGCAATTATACCATTGGGCGCTTTCAGGGTTCCGTGCCATGATTAGAGAAATCATCGCCAATTTGATTTGAAAATTTCATAGTGCTAAACATTTTCATAACGTTGGCCGCGATTTTACTCAACATGTTCCCAACTGTTGGGGGTCCTGAAAGCACTCATTGGCAGGTTTCTTTTGTAGAGATTGAAAATGCCGCTTTTAAATTCCCGTTTTTGCAGCAATCTTAAAAAATATTTTTTTAAGACATTAAAATCTTTTTTTAACTACATATTATTAAGAACGCAATGGATTTTAATGAGAATTTTGAGTGGTTTTGAAATTCAAGCATTCCGTATGGAACTTGGCCATTTCTTAACCAATTATTATCAAATTGCATATTTAGAAATGGGTTTGGATTCTAAAATGAATTATGGACGAAATTCTAGAATTCGGCCATGGAAGTTGACTTTTCTTTACTAAATATAGTCAACTTTGGTATGTATGTAGAGTTGGATTCGAAATATAATATCAATTTTGCATTTTGGACATGTTGAAATTAAATTTAATTAATGCAGCAAATCCTTTTCAGGATCCTTTTCAGGACGACCATAAAAAACATATTAAATAATATATTTATAATCGACAAATGAAAAAAAAATAAAATGAATTCAATTTAACTGCAAAATCGTATTAAAATAATTAAAAACCATTTTGAAAATGGTGGATCTGTAAAAGCAACATTTCGTAAAATTTACGTTATTTAGACAAAATCCCCCATCTTACCTCGCTATTAAAAATTTAGTGCAAACATATGAGTCGACTACAACGTGTACCACGAGCTCGTTCAGGTCGTTCAACCGAAAAGTTGCTACAGTGAGAGAAAGTGATGCAGAGAACACACGATTATCGATTTCACGACAAATTTTGCTACATGATAATAAATTTTTTATGGCCAATATTTGATGATATGGATATTAACGACTTGTGGCATCAACAGGACAGCGCTACGTCATACAGCAAATGAAAAAATCGGTTTATTGAGAAACAGATTTGATGGACGATTAATTTCGCGAAAGGGGGAAAAACATGCGAACTAACACCATTAGATTATTTTTTGTAGGGCTATGATAAAGACAAGGTTTATGAGAATAACTCACAATCAATCCAATTTCAAATTTAAAAGTTTTCATTGGAAGCCCCTGTACAAGAGGAAAACTAACTTTCAAGTCTCAGTTTTTACAGACATTTTATTACAGACTTTTGTGTAAAGTATACAAGTATTAAATAAATATCGTTCTAGATGAGTTATTTAAAGACAGTGTCCATAAGTCGGGTTTAGCAAATCTCGAAAAGCTAAATTACCATGATCCTAAAAATCTAAATTTCTTCAAAGTTGGAGTCCAATTATAATATTAAAATATTCGAACATCAACAAATGAAATTTAATAAAACATCTTAAATTAAGTCCAGTACCAAAGCGAAAGAATAGTAATATGAAAAAATTGCGAACTCGGAAGCTGTTAAGAAATATGTTTGATTCTATTTGACTCGATCACCACTCAAATTTTTATGAGAATCTGATAAATCTGAACCCACACAATTGTCCAAACAATTTCAAAAAAATTCATACTCATATTTCGAAACGTTAACGAGTTAAAATATAAATGAATTAGGACCTTCAAGTAGTTTTAAATCAGGGAGCAGAAGAGCACAGCTTGGGTGCGCCCAAGAAAATACACAGGGCTTTTGGAAATGTTCTGCACTGTGGCAGTCCAATTGCGTTGTAGTACTATTTATAACAGGATTTTATTTGTGGCAGAAGTTTATAATACAATTTGGAAAGTTGGGAAAACAGCCATTGAATACAGAAGCAACACGAACTTCTATTTAAAATCTGAACTTAGTCTTTGTAACGTAATCTTAATTAAGTTATTAGTCTGGGTCGAAAACATTACGATAAAAAACTATTATAATAAGTGCCAGTCGGGTTTGGGATAGTTCTAATATTTCCGACAGTAATATCGCCTAATACTTGCTCTAGCCTGTGATACTGTTTGATCTTATGATGGAATATATCTTTCGGAAGTGGAACCGTTAGAATAGTGGCTCAACGCAACATTTTATAACAGCACTCTGCTCAGGTACTCTCAATAAGAATAGAATATTTATTTAATTTGGCTGAGAATAGAATGGAGTGAAAAATACTAGATAAGTTCAGTTTTTAGCTTCCTTCGGACTCGAAATAAATCAATGAGTTCAAAATTATAAGATCTTTGGTTTCAGAGGCACAACACAAGGGATTTTAGTAGTGGGACTCACATGATTTAAGGAATGGTGAGTATTTGAGTTCTATCATTTATTACAACAGTGCAGGTTGGCTTTATAATCTTGAAAAACTTTGCCACCATTTACGGTCGCATACAGTGAATCTATACCTAAACAGTTCTACGTAATAGCAGTCTAAGTTTGCGCCCGCCATATAATTTATTTTTTACTAAATGGCGTTTTCTTTTTTACAAAAAACTGGCAAAAAATTTTGATATATAGTACATCAAATTTTTTTCATGTAAATCACATTTTCGCGTTCTTTTAGCGGAAAATATAGCAAAAAAATTAGATGTACATCAAAAAATGGAAATGTAAATTTTTTCGTCCATTTTAATTACCACATACACATATTTATATACATATTGAGAACTATAAATGTCCGGGGTAGTGACATCTAGCGCATTAAAAATAAGCTGATTGGGTCTTTTTTTACATGAAATTTTAGCACGGCATACTTTATGAAAATAAAAATTAACATTCAAAAATAGACCCAATCAGTTAATTTTTTTGCCGTCAGATCTCCAAACAGTTCTCTATAATATGTCAATAATATTTCAATTGTAAATATTATCAAATACGTCAAACGCGTGATTTGAAATTTTTTCAAAATGGTTTGTTATTGTTTTCGGCATCCCTTTCGGGTTTACGCACACTACGATTAAAACACGTCAAATTTTTTTCGTATTCTTTTTAACTATCGGAAATTTGATTTACATCAAAAACGTAAAAGAATTCGCTATAAAAGTATAGATTGATTGCAAAATTGTTGATATTTAGTTTTCGAACTGTGATTATTGTATTTAAAAGTAGATCATTTCCAATATGAAATCAATGATATGCATTCAAAAAAGGTTCCAAAAATACTAAGTTTTCTTCAGAGAAAAACGAACCCTAAAAATATATATTACAGTGACAGTATCATAAGATCATAATTAATTGAAGTATTTTTGATAATAAGCCACTTTTAGCTTATAATATGAATGAATGTACTAAAACTAAAAATTTCGAATCGCATCCAATTGGAAAAATCTTATTATCTAAAACTATATCAGTAGCTCCTAAAATCAAAATCAAATCACTTATATCAATACAGGTTTATAAAGCGCATGATGTTGTTTAAAGAGTATTTCTCGTTTAATAAATATTCTAAGTTTTTAGGTAAGTAGAGAAATTAAAAACTTAACAAAAACCACAAGCTATACCAACTAAATTCAAACGTATACAAATTTTTTGGATTTTAATCGTCATCATGCATGTCTATATAGATGCGATTACGACATCGCTTAATTTAACCACAATAAGGATCGAATTAAACAACATCATCGCATAAAAAGTAAAAAAAAACAACAACAATTAGGTTTTTAAAAAAACTAAACAAGACAATGTTAAAATTGATTCCGATCAAGAAATAATAAATTATTGTCTCGATGCGAAAACCGAAATTTATCACATTTAATTCTATTATTCTGTTTTAACATTAACAAATATTCTTTATAAGATAAATCGGGTTTCTTACATAGTGGACAGCACGCTTCATGTTGACGCGGATCATTTGGATTTGGTAATGGTAAAACAATTGCAACTAATTTTATTTACATATATATATAATGTGTGTATTGTGTGTGTGCGTGTGTGTGTTATTAATTTAAATTTTAAATTAATTTTTTTTAGTAAATCGCATGCAATCGAAAAACAACAAACAAACAAACAACCAAAAAATCAAAAATATTGTAACGCAACAAATTTTAAAAATTAATTTTAAATCAAAAATTTTAGAAATTAATTAATTAAGAAAAATGTAGAGGAGAAAACCATATTTTTGTGTGTATGTGTGTTTTCCAAATTTTTTACAATAATGTTTTTATTTGTTGTTGTTACATTTTTGTTTATAACCGATTTATTATTATTATTATTATTATATTTAATTTTTTGTATATGTAAATGTGAGAGCAAAATGAAACAAAAAACATAAATTAGTTTATTTTAATTAATTATTATGATTATTAATTATAAAAGCGAAACAATTAATATTTTTATATCGATTATCGCATTAATATGAATTTGATTAATAATTTTTAAATGACCATTTCCTCCTTCGGTTTCATCGTTATATAATATATTTTTATATATGTATTATAAACTTATATATTGATTAATTTTATTTATACGTATAAATATAAAATACATAATGTAAAATTTTAGTGTACATACCTCGACATGGATCGTTCTTCAACAAGAACTCATCTAGTGCAACCCAACCACCGCCGACGCGAACCATCACAGTACTTCTTAAAATTCTGACTAAACGTAATTTTTGTGAATCTCCAAACTAGAAATTAAATTACATACATTATTATTACGAATTCCAATAAATTGATTGCTTCTTCGAGTTTACTCTGTATTTTCCTTCTCCAACTTGGAATACACGGAATTTTTGACGACATGTACATAACATGACCAATCGTTTAACTTCATCGTGTATTTTATCGGCATCCGCTTCTGGCTTTCGTTCTTGCCAATCCGGTCGTAATGCTGCAATAAATTCTTGCCAATCGATTAATCCTTCATTATTTCGATCGAATAGGTCAGCTACGGCTCCCATTTCTAATCGTGATGTGTCGAATTCTAAATACGCAGAATAAATATTTATTTTTTGTCAGAACTACGTTTAACACACAAAACAAGCACAACACTTACTAGTATTTATGATGCCGTCGATAAACACCTCCCTCGGTATAAGTCCATTATTATCCTTATCCATTTTCCTAAACAAATCGGTCAACCGTGATTTCTTGTGATTCATGAATTTGAGGAAACGTTTGCGCCAATCATCCCAACTGAATTGTCGAACGCGTTCCAAATCTTGAAGATATGATAGATGATCGTGTAATCGTCGTTGACGATCCCATGCCAACATCCATACATAACGCCATTTATCCCAAAGAAGACGTGCTTGTGGTGATCGGAATTCAACTTCAGCTTGGCTATATTTATGAAATATGACAAATTGTAATTAGTTTAATATTAATAAAAGATTCTTAAAACTTCGATCCACTAATAAAAATTCAAACGCAAGACAATATTTTTGTTAATTTTATAAAAAAAACATTACAAAACATAAAATTCCAGAATATTGATTGGGGTTTTATAAAAATAATAAAATTAAATAATAATAATTACCTTGATGCAAATCTAGGACCATAATGAGGTAAACGATCTCTTTCTGGTGTATTTTCTCGACCAGGACTAATACGACTACAGTTTTTGCAATTTTTTAATTTAATTTTTAGACAAAAACCAAATTTTTTATTTTGTGGACGGGTAAAATAAAAAAAAAAGAAAATCGAAAAAATATAGAAAACGAATTTTTCTTGTGATGCTTATAAATATTTGTATATAATAAATTTTAGTGTATCTAATAGTAGTGATCAACAAAGACCACATTTAAGAAAATTTAGTAAGTTCAATTAATAAGAAAAATTGTTTAGATATTGCATTATATTATTAAATAGCTATCGTGCAGACACTAAGCTTTGTCATAACTGGCGCTTTCAAGTTAATTACTTAATTGTAATTTATTAATTATTATTAATTATTTACCTGGTTTTACGAGAATTTAATCCAGTGTCACGAGAACTTTTGAAACTGTGTGTTAAGAATTGATTGAAAAGAAAGAAACACAAAACATAAAATAAATATAGTTAAACATACAACAAATCATTAAAGTAAACAATTCATTCCATAACAATAACAATGTACATTTGTATATAGTAAATAAATAATCAAACTATTAAATACATTGACCTGAGTTTTTTTTAATTCCCTAAGTCATTTGAAAATTTATCTTACTAAGTATGTATTACATACTAGTGCCAACATTTTATGTACATATAAAACGACAAATGAACTTCTGAAAAATGCGAGCAATTTTTCAAATATTTCATCTAACTAAATTTCGAAATGACTTTTCCCATTAATAAATCCCCATTTGCTAATAAAACGTGTAAACAAAGTACAAACCTTTGTCTTCTACCCATAGTGCTATTATGATCAGGTGAATGCTCACGTAAATCTTGTACTGACCCTTTACTATAATAAAAATAACAAAACACAAAAAACATGCAATAAAATAATAAAAAGTAACACAAACACAACTTTAAAGAAATAGTGTTAATACATGCAAAACTATATAAACAAAATAAAAATAATAATAATAATAATAATAGTAGTACAAATTTTTCACTAAAGTACAATTTATCATAATAATTGGCCTCAGAGATGCCTTTAATATTACGTACGTTTTGATAGCACCACGTGATACTTTACGATCTTTTGTGCCGGGTGGTGCTTGTCGCGGTTTACATGCGCGATCTACTTCAATTTGTCGACGGGCTGTATTTTCCATAAATTCTTTGTGATCGGCGATTAAAACTTCAACAGGTGGAATTTCATCTGGAAGTGTTTCCTTCTCTAGATCTGTAAGTAAAACAAAAACAAAAAACCCGTTATACTGATACCTTATATTAGCAAACATGTATATACATACTTAGTAACGTAGATTCTAGTCCGCTCAACCATGCTAATAGCTCATCGATTGAATCATCCAAGTCCTTAAGAGTTTGCATATGACTTCGCAATTTTGTGTCTCTGGATATGGCCCACTGTGAAACTTCATCCCATCGTGATTGTATAATTGTAATCCAATTTTTAATAATCGGGATCGCCTCAGGATGTGATTTTTTCAGTATAATGTGTGCTAAGTCCAGGGTTTCATCCTTGTCGTGTTCCTTTTCGCGTAACTCCCGTAAAAATTTCTCATGTTCATCGAGTAAAAGTTTAGCATGATGTTCATCTTCAGGGGTCGATGATACGAAACGTAATTTTTGTTCAGCTTCCGATAACCATTCGAGTAACATGTGAACCATTTTATGTAATCGTTCAGCTTCTCGTAACGCTTCTTGTAGTCTTGTGCCACGGCGTGAACTCAAATCAGTAACGTCATCCCACAAGTGTTGTAATTCTTGCAGATGTTTGGATACGTTTTTGGAGTCCCCAGCGCGTTCGAGATCATGACCTGTTTTTAACACGGATTGCATTTGTTGCGCACGTTTTTGTAAATCAGATTCTAAATCGCGATGTTGATCGACTAGTGATGTTACAGTGTCCAAATCTCCATGTACTGGGCCTTGTTCCGATAAATGTGCCTTCGCTTTTCTCAACCATTCGAGTAATGCTTGAAGTGCTTCCGAAAATTGGCCAGATAATAATAAAGCCTCTTCTAATTTTCGTTGTCGTTCAACGCTCTTCGAACAGACACGGGTCCATATTTCCTTTAATTCAACCAGCATACGGTTCAATTGTGGCTCATCGTTCTTCGGTGCGCGATCAATCAAGTGCTTACCATTACGCATCGTGGTATCATACTGTCCTTGTTTCGAAGATAAATTCCTTTGGGTTTCACGTAATTTTTCTAAATGTTTCTTAATTTTATCGGGAGAGTTACTATTTGCAACATCTTCGGCAAGTACATCCAAATTTGTTTCAGTATCCTGGAGCCATGACATAAGATTTGCCCAAGCGTCGTGGAATTCACGCGCTTCTTTATAACCGTGATCGAGTGCGCGAGTTCGTTCCGCAGCCTTAGCAACAACACGTTCCCATCGATGTTGTACAGAAACCAATAAATTCTTTATTAAAATTACATCCTGTTTCTGGCTGAAATATTTCAAGTGAGTTCCCTTCTTGTCGAGGAGTAGCATAGCTTCACGATGTACGGATACATCTTTTTGGAGTATTTTATGCTCCTCGATTTGCTGTTGTATGATTTCAAGTACTCGAGAAACGGGTGTGGCACCGGCGAGTTGTTTCTCGGCCGCGGTTAACCATTCAACGAATTGTTGCAACGCTTCATGGAATTCGGTTGCCTCGCGAAGTGCAATTTCAAGTTTAATCTTCTTATCGTTAGCCCGGGACATAACAGCATCCCATCGTTGTTTAAAGGTACGTAGCGTATGTTGTAAATTGCTTGACGGTACTTTAAGCTGCGTTTGTTTCTTAATGTACTCTTGTCCTTGTGCTAAGAGTGTATCAACCTTAATATGATTTTCTTCCAACTCCTTATAAACTTCCATGAATCGTTCTAACTGTTCAGTAGCGGTTTCTGGTAGCCCACCAACTGGTTTACTTGCACCTATCACACTGTCTACATCACCGAGCCATCCAAGTAAATCTTGTACCTCAGCCATGAAGGCTTGGGCCTCTTTAAGTGCCTCTTCTAATTCGTGTTGGCGGTCTGATGATTTCTGAATTAAATCCTTCCATTGTTTATTAAGCGTATAAAGTTTCTCTTGTGTGGTTGAAGCTTCAACGGATCCCTTATCGGTTTCAATCAATTGGCGACCAGCATCATTTAATGTATCAACAGAGCTTTGATGAGCTTGTATGTCATTAGCCAACACTTTCAGTTTAGCCAATTCTACTTCTAACAATTGTGGGTCGCCTGGGATTGGTTTCAATTGATCCAAAGTGTTATCAGTTCGGCTAATCCAAACCAACAATTCATTGAGTGCGTGTTGGAACTGTCCTAGATGAAGAAGCGCATGTTCCAGTTGTTTTTGGCGATCGACAAGACCACGAAGAAGATTTTCCCAGCGACGGTTGACTGAATTTAATGGTTCACGAATAGCGGCTGCTTGTTCAGCTGAAGTTTTTTCAGTAAGTTCAATGGCTTGCCTAGTAGAGTGACGGGGATAAACGTAAAAATTAAAATCATCATATTCATGTCTGTACAACACACGTAAGCCTATATAACCACGTAACAGGCAAACAGAAAGCTTTTATTTTTAATTAATGGAATTCACGTGCAAAATGAGGTACATGTTTTGATTAGTAGTAAATACGTTAAACGATCTGATGACGGGGATTAAAACAGGGTTTGCATTTTTGTTGAAATATAATTCAAACCAATCACTTTTCAACAAATATGTATAAGAAATTTTCTCACCGACAAGCCAACATCATCGACGTTCGAATAGTGTCCAAATTTGTTATATATTCCATCATCAAATCATAAAAATGTATACGTACTCGTATAATATAAAATGGTTAAAGCTACTCGCGAACACTCAATAAGATTTACTCTAGATCGATTGTATGTTAAATTTGATATCATATAGTTTAAGGCCAATTGGTAATCTATACAGTAAATCTTAATCGTCAATAAGTAATTATTATATTTTTATTATTTGCACAACAACAAAAACATCAAAAATTAAGAAAAAAGTTATAAAAATGTGATTCTTGCCTGTCCAACGCTCTGCGCGTTTCAAAAACAATTTCAAAATTTGATATTTTTTATATTTTTGGTAAAACATTGTGAGGATGAGGGCATGTGAATTAAATAAAATTTGATTGTTAGATAAAACAAACTAAAAACTATAAAATATACTAAAAAATTAATAGTTATTTTACAGGGCGGAAGTAATCGGTAATTGTTATAAAATTTTGATCGCCATTTTCAAAAATATGTGAGTTAACTAGTTTATGGAATTGCCAATTGTCTTAGATGTATTTTAACGATAATTTAATTGAATTTGAAAATTTGAATTGAAATTGAAATAACATTAAAGTTGGCAATTACCCCAGTGCCGTAAATATGCCAATTTGTTTCTAATTAAATAAACAGCCCAAAACTAAAAAAAATAACTTACCGATTGAGGGCCTCAACTTCTACCATATGTGGATCCACATCATCTTTGAAATCTTTAAGCTGCGAAATTTGTTTCTTCACGGCATCAATGTCCGATCCGACAGGACCCAGCTTGGCAAATCGATCTTCCGCCTTATCCAAGAACCTCAACAAATTCTGTAATGTTTCATGGAATTCCATCGCTTTCTCCATGGCATCGATTAAATTCTCTTCACGTTTCGCGTATAATGCGGTGATATTATCCCATGCATGGTCCAAATCTTCAATATGTTTCTTGACCTCGGGTTTATCAGGCTCACCACAAAGTGACATTAAATTGTTACCAGTGCGACGAACTTCTTCGACCTCGGGCTTAGTTTGATCGATTTCGTGCCGAATTTCTTGTAAAGCTACTTGTTGTTTCTGAATGGCTTGTGGTTGTGCAGCCGGCGGTTCTTGAGTTGATAATGTCTCCTGAAGATCTTTTAGTGTTTCCATAATGGCATGTAATTCACGCCAGAATTTATCAGCTACTTTGAGTACATCATCTAACTTGGCGCCACGTTTGGATGTGGCCTGTTGCACATCATTCCATAAAGCGTTCAATTTTTCCAATTTTTTCTTGATATCACGAACAGCTGGATCAGCTTGGTTGCTTGCCTTGGCAATTACATCATTTGCGGCACGCTGTACAGCAGCGAATGCTTCACCACGTTTATTGACATCATCGATAAGAGCGGCATTATCTTCAATTTGTTCTTCGATTTTGGGTGGATGCGCAGACACAGGTTCAGCTTGATTGATTTGATCCGCGGTATTCGATAAAGCGCGAAGCATACCCTCAAGTTTATCTGAGAATAGACTTGATTCTTGTAAGGCACGTTCAAGAGCCAATTGACGTTCTCGTAATTCAGTTCTTAATGCACCATAACGGTTATTATCGGATTTGAGAATTTCATGAATTTTATTTGCATCATCATCGGCGACAAGTGCAGCTAAAGCATCTCCAGTTTTATTTAATTTATCCAATAACGGCTTATGTTCAATTATGGACTGTCCCAACCGTTCGTTCTTATCTTGTTGTGCGGCTATCTGATCTGGACGTAAGGCAGGCATACTAAGCATTGAGATATGATGTTCCATTTCATCGAGCCATGACGATAACCCACTATGAGAATCAGCGAAATGCTCCGATAGCGGTAGAGCTTGCTCCAAAATTGATAAACGATCTGAACATAATCCAGTGACTGTATCCACAACTTCTTTTAAATCTTCTAATTTCTCACGTAATGAAATTGCATCATCGGTCGGTTGCGATTCTCGCAATACTTTCTTAGCTGCGGCAGTCACATCACGTACACGACCCTTTTGACTCGCGATATCGTCATTAATCGATTTATGCTCTTGTAGCTGTAATCGAACGGCATCCGGTTCCATAGAGGGTTGATCAGCATCACGTAGATTACCGTCCATATCTCGGAACCATTCGAGTAATTCATCCAAATCACCAGTAATTTCCTTCGAACGCTGTTTACTAAGATGGAGACGTTCGGTTTTTCGTTGAATTTGTTCGGCAATGGCGTCGAATCGCCGATTATCGCGGGTTACAAGACTTTCAATAGTTGCGGCCCCTTCTCCAGGCGAAATTTGACACAATTGCGGTCCGACGAGATTAACATTTTCTAGTACGGGACGCATTTCCGATAGATCACTGTGTAGTCTAATGATTTCGTTTTCACGTGGTTCTCCAGTGGCCAAAATTGATTCAGCCTCTTGCATCCATTCTAGTAATCGATTATGAGCTTCATGGAAGCTTTGAACTAGTGGTAATGCGGCTTGAGACCGTTTCAGGGTATCGCCACCTTTAGTTGTTAGTTCACCATATCGCCGTTGGAGTGAATCTAATTTGTCCTTTAGTTGAAGAGCTTCATCTGATGTGATGTGCTTCATTAACTCGGAGCCGGTTTCAACTGTTGATTCGACATTCGGGGCTCGATTTGCAATATCTTCATTAAGCTCGACTAGCATGTCCATTTGTTCTAATAATTTTTCGGTATGGACTGGGACAACCTTGTATCGGGCTAGACGTGCTTCCATTGCTTCCATCCAACCGGCAAGTTCTTGATAGGTTAAGACAAGGTGACGTAGGCCTTGACGCGATTCCAACAAAAGTTGACCAACATTATCACTAGCCTCGATAAGATTTGTGTATCGGTCAGTGATTCCTTTAACTTTCTCGCCAAGGACGGTTCCTTCATCATCTCCGACTAGTTCCATGAGTTGGCCAGCAATGTCGGCTAATTCGGAGAAATCAGGTTGCTTACCAACAATTTCATCGTGAAGTGCTTCATGCTCATGAATTCGTTGCTGAATCTTTTCTTCATCGGTTGGAACCAATTCCATGTTCTTAACACTTTTCTCAGCTCCATCCAACCATTTCGTCAATGGAATAAGCTTATCCTGGAATTGTTTTGCAACGTGCATGGCTTGTTCTAAATCTAATGTTCGGGTTTGTGCGCCGTCAGTTAGGGCATCGAAACGCCCCATAAGTTCCTTAAGCTGTTTCTCAATACGAGCCTTCTCGGTGGGATCACAATTTGCTGCCACTTCTTGGCCGAGCGCGAATAATGATGACATAGAATTTTGACGATCCATCAACATTTTCTTTAAGAATTTTTGTTCTTGTAATTGCGCTTTAACGACCTTGTAATCCGCACTTGGTGGTTTTTGATTCGCAACCATTTCCTCTGTATCACTCAACCATTTAGCTAATCCATCTAGAGCTTCTTGGAATTTTCCCGATTGTAATAATGCGACGTCCAATCGACGTTCTCTCTCGTTCATTTTATCTTTTAAGTTGTTCCATTTCTCGTTCATTCTTTCCAAATCCTTCTCGAGTACACTGGTCGATACACCACTTTGAGCTGATCGGACCAATTCTTGCCCCAAACGATTAATTTCGTCCAGTTTTTGTGCAAGAGGCTCAACATTTTTGGTACGGAATCGACGGAATTCTTCTTGTTGATTCCGGATTTGGTCTAATTCTGAGCCAACTGGTTTGAGCTTACGGAATTCATCAGATATGGCTTGTAGATCTTCGAGAATGTCGGTATGTTCTTCGTAGAATTGTTGTAATTGTTTTAATGCATGTTGAAGTGAATCTTCTTGATCTTTAGCACGATTCTCGAGTCGTTGAAGAGTTTTACGTAGTCCAGCGATTTGATCACGTGTTTGGAGTGTATCAGGTGCGAAACCGGCATCTAATAGGCGAACTCCAGATTTTTCGAGTTCACTGACATTTTCCGCAGCACGATCGATTTTATCCAACACTAAAACAACTTGATCAATTTGATTGAGAACGACACGAACTTCACGAGCCGGTGGTGATAATCCATCAACTTCGGTTTCTAAACTACCCAGCTCTAAACCGAATGCACGAATTTGATCTTGGAATTGAGTAACTGCGGTCGCTGCAGATTGTAGTTGTCCACAACGGTCAGTTAGTCGTGATTGTAAATCATCGATACGATCACCAACCGCTTCAACATCACGACGCAAGTGATCAGCATCACCTCCGGCATCTCGTACTTCATGTGAAATATCATCAGCCAATTTACGAACTGCTTGGAGTGGTTTACGTAGAGCTTCGGCTTCATCACGAATACCTTTAACACGGTCTAATAATTTTGGATCTTTTGCGGCTCCTCCGAGAGCATCGTGAGAAGCTAAACGATCTTCACATCGACCAACGGCATGGTCAAGGTCTCTGAGCTCATCGTTGAAATCGGCCAATCGTCGGGCGCAGGTTTCTAATCCTTGGGCCCGAGCAATCAAATCGTTATTCAGTTTTTCCCAACGATCTTTCAAATCTTGAATTTCGGCTTTAACAGGGTCCTTATCTATATCACATGCTGAAACGAATGTCTCCCCCAAATTCTTGGTACCTTCGTATTCTCCCGATTTCTTCCAAATATCACTGCGGAATGCTTGAAGTTCTTTTAGTTGTTGATCAAGTTGAGTTTTTTTCAAGATACCCGGACGTAAAGACGCCAATTTATCTTCGGCCGTTCGCAACCAAACCAAGAATGCTTCCGACGATTGGTAGTATTTACGGCAATGTTCCAAACTTTGTTGAAGTCTCGAATGACGATCACTAGCCTCGCGGCGTAAACGATCCCATTGTTGTTGAATTTTATCCAAATCACGTTGCAGATTTTGATTTCCAGGTTTACCGGTAAGATCTTTTCCTTTATTCAATAACATAATGATCTCATGCTCTCGAGCCATGACCTCACGATATATTGGTTCATGATTATCAACCTGGTGTTGAAGAGTTGGACGATGTGCGGATACTAAGAGACGTTCTGATAAACTTCCTAATTCGCTAGCCAACCAGCCAAGTGTTTTAGCACAGCTTTCAGCAAATTGACGCCCATCTCGAAGTGCAGCTTCAGTCTCAGCTTTACGATTATCTAATTTCTTTTGTAGCGCACCGTATTGTTTACCCAATGCAGCTACACGTGAATTAACGTCAGCACGAGAAGCTGGATCACCAAGCACGTTACACAGAGCTTGAGCTGATTGTTCGGCATCAGCCAACAATGGTCGTTGACCTTCAAGTTGGCGTTCAAGATTTTCAATTTTGCGTAGATTATCTTGGAAGTCACGATCGGTTGGTAGACCGTCTAGATTATCGCTGATATTTTGAAGGGCCTCACGGAGGCGATTCAACCCGGCATCAAATTCTTTTGATGTATCAGCTGCGGCCCCTAAACTTTCAGCACGCTCGTCAAGTCGATTGACTAGATCATCCCATTTATTTTGCAATGTGCCTAATTTATTGTTTACGGCTTGCGATTCAGGTGAGTTGGGGTTTACGTGATCGATAATTGAACGGCCAACGTCGGTCAAATGATTGAGTTGTGGCTGTTGTCCACGGAATTCTTCGCGAAGTACTTGAACTTGTTGTACCTGGCTTTGTACCATACGGGGGTCCGATGAAATTGGTCCGAGTACTGTTAACATACGTTCTTTAGCGGCAAGCCATGAATTTAAATTATCATGTGTATCAAGGAAATCTCGTAGTTGTTCTGAAATACTAATACGTTCTTTACATAAATCATTTAAGCTCTTCCACCGATCTGATACAATTTCGAGATCGTGACGTAATTTATCGGCACCTTGTACGTCAGTCTTTCGTCGAAGAAGATCTTTAATCTGCGCTTTTGTTGAATCAAGTAAACTTTGCTTTTCATACATTTCTTCCAAAATTTTACGCGCTTGTTTCGTACATCGCTCAGCATCATCTTTCGAGCTGATTGTATCTTTAGGCACTTGACGCTGAATTTTATCTAAAAATTGTGACAAATTCTTCAAGCTCTCTTGGTGTTTCTTCACCTCTTCTTTGACAGAGTCGAGTTCATTTTGACGATCAGTAATACGGACGCCTACTAAACCGTACCGATTATTAATTTCATTGAGTTGTTGTTGAACTGGTGAGAGTTCTGAAATTTGGAAACCGTCCTGTGATGAGCGACGGCTTCCAAATCCGCTGGAACCACCTGGTGAAAGTGGCGAAATTATAGGACTTTGTCCGTAATGTACAGATTTTGTTGGACTAGGCGATCGTCGCATTGGGCTAACGGTTGTTCGTTTCATTGGACTGTAATTCGATCGCTTACGAGACGGACTATCTGGCCGGATAAGCGCATCGTACTGGCCGCCTAAATCGTTCACCTTCTCGATGTTTACGGAATAATCGCGGTGCTCTTTGGCCAATGGTTTGAGATCTTCGATTTGCTCTTTAATAACATCTAGATCTACAGCTACCGGTGATAAGCTATTTGTACGAGATTCAATTCGAGTTAACCAGCTAAGAACCTGTTCTTTGAGATTATCGTATGCGGATAACTGTTCGGCTCGTTGTTTAGCCAATTTTGTTTTATCTTCTAATGACGTATCAAGATTCTTCCATTGATTTTCAAGGGCCTTAACTCGATCACGTACAGGGCCCGTATCAGTAACATCACGTTGGCCGACCAAGTCTTTACCGTTACGCACACAATTTTCATAAATTGGTCGCAACTGTTCTTTTGATTGCGACATAATTTGCATCCGGGTGGCGAGTTCTTCAATTGGTAGGGCACTTAACTCACGACTTTCCAGGGTTTCTTGTAAAAGGCACAACTCTTTCTCAATTTCAGAGCTTTCATCGTTGAATTTATTGAGCTGGGTTAGCGTAGTGTCTAAGAATTCGCCACGTTTCATAACTTTATCCAATAGTTTCTCGTAACGGCCTGTAACGTCTTGTAATTTACTTTCGATTTTCTTGGCCATGCGAGCGTTTGATGCGGTTTGGATTAAATCGTGTGCTGACATCGTTACACTATCGATCGATTCGTGGTGGGACTCAAGGTCAACTAATAAAGAACGATGTTCACGTACTTGCTCTTGGAGGCGTTCTTTTATTAACGATGCCGGTCGGAATTGAATTTTGAATTTATCCTCGGCTTGATTCATCCAGCCAAATAGACCGTCTAATGCGTCTTGCACACCTTGAGATTGGATTAAGGCAGTGTCAAGGAGTTTGCATCGATCTCCAAGTGCTTCGAGTAATTGGCTGTATTTATCCTTGATTTCTTCAACAGGAACCTCAAGGGCTGATACTTCACCGGGGCTTAATTGACCAGCTAGTGATTTTAATAGATTATCTACACTCTGCTGTACATTATCGATAAGCCGCTCTTGCGCTAAGAACTCGTTATGTAGACCTCTAGCTTGATTCATTTGATCTTGTACTGTTTGTGGATCAGCTGCAACTGGATCGGAAAGCACTTGTGCTACGCGTGGATGAACTTCACGAAGCCATGCTCTTGCTTTTTCTAATGCATCCTGGTAGTCGCGTTGTCGGCCACCTAATCCTGAAAGCTTGTCAGATAGGGCATTGGTTCGATGTAATAAATCACGGTACTGTGCTGAGACTAATGAAACTTCTTGGCGTACTTCACTCTCTGACGTGGCCAATGGTTCAATGTGAGGTAAGCGTTCGGGTAAAGTTGTACGGAAATCATTAAGTACGACCAAAAATTCTTTCGACTCATCGACAAACTTTTGGGCAGACATCGTGATAAAACGTAAATCGGCTTGATGTGCAATCACATCGCTAACGAATTCTTTAATCGAGTCACCTTGTGATGATAGACGATGTAGGTCGGATAACGAACGTTCTTTATCTTCGAGCGTACGACGAGCTGTCTGTAACCATTTTGCAAATATTTCCAATTCCGATTGGAGTTTATTGAGTTCGTCACGAGCTGCATTTAATCGTTTTAACAATTTTGCGGTACGATCTTGCGCCCGGTCGACACGTGATCGAAGTTCTCGGCCTGAATTTTCGAGGGCTGAGACTTCTGGTGCGCTTAGTACATCTCCTCCTGTCAACACGATTTGACGAACTTGTTCGAGGCAAGATGCCACTGGCCGAGCTTGCGAATCAATGTCATCTTTGATTTGCTGCAACATAAATTATAATTATTACTTCTTGGCTTGTAACTACAGTTTAAATACTAATTAGACTTACTTTTAGCAAATTAATTTGATTCCGCAATTCATCATTACGTTCCTTAGGACCACCGATCGATGTAATTTTTTGTTCAACGGTAGTAATCCATTTAAGTAGACTTGTTAAGTTATCTTCACACAAGGCAAATTTCTCCTTGACCGCTTGCTATTATAAACGAGACAAAATATAGAAATCCAATTTTAATACCTTGATCAATGATTGGGGGGAACGTGCTCAATACGGGGACTGCCTAAAGTGTATAATTCATTTAAATTTGTGTAGGAAAATAATGAAAATTGATGATATAATAGAAAATGGATCTTAAAATTTAAAACACACAATATTCCAATTCTCGATTAACTATCGCACGTATAGTATAAGCGTAGCACGATAGGAAACCAATGAATTACTGCAAACCTTATAGAGGCTGGAAAAAAAGCGTTTAAATTAAAACAAAAAGCCAAACTTGCGCCACATCTTACCATACTGCGGCCTTAATTCTAAAAAAGCTTTTTCGGTATCATAACTATCAAACATAAATTCTCATTCGCTTATTTAAAAAAATATAGTTATTTCGGTTAATTAGTAAACTACATGCAATTGTAAAATTTTTATTATTGTTAATCATGCAACATTTAATAAAAAAAACCAAAAAATAAAATAAAAATAAAGAAAACCTGGAAAAACAACAAATTATTAAAATAAACTTAAAAAAAATATGAATATCACGTCACTTGTTGCATGCGACTATCACGATAGTTGCATGCAACTTTGACCAAATTAACAAAAAAAAAGAACATGTGTAACCACACTACCCAAGACAATTATTTTATGAATGTTTCAGAACAATTATAGTGTTTCATGCAGCAAAGCCAATTCAAAGCATCAATATCATGCGATAGTTTTGAGTAGTGTAGCTATACATGCAATTAAAATATGGTTTTAAAATAAATGGAATAAAATAAAATATACTACCTTTATATAATTCTAGCGAATTGTATCAAAATTCACCAAAATATTGTACATGCATTTTATAATCTAATACTAATAAAATTTATATGTATGGATATATGTAGTAGTAAGGCAGAGAAGGATTATTGCCGATTTATATTTATAAAGCCTTTTATAAAAAGGATTTTATTGTATGTTTCATTCTGGCGATGTTGTTAATCATAAATGGATGGAGTTTTATTGGATACACCAAGAGGTGGTCGATGTATACAAAAAAATTTGTTAGTCTGATGATGATTTTTCATGATTTCATAATATAGCAGGCAGTCAAAGATATATTTTCTAATGAAATTGATGTAGATTTTATAGAAGCCTAGAATATTTTTTATATGTATGAATTATTATTACTTGTATCAGCTGAAAGAGAGTTAAAAACAAAATATAGACGGTAAAATTATCAATTATATTACGTAATTATCCAACAATTAGATTGAATAGTTTGTGATAGTACATAATAGATAGATAGAGAGAGAGAGAGAGAGAGAGAGGGAGAAACACATATAGAGGTTGGTTGTTACTTAAATATTTTAAATAGATTAGAAACGCGATTCATGCAATAATTTTGAGTTAAATGATGAGTGATTAAATCATTCTGACGGAAATAATGGTGAGCGAGTGATTTTTTCAAATGTGATGGATTGATGTGGAACCCCCACTTCAAAACAACAAACCAATTTTCACATGACGGTCAGGATCAAAATTTTCAATTGTTCAAAATCTTAAACTAAACTTTGCGAATTGTTAATTACTAGCTGATTGAATTAATTAAAAGTGTAACATTTCAATAAAAACAGAATCTTGATCTACATTCCGTCTCGTGTGATGTTCATGATTTAATTCACTGCATCAAACTCATTTTTAACCAATCTTTAACATAAAGATATATAAAAAGGAATATTTAAACAAAGCTCGCCAATTTTCATTTATTACATTTTCAATCTCAACATTATTTAGATGACCATAAAGGAATAAATGCGTTAACTATTACATTAAAAACATAAAATTTAAAAAGCGTAACTGCCACATATTTGTATAATGTTTTTCGCCAAACTTAAAATTAAAACTCAAAAGCAGGCAGTTCAGAAACTCAAAAAAAAAAAATGTTTGTGATTTAAAGTGAGTTGGTGATTTATGGATTTCGGTTAAAATTTTGTAACAAAATTTAGAGTTTTATATAAAATAAATTATGCAGCTGCGTTCTACCATAATTTTGTATTTCAAAAGCTCCAATTTTGTGCTATAATACTGCATTCAATTTATGTTTTATAAAATTTATATGCGAGATAAATGTGTTTGTGTGTATGTGTAGGAGGTATAGAAAATTATGTATTTGCATTATGATAAAATTTCATAGAGGTTATTATTATGTGATGTATCTAAAAATTTTAATGGTTTTGGAATTTAGAAAATTCTCTATGAAAAATTAATACGTGTCAATAAAGTAAATTAGCAGTAATTGATTATATAAAAAATTTAATTGTTGACTCACCCTTTGCTCAGCCGGCAGTAACAGTCCTCGTTCTTGTGCTTTAACAAAATCGACCGACACTTTTGATTCAGAATCAACAAGTCGTCCTTCGTTAGGATCAACTAGACCGGAAGCGAGAGCGGCAACAAGCGGTATTATAGTGCTATTATCGGTATCGCGAACTACCGTAGACGACGGGTCTATGAGACCTGATATTATTGTATCGGCAAGCGTTAAACGTTTACGATCAATGATTGCGGTTGGTGTGGCAAATGGATCAATAAATCCACCAGTAGTTGGATTATATAAATTAAATTGAAGCGCCTCTAGCAGGCCAAACGAACGCTTTGGAGTTATTATTAGACCATTATCGATCGCAGCCGATAATGAATTTAATTTTGATGTATTGGTGTCTAAAACGTTGGCTTTTTCACCATCGACTAAACCCTTGCGATATGCCTCGGGTAGTTTTAATAATTTTCGTTTCGCCCCATCTTTAACTAATACTGATTCTGGATCTATTAGTCCAACTGTAACAGCCTCTTTAAGTGTGAATGGTTTATTGGTTTCGGCTGGATCTGTATATTTTCCGGTCAACAAGTTTAATCGATTGGATTCGATAGCCTCATCAAATGAAATAGGCTCGCGAACGTAAATAACACAAGTCGGGTCAAACACAAAGAATAATGATTTAGAGTCAACATGAGCCCGTTTCTCTAAATCTATTGTCCCATCGATGATTGCAAGTTTAAGTGGTCGGAATTTATTGGTATTTGGGTCTTTAATCACTGCTGTCTCGGGATCAATAAATTCGTACTTTATAGCTTCGTCAATAGTCATTTCACGTGGAGTTTTAAGCGCTGGAGATGCCGTCAAGTCAGTCGCGTCAACTTTAGTAATCTGTCGATTCGAAATGGGATTATCCACCGTAACCAAAAGACCTTTCTCGAATGACACATCATAATTATACGAACGTTTTGATTTTGAATCGAGCACCCGACCTTTGGTCACATCAATATCTCCATTCTCGATGGCTTTGTGCAATTCAGTGGTCGTACCTGTCACGAGGTTTTTAAACACCGTACTATTTGGATCGATGAGTTCCGAAGCAATGCTGTCTTTTAGATCTAAATACTCGCCGGTTGTGGGATTAACGAATTTTCCAGTATCGGCACGATATAAATGATTTCGGATCGCTTTTTCGAGCGAAAGATACCTTTGATGAGTCACAATATAACCTCGGTGCCGAGCCTCTTGTAAATTAATTTTTGGATTCGTAAACATGCCAGCGACATCGTCGATTAGGCCTATTTCTATAGCCTCATCTAACTTAATATATTTACCAGTTTTCGGATTTTTGACGATTGAATGTACGGGATTTACGAAATCTTCTTTGATAGCATCGCGGAAAGAAACTTTGCGATCTCCGATTGGAAGAGTAACTAAATGAGTTTCCGAATTATAGAATCCCATTGCAAGCATTTCGTATAATCCGAATTGGGCACTTTCTATATCGATAATTAACCCAAGTCGCATGGCTTCGTTTAGCGGAATAAAAACATCACTACCAGGCTCTCGGAATAAACCTTCTCGTCTGTCAATCAATCGTGCTCTAAACGTTTCATTCAAATTTAACAATTTCTCTTCACGTTCAATGAAGTGACATGGGAGCTGCGGATTTATCATATATTTTCGAGTTGCTTCGTGTAAAGTAATATGACGTCCATTTGATGGATCTGTAATTTTGCCCGTTTTACTGTCATACAAGCCTTGATGAATCGCACGCTGTAAACTTATCGGAGCTTTACTATCCATTAAAATACCTAAATGGAATGCTTCTGCTAATGTCGAAAGTCGATTCTGGTAATCGACTTCAGCTGTTTCGCCCGAAATTCTACCCATTTGGATAGCATCGTACAGCGATATATTTCTGTAAAGCCCGGTTTGTGGATCTTTGAACTGAACTGAATTTGGATCGATTAAATTTCGTTTTAATGCATCGGATAGTGATAGCAGTTTACCTGATTCTGGATTCATGAATAGGCCGGACTTTTCTACATACAACTTTTTCAGAACAGTTTCAGCGAGACCAATCGGTTTTTTGACTTCAATTAAAATTCCGCGATCGAATGCCTCCCTAAAGTCAATCTTATTTCCAAATTCATCGAGGACTGTACCTTTTTTAGCATCTACTATCCCACTTTCCACAGCCAATTCGAACGGTAATATTTTGCCGTTGACATTAACTATCGTCGATTGAGGATCGATAAGTCCACGTCGAATAGCACGATCGGTGGATAGTTTTTCCGGTACAACTTGACTACTAAATTGACCCGATTTCGGATCATATAGACCTTTAAATACAGCGTCTGGAAGACTGGTACGTCTTTTCGGGGGTATCAACATGCCACTTTCGACGGCATCGGTGAGTGTGATTTTTAATCCAGACCACGGATCACACACTAATCCCATTTTAGGATTAACAATTCCGGCATCGATACCATCTTCGAGAGTGATAACATTTCCAGTTTTAGGATCCTTTACGATCAATTCCGTGACGGAAATATCACCAGATTTAATAGCATTATCGAGTGTAACATCAGCTCCATCAATCTTTAAGAGACCGGTGAGTGGATCATACAGTCCTCGGGCAATTGCATCTGTTAGTGGAATTGGCTTAATCGTGCTTAACAAATAACCTTTTAAGAATGCTTCATCCAGGGTTAATTCGGGATTGGTTATAATTCCTCGAGTTGGATCGAGTACACCAATCGCGATTGCTTCTTTAGCGGTTACGACACGATCATTCGGTTCATCACGAATTAAAACAGTGTCGAGTAAGACGAAGTTTGATTTGATCGCTTCATCGAGTGTATTCTCGGCGCCGGTCATCGGGTTAAGGATTTTACATGTTTCGGGATTATAGTACTCTTTAGATAAAACTTCGAGCAGTGACCACTGTACAGGAACAGTTGAAACAATGCCTTTTTGAACCGCTATCTCTAACGGCATCGATTTATTTTGTTTGGTGTCGGTTACTTCACCAGTATTTTGGTTGATAATATTCACGTCAATGGCTTCTAAAAGAGGAATGCTAACTCCATATTTTACATTCTCGACAAGAGTAATTTTGGGATCGACGATTCCATAGGTGATCGCTTCTTCTATTGGAATAAGATTTTGTCCGACTGGATCTAAAATTTTACCAGTCTTTGGATCGAATTGACCACTGCGTACAATTCCTTCGAGTGAAATTGGTTTACGGCTGCCCGGAATCAAAAGTCCTTGTTGGTAAGCCTCTCGAATATCAATTTCTGTCATTGTTTGCGTATTTATTAGAATGCCACGACGCAAATCAATAATTCCTTTTTCGATTGCGACACGCATTGGAATTATTTCGTCGGTCACAGGATCACGAACTGATGTAGTTAATACACCGGAATCGATTGCTTCGGCAATCGTTTCCAACGAGTGCTTGTCTGTGTCTATAATTTCCCGAGAAGGCTTAAGGTTAGATGGACGGTATACGATCCATCCACGATTTATACACTCAAAAAATGGAATCCGTTTACCTGTTTTACTGTCCACCATGTGGCCAGTGTGGTGATCAATTAAGTGTAAATTCAATGCCCGATCCAGAGGTTCGAAGGTATTTCGACTTTGATCCTTGACAAACACGAAATCTGGATTAACAATTTGGAGACCGTACACAAGGTCGTAGAATGTAATCTTCTCTCCCGTATTTGGATCCACAAAAATATCTAATTCTGGATTATATACGCCGAAATTTTCAAACGCCTCAATACTGAGGACTTCCGTAGGATTATTGACTAGAGTGACAGTGTTAGACATTAAAATATCGATCACATCCAATGGATAAAGTTCTTGGCGCTCAAGACCCTCTTGCACCGTGTAAGGAAGTTCTTTACCGTTAAATAGTACACGACAAACTTTAGGTTCTATTTTGTTGGCCACAATTGCATCCCCAATTGACATACGTGCAAAAGCGTCGGGAAGAGTAGTTGAATCGATTTCAGAAATAATCGTTTCAGTTAGTTTGCTGGGGATTTTATGTTGAACTTCAATCGTCTCAACAATTTCTTGAGGGGAGGTAACGCCGTGAATTTTTTCGTGTTCTAGGAACGAGGCCGTTACGTTATTAACGGGTTCGACTATTTGTGGAATGATTTGACCCGATTGTAAAATTTGGGATGTTGTTGTTGTAATTGTAGAGCGTTCGGTAGGAACAGGCTTCCCTGAATCTTGCCGGGACTCCTTAACATGGGAGCTAACCAGTTTGGTTGTGACAGTAGTCACTTCGGTTGATTTAACAGTTTTACCATCGACAATAATACTAGAGTCTTCCATTTTCGGTTCAGTTGATTTATCAACAACCTTACTGAGTTTGGTAATTTCGGTTGTTTTTGTTACCGTTCGATCTGGCTCGGATATTTCGAATTGTACATGTTTTTCGGATTTATCACTGCTTGTTGCAGATTTAACTGCCTTCTTAACAGCGTCTGCAACTGCCATACCGGCTAACACTGGAGCACCAACAACAGCTAATAGGCCCATTTTGGCGGCTTCTTTAACTTTCATTCCTGTTCCACTGGTTTGTTTCAAGTTACCAGTTTTGCTATCAATTAAACCGGATTGTATGCCTTCCTCAACCGTTTGAGCTTTACCCGTATTCACATCGTACACAATCGATTTGCCATCGACGATACCTTCTTCTATTGCCTCAGTAAAATCAACTAATCGACCTGGCATTTTTGGATCTTTAAATTTGCCCGTTGCTTCGTCATAAATATTATCACAAGCCTCGATTATCGTCATTTTTTCTGTAGTTTGAACCTTGCTTTCACTAGGATCTGTCTCTAGAATACCTTCCTTTACGGCTTGACTAATTGGTATTGTATTACCCGTATTTGGATCTTTATACGTTCCCGCGGTCATATCGAGAAGGCCTCGCTTAAGTGCCTCAGTAAAACTTATCTTAATTTCACGTGTCGCAAACTTTTCCTTCACTTCAGACTCGTCTTTAATAATTCCAAGTTCCTTCGCTTGGTCAAGCGAAAATATTTCACCGGTTTGAAGATTCTTAACTTCATTACTCGAAAGTAGTGTGTACCCAGCCAATAACTCAATAGTTTTGGTAGTAATTGTGTGATATGAGGTAACTGTTTCGGTTACTGAAGTGATGGGACCGGTCGAATATAAATTGACGAGTTCGGAAAGTGGTTTGATTACTAGCTGGCCAGTTTCAACAGCTTCCGATATTGGAATACTTTCACGATTAATCGGGTCAAAAAATACCCCTGTTTTAGTATCAATTAAATTTGAGGTAATCGCATGCTCGACGTCGACACCGTTAGCAGAAGGAGTATAAGGAAGTGCCATTATAAATTCATCTTGGATTGCCTCTTTAATATTCTTTGAGCGACCAGTAAGCGGATGCACGATTTCACAACGAGCAGGGTTGATCAAACCCCGTTTCACGGCCACTGGGAAAGTCATTCCAACTAACGGCAATTCTTCCTTATTATCGCGGGGTTTATCAGCCGGGAACATATCACATTTAACAGCCTCAATTAGATCAATGCCACTTTTGCCGACGTATACCTTGGATAGATCATCATCAATATGACCTTTCCGAATGGCTTCTTCAAGAGTAATTTCTTGTCGAGTAATCGGTTCAATCATTCCAGAAAGGGGATCAACTATTTCACAAATAATTGCTTCTCGAAGGGTTAAGTGAACACCAGTTTCGGGATGGACAATCTTAGCCGTCTCATTATCAATTAAGCCTTGTGTCACTAATTGAGGAATGGTTAGACTCTTAGCCACCGGGAGCATAATTTGATTAGTGCCTTCTGGATCTAGAATACCTCGATCGATTGCACCCTGGATATTTAAAATCTCACCGCGTTGAATATCTAAGATTTGGCCTTGCTTAGAATTTAGTTTACTTTGAGCCAACGCATCCTCGAGGGTTAGCGGATCACCTTCGTTCGAGATGAACGTTTCACGGCTTTCGAGCAGATCACCAGTAATCTGATCGATAATACCTTTGGCAACCGCGTCTTTAGGCTTTATTACCTTCTTACGCATTTTTTGTAGGACTACAGGTTTAGCCTCACGTTCAGGGCTCGTTAGAGATTTTGCCCGACCGATCGCAACCTTATATTTTGGTTCAATTGTGACTCGAGCCCGCGTTAATTCACCCTGGCTCGGTTGATCCACATCGTCGCATTCCATGACCTGAATATTTTCAGCACGTTTTTTAATATCGGCAGCCTCTTCAAGATTTACGAGACCTGTAGCGACGGCTTCTTGTAGAGAGATTTCATTTTGGGTGCGAGTATCAGTAACATAAATTTGAGCGTCTAAATCATCACGAGGTGCGAGACCTTTCTCAATTGCGACTTCGAGTGGAATATGTTTACCCGTAACTGGATCGAAGACTAGTTTTAATTGGTTGATAGCACCTTCAGCGGCGACTAATGGAGAACCTAGGATAATTAAAAGGCCGTTCTTTGCGGCTTCAATTAAACTAATTCGCTTACCACTAGGCTCAATAATATCGCCGGTCTGCCTATCAACTAAACCTTTATCCATCGCTTCGATAAGAGTCACTTCCTGGCCCGTGACAGGATATCGAATTTTAACTAAATCAGAATTGATATGACCTTCTCTCACGGCCGTGACTATATCAGCAGCACGACCTGTTTGAGAGAATATAACCAGCGCGGTTGATGGATCATAAATTGCGCCCGGTTGTAGTTGTACGGGGTCAGGTGATTGCATTTCAACAATTCGACTCTCGGCTTGAATTTCGACGAATTTTGGTGCATTTTCGGTTAATATATCGGATACTTCGACCAAATCGGGTTCTCCATCAATTTTAGTTATTTGTATTATACGTTGGTTTAAATTGTCGATCTTGCTAGGGTCCTGCAATAATACTTTCTTTTGGGCGATTGCGTCTCTAATTGAAATTGGGACACCCTTTTTCGGTTTATACTGGGCGGTGGGCGAAAGAATGCGTTTTTCAAGACTGCGATTAATTGAAATTTTGCGTCCACCCGATGGATCCACGACAAGCGCTGAATTAGTGTTTATTATTTTCAGTTTAATACATTCTTCGAAAGAAACGAGTCGATCAGTTCCGGGGATCATTAACATTCCGGTAGTATCGTCGAATATTTTACGATTAATTGCATCGGAAAGTAGCCAACCTTCTGGCGGTACTTCAACGATTTGCTTCTCGGTAGTTTTGATCGTATTGAAATGTTGAATTTCAGTTTTGGTTTCACGTCTTTTTTCGATTTTCGTTTCTTGTCGAACTTCTTCAGGAATAAACGATTTTTTAACAATTTTGATTGTGGTTTTGGCGGGTTTTGATTCGATTAAAGTGGGTGGCTGAATAACTGATACCGAGTCAGGTTGAAGTATACCATAATTAAGGGCTTCTTGTACGGTATAAATATTATTTGTAACCGGATCTTGGAATGTTTGAGTTTTTTCGTCTAGGAAACCGCGTTGCACCGCTTCAGTGAATGCTATGGAAAACTTTGGTGCGTCATGTGTAGTGGTTGTTACGGACTCGGTACCAACATTTTCAGTACTTGTTACGGTCACATACCGTTTAATTGTTTTGGTTACGGTTTCTGTGGTTAAAGTTATGTTGAGTAGACTACTTAATAGTAAGGCGCCTTCCGGTGTAATGATTTTTCGCTCGATTGCGGTATCAAGTGGAACAATAGTTTTCGTTTCGTATTCTAAGAGGTATCCTGATTTAGGGTCTATTAATTCATAGAAAACTAAATCTAGAACTGAGAGTTCAGAGTCTTTTGAATCGAAAACGCCAATTTTACGGTTTAACATTTCGAAAACCTCAGGTCGGACTAAACCATTTTCAACACCTTCCTGAAGAGTGATAAGACCACCACCCTTACCGGTGTCTAGTAAAAATTGATCACCTTTTCGTAAAATTATATTTTTGGAAAGACCTAAATTGAGCGAAATAAATTCACCCGAGAATGGATCACGGAAACCGTCAATATCGAAAATAGATTTTTGTGCAACAGACGAGATAAGACCTCGATCAACAGCCTCTGGAATGGTTAATAATTCTGAATTTAGAGTATTCCGATATCGTCCGTCAGGTAATATAACACCATCGGTTAGAGCATCGTTTAGCGTTAATAAATCACCTTTAGTCTTGGTAATGGATTTTATGGTGTCAGAGTCTAGGACTCCCGAATCCATAGCATCAATAATACTTAATTTTGATCGCCGTGTCGGAGACCATATTTTAGCGTTATTATCTAATAATTCCTTATCAACTACGTCTTTTAAAGTCATTGGCTTAATAATCAGCTGCCGATTTTTAGCTTCAATAAAGGTTAATTTTTCTTTAGTTCCGTGATGTATAAAACGTCCTGTCTTTGCATTTAGGATTCCCTGGGCGAGGGCCGTAGTAATGTCAACTTTAATATCATTCCTTGTGTCAACTATTTCGCGTGTATCAGGATTTATAAGACCGATTTCAATAGCGGAATCCAAACGGAATTTATTACCGGAATTTCGATCGGTCACCCAACCAGATCCGTCGATTAAACCATGAGAAATCGCATCAGACAAACACAAGGCATTCGATTTAATTTTAACAACTTCGTTTTTAATTAAGAGACCTAATTTGTATGCCTCGGTGATCGTTATGAATTCACCTGTTTCTAAACGATACAATCCCGTGTCATAATCGACAAGCCCGTCTTTAACGGCGTCGGCAATATTCCTTGCCATCTGCTGTTTATTTGTGCTTGATGCATGCGTAGTAGTAGTCGTAGTTACCTTAACACGTTTTTCCATTGCATTAAATCCATTCTCAGCATAAGAAATTTCATTTTGTATACGTTCAAGTAAGCTGAGAGGGCGTCCCCCTTCCGGATCTGTAGTACCGTCATTCTCGTCAACTTGTAATAAAATGTCAACTAAATTACGGTCGATCAATTGTCTTTTGGCTGCATCTTCTAGGGTCAAACGTTCACCATTTTCATTGACTAGAATTTCACCCGTACGCACATCTAATATTCTCATTTGTATCGCTTCACCAACGGTAAGGGTGCGACCTGATGTCGGGTCTCGAATACCCAGCGTATTTAATATATTACTACTATTATTACTATTGATTATACTAATGCTACTATTATTATTATCAGTGGTGGTGCCAACACCTTCATTTGCCGTTTCGATGCGTTTTAGACTACGAATTTCTGTGAATTTAACGGACCCAGTCGGCGGTGCCGAATGTATGTCGGTATGTAACTCAGTTTTTTGTACTTTTTTCGTAGGAGAATCTTCATAACTGGGTTTACGATCAATTTCATCATTATTATTGTCATATGAGATTAACTTAGACGACGACGTTACAGTTTTTGATGTACTAATGCTGAAAAAATTAAAAGAAAATTTCTTACAAACTGCAAAACAAATATTATTTCTAAGCGTTTACTTACTGTGACGACGTATTATAAGATGATGTAAAAACATCTGGATTGGGTGGAGCCTCGCCAGATGGTCCCCCCAAATTGAATTCAACACGATATGTGCGTAAAGGTTTTCTTAAACTTTCTTGATACCGCTGCGAGTTAATTAAATTTATTAGGAATTGTTCAACAATAATTTTTAATCAAATTACTAACCAGAATCTCATATGCAAAATTGTATTCATCCATTTTAAAATAAAAATTCTTTGCTTTTCACGTACTCGGAATTTTTTTTCCCCCAAAAAAAATATTTAAAAACTAAACTTTCCCTTGCCTAAAGTAGCGACACTATTATTAAATTTTTTTTTCAATTATTCCCGTGAAAATCTCATTTTTATAAACTTTTTACAATAATCTTTTAACCTCACTAAAATAAAAAAAAATGCCAATTAACTGCTGTGCTAAAATAAATCGGGAAATCTTTCAAAATCATATGTTTGTGAGACATACAAAATTTTCACCGACTAACACAATCACAAGTCTCGGTAGTCGCTGTTTTTTCTTTTATACATATTATACAACTCTCCTCTCAAAGAGAAATTATTTATATGGCGGAAAATCGATTTTCGTGTACATAAATAACAAATATTATTTGTCTGTAAATTTAGTGCAGGATTTATTCTATTGTCAAATATCGAAAATTCAAATGATGTTGATTAAAATAAAATTGCCGGTTGTAGAAGGGGCATAAAATTAGCATAAATATGATTTGGAGATTGGCACTCGATGCACCCAAAAAGCAATATAATATTCTATTAGTATAAAAACTTAAATGTATCGGATAGCGTACAAAAAACATATGGTATAATTTATAAACAGAGTGGGAGTTCGAATTTTGTTATCAGTAAAGTTTTATTCAACTTTGAGCTCAATGATATCATTTTGTAAGCAAAAAACCAACCAAAAATTATACCAAATATGTGATTAGGCCTAGCTATTTATAGACGTATATATATCTCGTTTGGCATTATGCCGAAATACACAAAATGCATGAATTTTTAATAAATTAAAGTGAATTTTATCAAAATTTCTTTAAAAAGTATTATTGGTTATAACTATACGAGTGTAAGATAACTAAATATTTTGGTGGATGTAATTATTAGCTCTGTTTAATCTTACATCACAATAAATTTGTAAAAATGTTCATTTTCATTTTATTGTATGTTTATACATTAGAAAAGCATTTCTCGAGCATTGGCAAGCTGCCTAATTACATCGAATAATACAATGAATTTTACCTTATGCTATCAAAATAAATTATATACAATAAAATAATCATCAAATAAATTCTATTATTAAACAAATACATTATACGAGTACACTAAAAGGTGAACAAATCGATTATCTATGCTCGTTCCGACATGACACCACATACGAAACCACAAAATAAAAATCGTTAAACTACGTCTCTGGCAATTATATTTGGATATAAATTTCTTAATTCTAATCCAAAATAATCGAACCCACACTCAAACCATCTAGTAATAAATTCTAATCCTGATATAGAAATAAACAAAACATATTCCAAACAGCAATAATCATAATTTATGTTGGGTTCATGTCTATCATCACTTTACATATAAATAGTCTGCTGTGATAACACGAAAAACTTGCTAAAATTAAATTTTCGACCACGTGGTCTTGACACAAAGTCAAATGTCCTGTTTGTAAACAATAATAGAAAAACCTAAATTTACATACAATTTGTTGCTATTATACATAATTGTATATGACCAGAGCGCGCTTGTTATTTGTTCTAAGAATTTGTATTGTATTTCGTGGTCGCTTTTTGTATAACGAATGATCTAAGACTTACAAAATTCAGAAAGAGCATGTGAATGGCGCCTGTAATTCCAATACATAATTTTATTAATCATTATGCGTGTAGGTGGCTTATATGCGTCTACTAAATCAGCAATGAATATTTTGTAAACAATGGTTCGTTATTACAATAGATGAGGGTTTCGAATAAATCGTCGGTGGATGCATATTTAATAAATTTCATATACATATTAGAAAAAGGTGGCGAATTTAATGGGTTTCGTAATAGAAATATATCTGATGCAATTTGAATACTAATACGCAATCGTACATTACGTAAGCCAGACGTTTAGTCAAAATTCTAGGATGTACGTTTCTGGGATATACGTTTAACGTAACACCATCACAACTATTTAAAATTATTTTTGTATCGTCAGCATACAAAAATATGCAAAATACACATTTTAAATACTATACGATGCATATGTTTACGACGTCTTATTCATCATTAATTAAAACGCTTACGATTTGCGATGATGTTTGTTTCCTGGAAATTAGTAACCCGCAATAACTTTTTATATATATTTAACTTTGCTGAGTAATTACATTATATTCTTAGACATTTACATGTTTAGTAATTTTTTAATTAAGAACATGTGCGATAAACGCACGTACATTTAGAATATAATATGATCGATTATTTAATTCCCACCTACAGTGTCTTGTACTACTCACGACACGCGTATGCAGTAGACCAAAATTAGACAATATTGTCAGCAGAGTGAAAGGGAAAATACACGAAGAAACCTGGCAACTATTAATAATATTTATGGCTATTACACTAACCAATAACAAAATGTAAACAGTAATTATAATTAATCGTTTTGTGCTTTATAATTTTGATCGTTACTAGTATGGTGATGTCATAAGATTGATAGTACAGAGCAGTATTTTCCAGTAACTTTCGCTTGCGTTAAAACTACGTTTGTAGTTTATTGAATAATTGGAACGCATGTGCGATTTTTTACGGAATGCAGACTCCGAAAACATGTGAAATTAAATTCCCACAGATGTAAACAATTAGTAATGATATGAAACGATTTATTAGCAGTGTTCTAAACAGTTTTTAAATTAATTCATAATCCAATACTGTAGTATATAAAAGTATGACGGGAAAATTCATCAAGGTCATTTTTACTTTTCCTACAGACAGCTATTTTCTCACCTCGCATCACAAACAACTGTTTAATATCATTAATCACGCGACGAAAATATAAAAATTTCGACGTTCGTTTCGGGTGGTCACACAAAACTATATGGTTGATTTGGTATTAGCGGTGTGCAATGATTGATGACCATACATTGAAAATGCAATATTTTTTGTATAAACCACACCCCAAGCAAAAACTACTATAAACTGCACTACCTAGTAGAAAATTAAATTATTTTGATACTGATGTACAACAGAAAACCGCACCTCTTCTAATAGCCCTCATCAAAAACTATTCACCAATAAAATAAAAACATTCGCCGTATTACATTATCGCGAAGTGGATTAACCAACGCTAAATTTTTTGTTTTGTTGTTGTCATCGTTTTATGATTCTGATAAAACCTTAAAGATATCGAAAATATTTTTTGTTTTTTGAAAGAAATGTATAATAATTCGAGTCGCTATTTTTAACAAAATTATGTCATCGATTTCTGGCCATTTTATGAATAATTCACTTAAAAATCGTTATGAATTATTTTCGTTGTTGATTTTTCCTGACCAGACTACTTAAAATCATCCATCATCGTTATGCTATCTTGGGCAAATAAAAGGAAATCAAATACTTTGCCGGCTTTTGTAATATGATATAAAAGCAACATATTTGTTTTATAATCAGCGATGCAAAACTATATTTATACAAATCATATGATAATCGTCTCTGACCTTCTTCTTTATGTAAATTTCACAAAACTATTTTTACATAAAAACTTGGAATTTTGATTTGTTTCAATACAAATCGATACATATATTAGAACACAGCACTAAATCCAAACAAACACAACATAAACATGTACACTTTGAAAACGGAACGGAAGTCCCTATATAGGGTCGACCGATTAAAATGCATACAGTAAACTGCAAGCAACAGGTGATTACTATCAAACCTATATATTCACGAACCAAATACTAACAGCACTTAATGTATAAAGAAAATTTTTTTGTTATCAATAACTAATTAAATTTTTTACTTAATTAATTTATTTATTATTTCATGTATTACGTAAAATAATTTTTTATTTTTGTTTTATAGATTAATAAATCGCGACGCGGAGCCACTCTTAACGCGACAAAATTTAAACGTATAACTGACTTGTAAATTGAAAAAGTAGTTTCTCTTCGCGATCCGCGAAATGTTTTTTTTTCGTATTTTTTATTATACACCAGACCACATACTACAAAAAACTACTCATTGCGCATACTATAAAAAATTATTCGTTCGGAAAATATATTAGACGATTGTACCGAATTTATAAGAAATGTGTTGAACATGTTGTTGTCCGTGCCACTCATAAAACTATAGCTTACAACGATAAAGTGCCTTTTAGTATAAAATTGTGTTATCAAATAATAGCTGTATTTGAATAGCACATAAGTTATGACATCACAAAATATGTAATAATTGAACAATAATAATAATAAACTAAATAACAAAACATGTGAATACAGTGAAGGAAACACCTATTGTAAACTATATTATGTTTGCAAAAATTTTAGCTTGCTAAATTTGATAAACGAATCATAAATTTTTATTCTATTCAAATGAAATAAAAATGACTTAGGCGGTTATTATCGTGTGTGCCAAGTATTATGATCTTATGAACTTTGATAAAGAATTTAAATTTGTTATTTATTTATGTGTAAATAGTCAGGGGGGCATATAACATTAACATGCCTATAAGGTAAAAATGCGTATATCACTAGAGGCAACAACGTTAAGAATGTGAACAAATTTGCAGGCCCGCGCTTTCGTTCAAATCTGAGAATTTTTAACTGTTAAGCGCGGAGGATGTCCTAATAAAATCGTTAAAGTTTAGGTGTTTTAACTAAAAATGTTACCTATCAATTCGACTCAATTTTCAAAATTTGGTTTTAGATTTAATTTTGTGTCAGTTGGAAATTCGACCTACTAGCCCTAATTTCGCAATTTTTGTGGAGCTTAAGGACATTGGATCTAACAATTAAGTTCCAAATGAAAATATTTAGGAAAAAACGACCTGTATTTCGAATAAGATACAACGATAACTAATTTTGAGTGAATTTAGTAAATTTTCCAGTGAGTTTCAAACAAGAGCAAAATCCATATTTATTCAGTTTCAGTTTGCGATTATCTGATAACATTTTGCTACATTGAGTTTTGCCGTGGTCTACGTTATGCTCATGGTATTCACGGGGTGTCATGAAGTCGTTCTCAATCTTCGTTAAACCGGACACCCCGTGTGGATGCACGGATTCACTGTGATGCTGATTTTATTTTATACAATTACGGACAGAGGTAAAAAAACTTATTAGGTGGTCTTGTGTTTAACATCGTTCCCTTTAAACTAAATAAGAAATCACACGATTATCCTCGATCGCGATTAGCTTACAATTGAAAATTTGAAAATCATAAGACGTTTTGTTTTGGCATGCATATTATGTACATCGTGTTCCAATAAAAAAAACTAAAGGAAAACAAAAACGTTACAGACTTGACTTGATTTTGAAAGAAGGGTTTGGTAATACATAAGGAAAACTTTAGAAGATGTCTGAAATTGAATCTATTTTGATGTGCTAGAGCGGCAAAAATTAAATTTGTACGTTCGTTCAGCAATTACCTACTTCTATGTTGAATAATCGGAACTATTTCGACCATTTGGTTCAACATCGCCACAAATAAATACACAATGGAATTTTAACACGACACAGGCTATGTAACCTAATCGAAATTATTCCACTAAAATTTATTTTTTGGATCCATACGAATTATAACAAACGAGCTTATGTTTAACGTAGAGTATATAACTAAAGTCGAAGCGTCTATCAATTCCTCAGATTCGTTAATTCAGTGCAATTTTATTCAATAACAATCAAATTTCCTTAGAGTAATTTTGAAGTTATCATACCAAGTAGTTACATTCACGAAATCTCTCTTTTTGTGCATCGAATGGGCAAAACTAACTAGTTTTTACAGTTAAATTAATTTAATTCCTAACCACATCCAATTAATAATTTTTTTAATTGTAAAACAATGTAAAAAATGATTTCTAGTTTCGAAATAAATTTTAACCTAATTTAATGTCAAGGAAATAAAGTAGGTGATGTTTGTATTTTATCAAATTTTAGTCATAATTTAATATTACTGAAAATTGCTTTAATGGAAACATTAGGATAAACGGTTCTCAATAAATTTAAAACAATTTAAAAATATCTAAATCGAGGCGTACTCCATTTTGAAATAACACTAGCTTTTGAGTTAAATCGTTATTTTCTATTAAGTTGTGACACTTTCAATTTAAGTTTAAATTAGTTTCATAAATATTTATTTAATCTACACTTAAATAATAATCGAAACCTTTTAATATTTCTTACCCACAAAATTTAATTTGAACTATCTAATTAATTTTATCGAACTTTTTGAAAATATATTGGGAATATGTTTAGTCGATACTCCACTAATTAAAAATTATCACAAAAAGAAATATTTACTAATGGTTTATTAATTCAGTTTAATTTTATTTATAATGTGACAAATTTAGCAGTAATGCTAAAAATGGATTTAAACTATAACAGCGCGAATGCACCACTGTACACATTGAACTAAACCGGATTATAACATTTAAGCTTCTCTTTCTATTAAATGCACAATTTTATTAAAAGTAAAATTCCTAGAGGTGTTAATTAATCTTTGCGCCTTGTGCAAAATAAAATAAAAAGGTGATGTCACATAATATAAGAAAACTTACGTCATCAATATTAATGCCCAGTTGTGCCAGCTATATCAACAACATATTCGTTATTATTATACATTAATATTTAAATTGAGCAAGTCTCTTAAACAATCTTAAATATAATATAAATGACATCATTTTAAAACGAACCAACTAGTTTGCATAAAAAGAAGTTCAGCGTGGTTTATTTATTCAAATAAATACTTGACATAAAAATTTAGTTGATCAAGTTTATGTGGAATACTAAATGAAAGCCAACACACCTTTAGAATACCTACTTGTGATATACAATTATAATAAGATTTTCAAAACTAATCAATAGTTTTTCCATCGATTGTTTTTATATTGCGGTTACCGCGCGTCGGCCACCCACACAATATATCCTATAAATGCTGTTTGATACAAAAAATAATTCTTGTTTTGCAATTGGATAAAATATTAAAAACAATAACATTAAAATCAAGTTTTCGAATTAATAGTGGTTTCGGTTAACTAATACGAAATCCTTGAAAAAACGTTAAAGCTTTTTTTGTATTCAAAGTCAACACAAAATATTTTTTTAAGATATCATCACGGTGTGTTATTATGCCTAATATAAATACATTCAATGATCAAATAAGTGTCGTCGTTAAAAACATTCGCATGATAACATCATCGACATAATGCTAAATTTAGATGATCAAAATGTTTGTTTATGGCGATATAAAGGTGGGAAGAATGGTTTAGATAATTGAATCGCTTGATCTTCAATAATATAAAATTTGAAAAAGGTAAAAACAGTTATTCAAATTTTATGAACGATGGATTGGCCTGCAATATTCATAAAATAAAAATTGATTTGCATAGTTGTAATGCGATATCGCTGCGGCACAATATAAAGCTTTTAAAACCTGTTATCTAGCTAGACTATATCGCAACTTTGGGATTTTCATCTTCCGGTTAATAAAAATTTTAAGTTCATGGAACTCATGTTTAGAAGGAAATTTAAAAAACAATATTTTGAAAATACTGCCACATACATTCCATAGATGACTGTTGTAAATCAATTACCGATGCATGGATTGTAACTTGATATTCTTTTTAAGTTCTAGTGTGAAATTCTGCTTCCGTACAATAATCCAAAATCGCGTCAAATTACATACGCGCAACGCAACCTTGACAATATTTGACGCAACTTTCCAAGGAAAACGACATGAACTCATAACATTGTTTTTTTATAGTTTTGATTACCTCATCGCGGACAGATGTGACAATTTTGCTAAATAATTGGAATGTAATACAATTTTGCAGAGACGAGAGAGGTAAATATATAAAACGTAACTTACCAATGAAGTGTCACCATTAACCTCGAGCGCCGTCTTCAATCGTTGCGATAGTAGTTCGAGTAAATACTCAAATTTCGTATTTAAATTATCCAATCGTTGACTATATACTTCGGCTGCACCAGGATCAGCGTCAGGTAGTCGCATATCACGACGAGGTGGTGAAAAACTTGGTCGTGTTTCAACTAGCCAATCGACATAGTGTAGACACTTTCCATCGTAAATCTACGCCATATTCGAGTGAGGGGTTAATTTTTAATTGTTGGGTGTTAGTTTTTATATTTTTAATATTTAATTTATTTTTAATTAAGGGTTAAGATATGTATGTTTATTTATAAGCAATACTAATTTAATTTAATTTTTAAATAAAATTTTCTACAAATTGAATACGTTAGATAAACATAATTTTATAGGTTATATACAGTCCACCTAATTTTATTTTTTTATATATTCAGATATACTCATTCACTCACCCTTAACATAATATTGTTTATAACAAAAATTTCGTAAATAATTAAATAATATAAATTATTAAACGTACCTTTGCTTCGCGAATTAGTCTGCCTCCCGTCATGTTGACCTGTTCTACTTTAGGAGTTCTTTCAATAGCCGCACCCAATAAATTCTAATTTTCCAATAACATTAAGTAAATCATGGAACAAATGGTAATTTTTGATAATTTAATTGTTAATTAAAAATATAATAATTAGTTTTGTTATTTAAAAGGCGAGTAGAGAAACTGGAAAAATGCAAAGTCGCTTTGATTTTACTCAACAAACCGTTGATGTTTACAAATTCTTATATTAACAAGACCTGATGGGAAATCAGCACATTTAGTATTTCCTGAATATTTTTAGGAAATTAATAAAAGAAAAAGAGAAAGATGTTTATTTAAACTCAATGGCTTTTGAAACAAAATAAATTCGATAAGTAATTCAACCACATCAAAGAAGAATTTAATAATTTTTAAATAATCTAAAAACGACTTTGCATTCGTCCCTCAACACAAGTACTCCCTTTCTACTAGTAAATTTTCTACTAATTACAAAACTAATAATAAAATAGTAATTTTGATATTTACAAAATTAAATTAAAAACAAAAAAAAGTGAAAATTAATTTTAATTAATCTCGTCTTCATCTACAATAAATTTTCCAATAACGTTATATTAAAATTTTGTTTTTGTTATGATTGTGTGTTTACATTACGTACAAATTACCCCATCTGAGTAACATATACTAATTATTGTATGTGCAACATTTTATTAATCATCCCCCATTCAATACAACAAGTCCCGTAATTAATTCCGAATAAATAACAAACAAATAAACAAAACACAAATCTACTTAAAACAATTAATTATTTTAGATATATGTATATTTATAACAAAAAATTTATGTTTGACCAGTTTGAAGAAGGCCAAAGCCTTGTCACGTCGTTATTCACGAATCGAAGACACACAACATACTCGTATTTTTCGGTTCAAAATATTATGCGAGATGATGAGATATAATAATGATTGTTTTATAAATTAAATTTGTAATTCGCGCCAAGTGATAGAAAAAACAAAAAAACTTATAAGGTAATGTACTTACATCTAGTTCTCGAGCAGATGTAGCCGTCGGCATGGCCTGTAGTTTCTCAATTGTTCCATCAATCCATGTCTCTTCGACCGGTAAACTAGTTTGGAGATTTTTCATTAGGCCAATTGCAGCCTCACAACTGTGTAGTCTATGAAATTAGAAGACAAATTATTAGAATTGGCCGAGAAATTCAGTAATATGCTTGACTTACCGTTCTGCTAATTGGGAGCACACGTTATTCCATCGCTTATTCAGTCGCTCAACATTTGCGTGGAGTCGTTTTAAATCACTCAAAACTTTAGTTGGCACACCCATGCGACCTAGTTGATCAGCTGAATCATTCATTTTATCCATTTGCGGTTGTTGTTGCGATATGATATCTTGCATGGCGGCAAACTTTTTGTACACTTCATGTAGACCATCTGGTGTCGATGGCATTTCAGTGTGTTTGGCTAAGGCACCTTCTAAATCTGATATGACTTGTTCATTCTCTTCGAGGCCTGCCAATGCTCCCTCTAGCAATTTTAAACGATCGCCATGTAAGTTACTTTGTGTATTCAGTTCTTTCCACAGATCCATCATGTTGTCCAAGCTCTTTTTGAGCGCAGGCGTTTTTAGGGCAATGGTACGGAATGTTTCTTGCAAATGTTTCAAGTCTGGATCAACGAGTTGCAAACGACGACGGAAATCTTCATGTGTTTGTACCGCATGCTCGAGTGAATCGATGTCACGAGGCATTGGAGCTAATATGATGTGATCTAATTCGCGTGCCAACTCCTCTAACCGATTCTTGAGCGAAAAACATTGTTCCGTAAATATTCGACTGGCTTGTTTACTCTCCTCTGAAATAAACACAATACACAAAACAAATTAATTTTCACATCACTTTATAGATCTATTCTCACACAAACCGCGAGCTTCACGGGAGCTTCGAAAACGTTCTGTAATTTTTTTCATTAGTTTAGTTTAAGTTTTTAGTTCACTTCGAATGAAAATCGAATTAAGACTGAACCCAACTGTAAAATAATTTAGCTGGTGACCCCTAACCAATGTACATTGGCCAATTATTTAATCAAAAATTTGTACGCGGACAAATATGGTCACAAAAATGAGCTCACAAATAAATTTAGTAACAATCGGTTCAATTACTCGCCCACTGTATAATAATAGTAAATTAGCGATTGTGTGAGAAATAGTACAATCCCTATAGTTATAATTTCTTATTTAATTACCTTCGGCTCGTGCACGTTTTTCAAAATCATCGAATAACCGGTTCACCTCGTCCATTTCACGTTTCAAACGACGTAATTGTGGATCGGCTGGATCACCCTCAGCAATTAATCGGTCAGCATCGTCGTTTAGTGCTTGCCGAATCGCTGTACGTTGTTCCGCGCCCATTCGTAAAAATTCATCAAAGTCCCAACCCTTCACGACTTTAATAGTTGCGAATATCATGTTTTGTCTTAAGCGATGTTGTTTCTTCTGCCATAGTGCAATCGATCGATCAAAAAGACGTTTTAAACGATCTGCGGCTTCGATTGCTTCTTGATCTGGTGGAGGAATTAGTAGACATGCACCAGGTACTTGCCCTTCAACACCTTTTGATGTTTTTACACGCCACTTAACACGACCAGATGTATCGAGAAGCACACATACATCACTCTTTTCGAGTGAAATATTACCTTGTTTATATGCACAAATCGAGTGAATTTGTAATTGCCGTGTAACTGGTTGTTTACGTTGCTTAAGAGGCACAATTGTGTTAGCTTTATTTTGTAGAACTTCGATGTTATCACCAAAAGTATTAAGCTCTTCGCGCATTTCTTGCATGCCTAATAATAAATTCTCACCCTTATCGAGTGTAAATTCAGATTGCGAAAATTTCGTATTTAACAATTCATCCCGCTTGATTAACCATTGTTCGGCTTCTTTAACCTCCGAGAAGAAGGCGTGATATTCTGTCGCATGCTTCAAATGTACTTCAAGACACAATGTTAGCTGTAGAAGCCACGACCATTGTGATTGAAGCGCTTGCAAATGTGCTTCGATACATTTTATGGCCGGATGTTGCTGGAGTAAAAGTGCTTCACCACGATCCAAAATCGTGGCAAAATGCATTTCACGCTTTTCGAGTTCTGACATCAAATTCTGCAGAGTAAAAAAATATTATTTTGATTTAGATAAATGTTAAGAGAGTAAATGAAATTCGGTTACTTCATCGCCATTGCCGAATGAATGCTTGTAAATAAATTAAATTCGATTTAGTAATAAGTGTAAGCTGCAAGCTGGCTTAACTTACCTCATAATATCGATGGATTTGTACCAAATCTAAATTTTTATCGGCCCAATCTCTTGTAATCTCAATCTGTTCCTTCTCGTTAAGCCATTGTAGTTCGGCGGTCGCGGTTGATAGGAAATCTTGAAGCGTATCTAGATCACTGAGCCGTTTCGTGGATGTACTTAAAAGCTCCGCATATAATTTTTGTAATTGGCTAAGGCGTTGTTGATAAAGATTTAGCTCGTCCCCGCTGAAATTTCCTTGTTGACGTTCAGCATGTATAATTTTTGCATGGAATTGATCGATTACTCGATGCTCATGCTGGTGGCGTTCAAGTTCGGCTTTAACTGATGGCAAGTCTGATCCATAATCGGCGGCAAGTAATTGTTTTAATTTTGTTTGACACCATTCGGTATATTCTTGTAGATCACGGAAATAGGGATTAGTATCGACCTGTCGTGTCTCGAGAACAGTGCGTGTGGTTTTATTCACTGTAGTTTCGTGCACTGGATACCGAAGCCCGGCCAATTTTTGAACCAAATTCGTATGGAAAACGGTTCGCAGTTGAGACCAACGTTGATGAAGTTTTGTTACTCTAAAATAGAAAATTTAAAATTAGTTAGGCAGTTAACACGTAAAAATTAAGGGTACACTAACTTTTTATGTAATTCAGATGCTTGTGGATATCGCCCCTCCTTAAGCACCATACAGTCTTGATTCATATCCTGTATTGGTGCTTCTAAATGTCGAATTTCCGTTTCCAAATTTTCAACAATATTTTTCGCGTCCATGGGATGTAGCCGCTCAATGTGGCGACTTTCCTCTGAGATTCGTGTTTCGATATCAGTCAACCGCTTATCAGTCAACTTAATTTCGCGTTGTACTTTATCGGCTAATCGCTGTAACCTCTCCAATCGTTGAACTTCCTGTTGTAATATTAAATCTCGATCTTCGAGAGCGGCCAATAAACGTTTCCATGCTTTTTCCAAAATATCTGGACGAAGTTCGGTCTCGACATCAATCTCCCCAATAGCTTCAAAATATTTTTCCAATTCGGCATAAATCCGGAATAAATGTTGTTTATCTCGTTGTTTCGGCGGTATTTCATCGGATCGGAATCGATTTAAATCGGTAACGAGTCGTTTTAATTCGATTAAATTAGTAGGAAAACTACGTTCCTGCAATTGAGTAGTCTTCTCTTTACACCAATATAAAAATTGTTGTGCTAATTCTCTATAGTCGTGCACACGTCGTTGTGATTCTATGTCGAAAAGTGGATGAATTGATGGAGGCTCTGGGAATACATCGTACAATGAACTAATATACGTGATCAGAGATTTTTCATCCGGCTCATTCGTGTCCACATCTGAAAAATTTGACAAGAGATTTAATTATTAAATTGCTACAATATTATTGCGTTACAGTTCATTAAATGTACTAATGTGTGTATGGAATACTATAAATTGAGCTATAAAATCAACACCCATTGTTTTGATAAAATTAATCAACCAAATCGTGTTGAACTCACCTTCAGGATCTAATAATCTTGTAACACCGTACTCTTTCTCAACGACATGGAATGCTGTTTCAAGACGTTCTCTTGGTCGACGTGATCTGCAACAAATATATATTATTCGTCATCCCCAATTTATGACTTTCATTTCACTTTTTCAAATAAAATTTTTGAACAGGAAATTTAATTGCGCCAGTGTATGTGCAATTTATGTATGTATCCGCTTGGATAAATATCTACAAAATATAATTAATTACCTTGCATCTCGCCAGTCGATGAGATCAGGTCGATTTCTATGTATTAAAGCTGAAAATGCTAAACCATCGCGCCATGACGCCGTAAAGTCGTTTACACGTACGCTTGGATATTTCGCAGTTGAACGTCGCGCCCATCTAAGCAGTGCTTCACGAGCTGTTAAATTATCTTCTTGGCCAACAACTATATCGGATATCTAGAAGAATAACCATAAGTTTATTAGTCAACCAACCGAAATTTTTAGTAGATAAATTAACTATATATATATTATATATATATAGTTTATTAAATAAAGGCAATGCACATAGAACAGTAAGTATTCTTGGAGATGATGTTATAATGACGAAGGTAAAAATTTTATACAATTTCTTAAGTTTTGTAAAAATAATAAAAAAAAAATTATATGATATTAGTAATAACCTAATAACAAAAACAGAATTATTTTTAACTATATGTTCCTTTCATACTTTCTTGAGATTTTTTTATTTATTTACAATTATAATTTTTTCAAGTCTATTGTTTAACTAAGATTAATAGCAAAACTAACATAGCGAACCAAATAAAATAAATAATAAAACAAATCCAAAATAAACCAAAAAATGTATTTTTGTGCTGTTGTAATAGCGACATATAAACTGGTTCAATATTTTATATATTTTCTCATGTCTCACGAAATTGGAGCTTTAATAAGTTATATTTGTCGGTGAATTTACCATCGTAAATTGCCTAAGGATTTCAAATCCTGCACTAACACTAAATGTTTCTAAAGTTTGAGTTCAATGATAAAATTAACATGCCGTGTCAATGTTACTCATTACTCGATGCCTCTCACTATATATGGAAGTGATGGTTAATGAAAATTGACGCAGTTGAATAAATCAACAAAATTTCATATTAAGTAGTAACTAGTATTTTTTAAATATTGAGGCAAATATAATTAACGTTACCTAAAGCATACAAAATTCTCGAACAAAACCTGGGCTTCGACGAGCGCAACAAAACAAACAACAGCTACCAACTCAACCATATTTTAATTCGCCTGTCCATTAAAATTTTGTATTCTTATTTAATTCTAACTGTTGATAAACATCACAAGCTAAGTAAAAATTGTATATGAATCATTGACTCGTTAAAACTTTAAAAGAATGGCACAAAAGATTACATCACTAAATATACATAAGAACTCGTATTTTTTAAGATGGAACGGGGTGTGTATGAATTTTGTTAAAATAGTTTCGCTGATTGTAAAGAGAGATTTTCAAGTAGTGCAGTGAAAGTTTTTCCTGAAATTGTATACAATTCTGGGCTGTAAACAGCGAGAGATACGGTTTCCCTTATACGTCGTAAACAACTGGCCAAGATAATACATACCGTATAAATAAAATAAGAGTATGATTGACGTTATAATGTCATAAGATAAAAGTCGCATTGAATATTTGTGTGTTAATACCGAGAGTCTCATTAATTATTTCAATAATCTCAATGACAACTAAAAATATATTTAATAACAATAAACCTACTATTGTTTTTATAATAAATAATAAAACTTCTTTGCCATAAAAGTATAATTTATTATAAATAATAGACGTATCGAAAAGATATATGACAACAGCAATGCTTTGTAATTAGTTGCAAGTAGGTGTTGTAAATGTTATAGTTAGTTGTTCAGGAATGATTAAAAATGTGGTGTCGAAGATGATAATTCTATTGGAAAGACTAGCCAATTCGCAGCGATCCCGCAAAATGATTTATTGTAAACCGACATTCTATAAAAATAATGTGTGCTATAAACAATAAAATTTATGAATGAATATAAATACAAAAAAGAATAAACTAATAATGATCATCAGACCATCATTCATTCACATATGGAAATGAAATCATTAATGTTTTATGTTGTGAGATCCAATTATGGTAGCATATATTAGAGACTTAAAAATAAAAAACTCAGGTGTTTTAAATATTGCATAATATTCTACACAGTTCAATGCCGTCGCGAAATGTTTGCCCAGTTACCCTTAAATAAAAATTACCTTAACGCGTTTTGGTTCAATGCCTTGGTATCCGATCGATTGGTACCCGATTTCTGTAGTGTGCACATCTTTTGCTTGGTGAATCAAATTTTGAGCATCGGCCGATTCTTCGGCCCGACTTAGTGTTGTAACTTTCCGCATTATGTGCGTTGTAATACGCCTATTACCGTCTGAACCCCGTTGTGATGTTTTTATTGTTTCAACACTACTTCCCAGTATATCAGTCGAAAGACGTTTATTTGTTGTAATTGCCTGTAAACTTTGTATATTGCTACCACCATTCTGGACACTCGGTTTGGCAAGCTCGAGGGCATATCGATCGGGATCGTGATACGATGATATTTGCGGTGGATAATCCGTAATCAAAGCTTCAATTGTTTTTTCATGTTTCACCTCATGTTGAAATCGGATATTACGATCATCTAAATTTGTTGTGATCGCCGATCCTTTAGATACCGGTGTCAAACGTAAACTTGATTTACGCATTGGTATCGCTGGAGTTTTATCACTATTCAGAGTACTTTCACGTGTAGCTTTCATGAATACACGTCCAGGTGGACGGAATTCATCATCAATTTTATACATTTCCACTTAAACACTTTTATTATTTTTTCATTAAATCGTAAAAACTATATAAAAATACAAAAACGTGACGGTGACACTGAACGGAAGTAACGGAACTAATTTAAGTACATATATCTTGTACACAAAATAATCTTATGCTTGGATAATAATTTCGTTGTGTGTGCACTCTTCTTCAACTTAACTTGTCAGAAATACCGAACAATTCTATTTCTTACTTTTGTTAACACAATAAACAAAAAAAAAAACAAAATAAATAAATTTAATTATCAGGAGATGCACACCGCGAACAGGCACACTTGCTATATATGTTACAAATTGCGTATTTAAGTTCGCAACCCTGATTTAACTCATACATTTCTTATACTCATCAACGATTGTCTTAGCTATTAAATTTGAGAAACAAAAAAAATATATTTAGGGTGATTGCACTATTCACAGACTAAAACTAGTTTAGGTGCAAAAAACGAAATATTTATAGTCTAAATAGGTTATACCCAACAATTATAATACCGTCTAATTGCATTAAAACTACAAAAGAAAAATTTTAAATGTCAGGCAATATAAACGAACGCGAGAGCTAAATGCAAATATATTTCGTGTAGAAAGGAAATGCCACAAGAAGAACAAGAAGAAAATACTCTGTTACGTTACGGTGAGAAGTTTAAGGGATCACTAAACATGAACTCAAGTCAGCTGGGCACTATAAATATAGAAAACACATATTTTTTATCATTACAACCTTAGTTTTATCAATGCCAAGCTATATACTAAACATTTCTAATTCGACTTAAAATTCTTGTGTTTGATGATAACCAACCGGGCGATAATTTCCCCAAAAACACAAAAAATTAATTATCCAAGCATAAAATTATTAATCAATAACACTACTATAATATCACATTTGTCATTTACACACTGTATCCAAAATATATATATTTAAACCACTATGTCACTATCTCACAATAGCGCGAAAATTAAAACGTCTTATTATTATTCTTATAAAAGATCAATTCATAAATTTTTTTAAATTTACATTGAAATAAATAAATAGCAAACTCTATATAAAAATACATCCACCGCCGTCAAACAGATCAACAACAATAACACAAAAATTTATTAATTTCCATTTCAATGCGGATTGACTTATTGTAAAGTTGCGTCACGGTTCTTTGATGTCCATGTTAGTATTTTTATTATAAAATATGTATACACAACTACAATCGTATATAAAAAAAAATACGCGAATTGTGTATACAGGTAAAAAGCACGTTAAGGTATTATACAGCGCTAACTATCGTATATACAGTGAGTAAAACTGGTGGGAGAATCGCTCTTCACTATATAACCATACTTTTTTAACATTACATTGTGCAGTGATGTAAAGACGTTTTCTCAGTGTTCTACAGACCAGCACTCAACCAAACATATATCTTAATTCAGGTGGGTTACATATAAGCTCGGCGCTTTAGAAGGTCATGTGGGGTTTCCCAACAAAAATATGTGGTTGTGTGTTTATATACATTTAAATATATATTACCTGTTAATTTTGCACATTCGTGTAGGAAATAAATAAATTTATATATTTGATTTGAAATCAATAAAATATTCTAATCATTTTGACACCTACTAAAAAAACGCAACCATATTTGGTGTAACGATTGTCAAATATAATCCATCACGACAACAAAAATATGTATAAACAAAATATCGGAAGCGGTTACCTACGCATATGTTAGAAAATCAGATCGAAAATAGATGATAGTGTCATCAAATATCATGATATTGTAATAATTTAGTTTGCTTCCAAATAAATAATTTCATCAACACCATATGTGGCTCGTTTTCCCGATAAAATATGCGAATTACACCAATCGCACGTTTGGAGTGGAAACCAAGAAAAACATTATTCTATAAAATAGAATTATCTTGTTTACCACCACTGGAACAATTAATACATACTTTATGTTTTACCTTTACTCGTAGAAGTATCAAGGTTCATACATCATCGAATATATTGTTAGAAAGATGGTTCTTTTGGTTTATGGTGCCTTCTCAGAACCGTGAACAACGAGTATAAATCGTATAATTATTGCGTGACAATAGACGTGCAAACAAAAATGTTGCGTTACACAGCAACTGCCATAATGCAATTTTCAGATACTACTATCAAAATTTGAAGGAAGCTATATAAAAATTTGATAGATCAAGCAAAAATTTATTCACGGAAGAACGTTGAGTATACAATTGCGACAATTATAAGAAATTAGGGCTGTTCGAAACTCTTTGCTCTTCACAACACTAAAATTAAAATTTCAAAAGAACTATAAAGAGCACACGTCACAGAGATAAGGTTTACCATTTAACTACAACATTATCGATATGATAACACATTGAATTTTTCAACGTATATGTGATTTTGAGAACCCATAGTAATATAGCAAATGTATAGTAAGTTGATCAGGTACTAGTGATAGTTAATTATTTTTAATTTTCACATAAGTACCGGAGATTCCGTTCTTTACCATCCCAACGATATAATAGTGGCTGATAAAGGGAAGCCGAGATTGTTCCTTTCCGGCACGCATATCGCTATTTGAACAAATAAAACAAAATTGAAATGTTATTATGTTTTTAGATAATATTATCTGCTTTTAACTGCAATCCTAAAATTAATCTAAAAAAACTACAATTTTCCAAAAATATGTTATTCAACGCCATTTATAAATAGCACAATTACTGTAATTAGATGCGAATACATCGATATTAATTTAGATAAGTAGCAAGGACATTCATAAAATCGAAAATTTTAGGTGCCACTTATCAAAACCCAGTAGATCTAGAAACTTGAAATTTGGTACTACATATAAGTAAAAGAAAACAACTAACGACAATTTTCCACCTTTAATTTTCTTTTACATAATAAAATAAAGTATAGTACATACCATGAAAAATTAGGACCTCGACAGTTTTGCAAATTTACCATTCGCTATATCGCCCGTCAAAAAAAATACTTTTTAAAAAATCTCCGTGTGTGCATGCAGACTAAATAAATGACTGTGTCCTCTCTACAGCCCAGACGGTTTGTCTAATCGGAAAGGAACTTCATACATAAGGTTTTTTTATAAATTGGGTAGTCCCAGGGGTTTTTGATCCAAATCGGCCCACCGGTGGCAGCATCATTTACAAGAATAATGATTGTGCATTTAAACTTTCGAAATTAGCTTTGCTACCATTCCGCACCAGATCAGGGGCGGAATCATGAAATACGACCGGAAAATTTAAACGGATTTAAAAATATTTTCAAACTTATTAGATTAAAAGTATTCAAATTTACCATGATGGATGCAGACTGATGTTTAAATGCAACTTCTATAATATTTGAAGAGCAATGGCTAATCTCCAACAAGATTTTCAAAATTCATTTTTTACCGGTACAACATTTCCGTTTAAAACTGCTCGATTATGAAACAGTTGTCGAATTAAATTTTTATGTTAAACTTTCATTTATTTGAGTTTTCATACAAAATATTTACGCCAACTTTGACCATTTTTCGAATTTTTTTGTGTTTGTCCATTGAAATATTTTCTAACAATTCATTTTTTCGGTCGGATTTCATGATCTTGCCCCTGTTTACATCAAAATAATTAAATATTTCCGGAAATTTTACAATTTTGAAATACAAAAGACTTCAATGCCATCTCATTAAATGAAGTGGCGACGAACCTGGGACGAGAAATTTGAAATTCGAAATAAATTTCGAAAATCTTGTAGGAGATTAACCATTGCTCTTAAAATATTATAGAAGTTGCATTTATACATCAGTCTGCATCCATCATAGTAAATTTGAATACTTTTAATCTAATAAGTTTGAAAATATTTTAAAATCCGTTTAAATTTTTCCGGTCGTATTTCATGATTCCGCCCCAGTTTTCCAAAATTTAAGCGGAAATGACGATTTTCGACAAAAAACTGATTTCAATAAAAATTCGACCCCGTATATCTGCAGACGGATTGATTGATTGGGATGAAACTTCATACTTAAGCTTGTTCCACAAATTAAAGATCCCAGTGATTTTTGGTCGAATTAATTTTCAAACAAAATTAGTTTAGATCATTTTTAAATTTTAGCGGAAATAACGAGTTTAGAGAAAAAAAAAACCTTATTTCGCCAAAATTCGGCATCTTTAAAATCCAGGCGGATTGGCTATTTGGAAGGGAATTTTTTACTCAAACAAAAAATTAAAAGATTCATATAAATTTAACACACGACCTAGATACCAAAATTCCGGAAAGTTATATTTTTCTTTCGAAATCAAGAGAGGTGTATTCGAGATCTATGCACATTCGTGCAGGTAAAATAATGGCGAGTGTTGGCCACAACATACCACCCCATCTTCCCCCCCCCCCCCCCCAATTCTTTGAGTAAAAATTACTAACTCTAACTATAACTTAATTATATTGTCATAGCCATATCCTTTTCATTAAGTTATTGTTAAAAAAAATTGAGGATGTGAGATTTCAGGTCCTCCAACTGTTGGCATGTGATTAGTGAAATTGTCGTTAATTTGATTTGGAGATTCCATAAAATAAAATCATCACAACTTTTGTCATGATTTTACTTAAGACATACATATGTCGTAAATAGTTGGCGAACCTGAAATTACACAATGTTTTAATATGCAAGCAGGGCAAACAAAAACAATCCAAAATTTCTTTGTAATTTTGAAAATTTTATGACACAACTATTAAAGTTTAATGATTAAAACATAACCACAAACAAACTGTTAAATTTTAATGGCGTAATGATAATTTATGAATAAAATAAAAAATACAATTTTATTTTAAAGGTTTGCCCTACACTAAATGGGTTGCCTAAATGCCCTAGACACTGCTCTAACTGTCAAATTGTTATTTTGACATTTCCACCTAATTGCGTTGCGGTGTAACTAATTTACTTATTATATTATAGTAGAATTACTATATAGTGGACAGCTAAAAAAATACTTTGAAATATTAATTAAAGTAAGCCTTCGGTAGAGTCTCAATATGAAGTGTTGATTCAAGAGAGGACTCTGATGTTCTCCTTCGGGCGTTTTATTGAAGTAATATTTTAGGGAGAAAAAGTAAATTTTATTAAAGTTAATTCCCATTGAAGCCAGCTGCTATTCAAGGTAAACAAGAAAACAATTTTATCCAACCTTTAAGATTAGTTAAGTGTATTATATCAAAGAACAATTTACTTTTCTCTGTTACGAGTACACCGATGACCATAACATTCTATTTTTTTTTGAACTTTTCTATGATACGCTACACCATTATATAAGAATTAGAGAACTGTATCTGTGTACAGTACATCCCCATAGCGGACGTTCGAGTACTATTGTTTTTTAGTTAAATATGCGGCATTCTGCAAGACCTTTTCAATGAAATACGACACGTACATGTTACATAAAAAATTGATAATTTACCACCAGCACCAGAACGATGCGTTAATGAAATAAATTTAAATTGTCGTTTGCAGACCTTTCAAAAAGGTAAATATCAGGTGTTAAAAAGCCGTATTGTGCTGTTGGACAAGCGCCCGTTTGGCGTACAGATCCGAAATAGCTCTTAATTCGAATCTGTAGCTAATTTTTTGACATTTTAATCAAGAGCCTTATTTCTGAATACCGGCGTTATTTTCTACGAACACGATGGTATTTTCTCGAACGCATAGCATATGTTATACACACTCAGAGTTCTCAGTTCTATTAATTAGTTCACAGTTATTAACTACTTTTAATGAAAAAATAATCTAATATGTAATAGTTAATATTTCAGTGAAGGGGGTTCAGGTGACACGAAAAGAACGAATTGAATCATACCTTCATCGTTATCATAAATGAGTTGGAGGAGATCCATTTAAGTTTCCGTTTTTCCAGTATTTCTACAACGCATTCATGAACATGCCATTTGGTTAAAATATTTTCGTTAAAGAGGATAGTAGATCGACCAACTGGCACAGTGGTTAAAGCTTTGGCGTTTGGATCGGGAGGCACCGGGTTCGAATCCCGATAGGGGCAGGATGCAAAGGGAATTTTCATCAACAGATTACGATCTGTGGTGAAATGGAACACATCTATGACCCCCTGTCGAAGTGCAAATTCATGGGCCGACCCATCTTCCATGCCAGCAACGTGCAGTTGGTAATAAAATCGGACCTATAGCCGTACGTCCTCGATTTGGCAAGCAATGCGTAAAGTAGAACGTGAAAAGGGAACCGCGAAAGAGTTGGGAGTGCTTCGGCCCCAGAACAGATTGCATAGATTAAAACATAAAAAATAGAGGTTAGTAGGAATGACTTATTTAAATTATTTAGCAAATAACTTCAATTTTTAATAATTAAACTTCAATTCTGCCGCAATTGTTTGCTATATGCCGATTCAAGCTCGATTTCTCAATCGAAGCAAATTAATATGCATTGAATACAACGATTCTAAGAAATAATCAACAGCTGGCAACTATAAATCGTGTAAAATGTCAGAACAAATCGTTTTACATAATATTGATATTCAATATAAATCTGATCAACCACACCGATTAAAGCCATCTGATATTAATGTATAACTTATTATCTTGTAAATAAAAATTATATATGTTAGCAATATGCATACAAATAGATCCGATATACACACAACTATTAAATGCGACCTTCAAATCATAAAATATATTGAATTTTCACATAAAAATTATTGCAAATAGCTCTAAAATTTTAATCAATCTACATTCAGTTGAATATTATTCTATTTGCACACATTTTAATTATTAAATAAATTTACTTTGATATCTCTTAATTGATTGTCGGATATACCATAATGATTTTATTTATTTATCATCGTACAAGTATGTTCGATCGCGCTTCAGTTCGAATAATTTCCTATTATGGATCAAAATAAGATATTTTACTACAATACAAATAAAAATAAATATTTTTTGTTACCTTAACGTTCTAGTAGGAGGACTAAGGCATAACCGCAATAATTTACATGATTTTACCAAGACCTTCGCGCGATACTCTACTAAAGGGTATTTAAAAGTGACTTACTTTGGATTTTATACTTTATTTACATAAATTGCGATTGTCATTGAGTATAGCTTGTTGTATGTACGCCTACAGTTTATCTTCATGACTTCGTGTCGCTTTTAGAATTTGTAACTTCCTTTCTATATGACGAATCTATCGACCGTAAAAGTCATCGGAAATACATTTTTGTTCTACCTAATTTGTATCAATCTGTTGTGAAAATTGCATGCAATTACTACATTGTTGGTTCTGTAAAACAATTAAATTCTTAAATGACTATCTTCCTACTCGAGACACTTAACACCTTTGCACTGTTTTGAAAAATATGTTTGCGCCATTTTATAATTCTTTTCTGAAGTTGATGGTGGTGGTATAATTACATTCCTTTGATACGTGTTAATTTTTATGTGTTATTAAGTTGTAATCACCCGAATCGATGAAGGTGACATCGACATGGTAAAGAAGTAGGTTTGACCTGTTTTTCTATAAACCTCAGAAATAAATAAAGCATATGTTTTATTTCATTGAGCAAAACAAACAGAGTGTGGGCTGGGCGTTAAACTGAAATTTATAACTTAACCTCTCTTAGTAGTGCACAAAGTAATACACGACGTCTAATTAATTTTCTATTTACAAAATTCATTCATAAATTAATTTTTTGGTAAATATGCTTTGCGCTCTTAAACTTCAAGGACGTGAATAATGAAATCATTTACCTTGCACTTTACTTTCATACTGCCGCACTTATGTAAAGCTCGCGAAAATTTTTATTTAATTTAAATTTTATTTGATCATTTATATTTGTTTAACGTGTAAATAGTTCGACAAGGGCTGATCAATCACGTATTTTTATTCACCTCAAACAAATCCATACAATACACTGTTTAGTAATATTTCTCAAAAGAGCGGCGGTTATATAGCCAAGTAGCCCCTTTCCTAAAATGTACGATCTTTGGGAAAATAAACCGATTATTCACCTTTATCGTTTATAGCTATTAGTATGACCTTATTTGAACGTAGTGATTCGAAAGCATCCTAATATGAAACTGCATAACTACATTGACATTGGCATTCAAATTTTTTGTTAGTCGGCGACGATCACTATAATTTTTAAATACTGACTATATTTTTAAGATGGAACACTATCGTTTATTAAATAAACCTAAGATTTTTATAAAGGTATTATTATTACAATATAAATTGTGAAGGCGCCCTTAACTTAAAACTATAACGTATTGTCAATTAAAATCATTTAAATCTTAAATATCTTGATTGAAGAATATGTTAATTTTATGAAGATATTTTACTTCCAAAAATGGCTTCTGTTAATTATTTTTGAACGAGTTTATTTATCTAAACTATTATGTCACCAGTATCGTCATCAATGTGTGGACGATGATGATAAACTGATGAATTTATATCACTCAAATTTCTTAAGAAATACATTGGCTTATTTCAGATGATTATGTGAACCGCGATATTTAGCCATGATCATCATTGAAAGCAACAAATTGTCTACACCAACCCCCAAATATTATTATCAATTATATGTCTCCAATTTAAACCTCTCGCACGTATCTTATTTTGGTATATTAAAATAGTCAGTCAGTCGTTTGATCGCAAACCCATTTTTGGAACACAATAATGTGGGATTCAAAAATTTTATTTTATAGAGATATAACTTTAAAACAATTTTTTTTCATCGTATCATGCTAACCATTTAAAGAGCTTGTTTATGATTTATAAAGAAATAAAAAATAAAATTAAAAATTCTTTTGTAGGAGTCATGATAAAACAAAAAAAAAACAAATTAAATTAAATTACATATGGAATAAAATTATTAAATTAAATTATAATGATATTTGGCGAGTACATATGTGATTTACTTGAGATACAGATAATATTCTCTAAACTTTGATATGCATTCAATATTTATAAAGCACGCGCCTTAATAACATCATCTTACTTACGATACTTTACAAATGAAACATAAATTACACGGCATACATATTACATAACAATGTGTTTGTTGCTTTGATGCGTAATAGAAAGTGGCAAGACATGAAAAGGACGAGCACCTTCATCCGCATAACTATTTTTGCTCAAAATTATAAATTATGCCTATAGTATGCAAAAATATGTATGATTTTCATATCTAGAGCGAAATAAAAAAACTTACCTGCCGCCTCCACTGGGGACACAGACAGGCAGTGCACAAAAAAGTTTGTTTCTAAGTGAAAATTTGTTAATTTTCAATGAAGAATCTTTGTATATATGTAAAATATTTATATTACAGGACATAATGAAGCTAATTGATATTCTTGTTCTCTAAATACACACCACAATAATTTACATGTCTACACTCAAAAATATAAATGTACTATAAATAATAAATGATAAAAAAATTTCTAAATTCACACGCACGAAAAATATTGATAAGTTGTATAAGAAAGGAAATAGTTTTGGGAATTGATTGCTATTTTAAAAATTAACTTTTAAGATAAACAAAACTCTTACCTGGAAATGTAAAATTATTGTCCAAATTAAGCCTAACGTCAATTTGGGGTTGCCGTCTACGATATCTTCAGCTCGTATATTAACTAATTTGATTTTTTTATATCTTAGAAAATCTAATGCCGTTTGTGCGTTTTGTAACATGTGAAATCTCATGTTTCCCTTCTCCCTTGGCTGTAAAAGAAAATAAAAAATGATTTGATTAATAATTAATTAATGAGACAAAAAAATGTTATTAAAGGAAGTTCCAGATCATGTATTGATAATTGACTATTAAACAGTTTAATGTAAAGTAACATATGTCCAAACTTACTTATTACTTATTTGTAAAAATTATAATTTGTTGACGAGAAGGGCATTACTTTAATACTTTCAAGGAACATAAAATCCACTATTTTTATTTTCATCATATTTAATTTATTTGAACGATTAAAATAAAAATCAAGAAAAGTTTGTTTGTATGCGAAATTTAATATGTCTTCCATGTTCCATTTTCCTTTTCTCGGTGTCCGATTTACTTACAGTGCTTGTTGACCAGTATTTTCCACCTCGAAATCGTAAGCTTATTCAGCGGACGCTAATAAAGTATTAGATTGTTTAAAAAAAATATCCTACGTCTTTAAGTAGTTGAGCTCAAGACCCATGAATCCTTGGTTCAGATGGATAAAATCGTTATATTGTAATTATACAATGACAATGTTGGAATAAAACTGGATGATTTAATTGAACGCCGAATCTGAGCATTTTGTTTCTATTAAATAGTCTTTCTAATTATGAAGATTTCATTACATGGGTTCGACTAAAATTTATTGAATAACAGTTCATCGAAAGCGACAATTCTCCGAAAATATTTTATTCAAATGTTTTGCAGATTATTAAACCGGATTATTTAACACAATAAACATGATTTTTGCCTATTTGGAAAATTTGGAATACACGTTCGGCAAATTCTTGTCGCATGAAGAAACAACCAAATTCAATTATCAAATTCGATTATTTCGATTATCATTGTTTTGAACGTGGTCTAAATGATCTTATCTTTTCGGTGAATTGTTGAGAACAACATTTCACCGAAAACAATAATCCAACGAAATCGAGATTTCATCGAAAACAATTATTTGCCGTAAATATGTCCAATGAATAGTTGCAGGTTTGTATTTTCCATTGTCAAGAGAGGTCCTAGTTTCTGGAAAATTCATTTAGAGGGTTCCCTCTTTCTTGTATGATGAAAATAGAACTCGAATATGAGTTGCAGTTATGAAAAATACTCAATCCCTTCTAATTGGGTAAAGAAAAACTAAAGTATTTTTCAACATATCATGATGAAATTGAGTATGAAGCATGCAAAAAATTTTATTAAACGGTTTTTGGAATAAGTTCCGGAACATGGCCATCGCATTCAATCTATTCGGATATATTGCTAATACGCTGTGCTTTATTACCACAAATCTTGAACTGAATTATTAATAAACGTTTCCGAATTGTAACAATTATCAATATATTGATTCGATCTAATATTACACACAAATTGTGGTAATGTTCTGTAGTTTTTGGATTTAAATTGCTCTTTGAAATGAATTTAGTTCAATGGGACATTATGAAATTTACAACCAAACCAATATTCGATTGTACTGAAACGTGAGTTCGGTACGCGTCATATTTCAGCCACGCTTTGATATTTTACTAGAGCACGAGAATTCTATAATATTTTTTAATGAATTGCTGTTAGCGGCTTGGTGTCATTCACAGGAATTTAGGTGAACTTTCTTAATCTAAAATTTAAAGATTAATGAAATTTTATTCATATGATTATGCCATAAGCAACATTTTTGTAATTTCGACTTTAAACATTGAGATAGACCTATATTTTTTAAATGCTGAAACAGAATATATAATTGCGTGGTGGGGTTGTTGTTATAAACTAACTAAGCTAAGTTGATATACATTTTATTTAATTCGAATACAGGGAAAATTGTTTAAAAACACTTTGTTAAAAAGTTGGTGTGGGGATTATTAACGTAAAAGAACATATTCGGGTCAAACTAAATTTTGAACAGTTTTTGAACACTAGATTTTATGGTTAGAACACATTTTTGTGCAATTTCCAAAATCATACCAATAATTAAAAAATCCCAAAAATTTGGTAAGCACTTCCTATTGAGTCTAGCGTATAAAAGATACCAAACAGGGCGAAACCAAATTCCCATAAATGCAATCCAACCAATTTAACTACCAATGCCGATATTGTTTGCTAGTTGCACATCAATAACGATAAATAAAAACTATTCTTTTGTGACATCAAACAAATCTCACACACAATTTATCGAATTTTAATTAAAAATTCATCGACCGCTTTTATATTTAATAAATACATCACAAACATACTCCATTATTAGTGGAATATAGGTTAAAGACTGCGTTCACACATAAAGTAAATAAATCTCCATGAATTACAAGCATTTTATGTCAGTTGCAATTAAATTTGATGATTTTATACGTAACTTACATTTGTAAATATTGTATACTCGTAGTACAATCCGTTCTTATACACAACCGGTGTTGGTTCAAATCTAAAATGAATAGAGGGAGAACTTAACAATTCTTGCAGGTAGTTTTTGAGGGGTTTTAGTACTGCTACGTTATATACAAATATTCAATGCATTAAATAAAATAAACTAATTTGAACTCTCTAAAACTGTGTTTATTTCCGAACGCATATGGCATTATGACGGAAATATTTTACCGGAACTTCCATTTTTAAAAATATAAAGCATGTTTAAATTATTTTAGATACTTACAAGATGTTCGCCAGAAAGTACTTCCAAAAGAGAAAGAAGATTATGTCCATCACGTAAATCTTCGAATAGGTCATCAACCCGCCTCGAAGCCTAAATTTAATTAAAAAAAAAAAAAATTGTTATTATTTATTTTCAAAATTTTTATTAACGATTTAAATTTTCTTTAGAAATACATTTATTATGTTTACATTATTCAAGGAAAAAAAACACAGCACACAAAAATTATAGAATTTTATTTGTTTCACGTTTTTCTTATGAGAAACGTTTCAATCGTTTGTTACCCATATACGCTTTAGTCAAATAACTAAAACTGGGAACAGCTGTTCCAACTTACACACTATATACTAGCGCGTTATTTATATTTAAAACACACATCAACCAACCAAATAACAAAAAACCCATAAGCAGCAACACTTTTACTTCTCCGTACACGCATCATATGCAACATACTCATACCGGAAACTATTTTAAAATTTATATCAAGAAATTGATGTAAGACTAACTAAATAAACTTTGTAGTTATTAGCTATGGTAATACAACTAAAAAGACGACACCATCACCAATTACATACAAATTTTCATTTCATTTTCACAATAAATTTTCTTTATTTTGATTAATTGTAGATATATTAAGAATGACTTACAGCAGGAGTACAACAAGAGACTCCATTGATGACAACACACACATGTAGCAGAGTATAAGTCTGAAATATTAAAGGTTTTGTTGTATATGGAAATGAAAGTTACCGTCACCAAACTAAAAAAATTTCTTGTAATATTTGTTGTAATCTAATCTCATGTCGTTAATATTACAAGTGTATAGAGTCGCGTATAGTTTGAAGACTTGAGTAGAATTAAGAAAAATTTGAATTTAAATAATTTTTTAATTAACAAGAAAATTTAATAATGACTTTTCATTATATTACCTTACGGTCGCCTACCCAATTTATGTCGCAGACGTGTGCTGGAAATTTGTTTTAGTAATATGATTTATTTATTAATTTTCGGTGATGACAAGGTAATGACAGTGTATAACCTTCGCTTCTGTGGTTAGAAAATGAGAGGAATCAAAACTTGTTTTCCAGTGATACCAATCGATTGTATAGAGATGGCAGTTGATCTATGAAACGATTGTGGGAATATGACGTATTGAGGTAGGCATGGAAGTAATTGTCTATTGGTAATTTCTGTTAATTGATAGACGGCTTTCGCTTCGCTATGTATGTGTAACGAGGGCGATGCATTTTTAACCGGAGTCCCAAGCAGCGCTGTACTATTTTATGTCGAGAAAATAAAATAAATAATTGTGACGGAGCGATGAGAAAAAGACGAGAATCGCGTTACCTAACAAATACAAGAAGCGATTGTTATCTGCGTTGGAGTTTATTTTTGTTGTTTGCGTTTGGACCACAAATGGTTTTACGATGTTTGTAATGCGTTTGCATTACCTCCTGGGACTCAAACGGTTAATATTCCTTAATTCCTACTACATTTGCGTTTAAAAAATTGAGTTCGTTAAATTTAATATTTATCATTGCAATATATTTTGAATTTCATTTTGAGAAAATAATTTTGTTTTGTAACAAATCAACCTGGCCGAAATTTCTATTGACGATCAGAAATTAGTTCATGTTTGCCAGGTTCAAATCGACTATAGTTTCTTGTACCTTATGGAGAATGAAGATAATATCAATCGGGCAGGACTTTTAGAGTCATTTTTGTCGATGTGGTAGTGGAACATGGGATGTAAAATTAAAATGTTAAATAAAATTATGGAGCTGGAATAAGTGCGGTAATCATATTCTAGGACACTTTACTTCTAAGATAGACTAATAATCGATTAATCTAAATAAATTTCCAAAAGAAAACCGATATAAACGAAATGCTCCTCCAATACTAATTGAGAAACAGATCCAACTAATGTAAATATCATTCCACGCCAGTCGATGCGGACGAAAACGAATGTGGAAGCCGTTTATCGTCATGGATATTATAATCACCTACCAAAAACCTTTCAGTGGATTTTAAAAGAATTAACTGAATATGATCGGATAAGTTGCCATATTCATAATGAATGTCTTTAAAAGAAATATTTAACTTTGGTCTAAGAGATGATCACTGATCAGCATTGAGAGATACTTACAATGTGAAAATGGAGTGGCACAGTGAAAAAGAAGCACACTGCAGATGACTTCCCGCTTGCTCCAGCTCTTTGTGAGCTCCTACAAACACCGATTGGGTTTCACTTAATTACTGACGATAATACTGTTATATAATATTTATAGGCTCATTATAATTAACCGAAGATCCTGGCTGTCTTGGCATCCTTTCCTATTTGTGATTGGGCCACCACATTGCTGTACTAAGCATCTCATCGAAATGCATATTGAAATATTTCTACCGCTGAAAACACGTAATTGAAACCTTTTGGATCTAGTTCTACCCAGATAGTTTCAGCCCATTAGAGAAAGGAAATCTTGCTCAAGGATAACATTCATTACAACTTTTTCTGAGCGAATATTGTTTCACGATGCTGAAGAACACAGGATTCGTTGCAATTCTCCAGAATTTGAACGGCAAGGAATGGATAAAATCATGAATGAGATAAAACCTACAACTACGGCTTCACATACATACATATAACACATGACATATTAAAAACACCCAGTTGTAACTTTTTGCCTGGTCACCAAAGAGAATAAATCAAGGACCTTCCAATAACAGAGCAAGCCCTCTTACTTACCCTGGTATCGAGGGCAACATACAAAGAGACCAGAATTGGGACGACTAGTAGAGAGGGAAAATACTTCATCACCAATACGCAAAGCAACCATTTGTATTAACACAAATTTCGGGGACCACCATCACAAGCGAACACTCAAGAAACGGAAATATGGGACGAGCTGAAAATGACCCGTCCTCTCCCCCATTCATCTTGTCATGCCGTTATATACATTAGGTAGCAGACCGGGGGACTGACCATGATTTATTGGAACAATAATCCATTACTCCGAAATAGGATTATTGAGATGAAGCCAAATGAGTATGAGGCCACCAAATTCCTTCTTCAGATATAGCAGCGAAAGTAGTAAAAGTATAGTGAAGAAAAAAAATCGTGTACCCAAGAATTTATTTAATACGAACTTACCTTCAAAATATTATAATTCATCAGATTATTGAAGGCACCCATTGCTTAGTGCCAGACTAATTAGGTCAACACCATAACGATGTTCGTCAAGATGCCTCTATAAAATCGACTAACGCCTTTAACAAAATCAACTAATGCCTGTAATAAAATCGGCTCATGTTTTAATCATTTTCCTAGATTAAACGTACCAAATTGTCCTTTTAGTGACACCACTTATAATGAACCAATTGGAATTTGCAAAAGCTGAATTCAAAAAAACTTACTCAATGTTATCCAAAGTACCAAATTCATAATGAGTATCTTTATCAAAAGTGTAACCTCAAAAATATAATCACTTTGATATATGAATATTTTGCAGTAACAAAGATCAGATCTCATAATGTTGCGGTGCCTTCTTCGAGCTCGTCTAGAACTTAAAAACAAGTTTTTAATAGAGCAATCGGTACTTGCGTTCTTGGCCATTGTTTGTTCTTCTTGGAACCCGACCTACTGCAACCTTTGATACCCAGCAATAAAGGAATTCAAATACCACATCTGCTGAAAATTTTCATCTCTTTTTATGTTTCTCGATCAATACATTGAAAAGGCCGATTGTACAGTAGCTTTATTTAAGCCTTTTACAAAAAGTAATATATTTCAGTAAAATGTATATTAAAAAGACATTGACAGATCTTCAAGGCAGTTCTGAGATGTTTAGATTATGCCAAAATGTAAAACCATAAAATTTTACTATAAAAATGAAATAAAAAATATTTCTGTGCTTTGTCACTCGTATGGAATTTTAAAATTTTTTTGTTTTGCGTTTTATCAGTAAAAAAATTGCTGTCAGTAAATTTTTTACATGGAATTAAGGCTTTATTCATGTTCGATGGATGATATGGAAGGTAAGACTGCTATACATATACGAATCAATATCACTTGCTCTATCAATGGTCAATATTACTTGCTTTATGATTGGCATAGAAAAGAAAGGAACAAACAAATTAAAATTGATGATGAAAAGTACGTTTTTGTACGATCTTGTTAACATACTGAAATTAAAAACTTTTATACGAATATTAATAATAAAACTAGCAATATTTATTTATTATTATTATTTAATTTAGTTCAATTTTTATTAAAGGAAGATTAATGTTCAGTATCTAGCTTATTATGGCCGAAGCATATTTCGAACAAAATTATATCGTAAACAAACGAATTTAATGGTGAACAACATGAATTAACCATCAGAAAATAAAATAAAAATTTAATTAGCATAAATTCGGTAAATTTTGCCAACGATGATTTCATAAGCATCGAAATTACCATATTTAATGACCTCATGTATTAAGTGGGTGGATTAGGGATATTTAAAACAGTAAAAGTATTTAAATAGCAGAAACCTAAAAAACAGGTACCAATAAACCGAATTAGAACTATGTGAACCACCTTGGAATTATTATAACAAAATATTATTTTACGGCCATTAAAATTTATTACACTCAGGCGTACGTCTCCGTACATGGACGAAATTTTATTTTATTTCTCCTTAAAGTAATCGACTATTATACGTAAACTATACACTTTTATTACCGATCATATGATATAGTTTTACAACAATATATAAAAATACATATAACCATAAATAATAGTTTCTTTTTATTATTAATATAAATAAATAAATTTTATACCTTTACATATTTCCAATGCTAGCGGTTTTTATTTAGTTTTGTTAATTAAATTTTGTTAGGAATTCAAGCATGAAATCGAGACGTAAAAATAGAGAATTTTTTATTTAATTTTCATTTTATATTATATAAATACACAAAACTATTTATTGTACATGAGATGCATAATACAAAACTATTGCATTTATAAAATAAGCTGATAAATAATAAAAATAAAAGCAAATGATCCAATTATTATATAAAAGAAGCGTATGGTGATAATTCGAACAGTGCGTTTGAAGTTTAAGCACAACAAATTCCAATTTATGAAATACGTGTGTATACAATGCAAGTAAATCATAAATTTGAAAATTTGTGTAACATTCTTTACTGATAATTGATAGCTAAAAAATTGTATATGGTGCATTTAAGAAAACAAGAAAAATTTGAACAGAAAAATTTATTAAAAAAACGCCAATTAGTAGCTGGCCGTTGAAACAACTAAAGTTTCTTTGAGTAGGCGATTTCACTTTTAAGGCAGATTCACGTATGCGATCAAAGAATGATTTGCGAATCAAAAGCCAATCAAATCATTGGAAACATGTACAAATTTCCCCGCCCGAGATGAAATAATTTTAAATTTGGGCAAATTTTGATCGCAAGCATCCAACATAATAAAAAAAAAGCAAATTATGAGCAATAATGACGCTGGCTGATTCGATTTCAATTGGCTTGATTCGCGAATAATTTTTTGATCGCATACGTGAACCTGCCTCTAATGTGAGAATATCGAGTAATCCGCACTTTGCTTGATTATGTCAAAATATTGAAATAGGATGGTGGAGAAATTATATTTGTTTAATTTTATTATTTTTTAGAGATTTTTAGCAATGTATTGTAGAATTTAATCTAACGACTTATGCAATTGTTTTTTTTATCTAACAACAATGTTAATTGTTGCCGATTTTCTATTTGAAAAACAATTCTTTTCACATTTAAATGGATCCTCTTAGTCCAGCCATTGACGTGGCATATATGTAAAGTTTTCGTGTCTATTAAATTTAAAATCGAGTCAAACAAATCTCTTTGAATACAGGTTTATAGTATTCACAAGGCGTAATAGATGTCGCAAGAATCGTAAACAAATTTATCAAATATATTTAATGCTTATTCGTTTGATGTAAAAACAGCGTAAGTCAGATGATATCTCGAATTATTTGAGTAATTAAAACAAAAATATTATCATTAAATCGAAAGAGTGCTTTACTACTGGATCCCTTGTACATATGTATATGTATCGTGTTGGGGGAAATGAATTTGAGTTGTGGCACCTTAACTTCAACCAGTCCAATTTACATTAAATATGCATGCGTCCAGCTGGTAATTTATTTGACTATCGTGCTGTCTACAACTCAAATCTATTGCCCATAATACGACAAATTATAAACTGGGGATTCAAGAATTTTCGGTTTGGCCAAATTTAAAAATTTGGGAAAACACTGGAATTTTGTTCCGTTGGAACGTTTTCTCTTGTAAAAAATGAGGTACGAAGTTCTACAAAATGAAAATAAAATTTTCCGTTTATTGTAAAACTCCAACAGAACGTCCGTTTTGCGACGGCATAGCCTCTTACTTCTTTGTAATCATATAGAATTAAGTCTAATTTTTTGAAGTTTCTCATCATGGAAATATTAACAGCCTTTTTCTGCTAGTCGACTCGTTTGTCGTTTCAAGTGACTAATTTACTATAAAACCAGAATCGGCAACATATGAATATTATCGTCACTTCAAACGATAAACGGAGTATTTTATGCCTCAAAATGACAGTTTTTAATTGTTGCTGTCGTCTGAAATCACTTATTGGCATGGCAACTGGCCAAATTTTCATAAAAATAATAGATTTCTAAGTCACTTGAAACGAAAAACAACTCGTCCAGCGGAATAAGGCTGTTTAAGTGTACGTTCGATGAAAAATTACTAATTTCAGGACAAATATTACGCCAAGAAAGAAAAAATATTCAAAACCAGTTATTTCCGGTAAGCACATGATAATTTACTTCAGATTTGCAACGTTTGCTGTGCTTAATACAAGTTTGGGTGGCTGCATCGGAACACAAAGAAGAATGAACAAAAATGAAACGAAATGGAAAAAATACCCCTCGACATGCCAATATATATCATATAGCAGATCTGGACTGTTATCTCATTGAGGCGGCCAAATCTCTTAATCGAATATAGCGCCAATGAAAAAAAAAAAAAAAAAAAAAAATATTGCATGATAAACCGGGAATCCTATAAAACTAGACTTCATTTCATCATCAAAATACATACGCTTTATGAAAATAACTAAATTAAAATTGAAAATAAATCAACGAAGGTTGATGCAAGCAACTTACAAAGTGATAGCATACATAGGTAAAGGTCTCAAAAAGGGTCAAATCCATTTAAATCCAGTAACTTTTACTTTGCGGATTACATAAACAACAGAAGGAACTTATAATTTGCCTGATATGAGTCATTATACTGTCAAAAACTGATCACATTGGTTGACTGATTTAACATTTTACATTTTGTTATCTTGGGAGGATTTGATTCATAGAAAAATTTCTATTTATTTAGTTCTCTCTACACTGATTTCTAAAAATAAACATATTACTGATTTACCCTCTATCAGACAATTTATTAGCAACGCATAGATCCTAACATTCCACTCTTTATGCGTAATCTCATCTATAGGAATATGAGTGGCCTATATTTGCCCGATCACGATATTTAACCTTTATACATTTTGGCATACTTTATGTTCTATGTATCATATAATAGTTTAACAGTTTTTAGTTTTATTGCTGTTCTTGTTCATAAACGAATGTACAATATCATTATGGCGTGAGAAAATGTTATCGTACGAAATTTTTCGTATTTAAAAGAAAAATAAAACTTTTTCATTAGAAAATTTTTTAATTCATGCAATTATCTAGTCTATATTTTATTTAGTTTTTATACGAGTAAATATTTTTTTCCCCTGGTGGTCTTCTAAACATTGTGGCATGTACTTATTTATACAAATAAACCATACCCATAAATCATATCACGGAGGTAAAACTCTATATTTACACAACAACACCGACTTATTGAAGTATCAGTACAATCTTAAATCTTAAGGCGATCAAATAAAATTGTTCTTGTACTGAACTTTTAAAAATTTAATCGGGTCGACGACTTCGCGATTAAATGGTGCAAAATATGATCTCTATTCAATTGAATTTTGGATTAATTCAAGGAGATTTGACGGATGTTGCTTTAACATATATTATTGGCTTGAACCGGAAACCTGTGATATACGAAATTCAACCTACCCGTATAATTTACTTGCGCACATACTTAGCTGTTTATAATTTAATTAAATCTTAAACAAAGTACAAAAAAATTCCTGTGGTTGGGAAATTATTTGTGTATGTACGCGACACTAATCCATCAGTTAAACGTAAAACAAAACATAAAAATCTTTAAGACAAAACATAAGACAACGATGACGACGGCGACGAATAAACCAAAACCACAAACGCGCTCGTATTACAACAATTCATAGTCTCTTTGCATTTTTAATCACTTTTAACGGTTAACTGGTATGTAGTGTTTTGTGTTCTAATCTAAATTTAGATTTCATAAAATATTCATTATGTATATGTAAAATGCTTCTTAAAACTATTTCCCGTTTTCCCTGTAGTCTTAAAAACTGGGTAATTTTAACAGTAGTCGGTACATGTTTCGTGTCATCAAACGTTTCGACTCGATGCCATTCGAAAAATCGATAAAAATATTATTGGATTATATCCAACTTACGGAAAATACGAGACACATTAGAAATAAGAAATATACTAAAATCTAACACTGTCGCTTTATAGTTTTTCACATGATGGCGAATTGCGGCATATATTAATTCCAACTTGTTTGCACAACATGAAACGTACACAATTTCTATATTTATTTATTCATGATTTAATTTTTTATAGTTTGGTTTGCAAAAAAGTACAAACGGTTTTAATAGTTTCATATATGAGAAAAACATAACTATTCCATAAAGGCTATAAAACTATTCAATAAGTGTTTGCTTTGGAAATTGATTATTATGACAATTTAATGATTTAATTATATGCGTTGCTATGTAATGGCTGTTTGCATTGGTTCAGGTTGAATCTCAAACTAGAGCTAACGTTGTAAGTGTTGTGTTTATATTTGTTGTATAGTTAGTTGTATATTAAAGACATTATGTAACAGTAGAAGTCGATTGCGCTTCGCACTGCGAAGAAGACTAATTTCGGGAAGAGGACTGCTTTTCTATTTCAAGAATACAGCAAGTTGTGCGAGCAAACAAAAAATCACTTATAAAATACAATGAAAGTAACAGACTAGCAATCTCAATTATTTTATCACCAATTGGTCGGTCTTGAATTCAAGACAAGGTTTCTCTTCATCGTGAGGCACTCACATAACAATATATAACCGACTTCCGCTAGTCTAATAATGCTTGTCTATTCCAATGACTTCAATTTCTCAATCCGTCAAAATAGGTGACGACCTCTTATTTGGAGCCAAATATTTCTCATTGAACTATTGCTTCTAATTCGAGATACAGAAAATAATGAAGGGGCTAAATCTTTGGGATATGATGGAAGAAATTCGTAATTTGGTGGAAGATTAGTTTTTCCTCACACAATCATTTTATCGTTTTTCAAGGGAAACATTTTGAGTATGGCCTCGCTTTTCTTCTAAACGCTTTAGTGGACGAATCACCAAATAACTTTGGTTTCAATGGTTGACAGTCGCAATAATGGACAGGACCGCGAATATACACCAGCGCTTAACTTACTCTTGTATAGTGAGAGTGACAATTTTGTTTTATAATTTTTGTCATCACATAACACCAAATTCTCCAAAATTTGATAAAAAATATTGAGTTCCAATTAATCATACACGAATACTATAGAGAAATATAAAATCGTACCAACTTAACCCGGAAAATATTTCTTGTAATGTACATATTTGCTTAAAAAAAACAGAAAAAGTCGCGACATAAATAATTCGCGTTATTTCAACAGATTTAACGAACATCATATCTTTTAATTATATCTGATATTAATGTAGCAGCCAGCAGTAAAATTTAATTAATTTATTTTTAAATCTGTATAAATCTAAAAAGGTCATCATTAAATTGTAAGTTTGAGATGAATTTGTTTCAGCCGGAAAAGTCGACTGAGAGAATATAAAAAATTTGTTTACAAAATATCTGACAGACAGACTTGTAATGTGCGGTGTTAAGCACATTAGAAAATTTTATTTGCATACTGCTACTATTTCAAGGGTGAAAAGGTAAAAATTTTTTGGTAAATTTACACGCCGTCTGAAAATTACATAATCTCTTGTATGTAATGCCGATGACTCATTAAACAGATTTCCAATTAATTTCATTTCTGTTGTTTTCATTTTATTCAAGGCAACAAAACAAGTAGTCAACTTAAATCCAGTTTTTGGACCGAAAGATCTGATTGTATATTGCTTACGAGAAGGTACATTTTCTTACTATAAATAACGTGTATCGTAATTCTCGATCCTAAAATATTTAAATCGGTTTAGGAAAGAGCACCGTTTCCAATTTTCGCGGATGATCTTTAGAAGTATCGCGTATCGTAGCAAGAAAATGTGTCTTGACGTTGCAATTTATTGCCACCACACATCATGAAAAAAACTTGAAACCAGCACGATATTATATTTACAAACTAAATCTTACTATTATACGACAAGCGATGACAACAACTATTTCATTCACAACTAAATTCGCTGTAACTTTATAGTTAAACAACCTTAAATAGCGCGCATCAGTAGCAGACAAAATCAGTGATTTTGTAATCAACTGCGCGTTTTACAATAAATAAATAGTTGAAATAACCATACTTGCATGGTTGTACACATCGATAGTTTTACTTTTAGTTTTATCTTGACTAAGTATGTCAATTGGTTTTGGTGCAACATAAATTGAACGAAACAAACTTCGATTGATAAGCTTTTTAAACTCAAAACACAGGTGTTATAATGTTAGTTAACTATTCTTAATATAAAATTTAAAAAAATTATTTATATAATTTGTAGAATACAGTGCACGAATAAATTACTAATACATCTATACATAACTAAAAATATTGTGATCTTATCATGCCCCCGCCGTACTACACACCACATTATCAATCTACAAATCACATTTATATAAAAAAAACATGCCAACAGCCAGCCAATCAATATAAAATAAAATAAATTAAAAATTCACTTTTCATTCATTAAAATTTTTCATCGCGCGCATCATCATAACAAAGCTCAACAACATAAAATAATAAACAGACAACATAAAAATCATAATCGTGTCGAACAAAGTGATTTAAAAAATAGCCGCAAACATACCTTTTTCAAATGTTTATTAACCCATTTTGTGAAAGTTTTCTTTTGTATGGCATCTCGTTCATCTGTAAATCAGAAAAAATAAATATTTTTTATTAATTTTTAAATTTTACATTTTTTATAACTTAAAAACTTCAAAGTTTAAAGGCAAATGTAGATGTAGATTATTCGACGTAAACCGTTAGAATATTAAAGCGTCCGATTTCCAATATCTTTAAAAATCGTTTTACTAAAAATGGTAATTTTAATTTTTAAAACAAAACTATTTAAGATCAGCGCGCGCGAGCAGTTTACGGCAAGTGGGTGGGCATTTCGAAATTGTATGCTTGTCTAATTAAAGTATTGCATCGAGATGGTTGGGCAACTTTGTGAAACCTTTTTTAAATTTTGTTAGTAGATACAAAACGTGGGTAGTTCTTGAGATTTTTTCTTGGTTTCTTAATTGCCATACTTGAAATCGATAAGCTAAGTAAGAAGTATAGACAAAAATCAATTTATTAATTCATTCATAACTTAAGTTTTAAGATTTCCAATTCATATATTAAATTACCAAATCAGTTTTTTTATATTAAGTTATTAAAGTTTAAAATTCAAATTTAAAATATTTTATTTTATATACTGTCAAAATGAGTCAAATACAAAACTATGAGTGCACGGACCACCCGAATATAGGCCTCAGTTCTTTAGCTAAATGTAGTATAGCGTTATAATGAAACATCGCTAAATAGTTTCGTCAGTCCATATTTTTATATAATAAGTGTAATCTGCACTGTAACAAAATCCATTAAAACCGATTACAGCGCTATTTAGAAATTCGATTGGAAAACGAAAAATAAACATAATTTGGTACAAATAAGGAAAACCTTACCTTAATGGTATAATATTGGAGCTAGCTCCGAGCCCAAAGGAACAACCATCTAAAATTAAATGCTTTAAAAATTTGTCAAATACGCAATTACAATTTAAAACAAAACTTTCATCGGCCAATCCTACAGAAGATTTCGCGCAATATTTTATTTATAATTTCTTCTATTAAACTATAATATTGTTACAAAAAAGGGTTGGGATGGTTAATATTAGTAGAAATTTTATAATATATATCGAGCGGCCTTTAACAATAATTTACTAATAGAAGAATAGAAAATATGTGGAATAAGCAAGTTGAATCGGCTCCTAAAGCTTGTAACAGAAGGTTTGGCCCAACAAATCTTTAAAAAAATATTTTACATTTTTCTTTTAACTAATCGATGACACATTCCAACGACAGAACGCAATAGTCTTTTATAAAACCAAAGCTCTCGAACATTCAACAGAAGAACTGCAAGGGAGAACGCAAAATAATTTTTAAATTTAGACTGCGGTCCAATTTGTGACTTAGTTAATGGAAACTGACATATACAAATGACTTATTTTAATAAGTAGTTGGCTGGTTATATATCCGAACACTAAACGGACTGAAACGAAAGAATGACACTGGTTCTTTAGACAAATCGGTAAGACGTGTCAGGCTATTTATGGCATTAATTATAGCAATGAACAATACACATTATGAAAAAATGAATTGCTTTGAAATAGAAAAGAGGGCTATTTCAATGAAAATAAGGCTGTGGGCCAATATAATAGTCGGGTAAATCGTTTACTATGGTAAAGATCCGATTTAGAACAGATTATTCGATCAATTTGCCATATAGTTTTTGAAAAATAAAAGAATTTACCGAAAAATTTACTTAAAATTGACTTTTACCCGACTATTGGCCCGCAGCCTTTGTTAAACTTTATAGCAATATTCGTATAATCAAAGAAAGGAATTTGATTCAAGTAAAGTGGGTTGCTTATAAGAAAATAGAAAGAAGAAAAGAAAGATAATTAAAAATTAAAATTTTTGAGGGTCGCAAGCAACTGGAAGCTTTAAACTGATCTATGAAAAGACATAAATCTGGAATCAAAATTGTTTATGCTCATAAATTGCCTTTATTAAAATTATGCATGTCCGCACATACATTCTAACTTAACTATTTTTAGTGATTAATAATATCCCATGTAAACATGTAAACGAAAGGATTGATTGTATGAAAACCCAATAGACTAGTTATATATGCCTACCGTTTCGGGCCTTGCGGCAATTCACAATAAATGTATTTTCGTATCGCAGTTTCCTTCTGAATTGTGATTATATTTTATCGGTTTTGTTTATTTTGTTTGAAAGGTCAAAATAATAAAATTAAGATTTGAAAATATTAAAAGAAATGCATAACGAAAAATATGAAAAATTATAAGGTAATTTGATTTGGGATATTAATGAATAAAAATAGAAATTTGTGCTATATTTTCCAATTAAATTAAAATTTGTTTGTGAGACTTCTCATCTAAAAGCTAATTACTTTAAAGCTTCGCCATTAGCTTGCGACACTCACAAATTTTAATTTTCCAACTCAAATTTCATTTAACTTTGCAACCACCATTTTACAAAAAAACAAATCTTTTTTCATTCAAAGCCGTCAAAATAAAAAACCGAAACGTCAAAATTTTACCGATTCTTCTTTATATTTATCGCATTATAACCCGCGTTATTTCGTCTTTCATTTCCTTCGTTTCGGTTTTGGTTATATTTTATATAACTAGCCCATCAAGCAAAATTAACAATTCATGGTAACCACCACGATATGAAAACACATTTATTGTGAATTACCGCAAGAGCTGAAATGGAAGCCATTTTAATTTACATAATAATCAATTTTTAAAATGCCCTATTTTCCAATCTGAATGGCACGATTTAGTCCTTTTTTCAAAAGTAAAGAGCAATTTTTAAAATCATCTTTAAATTTAAAGTTTAAATTGCTGAAAAGATCGAAGTTTCTAGTAATTATACCAAAACGATTTTTTCTTTGGTTAATCGACAAGGATCACTCTCGGGGCCACGACGTAGTAAGCAATTCTCTTAACTAATATCGTATTCTGTGGCAGAAAAATCTTGATCCCGGATCAATAACATGACGTCATTTTTGATCCAACATGGCTTTTTTATTTACATCTTTTGTCTTTTTATTTTTTGATCCCGGATCAATTATAAAATCCAAAAACTTAGTTGGATTTTTTTTCACGTTTACTCACACAATATCACAATAGGTTGTAATTAGTAAAATAGTTTTAATTTCGCTTCAAAATCGTATTAAAATAATTAAAATCCATTATGAAAATGATAGATCTATAAAAACGCTATTAAAAATAATTTATCGCAAAAAATTGAATCCTTTGGTTCAGTAGCAAGCTTAGCTACAGCAACACGTACCCGTTCAGGTCGTTCAATCAAAAAAATATTGTTACAGTGAGTTTTTTATGGCCAATTTTATGATATGAATATTATCGACTTGCCGTTTCAACAGGATGGCACTGCATGTATGGCATGTAGCCAATGAAACAATCAGTTTATTGAGAAACAGATTTTATGGACGATTACTTACGCGAAGGGGAGGTTAGTTGGAAACCAAGAACGAACGATCCATCACCATTAGATTATCTTTTTCATTATGTAGAAATGTTATCGAAATTTTCGAAAAAAATTTTTTATTGGAAGACCCTGTACTATTTAAATTATTAAAGAGATTAAGATTATCATTTATAATTTATCTAAAGTGGTAACTTTCAGTAAAATGTTGCAAATGGCACACTAAACTTTTAGAAAAACCATGTTACTTCTATACGACTTACACCAACTTCTTCAATCTTTTTAGAAAATTTAAAAGGATTTTGAATGTGACTCAAAATTATTTAATGAAACCTTACAACATGGACCAACTTTGATTTTAATATACCTTATGATCTATAATACCCTTTAATAACATTCTTAACAGTCTTAAATATTATTTGAGTGTCCCCGTTTGCGTTTCTGAATTTTAAACAGATATTACATTAGAAAAAACTGATTCTCAAAAAATACATATTTAAGGGCGACTTTTCGAATGCGAATTTGTGTGCGAGTATTTAGGATCACACTTTTCCACCAATCAAATTACGCCCAATAAATCGGTGGAAAAGTGTGATTCTAAATATATTCGCACAAAATTCGCACTCGAACAGTCGCCTTAAATCATTCTTTCCGTACAATTTTTAATTGAGAACTCCCTTTATCTCAAAGAACAACCGTATAATATTAGAACAATATTTTAAAATTTGATTATAAAAAAAATCAAAAAGCTTCATAAGAAGCTGTCCTGATTGGATATTAGCTTTAATTCATTTCAATGTACAGAAGAAATCAATCGAATAAACTACTAAATTTAGCGCACTTTAGAAATGCGGAGAATTTTGTAGTAAAAAATGTGTAAAGTATTTATATTCACGAAAAATCAAATCGATAAAAAAATTATTTAAAAATGAGTCACATACTAAAAATCTTAACTCAATACCGGGCAAATTAGACTTTTTGAAACATCATTTTTTCTAACATCATAAATTCTTGTAGTACACGTATGTATTGCGTTGACATGTTACATCTTTGTAGAAGTCTAGTCAAATATACTAAAACTATGTATAGAACAAATTATGTATAATTGAAACTCAAACAATTAGTTGTGTTTAAGTTATTTAAATTACGTCATTGAAACACTTTCTAATACCGGATTCAAATAACTCTATTTACAAAGTAACACAAATTTTAAGTATGCTCAACATATTAAGTCCGTAATTGAGACATTAAAGTATAATCCAAAGAGATTTCTTTCCGGTGGTTAACATTGTTTCTCTCCATCCTGATTATGCAATATAGTAAATATACAAGAAAAGCCAAGTCATTTAAAACGATCCGTTACAACGATTTTCCATTATAACAATCTTTTTATCTAATTACTAGCATGTCTGAATAATTTAGTTACTTATAGACACAAAAACTTTGTAACGTTTTTTTTTGTAAATTTACCTAATTTATATAAACCAGAAATACAACATCGTAAATAATAAGTAGAACAGCCAAACAGCAATATTTGAAACTAAACAGATTTAAGCTTTTGTGTTTTGTAATTTACATAAAATGAGCAAATTTCCCGAAATTGATATCCATCCAATGTCATCCATATACAGTGATGATAATGTTTACCCCATACTAACACAAAACAAAAGCCTAATAGCATTAAGGTCGAATCAGCTCAACCAAAACACTGTACGGTATAGCAATATTGGCATTCAGATTTACATAATTTATTCGTACCGTTCAATTTAAGATGACAGTCTTTTAATGTATGGGTAATCTATTCTACATAATAAGATTGCATGTTCGATTTCAACGTTCAAGAATAGTGTCGTTTTAACTAATTACTAGAATCAATAAACTTACACATACATACATATATTATAAACGGTTGAATAAATAAACATTGTTCGATGAAAAGTTTTTGATGGAGGTGGTAGCGGTGGTGGTAAAACCACTCCCTTTATCACAATCGAATAAACAACAATCTGTTAAGAAATTTAATTATAATTAATTGCTATTAATTTGATGTCTTGTACTCGAGGTAAGTGTAATACTGTATTATATGAGGAAATTTAATACGTAAAGGTGTTTATATACCTAAATGTCGGTCAGTCTGTTTTTTGTTGTAAATTATCGCTTACCTATTAGTATAAAGTTGAGGTATAATTAGCTGGATCTTTTTACACTAAATATTTAATTAAAATTGCGTGATTACAAACATAAATATGCCATGTTTACTTTATATTTGTACAGTCATTAATATACCATACGTGTATATCTATGTATATACATAAAGATGAGAAATATAATAAAAGAAGTTTCCGGTTTTCTTAAATCCATAATTGGTATTTTGCTTAATTTAATTTGATCGTTGTGCAAAAATAGAGAAATTTGCATTTCATTTTTATCTTCCTTTGAAATTATAAATGGAATGAAATGTCTGGGAAAACTATATGGTCAGCTTTTTTGATGAATTGGTATAGATGAGTTATTAGTAGTTTACATGGGTGCTGTAGAAAAATTTGCTGACAATAAATTAATTCTTGTTCAAATTGCAAACGTGACGAGATAGCTCAAATTTAGATGAAGTTGTAAAGTTTTTTTTGTCACCTAGATTGTTTTTAAAGTAAGCTAAATAAGATTGTTACCAATCATAAAAAAAATTTACAACTATACCCTGCAAAAACTAATCATATTTCGGAATAATAACCCACATCATGATTGGTGTTCCTACATCTTCACATATTCCTTACTACAACAGGGCAGACACTATTTGACCACAACAGCCGCTATAATAAAATTTATACCAGGAAAAATAAATGTAACACGCGTTTACATTTAAACATTAATTACGTCATGACTCGTTCGTCCTGCTAACACAACTTATATAAAATAAAAGGAAAAATCTGGTTAGAAGGACAAAATCAGGGGCGGCATGTTGTATGTTCGAATTGTTCTAAATTCGAAAAAATATCGAATGGCAGTATGTTATATCATTTTCGAATCGCGATATTGATAAAGTTTTATCATTTAAAACCAAAGTAATAATTAATATAGCTGACACTTCATTCTCGAAAAAGTATTGCAAGATTAAAAAAACGATAATAGTCGAAAATGATACAACATGCCGAACTCGATTCGAATCGAAGTGATGGTACATGCCACCCCAGTTTTGTTGGAAAAAATCTTTTTAAGTTGGGGACCCAACAAAATATTTTTAGCTCATCCCATCAAATGGAATATATTATGTAAATTTTGGGTTAACAAGTTGTTAGAAAACTTAGATGAACCATGGTAATCTATTTTTAAAAAGACCATGCCTTCACTTACACAAATAATTTTTAACTGTCAACAAAATATTCGCAGATGTGTAACATAATCGCAAAATATTAGGCTGATTGGCTGAGAGCATGAATTTTAAACGCTAGCAAATATATTTGTGGTCGTGCAGTCGCTTTAAAACCAGAGATTGTATACAATCTACACAGAATTTTATCCTAGGTTGGCCTATTTTTAAATGTACATAGAGTCCTATGGAAAATCTACAATACACTATCTTTTAAGTTGAAAATTATTGTGAAACTTTTTTCGCAATATGGATGAATTTTTGGAGACGTTAACTTGGTGGGATCAATTCAAATCAGTTCTTCATGATTATAGAGTTTGAGAAAATATTTGTACCATATGCTTTTTAAATAAAGGGTTTTCAATAAGAACATAACAATTTTGTATTTAAATAAAACACAGAATAATTGAGATATTGGGATGAAACTTATTCCAGGTGCAGTACACGTGTTACATTTAACTATGGAATTTGATCTCGTTCATATGACCACGTGGGTACGTTTGCAGGGATCGAATCTCTTGAGCTAATTTTTCACCACTCTTTCACAAATATCGGCCGGAACGTTGGCAAATTCTCGTTCGATATGCTCATTGAGGGCCTCTAACGTTGTTAGCATAAACCAAGGAATTAACGTAACTCCACAAAAAGCAATCTAACGGCGTTAAATCGAGCGAGGTGGCCATTCGACCAGATCATTTCTTGAGATTACGCGGTTACCGAACTTCACCTTCAATAGATCAATTGTTTGGCTAGCAATGTGGCATCTGGACCATCTTGTTGGAATCATATATCGCTGATATCAAGTTCATTCAGTTCTGGTCAAAAATAGTTTTCAAATATAGCACGATATCGAATTCAATTGATTGTAATATGGCGATCATTTTTAACGACGAAAAAATATGGTTCAATAACATCTCTGCGGTCACTTTTTGTGGTTGTAATGGTCTTTCTTGAAGCACATATGGGTTTGTTGCTGTCCAATAACGTATATTTTGTTTATTGACCATTAAGCTAGAAATAAGCTTTATCGCTGAAGATGATTTTTTGGTGAACTTTAGGATTTTCTTCAAACTTTAGCAGAGCCAATCGAACAAGTTTCGGTGCCTCAAATGATCAAGGGGCTTCAGTTCTTGAGTTCATTTGATCTAATAATGATGTAAGCCAACATCTATACGCAAAATTCGACGCAATATGGTTTGAGAGATTTCCAATAGCTGTGAACGATGTGGAAACGACTTGATTTGGCTAATTTTAAAGAAGCACTTACGGCTTCGGAAATTTGGCTAAGCGCTTTTAAAGTTGCAACCAGCGACTCAGAATTACGGTAGTCATTTTTAATAATTTACAAACGTTGCTCGTTCGTGAACTCACCATGTTAAAAATATTAACCTTTACTGACGTTTTCACGTTGACAAATCATGAAAAACGTTGGAGCGTGCGTTCGTATTAAAATACAAAATTGTTATATCTCTATTTCTAATCTAGAATTAACAAATAATATTAAATTTCGTTTTTCTGCGGGCGACAAAGAAGCCTTAGATGAACACGTCGTGGGTTGCATATAGTTTCTTTTCTACATAGCTAAGAGTAAACTTCACCACATCAAAAATATTGAGATCGATATGAAATTTTTGAATTAAATGTGGTGTTTGACTTGCAACCTACTTCAGAAATAAATGCCGGGTTTCATAAGTTTTCGGTGAATTCAAGAATTACGTATAATTACTGTAAAAGGGAATAAGGGTTAGTCTTGCATTTTTTTACAAAGTTTTGTGCAAAAGCTAAAAAACTTCATATTCGAAGTATTCAAAAATAATTGTTTAATTTAAAAAAGAAATACATTCTAGGTGGTTCAAAAGTAATTACTATTTCCTAGGAAACTCTTCGTAAACAAAAATATTTCTATTAAATTATGAAGAAAATATCAGTAAAGCAGCTGTCGCATGAGTTGATGCAAAGGATTACACTCGAATTTTCGGTGCCAAAGCCGAATTTATGTTCAGTGCATCCGGAAAAATTGATCACATTTTCAAATGAAGTTATCTCACATTTTCATTTCTTACACGAAAATCACTGTAAAAATTATCTATCTATATTGATTGATTGCTTGGCCTACGGAGTTCATGGTTGACAGTTCTCTTGTCTTAATAAAACGACTGTTTGAAGGTTGCAATATGTAAATGGGTGGCTAAAGGCCGCAAAGTCGGCCCAGCTGGTGTATTTTGCTTCTGGATACTTCTCAAATGTGTCAAAGTTTTAATTGAGATCTCATAATTCAATCATTCTTGAAACCTTACCTAAACAATGAAAGCATTTAATTTCATTGTTTATAGGTAAGGTTTCAAGATAATGATCAGCACTTGCAAAATTAACGCTGAAATTACTTTTATTTACAACCGCAGGTGCTAAGAGAATGAATGATTTCATTTTGCGAGAATAAGAAAAGAATACATACAGTCGTCTATGTGTAATCCCGAGATTTTAAGTATTCCAGTAAGAAAAGTTCAAGTTAAGTTACTGCGTGAATTTGGGTCGCTACGTAATTATTTATAGTAACACTAGCTATCGCCCTTCGTTTTGTAGATATTATCTAAGGGCGAAATGGAAATAAAATAAAATCACCACCCTGTGGCCGGAAAATTGGCGATCACATTTCCTTCGATGTAACAGTGATCTTGTACTTGCATAATTATGAAACCCTTTCCCTTTAAAAACGTTCAAATCAATTTTAGCAGATTAAAATGAAGGCTTTTTTCAACACACCGTAATTCCAACACACTTCATAATGTAAAGGGCTTATTGCATCACCTCGGATATCATGTTTAGATGTTTACCTGACAGCATCATTAGAATAGCTCTGAGCGATGAATATGGGAAAATGAAGCATAACTAGAAGTACATCGAAAATAAAGTGTGGCTATTATATGGGTAAGAGAGCACAACTTTTAGTTCGCAACCTTTGGCAACTTTGAATCATCCAGCTTAAAACTCGTGATTAAAGCGTTAATTATGTTAGAACTCGCTCTCTCTCTGGCACTATACCACTATATCAAGGGTCGCCTCAAATGAGGTTTCATAATCATTCTTTCATTTCGGATAATGAGTGATTAATTCATTGATCATAAACCAGCCGTGAAAAATCCTTGTCACCACCGGGAATCGAACCCGGGACCTCCGGTCCCTGGAGCAAGCATGCTAACCACTTTGCCACCGGGGCGGCTATGTTAGAACGGCTATGTTATGTTAGAACGTTACGTGTTAATTATGTAAATATGTATAGAATCTTTATGGAATTGTGCACTTTAGTTATTGTACTTACACTGTATATCAAAAATTTGCAAATGCAACACAGAAAGTTGTAGTTTAGAATAATGTTTTATTAATTAGAACTTAAATTAAAAATATTATCCGTGAAAATAATTCCATTCGAAAATCAGTCGCCTCGCAATCTAAATTAAACTCTCGAACCTCTTCGCATTTAAGAGATAAGTGAGCTAACGCGCGACCTGGATTGGAGATAACATCCAAAATCAGATACTGAATACGGATGACAATACTAATAGTTTTAAACAAACAGCATACAAATGTTTCAACAAATCAAAAGAAAAGGACCACGAACGTCTCGATCTAGTGAATCAGATAATAAAAAGAGAACTAAATTTATTACAAGTTTCCAGCGGAGTTGTTATTGTTGAAACGAGAGTATTACAATATCAATCAAAGTTCAATACAGGAGAAACTGCCATTTCTGGACAACTCTGGAATTCTGTTCCTATAATTAAAAATTAAACTGTTAACTCAACTTATACAGGCTCAACTTGAAGAAGCGTCATAATTGACACAACAGAAACCAACATCACAGATTCCATCAAGAACACAGACTTCAAACTAATGTATTATGTCTTATGAAGAAAATAGTACAAAAAATAATTTTCAATAATATAATACATTTTATCTAATAAAACTTTATACTTTTCAATTGAATATTATTACTTATTAATTCGATGCTTCTAAAATGCATTGCTACTGACAAAGTATTAAAAAACTTCTATGTAGTATCGTTATACTTGATCAATTGACTAAACAATAAACAATTTGCACTGTAGTCATAATTTATAAAATAAGTATTCATTAACTTTAAAATGATTTTCTTAGAATACTCATCAGAAATACCACTCAAAAAAGTTATTTATAAATTCAACAACGTGTAGAAAGAAAATAACTTCAGTGTTCCGGATCCAATGAGTTTATCATTATAGACTGAGTTTAGTTCCGGGCACAGGCACAATGACTTGCTCGTTTGTTTATTGACTAATTAGAAAATTCAATATGAACGCATCTGTGAGCTCATCAATGGCCTACTAGTAAGGGGTTTTGATTCACCTCGTACCTTATAGTAAAATAACTTGTTCTATACTAAAACACAGGATTTTCACCATGAAAGGGATTATTATGATTATAAATTTCCATTATCACCATAGGGTTGTTAGAAAATACAAATTTTCATTTTATTAGTCTTATAGACTCTATATGTTTTTTATAGTTTACTTACCGCTAAAAGAAATAATAAATATAATTAATAAAATACACATTGATGGAATTAAGAAAAATATCTGTGATAATGTTTTGTTTGCAGACCGGGCCCGCAATGAACCATTGCCCTGGATCGCTGTATGTAAAAAGGAATTCCCTCACCTGATTACGATCGATGATAATAATAAATATAACTCTATGATCCTATATAGTGCAGTGCAGATCTATACGCTCCTTATGTGAGTAGATGAATGGCTGATAGGTATGATGTTAGATATTGTTCGTGGGATTCAAACGTACTCAGAGGTATTGCATCAGATAGCCAGTATTGCAACCATATATCAGGATCGACAAAAAAAATTAACTTATATACTATTTTGGATACCGCGGTCATATAGGCATACAGGTACCTGAGGAAGTTGGAGCTGCTGGAAGTTAAACCCGCTCTCTGCTTGATTATGTTGTGCTATAAAAGAGACTTCGTCACTTACATTGACGATCTACTATATATCAAACAAGATGGGACCACTTTTCCACCCCTGTCTATATAAAAAAAAATGTAAATTCAAAGATTTGGTAGAGGTGCCTTGAGAGCTTCACCAAACATTCTTACCGGGCACTGTACTCTAAAGAGGCATTTGTTTAGAATGCGGGTTCGAGAAAATATAAATTGCGTGCAGGTGGAGTTCTCTCTATGAGTACGAGTTTTGTTATGTTATGTACAAAACGACATTTTTTTGATGTAAATAATAATTACATCTAGCATTTTGTATCATGATATTTGATATCCACTAAACAATACTACAAATTCAATAAAAAGGACTGAATGGGATAAAAATTTGGCGGTACACCACCGAAGGAGCTGTCCAAATGGAAAAATATCATTTTAAAGGGTCAAACGTGAAAAACAACAAATTTAGAAACTTGAAAGAGAAAAATAAGCTATGTAAAACAAAGTCTAAAAGATGGATTGTAAATGCACAAAGTTAAGAGTAACAGCGAAAAAGTGGTGCAGGGCTTAAATCTTATGTATTTAAATCGGGAGGTATTGGGTTCGAATCCCACACGAGGCAGGATGCAAAAGCGAATTTTCTTCTACTGATTACGATCGATGATGTTAATAAGCACAAAGATGACACACACACAACTACGTGGATGAAAAAGGGAGGATTAATTAACCACAGTTAAGATGCAAAGTGCAGGTAGTTTTACGTAGATCTTCACCTTTAGCCGTGTGTCCTCGATTTGGTTACTGCTTAAACTAGATCTTGTAAAGCAAACATCGAAAGAGTTAGAAGTGTTTCGGCCATTTAACAGACTGCAAAGATTAAAAGAGTTCACGCAGTTCACTAAATAATATTTCACCGTTTGTTATTATACTCCTATTATCTAACCACAAATAAGGTCAGATGAGTTTAGGTTCGTTGAATATTTTGAAAATTATAATTTACATTCCATAAAATAATGGAATTTTCAAAGTCAAATTTACTCCTCCCTCGTCTCATACAATTTTTTTTTTCAAACCGAACTATGTAGTGCATCCTAATCCAGCCTCCCCCCACACTTCGTTCAATCATTTTAATAGCATTCTAACATCGACTCATGTTATTTTGTTCTTTGACTTTGTATATACCAAAAATAAATCTCGTCATACAGCTTCTTAACTACCGCATCATTGAAAATCTAAACCCAAACAAACAACACTTGCTATTTCTCGCGTATTACTGATAAAAACTACTTTAAGTGTGAATAAATTTTCTGCATTTTTAATTGCACATAAACAAATCAAACGAAAAAACATTGACATCTGGTCTTTCCATAATAATATTTGTGTCTTATGTATCCACACATTTTAAATAATTTTCTTTTATTATAGATGTTTAGTTAAATAAATTTCTACAGATTAATTGAAATAAATTGCTGAATAAAATAATGTGGTATAATAATTTGTAATGTATTAAAATTTGCCCGCGGATCAAAAAGGTTAGCAAGCGGCTTATGTTCGCGACAAAATATTAACATTGAAGTTTAAATAGCGCGCTGCACACATTACATCATAGATATTTGCATTTGCAATAAATTAGAAATTTTTATTTGCAATAAACACGCGCCAATTATATAAAACAATTACTCAATTGATAGTCTCGAGCGCAGACATTCCTAATATTGAAGCAAATATAATGTTATTGATGTATTAGTTGGACAACATTCCTTAAAATCTATATTAAGATTAGTATAAAATCGACAAGTTTTAATATTGTTTTGTCGTTTAGTGTACACACGAAAAAAAATTCCTAAAGATTTATGCTAATTGATTTATATGAGTAATATAACGTCACCTTAAATGAATCAGTTAATAGTGGCTAACTAAAATTGAAAGTGATTTCAAAACTGCGCGCGCTTATCGTATCGTACGCCATGCGACCAATAAATTGACACCTAATATTTAAATTATTGTATGTAGAGCGTAGGACGTCTTTAACGGCACCCACGCCAGTTATAATAGTTTTTGCCATATATGGAAATAAGCGTATGTAACTAGGAAATTTAACAAAAATTCCTGCACGATTTTTTTTGTAACTTAACGCAAAAATTAAACTTAAATTGCATAAACAAAATGTAAAACGACTATTATGGTTATTATACAGTTATAAAGCTACAATTTATCGCGGTCTACCGACCGACCGCGCACTAAACCAACATATAAAATTTATTTATTTTATGTACTCGAATATAAATCAATTTCACTTTCGAATTTGAAATGAAAATGTATAATTTAAAATAAAAAAAATGAAAAATTTGCATAAAAAATTAAGCGGGATTGAGAGCTTTGGGTGTTAAATCTTAAATCTCTCGCAGTAAAGCATTAAATAAATCGGGTCGTGCACACAAAACAACAACAAAACATATTAAAACTTATCGACTTACGTGTAATATCCCAGTTTTCCACAAAAAATTCCCATAAACTCATTGTACCTTTAAATTGCGTTAGCGCGTCCTCGTAACCATCCTGTTTTTGTTTTTTAGCCGGACTATCACTATAGTCTTTTGCGGCATAATGATTACTATAATTTTCTTTGCGAACACCACGGGACGCACCCTTTATACCACCACCGCTACTATTTACTGGAGCGGTATCGTATAGGGCTTCACGCGGATCAAATCCTAAGCGATCCTTATAGTACGCTTGTGTTGACATCTTGTGGCTTAATTATCACTTATTTGTTAACATAAAACACAATTCACAATTTTCTTATTTATTTATTAACTTTTATTTTTTATAAAATGGCACAATAATTTTTTTTTTTTTTATATTAAATTTTGGAACTTAAAGAAATTATCGCACTTTCACAGAATCAGAATATGAAGTCATTGTTTTTTTAAGAAACGTTTCTTATTTTCTTTTAGTTAATTAATCGAATATTTTACGAACGGCATTGATACAACACAAAAAACTAGAAAGAAATTTTTATGGAGGTAAGAAAAAAATTATCTCAACTTTTTAACATTCCCTGATGATTACTCGACTCATTGTGGAATATGTGCATTCAAGTGTCATGAAATTTTGTAAAACATTTTTGTTTTTATACTTAGATGGATGTGAATTGAAAAGTAAAGAGAAATTTCACCAAAATATTTCATTCATATAAATTACGCTAAGTTTAATGGAAGGAAATTGAAATTATAGCAATCCCACAAGGTGTTTACGTATATGTATCTCTAAGAAAAAAGAATTCAATAATAATTATTAGTCATTCAATTCAGCAGCTTACTGCTAATAAAAAAAATATTAAACAACAAAAGCACAGTGAAAACACACAAGGTTGAATATCGTTTAAAATTCCAGAATTGTATTTTATGTTATTTAGAAGTGGAACATACAAAACTATATAAAATCAACTTTGGATAATAATACAAAAATATTAAAACTTTAAACAAATAAAATTTATAAACCGCACGGTATGAAATTCAAATTCGAACTGAGTATAATAAAATGAAAAAAAATGTTAAAAACTACTATACACACTATATACTTTATGTGTGCAAAACTATTCACATTGATTTAAAAAAATAAAAATACACCAACAATAACACAAATTGAATAAAAAGAAAACTAAAAAACTACTTTGCGTTAAGAAGAATGAATAAATAATAATATATGTGTGTACACTTTGTCCTAAAAGCCACAGACGCCCATACGTAATCATATTCATTCGTCACACTTATACATTTGTGGTTATTGAAAAATTCTATCGAAACAGCAGAAACTACAGAGATTTACTTTTAGAGAGCACAAGAAACACTTTGCATTTATTGGCCTTCAATTATTTTACGAAAATAATCGCATTAATAGTTTCCTCTTGTGTAGGATCATTAATTTTGCAAATTCTACTAAATTGAGGTGGTAGTAGAATTTGGGTGAATAAATAACTAGATTGTTCTACAGATGGCCAATGTAATTCGATGTAACTGACCTTTAATATAAGTTATCCATTTTATAGCCGAATAATTAGCCTTCAGGCTGATTATCCCGTGATGGTTATGCTAAAATTTGTCCAATTAAAAAGTAGTTTGTTGATTTTATTAAATTTCATAATGTCTATGATTCAAAATTAATATAATTTAATAAAAAAACAGCATTAACCTTCAAACTGTAAATTTAGTAAAGTGGTTAAGTGGCTAAAACACATTTGACCAATTTCACATCTTAACAAAATTCTGCTGTAAGATTTCTATAAAGTAAAACGAAATTATCGTATCTTTATATCAATTACATAATTCAAATATTGTAACTTCAAGGAATTAGTGAACTAGCCCGTTTGAGCCCGCTCATACATAAAAAACACAACATAACTTTCCATTTATTGAAACTGTTCATCAACGAGAATTTGCAATAATTATCAAATTTATCATTGTAAATTGCAAATTTAAGTTTTGTTTTAGTTATTAATTAATTTAATTAATATTATTTATATACATATAATATATTTAATATTAATTTAATTCTTTTTACGCTATTTGCCGTAGGCACTTGGCGAAACACACTTATACTTAATAAACACATTTTTATTAATCACTTGTTTTTTGTTTCGCAGAATATTTTGAATATTTTTCAAAAAGTCAAATTTTTCCAGAGTAGTGAAAGAGTAAAACTACCAAAACATTTTATTTAAATTAAAACATGTTGTGTGGCAGAGGAAGATGATACGAATAAATATCAATTTACAAAAAAAAATGCATGTGGCAGAGGGGGATGATACGACCACAACTCCATCTCCAAAGTCAAACTACTACTATTCTTATAGGTAGTACAAATTTGGGTGACCGCATGACAACACAAAAAAAAAATAGAAAAAGAATGAACAATGAAAAATTTAAATTTCTGACATGCCAGTCACCTATCCGGCAGTTGTTTGGAGCTAACTAGGTTCAGTAGACCAATCATTCATCTATCGAAAACAAAATGATTGATGAAACTTATGTGAGACGACCAAATCCCTATATAGCCAGCATAAAAAACGGCTAACGAATTAAATACAGGGTTATCCAATTCGAGGTTGATAAAGTAGAAATCTGTATACCGACATCTGTCAAAGATAAACGTCAAGTACGCTGTCATTTATTTAGTTAACATTCTGCCATTTAAGAATATGGAGCATTTAACAATCGACCAACGCGTTAAAATTAAACGCGGAAAAACAGGCCGTCGATGCTGATTTTTCGAACAAAATTTTCTTCAGTGATGAAGCTCATTTTTCGCTTGGTGGATACGTTAATAAGCAAAACTGTAGAATTTGGGGCTCAGAAAATCCACAATTGATTGTAGAGAAGCCATTACACCCGGAAAAAGTCACTGTTTGGTGCGCATTGTGGTCTGGTGGTGTGATTGGGCCGTATTTTTTTGAGAACAACCATGGACGAACCGTTACCGTCAATTCTGAGCGCTATGGCCGCATGTTAACCGATTATTTTTTTACGAAAATCGAAGATTATGATCTTGACGATATGTGGTTCCAGCAGGATGGAGCAACCAGTCACGTAACACGAGCAAATCGAGATCTTTTGCAAGAGAAATTTCCTGGACGTTTGATTTCGCGATTGGCTGATGTCAATTGGCCTCCAAGATCCTGTGATTTAACGCCTTTGGATTTCTTTTTGTGGGGCTACGCGAAAGATCGTGTTTACGCAAACAATCCTCAAACTCTTGACGAATTGAAAACTAATATTCGTAAGGTAATGGCCGAGATACCGCCCGAAATGTGCCGAAAAGTCATTGAAAATTACCTCAAAAGAATCAAGGCCTGTAAGAAGTCCCGTGGAGGACATTTGAATGATATCTTGTTTAACTAAAAATGGCAAGGATCAATCTGTAAAATGAAATAAAAATTACAATACATTCCGAATATTTTGTGTGTTTTTTTTAAGTTTACTTTATCAACCTCGAATTGGATAACCCTGTATTTTAAATTACAGTTATTTCATGGATCGTATAATCCGTGTTGATCGAGGGCGTTTAAGTATAAGTCAGCGTTTTTCCGTGTAATTAAAATTTGCCTTCATAAATATTTTAAAATTATTGGGATAAAATTGACATTTGTTTTTATAACCAAGGATTCACAAATCGGATCTGTAAAAATAATTATTGCTTTCAGATGTTAGACAGAAAAAGTTAATATTTTGTCTAAATTCATAATCAACAGTTTTTTGATTGACAAATTGTAAACAAAAAGAAAGTTTTGAAAAACCATATATTTTTTCCTTTGTACTCGTATTTTATCAAGTTTGGAGTATTTCTTTTTGGAATTCTATTCCATTAGATATTAAGAGGTCAGCGTCGTCTAAATCTTTTAAAGCGTATTATTTAGCGTGGCGTGCTTGAATGATAATACATGTAGTACTATTATTGTAATAATTTTTTCACTTGTATTATTTTTGTATGTAGTATGTAAGTATTCACTTCTTGCGGTGTTCTCTGTAACAAATGAGCTTGAGCTTGAGGTTTTTATGCCTAATGAAAGTATTTTTTTTTTTTTTTTTTTTGGTGGTTGTTGTTCTTCATTTATATTGCTTCCATATGTGCTTTTCCTTTATCAAAATTGTAATGTCATGAACAAATAAATAAATAAAATAAATAAATAAATAAACAATCATCAATATGACGTTTTGTCAAGTGCAGACAAACACAAACCTGACTAAAACGACAAAATTGTGACTTTTGAAGGCTTAAAGTATAATCTGAAGATCTGATCAGACAAACTTATAATCTGAAGTTAATTTCCAATTTTTAAAGCAGAAATTCATAAAAAATTCTTTCCAACCATAGATTTACGACCATAGATTTCTGGATAATTTTTATAGTATTGTGGAGTTTCGAGATTCATTATTCTAGCGGCTCCCGACCGTAGACAACCCTATAGGAAAATTGGGTCTCTCCAAAACTCGTGTACTAGGACGGTTTCTTTGGCCATTGTAGTACTTTAATCGTTTAAAAGCCCTATACTGCCACAACAGGATTGCGACAAAGGAAAATTAAATATGGTTGGAAAGGATCATTTAATAATACTTGAAGTAAAGCCTAACAGAAAAATGTATAACGACATATTACAATTAGTGATTAGTAGATCTGCCAGTCAACATTTTATAACCTGCCGAATCGAATTCTGCAAGTTTGTATATTTGTGTGCAAGTCCAGGATTTGTTGTTTTGTTTGATTAAAAGTTTTTCATTAAAACTTCAGTTATGCATTGCCTTTAGATTCTCTCGTCCATTGCACGCGTGAACGATGCTTTTCAAGCGATGCGTAAGCAAAGTTTTGAGAGTCTAGTGTCTTCTTTTATTTTCTAAGGCTGAAATTAGCAAAATCTATAGCAAATAGCTTAGCTCAACTCGCACGTATGCAGATGTACATATTATACTAAAATAATTTATTAATTTAAACCATTAAACCCCATTACTAATAGGATTGCTTCTTTGCTTTTTCACTTAAGTTCTCCACATTAATCTAAAACTAAGTTCGAATGTGTAACGGGTTTTAGTTAGAGCTTCCAAAGTATGAAAAAGCATTAATGCAATTTCGAAACCTTATATCGATTTCGATTTCTTTTTCCATTAACTCCAGGACCAATATCATTTTCGTTTTTCTTTTTTAATGCTTTATTTTATTTAACCGTAGAGCTCTGCATTTTGTTATTATGGTGAATCGGAAGCTTACTAGAATTCCTGTTAATCTTCACTTGACAGTAGTAGAGAATGCTTTAACTAAATTTCTAGGACCGTATATAATAAATAGTACTTATGATACTATTGTTATAGTAGTAGTATTTAGTTCGTTATAGTATTTTTCAATACAAAACAAATCTTGCGCAAGTTCGATTTGTTTGATTGGAACTTGCCTTTCACAGGGTATGTTCTATATTGCCTTACTAAGTATTATGTCAAATGCGTTTTCGATGCCCACAAGGAGAAGATAACGTGGTGAATTTGGAGAGTTGAAATGGTGAGCACATCTCTGACAGCTGGCTTATTCTTTTCTCAATTCTATGTTTAGCGTAAGTTAAATTTTCTCCTATGCATCATCACTAATTTAGGGTGTACACTTGTCTTCTGGTACCCCAACTAGTAGTAGCTTTAATAAAGGTTTACGTTGTTGACACTGCCGATTACGTCGTTGATTTGGAGCTTAAGCCCGCAGCCAAAGATTTTTATGATTTATAGAGTAGAGTAAATATTTATGTATTTATAAAATGAGTTTCGATGCCAACCATTTGGTATAGTTTCATAGCCATATTGCTCGGAGTATACTCAAATAAATCTTAATCCCAAGAAACTAAAATAAATAACTCATAAAAAAGCATTGAATCAAACTGCCTTCAATTTCTGTTCCATAGAATAAATATAAATATAATTCTCTTGATATATTTTTTCGGTTAAAATTTTTGGCTGTCTTATGTTCAATGATAGTTCGATGTAAATAAATGTTTATTTTACAAATTTATTTCTTAATCACGTTTTACTTATAGCTCGCTTTCGTGTTTATTTCTGTATCCGCGGTTTTTTGCAATCAACCAAAAACCAACTTCTTAACTTCCTAGTGCGCTCAAACTTACAGAAAAGCCTAATGCTCGATAACAATGCAATATTGAAACATTTATAGCAAGCTGTGAACAATATTTGACGCTATTTTGAATTAATTATTTTTCGAATACGTGGCTAATATCAGTTTCGTCGCCTTTTCATTTTAACAGTTGCGATTGATATCTTTCGTTTTTCAAATTGTCAAAAGTACCAGAAATAAATATTTAGGAAATGCATGATTTTTTGGAATAGTTCTTTTTAGTTTGACAGTAAAATGTAGTTTTTATTTTGTTAAATATATTATTTATTCGAGCTGAATTGAAGAGCTGAAGTTTATTGGAACACCTATGTAGGTGAAGTTTTTGGATTAAAACGATTAGTTTTCTAATTTTTAATAATGTGAGGCCCGATGTTTGAAAAATTTTCTTTGTTTACTAATGACCAGCATCAATATGGACAACTACTATTGAGGATAACAACCACTGAGGTCGAGGAATTGTGATAATGTACAATCCATTTGAATCACACAATCAACATTTTTATTTATTTTTCCTAAAATTTACAATTTTGCAAATCGCACACCCCGCTCATTCATAACGAAGGTGAGTTCATAATTTTCTCCAAAAGTTTAAGGCTTAGTCTTTCCGTTGATTTCCGTGTAGTTTACATTTTTTCACAGTCATTTGGGAATATGAAGGGCATTGGATGTGTAAACGAATAAATTATTAATTTAATATTTTATATAGAAAAATGAATTTAAGGAAAAAAACAAACTTCTCTATACGAAAAACAAAGCTTACAGCTAAATAATGTAATGATCTGTAAAGTAGTGACACTTTACTAATTCCATCACAAACAAGTTGATTAATTGAATTTGGGAAAAGGGGCCAGTTATAAATCTGGTACAAATTATTGAACTAGTTATGAAAATTGCCTTACAGTCCTTCCTTAATGCTCTGTACCCTGCATCCTGCCTAACTAAAATTGGGAAAGTCGCTATTGCTTATTTCTATGGCCACATTATGTTGTAGAAATCAGACGACATATTCAATAAATTACTTCATTAATGATAAGTATATAATATATGTAAGTTATTTATATTGTAAATTGTCTGCACTATCCAATATATGATAAATGTTTAGAATTTAGTTTCTAATCTTAATAAATGAACAACAACTTTTATTAAATTGTTGCTTGCTGAATCACACAAAAAGCGGGATGCTGTGGTCAACAACAAGGTTGTTTAATTTATATAGTACATTTCTATGTAGGTCTAGGTCGCAAATTTATCACAGTCTCCAGCTAAATTTGAGTATATCAAACAACTTATTTTTATTTTGTTCTTGCATTGATTGAAAATAATATTTATCTTGTTGCCTTTTTATGGATTTAATTAAAAAATAATAAAATTTACAAAGCTAAACACATATGATAAACATATTAAAATATAGGTTTTTTGTTGTATAAATATGATATGTGTACAAAACATATGCAGCTAAAAATTGAACACACTTCATCGTCGTTCGAAATCATTTTTTTTTAATTTTATAAACATTAAAACTGACATATTGCAATAAAAACCGAATGAATTCACCCCATTATTATAACATCAATTGTAAATTAATTAAGAAATTGTTCTTATAAATTAAAACAGATTGTAAGTGAAAGATTCGTTTAATTTTGACAATTTGTTTTTTCTACATACGAGCAGTACAAAGAATAAAGGAAATTATTAATTTAATGTGATTTATGACCAAGTGAATGACTGGGCCGCAATTCTCGATAAATTGTATAACGATCAACATGAGTCATTAAGCTGGTTGACGATCGATGTGTAAAGATGAAAAGCAAACTGGTGTTATAAATGTGTTATAATGCATTTCTTGAACATCAAAATATGAGAATTGTATGGGAATGTAAAGAATTGGGCTACTTGAAAACCATATGGTGACTACCGCAAACAGAGTTATGTACTTATGTACCACAACTTCATATATGTTAAATTATATTTTTGTACAAGCTTATTTATGGTATAGAAAAAAATTATGAGTCAGTGACGTCCTAGAAACGTATGTAGGTTTTTTAAGAAATCAAACCACCAACTCAAACCATAGAAAATAATTTTATTTTTTAGTTTTAATAAACCTGGGCGACATTTCATATATGCTAGCAGCTAGCCCACATATTTTCACAATTCATTATTAAATATAAAAATTGAAAAACGAAATTTTATTGCAAAATAAGTTCATTAAAACTTTTCAATAATAAACTAGTAAGCCAACGCAACAAGTAGATTTAAATTAACATGATATATATTTTCCAAAGGCTTGCACTGTACAAATAATTCCCCAACTTACAAAATTTTGATCACCTCAATAGTTCAGATTATGACATGGTAACATGACGTCATATATCGATAACGTAATCTTATCCACTTAATATTATGAAGAGGTGTAATTTAAAATCCAAAAATAACAAAAGAATCACAAGACAACAAAATAAGACAACAACGAAAAAATGTTTTCAGAGAATTGTTTTATTATAAAATCGGCTATATATGGAAATGAAATTGAGAAATATTTCAAACATGGTCATATTGACAAAAAATTATCATTTTATTCTCCGCGATATATAGGTAAACATATGTAAAGTCTCTTTCCGATTTAAACTCGGAAAATCAAACTATTTTTTTACACTAAAAATTATCACAGTTTGTTAGTTATCACCTTATTGAATATATGCAAACCGTATTGAAAATATTAAATCATCACTAAATTTGGAATGAATATATGTATTTCGCTATGAAAACACGTTCGTACATTCGGTTAATACATATTTGTTTTAAAAATATTCATGTTTTATTGATGCCGGTCAACAAATATTGACTAAACCACAAATACTCGCCATGATGGCATCTAACAAATTTATGTAAATTCGAATACTCTCCGCAATTATTTATTTGATCTATAAAACCTCGTCTATAATTTCCGTTTTTTTTTCGAAAAAATAAAATTAAAAATGTATTGATTACGAAAATGTTTGGTGGTTGTGGCGCGATGATTGATTATGTAGTTTCGAATACGAGAATAGATTTTTTGTTCTTTTTGACTACTAATGCATTTCAACAGATTAATAGCCTGGGAAGACTGCGGATTAGTTAAACTGAAAATTCTATCAAGTACTCTAGTGAATAAAATTCAATTCAATTCAACACAATACGCAAGTTCAAATATTTTCTATGAAATTGGAATTTTTTCAAAGAATACTTGTTAGATCAAGCCCACACTCTGCCCAGGCCATAATTGAATGCTTTTGATTTTTGGCTCTAAAACTTCCATTTAAAAAGCCGACAGAATAAAAAGGTAACAGGTTACTCGTGGTAATTGTGGTCGGACTGTTACGGCTTTAGTAGAAAATTAGCAAAAATAAATATCAATTTCCTACAAATTATCTTTCGTAGCCCATTAAGGAAATGAATTCGATGTACATTTGTATAAGTATGAGTGTGGTTAACATTGAGGTGAATAAAAATGTCAAACTTTTTAAGAGCTTTAAGAGCTGATAAAATTTTTATATGAGAAGCTATTGGTTGACAAAAAATATTTGTCAGTAAATATAAATTTGACATGTACAAAATTTGAGATAAATAAATTACAATTCAATTACTCACCGTAATTGAAATGTACGTATATTTTCAAATATTATTAAAACACTTTGCACTCGTACACCTGTCACGCTGGACGTGACAAAAAATAATACAAGTTGACACCCAACAACCTTGAAAATAAATCGAGTGCAAAGGGTTAGTTTAATAAATTTTCCATTTTATTTTCTTTTACATACTTAGTAAAATAATGTATTGTAATCATGAAAATTTTCGACCTCGAGATTTTTGCAGATTTACCACTCATTGATAGATCGCCGAAGTCGGAAAAAGTGGTTTTCAAACAGTTCTATGTTTGTGTTTGTCTGGGGTGGTGCCATGCAGACTAAATTTATGAGACCTTTCTGCAGCCCAGATAGATTGACGGATTCGAGTGAAACTTCATACTTAAGCTTTTTCACTAATATGGGAGATTTCAGTGATTTTTGCTTAAATCCGTCCATCGGAAGTGGCAGCTTCCATAGGAGCTTTTTCGTTTTCTGCAAATAATTTGAAAAGTATATCAATTACAAGAAAAATGATTAAGAACTAAAATATTGTAAATTACTTTTACGACTATACTGGTTCAGATCAGTTTCCGAAACTTAAGCGGAAATGACGATTTAAAAAAAACTGTTACCTTACCAACACAAATTCGCCAATACACATTCCATTCGGATTGATTGATAATCCCGATCTGTATACTTAAGCTTTTTCCTCCAGCTTTTTCACAGTATTTTTGGCCGACATCGGGCGACCAGAAGTGGCACCTTTCATAGGAGCTTTACATTTTTTACAAATATTTTCAAAAGTATTCAGCATTTACCAAAAGATTGTCAGTTAAATTTCATACAAAAGTAGTTCAGATCATTTATTAAAATTTACCGGTAATGAAAGTTTTAATAAAACAAACTTTTTTTTTTGTTTGTTTTAATCCATGCCATCTGTTTTGGGGCCGAAGCTCTCCGTGCTCTTTCGCGGTTCATTTTTTTCCGACCTGCTTTACGCAGTTATGCCAAATCGAAGACATACGGCTATAGGACCGATTTTAAGTTACCATCTGCGGCGTTGCGTAGCTCCATGCCTAGTCTTGCACATGTAAGTTGGATCGGCCCATGAGTTTTGCACTCCGATATAGAGTTGTACTTGTGTTCCTTTTAATCACAGAACGTAATCTGTTGATGAACATTTATTTTTGCATCCTACCTCTATCGGGATTCGAACCCGGTACCTCCCGATCCAAACGCCAAAGCTTTAACCACTGTACCATTTGGTCAGCTTCAATGAGTTTTCCATTTTTGCAATGATCTTGAAAAGTTTAGCATTTATAAAAATAAAAAACGACAAAGAATTGAAAGATTTAAATAAATTTAAAGATTGAATTTTCAACCAATTTCGCAGTAAAAGAAAGTTGAGTGTTGGCCACAACATATTCACCCTTCCATTTTTTAATGTGGCTAATCGTTTACAACAACGTAAAGAAGCAATCACATATTTATCGAAAAATTTTAACCAATAGAAACAGATAAAAAATTAAAAAGCTAAAAAAATAGCAAGAATAAAGATTTAACTTTTTATGCGGTTTTTAACCAATTGAAACTTACACTTTTGCCCGTTTGCACAGAAAAATGACTAACGGCCGATTAGTTATGCGCCAGTTAAATGTATTATATGAAATCTGTTTTCGCAATCAGAAAAAAATCAACGCAAACTTGATAAAAATATATTTTATTCCATGGGAATATTTAACGATTAGTAACCGAATTCTACATAGAATAGAATGTCTAAGAAAAACTATTATACCAACCATAATTTTTTTTAAAACATAAACCGTTTTTAAATTATACAAATTCTTTATTTAAACGTATTCACAAGCAATCAAACTCACTTTTATTGTATCTCCTTGGTACGCCAAATAAAAGAAAATTTAAACTAATTTTAGAGTGGTAAATAAAAGATAAACCAATGTTCCGAATGATTCAAGAACACGGTATTTAGTTACCTACGGAACTGTATGTAGAAATGGCAAGAGGGAATATGCAAGGAAATTTCGACAGCTATCCACACGGGTAGAATGAGTTTGGAATTCATGAGTACTCGATTCCCTATTCTTGCTTTATGGGCTAATTTAATTATGTGGTCATGCATTTTTACGATTTTATAGGGAAACAAACCTACCGAGTCGAATACCTCAGCTAACCTAGCATCTCCACCTGATATAATTTTTATCGTTACCATTAACAAAAATGATACGAAATTGTTTTAATATTATATTTAATATTTAATAAATTAGGGTGTAGTAAACGTAACATAAATTTGACATTTGAAAATCATTCGTTTATTGATATTCAACAGCGTCACTTGAGTCTTATGTCACTAAACCACATCTAAATGTCACCAAAACATAAAATATTTAAAACTTCTGTTGATTATTGGCTATTGACGCCATTTTAATTTTTACGAAATGACAAAATATTGTATACCATCAAGCTACGCCGATATTATATACTATTACGATTATACTAGTTCGATGGTATTGCGAGTCTCAATTACCAAACTGTTCGAATATTAATGGTGTAACTCGATGGTATTGGCAGGTGGAGAGCTTAGGTAAGCAAAGTGAAAAATTCGGTAATAAATATTCGGGTTGAACCTTTTTAAAAGGATTTTAAAAAAATGTACCATGTGAGACTCATATTCAGTTAAAATGTGAATCCTAAAAAAATAAATTATCTTAGATTTAGTCTGTTTAGTCTGCAAAATTTTGTCATCAAAATAGGTGCTTCAATAAATCTTCACGTGCACATTACACCTTCCTAAAGAGGAAAATGAGATAAATACAACCAAAATTGTACTGTGCCGTTTCATTGTTTAGAATTATTTAGGTATTTTCCCACTTGTTAAAAATCGTTCCCATTTCCCTTGTACAAATTTCTTATTGTTTTATTAATCAAATTTCAGCAATAGAGGTTTTAAACTCGTTTATAGTTCAAATTTTTATGTTATCACGGCTTAAAAAATTCACAAGCCGAAACGATGGTAACTTAAACATAGCCTTGTTTTACTATCATGTGATAACACATCTACGAGTAGCTCAATAAAAATGCAAAGGCATTATTTTACAATGTAATGAATTTTTTGATTAAATCATCGATTGTTTTCAAAAAGCTGCGTGATTCGTACGGCACACAATAAATCCGATCCATGTCAAACACTTTAATCTTTCAATAGACTTTGATTAAATTACCGGAATCAGAGAAAACAAACATTAGAAGTGACGGGTTGAATAAAGTAAAAACGGGTCGCCTGGTTCTGGATCACCCTTGGGTTAAAAGAGAACAGCAAATTTTATTTTTTTATAATGCAGTAATAACAGATTTCCTTAATATTTCCGTGGATAATAATGCCATATAATATTGTAAACAGAAAGCAATATAAAAAGGTAATAAACATTTGGTCTAATTTAGGTATGAAAGAACGTCTTTGTATCACCAACCCGTCTAAATTTTACTATCGCGCGATTTTTATCTATTATTTAACCATAAATTTACTACCTCTTGCCTTATCGCGGCATATAATCATCGGCTAAAGGTGTACAAACTTCAAAACCTTCTTATTGTATACAAGATTAACACATAATTATACTTTACGATTTTTCTCATTGTCGATAATTAAATCGTACTCGTACACACGAGTATATGTATTTGCTAAAAAAATAGCTAACATTTATTCAGGCACACCTTATTGAGGAAAACTATTTAGTGATTATGGCCAATATTTAATCTGCAATACATTAGCATAAATGAGCCTCTGATGTAAAAATAACCACCTCCTCATTCAAATTAGTATTTGATAGAATATAACGATGGGTTAAGTGTGCGCAAGTTTATCAATATATGGTCATGATTTTTTTTTCTTATTAATTCCCAAAAATAAAATTCTATCTCAAATATTTTTGAGACGTTATTATTATTATAGCGTTACCGCTATTTTTAGTTGATTATCTTAGAAGGTCATATGTTTGTATATGACGACGACGACGATCAAGTAAATGAAAACAGAAAATAAATGCTTAAGACTACACAAAAAAAGTTTCTTATAAAATTTACTTCTTTTCGTTCGTGAATTGAAATCTCTTGTATTCTGTTATGTGTGTCTGTTATATGCATAAAAGAATTTGTAATTTCATTTGTAGTCATCGATTTTATATAAGCAAGCAGTGGTTTATTACTTGCTCTCGTTAGTTGCAATAATAACATCTGCTTTCTTTATAAATGTCTGTACAATTTGTAATCACTTGTTAGCAGGTTCTACCCACATTACATCTACCCAAAGACATATTATTTTATTTATTAATGTTACTGACAAAATAATTATTAAGATCTCTCACGATATCGCTATATTATTGATCATAAACTCATGACCGACATTATTCTATATTAGCGTTGGAGTTAAATTGGATTGATTCTGAAAGTAGTCGAGTGCGAGCCGAACATTCAATCAAATGTTGAGTTAGAACTCAACAATATGACGTCATTACATTAAACATTTTGCTCTTGCTGTGCTTTAGGTGTTGTTTATGGTTTTTATTAAAAAACTCATGTAAATTAGCTGTCAAATAATTTAATATTGTTAAATGTAATAATTATGCTGTTGTTCATTTGTGGGTGATTATGGCACGGTATACAATTATTTAAGGTTTACTTCATAATATCTAGGAGGAGGACGACGAGAAGGAGACGGCAACAGCAGGTAAAAACATGATCACTTGATCGATTATAAAACAGTCCTCATTTTTATATAGTTGTAGCCTTGATTTCTTGTATCTCTTAAAGATTTATGAAGTAAAAACAATATATATTTGCAGTCTGAATGACTAAAATCGGTTCTTGACGACCTTACATTATAATATACGCGATTTGTATTATATGCTACTTTTAATTGCTTTGCAACTACAAAATAGACGACGATATTTTCTGTTGTTACACCTTGAAAATAAAACTTATATATTATTTCTTCACCATGATGACGATGATGATGTAATCGACAAGAAATTTGTGATTAAACCGACAAAATTATCTGTACGTAAACTTACACATATAATACGCGGCTTAACAGAACGCGGTATTAATTAACTAGAATAAACAGTTTCACCTAATTATAAGGCTGAGCCAACGTAAATTAGAAATCCAACATTTTTAATTTATGTCGATTCATTGCAGTGCCGCAAATTAATCAAAAATTATACGAGACATTCCAAGAAATTCGATCGTTCGTAATCTCGCGACTTGGGGACAAATTTTATATTATTTATTATACGTTTGCGGTGCCCTTGCAATACAATACAGAAAGAATGATCTTATTACATTATGATGTAATAAAAAAAATATTTCAACTTAATAGCTATTTTTATCTCTTAAAGTTTAAATGTTCATAGTGTAGCTTTTTATTTTTAACATCACAGTGTGGTTTTGGGTTTTTGGGATGTCATAGTTGTATACTTATGTATATACAGGGTGGCTGAGACCAAATGTTACTGACTTCACTCTGCTGTCATTTGTGTAGTTGTCATTTTCGCGCGTCAATTTTTCGACAGATTGAAGTTTGGTTAGTTGTTTACATGTGGTCAACAAATAATTGTTCTAAATTAATATTTTCATAAAAAAATCGTAATGGAATTCAAACATAATAGTGTAATTGCACTGTATTTGAGTGGAAATTCACAAACAGCAATAGTTCGTCAGCTCCAGCATTTGAATGTGAATAAAATGTTTGTGTATCGAACCATAACTCGATACAACGAAACTGGAAGCAACACACAGCAATTTTTACAAAATTGCGTTCCGCGGCTGATTTCGTCGAAAGAATGGCCACCATATTCACCAGACTTGAATTCCATGGATTTCTCCATATGGTCCATTTTGGAGAGTAAGGTGTCCACTAAAAAACACGAAAGTGTTGATGCATTGAAGTCAGCTCTTGTTCGAGAATGGAATAAAATTCCGCAAGCCCACGTTCGGTCAGCATGCAATGCTTTCTATGGAAGACTGAATCAAATAATCAGAGCCAAAGGAGGTCATATCGAGCAGTAACATGTTTTTCATAAAATGTAATATGTTTTCAACATACTCCACGAAATTTAAATAAAAAATAATCAAAATTAAAAAAATTACAGCGTTTTGATTTGGTAACACTTGGTCTCAGCCACCCTGTATACTCTTATATAGTTTTTGGTAGTTTTTGATGTTTTAAGGTTATTGAGTTTTGTGATGAATGATGTTGATAGGTAAATAAACCATAAGCTGTGGTTCTTATAATTAATTAGTGTTCATCGATTACTAAATCAAGGTTATGTTGGGCGGGATCGATAAGCGTTTAAACATGTGTAAAATTCATGGTTAGTATTTTATGCAGGAACACGGTAGAACATATATTTTTTTTAGCTCATTATGAAAATAGAAATGTTGTTAGCATATTTACAACAACAATTGCATTATATGTAATATTTACATAGCAAAAAATAAAAGTTGGTACCGCCGTTTTGAGATCACACATTTTTAACTTGGTTATGTAGCACCTAGCTCGTAGACATACAAACACAAAAAAATGTAACGTTTTTTTGCTTTTCTTTTTTATAGTCTCGATCAACACAGTTTCAAAGAACACGGAATACATTTTTTTTTTTTTTTTTTTTTTATAACAACTTTATTGATATGGCTACTACAATCTTAAACATTATTAATTCATTGGTTGACATTAGTACTTATGAGATAAGCATAAACTTGTGTGGGTCTGCTGGACCGGACGGAATAAATTGATCATGTATTTTCTAAGATTCTTAAGACAACATCTGGTTTAAGCTTACTCCACAATAACAAAGTTAAATCCACAATCTAGTTTTACCGTTTTTAAATATTGTAATTTTGTTCTATGGCAATAATAAAAACAAAAATAAAAATAAAATTCTAAAAATAAGTTTAGCAAATTACCGACAGAGGGGTTTTCAATTCTTGAAGCAAAACGACGTATTTTATCCAACTAATCCGCCATTCCACACTTTGATTCTTTCGTCGTGATTCTTTCCTCGTTTCCCGCACCTTCACCAACAAACTACCAACATTTTCAGATCAATGGCGAAATAACATCAGAGTATATATAGAAAGACCTACAAAATTTGGTGATAAAGAATTTTCGAGACAAATCTCATCAAATTGGTAGGCGATATACCGCGGTAAAATCCTGTTGTTTAGTTCATGAATGGACGTCTTTCACGTAAAGTGAACAGAATTGGCTCAGTTCAAGCGCCAAGAAATACAACTAATAAAAAAAACACGTACTAAGTAAAGTCTAGAAAAATAGCCTAAACTCCAAAATAATTTAATAAATCAAAAAAAAAATAGACAAAATGGAATATCCTATTAAGCCACTCATCGTATAATTATGAATTCAATTAAACCGTTTAAGTACTATTCAATGATAACAAATTTGAACTCTTAATATCGGTTCATCACTAAAAACTCCATTAACACAATAATCCGTATAATAAGAAGTTGTTTTAATTCAAGATCAAACGCAATCCATTATATTTATACTCGAAACGAATTCAAAATAAATCATTAATATTTTATTACATAAATATCAAACTATAATTCCATTTTTAGATAATTAATAAGTAATTAATGCTATATGCTATAAAGACGTGTGTTCAATGGATACAGTTGTAAGAAAACGCATGAACGTTTATTGCTTTTTTAGTCTCGAAAAACATCAAGTAACGAATGTTAATGAATTCGTGAACGCTAGCTAAGCTTGATCAGACTACGAAGAATGTGATGTACATAAAATTCTCTAAATCTGACGAATTGACCATTCATTATACACGACGAAATTTTGTATGCGTAGTTGTGTTTAGTTTGCAAACGTATTAACTATTTAATGCTTTTTATACACAAGAGATTAGATAATTTAATATTACTTAATCGCTTCGTTTGTACTATACGTATGTATTAGTTACATGTACGTGTACACGTATATATTTTATTCTTGATGTGTTTACACCGCATTAAATGGGTTCGCGACATTTTATATCGCGATTTATGTGATAGACATAAATATTATTATGTACACGCTAATTGCTTTGCTATGCATGAATAAATTTTGAATGAATATTTTGCTTTGCGTCTTCCGTGATTTTAGTTTCTTTTTAAAAATAATACCGATCCTTTTATATCTAAATTAAGAACCCTATGGTATATACCAAATAGAAACTATCTAAAAACTGACTTAAATTAGTTTTTAAAGCAGTTAATTTAACTAAAAAAATATTTTCTAAAAATTGTTTTAAAAAATTTAGATTATTTTTATCACTCATACTCATTATCGTATATCTATATAGTGTAGTAAGTAGGTTCATTAGTAAAGTGCAACCTAGTATGTTGAAATATTTTTTTTTATGGTTTTATTATGCTTCTTGCTTTTGTGGCCAACGCCTATTTATATGAAATACCGAAAACATAATAAATATACAGGTCGGTAATTGAAAATATTTTAGATTTGCGTGTTTTCTTATGTTTATAATCTAACTACTCGTAGATATACACTAATGTACTAGGATTAACCCAGCTTTGAAATTACTTTAGGTAGGATAGTAGTTTTGTATGGGTTGGATTCTTTTTGTTTTGTGAGGGGTATAAAATTCACAGGTAATATAAATGTATATATGACAATTTAAAAAAAAAATCGCAATGTCTGACTGAATGATTTATACGTTTAATATTAAGATCATATTACCAAGGATTTAATTTTATGTTTGGGCCACTGTTGTCCAAATCACCCACTTAAATATTAGAAAGAAGTAAGGCACCAAACAATAAATCGAAACTAAAGCTAAATCTACCGAACACTTGGCAACCAAACCTCGTTAGATTTACTTTCAATTTCACACAAAGAATTTAAGAAGAAATGTTCTATTTTAAATAAATGCTCAAACAATTTGCTTCCTATTCTGAATTCAAAATATACCAGCATTGATTTTCTTTAATTAATTTATTTTTCTCAAAATGAAATTTCATAACATTTTCTGCGGCACTCAATATTTTTCTGAGACAAAAAAAAATCTCAAAATCAAGAAGATGAGGTCACTCTTATCAGTTTGCACCATAAAGCCCCCCAATCAAGTTATAGACGTTTAAAGAGGAGCCTCCCAACACAGTATGTACTATTTTCATTTTTAAACACAATTTTATTAAAAAGCTGATAACATTCTTTTTAATTACACACAACTCACACAACTTGTTTTATTTACATTTAAAAATCGAGCCTTATTGAAAGACCCTTTAGTTTCAACCGCCTAATATTTTGCGGATTGAAATAAAAATTTCAAACCATTCTCTATTCGATTGTTCCCTTTATCATAGATCAAATTGCTTAGATTCTGACCTTAATCAAGAGTCCAGACATATTATCGACCTCCGTAGATAAAATTTATCAGTTCTCAAAGTTGAAGTTTTAGAATATCAGAAATCGTACCGGGGAAGCTGCTGAACAATTTTCAGAATTTAATCGGCTCGGTCAACTCGTTGACAAACCCGACTAGGTATCCGGTTCCGTCCAATCAGTTTTCTTTTACATTGATTTCCTCGACAAATACTCCGTTGAGGTGAATGTAGCTTTGGGAGTTTCTGATCATGCTTTAGTATCAGCTAGGTTGCCAATTACGATGGAATATTTGGAATGGTTCGAACTGGCCTGGAAGTTTTAAAATACTGTTGAGAATACTTAATCAACAATCAAGCATATGAAGCTTCTCAACATATTACTTCAACAATTTTACTAAAACTTGTAAAACCACATGTCTTAATAATCAGTTAACAGAAACAGATAAACCGCAATGATAACCCTAGGGTCAAAAGAGAATATAATCGTAAAATTCCTGAAAATATGAGAAGAATTTTGTACTTTCGTTCAAATATATGATCCTTTCGGTCTTTTCAGATTGCCTCTGGTTAAAAGGAATTTAACTGGTAAAACTTCATCTTCTTTGTTTTATAACAATTCATATAATAAAACTGCCTTTTAAAAACCAATTTATTAGAATCTCTCACCAATTCTCCTTAAAGTTCATTCAACTATGGCCAAAACATTTATTCGACCCATGATGGTTTATAGTGTGAAGTTTCACTGTATTTTTCAAAAAAATCGAATTTTTGGTTTACAGTTAAGTATTTTATTCTGACAGTGGGACATATTTGGAATCTTAAAAACGCAGAGTTAATGTTCGGGGTTCATTACGCACAACTTTTTTACTTTACTCTTACGGAGATCTTAAGACTTTATAAGGCTAATTTGCTTATTTATTTACATCAAAATTTAAAATTACTTAACACTTAATAAACACATTTTATTAAACACTTGTTTTTCTATTTCGTAAAAATTAGATTGTGGAATATTTAAATTAAACAATTTTGTTCAAAAAGTTTAAAAAATGAACTGAAACCGGCTACAAACGTGAGACATCAGATATACAGTGTAAATCACATAACTGCGGTCTTTTAATTTTCTGTGAGTGACAAAATTCATTCAGGAAGCCTCTCCTTGGCAATATGTCTGAAGTGTAAAGCAAAACAATAAACGGAAAGTTAACTAAAAACTGTAAAACACAAGATGTAAAATAGAAAATAAACTCCAACCAACTGCGGACCAATTGCAAATCGTTTAGTACAACAACTTAAATTTTTTACAAATTACTTCTCAAATCTTACCAATTCAAGTTCATTGGAATATGTAAAAACGAGCAAAGGATTTATAAACTAATAGCAACAAATTATTAGTTTTTGTATTTGTAGTTTGTTGGAAACAACAATTATAATATTTATAAATTAAATTATTTGGCTGTATCGATTTAATACAAGATTGAACTGTCTCTGTACAGTAAATAAATAAATAATTTTATTATAAATACTTAAATAAAGCCATATGATCGAGATGGAGGGCTGTCTGAGCACTGCTCCGTGAAAGAGTACTAAAGCGATATTTCGAACGAGATTTGAGATATTCCGACTTTCGAATAAACTTTCATAATCCTTCCTATTCTTCAAACATATTAGTAAGTACATATAAGCTAATAGAATGAACTACTATTAATTTAAAGTAGTAGTAAAATAAACTGAGATACATTTTATAGAATGAATCAAAAGCAACATGAAAAATAATATTTGGTTAATGGGGTTCCCCGAATTAAAAAAGGCTGATTTAAAAATGGCGTTTTTATTACATTGTTGTTTTTTTAATTTTAAAATTGACTAATGGTACTCTCTACTGGACATGTAAGTCCAAACCATTCTATTCTTGCAACTAATGCTTTCATTAATGAAAATATAAAACAAACTTAAATTTGCAAATTAACATGACTTAAAAAAGGTTCCATTTTTTCATATAAAAACACCATTTTTAAGTCAACCTTTTTAGTTTCAGCCTTTTTTAATTCAGGGAGCCGGTTAATGGTACTCGCTAAGGGACAACTGACTTGAAATGTACCTAAGCAAGTAGCATCAGTAACACCTGGAAAAATATAGATACTACAAGATATTATTAAACACATTTTCGCAGCAATCTTAACGAACAAAATTGCGTTGTATATGTATAATAAATTAACATCTTTGATTACGAATTTCCTACGTTAATAAATCTGATTGGTCAAATGCCATAAATTAAAATTAAAATAAACTTTATTCAAATAAACTTTAACTCGAAAATTAATGCGCAACCTTCGGCTGCTATTATACGCACCCAGAAATAATGTTGGTCACATGAAAATATAAAAATAATACTATCGGAATCTATTACCCTTTTGCTAATACCTTTTCACTACAAAAATATGATTTAATTTGAAATTTGTTGCTTTACATAAAACCGGTTAAACGATGGTCATTCGGACCCTCCTTGTGTATGAAAATTTTGTATATTTATATTGCGAAAATTCCCAAGGTAAACAAAAGATACCCGAACCATGACTCCATAAGTATTAAGGCAAACGAAAAGAAATACACCAAGGCGCCACAACTACTACTACCTTACGTTACATAAAAAACATTTATTCATAACCCATTTAATCCTCATCTCTATACAAGCATTTTTAAATGCATACCGTTATATTTGTAAAATTGTAATATAAAAAATCCAATTTCTTTCAAGACACATTATACAAAGTATTAGACAATTCACGTTTCTTTTGTAATCTTAATACCATCTCAATAAAGAAAAAGTTTATGCATCACATAGAAAAATAAACTACAACATTATTCATTTAACGTGCTAAGTGGTACGTCGAAATTATTTAAAAGTCGATAAGACGTCCTTGCCATTACCAAATAAAATAATATTTAGAAATAAGTAATTTAGCGAATTTGTTACGCACGATGACGACACATTTATCAGCACAGTACACAATTCAATTGATTTTCGATTACGATGAGCAAATAATAAAAAAATTGAGATAATTTTATATATGTATTTATCGGCAATAATAATAACACAGAAATTAAAGTGCCCTATATACACCTAGTCCGTCCATACACAGAACTGAAGTCTTCGATATTTCTGTTCGATTGTGAATATAATATAAACATAACATGCAAGACACCGGTTTTTTTTTTGTGTATATGATCAACGATCAACTCAATTTTCTTTTCGTTATTTCTTACAAAAAAAAAAAACTATTTTATGATCATTTTTCTTCTTATTCCGCTCCGCGGTTATTTACAAAATACAAAAAAAAAATTTGCTGACCGACTGAAGTTAAATTCTTTAAAATATACATCAAGAATTTTTTAAAATGTATTTTTCACTTCTTTATGTTGGTGAAATGAAACAAAAATTAGATCACAAAATTAAATTTAAAACCGATCGTGGTGGTGTACAACAGTGTATAGGGTTTATATAATATCACACAGATCGATCGACCATCGAAGAATAATATAAAAATATTATACTGGCCAGTATGGCGGCAAATTATCAAGACACGTTGACATGTCATAAAAATTTATCCACACATTGAAGTAATATCCGACGATCACTAGCAATCTTGCAAATTTTTTGTTAAAATTCACTTATCGTGAGATACAATTAACTCGCAATCGCAACGAGGAAGTAGTAACACACACAGGCACAACATTTAATAATTTTTTTCCAAATCTTAACCTACACAAAATATTTTAGCACTCGTTCGGTTTATTTATTTGAGATTAAAATTTTATTTTTTATTATTATTATTAATTACACATACATTAAATTGATTTAGTGTATTAGAAAAATATTAACATATATTTTAGTTTTTGTTATTTTGCATATACACGAATTCCATCCTACGTTTAAAATGCGACTGACACAAAAGTAACTTTTTCGAAACTCCGAAACAAGTTTTTTTTATTGTGTCTGTCTTTCTTTCTTTTTCTTATACATTTGGAAATTCCTATGTTTACTTGTCTGTGTAGTGTGTATTGTTATTAGTTAACATGTTGACAGGTAGGGTAGTTGTGTCGTTTGTTGCTCACCACATCATAAATGCCAGTATGCCACTTTAAATTACCGGTCGAGAATCTGGGAGGATTCGAATATTCCAATTGGATGACACGGAGAAAATATCAGGTTCTGTGATCATATTTACGAAATGAAACTATACATTTCAAATTGAAATTCTGAAATTTCTGCTATTTTCAATCCCAAATTTAACACACGGAATGACACAATTCAACCATGGATAAGTAACAGAGTAAACCATGGATAGGTTATCTGAAAGGAGTTTGGAATGCGCTTAAGATAAGTGGCACCACTTTGGCACCAGAACATACGAGTATCTTCTCAAAATTCGAAAGATCAAAGTCGCTTTAAAAGGAAATTACATCAACGGTGTACCAAAAAGGACTTTTTAATAATTTTCACAACTTCCCAGATTATGTCACATTGGATTATTTTATTTTATTCGAGGTTAAGTCAAACATTGCGAATCTCAATTTCATTATACTGTAGGAGTCATAGCTTCTCTTAATTCTGAATTAAATTTTATATTATGGTGTGTTAAAGTAAGACGGAAGAGAGTTAAGTTATTTGCTCTATCATTATCATAGGATTTTGTATATTTTATCGTAATAGCCATATGAATAAACCACAATGATTATATTAAGGCATGATAGCTCAAGGAAGCCCATCCGAATATCACTGAATGGGGTCCCATTTGAAACGCGATATTTTAAAACGCGATTTTTCAAAACGCGATATTGCAAAACGCGATATTTCAAAACGCGATATGGTACAAAACGCGATATGGTACAAAACGCGATATTTCAAAATGCGATATTTCAAAACGTGATATGGTACAAAACACGATATTTCAAAACGCGATATGGTACAAAACGCGATATAGTACAAAACGCGATATGGTACAAAACGCGATATTTCAAAAGGAGATATTTCAAAACGCGATATGGTACAAAACGCGATATTTCAAAACGTGATATTTCAAAATGCGATAAAGTACAAAACGCGATACGGTACAAAACGCGATATTTGAAAACGCGATATGGTACAAAACAAGATATTTCGAAACGTGATATTTCAAAATGCGATACGGCACAAAACGCGATATGGCTACCGCCCCAAATCCCAACTTTTATACAAATAAAAAAATTTACTGTTATTTCAATAATTTTATTTCAATTTTTTTTATAATCCACATAGGGGACATTTAATTTCAGTTTAAAGAAATTTAAAAATCGATAGGACTGGCAGTTTAGGATTGGGTTATATCAGGCGGGTCGGCTCCGGTCGCTTTGCAACGTACATTCTGGAAAAGGAGAAATTTAATTTCAGTTTATAGGAATTTAAAACCGATATTAGCAGGGGTATAGGATCGGGTTATACGAGTATCAGGTGAACGCTCGCTCCCTAGTTGGAAAATAAAAACTTCAGTTATAGGAATTTAAAAATCGGTAAGAGCGGGAGTATAGGACCGGGTTATATCAGACGAATCGCTGCGCTCCCGTCACTTCGCAATGTGCATTCTGGAAAAGGGGAAATTTAATTTCAGTTTCTAAAAATCGATAGAAGAGGGAGTTTAGGATCGGATTATATTAGGAGGGTGAAGGGGAAATTAAATTTCAATTTATAAGAATTTAAAAATGGATAGGAGCGGAAGTATAGGATCGGGTTACATGAGGCGAATGGCTGCGCCCCCGTCGCTTCGCAATGTACATTTTGGAAAAAGGGAAATTTCATTTCAGTTTATAAGAATTTAAAAATCGATAGGAGCGGGAGTTTAGGATCGGGCTATATTAGGAGAAATTTAATTTCAGTTTAAAAGTTTAAAAACCAATATTAGCGGGAGTATAGGATCGGGTTATATCAGGGAAGGGCGGGCTTCGCTCCCTAGTTAGAAAAAAAAACTTCAGTTTATAGCAATTTCAAAATCGATAAGAATGGGAGTATAGGATCGGGGTATATCAGGTGAGCACTTCGCTCCTTAGTTAGAAAGAAAAATTTCAGCAGTTCGGGAGTACAGCAACGGATTATACCAGGCGGCTCGCTTCGCTCCTCAGTTAGGAAAAATTTCAGTATATAGGACTTTAAAAACCGATATTAGCGGCAGTATAGGATCGGGTTATATCAGGTAAGCACTTCGCTCCTTAGTTAGGAAAAAAACTAGTTTATACGAATTAAAAAATCGATAGAAACGGGAGTACAGCCCGTTGTTATATCAGGCGGGTCGCTGCGCTCCTTAAAAAAAAATTTCAGTTTATAGGAATTTAAAAATCGATAAAAGCGGGAGTATAGGACCGGGTGATATCAGGCGGGTCGCTGCGCTCCTGTCGCTTCGCAATGCACATTCTTCTGTACCATATCGCGTTTTGTACCATATCGCGTTTGAAGTATCGCGTTTTAAAATATCGCGTTTTGTACCATGTCGCGTTTTAAAATATCTCCTTTTGAAATATCGCGTTTTGTACCATATCGCGTTTTGTACCATATTGTGTTTTGAAATATTGCGTTTTAAAATATCGCGTTTTGTACCATGTCGCGTTTAGTACCATGTCGCGTTTTAAAATATCTCCTTTTGAAATATCGCGTTTTGTACCATATCGCGTTTTGTACCATATTGTAAGATGCATAAAATCATTTTTGGGCATAATTCTAGAAAATCGCAATTCTAGCAATTAGCATTAATTTGGGAGAGGCTTAGTTCGGCTGGGTCATCTGTCAACGGGTTGTCTTGACGGGTAAATGGAGGAATAGGAAAATTCTTTGGCCGATTATTTTCGGATTTATTTTGTTGAAAAATCCAGTAATTCACCCGGGATTTATGTTGAAATCCCGATTCAGCTCAACATATCAGATTCGCACATGATTAGTTAAGACATTGCTTAGCACGGCTGAACTCCAGAACTTCTCTAAAACCCATTTTTAAATTCACATTTAATTCTGCTTACCTGATTTGACAATAATTGGTCAGGATATGGCCAAGTTCCATTCAGAATGATCGAATTTTAGAACTTTATCAAAAAGAAACATTAAAATCCCAATACAAATTGATCCTAGTTTATTAGAATCCTAGCCCAGCTCTGCAAGCTGAACTGGAAAATTTCAATTGGAAACGGCCTGTTTCTTTCATTATAGCTGAATCCGAAAATTTCGTCAAATTCGGCTTTGCACCCCGAATTTGATCATCATTTGTTTTGAGTTGGCTTAGTTCCATTGAACATGCTAGAGTGCCAATCCAATTCTGCGTACCATATTTAACAGTTATTGGTTGAGGAATAGTTAAGTTCCATTTAGCATGATATAAATATACTGTGCACTATAATTATACTGGTAATTAATCGAATATTTTCTTCTTTGGTGAACAAATTAATAAAATATTTGAAATTTTTGCGAATTAAATTAAATTTGTTTGAAATATCCTATCCGGTAGTTAATCTGGCATTGAATAACAATGATATTTTTCCGGGAACCATTGCCTTTGGGATGCCTTACATATGAAATTTTTTGTTTTTTGTTTTTTTTATATTTTTTTTTTTTTTCGATTTAAGGGTTAAATACTAATGAATTTTAGACTAAGTTTGATATAATTTAAATAATTATGGTTTCAGGAAATCCTATTGTAAGTCGTGGAATTGCAGGAGGATTAAATTAATAAATGTTTATATTATTTAGGAAGCCGGAAAATATTAATTTAGAATTAAATTTCAGGAAATTAACAGACGTGAAATAATATTTCTTTGAAATATTAATTGTTGATTCTGTAGATTAGAATGGTGTTGTCATTGCATTAATAACTATCGACTTTATTTAGGGGTCTGCAACTGGGCCGATTTAATCAATTAAATTTTGCATTAATTTACAATTACATTTTAAGAAATTTCCAGATGCACGTGAAATAATAACATTTTTTCCTAGGTTGCTGATTTAAAGAAGCAATTATTGATGACCAATACCATCAATATCCATTTAACCTATTAAACCTTTATCCTTCCCCAAGTAGATTAGTTTTGTGCTGTCTTTGTGTTACTAACTATCGGCTATACCTAGGTGTCTGTAACCGGGCCGATTCTGTCCCACTTAACTAACCTATCCAATCCTTCGGTTTTGTTATATGTAAAAAAGAGTGTACGGTGGGCCCGGCGTCACCCGGGAGCTCCTGTGTAAGAACTTGGTCGTGCATTCAGAATCAATCAATCAATCAATCAATATCGCGTTTTGTACCATATTGTGTTTTGAAATATCGCGTTTTGAAATATCGTGTTTTGTACCATATCGCGTTTTGTACCATATCGCGTTTTGAAATATTGCGTTTTGTACCATTTCTCGTTTTGTCATATCTCGTTTCGAAATATCGCGTTTTGAAATATCGCGTTTCGAGCGGATCCGCACTGAATGATACCGATCAATCAGACAAAACACAGAGAACATATTTTTTTATAAAAGTATTAACGAATTTCGTTCTTTAATGTTTTTTTATAGGGAAAACATTTTAATTGTATATTAATTTTTGGGCTTACAGTTGAGAATTGTTTTTAAAATCACGCTCAAACCGCGATTCGCGCACCTTGTGTACATTTACTACATCCTGTGCTCGTGCTGTAATCAGTGAAAAGTTGTTTAACGCCACATAACTGAAACATACTGTTATTGTTTTGAATCTAAATCCACAATATGCTTAACGGAAATTAAAATATTATACAAGTCCCAGAGGTACACGACATAGCAGTTGTTCTTTGAAAATAAAATAAAAAATGCAATGATAAATACAATGACGCTACGCAGTTTAGTATTAGGCCATTACTAAATGCTCTTAGTGAATTTGTAATCACGAAACAAATTGGTCATCGTTGTGATACAATACTTTTATTTGAAAGATCTCAGTCCAACCAATATCAAAACCAGACTGGTTAATACTCTGGGGAGTCTGTTACTGCCAGCGAGAGCGGCTAACTTAGATGATCGAAATAGTAAAAAAAATCTACAAAATTGTATTGGATAACCGTCGACAGAAAGTGTGCGAGCTAGCATTTCAAAGTGCTGCACTATTTCAAAGTGCTGCACATGGCATATTAACTGAAAAGTTAGACATGGAGATGCGCAACACGGGCGTGGAGCAATAAAATGGCATCAGTATTATTATTATTTTAGCTATTGACGACTTTTATCAAATGTAAATAGTGTTAGCGTCTACATCTACAACGAGCTCAACAGTTGCAAAATTTATGAGTATTTTGATAGTTTTTTATTGATCGTGGCGATGCAATTTGAAACCCATTTTTATTTGGTTTAGTCAGTTTTATTGTAGAATTATTTACATAATTTTTTTTATATATATTATTTATATTTTGTGCATCACACTCTATTATATATTATTTTAAATTAATTTTATTGAGGAAAACAATTATTTTATTATTGAGATTAAGTAACGTAATTAATATAAGAATAAGCAAATAAAAACAAAACAAAGAATTAAGATAGGCCGTTCACCAATTAATATCTTTCATTTTACAACGGTTATATTTTATAAAATGTTATATTTTTATCAAACCAAGGGAATAAGCTCCTCAAAAACTGTTAATAAACAAAATGCATAAGGTTTTTCTCGAATTTGAAATAAATCTATTCTAGATCAGGTTATTCTTAAATGACGTCAAAAAATTGATATTTTGGACCCAATAATATTGAAATACGAGTGTAGAAACGAGAAAATTGGTCCTTCTTAAATTTTAAGCGGAAGTGACGATTGTTGATAATTCTTCTTTTCACAGTAACTCTACAAATTTACAGTGGAACTAAAGAATGAATTAAAATAAAGATATCGAGGTATAGTAATCGCTAGTAAAAGGTTACAGTTGCGCTTAAAAATACAAAAAATATCGTATCTTACCTTCAATCTATTAACGATTCTTATCAATAAATGTCAGTTAGATGCAGCTAACAAATACTATGCGGTGCCCCTTACCATGTTAATTTTGGTACACCAAACCAATACCATCAAGTTGACAATACTGATAGGATAGTATCAAACAACACACACCAAGCCAATAAAAAAACGAACACATCAACAAATTAAACTAATGTACAGGCAGGCATGTAAAATATACCAAAAGAAAAAGATAAAAGCGAAACAAATTTTGAAAGTTTAATTAAAATGAATTATTATGAGAGAGAACACTCTATGGCTATACTCATTCGAGTACAAATAGAGACATTTGAATTACTTCTTACGATATTATTATTTATCGATGTACTTAAAATAATAAAATAATTTAGGAGTATAAAGAAAGAGTGAATATAGGGTGTTTAGAGATTTTTAATCGTATTGTAGTTATTATCCTCGAGAAATTCAAGATAAATTTTAGTATGTGCTTCCAATATACAGCGATCACCCTCAACTCAATTAATTTAAAATTCGCAAACAATACAATAAGTAAACAAACAATAAAAAAGAATTCACGTTTGAGTAGCTTTATTTTTTAAATTCAAGGTTATATGCCAACGAACAAATGTCAAAAATTACATCACACGACAAATACTAATTAGAACAATAAAATTTCAAAAATATTGATAAGCAAAGGGTTTGATTTCAAATGAATCCGCTTTACTGATAATAATTTTCGCGAGTTGCGTTGTGATTGATTCGAAATTTTTTTAAGCAATTTGTATTGAATGTGAGGGGTTATTTTTATCGTAATATAGATTACATATATGAATTTTGATGACGTTATATTTTTCTATTGTATTTTCGTAGTTTAATGTGTTAACATCTTGGCGACCATTTACAAACATTATTCTGTAGCGGGTTGTTTCAGCCATACACAAGAACTTGCAACTACGAATTTGGGATATGCAAAATGTAATAGAATGAGAGATGGCAATGCAGACAATTTAAGATTAACAAAACATATTTTATAAAGAATGCACCGAAATGTTTTGTTGCAATCCAACTGAAAACTCAAAACCAGTAAAACCAGTTTTGCATGGTTTGTTATTTCGGTTTTAGGGAAGAAAAAAATTAACAATATGTTATGTCTATTCAAATTTGGATTTTTCCGGAGCAACATTCATGCCGCAAAGCAAGAAGCAAGATCAGATGTTACTTTTAACAAATTAAAAGTTAAAGTTATTTAATAGAATTAATTAGAAAACTTTCCAAACGATCTTCTTAAATACATTTTAGATAAATCTTATATGAGACTATAATTCCAATCAATACATAAAACATTGTATAGAGTAGGTAAACCATAAAGGATATAAATTGGGGCTTTCCAGAGCGAGTTGGGTTACGGACCCGATATGCAGGAGCTCATTTAAAGAAAAATTAAAATAGAAATTAAACGGTTTTTAGCTTTGTTATATTAACAAATTGATTAATAAGTTTCTCAAAGTTTATCCTCTTGTCGATTGATATGATTTTTACTCCTTTGTGAGCACACTGCAATTTCTCTTGAAATAAAAGCAGAAAGTCTGAATGAATTTTTCCAAGAAAAGAAAGGTTCGACCAGACTTTATTTGTAAACTAGGTATAATACAAATTGTAAGTTATGTGTCAATATCGACACAATCATTTAAAATTTATTAATTATCCTTTTTAATGATTAGGACTTAGCTTACGATCAAAGTATTTAAAAAAAACATAATGTAATAACATAAAATATAATGTAATAACATAAAACCTAATTAATTAATAATATTATTGAGTTATTTTTATTTTATAAATTTTTATTGGTGTTTCAACTCAATTTGAATAAAAATATTTTACTGAACCTAATATTGTTGCACTTTTAGTACTATTAAAGTTCGGTAGGACCAAGTTATTTGAAATCCTGACAAAAATTCTCTCGGTTCACTAACACTTTGTGACGTTTTGAAGGATCCTAAGTAGGGTCTGACTTTCCCGACACTTTTATCGATCCCGGGATTTGGGATAACAAAAATTAAATTTCCCGGGACCCCGGATTTCATATTAATATTTGCATTAGTCTCGTATTGGTTCTAAAGGAAAACACAAACTTTTAAAATGTATAAACTTATTTAAATGTTTATTTTTAATTCAATAAAAACAAAATCATAAATTCGTAAAATTCTTACATAGATCTTCAAACTTGGAGCCTGTACTTTTTTTAAGAAAAGATACAGCATATGTACATATGCTGTATCTTTTCTTAAAAAAAGTTGTTTAACGATCAAACAATTATTTTTTATTATTATTATTTAAAGTTTTAGGTGATTGAAATAAGGCTTAGGGAAACATATAATATTCATAGATTTATCTGTTAAATTGGCTCTTTTCTTTGTGCAAAATTTTCAAGAGCTAGAAAATACTTTTTTTAAAGTAACCATGTGTAGGATTAGATTTATCAAATAGTCATTGAAGATGCAAGTGATCTATCGATCTATGTTTATCGTCACATTTGATCTTTATATAATTACATAAATCAGATCTATTTCATCCAAGTCTTCACGTCTTCTATATTTGGATTATAAATGCACGGCCGACAAAATATTTTGATACATGATGATTTCCATCTTAAATGCAGTTACATAAAATATAATTATTCTTGCATTTTATTTTCAATGAAAAAGCTGCACAACTAATTTAAAATTCTTAACATAAATTAAACATGAAAGAAGTAATTGTTCAATTGTATAAATGAACTAAATGAAAAACAAAAATATACATTCTAAAGATTGCGCAATATTCGCAATGTTTGATGCGCCGATTTACAATGTTTTGCATTTGGTTAAATTTTAAGCATATATGTACATCTACGAGAATTTATAGCTCACGTGTGTCAATTTTTTCGGCTCGTTTGCTATTTATGTTTTAATTTTCATTAATGGCAATCTGTCAACCGTGCAAAGAGCAATCAAATGATTCACATGCTATTTCGGTCTATAGTCTATACCCCTACTTGAATAGATTGACATACTAAAATGTATAGTAAAATGTTGATACGATAAAAATTTTAACTTAGTGTCATTAAGCGGTGGCTCAATCCCTCAGGTTGCCACAAGCTTCATTTTTTTATATAGTAACAATTATAATGAATATAATGTATTGATTCCATCATCATTTCATAATAAAATGGATCGCATTAAGAAGACCGACATAATTTAAAAGACGTCACATGTGTTATGCATAAATTACGTTGCCCGTTGCCTACGGACCTACACAAAAGAAACGAAAGCATAAACAAAATAATATTTTTATAATATTTGTTCCATTAAAATTATATTTAATAAATTGCCCGAGATATTTGTGATCGATTGATTTGATTGGATCGTAATATTTTATCAATTTTATTAAACGTATTTTATGGTTCGATGTTGTAAGATCGATAAATTTTAGAATAGCCTACTTGTCGCCATGAATCCTCGGACACAATATTTCGTTTTATTTTTCAATAAAACATGTCAAACCAGTCATTAAGATAGTAATTTGCACGATGTCATGCAAATACAAATTATGTCATTGAAAATAGACACGAACAAACAGATAATGGATTTAAATTATAAATTTATAACTCAGAGACTCGCAGTAGGTTAATCTTAATGTATTGCAATATTTTGAAGAATGAGAATATTATAAGTTCTCTTTTATTGTTTTGTAACGATTGTTGTAAAATGTTATGAATTATTGTCAATATAAATTTTTCGTTGTTATAAAATAAAAAAAAATATGTCATTGGAAGCACGCACGATTCAAATTCAAGATTGAACGGAAAGCATTTTGCATAAATTTACTGAAAATAAGATTTAATTATATCTTATGTGAAAGACCTAAGCTGAATATTATGTATACTACACTATTATATCGGTGAAATATAATATACTGACCGGTTTTGTGTTATTACCTTAAAGCCAATATACATACTCGTACATGACTAAAGCCAGTTTCATTAGAAATCTGTCTTATAATTTTGTTTTGATAAATGTGTAATTTCTTTAAATATACTGTTACTGCAAATCTAATATGGGGTCAAGTTCCAGATGAAGTGGGGACATTGTAGTTTTCATTTTTATGCTAAATACTCCTATGTGGGTGTACTGAAAACATGAACAACACAACGACAAAATAGAAATTTAAATTGCAAATTCCAAAAATGTGTTATATACTTCATACTCTGCATTGTTCTAACAAATTGCATGAACTTGAACTAAGACAGTGAAGACAACCGAAATATATTAAAAAAAATCTGTGGTTAAGAAACCTGACACATCGAAGACTGGAAAACTGCAAACAAAATGAATGCAGCCGTCATCTTCTTTATGATAAATGTCACACAGGGAGTTCCGAGCAAGCCCAATTACTTTGTAAATGAAGTTTAAAATGGCGATAATCCGCAAGAATGGCGGATCCCTTACCGAAAACCAGGTTCAGATTTAGATTTTTATTTCACCTTCCAGGAGGTAGTGAAGTAGGCCACATGCATCTAGCTTGGAGACCGATGAATTACAAACGTGAACACACAACACTGGTTTACTTTTACAAGTATATGTAGCATCACTAATATATGGTGGTGAGAAAAGATATGTTGCGATGATTCAGATTCTACTGAAATAAACATAAAATTCATTTTCTAGTTTGCAGGATTAATCTAAAGTAGTGTATTTTGAGGTAATATACGCAATTGACCCTATGACAAATAAAGCGTTTTAATTCCTAAATTCAAGTTAAATGTAATCGCCAACCGAAGACTTGCTTAATGATTTCAAATTTTATCTTGAACAAAGGTTCTGCAATGCTTCTTAGTTTTAATTTTTCAAATAAAATGTCTCAGCACGTTTAAATAGCCGTTCACGAAATGCTTGTACTTGTACCGTAGACAGACACAACATGGATAATAGTGAGTTCTTGAATATTGTAATATTTTTTTGATTATGATTTCACGGTTTTCGTGAAACCGCCTTGTAGCAAGAAAATAAAATTAAATTTTTAAATTTTGCAAATTTTTAGAAGAATTATTAATACAAAGTAGTATAAATTAAATTATCGTAATGGTTTGTCTTAATTCAACAAAATCAGTACGTACACGTTTTAAAGTTGTATTCTTTCAAAAATAAAATATGAATTTGAACGTTGGGGCATATTTCAAGAATAAAAGGCAAACTTTGCAACACACCCAAGGTAATTTTACGAACCTGAGACAAAGATTGCCATAGTATCGCAATATTAACACATGTCGGTTTACCTGAAATTTGTAAATCGAGATTTGTCTTTAAATTAATTGCATAATTGTTAAAAATAGCCATAAATAAATGATACATAGAATTCTGCTTCATGACTCTGTTTCTAATTTCCTTCTGATTGAGGCGATATCCCTCCCTCTAATTGAGGCGATATCACATAAAATTAAAAATTGTGCTAAGTTCATATTGGGTTTTATTTTTTCTGTCATTATTTTTTTTTCTGTTGAATTATCAGTATATTCTGTAAAGAAAACAGTTAAGTAAATAATAAATATTAAATTATCTCAACAATTTTTTTAATAATCTCTTATGCAGAATACATTTTTAGTTGAATTATATCGCGTTGCAAAGCTGTATAAACAACAGGTTTACTTTGACAATTCGAACATAAATAAAATAAAATTTGGTGTGATGTGTCAGCACTGCGAACAGAAATTCCAAGCGCGCTTAGTATTCATAAAACAGGAAATTCTTAATTTAGCTTGCAGGGGCTCAGCTAAACGGGATCCGCTCGAAACGCGATATTTAAAAACGCGATATGGTACAAAACGCGATATTTCAAAACGCGATATGGTACAAAACTCCCGTTTCGTACCATATCGCGTTTTGTACTGGTTCGCGTTTTGAAATATTGCATTTTGAAATATCGCGTTTTGTATCATATCGCGTTTTGTACCGTATCGCGTTTTGAAATATCGCGTTTTGAAATATCGCGTTTTAAAAGATCGCGTTTCAAATGGGATCCCAGATAAACTTATAATATATAGATGCACCTCCATGGCTTTAATGAACTGTTTGTCTCTTCTGCTGTTTGCATTGGGGTTGCTAAAGTCAGGTGGTTAGGGAACAGTATCGAATTGTAATGTCAAAATAAAGTTAGATTATTTATAAAAAAGTATAAAGAAGGTCACCTTCTGAACATACGTTTTCGTTTTCCTTGCTATCGATTACGAGTAGACTGTAAATAAATACGATATTTCTGCCTGTTTAAACAGTTACAGACAAATTTGTCGATTTTGTTGATTGATAATAGCTGTGTTTCTTGATGTTTGATATGATCTGGTTCAGTTCATGTTTCACGAAACAACACAAAGACGCTTGCTAGATTGCAAATCAAAATTTGTTATCTCAGACAACATTTTGATTAGGTTTTCCATATAAAATTTGAACTGATCCGGATCAATAGATGTCACGAAAATACGGCAAATATAAAAATAGTTGTGGAAAAAATTTTTCAATTTGTTCGCTGCGCGATTTGTAACTCGTTTTTCTCACTGGCGCTACATGCTATTAAGAGAATGGCCCCCCAGATATTCTGGGTGAGGCATACTGGCTTGTCGAAGGTTAGGTGTTTCGATTTCATTGTTTTTTGCGTACTTTTTCCCGTTCCCATGCGGTCAACCAAATTTGTATTGGTTGTTTGACGCGGTGTCAAGTTTTTTTACGATTTTTTTCTCTGTACCACTACAGATTGAGAAATACTAACGAGCTTGGAGTCTGCTATTGATATTAGACAATAATTCACAATTCGTGAAATTTGTGGTTTTATCGTTGAATGTCGTTCCGTACTTCTTCAAAAAATAAAATTTGGCCGGGCAAAACTGATCCGATCCCTATAATTGTACTATTATAATAAAAAGGCTTTGAGGCAGACACGTTTAACTCTATCTAATTAAACTCGGCTCATATCAGACTTTGTTGTTGTATCTTAAACTTCTTGGTTTGAAAATAACAGCAGATGTGTAACAATATTGCTATAAAGCAAGAGATTTCAGGACTTACCGTATATTACGATTTGTTTTTAATAGCTTACAAAAAATATGTATTTAACTTCCTCATCAGAATAGGGCCACGTATAGGGAAATGTAAACACATTATGGGTACATATTATTGCAGGACTTTGAGATCATTTTAGAAGTTTAAAAACAAAATTTCGTAGTTCCTAATAGGAGACTGCACTTCACACCGATATCTATCTCTTCAGTGAAGGCTATAGTCCGAAATTTTTCTTAAAACACGATGTTATGCATTTTTTGTGCATAAGATCGTGGTTTTCTACAAGTTCATTTCAAGTTAAAGATAACCGAGTGACTTACACGTCGTAATGATGATCATCATAGATACCTACTAGCTGTATGCCCGGATTCAGCTTTGATTTTAGCCGGTATTGAAAGCCAATCTCAATATTACCTGCCTATCCTATATTGAAGCATCTCTATGCTATGCTTTTCATGTACGCCCTAATTGTTGTTTTTTCAGCTATATTCTGATAAAAGTTTTCCCGTGCCAATAATTATTATTAAATTTAAATAAGTAGTGCTTTTCAATTTTGATTAAAAAACAACTAAAACAATGATATACCTGTTCTGATGAAACAATTAAATATGTACGAAATTATTTGAAACAAATCGCAATAAAACTAGCGGTAAGTCCTGAAATCCAATCTATTTTTGTATCAGTCTTATTGTTATGCATCGTCTCATTCTCAAAGACGACACATTTTACATTTTACAACTACTAAGCTCAAAAAAGGATGTCCAGAACTTCGCTTATCCCACCATTTTTAATAAATTAATTCCATAGATAGGACCATTTAGGTATTATCCTAAGACAGTGTGAAATATGCACGATTCATGTCATAATTTTTGTGCCCTTGATTAAATCAAATCACGACGTTCTTAATATGTAGTTTGGACAATATTATCTATGTTTAAAAACAGGCGTATACGACAAAACTACTCGTAAAACTATTGTACTAAAACGCTAATCGTGTTTATATCGTAATTTAAATAAATGTTTTTATGTCAACCCAAATAATAGTTTCATTTTTTTAGGAAAAACACATAGAAGTAGAACAAAATACAAATGATTTACCAAAAATCATAAATTTACGAAATATTTTTATTGCGATTAATTGGATCAATAAGTGAAAATGAATACGTTTGTCAGTTTATTCACCCAAAAACTATCTCATACACACAAAAAAATTTCACTTGATCTTGAAAAAAAAAATAAATAATTTACAATCGACATCTCAAAACTAGTAAAAATGGAAACAAAAAATAAAAATAAAATTAATAATCCAAAATATTTAATTAACTTCAATACCCCAAATAAAAATAATAAATTATCAATTTTAATTCGATCGAAAACTTTGTCCAGTTGAACTCAAAATAAAATGATAAACGTCATATGTTGTGTATTAACAACATACATTGATTATATTACGCGCATGCATGTATGTGCTCACATTGGCGTGTGTAATACGAGTTATGTATTTATACGAGAGATTTTTTTATAGCAACTAACACTTTCGCTGGTTTGAGTCTTTAATAAACAAACCAAAAATTATTTACATTATTTCATTCGTTCGCATAAGGTGAACACCAAGATATTTCTATTATATTATTCTATTTACGGTCTAATCCGATAAAAAATAGATGTTAATTTTATTTACCACACTGTTTTCTAGTTTATTTTTAGATATTATATACATATTATATTTACCTAGAATACAAACCATTTTTATAACCGATTCAAAATAACCGATAATTATAGTTAATAATTTGTAACAAAATATTTATATTAGATTAGTTAAATAGGCATTAGTTAGACAGTTATGAGAAGCAAACATTTTATATCTTACTTGAGGCTTTATTTCTATTTTTTAGTATATTTTTATACATTTTATTTTAAAAATATTTGTAAAACCGTGTACGTAGGAAAGTTCTATCAACACTAAACTAAATAATTTACATTCAATTAAAATATTTTAATTAAAACTTTTTATCGTTTAGGAAATAATCGTTACATTCATTCATTTATCAACATCCCGTGCACCTCGTGTGATTTATTATTATACGTAACATGGTAAAGTATTGTCAACATATCGCGTATATGTAATTAGTGAGCAGTATGTTTACCCGAACAAATTAAAAATCAATGTGGATTAGAATTTATTAGTTTGAGTTTGATTTTACGATTTCGAATTTATGCGCATGTTGAACGTAACTGTGGCTTCCAATTGCGGATTATAATTCAACCAATATTATATCAATAATTAAATTGGGTTTTGATATGGATTTTTAAATTTCAATAATTAATTCAATAATACATACATATATCTCAACTGTTTGGGCTTTTTGGTTGATTAGTATTTACCGCGTATGGAAATAGCCGTTTCGGAAAGTTTCGAAAAATGAAACGCTATTACCGGAGAAAAATTTATGATAGTAAAATAAGTAAATCATAGAAGAGTGCAATCTTTTAACTAGATATTATGAAACTAACCTTAGTTCGTGCAAAATCTTAGTGAACATTTGACGTTATCTTACGCGCGAAAACAAATAGGGCGGATCACAGTGCTGTATTATATTTTGAATTGTTACATTTTAGTGACAATCAGAAGTGTTTTCAAATTGTTACTACATAGTGTTTTATGGCAAATTGTAACGAATCGTGACATTTTTTATCTATCAAATTTCACCTTCGTGTTGATCTCATTCAGACGCAGGAACTCTTTACGCTGTTGCAGTTAAAATGTCTACTTTGGTTAACGTTTGCCGATGAGTATCTATGCATATTTGACAAATAATAGCTAATTGTGGATTATCTGGTTTCGTTGCGCTTTGCCGCACTACTTTAGCGTCCGAACTTTTTATTTGTTTAATAATTAATTGCTGAGGTTCTGCCATCACTGTGTTTTGTTGAATTCCTTGAGCTGTTTGATACGATATGTTTGACTGAAACTCATGAGCGCTAAGGTTCGTTTATTCCTTTCTTTCCAATATTTTAGCAGCTTTATGGTTTTGATAGTGATTGTAATGGTTTTGTATGTCTTGCTTTGGTTTCGCACATGTGCTTGAATCAATTAATAAATTTACTTTGTGGTGGTTTATGATAAGCGAGCTTGAACCTCTAGTTACATAGCACGATTTTCATCGAACTTTTCCATGGAAATGAAAGCCTCACAAGTTATTGCCGAGCATAATTCGACTACTGCCTGAATAACATTTCGACAGTCAACGATGGGGACCTTTAAATAACCTATTGTGGGATTTTGCACTTCGGCTAGTGTGTTGGAGCGTTACCTTGCTGGAAAATCTAGTTTCATCTTAATTTATGTACAAAAAGGTAGAAGTTGATTTTCTAGGACGCCAATATTCTCTTCGTTATTTATTTTAGTGGATGGAAAAGCTAAGGCTTGAGTGCCACTGAAGAGAAAGCCTCTTATACCATTAAACTACAACCACCAAAATTTCGCTTAGAAAAGTATTTTAGCTATTTCTGAGATCCCTCCAAAAATATTGAGTACCATCTGGCCCATCTAAATTAAATTTTGTCATCGGAAAAATTACCCATTATTAATGATGTTATCATAAAAGCAGAATCGATCATCGAACTTGGTTGTAAATAAGCCGAGTGTTTCACGATTTGTCCGACATGTGGCACCGACAACGCTCACTATTCACTGTTACTGCATTTTCACGTTCATTTCAGATCTGTTCAAAAAACAAGGACCAATGATCAAACTATCCAACACACCACACCAAACAATACCTTATTTTGGATACATTTGTTGTTCATGAATAAAATGAGGGTTTTCAGTCCCCCAAATGCGACAGTTTTGTTGATTAACGTATCCGTTAAGGTAAAAATAAGTTTGGCTTCAATTGAGTTATTTGAATTTTGTAAGGATGCATGTGTATTTGTTTCATGATTACTAATGTTTTTCACTTTTTGTGTACTCTTTTATCACTTAAGTTAATTATAAATAGAAGCTAATGTTATTTTTAGAACAATATTAAGAATTCCTTATTGTGATAATAATATTCTAGTATTTAATTTTAAAAATAAATTTCCAAATTTTGTTAAAAGTATTCAAAAAATACAACTAAAAATGCTTGGCTCTTCACGAACATTTTCACTTACAGTTGTTACTGCTTCACGAGTACGAACTGGACGATAGTGTTCATTTGCTCTACGACCAGAAACTGATCCAGTTTCTTCAAAACGTTCAACAATTTTGCGAATTCTAGGCTCTATAGGACGTCCACGTTGACCATTTCGTCCACGTAATTTTTTTTACAGAACGACCATTTTCGTAATAAGTTTGATTAACCAAAACTAGTTGTTGTGTTGTAAACGAACACTTGACTAAAAATAGTTTTGATTTTTTAAAAATTTGTCAAAATATTTTCGGGTTGCCACCGCACAATAAATCTGTGTTCTAGAATTAAAAGGGCGTAAGTCGAGATTCATGCCCTAATCAACTTTTTCATACTTTCCGTCTTATTAATAATTAATAAGACGGAAAGTATGAAAAAGTTGATTAGGGCATAAGTCGACTTACGCCCTTTTAATTCTAGAACAGAAATATTTTTTTTGAGCTTAAGAAAAACAACAGAACAAAAAAACAATACCCTTTTGTTACGAAACAAAGGAATTTTGAAAAATATGTTTTTCGATAAATAATTGAAATAAGTAACGGTTTTAAATAAATAATAAAACAGTATGTCCGAACTTAGCTAATTTTTGGCATTAGAATTTTTGTAAATTTTTTAATCATTTATTTAACAAATCAAAAAAACGATTGGATATTTTGTTTGTATCACCCAGAAAAAAAGTTGATGAAATAACAATTTTCATATGCAAATCAATAAAAACATAGGTTGTTTTTGGCCAATAAACGAAGTTTTGCCGTACAATTTTTTATTTATTGATTTTATTACCTTTGAATCGACACAATAATTGTGATAACCAATAAGTATTTAGCTCTGTTCAAATGATTGAATTATCAAATCAATAACTTGACGTTCTAAATTGGAAGTTCTGTAGTTATTATTGTAAAAAATTAAATTATTAATTTGTAAAAAGAGCGTAATAATCTGGATAATAGCCAGATATATAGTGTTTTTTAGATCAATGTGAGGTTACCAAGACATTGGAAGCTTGGTTTCGAACTAATGAAACATTGAATTCTTTATATTAAAAAAATCAATCGCCTCAGTCTGATTCTGATGAGACTTAGTGACCAAACTACAAAAAAACTAAAAATACTTTGAACTTACGTTCAAAGTATAATCACAATGCCTTAGCGAATTGTAATAATTCGCTACGGAATAAGTAAGGGATAAGGTAAGGGGTTGACAATTGCGTCTATATATAATTACCTCAATATGTCTTCAAATAAAATTCTATAATTTTACAGGCAAAATGTAATTGCAACAAGTTTCATGAAAATTCAATAAGTAAAAGTTATTGAGGGAATAACGAGAACAGTCACGTTTTAAATATAATAACTTTAGTTATTGAATTAGTAATTAAATAAATTTCTTATGTTTATTTTAACAACGAACATTATCCGATCAATAAATTTAGTTAGTTTAGACTTATTTTATTTTATTGAAAGAATATACAATTTTATTAAATTTTTTTTATTAAACTTTCTTAGTAAAGAAAGTTATTGGATCAACCATTTTATTGCTGATTTACGAAAGATACGATTTAATAAGTCAAAATTTAGAATTAAAAGCTGTTTTTTTCTGGATGATGCAATTGATTTTTATTTCGAGAAAAAAAAATATGACGAAACAATTTTTTTTCCGTGAAAAAATTTGGCTATTATTTAAAAATTTAGTATCTGATCGATTTTCAACAAATACATACATATTTATCTATAGATTAAATTTTTCCACGTAAAAAATCCGTGTCTTCATATTTTTTTGTCGAAAATGAAAACCAATTGCATAAAAACAAAATATTTGAGTACGAGTTAACTAGAGATTACGGAAAGTGTAGTCGGTTCCACAGACTATCAATAAAAGTATTCTTAAACGCATCCAAAAATAAGTGTGGTTTACTAAACGTGGTCAAATATCAGTCGAGCTGAGGGAGCTAGTTATTAAGCACTATAAGAACAATAAACCGTTCGAGAAATTGCCGTAATAATAGATAGAAGTCATTCAACGGTTCACGACATAATAAAACGGTTCAATTTTATCGCAAACACATTTTTGAATTTTGTCAAAAAATCATTAAGAGCCCCATTTTCCCACATATCAAATTTTAAAAATTCAAACCGGGATTTCCTAAAAATCGGGTTTTTTTTTATACAAAACAGGGATTTTGAAAACCGGGATTTAGAAAAAAAACGGGATTTTGACAAACCGGGATTTTGAAGCAAAACCAATCGAGTCAAAAGAACACAATTTGCCAATACGTATAAGGAGATTTTTCGTTTTGAAAAATAATATGTATTATTTACGGACGAAAATAAATTTAATGTTCTGTAATATTGGAATAACTCCATATTTTTGTAAGTCCCTGGCTTATATCACACAATATTATTTTAGTTTAAACTATATGTTTATTCAAGACTTTTATTTAAAATTAAACATAAATTAATAACATTAAAATTAACAATTTCTTTATTGTGATACACTTTAAAATAAATAGTCAGATAACCGGGTTTCGGACATGAGTAATTAACCAGATTTGATAAAGGACGTTCGTCCGAAACTCTCTCCGAAACTATTTATTTTAAAGTGTATCACAATAAAGAAATTGTTAATTTTAATATTATTAATTTATGTTTAATTTTAAATAAAAGTCTTGAATAAACATATCTATCTATCTATTATATTAATACGCTTAATTTTTTCAAACTCAACCCTAAAATGACCCCTAAACATGATCCGATCCGTTTAAATTTTTCAGGATAGGTCGATATAAATATAGCGGTGTGCCTAGGTTCGAAAAATCGAAAAAAATCCACCGGGAAGTACCTGAAACGGGTACCTCAGGTGTTTTCAGCAAAATTTTGTCACGACGCCAGAATGCCATAACAAAATATGCTTATATTGAATCTGAAATTGCCGATGTTTTTGTCATAACACTGTGATGACAAAATGAGTAGAAAATTTGTAATTGAATCTCAATTAAACAAAACAGAGAACATAAAATGATTTTACATACATTTTGGTGTTAATAGTTGTGAGTGTAAAAAAAACAATTTTGTCATGACACTCTATCTATTTAAGATTTAAAAATTAGCCGCGTATATGAATTTACTTTATTTTTGATAAAAGTGCATCAAATTTACATCTTAAAAAATCTTCTTAATTATTTCTTAACCAAAAATTCAATAAAATGTATTCACGTGACTGATTATTCAATCGAAGGTCAGCTTCTATCTATCTTCTATCTATCTATTATATTAATACTCTTAATTTTTTCATACTAACCCTAAAATGACCCCTAAAGATGATCCGATCCGTTAGATATTTTCAGGGTAGGTCGACATAAATATTGCGCTGTGCCTAGGCTAGAAAAGCCAGAAAAATTCCACAGGGAAGTACCCGAAACGGGTACCTCAGGTGGTTTCAGAAAATTTACAAGATTTGACGCTATGTGAGTTTGCCATTAGTTTGCTTTATTAAAACCCTGAATTTGTTATTGGCGATTGTAATCGAATGTTGGTTTCTACGTCTACAAGAGGGACGAGAATTTTCAAACTCATTGTTATGACAGTTTTAATCCCCTTTGCTTCATAGCAAATTATGATTTATATATTGGTCACCAAATGTCAGCTACTTTTTTGAAAATCGCGAGTCGAAAATGCATGATCGATCTTATGCCAAGATGCGTCTTTCTATCCACCTACCGAATCAACAAATAATTACATCCGAAGCAGGTAATGAAGATGAAGCATTGCTTGCAGCACAAACTGGCCGAACGAAGCTTTCGCCATGCTTTCAGCTCAACTTCAATGATCAAAACGCACGTTATTTCCTATATACTGACATTCCCCATCATTACGTTTACGTTGCGGTAAATGGCAACTTCGTCAAAGAGGTGGAGAGAAGGTTGTTGCTCGAATGTATACAGTAAGTTTAAGAGATGAGAAGCATTTCTTCCTGCGGCTGCTTTTGCTACATATTCGAGGTTCCACCAGCTTTGAATTTGTACGAACATTCAATTGTTTCATTTACCAAACCTTCAAAGAAGCTACAGCTGCACGGGGTCTGGTAAACGATGATGAATGGGATCATTGCTTAACAGAAACAGAAGTCTTTCAAAGGGCCAGACAGCTTCGAGAAACTTTTGCTTATATTTGTTGCTTTTGCCAACCTTCAAAACCTCTGGATCTCTGGATGAAGTATGCAGATGACATGACTCTTGATTACAGCCGACAGCATATTGAAAATGTAGCAAAATATTTGGCTCTCCACGATATCAACATAATTCTTACACATCACGGATTTTCTCACGCTATGATCGGCTTACCAACTCCATCGAGAAGTCCCGTAGAACTGCAAGTCTTCGATACAGAAAGAAAAGCCGAAGAAGCTGAATTACAAATTCAACTGCTAAACGAAAAGCAGTTGGATGCATTTCGTAAAACAACTGCTGCATTGGATAATGAAAATGTCTCCAGCCGAAGTTGAGATTTGAATATTTGGTTTGGGCGCGTAATTGGTCATGTGATCCCAAGCGCGCACTTCCCATTTGAGATATGAATATTTGACTTGACACGAAGTCATACTGTGTGCATTTGAGCGCGTGCTTGCCGTTTAAGATTTAAAAATTAACCGCGTATATGAAATTACTTTATTTTTGATAAAAGTGCATCAAATTTACATCTTAAAAATCTTCTTAATCATTTCTTAACCAAAAATTTAATAAAATGTATTCACGTGACTGATGATTCAGTCACAGGTCAGCTAGTAGTTTAAACTAAAATAATAGTAAATTTAATATATTTCGATCAGACGGGCGGAGTAATGAAAAAGACCCAAAACAGAGCTACAGGAAAAAAATGTACATCCAACAGTGAAGTACGGCAGTGGTTCTGTGATGGTAGGGATGCATGTCGGTGGCAGGGCCTAGAAACCTCTAAACAACAACTGACCATTCTAAAATCGAATTTGTCGGATAGTGTCCAAAAGTTGGGGATACAAGAGAATTTTTCTTTGTGTCAAGATATCGACCCGAAACATAAGGCACAAAAAGTTCGGTTATGGCTATTGTACAACTAACCTCATGTATTAGAAACTTCTGCGCAGTTTAAGGACTTGAATGTGATTGAACATTTATGGGGCCATTTAGAAGAAAAAGTAAAAAAACACAATATCAGAAACAAGGAACAGCCAAAACGGGCGTTGCGAGAAGAATGGATCAAAATTGAGCCAACTTATTGCGAAAAACTTGTATCATCCATGCCAAGGCGACTCGCTGCGGTGCGGAAAAATAAAGACCTCACTACCAAATATTAATTCTTTGATATATCAGTCATATTGTTAAATTTAACTATTAAAACACGTCCGAGTTTCATTTTGATGTAAAATTGGAATTTGTTTATTTTATTTTTCATAACATTTTTGAAATGAATTTTGTTGTTGTATTTAATTTTTTCTTATGTCAACTTATCATACTAAATAAAAGTACTTCGTATTTTATAATTCTGATAAAAATTGAATGTTTTTCGTTGTTAATTTTTTTTTTACTGTACGAGTTTAAATTTGAGCCACTGTAGTTATGAAACGTACTGTATATGTAATTTAATAAGATAATGAGTTTTAAAATTTAAATAATAGTAGCATGTTCAAACCAGTGAATGAACATAATCAACAGTCAATATTGTGTAAGTTAACACGTAATGATTAAAATGATGCCCGACATTAAAAGTACATCCAAAGATAGACCAAAGAGGCTGAGTGGTTTTAATTCGTTTCCTGGGAGGCGTAGTAATAAAAAAACCCAATTCAAAAACTATCACGAGTACTCATAGAACCTGAGAAGAAGATTGACCACACAAATACACAGTGTCAGTCGAGCAACAACTGCAACCAAAGAATCATTTACATGTTCAAAAAAGAGAAACAAAGATACGACTAATAATATTATTGCTGGCTTTTCACCTTGCCAGATCTGAAACCACGATAAATCCACTACCAACAGATGCCGGTGCCTATTTTTGTAACACTGGAACTGTCAGGATGTTCGTCAGGATGTTTGGAAGACATCAGTTCTATAGAATATAACATCCATTTAAATTAACCTTACAAGGTCGTGCTTTTTCTGAGCATTTTTCTTGTTTTAATATTTTCCGAAATCTTGAAGGAAAAAGTTTTGCGTGTTCGCTATAATAAATTACGAGTAATTTTTTTGGGTACCAAAAATATTATTCTTTGGAAAAACAATTTTTTGTGAACTCACTATAGAGAATCATATAGAAAATCTTACTACCGAAAAGTGAAATATCTATGCTAATATATAATCAAACGTTTGACGGCAACATAACATTTTACATCATGTATTTCGCATGTACAAAAAGCAACACGATATACGTTTTGCAGCACTAAATACGTCTTCCACCCCTGAACTTTAGAACGATGATTATAGTAATTTAAAATGATTCTATCTCCTCTATATAATTATAGAGAAATGTATTAAATAATAAACATACGATATCGTTGACAATCCAATCTGTTTAACCGGATTTTCAATCTCTATACATGATTTTTTTATTTACATGATCCGTAATTTAAATTGAATCCAACGTATGTAATACACCTGATTACCTGACATTTTTAAATTGATTTATTCCAAATGAAGCCGAAACATACCTGAAATTAAAAAAGACGAAAGAGGTGAAATTAAAAAAATATTTCTCTATTTAATACATTCAAACAATTTAATCTAAATTCACAGTTTACAATAATTTATGTAGTACGTAGAGCATTACTTATGTTTTATGTTAGTATTTACCATAAATCCAGACCACACACGACGGATTCGAAATTTTCAATAATTTAATTTAATCGAATAGCTAGTCAACTAAAATATCGTAGACTGCTCTACTTTTACTGTATATACTCGTATGTATGTACGAGTATGTGTATTGTCAAGTTCAACAAATAAGGATTCCTAAGTACAAATTACATTGAGTTGTACATCCAAATTATCCTGCTGTGTACTAGTAGCAACTAAAACTGATGTCAAGTGCAATGACATTGAGTATTACAAAATATAAGTAAATTAAAACAATTGTTTGTAATTTTGATAATACAATTTATTTATAAGTTTCAAATACTTTTTTAATATCAATAACGATTATTATGTTTTAATTAAATTTGCATGTGTAACAGAAAAAAATATGTTTTACGGTAGTTGTGTAAATAACAAACAGCCTTGAATTGGTCGTATTTATCGAAAATTTATTTACTCGTATACACAATTTTACTAAATGCCTGCGGAATTTAGCTACACATGCAAAATACCAACCTTATATAAAGACAAAAAATATAAGACGCCATTCTACATTAGGAAATTGTATTCTAATAAGGCGTGAAATGATGAGGTAGGCGAGACGTTTAGAGAAAAGTCTAGCGTACAAAATAAACGGTTTGGTAGGAAAGTTTCTCTATCTGAATTTACATAAATCATTATAAAAAACTGTATATTATAAGCGATATTTAGTAAAGGAAGTTGCTTTACATATTGACTGTGCGGATGATTTATTTGTGTGTGGTTTTATATGGAACAAACTAGTTCTGTGTAGTGTGAAATTGGATATTTATAGACTAGTAGTAATTAAAGTTAATTTATTTTGATTTGCAACATTTTGCTACAAAGATACGATGTGTTTTTGCCTAAATTACTCGTTTAAAATAAATGAAAATGAAACGCCAACATGATCTAAATGCTCTCCACCACACTAATAATTATTCGTAAATATCGAATATTAAATATTTAATTTTCAAAACGATAATTATCATCCGAGTCACGATATGGTTACTTCATACTAGGCCAGTAAAATACAATGGCATCACGAATCCGTTTAGAGATGTTGTTTTACAAAGCGAACAAGTTTGAGTTGATTACAATGAAGGTTAAATTTTTTGGAAATAATCGATTTTCGATAATTCATTTTCAATGCCAACACATTAGCCCTATGAAGCGTGTTAGTAGGCCAACCGACATGGCTTCTTTGTTTTAAGTTCTCTCATTTTTAATGATATAATAGCTGTATTTCTTGATGCTTCATGTGATCCGGTTCAGCTTAATGTTTCATGAAAAAACGCCAAGGTGCTTACTAGATTTCAAATCATAATTTGTGATCAACAACGAAATCCGGATCAATGGGTGTCATGATACATCGCAAATGTTGTACAAAAATTTTAAAATAAAAGAGAAAAACTTACGGTCAAGCTGAATTTAATCGGAATTTCATTTTTTACCAATTTTTTTGCCCGCGCGATTCGACTAAAAACATTGCAAACTTTTTTGAGCAAACAACAAAAAGGCAAACTAATTATATATTAAGATATATCGGAGGAAAAACGTTGGAATAAGTGTATTGGGCTAAAAAGAGACTACTATATGTTGAAAAATAAAGTGAATTTTACTTAAAAAAATTATGTTTGTTGTTTAATTCTAAAGATTTATCAATCCACCCTCGTTTATAAGATTGTTCTTATGATTTTAAAGTATACGATCCACTGATCGTCAGATATTGAAGTAAAAACCCATTAATAACTATATTGGGAATGAAGGAGCAACGTAAATTTTTACGAAAAAAAAGTTTTGTGAACGTTTCATTTCAATACATTTTCTCGTGGCCCTGCAAGCAATACTCATCGAAAGAGTGTTAAATGTTTGGTATCCAAATTTTTTAGTAGCAGTTAAAAGACTAGAAATATAGCGACAGCGAGTCACATTTCATATGAAATTCATTATAAAAATTTTCTTGAATGATTCAAGTTATTAGTTGTAAGGAGCATTAGTCGTCGAAACTCTTCAAGAATGCATGAAATGGTTGAAATTGAAGACTATGTTTTGCGCGAAAATGAAAATTTGGTGTAAACAAATGACTAACCCAGTCAATCAGATGATTTGATTTTATCGGTTTCAGATAAACATCTTGCATTGATCTCCATATCAATTCATTTACAATTAACTTATTAGCTGTTAATAAACATCAAAACCGAGTCGGGCTAAATGTGATTAGGTCCCAAGATTTACCAACGATTCGGTGACATACTACCGTTTTGAAGTATATGGTCCAGACGTGATTTATGGTTCTAATTCCAAAATGCTTCACTGATGCTTGATGCAATCTGATTTGATAATTGCTCCCAAAAAGACTGGAACTAAATGTTTCTTTTCATTTATAAATAATTTATACTAAACTAACCCATGCTTCAGTCGCCTGACACCCGGTAGTTAACACGTCTTTGCATAAGTTAACCTATCACAGCTGGTGATAACTATTCAATGATGCATTTTCAGAGACCTCTCATTGCTATGGAACCTACGAGAGTGGATTAATAAGTAGTCGTGTTAAACGTGATTCTTTTAGAGCGACACACGTTTCAAACACCCATGGCATTTTTTAAACCCTCTAAAAATACGAGTCCAGATTTTGATCTCCTTGTTTGAGCTAATTTATTACCGCGCGTCACCTTTTTATGTTGGGGAATAGAAAGAAGGCCCAAGGCATGCACGTCGGGCCACTACGATAGATGCAGCAGCAATTCGTGTAATTTACCAAATGGGGCCGTGTTTCTTATTCAATCGATCCAATAATGAACTATAGTAGGGCCCCGTGAACGTTCGTCCTTTCACCAAAAAGTTTTTTTCAGATTATGCCTTTCGAATCCCTAAAAGCCGTTATTTTTTTTACTGGCACGTGGTCTCTGGTGTATAGTAGAGCATTGCTTAAATAGATCCAAACACTGCTTCGAAGTTATAGCATCGCCGCATCCACTTGTTGTCCACCGTTTGTAATTGTGGCATCCATCGGACGGACACCTTTTCGATTCCCAATTTTTTATTTAAAATATTTATATATCGTTCTAAACGAAACGACTACACAAGCATGTCAAACTCAAATCCTAACGCGGGCCAAATAAAGAATTTAAAAGTTTAGGTGGGCCACAAAAAAATAAAAAACTTAAATATTTATAGTAAACTAGGTTTATTTTGAAAAGTATAAAAAAAGGTAAAATTATAATTTTTTCCCAGATATTTGGCATCTTTTCTCTGCAACTATCTTTTCTACTTCGGGGGAAATCTTGTTAGCAGTGATTAATTTTAAAATTGACCCGAGATGACTGTCAGACATTAGTAATTCTTGATCTGATTGGAGACTTATTTCCTTTCATAAGAGAAAATAACTGTTCGCACCGATAAGTACCTCCAAACATGGACATAATTTCATATGCAAATCTTCGAGTGTTTTTAAATCTGGCTGGCAAACATTTGTAAAATTCATACACTCCAAATTCATTGAATTTGCTTTCAAATTAGAATCACACTGGATATCAATAACCTCCATTTGCATATGGTTAGGTACTGATTCTATATTTATTGAAAAAATTGAAGAAAACAAAGAAAACTTGTCTTCCAACGATTTAAAATCAGAAAATCTTGTTTCAAATTCAGTTCTTAAGCGTAAAATTTTTTCTGCGTATTTTTCATATGATGCAATTTCACCTAAACTGGATTTATACATGTTGCTCGTCGGAAAATGCTATAAAATTTTCATTTTTCAGCTGCTTTTCCCAAAGAACTAGCTTACATTTGAATGCATTAACTTGGTCACACATGTTGGTAATGATCTGATCCTTTGCTTGCAGTTTCAAATTTAAATCGGATAAGTGTTTCGTTATATCAACCATGAAGGATAAATCTTGCAACCACAATGTATCCGAAAATAAGGTGATGTCTCGATTCTTGGATATTAAAAACTGACATATTTCGTCTTTCAAATCCCAAAATTGTTTAAGAACCTTGGACCATGATAACCAACGTACCTCGGTATAGTATGACAAACCAGAATATTCGATTTCTAATTCAGTTAGAAACTTAGAGAAATGTCGTTGATTTAAGCCTCGAGATTTTATGAAATTGATATTTTTGTTATAGGCTTCAACACGTTTTCCATTTTTATTACTTTCGTACATAATACTTCCTGATGAATAATGCAATGGATATGATGAATCTTCGGCCCATCATATACTTCACTTAGTTTTTTTTGTAGTAATGCTACAAAACCGTTGGTTTTGCCGGTCATTGAAGGAGCTCCATCTGTTGCAACAGAAAACAATTTCGACTGAGGTAAATTGTATTTTTGCAGAAGTTCATAAACGCAATTAAAAATATCTTCTCCCGTAGTAGTGCCATGCATCGGTACTAGTTCCAATAATTCTTCGTAAATGTTGAAATCTGTGTCGCACGCTCGAAGAAAAACAGCTAACTGGGCAACGCCCAAAATGTCCGTATTCTCGTCACTGGCAATGGAGAATGCTTCGAAACAAGATGATTTTGCTTTAATCTGATCACTTAAATTTATGGGCATATCAGTAACTCTTTCAACCACGGTATTTCGAGACAAAGAAATTGCTTTAAATGCCTTCACACTTTCAGGGCAAACAATTTCTGCAGCCTTTATTATACAATCGTTGATGAAGTCACCTTCGGTAAAAGGTTTCGAGTGTTTAGCTATCAACTGCGACAAAACGTAGCTTGCATGCACCGCCGCTTCACTTTCTTGTGATACATTAGTAAACATGGATTTTTGTTTTTTCAGTCCCAACTTAAATTCTTTTAACTTTTCTTGTCTCATTAATCCTTCGTAATTATTATATTTTAATTTATGTTGCTCATAGTGGCATTTAACGTTATATAATTTTGGTACACTGATAGCACTATTACATATTAAGCAGATAATTTTATCGTTTACTTCTGAACAAAAATACTCCAACTCCCAGTTAGTTTGGAAATTTCGATATTTGTCAGCAATTTTTCGTTTAGTTTTACTGTTGCTTGGTGTCGATAAAGCCATACTGAATACAAAGATTTGAAATATATTTATAAACACTAATTTGATGAAAGATTTTAATGAAAATGATGAAAATAACTGCACAAATTGTCAAAACGTAACTTAAATATAGTTTTTTCTAATAATCTATTTTATTTTAGGCACACAATACTTATTGCGACACTAACTCGTTTTCACAAATCGTTTTCTTCTTTCATTTACTTTTATATGTGTGTGTAAATAATTTTTTTTTTAATTTTCGTAATAAGGGCCCCTGACACGATCAATATTTATTGAATTCAACGAAAAAATATCAAAATTCATTGAGTTCAATAAATAATTGTCAATGAACATTGATCGTGTGACTATGAAAAAGTAATGAAAGAAGAAAAATATATGTGGAGGCAATGATTTTTTGGAATGTTATATAAGTCTAAGAGTATTTTTTTGTACTGTTATAAGTGGACCGCAAAGTTTTACGTTGTGGGCCGCAAGTTTGACATGCTTGGCCTACACCCTCTGCCATTTCGCGTACTTTTGTATAGGATATGTTTATCATGAATTTTTCGATTATTTCCTCGATAAGCAAATCTGCCGAGCGGCCACGCCCGTGGTAAGAAGGGTCCCCATAAATAACATTTAACTTCACTTTTTCAAATTTTGTGCAGGTTTTTCCAGCAAAACCAATAAGCGAATTACGGTCTGAAATTTTGTCGGTTGAGAGAAGCCAGTGCACGATGGTAATACTTAGAACGCCATCTGCTGGGAGAAATTAGTCTTTAAACACGGTTACTTATTGATCTATTTTGGTATTCTTTCCCTGCTTGCATCAAAGACCTATATTCTAGATTTAGATTGTTGCCGGTTTATTCTTAGTAGGGTACCGACTGATTATGAATATCAAAAAACATTCCCGAGTCTCGTTGTAGCCTTAGTGTGGAATGCTGAACGTACTATTCGTAGTTTCATCATAACTCATTAGGCAGTCAGGTAAATATTATATAATATTTTTTCATCTACTATGTAAGGCTCTATACAATGAATAACTCTTGGGCTCCTCTCAAACTTGTGAAAGAGTATAAGGATCTCTTTAATTGAATAGGAAATACTAGCAGAGTTACAGTTTTGTAATTGCTAGCTGACTATGACTGCCGGTTCATACGACGGATAAAAATCTCGGATTTTTCTATCCCAGATTTTTGTTTAATTTTTTTCAACTTTCTTGTATGAAAAGAGGCGTGTCTGTTGTATAATTTATGTGATGTAATTGGTTTTTAACGATGGGATAGAAAAATCCGAGATTTTTATCTTTCGTATGAACTCGCTGTGACGATGAGGATAACAATTTGATCCTTAGCCAAAGAGGTTCTTTACTTAACTTAATCGGCTCTGAACCCAACGTACTTCTGTCTTTTAAGGAGATTATCGCTGGCCAGTGGCCTATCGCAAGCTAGACGCAAGGTGAAATATATTGGTTTTCATACAATAGAGCATGGTCGCTTTTTTTTAAAACAACTTCTATATTTATAGAATGAACTCAAATATTTCGAAATCATCATTATTTGCATATAAATGAAATTCAAAAAATTGTGAATCAAATTCAAATTTTTACATTACAAGTTATTCAAATTTTGCAATTCAAATTCAATATTTTGGAACGCAAACTAAGAGTTCTTTCAATTCGGCTAGTTATCAATCGTTTTTATGTTACATAAATAAATTTGTAATGAACTTGGTTAGAATAATTTGTATAGGTCATTTTATATTCGGACCATCAGTGCTTCTGGTGTATTGTTTATATTAAATTAAATTGTAAAGTGATTTTAATGTAAATCTTTAATTCATTCATAGTTTTTAATGAATATTTTAAATTTATTTATATAATCCAGAAAAATTAGAAGTTAGATAAGTAATTAAAATTAATTTAAGCAAAACGGACTCGGAGGCGCTGAGCAGATAGGCATGAAGCAACAATTTTTTAAGTTAAATTTACAGGGGACAAGAACATCCCCTGCCGTAAGCGCCATCCAGCAGCCTTGGGATTGGGACCAGATTAGAACACAATGATCAAATTACTCATTAACTCGAACAACGATTTGATTTTTATGAAAATGTTTTATAAATTCAAGATACGCAGCGATTTCTACTAGAGTTATTACGATAACTTGCACAAATTTCTTTTTAAGTATTTTTAAAAATAAAATAAAATTCATTAAAATTTTATTTTAAAATGTCTGTTCAAAAAAATATGACAGTTCATTACATGATGTCAAACAAGCATCAACGTAGTCTTATGAATGGAAAATTCTGTTAGTAGACTCTCCCTCTATCTAATAGTTCGTTGTTTGGTTCTTTTTATTCAACACTTCTTTACATCGGCGGTTCTTAGACCTTTTGACATTTCCGACCGGTATTTCTTTCCATGCAGATCTAACTCCATTTTAAAATTCATTCTAAATTTGGTACGTTTTTCATCGGCTTTAGATCAGATGATTGGGTTGATCACTCCAAAATCGCTACATTATTTTACCTAAAACACGCTTTCACACGGAAACACCAAATTAGATCCTTTGTATTTTTAGCATACCCTCCCATAATATTATTTAGTATATCAACGTAGTAAATAACCGCATTCGTCTTCTGTTTTATTCAATATATTGGCTCAGATCCATATGAAAAACAACTCATAATAACCCCTACTGCCATAATTAAACTGCCGCCATGCTTTTCTACTAACCTTCTAACAATATACATCGGAAAAACAAAGGATTATACTCTTTTTAATTTCGTTAGACGTCATAAAATTGTCTTTCTTGGCTCTCCGCACTATTAAAATGTTTTTTTTTGTAGGTACGACATCCGATTGAAAAAATAAAATATTTGCAATCTCTGAAACGGGCTTTTCTTCTGATTTTAGTCTGGTCGCATTTTTCCTTTTTTTTTGGTATACTGCAGTGTTTTGCGCAATCCTTTTTCGCAAATCAATAATATTTTTCAATTTTTTTTCTTTTAATAATACATATTCCGATTTGAACTGCTCCACTATTAGGTTGGCCTTTAATTTTTCGATGTATGTTTCGTCAAGTTCAAATTAATTAGGATGTCCTTTTTCTTTGAACACCGAAAAAATTTGTGTACCTAACTATTATCTTTGATTTCTCAAAATTTATAAAATTGTCTACAACATATTCTCAATAACATTTTTTTTTTGAAAAACTGTGTTGGAATTTTAACCAGAATCAACAAGCAGTAACTGGAAATTATTGGAGTTTCTGAAATTTGCAATTAAATGGGGAAACGAAACACTGCACAAATGACTCATTGGGATTGGGGATCTGGGGAAAGAATTTACATAGCTTTTATCTATAAATCACTATTTTCTGGTCTACTGAGGAAAATAGTTGTAAATATGTATTTCTAAATTGGAAATAATTTTTCCATATTAACGAAATTGGCAATAAAAAATCTCAATCTTATGTTTTAGTTTTCAAAAAAATTAACTAGCAAAAAATTTTTTAATTAAATAGAAATTATATGTCAATTCTTTCCCCAATTTCAAATTCCTGGTGAGTTACCAGAATAAGGCCGCAGCTCGATTTTTTTTTATCTAAATTAGAGTTTTATTATAATGTTTTATTTATTTTGTCTACTTTTTTAACCACCAGTCTGACGAAAGGTTTGTGGTAAAACAAATTAATTGTATCAGTTATCACATCAACTTCGATTTTGAAAATTGATTTAGTTTTTGTTGAAAAAAATTACTTTCCTCTTTAAAGAAACAGGCGTATGGTAATTTTATTTATATAGATCACGTTTAATTATGAAACAAAATATAGCGCCACGATGTATTTTAAGGAATATAAATTCTAAGAGTTATTCGATTTTCAGATTAATACACAATTTTTAAGATATGCCTTGAATGACGGTGGAAAATGTAATTTAGTAAAAAAATATTTAAAATTTCGAATCTGATCGATCCAAAAATTTTGCCATACGGTAAGTTTTTTATGCCTAATAAATGACGTATAATTTGCCGTATTTGTGGACTTTTGAATTTTGTCTTTCGATTCACTCAATAACAATAAATGAACTGATAGATAGAATTCAATGCTTCATTGGAGAAATTGATTTGCAAATGTGTGAAATAATAATCGAAAATTTTATCAAAGAAGCAAAGCGTGCGAAAACCGCTGTACCGACCATTGCGATTAAATTAAGGCTTTAAATTATTTCATAAATCATAATAAATAAAATAACTTCTAGCTATTGCGCTTCCTCACTAATTTAACAGTAATTTCTTCTTCTATAAACCGCACCAATTTATAGTCATTTAGCTCAATTAATTCCAGCATATAGTCCCTATTGAAGCGATCTAATCACATTTATTACAACAGATAAAGCGTTTATGCGTTAATTATATTTTACATCAAAGCGAGGTTCATGTACACATTTTTAAAATTATCTTGTCATTAAATACAAAATTTTGTTGTTAATGTTTATTTTTTAGTAACCATGATAATTTTAATTACGAAAAAAATTTTTTATACATTTTATGGTTCATTAAATTTCTATATGTACGTTTCAATTCTGAAATAATTTAGTTTTTAATTTTTAAAACAATTAAAATTTGAGATTTTAATTAAATACAAATATTTATTATTTTTTAATTGAAGTGGGTAAATATTTTTGTTTGACATTAAGTTTACATCAAGTGACGGCATAACAAGGCAAACAAAAATTGAAATGTAACAAAAATTCATTAGACATCATGCTCCAGCACAGGGTTAGTAAATAAATTCTATGTATTTTCTTATATTTGCAATCAAGGTCGATGCACTAAATTGAACTTCTTCGCGTATAGGAAAGAAGTAAAGTTTTTTCATTTTATTCTTTTCTTATTTAGGTACGAATGTACGTGAAAAATACATGGATGAAACTGAATTTCTTTATACGTTTTATTTAAATTCGAAAATTTCTTTAATTGCATCTTATTAATTTTTAAGATGAAATTTATTTGTTACACAAATTCTCATTTCGTTGTGAATGAATGGAGATGTGCGGCGCGCCAGAGAGATTTTCAAATATATGATATTTTCTTATGCTATGCGGTTGTGTGCGGTAGAATCATTTTAATATTTTTTTTGTTTTGTTTGTTTCGCTTCGATAGCAACCACTTGTTGTTTTATGTTGCTTTTATGTATGAACATTTTCAAATTTCAAATTTTAAATAATTTTTAGAGCGTTTTTGAATTATTTAAACAAATTTATAATAAACTGTGGAGCGTGAATGATGGTGTATAAGATACATGTTTGAATCAGCCATTTCAGTTTTGCTAACCAGACAACATATTTGTTATATTGTCGAAGTTTTCATTAATTACTTCAGATCTTAGCTAATATTACATAAATAATAAATAAATGTTGTTAAATATTGATAACTTCGAACTACCTTATAATATAAGTAGGCCACACTTGCGCCAGCAAATGAATCATTAGTATAAAAATTTAACCGCACTCATCGTATTATAAACATCAATTATTCCGCGATAAATGTTGCTGCTGCAGAAATTGCCTTCTGTTATGCAGTAAATTAATTAATGCAATATCTGCGGTTTCAATTATCAACAACAAACAATACATATGGTATGGACGATTATGTTTTCGTTTTGATTTCTTTTATCAAAGAACTATTAGCCTTTGGTTAAATCAACCTACACATTAAACATTCTATTATGTTGCCATATTAAATTTACGGATTTCATGGCCAAAATGTGTAGTAATGCGTTGTAAGCTGACTCAAAGATTATTATATTCTGCTATTTCTCAAAACGATCGCTGCTCCTTAAAGGAAATTGAATCACAAAGAGTTATGTAATATCCGGACACTAAACTTTTATTGTGTGTTTTGATATAAAAATGTTAAAACGTTACACGGTTGTTTTAAAATTTGACGTTAAAATTATCTTTATATAAAAATAGTTTTAATTTCGATCACGTTTCGATCGTTTACAAAAAAAAACTAATTAAATTAAATTATCAAACAATAGTCAAGAAATGGATTTTAAAGTGTATTAATTTTTGGAATGGTTTATTTTAATAATGTTATTTTATTGCAGGCCTGCCGATTCATGGCGACGCGATGATTGGATAATATAATTTATTTATTTTATAACTTTTTATTGTACACACAACACAATAGCAGTTTGAATACGCAAAAATATGTAAAAAAAATAATCATATGCTCGGCGTGATATGCAAATATAGAAATGCGGTTGTGAGTATAGGAAGGCTAACGCACATCTAGAAATGATAAACACGTGATTGTCACTCGGTTTAGAGATAATAAATTATTTACATTTGGGTGACTTTATACCAATTTTACAACGTACATTAAACGGGCTGCAGATTCAACGAGTGCGACATTTTTCAAATAATTTCATTTTCAAAATGAACGTAATATAGTATGAAAATTGAAATATTTTTATTGTGTGTGTTGGTTCTAAGCAATTCCAATAAAATTTGGCATCGAAATAAAAACACTTTTACGCGAATGTACGTTCTGGCGTCGTGGGCGTCGCGATTGCTCGTAATTGATAAACAAACATGTGTTTATAAACAACAAACGATGAATTGTGTGTTGTTCATCGTTATCCGAAAGACATTTGGTATGGACCAGAGGTCAAGAAACAATCGAAACAGCGGAATTGTCGTGGAAAACCACGACCGAAGACAATCATGCCGACCTTTTCACCCAATAAGGCCATGGCCACATTTTCTTGAGATGCACGCGACATAATCCACATCGATAACTGGCAAATGTTACATTAAAGTATGGAATCGTGCCATTAAACAACGCATAAGAAAAAACTCTGACAGGCGCACAACTTTTTCCATATGAATTCTCCAGATTTAGACGTCTAAGATTATTTAATATTTCCGAAGAAACAGTTATTTTGAAGGGTTTGCGAAATCATATTATTTAGAAGCGATTCAAAAATTGGAAACACATTGAATTATGATGATTCAAACGTCGCATTGCGCATATCGCGTGATCATTTTAACGACCTAGAACTCCATCGCTTTAAACAAAAATGTTAACGTAAATCGAGCTAAAACAGGAATATAAAATAAAATGAATGTTCCACATAAACCATTTTTTCCGGAGGCCAGGTAGTTATCGTCCAATCCTCAAATTTGAAATTTAAATATTTTCTAAATTTTGAAATAAAGAGTATACCACGTCTGAAACCAGTAAGAAAGCACAGAAAAAAAATACATAGAAAAAAAAATCAATATAAAACCAATTCTAGCGAGAATTGACTGTATACCTTCCAGGTCAAAAGAACATGGAGCCGGAGCGTCTTAAAACTGCAGCCAAGAAGAAAAAGCCAACAAGGCTTGATGTAGATTCATACAAATCTTATTTTAAACTACATATTTAAAACTACAACTACTCTCATTTTGGGATGGTACTCCGAAATAGGACCATCAGCCTTAACCAGTTGCTTCAAGCGATCAACGAATCATTTGGAGAGATTTCTCACCTTTTCGCTTTAAACACGTCGTTGAGAAAGTAACGGTAAGCAAAAATCTATAAATAAGAAGTATATGGTGGTGGTTTCGGATTCTTATCCTAAGCAGCTTCGATTTTATTTCAATTTATACCAGTTTTTGTTATATTTGGAGATACCAAAAAGGTGCAATAAAATTTGGGATATCTTTCATATTGTTACAAAAGTTATTTCCAACTGAAAAATTTTGCAATTGACCTATTGAAGATTTGCAAAATCCTATGAAATAGCGCAAATAAATATATTTATTGATCGCGGATGATATAATAACCTGAATGTATGGACTTTTCCTTACGGCAGCCACTGGTACTACTCGTAAAAAGTGAAGGCTAAACGAAAGAGGGTTAGTTTCGTTAGGAGTTTGTGTTGCACTAACAACCCAATCTGTGAAAAACAAATTGTTACAAAACCTCCACATAAGCCTCGAAACTCAGAACATGGAGTATATTCAAGCTCGGTCTGAAATCACTACGAGAAGCACAACTAATCGGTTATATCATGGTTGATTATAATCGCCTTGGTTATACTCTTGGCGAAAGCACCATTGCCAGCGGTGTTGGTTTTCTGATCAGCAACTGATAGTCAATCCGTGACTGACTTCACTACTCTCATAAATTAGTTCTGTTTAGTCAGTTTTCAGTGAGGATAATCTCGAACAAACAAAAGGCACTTACTTCGACATTTTGAAAGCATTCTGAGCAAAATACCTCAGGATGATGTTAAAATTATTTTAAAATAATAATAATTCCCAACGACCAATCACCCCTCTGTGACCGCACGCGGAGAGTCACCATCAACATTATTATTGTTTTTTTAATATAATTCCAGCGAATTATAAACAAGGATATCTATCATTCCACTAAATTAAAAAAGAAAGAAAACGCAAAAATAAATTGATATTAATCAAAATAAAAAATGTATTAAAAAAGCTATGATTAGGAAAATGAAAAGGCTGAATCTATATGTACTAAATTTAGGAGAATGAAACCCCGCCGCAAAAAAGGAGAGTCCGATCGCTGGTCTGCTTAGAACAAGCAAATTTAAAACTGGAAGCAAAAAAAAAGATAGGAATAAAAGAAACAAAATTAAACAAAAATAAAATCAAGAAACGCAAATGGAGAGAGCATAAAAATTATAAATACTTGATAGAGTATTTAAGTCAGATAGATAAAAAAAAAACAATTAATCTGAAAATAAAACAAAACTTGCTTTATCGATTGGTAGCAAATAATAATTTCTTAATAGCGAATTTGCTGACGTGGTAGTCAAAATTTCGAAATAATTATTAGTCTCGCGCAGCATTCTTGTAATAGGCTCGTTTTGGCCATAGGTCGTTCTGTGAGGAGCAATTCTATAATATAAGCTGGTATCGTTCTAAAAGCACGATTATTTACATTAAGATTTACGTTTTCGAGTAGAGCTGCAGAATCTACACCGCCAGATAACAGTTGATGAATGAAAACGATGTCTGCAATAGATCGTCGCTTACTTAGCGACTTTAAGTATTTTGTTCGACTTTAACACTCAAATTGGTAGTGCTAGCAAAATGCATCCATGATTGTCCTAGACTACTTACACTATGTTTCAACCCACAATGAGACATGCACAACCGATTTAATTTTACAGCAAAATTTGGTTAACGCCAGCACGTACATAATAACCAGGACACTGTTAATTAAATTAACCTCAACCTCACATATTCTTATAAAAAAGACATTTCTTTTACATCAAAGACATTCAAACAAAACTCACAAACTCACTTACTCTTCGATTATCAGCAATATACAACCATCGCTTCCAAAAAACCCTGCGTTCGAACAATGAAGATTTTTAGACAATTACGTTGCCTTTCGTTCGGGTAAAAATCGTGCAGTTACGAAATGTACCGCAAAATATAAGAATCTACGCGGGGAGATTCTCTACTCAGCTCTGCAGATGAAAAGAACATGTCATTCTCGCTCATCCTCGGAATCAACGGGCGATAAACTATGAAAATTCGAGTGTCAGAGGTAGGTATCACAATATAAAAGAGGTAGCTACAGATTTCCGTCCTCGTAGCAATACTATTTGCATCGAATCTGGAGAGTTAGAAATGGACATCAACAACATCCATCAAGTGCAGTAAAATTCACCATCGCATGGAGACGTGCGTATCGTGATTTAAAAATAATTACAATAAACAACAAAAGGCTCCTGGAGAAGATGAATTTGATGCGAAATACTAGAAAAAGGAAGCGTTCAAACGATCTACCCAATGTATGACCTTATATTAGCTAACTGTCTTCAGAGGAAATCCTAGAAAAATGAACTAATGAACTACATAAAAAAGTAGCCCGGCCCATTGTTTATAAAGGATTACGTATTTGAAGCTAGTTAAAGTTATCGTTATATTGCGAGCACATCTGAGGCGATTACACATTATAGTCCAAATACATCAATACCAAAATGATGTGAACAAGACTCTCGGTACACAGTCTATTTATAGACTTTCAACAGGCGTGCAATAGCCCACAACATGTTGTGAGACGTTCTGTCCTATCTAGGCATTCCTTTAAAACGGGCATCTATAGTATATGTGGAAATTATAGATAAGCAACATATAACAACGCTGACGATATAGGCATTTTGGGATACAACATCGTTTTTCTAAAAGTGGGGAGACACGCAATATGAGAAAAGAGTTTATATATTTGAGACTGGTGTAATGTCAAGGTTTGTACCTGGATATCGAGAATTCTACTACTGCAAATATCAAAATATTCAAGTTTTGCCACAAACAAAATTAAAATCAATAAAGCGATGATTAGATCACCGGTCGCCTTCAGCTGGGAGTTATGGATGCTCACTGTAAAAGACACGCAACATGCACTTTTGGAGCGTAAAATAATTCGTATGATAGCTCTTGGTCTATAAAGGAAAGGAATGATTGATTGGGAATGAATCGTGAAGTACGATATTGTCTTGAAAAAGTACATATAGAATTTATTAAATCACACAATGATTGAGCCACTGGTATGGCTAGGGCAGGTTTTAGAATAAAAAAGATCTAGCCACCAAGCAATTCGTGAAGTCAGCCCTTGACTTTAAATGAGATATATTTGGATAAATAGGGATCATTGAGATCATTGACGCGGCCATGTTCCTTCAAGGGATGTAGGGTCAGCAGTAAGTAATGGTTTGCTAGATAAAGGGTTTCACATAATTCGGTGTTTAGGGATTCGACGAAACCGAATCTTTCATATCATAGCATAGCGCATTTTCTAGCACAGAATTGTGTCTCTGGATGTGGTAATACAACCTTGATTATAAACAACCAACAAGTGGGTACTGTTAACGTTATAAAACTCCAAAAGTAAGTAAGTAATTAAATTGTAAATAACTGCTCGTTCGGGGTACAAAAAAGGATTTAATAACATTAAAGTAAATAAAAAAACAGTTGCCTCGTATGTAATAAATGATAGTCGGTCCTACGGGTTAATTTTACTATAAGAAATGATGCATAATTATGCATGCTGGATAGATAAGGCTTGTAATTATCATAAGTAAATATGTATAATGAAGTATATTTTCCTATATATGAAAATCATATACCATAGATGTCAGATTACATGTCAATACGTAATTTCTCGAACCACCCCGACTTCATGACGAATACTGAGTACTTGAATGTGAATAAAAGATTTCGTGCTTATGTTACTATCACTCGGAAGGAATACCACCCTAATTAATATCAGCACTAAGAATACCGTTGAAACATCAGCGGGATTTTTTAACCAAGAAAGTAGCCAAAACCCTTGTCATTACTACCTGTTTTAGATAATCCATTTTGCCTAAGTTTAATCAAATTATCAAAATGAGTCTCCCTGCTTAAAATCCCAGAAGCCGACCTTCGAACCATAACGGTTCGAAGCTAGAGGACTAGCATCGATAAATGTGGTTTATACAGGTATTTCTTCTACTAACACAGGTATTTCTTCTGCTGACCTAATCAAAAACCTATTAAAAAACTCAGTAATAGGAGTGATTCATGTGAAAGGTGCAATATACCATCACGTGGATTCGTTAAATCCAGCAAAGATTCGAAAAGAGAAACCCTAGCACGATAGCAGTGTTTACCCACAGCTTTGCTAATGATGCGATCAACTTTGATAATCTGTATCCTAAACGAGTAGAAATATGAATACAGCAAAATATTTAAATGGGGAAGGAAGGAAATAAGATAAATGTTAACAAAAATAATACTTAAACCCACCACATACAACGAAACTTATATACTTGTAGTGCTTTGCAGAACTTAAGCATAAAATACCGGGATACGTTACTTTCTCTTAAAAAATTGGGGGCAATGCTCTAAAATCACAGGAATTTGCAAAAATCTACTCCCATTTATCAAACCAAACTAATTTTACAAAATTAAAAAACATCGTACACACCTTAAAAATTACCACGTTTCTCCTTAACCTTAGATGTTCAGACCATTCAAATAAATTTAATGATTCTATTTCATGCGACTAATCAGCAAATATGTACAATGTATGTCCTTATGTGTTATTTGCAAACCGCTCTGCAAGAACTAAACACTTGAAACTCTTTACATAATATACAAACTATATAAGTAAATTGAAATCTTATTAGAGTTCTTATGTATTTTGCTGTCTATTATCGCTGTAAAAAGAAAGAATAACAAAAGAACTTATTTTTTGTACGTCTACCGCACACAATAAGACATTGTTGTACTACTTCTTTTATATCTAACTAGCTATACACGCGGTTAATTCATTTAGGAAGCAAAAAAACAATGACAATAAAAAAAACATTACGACAATTCTGTTTGGAAAATAATTCATATTTTAAGTTTATCGTCTTTATAAAGAAACCGAGAACAAACAAATAAAAAAGAACAAGATGTTATAATTTTTATTCGGCGCGATGACATTTGACATACGAAACAGGAATTACATTTAGTTGGCCAGAATTCTACAGTACAAATCACAAAATTATTATTATCATTAATTAAAAGCGAAACAACACATTCAAGGGTATATATCGTGATTAATTTTAAAGCATTCAATAATGTTTGTAATATCTAATAATAGTGCACGTGATCTAATGTCAGTTTTTCATAAAAAAAATGCCACATAAGCTACTAACCATTCAAAATTAGTGCCGCGATCTATATTTTGCAACCTGTCTAAATTGGAGTCAATATTTAATTACACGAAATGATGCGGCACCGGCAATAGAAAAAGATACTTTTGTTAGCGATGAAACCACTCGTAAATATTTAACGAATATACATACGCGGCTTGTTTCTTCTTATATTGTTGAGAATGATGACTTATTGTTTGAATTTATTGTCTCTTTATAAGAGAGGCAAATATTAACTTTGTGACGCATCTTTTGATTGTAGATAGACTCACCTAAAATAAAAAAAAATACAAAAATGATTAGTGTTGCTTCGTATGCAAAAATGTTAATTGTCTGTGTTGAATAACACTTTTATCGTTTGAATATATAGGTAAGTTATTTACAGTGTTGAAACTATAAACTACTCGTATATAATCAAGTGTGTGAATATAGTGAAGTCATTCGGTCAATATGAGTGAATTTAATTTAAGTAAGTAAAAATGCCAACGATGAAATAAGCTGATGCCAGATTTTCGGGTCTGCATAATATTTATCAATTTTGCTTGAGCAAGCCACCCCAAACATGGAGTTACGCCCAATTGTAAGTGATCGCGTACATTAAACTAATCAACGGCTATTTTCCTGAAAGTTTTTTCTAGCTGAATTCCAGCGACAAAGATGAGACTTTAGAAAAAATCTGTGTATGACTTTTGTTTTCTAAAATGAATGGACATGGAATTCACATAGAAGAAGAAAATAGACTGGAATCAAATGAGAACTTCTATCAGATAATACTAGAAAAAATACATAAAACAAACCGGAAAGTGATAAAAATACGATAATAAATATTTGACCTTGTACAGTTATCTTTAAGTACGAGTTTGTATTTTTCCTAAGAAAATTTGCTTCACATGATACCAAAGCTAGCACGAAAATTCATCTGTTCTGAAGCCGAGGTCTCTCAAGTCTTTTGCGGTCCGATTTTCGTAGAACGGTCTGAACATTTCATAGCTCCATGCCAACTATAGTAATGGCATGAAAGATGGATCGGCCCGTGAGTTCTGCACTCCGATAGGGGGTCATAGTTGTGTTTCTCTTCATCACAGATTGTAATCTGATGATGAAAATTCTATTTTGCTTACTGAGGGAGTCGATCCCGGTACCTATCGATCAAAACTCCAAAGCATTAAGCACTGTGTCGGTTGATTTAAGTTTAAGAGTTTGAATGTTGAGAAGAGACCTAATTTTAGGTTTCAATATAATCAACTTTCCAAGATAAAACTTGGTTTCAATGGTTCCGATAAAACCAAATTTGTATGACACAAATAAGACCTCAACATGAGTTCTGGGTGTGGCTCTGGGTATTGCCCAATTTAAATCAAACTATATAGTGAATTTCTCAACACAATGAAATTGAATGCAGGTTGTGATAAAAATGAGATCCCAATATGAGTTTAAAAATATGGTTCTTGAAAATGAACAATATGAGGAAATTAGAGCCCCAGAGATCTTCGTTTTATAAAACTCGGGTTTTTAGATGAAAATAGAATTGTCTGGATGTGGTTCTGGAAAATTACCAATTTAAATTAAACTAATACTTGTCTCCACTGATGATGGAATGTATGATAAAAAATGGATTACAATGTACTAAATGTGGTTCTGGATAACGGGCAATCAGAATGGAACTAAATCTATTTGAGCTGAGTTTCACTAAAAATAAATTTGTAATGTTGCCCAAAAGGCGAGTTTCGATTTTCGTCCAAAAATAAATTTTCATGCTGGCCATTCTAATAAAATTGACTATTTTAGCGAATATAATGCACCTTCTTGTTCGGTTATATGAAACCACTATTCAAAGCGGCTTACTGAAAGGGTCAAATTTTCACACACTCTTCGCCATGCTTAAATTGCTAATATAATCCACAAGCCATTGTCGAAACAGCGTTACATCCAGAAAAAGTCATCGTTTGGTGGGATATGTAAAGTCACATATGTATCTACACCCATAAACCAGAAACATTTGAGCATTTTTAATATCCAAGAAATACAGCCAATTTCATGGACATTAAAAAGATTTTTCTGTGTCTTAAAAAAACACCCTTTAGATGAAACTATCATTAAAATTGTGAATTTACGATTTGTAAATTTTTTTCGATAAAACCAACCCATAAAAAATAAAGGGGTTGTATATGTTGTGGCCTTGGCTTATGCCCGATTTTATTTTACCATGAATGTTCGTAGCTTGCAAATACACCGCGTTTGAATATTACAAAGACCACTAAAGAATTATACGATTTCCAACACAATTTCTTATTAAGCTCACAAGATAAGATAAGATGGCTACAACGCAAGGCAGCTGTTAGGCTGGTTATAACATACTTCATGCTAAGTACGCCCATGTCTAGATGTTTACAGATTTTTCAAACTACCATACTAAACGTTCAATTTCAATGCATCGGCTGCAATATGAGGTTCACAGCGGCCCGTCCATATTCGGCATTACTCTCTGGATAACCGCGGTTACTCTGATATTTATGGATATTTGAGTTGAATTCATTGCAGATCTGAACTAGGGTTTTTGGTTATTCGATATTTTTGGATTCGACGAATCCGATACCTTTGTTCTGAAAATTTAATAATCTTAGAATTTGTTTAGTTTTTAAAATTTTGGCCAAAACCGTATTATCATTATATTCCCTCGATAACAACTTTTTTAAATAACATGAATATTTTACTGACTGTGTCAGTGTGTTTATGTTTCGTATTCTCATAATCTCAAGCCGTAGTTGTCGGCTTTTTTCTAAAATAATAAAATAAAATTCTAAAACTAATTCGGATCACATATTTTGCTAATTCAACCGAATTACGAAAGGTAAAATGGAGAAGGATTAGTTGCCGCCCGACTATCACTAAACTGGAATTCACAAAAAAACACAAAGTTGGAAGATCACCAATGACTTGCAACTGAGAAGTAACTAAAGCATCGAGAAAAGATGGAAGCAGAAGCAATTACTAGACAAATAATTGGAGGCCTATACGATTAAGATAAACCGATAAATTATTTAAAAACGTATGACTAGCTATATGTGCGAATATTATTCCGCTAAGTATGAAGAATGAAAGAATGAGTGCTTAACCTTTACGTGTGTCAGCTTCATTATGCTTTTAAAACATACTTCAAATTAAGTTTTTACAATAATGTTGACAAATGGCCACCAAAATATTAAATCTTATAAGTACATATTATTATACCACATATTTTCAAGGAAGCCTACAATATGTATTTTGTGTGAAATAATCGAACCGAAATATTACTGGAATGGCGTCACTTTCTTATCCGAATTATTTATCTATAAAAACAAAACTAAAATATGTCGTTATATTACTTCTTACATTTAATTAACAACTAACAAAAAAAAAAAAAAAAAAAAAACTCGAAATAGCAGCACATTTCTAATGTTTATAAAAAATCACCTTGTCTTTGCGTTGTTGTTTCGTCTTATATCTACTTATACCAAGACCATATTAACAAAATTTCGATGTGGTGTTTAAAACGCGGCCGAATCGTGACAAAAAATATATTTCAAACCAATTAATCATATCACCTTGTTTTGTTATTCTTGGATCTTGTGGCGTGGCATTACGCGGCTACTATGCTGATATATTGTTTCTAATATTTCATTTGTTTTATGTTATCCAAAATATTTATCAATAATTAATCAAAGTTAATATTTAAGAAATTATACAACATGTATGGTTTTTGATGGTCTGTACTGATCTTGAGAATAAAATACAGCATAAATCTGGTATGGGTGTCATTATTTTAATTTATGGAGAAATTTCATCCGATTATGATAAATGTCATAACAACAAGTAATTTAGTAACATACAATCGAAATAAGTATGTAATTTTAATAAATTTAGTTATAAAAACGAATATGTCATTTTTTGAGACGGCTTCTGTTTGTAGTTTTGTGTGTCAGATTTATGCTAAACATAAAAATGTTGTTAGAGTTGCACGAACGTAGCAGCGCACGTAAAGCATGTTACGAAAAACCTATACATTTTATGCGAGATCTGAGATGCAAAGGTTTATGGCAAATGATATATGATACATAAAGATATACCGGACTCATAGACCACTATGCGGGTGTTGTTTATATGCAAACTGGGTAAAAACAAAATACCAGTAACAACAATCGGAATGTCCGAACTTTACCTTTATAAAATGTTTGCATAATTAATTTTAGAGAAAAATACCACTAGCAAGTTGTAGCACGTTGTCGTTAACATCAAACAAAAATTTCCAGTGATAATCTTCATTAAAACTAGCTAACATGACATCTTGTTACTTATATGGTTGCGAAAATCTAAACAAATATGTATAACTTAAATATAATATATACTTAATCAATTAAATTTATTATTTATGTATTTAAAGAATACAATTAACCTAAGAGATTGTAAGATCTCTTTAACGAGCCGCAAAAGTGTAATTAAAAATTCTGCGATCGATTTATGATTATGATCAGTAAATAAATAATTAAGAGCAATTCAATAAATAAATTATACGCAAAACTATTTAATATTTTCTCTATAGATAGGTTTCAAAACGATTTGTTATGTCATAATTAAGATAAACAATTATATGTATGTGTGTATACTATTTTAGTTTGTGAATGAATGGAATAGTTTGTATTTTTCAATATGTACACACAAAGAATTATGTAGTTTTATAATAAATAGTATTTTAGCTTAGTCATCGTGTGCAAGTAAAACGAAATGCCAAAATTGACTAATAGTTTTTTGTGGTTTATACTCCGAGGGTGGTCATGTTATTCGCAATCCAAACATTCGGAAATTATTTTTTAAGTGGAACTAAATGAGGGATAAATTGTTAAATGTCCGGCTCATCATTGGTAAGATACCGTGCAGCATGCATGTCATATGCTTAAAACACTTTGATAAGTATATCCGTATCCGGTAAAAAAAAATATTTTTTGCGGTTTAATAAGTAAATTATAGGGTTTTGGAAAGTTTGCAGCATCATCAGTATTTGTTTAATCCAAGAAAGAAATGAAGGAACTAAAAATTTTGCAAAATTCCAAGCCAAAAAACCTTGGTTGTATTTGAATGAACTTTTTTTTTCAACAATATGCAGAGTATTTTGAAGCAGCCCTAATACTCAACGTATTTCGTAGTCCGAAACCTACGACGGCTAAACGATTACGCAAACAAAGTACAAAATAGAGTAATCAGCCTAAGTTCGATCACATCACAGAGTATAAGTTTTATATTCTTGAATGAGACTTGTTTTTGTTATTTTTCCAATAATTCGAATGCACGACATTTATCAATGTAACAAAATTAATAATTAAAAAATAATTCAAAGAACTTCTCAAGATCTTAAAATGTAGATTATCCGACCCCATTTGAAAAACTATGATTAAATTTTACATAAACGAGTTATGACAATGCAATGAATATTATAATATGTAAATTATGTATATATTATGTAAATAATTATTTTTTGTGGACGTGTATAATAGGAGTTTTTGGATTTTACGTTAATTGTTATGTTAATTCGTATAGGTATAATTTAATTTATTTATTTAAAAAAACATTGTTATTATTAAATATAATTCTTTTGAATGAGGCTTCCACTTAGAAACAAAATAGAGCATTATTGAAATAATCGTGATCTGTGGCCCATTACGAAATTATAGGTAAGCGCAATGCAATCAGGACTCGGGCCATGCAAAGCTTCAAAATATGTATTATATGATTATTTACGTAGTTATAAAGAATAAGTCCTCTTGGATGAAAAATGCAGAGAAAACACAATAATTTTAGTTTATTTTACTTGTTCATTTTTCTGTGCCACTGTCACCTCATAGTACCTAGACCAATCAATGAAACACAAAAAAAATCCTTCGCACTAAAACTAAACTAAACTAATAGTTTACAATATAAGTATCGATGTCAATACGATCCACATTCGACTCCATCCGGCATAAAATTTTACAAAAAAATTTGGTCTCAATATGTCTTTTGAATTAAATATTCCTGCAAAATGGTCGAGTGGCAAAAAAAAAATTGCCATCGACAGTGAAAATACGATAAATTGACTAACTTTCTGAATTCAGTCGAGTTCTCAAATCAGTGACGAAATTCTACGTTCGTATGAACTATTAATATAAACCCAAATTGCATTTATAAAGATGATCAGGCCATTTACAAATATGAACCTTAGCACCAAATTTAACGAAGAGTTGGTGTGCGGGATCATATTCATAGGTAGTAGATATGTCTAATCGATATCAACTGGGACCTTTTATGATCCTTTAGATTTCAGGGGACCATTAAGTTAAATCTAACGAATTACAGACATTAAACAAATTGACCCATACAAATATTATACCAGTTGTACCGTGATAGGTAACGTGATGTTTAGTTACACGATTTTCTGGGATAATTTTAAAAATCCTGGGAGGGGATACAATTAGTATTGCCTGATGAACAGTTTCATGTTTTCTCAAATACAAAAAAATATATTTTCTCTGAGAAAATTTAAATACGTCATAAAACAAAGATAAGGTGCACATAACTCACGCACTCAAGCACTCGCGTAAAAAATATTGTCATATAAGACATTCGGCCTTCCGCAACACATATTGAAACGTTGTAATTCGGCCTTGGGAATAACTTAAAAATAAAAATTAATACAATTTTAACAAATATTTAAGCCGATTTACAAAAAAAAATAATGCGACATAAACTGAAATTAGCAATTAACAACATTTTGACTAAAATTATTTATTTAGCATAACGGCAGACTGCTACTTATCCAAGAAAATCGAAGAAAATTAAAGATTAAAACAAACTAGTAAAATTATCTCTACAAGACAACAAACCATCACTGTCCATTACTGATCAAGATTAATTAGTCCAACCAACGCTTAATAAATTATCATTTCACGAATAAACTGCCCATTATTTAATAAATCCAGCATTCGATCAAAAGCAGATCCAAACTATTTAAATCGCAAAATTGTAATACCACGCAGCTAATTAATTCAATATAAACAACTTCTTGTACGTAAGCTTGCATGACCCCCAGTGATATACATTATACATCTCTATCGGTTGGCTAGCGTTCACATCAAGAATGTAAAAACCAGATTTTAAACGAAACAATAAAAATGCCTTCATATACTTACTTATTATCTTTTCCTATCTAATCATCCACAAAATAATCATCCACAAAAATGTTTTAGTTGCCCAAGCTATTTTTATGAATTCACCATCCTTAATTATTTCAAAGAAAATTGCGGTTTTTTTAATTGAGGAGGGAAGACGATCACATAACGTATTAAAATATAAAAAAACAACATCTTAAGCTGTAAGTATATATAAAAGACGTTTTGGGCAATTAAGAATGAAACCAATATTGCAATTCCGTGTAAATTCGTGATGTCATTCAAAATATTTTGTCTTCAATCCAGACACTATAAATGATGCAAAATTGCTATGTTTAAATAAATCGTATCTCATTAAAATTTGATTAGCAAAACTGAATATTATAAGATATTTGGAGCCATGATCTTGGGGTTAACTCCACACGGTAGAAAACCAATTTGAGTCTAACTGAATTTTGATCAATCAAAATATCTCAGATTTTCTTAAACATAAACAAATCGGTGTGATTTTAGATCTGTGAGTGTTCAGGACCAGCTGGAAGTAAAAAAACAATATTCAATCGATAACTTGAACAGAAACATGTGGCAACGCACAAATATTACGAACTTTATCCAAATACATAACAAATCTTAAGAATATTATTTATCATTCGACGAAAGATAACTTCAATAAGACATGACACCAAACATAACCGAAATGTGTGAAAGTAACGATTATAAAACCATACCGCATTAGAAACCCTATTAATATTGTATATAGAGGCGGATTAGTAGAAATTATTATAATTTGATTTTCAACGAAGGTTATACATATCGCGTTATACGAGTATATAATATTTTATATGAGTACATTATGTTCTAATTATTCAATAAAATTTTAAGTTTAAGACATATTACACTACATACAATTAACCAAATTTAACATACATAAAATTAATTCATTAAAATAGATAAATTAGAAAATTAAATGTCGGAACATCTTAATTTATTTTTACCATCTTTAGAACATATTCGGTTTAAATGATTCATGTAATATATGGTATGGCTTCATATAATTTAAATTAATAAATTTTAAAAATTTACATTAACATAAATTTAAAACTCAATTTAAAAACTAAACATCTCTAGGCAATTTAGTGTTATTATATGGATATTTTAGTCATGCTACAATATATAGTGTATGTACTCGATACTCGTATAAGTACATATGCAAATGTAAACTATTTGTTAAACTGCTAATTTAAAATATAAACATGACGATGATTCAATTTAGAATAGAATATTTATGGAGTTTGGTAAATCGGTTGGTTTTGTTTTTGGTGAGCATTGATTTTAGTTACCTATATTTTATAGTAAAAATGTAATTTAATTTAATTATGGTATCGTTAATCTACGATAGCTTACATGTATAGCGACAAAGTACTCTGTATAGCTCGTATAGACGAGGGTAAAAGCACAAACAAGTTATATCTGCAGATCTAAAACATTTGTGCTTTTTTTATTTCCAAATTGTACCCAAATACCCATGCCATTTGCTTGATGGCCAAAATATTAAGGTTACAGGTGATGGAGTACATAAAGTAGAAACCTCTATAAATAAAAAGCGAATAATTTTTGATTTCTAAGGCAACGAAGGAACGAAGGCTTTTGTGTAAGTATTCTTTACTAAAATTAATTTATTGCTGGATCTAACCTATAAAAAAATTCAATGTGTCCACATACATTTTTGCTTTACCATTCCCACCTGAACTCTTTTTGTTTAATTTTTCCCTATAATATAAAATTAAAATATTTAAAGACAAACAAAGCTAAGTAGGCACGAGACTCTGGATTAAATTTTAGAACTTCGAAATAAATTTGAGCATATTGTTGTTGATAATTTCAATCGAACTTTTACAACTTCTCCAAGTTTGAAAATTAATAACAACAAAATATAGCACGAGTTTGTCATAATAAATATTAAATATCGAAGAAAATGTGCACACAGGCACTGATCAAACCTACACAACATAGGTCAAAATTGAGTAACAAGCTACCATTCAAAGGACATATTACAGACATATACAATTATTTTAGCATCGCGTTCTTATCATACGGCTACTTACTTAAATGACATAAAAAATAGTAAGGAAATTTTTAAAGATCAATATTTTGGTCAATCTTTCAGAAATAGAAATTTTCAGAGATAATATAATATTGTTTGAATTTGATTGCGAGCTACGACTATATATCAATCCTATAACGCAATAGTAAAATAAAACAACTCACAAAACAACAATGTCTCTATTTTCAAAACCTCGCTCAAAATGGACATGTTCCAAAATAGCGAATATTGGTCTATTTCTAACTTAAAATTTATTCATCAAAACGAATTTGGAAAATATTTGTCAAGTAAGCCAACTACTTAAGTCATAAAAAAATATTTTAAATCTCATTGTAATTAATTAAAACTATTTTGTGGCCAACAAAATACCGTTTATATGACAATGCAATTTAAGAAGAATAATTTAGTTTAGAACTCAAGACACAAAATTTAAATTGTAGGGTGAAACGAAAAACTGGGACCCTCAATCCCAAAACAAAACTTCGAAGACGTTTAAATTTTGTTAGAATGTTTTGACCCCGGATTTAAGAAACTACAATTTTTTGTATGAAAATATGTAGTAATAATGCTATCGATAAAAACATTCCAACATATCACACGATATATCGCATACAAGAGTTGTCTGAAAAATGTACGACTTCAAGATGGCGGCACTCGTCAACAAAACTGGGGGAGTGAGTTTGCGCAAGCGTTGAAAGGTACTCTCCGAAATATCAACCTTTTTGAACGCACAATTCTTGTTTAACATTCGTATGAGTGAGTCGATGTATAAGTGTTTTTGTGGAAATGGAAAAAATTGAGTACTAAATTGCCGTTAAATATTTATTTTTGAAAAAGTTCAGGAAGTCCAAAAACTGCAACCCGTGATGATAACATCGCTCAAGTTCACCAAATGGTACTAGACAATCGTTGAATTATAGTTAGAAAAATAGAATAGCCAGGAATACTTATGTCCAAAGAACATGTTTGTCACATATTGAATCAAGATTTAGAGATGAAAAAGCTGTCCGTGCGTTGAGTGCCGCGTTTGCTCACTTTGGACCAGAAACGTGTTTGAATGAACATTTTCAAAGCTCTGTTTGCGTTAGGTACAATAAATCAGAGTTTTGGCGCCGGATAATTACCGTTGATGAAACTTGGATACATCATTACACTTCAGAATGAAAAATAAACACCATAGTTTTGGCTAAAAATTATTCACCCTTCTATAACTGTGAGCAATTTAACTAAGCAGCAGCATTTCCAAATTGGCGCAAACTCCGAAAATACTCACAACAAATTCAAAGGCGACTAGAACTTCACGTCCATTTTTTGATAATTTATCAAAAATATTAAAGGAAAGTAATTTTCAAGAAAATTACCCTAACGGAACATTTACTCACCATCATTACTTCTCATCCGGATACTACCCGGCTTAGTTTTAAGATTCCAATGAAAATTAAATTGTTTAGTAAAATTAGACCTTTTTTAATCGATCTTCATTACATTGATATATTAGATAGAACTAGGACTCTATAGTCATTTTTTGATGAGGCTCTAAAATGTGGCCAATTTGGAACATCAAAACGAATTTAACGAAATGAAAGTTTGAATGTTAGATGAAAATGTGACTCTAATGCGAATTTTTGTTTTGAAATATGGTCAACAGGTCCACCTAGACCATTTCTTAACCGATTATGCTGAGAAGAGAAAACATACAATACTTATGGCAAATGAGAAGAAAATAATTAGCTCTGATTAAGCATTTATTTAGCAAAATTTGTGAGAAATTTATATTGCAGAAAGGTGTTTCGAGCCACCTCGCAAAAACCATCGATCATATTCACACAAATGGTTCAACATTAACAACCAAACTCACACATACACGTGATCGATTTGATATATAATTGTGTTCAATGTACCATGCTCGATTTACTTAAATGCAACAAAAAAATAAATCATTCATTGAACTGTGACCAAAAAATAAATCACACAATAAATTAAGTCAATTAAACAAACAAAAAATGGTATGTCATCGCAAATCAATATTTTGACCTTCCTTGAAAAATCAGCAATAATTTCAACATAGCACATTTATATTTGAACGTTTAACATCAAAATTGAATTAATAAAATTAATTGGTTGACATGTACGACGCCGACATGTTACACTCAAAACACATTCTTCACGCATTTTTCTGTTATGGAGTGGTATTTTAGTGGAGCGATATATTATTATCTTAATTATTTTTAAGACACAAAAAAAACAGACGAAATGCTATAAAAATACAATAAAAAAATTTAAAGTAATTAACATCTGATGTCATGTAATAATAGATGTCATATATGCTACATTGAAACTACATATTATGCTTAATTGATTTTATTCGTCTAATTATGTTAGAGGTTTTAAAATTTAGGTTTGCAACATGTCTAAAGGAAAACAAAATTTAATCAAATCATGTGAATTTGTGCAAGCACGGTGATTAACGTATTTAAAATTATAAAATTTAAATAATTTTCGATTTCTATTTGTAGCATTTCATTCAATTTTAGCTATGCGGCCTGTTGTCTAATACAGTGAATTTTATCAAATAACATTGAATTTACAAAAATGATAAGTAGTTTATTAATAGAACATCTTGATTAATCGTAAATAACGAATTTATTTATACGCACATTTATTAAATATTTACATTATTAAGTAAATAGCTAAAAAATGCCTTTACTATACTACACAGCATTGAATTATTATAAGAAAAATGCTTACGAAACACATTAAGAATGTTAATGATATTGTGCAAGGTATAAAGGAGTCGTGGATTTCGTTTTATACGCATGGTTGTTATAGAATTACAGAAAGACGCTAATTAAAATAGACGTTGCTCGAATTCAGACTTTGAGTAAATGCAACCTGTTTGTTTACCGTTCAGTGTGCAATGAAACGATATGTCTGTCACCAAAGATGTTTAAATAAATGCATTCAATCGAGTCGGTTCAACGACCAAGTCTCAAACCAAAATGGTTGAAAATGATATTTTATGTTACCTGTTTTCATAGGGTAATTGAAATATGTCATATTTTTTTTAATTTGTGCTTTGCGTTAGAAATGGGAACAAATGGAATTTAACAAATTTATTTCATTTTCAAGGATTTATTAGATATTATTTTAATTTTCTCGCTTATTAACAAGTTTTTTTTTTATAAAAACCATGTATTAACTACGAGATAATAAATTTCTAAACATCTCTATACTAACAGATTTTACAGTTTGATGGAAAATTGCAAAATTTGATTTTGACCGAAGAATAAAATTATCTAGTTAAAGAAACGGTCTTCTGTTCGTGAAGATTTGTTTGCTATCACTCTAGTAAATGATCTCAACGAAACTAATAAATTATATTATATAAAATGATCTCTTGTTTCTTAAACTAGTTTATGGTATTTAATACATATTCAGATCAGATATAGGGTTTCCAGTCCCGCCCGGGTATCGGATACTCGGGTATTTTTGTCATCATTCTACTACTCAAATACCCGGATAATTGCTTCGAGTATTCGAATACAATATACAAGGTGCTAACGTTATGGTTAAATACGGAAAGCTAATCGGAATAGTAAGTCAGCTCTGCTATAATCATGCAATAAATTTAGTAGTTGTAAATACAATGTATAAAAACATTACTACAGAAAGAAAAGAAATATTATATGAAGGCGACGACATTGCAGATGAAGATGATGATGATAATGGAAAAGATGTTGACTTAGTAAATGAAAATTTCTACAACGATGGAAATTTGCTGTTCGACAAAATATTGTAACTTCAAACATCAAGCTAGCCTTAAACACTCATTTTTGTAGTTAATCGATTTTTAAAATTAATTAACTGTATTAACACAGCATTAAATGAATTGGGTTCGGAAAAATTTGCTGATGAAGACACTCACGTTTTAAAGGTAGTTTCATTAGTATTGCAACCTTTAATGGTTGTGTTGAAGAACTTAGTAAAGAGAATGCCAATCTTCTAACTGCTGAGGGACCCCCTCATATATGTATTCATAAAGCTAATACGCCCCTTTCACAGGATATAATTGAACATTTACAAATTGAAGTTGAGGAACGACGACAAAAATAATTAATAACGTTATTATTATTCTTCTTATTATCATGGTAGGCATCCAAAAAATACTAATTTTTAAAGTTACTCATCAAAAATAACAATTAAACGACGTGCTAAACAATTAATAAATAGACTAAATCCAGATAAAATCCAGAACGAAATATCGAAATCAGATAGCTCCAGCTCAATTCATGACACGAACCGCGATTATGAAAAAACCACTTAAGATTCAGTTACAGAAGTCGCTTAATTCATTTACATCAACTAAATTCACCAAATTTACGGCTTCGAGTGCAAATATTCAAAAGGATTTCAAATTCGTCGAATTGAATGCGAAGAGAAGGTAAGTATTGGAAAATTTATACCAAGCGCTCCTAACAATAAACCTTACCTCAACGGCGTGCGAATGGGTCTTTTCAGTTGCCGGGAATATAATAACAAAACTATGTAGTATCTTATCTGAAGACACTCTTAATTAGGCCATGTAAATTTACCGAAAATTTCATTTATCGGTAAAATTAAAAAAAAAACGGTTATTCGATAAAACCCGACCGTTCCCTTTCAGTCTTTCATCTTGCTTATTAAAAATAGCCCCGTAAAAAGCAGAAGCTATTTCATGTTGTATCGTTTAGACATGATCGAATTTTTGTGACAATTGGGCCGGCGTTGAAAAAGCCTTTTCAAATTCCACACTTGTTTGAAGTTTGATGGTTAGAAAATATTTAAACGGTAGTTCCAAATATTTGTCTCTTATATTTTGTTCATCTCAAATAAAGTTATAACCGTTTTTACCACTTTTTCTAAAATTCTAATATTAGTGATTACAGGTGTGTTCACTGCATCTGAATATCTCAAATCTTTGTTTTATTTGATTGCCAGATGTAGTCGCTCTTTCATTGAAGAAAACTTTTTTCTTGTGTAGCGACGTCATCATCTAAGAGATTATTTGAGAATTCAACACCGATTAACAAACACCGCTGTTGAATTCTATATATTAATTCAGAATAAAACTCTTTGCGTATTTTGAGATAACGTTTCGTCGACCATGAATTTAACAACAGCATTAGCATCCAGCAATGTAGAGTTGGAAGAAACTAGTGATTCAACTGTGAGCCTAATAGGTTGCAAAGCTTTTATTATCTATCTATCTATTATATTAATACGCTTAATTTTTTCAAACTCAACCCCTAAACATGATCCAATCCGTTTAAATTTTTCAGGGTAGGTCGACATAAATATAGCGGTGTGCCTTTGCTAGAAAAATCAGTAAAATTCCATTGGGAAGGACTTGAAACGGGTACCTCAGGTGTTTTCAGCAAAATTTTGTCACGACGCCAGAATGCCATGAAAAAATATGCTTATATTGAATCTATGATCATGCGCATTACAACGTGACAATGACAAAATTTATTAAAATTGCCGATGTTTTTGTCATACAACTGTGATGACAAAATGAGTAGAAAATTTGTAATTGAATCTCAATTAAACAAAACAGAGAACATAAAATGATTTTACATACATTTTGGTGTTAATAGTTGTGAGTGTAAAAAAATAATTTTGTCATGACTTTCTATTTAAGATCTAAAAATTAACCGCGTATATGAATTTACTTTATTTTTGATAAAAGTTCATCAAATTTACATCTTAAAAAATCTTCTTAATTATTTCTTAACCAAAAATTCAATAAAATGTATTCACGTGACTGATTATTCAGTCGAAGGTCAGCTAGTTTCATTAATTGTACACAATTCCCCTTCTGAAAAATTCCAATCATAATTTATATCAATTAGAGTTTTTCTAATGCACGATTTGAGTTGATAAAAACGTTCCAACATATGTAATAAACTATTAGACCTAGTTTGGGAGTCCAATATTAATTCTAATTCACTGTTCTAAATTCTTACACAACATTTCTTTGTAAAATTTCATTTTTTGTGGGACTTAGTCGTAATATTTTGACAAGCTTCCTAATTTTTGCAATAAATTTAAATCTTTGTACGAGATATCAGTGCCATTATTAATCAATGGTTCTTCAGGTTCACCTTCAAACTGTATATGCAAATCTGCATCAGCAATGTTAAAATTTTCATTATTCAATTCATCCTAAGACGAAGCCGATTGCTCAAATTAATAAATAAATAAAGAATTATTTAATAAATTGGTTTTAGTGTGAAAAAATTTAACGAATTACCGGTAAATTATAAAAATATTTACCGGTCTTTCGATAGATTTTGGTCTGTAAAACCGGTTAGCCGGTTAATCGTTTACCGGTTTTGCATACCCTACTCTTAATGGACTGATAATCTTAAAATATTATTTTATAAACAAAAAAATAAGTGATTAATTAAAAATTGATTATATTTAACATATTTTAAAATGTTGTCCCTATATAAACTTAAAGTTTCAATAACTTATTTGAATATTTTAAAAGTTGCATGATTGAATTCTTTCTTCACCATTTTTGTTTTATTTAATAAATGAAGTTTGTATTTATTTGTCGTTTTTTCGGGTTACCCGGGTAGTTCAAAGAATAACTATACCCTGGTATTTATTTTTCGGGTATTTTGGAAGCTCTAATCAAATACCAATAATAATATCAGCGTAAATAAGAATTGCAATTCTATACTTCACTATTTCCACGGATTCCAAATAAAGGTAACGAAAATCTAACTTAACAAGAATTCTATTAACTCAAGGTCGATTTCAATATAGGTCGAACTCTACTTGAAAACACGATAATCGAATAAACATTCATCGTTCGATTGCAATAAAAAGCGACGAAAAACATTTTGTTCGTCTGTCAAGTCATCAGAGTGGAATTTACAGTTATTTTCGCGAGAAAAAAATCACCACCTCTGTTGGCTGACTCCAGTTTATTTGCTGATGACGAGGGGAACAGTAAATAGATGAGTTCAACTTTTATGGTTCTGAGAGATTATCTATTTTACCCTTCTTGCAACTTGGATGAAAACCTCTGGTCATAAATTTAATTGCTCATTAAAATTGCACGTGTACCACTCTGAGCATGTACACTTTACTAAGCTTCGTGGCTAAAAAGCTCTATATGTATCGGGATCTGGTTTATTGATGTTTCATACGTGATCGTTTAGTGCCATTTCTCTGTAGTCGTTGGTGGGCACTGATTTCATTAGCTGGAATATTCACAAATTACCTTATGCCAATCACATTATTAGCGGTGGCGTCATTGTCTTCATTGTAACCCTACGTTGTTCTTGTTGAATTCTGTTTTTCGATTTTTCGTATGTTGTTTCTTCGTTTTACGCTGTTTGGATGCGTAAAACGAAAAAACAACACACGAAAAATCCAAAAACAGAATTCCCAAGCAAAACTTAATAAAACTATCAAACCAATGTATGGGCTTATTGGCTTAACAGAGATTGCGAATATTTCTTGAAAGTTCCTCATCATTTGCATACAAATCAGCGTCAAAACTGGCCATTGTCTTTTAAGAAGAACTTCCAGAACTTCCATTTGTTTCGTCATTTTCTTTTTCAACTAATCAATTTCGTTGTTAAGTTGTGAAGTCTTTTTCTATTTTATTTATGGTTCCGCTTCGTTCAGCATTTTCGGTTTACTGCTGTCGTGAAGTTGTTTGCCAAGGTCTTAGTTTAGACAATGTTAATGGTTAGCTTAAATTTGTATAGAACTACTGAAGATTATTATTTCTAATGGAGGAACAAAGTGGCGGTGAGCCAACACAATTTCTAAATTAAGAGATATTTTACCTACATATTATGAACTGATACAAACATCTGTTATCTAATCTAAGTTACAACTTCCTATAAACTGAAAATTATTTTATTGATAGAGAGCAAAGTGGTGAGGTGACCGTCCTATAAAATCAGTTATTTCCTTTAAAGGGGCTAAACTCTCTTGTGGGACTACGCAAAAAGTATCCTACCGGGTATCCGGTCCGAGTCCAAGTTGTAGAAACTATTAAAACAGGAAGTGAGGTAATATTTTCAGCGAATTGTCAATTTCTATCAACTGAATGGCGGAATCTACGGAAATCTAACCCATACATTCCGTGTAACTGAGAGTTATGTGATTTAATTATCGGAAGTGAAATCTTACCAAAATAGTTTTGATTTCTTTAAAATACGATTTTAAAGAAGGCAATTTCACTTATACCTATAACGATACAGCCTGAGTGTCTTAAATACGCATTCAACTAGGTGGTCATCAACATGAAGGCAACAATCGACACGATTTTTAGTGTACATCAATGTGATGAGAATCCTTAGGAAGCGTCCATGTTGAACTGTATTTGACATGCTACCGTGGTAAAGCATAATACTAACTTTAAGTAATAAGGCGTCACTGGAAAAATACAACGATCGTCATCTTTTAATGACGCTCTAATGACAATTGGCAATTATCGTCAATATCATCAAAAAAATAACCACTCGCCGTTTTTTGAAAAACATGAACTATAATAGAGGTTTAATGAAAAATGAAATACCACCTCATTAATTTTGGAATATAAGTATTTGAAATAAAATAAAAAATTTTATTTTTTATATACATTTATGATGTCATTAAAACAAAACATTAGGAAAAATTACACAATTGAAATCAATTTTTTCTAGATTAATGCCCGTTTTTACAAAAATACATTACAATAAGATGATGGAAATCAACGTCAGAAAGAAAACTCCAGTTTACACTCTTCTCGCGGCAAAGAATGTAAATACCAGAAACTGTTGCAACTTTCCTGTTTAGAATTATGGTGTAGTATGGTGTAGCTTTGTACTGTCTTCAATATAAAACACGACCACTGTACTCTAATTATTTCGGATTACCATTTAAATTATAATATACTAACAAATTATTTAACTACCAAAGTACCAACCTTATTATCATAAAATCACCCAAATTGCAAACACACATGAAATTTTCGTTTCTCTCAGGGAAAATTCACATTTTTATGACTAATTAAATTATAAATATTTCATAATATATTTTGTGATGTATATACTTTCACATACATTTTCGTGATTTAAAAAACACATAAGATAAGGATGAGCAAAAAAAAATTCCAAATGGTTAAATATGTTTTGAATTTTTGATAAAAGTCGGGCGAGACAATCAATATGCTCTAGAGTCTAGATACAATGCATTAATAATCACCCAGACATGGAAAATTGTTGAATAACATGAATGAATCATATGTTTTTCCATTTATGTTTCACCATTCCGCTACATACACAACTCCCCCCTCCTCCTACTTTAACCTTCGCAAGAAAATCAATATACCATAAGATAAATATTTAATTTTTCCTGCTCTATATTTTCTGGAAATTTTCTTCATAATGTTCGTATGAAAATAAAAAGCGTCTCTATCGCAATTTGATAGTAAAATTTATAACAATATAAATCGAACTTTATGTCGCCGATATGGTTGCCGGGTTATACCGATTTTTATGTTTTTTTTTTAGTTATAGAGACGCTTATCGTGTGCTATGTACACCGTCAGAAACAATGTGCGATATCGATTTTGTTTTCGAGTTCCGTAAGTTCAAATTTAATTAGAGCAAGATAATCATACATTGTTGTTGTATAATCAATAAAAAATGGGTCGCTTACACGAACTCATAATCATAGAATTTTCTCATCGTGAATAAGCATTTAACGATTACATAAAAGAATGTTATATAATTTATATCATACTCCCAAAATATAAATCATCATGTTTTAAAGTGCCCAGCCAGAATTTTATTCATAAAATCGTCTAAAGTTTGTATATGAATAAAATTCATACAAGAGTGAATATTATGATGGCTAATTGCCAACTTTATCAAAAATACGTTATCCGAATAACCATTCGTGTCTCATATATACTTACGCGTTGTTTTGTCTTAAATAAATGCACGTCAATGTTCTGATTACGAAAAACACAAAATATTTGACCCATTTGGCATGAAATCATGTTATCACGCGGAAATGTTAAATCAACCGCAGTGATGCAATTTCTATAATCAGTACTGTCTCAATTTTATACGTTTGCCTATCGGTATATGACTGAATATGTATCTAGTTTTAAGGTTTTATAAGTATACAAACAGAAAAGTAATATAATAAATATCAAAAGGTTTAATACCGCTGATCCGGTGTCGTGTCATTTTTTATTGCATTTAATTTAAATAGATTACGACTATATTATGTAGAAGAGATTAATAGAATTTTTTTGAAGATTTTACGAAATTTTAAGTATTTCTTCTAGTAGCTCTACAATAGACCAAAAATAGTGTGTTTATAAATAAATCAAATGAAATTTCACAATACTCGGTATGTATTTAAGATTGTTGGGTGGAGATGGGAATGAATAATATTTGTGATTGTGGTTTATATGAAAATACGAATTAATGAATTGTTTTCAAATTTATTGTCTGACATAAAAAAGAACATTTAAGTTTGATCTGTGCCACGGTTCTTGTGTATAAGCTACAACACATTTTTGAATGTTTTATTAGGTTTTTGAACACGGCAGCTTTTTATCACTATTTCTAATGCATTTTTAGTCCTAAAATTAGGAATTTATAAAATCTTGGGCCCTTTTTGATGTCTACTTAATCCACTTCAAAGTTTAGAAAAAGCTGACCTTAAATTATCCTATCCTTCTTATATGTTCTTGGAAATGTTCAACCTGCTTATGTAAAATGTTAAGAAAATCCTTTTCGACAATTTTGGTTACTTCCGTGAGCACCACGAACATTTTGTTTATTTACTAAAAACGAACATTTTGTATTTTTACTAAAATGTATTATTAGGACAATTGTCCGTCCTTTCAGATAAACCAAATAAAAATGCTCAAAATATTGTTCACCGGAAATTGGACTGAGACATCCAAAAAAACGGAAACTCAAGAACTTGTTTTGCCAATGGCAGAAGTCTTACTATACACTGAGAGATATTATAGCCCACAGAGATATATTTTCATAGATTTTTATATAGAAATATATCTCGTTTCGGGACAAGAATATTTTATATCTGTAAAAACGAAAAATATATCTAATTTTTTATAACGTTTAGAGACATAAACATATCCCTCTTGGCTCGATATATACTCCTCAAAGTTAAAACAAATACTATACCATAAAAAAGGACCTTTTTATGACTATAGCATAAATATGCACTTATAAAACAGATAAAAATATTTCTAATGTAAGAATTTGAATACCTTATTGCAAGAATTTGAATACCTCATTGCATTAAAATTTACGATATGCGATTATGCTATTTGAGATATATTTTTTATTGAACTTGGTTAATTTTGTGTATTAAAATACACACTTCTATATTTAATTCCATATCGTTCAAATGTTTCAGATAAATCAATATATCTACTTATATGGAAAATAATTTTTTTTTTCAGTGTAGATTTTAAAACAACATGCACAGTCATCAAAATCATAAATGGAGAGGTGATAACAAACGTGATTGATTTTCTCTCAGTATGGCAATCATACTTCTATATTCTACTAAATCTGAACGACAAAATAACCCTCTTTCGAGCCAGAGCACCACAGTGCTAGGAGGTACTCCCCCTGTATCCCACAGTACAGGAAGTAGATGCAGCTATTAGTTGATTAAAAAATTCGAAAGGCATCTAATATTGACTGAATTCCCACAGAATTATTAAAAGACAGAAGAGTTACTCTTGAATGTAATTTATATGAACTTATCTTTGCGGCCTGAAGCCAGGACGACCTTTCCGATGGATGGAGAGCCGTACTTATACTTATGTCGGCTGCATAAAAATACGACATTTGAAATGTGAAAATTTCCGTGGCATAGCTCTGATAAGCAACGCCTATAAAGTGCTGCAGTGTTTCACTTTGAGGATGATCCTGGAAAAATATGCACAGTGGACACATTCCAAATACATGAGATCTTTATTTACTAAATCATAATTTTGGCCTTTATTTAGTGGCTTCTGACACTATCTCTTCAAAGTTATAAATGGTTAGTCTTGTCTCTCTTTACACAATATCTTCGCCGAAAGGTAGACTATCAATTAAATTATCTATATCAAAAAGTTTATTTCGTAAACTTCGCACATTCGCATACAAAATTATATATTGTTAAACTCTAGTCGATAAAAACATGAAGTTGAAGAATCGCTTTGAACCAAGTATCTCCCGAAAAAGCTTAGTTTTGAAAGATGTAAACGTTCCCTCATGTACAACTGCTTATCTCTCCAACATTAAAGCCGACTTCACTTGTAAATAACTTTTTTCCGAAATTTCATTTTGTTGAAAGAAAAAATCTTTGGCTCATGAATCGCAGGAAATAGTTAAAGAAAATAGGAAGTAATCGCCGATCGTTGTTCTGTATTCTCCAGCTTATTTTAGTAGATATCTTTGTGTCGACCAGTTCAATTTCTTCAAATTTATCTGTATGTGAGACCATCTCCAATATTAAAAATGTGCTTAACTATTTGTTTTGGTGGTACAATCGTATCCGATATTCCAGTTATTCACAAGTAATTTCCCTGCTACTTCGCCATTTCATCTAGTGAATTTTTTTACTTTAACACGTCTATTTGAAGCAATTTCCTTCTCGATGGCCTCGCGCGTTTCTGCTGCAATTCTTATATGGTACTTTCACCTCTAATGATTTCATCCTAACTTCTAATTTGACTAGTGCTTCCAGCATATCGCCAAATATTTTTCCCGATTATGTACAGTATTCAACACGTCTGGTAGTTATGTTGCAAGTGCAGAGTAATTAATTGTTTAATGCAGAGTAATTAATTGTATCTCGTACAGAATTTCTTTTAGTAATATCAGATGTTTCTTGTGTATTTGCTATTATTGTGGTTATTATTTTCGGTGTGGAAGGTAAGGGCTGAGAGATTTTGCATAATAATTCAAAAGAGTTGACGTTTGATCCCTGTTCATTCTTGACTGCACTAGATTTAATTCTGCATAAATCATTACAATATCAATTAGGCGAACTAGCCAAACGGGTTATATCCCAGCAAGATTGTTGCGATAACTTTTCATTTGCGACATGTCTCCCGAAAGCATAAATGCGATACGCCAGTCGCAATGTGTTTTATAAATATCCGCATTGCAGCAAATATTCAGAAAATGTACACAATTCATTTGAAATTGAAATATTTGCATAAAAAAATGACGATAAAAACAAAATTAGTGTGTAATCCTTCTTGCGATATGTCTACCGAAAGCGTAAATGCGAAATTATTTTCACAATGAGTTTTAAAATTTAACGCTCTGCGATATCCTTTTAGAAATTGTAATCATTAAAACTCGCTAAGGCATTATGATTAAGTATTCTTTGTATGTAAGTTCAAAGTATTTTCAATCTCTTTATAGTTAGGTCACTGCAGTCCGAATTTTTTAATATAAAGAATTCAATGTTTCATTTCATTAGTTCGAAACCAAACTGCCAACATCTTGGTAACCTCACCTTGATGTAAATAACACTATCTTTCTGGCTATTATCCAGAATGACCCAAAATTTCCTGGCATCTTTTCAGAATAACCCAATTTTAAACTTGGAAGAATTAAAGTTAATTTAGCGACAACATTTGAGAATTATATGCGATACTCCGGATTTACGAAAGTTTCGTTCTAGGTTATCCCAGCGATATACAGCGGTATGTAAATCGGATTATGTCAGATTCAGTTAAAGTTAATTTGGCGATAACGTTTCAGAATTATATGCGATATACTGACGAGTATGTGCAGGTTATCCTTTAGTTTTACGAAAGTTTCGTTAGGTTGTACTAGCGATATTCAATCGATTATCGTTAGCTCACCTCGAGCGTATTTAAAAAAGATAAGCGCAAGATAAATTTCATAGTTTTTCGTGCGTGGAGTCAAAGTTATTCATGCGACAATTTTTACGAATTATAGGCGATATAGCGATTAGCCGTTCGATGAATATTCTACAGATATTCCACCCGTAATCTGCGACCTTGCTGGGTATGCTGCCTATAAACGTTCTTGCATTGTGGATGCAAATTTACATTGCACTCATTGCATTCGAAGGTCCCCTGTTGCAACGTAATCGTTTCTTTGCATTGTTGCAAGATAAATTGGCTAACATTTTTTGACTTATTTGTATGTTGATATACGGCATAATGTTCGTATGATTTTTATCATAATAAACCTAATATGGGAAAACATATTAGGATCACAAAATTAATGTGATTTCAAAAATAGTGCCGCCAAACTCAATCCAGTGTCGTTCAATTCTTAAGTGTCGTTAATTAATCCTTAAATAGGATACGACATTAGAATTACGACATGGAATTACGACATTGGAGATTACGTACATTAGAATGTTGTCTATATACTATATGTGACCTATAGTCTATGAAAAGGGGGTCAGAGGTGTCATTAGGTGTCCACAAATTATTTTTCACTTTTTTGCCGATTCGGATAGTGTATGAGACGCTCTTTCACATGATGATTTCTTGAATATAGTTAGACACCAAGCAGCGGAGATAAAACGGCGGAGATAAAACGGAACAACTAACGAGCGCTGTTTTCTCGATAACTTGTTTTCGCACGTAAGCTTTCACACCAAGTCACATATATATAACAATACCGTGTATTTGTAGTAATAGGTAGCGAATTACTGCTTAGCCTACGAATTCGATTTTTTCATATTTTTCATCTATACTTCATTCTCCACAACTAACTTTTCGTGCCTTCGAATTTATATTTTTTATTTTATTTTCTATTGTAATGATTTTATTGTGATTGTTCCGAACATTAGTTTCGTAAGTACGAAGTTAGTTGTGCGAATGAAATATAGATGAAAAATATGAAAGAATCGATTTCGTAGGCTAAGCAGTAATTCGCTAGTACTACAAATACATGGTATTGTTCTATATATGACTATAGACAACATGTAGACCCAATGTACGTAATGCAACATCAGTCGTCGCAACCTGATGAGAAGACTGATTTTTTCAAATTCGTTCGAAACTGATTGTTCTGATTCTTACAAATTTTTCATATATGAATCAAATATTCAAACAAATTATGTAATTAGTTTATGAAACACAGGGCCAAAAATAAGGTAAATTGATATTAAGCACACTTCACACTAAAAATAGGGGTGGATGGAAATCTTTAATGTTTTCAATATTCCTACAAAAAATTCATTATTAACGTAATCTTTTTTGCTCCGTTACACCGTTTTATTCTGAGAATGGACTGTTTTTCGCTTTTAGGCTGAAGTGTTTGCAATAAGTCGGTTTAATTGCGGGACTTCCACTAATTTTCACTCTCATTAGTTCATTTATAGAAATCAATATAAATAATTGAAAAACTGTTCACAGTGTTTCAAAATTCTTTCCTTAGTTTGTCATTGAGAAATGTTTGGTTTTTATCAATGACGACTATCCCTATGAATTAGGTGTCAGCAAAATCTTTGTGTGCAATGCAACCTACTCAAGAACTGCAAACATTTTACTATTTATTTGTCCGAGAATAGAGCGTACCAACCGATTTTTTCTTTTAAAAAGGTTTTATTTTTAATGTGTATTATATATAAGTATATATACTATGAAATTTCTAAATCTAATGCCATCTATAAATTGTATCATGCTAGCAAATTGTATTTAATTTAAACAGTAAAAAATTTTCAAAGACTTCAAACTATGTATTTCTTCAATCCAGTCTTATATTTTTCAACAAGCGATTCAGCGAACCCCATTAGAAAATTGGTTTATCAATACCACGTTACAATATAGCGTCAACTTGTATCGATCGATTCATTGTAAATCGATTTGATATGTTTACTATTAAAAACCTGCTAGATACAATCAAAAAAGATTTTATTTAATTTGAAAAGACTACAAATACAACATCAGAATAAAGATCTTTATATAATGTTGTTTATATCATAATCCAACCTGTTATGGTCAATTACATATTATAATCGTACATCTAATTCTAAACTAAACGATGTTTTACTTCACTCTATTCCAGTGCATTCATTAATCATATAATGACGACATAAAAACTATAAAACTAAAATTGATTCGTAGTCATCATAACTAATTGATCACAAGCATGTTTAAAAATAAGTACATACTTACACATACATTAAAAAAATAACAAAACAGTTATATCCCATTTCCGGTCAAGTGACTAACTATTTATTATATAAGACTAAAAAATTTCGTTATAAAAATAAGATTTCGTGCACTATAATTCTCAACTATAAAATGCATACAAGACAAAGTAAGTATTTGTAACAACTTGTAACATACGAGATAGATAGATGAAAATGAATCGTTAATATCAAGGTAATGTAAATTTATAGAGAACAGTAATAGTGTAATGTAAACTAATTATGTTTATGTAGGTACTAAGTCAATGAACTAGTTTTCAACTAGTGAGTCGCGGCTACTGTAAGTGTTAATAAATTTTGTACTGTAATAATTTATCAGGTAATTAACTTTTATCGGGCGGGGGAGATTAGTGCGTTTATATATAGTTCTTGTGTTATCAAATTTAAGACTGTTTTGCTTTTGCTGATTATATTGAGATAACACATATTTTTATTAGAACTATAATAATGGCGTAACACATTTCTACTAAAATAGAATATGAGCATATGTAGTGTACACGTATATATCGATTATTGAAATAAAAAACAAATTTGCGTAATAATGCGTAACCCTATCTATAGAATAGACGAACTTCATTATACATTCAAATTATTGTTAAAAATCAGACTCGTACTTGTGTCATATTTTACACTCTATTCTGCTCAAACTCACGTGATATAAAATCAACTGGTTCAAGTATTTCGTAATCGAAGTAAGGTAAATTACATGTCGTATTAACATACATTTGCGGACTGAATATAAAAGAGGTACAGTAGGTTAAAAAATCATAATTTTTTTTTTATCATCAACTGGCAAATGTATGTATACAACATACATAAGTACATAAATATATTGCAAATTAATAAAGAATGAAAAAAATGATCGGAAATACACGATACAACAACACACTTTTATAATGAAAATGTTGATCGTGAGAAAGGCCGCGCTAATTTATTGTTTTTATTGTATGATTTTTCTATTAATTTATAGAAAAATTATGTCATTTCTGATAAATTCTCTGTGATACTAGTAAATTCACGACACAAAAAAACTCGCGCATAATAATGAATATGTCTGATTAATTGGACAAACTAATCGTTTATTAATCTAAGATTAAGAGTGTCATAATTAAGGCAAGCGATTTAATTTAAAGCTTGCAATCAATTGAAGATTAATACCCTTTGTGGCATTAACAGTTATTCATAAAAATTAAATATTTACTAATGTTCTTTCTATTTTCAATCAACTGTATGTATTACAACTATCACTAGTACGTTACTCACAAAGCAGACAACTAATATACACAAATAAATAAATGTACTTTCATCGATGAGTCGAGAAAATATTATTATATTCCGGATCATCATAGCGATTATTATTCTTAATTTTCAAAGGAGAGAAGATTTATTTTAGGTCTTAATATTATTCATATTCGTTTACTACTTAAGTATATATGATGAAAGCTGCCCTATGGGCAAGACGATTTTCATTATGTAAGTGAAAATTCATTTTATTAAAACAAACAAATAAATATGTGTCACATACTTATATTATGTTTTGTAACCTGAGTGAGGAGGAATTAAGACCACACCTTTTAATGGCTAATTGTACTACATGTTACCATTTTATGAACACCGTTAAGCAGCAGGTAAAAATGGGTTTTCCCACACAATAAAAAGCATTACAGGTGCCATATTTACCATATGCCATAAATCGACCACATTTAATTTTCCTTTCTCACTTACGTATTTGAAAATGAAGAACATTTTTGGAATATTAAGTATAAACTATACGAAAAATACTCGTCTCTATTAATTTAATGATAAACGATGATGTAATTCGTGAAATAGACGTAAAGATAAAAATAAATTGAAAAATTGTACACAAACTTTTATAGGCGTGTTTCAAACAAAATTTAAATATAAAATTCTCGTTTCAATAAGAAACGTTATAACTCAAAATGCAGCAGAATATGAGAAACACCAAAGGTTTACTATACAAGCCACTGACATTAATTTTAATTAAATATGAAAAACAATTACTTACTGGGGCAGGAAATGCAATAAGAAATAAAAATTTTAATTACTTTAGGAGACGAAACACCTAATTACAAAATTACCAGCTATGGGTATGATGTAAACGATCTATAAATACGCGTACTTCGAGTAAAGTACAAAATAAATATTTCTATTGTATTAATTATTTTTATATATTCATTGTAGAAATTAGCAGAAATTTGCCCTTTGGTCATGGCTTAATTCATTCAAAAACATGATCTACCCATTCAACACAAACTAAGCATACGAGTATGAAGTAATTACGTTGACATGATTTTTAAAAATAATAAACATATTTTTTAAAGGCCCTGAAGAACGCTTAACAAAAACTTCGAAAGGTTATTAAATTTAATTAATTCTCTTTAGATTTGTCCAAATCATATCGTAGAAAACGAAAATGTGTAGTCAAAAAAGCAATACAATTAAGTACTTAAAGTGGTCTGTGAGATAAGCACAAACTATTAAATAGTTTCGCCTCCAGGTATTAAAAGCGTTATTTACTCTGCTACTCTATAAATTGTAGTGTCAAGTTCATGAATATGTATTTTCGACTCGTAACGTAGGTTAGATTCTAGAGCCGGAAGTGCGTCTGGTATTTGTTTAGCCAATATTTAGAAACCTTGATCTTATTTTGTATTTTGAAGTTGAATGATTTTTGTCTTTGAAATTTGTATATTTATATAATTCAAATTACAAAACGGATTTAAGTAGATCTGAAAATCTCAGTTAAGTTGAAAAAATAGTAATATTCTGTTGAATTAAATTAATTTAATGAACAATCCTTGTAAAATTTCCTTACATAAAGTAACAATATTGATGTAATCATAATAAATATTGTCTCTCTCTCTCTCTCTTTAGCTTGACATCCCATGAAGGGAAGGGCTGTCTCAGTCCATCGCTCTCGTGCTCCAGTTTCGACTTCCTTGTATATGTACTACTGTGCGCAAAAAAAACGTAAGACTTTGTTCATAATTTTAAAATTCTTTATTTATTTCTCCAATTCTATTTTGTCCCCCTCAAAGTAATCCCCCCCGGCCTCAATACACTTGTGCCAACGTTTTTTCCAATCCTCGAAACAGTTGTTAAAGTCAAATTCCGGAATAGCCTCCAATGCGAGTAGCGATTCACGTTTAATATCTTCAATTGACTCAATACGGTTTCCCCGGAGTGGCCGTTTGAGTTTGCTGAACAGCCAAAAGTCACACGGAGCTAAATCAGGCGAATACGGTGGTTGCGGAACGATATGGGTGGAATTTTTGGCGAAAAAATCACGTAAAACCAATGCAGTATGAGAAGGTGCATTATCGTGGTGCAAAAACCAAGAGTTGTTCACCAATAATTCCGACCTCTTTTTACGAATAGCTTCGCGCAAACGACGCATAACACTCAAATAGTATTCCTTGTTGACAGTTTGGTCTCCCGGAAGGAATTCGGACTGCACTACACCTCGATAATCGAAGAAAACTGTCAACATTACCTTGATTTTTGACTTGCTTTGACGTTTTTTTTCGGCTGCGGCTCACCTTTGGCACGATATTCGGCTGATTGATCGTCTGTTTCCGGGTTGTAACACGGCTCCGCACACAAAATTTAATGGAACTTCTTTGTTGAATAATTTCACTCATTGTAAAAATCGCCGAATGCACTTTTTGTACTTCAGGAAGACAAGCGTATACTAAACACTAATGATTATTTTGATGTGAGCTTTGGCAAAGATGTCACTGACAGTCATACCAACATAGAAAAAAAATATTTCGACGAATGGTTTTCCGCACGAAATTTAAATTAAAAAGTCTTACGTTTTTTTGCCCACAGTAGTAGATTTTGATCGACGCCGTCACGTAGTCGGTCTTTCTATACGACGCACTCCGGCTGATTGTTGATGAAACACTTTATTGATCATCCGTTGTTGTGGAGACCTTGTATCGTGGCCGAGCCATCTCACTCGATTGGATTTGAGGAAACCGATGATTTCGCTGTCTACGAAGAGTTGCTTTGTTTCATGACGAATCCGATATTCGTTGTTCGCAACGTACATAATATTCTACAATCATTAGACGTCATTGTTCAGCTCTCGCTTCTGAAAGCCAGCACAGGTTTTATCAGTGCTTCATAAAGTGCGAGCTTGCACGACTGACAGCGCATACCCAATAGAATTCCTTATGACTTTTATTTACAGAAAAGTATGAAAAAAAAAATTTTTTTCTCAAATTTTTTTTCATACTTTTCTGTAAGTGTGTGCTGTGAGACAAATTTTTAGATCGCAATAATTTTGATTGGGCTTAGAAAACTCGTTGTCCGGTAGCGATTTGGGCTTTTATTTCTGCCTGCATATCATTCGACGATGTTATAACTGACACGAGGTATTTAAAGTTTTCGACGCTATCAAAGTTATGGTCGCCAATTTCTAGATTTGCCATGCAGATATTCCTGGGTGTTGTTTAAAATTTAGTTTTACTGCTGTTCACTACCAAACCAAGTCTTCTTGCGCAGCGATTGAGAGGTGTGAAACTGTCCTTGATGTCGCTAGATCTTCGACCAAGAAGCACGACAACATCTGCAAATCCAAGAATTTGGCGGGATTTATTGAATATACAGCACGAAGTTTTAATGGTGCTTATCCTCACTACGTACTCAAGCGAAAAATTGAACAGCACAGGCGCGAGTGCATCTCCCTGTCGAACACCAGATGTTATGCCAAAAAAGTCTGATACAGTTCCTTCAATTACAATTCTACATACAGATCTAGACGTTGTTAATTTACACTGGGAAATGGGTTTCTCTGGAATTCCTAGGCATATGAGTGCGGCCCATAGGTTGTCGCGGTTAATACTGTCATATGCCTGTCGGAAGTCTATATATAGTTGATGTATGGTTTCGTTGTACTCCCAACATTTTTCCAAGATCATCCTCAAGGTGAAACACTTGTCAGTGGTCGATCGGTTGATCGAGTCTGGCAAGTACAACATTAACCAACACTTTATAAGTTCTTTTCAATAGAGCTATGCCACGATAGTTTTCACATTTAAGACGGTCGCCTTTTTTATGCAACGGACATATGAGCGCGATCTTCCAATTCTCCGGCAGCTCTTCTTGGTCCCAAATACAGACGATGAAATCGTATAGAATTGTTGTAAGAATAGAGCCTCCGAATTTAATCAATTCTGCGGGGATTCCATTGAGACCGAGTGCCTGTCCGTTTTTCAATCGACTAATAGCTGCGTCTACTTCCACCACTGTGGGATATTCGACAAAGACCTGTTCACCTGGAGGAGCTATTGTTCTAATGGGGGTCATTCCGATTTAGCAGATTTTGAAAGTGGGTTTGTAGTGACAATAAATATTGTCACTCTAAGGAGATTTTACAAGTGATTTTCATTAAATCAATTTAATTCAATTTTACAAGTGACAAAAGTTAACAGTAAGGCTGAACATTGGATTTCAACCATTACTTATAGCACAAATACTAATATTCTTCTGAATACGTACAGTTTAATGATACTATGCCTATATGCATGTATAGTTAGTATCTAAGGCGCTTTCGCTTCGTTTCAAAAATATATATGTTATTTATACTTAATGGATGATAAGAATATGACCTACATACTTAAATATGAAATTTTAATAAATCGAATATTTTTTAAATCGTTCTGAGCTATTTTATTAAATAAAATCACTTACATATTAGGTTAGACTACTGGAGTGCAAATGATTTAAATTGAAACGGGTTCAAAATATAGATTTAAAAAAATTATCAAAGAATTTGGATTTAGATATAAAATCCAGATTATTAATATTAATCTATGTACTTACATTGACACAAGAATTTAATATTAAAGGCCTTTATTGGCCTCTTTGATAAAAATTTAAAAGTAGGTTTTATTAGTCCCAAGGATGTGCGTAACTAGACATCAATTCTTTTTGTTGGAATTTATTGGTTTCGATACAAACTACTTCCGAATGATGTAGGGCTTATTTGCTATATCGAAAACCATAATAAAAATTCGGGGCTAATTTCTTCTAAGCTAAACTTCTAGCGCAATTAGCCACACTAGTTCCCCGACTTTTACGTTAGATCTGTGGCGTCTTTCACACCTTGCCCATCAAATCATTCAATAATTTAAAATAAATTTACTAAATTGTCAAGCACCATAAATGATTAGTTGGGTATCCAAAAAATATTGTAGTTTTTTTTTGTTAGCTAGCTTTGAGAAATAAAAGTTAGTCGTTTTTAGTTTTTCTTGAAAAATAGATATGTTAATAAAATAAAATGAAAATATATTAAAATAAATTAAAAAAGATAATAATTGTTATTTCATATTGTAAAAATAAAAATAAGTTTTGTTGTAATACAGTTGTGTACCCGTGTTTATAATAGATACCTATTAAAGCTTGGTGGAGCTCTATAGCCACCAAAACTGGTGACCCCGACGTGATTTGAACACGCAACCTTCTGATTTGTATATTTGGACGATGTGCTCATTGCCTCTCGAAATTACGACGAACATCTTGAACATATTAAAATCATTTTTTCTAAATTAGACGAACACGGACTAGTTGCAAATGTGGACAAATGCGTTTTCGCAAAGACCGAAATTATTTTTTTAGGCCATTTGGTAACTGGACAAGGTATATTACCGTCGCATGAACGGGTTCAAGTCATCAAAAATTTCGAACGACCACAGACTGTTAAACAACTGAAACGCTTTTTAGGTATGATAAACTTTTACCGACGCTTCATTCCAGGTGCCGCTGCTGACCAGGAATTGTTGTACGATTACCTAAAAGGCTATACCAAAAACAGTCGAGTTCCAATTCAATGGTCAACGGCGGCTATCGAAGCGTTTGATAACTGCAAAATTAAACTTACGAACGCGACTTTACTTATTCATCCATCATCATCAGCACCTCTGGCCATCATGGTTGACGCTTCCGATACTGCTCTCGGAGCGGTAGTTCAGCAGTTTGTATCCAATTCTTGGCAACCACTCGGTTTCTTTTCAGTACGTCTCAATGAAACGCAAAAAAGATACAGTTCTTATGATCGTGAACTTCTCGCGGCATATTCGGGAATAAAACACTTTCGATATCTTCTCGAAGGTCGTACTTTTACGCTTTATACCGATCATAAGCCTCTTGTCTACGCTTTTAATCAGAATCCGGAAAAAGCATCTCCTCGTCAATTTCGACACCTAGATTTCATCGGTCAATTCACAACCGATATCCAGCACATCTCTGGACTGGATAACGTTGTTGCAGATACTCTTTCACGCATTAATCAAATTTATATTCCCGAAAGTATTGATTATGCTATCATCGCAGATGCTCAGACCAATGATGAAGAACTTCAAGAAATTTTAAGGAGTAACTCTGTTCTCAAATTTGAGAAATTTCCTGTTTCATTCAATTCAAAAAAATTAATTTATTGCGATATTTCTACTACTACACCTAGGCCATTCATTCCCTTTAATTTCCGAAAACAAGTTTTCGATGCTTTTCATAACCTTTCACATCCTGGCGTCAAAGCTTCCATCAAACTTTTGACTCAGAATGTCATCTGGTCATCAATTAAAAAAGACGTTCAGAAAATGGCTCAAAATTGTGTAGCTTGCCAAAAGGCTAAAATCTCACGACATACAAAATCTCCGATTGGTAACTATAAATTAACTTCTCAACGCTTTTCGATTATTCATCTCGACATCATCGGTCCTTTGCCAGTTTCTGATAATCAGCGGTATTGCGTAACATTGATTGATAGATACACTCGCTGGTCTGAGGCGGTTCCAGTTCCGGATATAACTGCTGCAACCGTCGCTTTCGCTGTCTACTCACAGTGGATAGCTCGCTTTGGTGTGCCAGAGTCCATTGTCACGGACCAAGGCATGCAATTCGAATCACAACTTTTTCACGAACTGGCTAACTTACTTGGTTTTGAGCGCAGGAGAACAACTAGCTACAATCCCAAATGTAATGGCATGATCGAGAGATGGCATCGAGTCATCAAATCTGCTATTATGTGCTATAATCGTGCTGATTGGACTAGTGTTCTTCCTGCAATCTTACTTGGACTACGAACGACTTACAGTGACGAACTAAAAGCTACTCCAGCTGAACTGGTTTACGGATGTACAACGCGAGTTCCTGGAACATTTTTAGATGCGACGAACGAACAAATTTCACAATCAGACTTCATTACTAATTTAAGACGACACTTTGACGAAATTCGACCTGTACCGGCTTCTCGACATACTACGGACAACATTTTTATTAGTAAGATTTGGTGACCTGCTCGCACGTTTTCCTACGAACTGACGCAGTACGCAAATCACTGCAACCACCGTATACGGGACCGTATTTGGTAATCGACCGTACCGACAAATTTTACACTTTGGATCTGAACGGACGACACGCCAAAATATCCATCGACCGACTCAAACCGTGTTACTCAGACAATCAATCAGAAATTAAGGACGTACTAACTATACAAACTGGATTACTTTTACCGACTCACGAATCAGAACTCATTTTTTCGGATGACGGGCCTAAAATACCTGCCGAGGAACCGAAAATCCGCAAAGAAGTTCATTTTGATCTTTCGCCAAGTACTAGTTCAACTACAAGATCGGGTCGTGTAACCAGGACTCCTACCAGATTTTTAAATTATCGATAGATCTTCGATCTCTCTGGGAGGGGAGTATTGTGGCGTCTTTCACACCTTGCCCAACAAATCATTCAATAATTTAAAATAAATTTACTAAATTGTCAAGCACCATAAATGATTAGTTGGGTATCCAAAAAATATTGTAGTTTTTTTTTTTGTTAGCTAGCTTTGAGAAATAAAAGTTAGTCGTTTTTAGTTTTTCTTGAAAAATAGATATGTTAATAAAATAAAATGAAAATATATTAAAATAAATTAAAAAAGATAATAATTGTTATTTCATATTGTAAAAATAAAAATAAGTTTTGTTGTAATACAGTTGTGTACCCGTGTTTATAATAGATACCTATTAAAGCTTGGTGGAGCTCTATAGCCACCAAAGATCCACTCACAAAAGTTTGAAATTTCAATAAACAAACTAAAAAATATAAAATAATTGAATTTTATATGTACTACCGATAGAATTACATCACAATGAAATTTCATTAAAAATGAGCACAAAGTCAAGTTCATTAATACACCTGAATAGTGGAAGTATATTGTAATTGGAAATGGAGTAAATCAATTGAAAATAGAATAAAAATTAATTTACCTGCTATTCGTAAAACTGCACGGTCAGCTGGATCAAGCTGCAATATACTCAACGGCTTATCCTTAGCCCATTCAGCAAGCGCTTCTCTATCCATCGTAAGCTGCCGTGTTAATTCTTTGTTCGTTGTTGCGGTTAACTTTAATCCTTTAAATCACTTTAGTAATTTTTTTTTTGTTGTAAATTTAGAAAAATTTACAAAAAAAATTTATTTTGTTTATTTTCATTAGTAAATTGCACAAAATTCATTATGTAGCTATTATTTTTTATTAATTTTAATCACAAATCTATATTATTACCTTATAAAATATACATATTACACTTTTAAACACTTCTTGGTGTGAGTTGAACACACTAGCACACTTTATTTTTTGACACTTAATTTATATTTTATCTGCATTGTCGTCTTTACAACAATTTCTCACTTTTTTATTTTTATTTTATTTACAAATATTAAAGCACAGCTTATAATATTTAATTATGACGACACTATAAAGATAAATAAATCTGTTGTTACTTTTGTGTTAAGATTTTATCTCAATAAGAAAAAACGCTAAAATTCTAGTGCACAACCATTTTTGACTCACTCATAATAAAAAAAACAAAAAATATTGAGCAACACAATATAAAACACAAAAATGCACTACACAACTACATTATCAAAAAATACGAAAAAGCGAAATAAAAAATGTAAGACAAGAAATTTCAGGTATTTTAAATCCATTCATATTAACTTTTAAAATATTAGTGTGGATTATTTAATTAAACTTAGTAATTTATATAAGCAACTTAATAATTTATATTATATTATTTCAACTCGCAACAATAAACTTAAAATTAATTAACAACAAAAAAAAATTCGAGACTTCTTTACTTTATGAAAATGAAAATAGAAGTAAAAAAGGGATGCAATAATTTTCTTGAAAACACAGAAATTTTTTCTGTTTCATTTATATAATTTTCTCTTTTTCAAGTTAGAATTTGTTTTCTTTTTTATTTTTATTTATAAAATATACTGATCACGGTAGAAGAGAGTGAGAGAAAACGTATAATATTCTTATTTGTTTTATTTTTATGTTTGTTGACGATGTGAAACCTTCGGTTGATATCAAAACAATTTTGTACAGTGGTGGGCGTTTATACCAATCGGATGCGATATCTTATAAATATTTTAATCATATATGTACATAATAATATATAAAATACGAATTAAATGTTTATGAATTAATGTAATAAATGAAAGGTAATTATTAAAATAAAATAAAAAACATGGGTACTTATTGACATGCGTCAGAATTATTTTCTCGGTACTGTGCAAAGCAAATAAAACACAAACAACAAAAATAAATCACACGATTACGACATTTACAAGAAACGAGTAACAAAAGAAATGTCATTTGTATTTATTACGAGAAAGAGAATACCAAGAAATGCCGGTGAGAACAGCAATAAAAATTATACTCCACTGACTGTACACTTCATTCATCAATTTTATTTTTATTGAAGCAAAACAACAAAAATTTGACCCCAAGTACTTTTATACAATTTATTTCGAATACATACACGTTACACGTCATGATTATGAACGGAAAATCTAATTAAATCGCGTGCTTCTCTGTAATTACCGTAATTTTTTATATATTACTCGATATGTTTGTTGCAATGATTTACGTAAAAGAGAAAACGTACGCGAGTAAGATAATCACTTATCTCTTTTGATTGCAAGCAATATAAAATATTATAATAATTTAGAGTAAGACAGGAGATGATAACGCAAGTTTTTATATTTTTTTACAATTTCCTCTCATTGAATATGTTAGTACTTTACAACGCAAGTATGTTTGTTATGATTTAACGACCGTGCAAGTGCATTACGAAATTATTATTCCAATTTGAAATATGTACATGCTACAATAAGAATCCTTTAAAGAGAGGTTTGTACAAATAAGATAAAAACAAGTTTCTCCGTGTTATTTAAAAATAAAAAGTTATACGAATATATTGCTGCAACCTCACTTTTGAAATAAAATGTATTATTTCTACAATGCATCACCTTTAAGCTACACATAACAAAACAAATTCTATACTTATAATCAATAAATTACCTATCAATAGAGTTAAATCGATTTGGAAAGGGAGATCCAATAAGAATGCATAGATAACAAAAACAAAAACATGGTAATACAAATTATTGTTTTATCTAAACAAACACTAAATTTACTATTTATTAATAATTCACTAAGCACTACATCCTAACGTTAAACTAAATTTTAATTTTTCTGTAGTTAGAGGATCACATTTTCTATTTAAATTATTTTAACTATAAATTGTTCCTTGGAAGGATTTTTTCTATTGTGTCGCGACAATGACGAATGACGATTGACGATATAAAATCGATAAACAAGAAAGATGGCGACTGACGTATCCTTGCAGGGTTTGTACTAAAGTAAAAATTGGTGAATAAATATTGTGACGTATTGCTATTTAAAGCCTTTTCGATTTTTTTAATTATTTGGGGAAATTATTTGAATGCGAAGACTGTTCATATTTTATGTTAACTATCCAGACTTTAGCCTTGCGTTATACTCAATTGATTGACTCTTAAAAATGTTTCAGAACTTGTCATTTTTCTTATCTGAAAGGAACATAAAAATAAATAAAACGTGTTTATCTCCAAACAATTTTCACTTTGATCATCCAGTCCCTTTCAAGCAACCAATTTTATTTTATTTTTATTTTGCATTGCACCCGTAGAGGGATTTAGCCACCTTAATTTCTAAGGTTTCATATCAAGTTATTACATTCTAATTAATGATTGATTGTCCATTGAGTCCTACCAGGTCCCAGGGCTGCTGGATCAAGCATAATGGCATGCCGGGGGAGGGAGGTATGTTTTATTTTCATTTCCTTTGCGGTGTTTCCATCACCCAAATTTGTAGTAACACAAGCAATGGTTGCTTGACCGTTGTTGGGGAGCGCAAAAATTGTAAGAAATTAGGTAAACGATGATAGAAAGTGATTTAAATTCTTTAAGATAAGGATTAGTGAAATTACGAGTATAATTAATACAAGTGAGGTTTCTGTAATGTTCTACAAAAAAAAATGCAAATATACAATTAGATATGTACATATTATGAGAATTGACGCAAATTGATAGCAAATGAGAGATACGTTGTCGTTTAGTTAGAAATTGATTTTGCATAAACTACATCTTAGGAATTTAAATTATCAAACACTTCAAAAAAGATCCCCGGCTTTAGAATGCTTCAAACGTGCCAAACAATCGATACACAAAATAAAATAAAAATTTACTTTATTTTTAGGTTCGATTAACATAAGCCTCAAAACACCCATAACGATAGGAACCTAACAGTTTTGTGATATCACTTATTTTCACATCACTAACCAGTATTTTATCGAGTCTAGCTCGAATCTTTATGTTCGAAACATAAAGAAATGGTAAAATTGATTTAACTCACAATTATGTAACCTACACAACCATGAAACCCACAAAGTACATTTTAATTTTTATATAATTTCCTTGTAGCAGTTTATTTTTTTTGAAACGGTGTACCGATGTGAGGAGTGAGGCCGATTTTATATAATTTTATAAAAATTTTTGTGATGAATCTCGTTTTAAAATTTGCCGCTATGTCTTGGAACCACGCAGCCAATCTCAGATTAGAAATACTTTGGAAATAACAAATTTTAATTTATTTAGCAAATTTTAATTCAGACTTGGCATGTTTTTTACCATTTATGAACAATGCCTGTATGAACTTACCATCAATTTAGTTGATCAGAAATTTTGCCAAACAATCGAGTCGAAAGATCCCCCCTCCCCTCCTCCTGCTTGTTTATAACTATGGATGATAATCCCAAAATCACACATCCGAGATTTTTTTTCAATTTCTTCAACTCTTGTATGAAAAAACAGTGTATTTTGTATAATTTACATGCTTTAATTGGTTAAAACAAAGGCATGAAAAATCCTGAATTTTTATCCATAATTATGAACCGAACCTGCAACGCGAAATTTAGAACATACATCTTGGGTTCACATGTGTTTGCACAAACTTGAACTATCTATAGAACAAACATTTCCCTTTTTCTGCCTGCTCACACAATTGTGTGGGTAAGGCAAAAGAATATGTCAAAAATGTATATTTGTATGTGTTTTGAACCGATTTGTGAATTACTTTTAAACTTATTTTCGTCCAAAAAACACTATAACTGTACACACAATTGTGTTGGTTGTACTTCAGATCAATCGAAATCTTTTATCAAACACACTACATCCCTTCAGGCGCAAAAATGTATACACTAAAAATGTGCGGTTTACGAACAGTTTACGCACGTTAATTTTGATACCACACTACTACACCTATACTTAATTTGTATTATCACATATTACAGTATATTTTGCTTTCTTTGTATATTTTATATTTTATAGAGTCGTAGTTTAAGTTTTTGTGTGCAATAAATTTATTCGTGATTGATCATATTATATTGTTGGTCGAACTTTGGAATTAAAATAAGTACGTTCATTTGTGTTGCCCAGTAAAAGCATTCCTATTAGGTAAGAAAAACTGTGTAGCTTCATGCTTTAAATTTGTAATTAGCTTTTTTTGTGTTTCAGGTATGAGTAGTCATTTGGGATAATACAGCTAGTAGACTAAATGTACGATAAATTGCTATTTAGAACATAGGATTTAATAATATGCGAGTTTTTTGATGTGATAAAGTATTTGTGAATTAAAATTAAGTATAATTACTTTATGCGGCAGAATTAAAAGTCCTTTTGAAATTAATTTTATTATAATATTATATTAATTAAGATAAATTTTATTTAAATAAATACAAGATGAAAATATTATTGGTTTTTTATTTGACAATAAAGTAATTCCGACGAATTAACCGAGCGTAAAAGTCACGCGCAGTTGACTCGCCAAAGATACGCAAATACGGCTCATAAATGTTACGTTTTTGTCGTACACATTATGAACAGCTTTAGACACTAACACATAGAAAAGTCCTCGCTAATTTGTTTCACTTCTCATGTGACAAAAATATACTTTACGTACCACATCCGTACCGTTTATGCGTAACGTTTGCGAATACTTTAGTAGAGCTAAGTCTTCGTAAACCGTACGTTAATGTTTTGCCTGGCCTGGAGGGATACAATGTTGTTTACACATTTGTTGTGTGGACGGGATATGGTATTAAAAAAGCCTTTTGAACATGCCAATAACAAAAATTTAACCTTATATTGCTAACTGTTTTTTGTGACATCTACATTCCAATAGTGATACTAAAACGAATTTTAATTTCACCACGATTTAAATGTCAAAATTAATATTTGTTTTTTTTTGTGTTTACATTTGTCGTGTCACTTTGAGTTACGTTCGCTGATAAGAAAAACTCCACAGCCGAGTAATCAAATTTCTTTCCCGACAGTAATCGCACAAAGGCGAATAATGTTGAAAGCGGTTATTTTAATTGGTGGTCCCCAAAAAGGTAAGAATATTAAACTAAAAGATTGGGATTTTTCGCTAAAATTAGATGTTTTTGTTCTTCAGGTACCCGGTTCCGGCCTTTGTCATTGGATATGCCTAAACCACTATTTCCAATAGCCGGCCGACCTCTCATCCAACATCATATTGAAGCGGCTGTTTGTATGAAAGATTTAAAAGAGATTTTAATTATCGGATTTTTTCCGGCAGCCCTAATGCAACAGTTTGTTACGGAGATGCAGAATTTATTCAATGTCAGTATTCGGTATTTGCAAGAGTTCACGTCGCTTGGTACTGCTGGTGGTATGTACCATTTTCGAGATCAAATCCGATCGGGAAATCCATCAGCGTTTTTTGTGTTGAATGGTGATGTGTGCGCTGATTTTCCTCTCGATGAACTGTACGAGTATCATAAGAGTCGTAAAGATAAATCGCTCGTTACGATCATGAGCACGGAGGCCACACGACACCAATCAGTGAATTACGGCTGCCTTGTTGTCGATCAAAATTCAGGTGCCGTTACACATTATGTGGAGAAACCAAATACGTATGTGTCCACGTTTATCAACTGCGGGGTCTATGTGGTCTCCATCGAGATTTTCCAATATCTGTCCACAATTTTCTACTCCAAAGATATAAACCAAAACAATGGAAATGGCAAAGATCAAGGGCACATCCAATGGGAACAAGAAGTGTTGACTCCTTTAGCTGGTACAGAAAAGCTATATGCCCTCCCAGTTTCAAATTGGTGGTCACAGATAAAAACTGCAGGATCGACTATTTACGCAAACAGGCACTACTTGGAATTGTATCGACAAACGCATCCCGAACGGTTGGCGAACGCCGGTGTGAAAAATGAAATTGGCCCAGATGGTAACACGATTTGTAATATAATACCAGATGTTTACATACATCCCACCGCTTCCATACATCCAACTGCAACACTTGGACCTAACGTTTCAATTGGCGCTGGAGTTACAATCGGTCCAGGAGTTCGAATACGAGAATCAATAATTCTCGAAAACGCCGTGGTCCAGGATCACACACTCATCCTACATAGTATAGTTGGACGTAGTACAACGATTGGGCAATGGGCTCGTGTCGAGGGTACACCGACTGATCCGGATCCGAATAAACCGTTTGCCAAAATGGAGAATCCACCATTATTCAATACAGACGGGCGGCTCAACCCTTCGATTACAATACTAGGTTGCAGTGTTACGGTGCCGTCCGAAATGATTTTATTGAATTCAATCGTGTTACCGCACAAAGAACTTTCGAGATGCTTCAAAAATGAAATAATTTTGTAGTTGTTTGGGTTCTAGGAATTGTGGATTTTATAAATGTTAAGATAGTATATGAATAAAAATTCTATGTAAGCTCAATCAATGGGAATCAACATTTCTATTCTTCTATTTTATAAGGCACATTAGCACCCTCAAATTTCAAAATAAACGAAATATTATTAAATAATCAAATTTGGTTGGTATTTAAAGAGCATCCTACTCAATTGCCTTGCTACATTATCCCGCTCCTCAAACGTGATGTGCATTGGCAAATTTAATGAGTTTTACTTAAGGTTTTCGATTGTAATGGTGTTCAACCGTACGAAATTCTTCCATTTAGCGTCAATCTGTATGACAACGACTATGATAATCGACACTTACTTATATACACAATCAACTTCCCAACACCCCATACTTTTAAAAGTGGATCGCGAATAAGTTTGAATTTTTCATTTTATAGATGGAAAATGTGTAAGAATCACATCAATCAGTTTCGAACGGATGAGATTACTGCTTTGAAAAAATCAGCCGTCTCATCAGGTCGCGACGACTATAGATGATAAATGTAAAAAATGAATCGAATTTCGCACGCTACGCAATAATTCACTAGTAGTACAACTACATGGTATTGCTCTATATATAGACAATATTCCAAACAATACAACTTCAGCCGTCGCGTCCTGATGAGAAGGCTTTTTCAAATCAGTAATCTCATCCGTTCGAAACTGATTGTTGTGATCCTTACACATTTTCCATCTATAAAATCAAAAAAATTCTAATGAGTTTAACTTCGAATAAATAGGCGCAGAAGGCTGCCGTCGTTAGTAATATACCCTCACAACCTCGGACCACCTATGTGATGAAGATGCGGCCACGACCAGTGATAATCGAACCAAAAATCTTAAGTTGATCTTAACATTCAGGGTGAGCTTTTTTTAAGCCCAATCTTAAGTTTAGTTATGAATGAAATAAGACATGAAATCCGAACGGACAAATCATTTGTTCCAAAATATTTCTATGAACAAATAAAACATTTGTAGAAATTGAATTTAATCTAAGTTAGATACTTTTCACCTCCCATCCAGTCAAATTTGAACAGTTCGAGTAGATTTAAAAATATTGTTCAATCCGTTAAAATTTCCGTTCGTTTTTTTATTCCGCCTCAGGTTTGCCTTAGTTAGTTACGAATGAATTTTGAACAGTTTTCTTCTTCCATCTCGGGAATTAAATTTACAAACTTTAAAATAATATGCAAATCTAACAAACAACAAAGCGGTTAGCGTGTGATATATCAGTGTTACCTAAACGATTGAATAAACTGGATTCAAGGTTCCCACACACTGAATCTGACCTTGAGAACGAAGCATTTCTTTAACAGCGTCCTCGACACTTAACACCTATCGAAAAAATTCTTTATCTTCGGGTAACGGGGCAGACAAATTCATAGATATCAAATTGGTGATTCATAATTTGAGTTCGAAGAAGTGTGGCTTTAGGTTCGAAGGTTTACATCGTTGACAGTCTAACACACCATTTGATATAAGCTGCAATCTGCAGCTAACACTAACAGCACATATTTGAAATCTTTTAATAGGTTCTGTCCAAACCATGATGTAGTACCGTGGGTGGGATCATCATGCAACTGTTTCATTAACTAAAGCGATTTCTAATAATCAATCAGATGCAAGCTGAATATAAAAACATTGCAAACGAAGGGTGGAAGAATTTTGGATTTGATCCTCACAAATGAACTAAATACTTTAATATATTCCAATCTTTAGAACCATTTGTCTTAAATGGTGTACACGATAAGTCAGTGGAAATTCTACTCGACATCCAGGAGCTAACACAGACTAACAATTGAAACATTTTACGACATCATTTTTTGCAGGTTTGAAAGAACTGTTCCACAAAATGGCTTTAAAATTAAAATGAACGGCTTTTCGAAAAATGAACAAGAATAAACCAGCCCTTGATGAAACAAGATTTGAAGAGATCTTTCCTAATTCGAAATTTATTTGAACAGTCAATTTGTTAAATAAATAAATAGTATTCATGACATGATAAAGTCGGAATAACACTGCTACAATTTCTATGGCAATCGCAGTGAAATTGGCGATGGATGAGTGCGGCTGGTATGCCAGCGTTTACTATAAAAAATTAAGCTAATCAATTTATCCTGCCAGTTAATCTGCTCTTCAGTCCGTTACTACGTATAGAGGATTATTCCCCAGCAACTGGAATACATTGAAAATTACACCGATTTTCACATCAGGGAAAAGAAGTAATATTTCATGCTAACGAATAATAGCTATATCGCAACAATGATACCGGAGTTATTTGAAATTCTTGTGTGTAAAACTTTCAAAAATATCATTCCAAAACATCTGTCCAATTTCCGCCATGGGCTTAGGCCCGGTGAATCCACGACAAACAGTTTATTATAAGGACTTTAGCAAAGCACTTGACTCTATATGAGTCATAGCAAAACGTTGGCCAGTCTGAACTCATCATACCTATTGGATAGATTATAAAATATAATGAAGTTAGGGAAAAAAGATCAAATAAAAGAAAAAGCTCATCTGGGGAGGTCCGTGAACATTTCTCATATTTATCGATGGAATATCTAATGTCATTTTTGTTCGTATTTCGATTTGCGGATGATTTAAAAATCGTCAGAAGTATTGCAATCTTACAAGATACCAAATTACTACAAGATGACATAGACAGAACCAGCGAGTGGTGTAAAGTCGTAAAGTCATCATGGTGTTGTTCATCTAACACTCGACAGAATTGAAAGTACTCAGAAGCAAGTGTTCCCTAGCACGTAAATGTAGCTCGTGTTACATCATACACGATCAGATGTATAACAATTATAAGACCTTGACGCTGGCTAACAGGTGAAAATAACTTGGGGCAACGCTCATTGCAAATTTAGTCCTTTAAAATACGCACTCATCTTATTTTCTTGGAAGCTTCATTGGCTTTAAAGGGCTCGTCGTAAAGGGCTCATCGATGATGGACGAAGAAATAATCACCAGAGTTTCTAGTTCAGTGGACGAAACGTTCGGTTTTGAAGAATTCATCAAAGAACTAGAATATTCGAGTGGCTTCTCACCGTTCACGAATGTTTGCAATAGAAGGCTCCCAAAGCATATTAACCGGCGTCAATTAGTAATAAATAGGGTTTCATTGGGTCAGCCTGATGTACGTATAAATTGGGAAACTAATCAATGCATCTTTTAACAATTCAAAAGAATTCTAATATTGCCCATCCGGCCCATGTCCATTTCGAATTCTTCTTGTCAAGCCACTCAACACCTTCCACTTTTTGGCGAAGTTAGGATAAAATTTCTTGCGTGTGTAAAAATCGTTTTCAGCTGTTTAAAATTCCTATGAGGTAAGAATGGTATAGCCATAACGAAAAAATGAACATTTCGCTCAATTTTGTCATTCGTATTTGATCAGCTGTTTGAACACAACAGTCACATCCCGAAAATGTCAAGAAAACGCCGATATGCGATAATCAAAGAATGCAAATATTGTAAGTTAAGAAGTTACTAACTTCTTTCGATCAGTCTTTGAAATGAAGATGGCTCGTACTTCAAAAGACATTCTTTTAAATCAAAACAGTCTAAACGCACAAACAAAAGCGGTTATATCGCAGAGCTGGGGTCTGCCAATTACCACTACTTAAACCAATTCCGTACATAAATAAGGTTCGTTTTGTCGATACTCGGTTTTTTTTAATAAAACGACGAGATCAGAACTAGAAACTAGGCCGATGTGATCCAGTCCAGATGATTGCTTCATCGCATGTTTTAACCGAAGATTTGATTCGTTCCCACCAAATACTGACATCACTTTATCAGGTGAGCGAAAACCTAAAACTGCATTATCATCGGACACAAAAGTAATATTTTTATAAGATGTTTAAGAACTAATAAATGGGTTCATATAATTCTCATCTTTTCTCACTTTTATAATTTGACTCAACTGAATTTTTAAGAACGATATAACAATGTATGGAATTTATCTTCGGTACAAGTCAACTTTTAGTCGATGCTTTTGATGTAACCAGCTTGTCTGAGATTGTGATCTAACGACTGCCCTTATAGTCAAAGGTTTCCGAGAAGACAAACGTGCAGTATTAAGATCTAAACAGTGGTATTTACTCAATTCTTGTAGAATATGTGCGAGAATTGAGACCACAAAAAGCTACGCCTAATCAAAAGACCCCATTTTTATCGCGCAAATGGATGAGATGACTGCTTGCTGTAAACTAAATATCTAAAAATCCGTATGTTTCTAAATCCTGGATCGTCGTTTCAAAAATGATATATTGGCCACTCTGTGATTGTTGTAGTATATTCAATCAATTAAACTACCATATAAGATTAACCAATTATAATTAATCAAATTAGAATTTAATAATTGGTACTGCACAAGGCAAGTACCTAGCAGCAAAATGGCATGTCGCATCGCAATGGCGGTTTAATCGTTAGGATCGCAATATAAAATGTCTCTATGCTTAGTATTTTACTATAAGATCTAATTGAATGAAATTCGTCTAGTTTCAAACAACCTGCTTGTCGTGCACGCTTAGATCCAGATAAGAAGACAGATGATTGATCTATAGACCGAGAGCAGTTTCAAATTACGACATGATTGCCCTAATTACCGATGGATTTTATAATTTTTTATGTATTTAAAAAACGACCAACAAAAATGATCGTTCTGCCGGTTAGTGGTAAATGCCTATAAAAATTTTAAGGGTGCACTCGTTTAGTTAGTTTATACGAGAAATCTTTAAAACGAGTAGTAGCGCCTAGCCGTCTACCGTGATGGTCTAAATACCCCACCATACAAATTAAACTGTTGCGCTTATTCCGTAGTAGTTCGATCGATACCTGAACACGTGATGCAAAATTAAAATCGTACATCCAAATTAAACTTCAATAATTCCCCCAAAGTTTTATTTTCGGTTAAAAAAACATTTTCCACTTGCCATAAAATACAATAACACATTTCACATCGTGATATGATCCCAAAACAACAGGTCGCCTTTACCTTTCCATTCAAAAGCATATTGAAAGAGCGAATGAAATGCGAACAATTACAACAACAACTACCTACATTTAAAGACCAAATCATACAAACAGGTAATTCCAGGTGGTAAATTTGTAGACGTGTTACCTGATTACAAAATAAACTTTAAAAAGCGTAATCATTTTGCGTTGTTAATTGTTATTTATGTTATTTTGACGCCATTTTAAGAACAAGGCGGATCTAATTAATTGATATTTATAAAATAGGAGGAGAAATAATTTGTTTATACATAGAAAAATACATTATTTTCCAAGAAAACGATGATGGTGGAAAGTTTTTTATTTTAAATCAGGGATTATACACTTAAATCTCTGTTTTATATTCACCACCAAATAATTTTTTTTTTGTTTATTTTTAATTCGTGTTTGTTTCGTTTTCGCCAAGGTAAAAATTCTTATATTTTCTTCATATTAAATTCGTGCTCACCTGGTGATCATTGATTGAATTTACGATCAACAAGTCAGTCTTTTTTTACCTGTCACAGGTATGAGACGACGTATATCGACGTATTATTGAAAATTTATATTATTACAAGTAGATTTATTTTTTATTCTATATATTATATTTAGACAAAACTTATTATTTAAAGGATTAAATTTTACAATAAAATTAATTATTGTAATTATAAATTAGTGAAATAGTGTTTTTTAAGTGAAACAAAATAAGAGATATCGAAGTGAATTGCAATCAAGCTAAAATCCATTCCCCAATTATTATACAGTAAAATGTCGTGTATGTGAATTTTTTTATTTTATAAGTTGATTTGATGAAATGAAAAATCGAAAAAGTTAATAAAACCTGTGATAATAAAATAATGTGTATGCGAGTGATATTATTGAGACTTGTTTAGTTTATCCAACGCAACATCTATAATAAAGTAATTAATTAAGGTGAAAATATTTTCTTTACAAATTTTTCGATCCATTTTGGTTAAGTTTTTGACGCATCGCTGAGTTGAAATTTCGATACACATTTTTTGTGTGTAGTGTTATGTAGTGGTGTTTCTTGCTGTGGTGGTGGTGGTGTGGTAATACAGTCGATTTGCGGACATTCCCCCCAAAATACGATTTTTTCTCTTCACATTTTTAAAAATTAAATTGGTTATCGCCGCCACGGTCGACATTTATAAAATAATTTTCATTTATTTATTTATCAATATCGAATCCACTATAATAATTATTACAAATATTTAGTTTTTCTTTCCATAAAATACTGTTGAGAAATTTTGTATAAATTTTCATATTTTATCAATGTTCGTATGTATAAAAGTACAGTTACAAAACAAAAAAAAATGTTCAAGAATCTTATAGTTGAGTGCGAAAATATTGTCACAACAGGTTGATTGGTTTTGAGATCGATTTTTCTTGTCAAACAAATTATTTTTTAATTAAGGCCCTTTTTGAAATGGTTACTCATTTGCGGCCATCTCAAATAGTAATATTCCAATTTTTTTTGTGTCAAGTAAGTGACAGCGCAACGTTACTTATTTGAATAAGTAAGTCCCCATAAATACGTATTCTCTTCGAAAAGCGCCTAAATGCTTAAATACACTAAGCATTTTATTCACACGGAATCACAGTGTTTGAGAGTTATAATATGACACCTCATTAGTGAAAATGAGGCTAGGGTCCTGTGGTCGTATTCTGGGTTTCTCGGGGAATGGGAAATATTTAGCAGTTATTTCAAATTCCATTAACTTCCTAATATTTAATTTACGTATCCAAAAGTGTATTTTGTTATGAAACCATTGCAAATTTTGAGTTTATAGACGAATTACGAAACTATTTAAATTTTGGAGCATATTGATTTTTAAATACAAATTTAAATTGTTCTTAAATCCAAAAATCCAAAAACGCAATTCTCAACAAAAATCATAACGTTAAAACTACTATAAAATTAATTTTATCAATAAGAAAAATTTCTAAACGCCAGAATACACAAAATTATCATATACTCGAGTGCATTAGTAATTCCTAAATCCCCGTTCCCTGGGGAAGCCAGAATATAGCTACTGAGCGCGTATTCTTGAAATCGGTAGAAATTTCCGCATGCGGAATATAAGTACTTAATTTGCTTTAAATTTTTTACATAATTCGATAATAATAATTTTTCGCTGGCGGCCTTAATCGTTTTTTCAAATTTGTTTGCAAGTTTTCTAATATTTATTTCCCTACTAAGGAAATAATTCCGCATCGATGTATCCAGTCGAAAACTTCCGCCGATTTTTTTTAGTAGGCAAATAAATAATATGACACTTGCAAAGAAATTTGATAAAACGATTAAAGTAGCCGGCGTAAGATTAGACTAATGCAAAGAATTTTAAAGCAAATTATATTCCGCATGCGGAAATTTCCACGAGTTCAAAAGTACCCTGTATTGTAATTCCAGTTTTTGACGAAATATTTTGATTTTGAGGTGGTTCTAGTTAGAGTCCATTTTATAAAGTGATATAGATAATAAGCAGACTGCTCTTACCTGACCTGGAAGAGACTTGAGTTTTTTTCTATTGACGAATGGATTGTGTGTGTAATCAATGGGGTAATGTATTTTTCACTTTATGTTTTTAGTCATGCTCATGAAGTTAGTTCCGTAGAAAAACTAAATTGTTCACTTCAAAAGCTTACATTCAAAAAAACCTATTATAAGATTTTGTTTGTTGGTGAAAAGCTAAATGACAATGAAAAAGGCAGTGTTGTAGTACTGTGCTTACCGCTACTTTTTTAAAAACTCTCGAAAGACTGCATTTCAGCTGTGAAGCGAATCACATAAACAAAATTATTTTTGTCACGAATTTGGGGTGAACACATTTGTTTACGTATAAAAAGTAAAAACCAACATACGATCACATTGTTTTAACTTTTAATAATCTAATTTTGTTTATAAAAAATTAAATCAATAAATTGTTAAAAATGCCAAATTATACAGAAAAAATGGCTGAAATTTTCAGCTTGCTTCTCCGGAGATCTGCAGATAAATTTACAATCCCATTAGAAAACCCTATTCGAAAAATCACATACTTACTATCCAAATTTCATATTAGCCATAGCATATTTCATTTCTTAAGTAAATGGAAGATAAGTAATAGCAGCGGGCACATAGAATATACAGGGTTCACTGATATCAGTTTAGTTAATTAAGGGAAATATTTTTGTGTTCATAAAACGTAATTCGTGGTAAAGAATAACTTTTGAATAAATAAAAATTAAAAATTATATTTCGAAATTTTGATAACAAATATTTTAATAATTACAAGAATATTCATTTAACATTTCATTAAACAACTATGTGTATGTGAAAAACACGTAAAATTTGTTTGTTAAACAAGAAAAGTACATCCATTCCCTTTCATCTTTCGAACCATACTATTTTTCTTTTTCATTTTTTTTTCTGTCATTGCCTTTATTGAATTTTTTTTATGAACATGACTGCCGTTAACAGTTCAAAAAGTAAACTGTAGCAAGCAGTAGTGCCTAGTATTCTAGGTGCACTGACAATAGCCACAAAAATCATAAAATTACTTACACTTTTTTATAATTGGAGAACGCTACTAATTTAACTGTGCACATTATAAACACATAATTAAATTTTTTGCCTTCTCCGGGGTCGTCGGGTTCGAATCCAATGCCATAGCTATGGTGCTCTAGTAAAGCGATTAGTTTTTTCCATGTTAAGGATTGATTTTACCAGCTTTTTAGTAGTTCCAAAACGAATTGTAACTTATTTAAAATTCATCTTCTAATTCAATTCAAAATTAGAAAAGATAATTTGAAGATCTAAATAAGGTATTCTAAATTATCGAAATAAATTAAATGTGTATTAAAATTGAGCTGCTGTGAATTGGAATCCCTGGTTCAAAGTTTGACTCAGCAATTTTTGCAGATTCCCGATCGGTTACTCGATTAGGCACTTGAACATACCGTTAACGTAACTGTCATTCACTGTAAGGCTGACATGGAGCTTACAACGTGCAGATTGTGTACTATACATGTGCGAATAGGTAAATGCGTGTTATATGTATAAATGACAACATTAATGGTCCAACGAGTTATGCGACCTATTAATCAATTATTACATAAATAATTATTAATTTAGCAACAGAAATCCATAAAAAATACATTGTTACATTTTCCACTAATTTCGTCAAAATAATTTGATAAGAAAATACATTTTTAATAACCATTATACTTAAATACTTTAACTTAATAAACACATTTTATTAAACACTTGTTTTTCTATTTAGCTATAAATTCCTCCTGATGAACTACTCCCTCCTGATGATGACCTATTAAGTCGAAATCGATCGAGTGATTTTTTAAACTTTTTGAACAAATTTTTTAATAAAAATATTTAAAAATCAAATTTTTTGCGAAATAGAAAAACAAGTGTTTAATAAAATGTGTTTATTAACTGTAAGTGTATTTCGCAAAGTGCCTACGGCAAATAGTGAAAAAAGTATTAAATTAGGTTGATACTATACTAATTTTTTGTTTGGTTTCACTCTGCATATTTTAAGTGTTATACTTTAATAATTATGTACGGTGTAAAGTTGGTGTAATTACGTAGTTAAAAAAAACTAGTAAAGTAGCAATTTGCAAATCCTGGCTACTCAATCTTACCAAGAAATTTCAATTTGCAATTATTATTCATTTATAATTTTTGTTGCTTATTTTTACGATTGCAGAGTAAAAAACGCAAACCTGTGATGACATGTGCTATCATCACATTTTCGATACTTTATCGAAGATCATGACTTTCTTCTTCAGAATAAAAAGTGACACTATTTCACATTTTATATCATTTGCCAGGTTGCTAGATTGAAAAATTGTGATATTCTACTCCATTTCTATCACGAAATAATTTGTTTGATACTTAAACGAAATTAGAGAAAGACAATTTGTTCGCATTTTTACTAGTAGGTTGTGATAGCAATAGGAAAGAAATAATTCATAAATGAAACAACTGTCCATTTTAGTTTAGGAAAACGAGAAATAAACTTCGATAAAGTATCGAAAATTGTGATGGTAGAACATGTCAGCACTGGGTAGACTGAGGATTAGTTAAACTGGTTTAGCAAAATTCGATTAAGTAATCTAGGAAATACATTTCAAATAAGTTCGCCATACCATGAAAAATTTGAAAAGCCACTAGCAAATTCGATTTTTCCCTAGAGTACTTGATAGAATTTTGCTAAACCAGTTTAACAATCCGCAGTCTGTTCAGACTATTAGCCACAAAGTTTACTTTGTATTCGCACAAAATTAAAATAAAATAATAAATTAATTTCAACTGGTTCAACAACATTCATTTTTTGCTAATGACGTAACTTTATGTCGACGACTTCTCCTTTATTATTGTTTTTCATTTTAACAACAAAAATAACTCAAGTAAAATCCACGTCTATATCAAATTACAATGAAACTAAACATACCCCTTGATACTGTCGACATAGCGTTACGTCATCGTTTTAGCTAATAGGCTTGTAGTGAAGATGGCTTTGGTTAAATAGATTTGAGTATCCAAAATTTCAGCTAGCGAGATTGAGCTTTTATTTCAAAACGTTTTTCAATACTCTCAGTATCTCGAATTTGTTCAGCTAATAGCAACGCTTATTTTTTAAATTCGGCTTTGGTTTCAGTGTTATTCTTATTTCAAAATACAACAGAATGGAAAACATATTTTGGTTTAATTGGGGACAAGTATAACGAAAATTGGTCTATTTATCTCGAGTTTTTCCGTTGCTCTTTAAATTTAAATTTAGCTCTTTTACTGTAAATAAACATCCATGCCATTTGGAATAAGAGACGTTGAGCCAGTTGAGTTTTTGTATTTTTGCCGAACAACTCGAGATTATTGATTGGTGCAATGATTTGTTAGTATAATCATATTTTGTGAATTCACAGTTTGTTTCCGGAAAACTTTAGCTATATTTTAAAATTACGTTATCGTTTCTAATTTATTAATGCAATAACTTTTAACTTTGTGCTCGATAGTTTTTGAATATCTTCAGCATTTTTGATTAGAGGATGTTTTTACATTCATATAAAGTGAAAATTTTAATTGCTTTTTTGTGGTTGAAGAATCTAAATAAAATATTTTAAATAGGACTTACTGAACTAGAGCCTCAACCAGCGCAGAGGTGACAGCTTAAGTTGCACGCTGTTTGTACCGTTCCAGTTAGTGATACAACTACCAAAATAGGCTTCTCGTCACAAATAAATAACTGACCCCTAAAATTTTGGTGGCCTAAGTGGTGTAAACGGATCGCAACTGAAGCTCTTAATACACGCTGGTTAAAATAAATTCGCTGGTCCAATGAAGTTGTTGAAATGAAAACCCTAATAATAAATCGTATGTTCGCTCCGAATCAAATGTTAGATGTAATTTTAATGTTGGCGTTATCCTACTTGATTTTATAGTCAAATCATTGGCCCAAACTAGTTTTATTTTAATGCTGTTGACCTTATTTTGTGGATCGTAATTTTATTGCCAGTGTCAGAAACTTAAATCCCAAATTACTTAAAGTATGTTTATAGTCGTAAGTTTTTCTGATAACTGTATATAAAATTTGGTTCGCAGTTGGTTACACAGAAAAAAAATTCTTTGAAGGTTTAAAACGCCGATTATGAAACTATAATTACCCCACAAACTTTGTAGTTTTATAGTAGTAAAGAAAAAATTTGAAAGTCTCTGCTCCTAATTAAAATTCTAAGAAACAAAACCATATAAAAGCCTCATAAAATTTAAGTACATACGAACAATATTTATAATTGGAATTGCGTACATTTGAACAACCTCTTGGACCACAATTTTTGCGCAAAACCTTCACATGGGTGTGTGTGTTCGTTACAAAGCTTTATGCCTCAACTGTAACTTTTCCATAATAAAAAAAACTACGTTAATATTCTTGATCACTGGTTTTCATGAAATAAAATGAGACAAAACGATCGTAAATTACCCTGCTTAAAAGCGAGACAAACAACAAAATATTTTTTTTTAATTCAACTGCGAATGTATTTGTGTTTATGAAGTAACCACCAACCTGTTGTTTTGGAAAAAATGTAAATACATTATTTCATGGAACAATAAATGGCTCTGTATTACTAAACATTGAGTTTTGTTTTCTTTTTAATCGCTGGTTGACACGTGTGCAATGGTTTTCTGCCCGAATATTCAAATTAGCATTCTCTCGAAAAATATGTTCACGATTCCTATTCACCGTGACACCGTACCCGTTTTGTTTTTTTATATACATTACGTAATTGTTGTACATGTATGTTATGTAAGAAGAAACTTAAGACTATAGAAAATTTGTCTTATTAACGACTTGAAGAGAGGAGAATGTTGAGTACGAGTATGTACCTACATACATTTACCTTATTATGTGTAGTTTTTAATATTAAGCAACAAAAATATTTTATTTTTAGCTAAGAACAGCAATGATGGCTGCGCGGTTTACTACTTGCATTACGTTGCTTGCTTACGTACTTTCGATTCGACGCGTCGTTTAGCGTAAAAAAGGTAAATGTGTGTATTGTAGTAATGTTCGCGAAATATAAACTATGTATCCGGTATTTATAGTTATTGTTTTGGTTCGCTCCTCTCAAATAAATCCGTTAATTAATGTTTCGTATATGACTTTGTAGTGTTTTCCCATGTTGCTGTTGTTGTCGTTCATTTTTAACAAAAATAACTTGTTTCAAGACAGTTCGATAAATTGGTTTTTAAAGCAAAGAAATATTTGCCCGTTTTTCATTTGTGTTTGACGTGTTGCTCGAATCTTGCTTGATGTTGTTGATGATGTTGAAAGCTAAACCAAACGTATTTACTTTTTAGAATGTCCCCCCGTAGGGGCAAGTTTTGAGGAAGTAGAGAACGTGTGGGAAGTGGTCAGACTGGGTAGTGCTGTTGTTCCGATTTGTCTTAACCGTTTGCGTCCCAGGGGGTATTGAAAAAACACTGTCGAAGAATCACAAACAGCCCAATCGCGCTTTCTCTAAATGAGAGAAGAAGATGAAATTACTAAGATGAAATGGCAATCTATTGAGATAAACCTATTGTAATTGCTTGGGACTCAAACGGTTAAGCTACATATGTGATCTAACCAGTTACGCAATTCTTTACGACAATACAGCAACAATATAATCTGTTCAAAAGAATACAAATTTTTTTGCTGGTTAACAGTTTTCGTAAATAAGAACTGTCATCAAGCAGCGAATCACTGTAATCTAATCCTCTAAATCGCATACAATAGCAAAAATGATGGAGATTAGTTTAGAGGCCTGCATCACAATATGAAACAAAAATATGAAACATAGTAAAATTAATTCCAACTACTTAAGTATGTAAACTCAAAGATGGTCGGTTTCAGGGCACCAAACAGTTGCCGATATGTTGAGTAAAATTACGGCCAACGCTGAACATTTTGAACTACTATATGAAATTTTGAAATCAAATTGGCAATGATTTTACTAATCATGATACGAACAGCTTTCGGATTTGAAAGCGCTCATTTTGAAATGAATTATATTTATGTGGCTTATGTAAGACCCTCTTGTCTATGTAACGTTGAATATAAATGAATTTTACTATAGTTGTTTATGATGTTCCAGGTTTTGATGAGGTGTTGCATAGCAATAACAAGTATGTAATAATAAGCAAAACGGGCACAAAATCAATTAAAACCCTCAGTTCTTCGAAACAGGAAAAGTCCGCGCTATGAGCTCATATACTTAGTTCTTAATGGTCTAAGACTTCCAACTAATGGTTTGCAGTTAAGTGCAAATGTTCTGCGACTAACTAAATAAATAAAATACTAATAACATAAAATAATGATTTACAATGAGGCATACACTCGGGATGATACCGGTATTGCCGTCTTGCAAGACCAACATATTTGCTTCCAAATTGAGGCACTAAAATATGTAAAAACTTACACTAGAGGATCTATGTTACTAAAATCATATGTTAACTTATTGACGAGAAGTACATGTTGTTCGGCATAGCAACAAATGATAATACATCTGTACAAAGGCCAACATAGACTGGGTAGCTTTACAAATGAAAGGGCTGAGTATGTCTCATTAACTCAATTTGTAGCCTCATATAACAATCCGACCAATAGAGCTCGCTACATGCTCTTGATGTTTTCGAATGCGTTTTTGCTTTCGTCAAGCAAAACGCATTCTGAAATTCATTAAATTAGGAGGAGCATTCGTGGTGAATACCAAAGTTTTTACTACAAAATACCTAATTATTTATTTTCGCTTCGTAATGTCTTTCTATGGATGTGTTCTATTCTAATAAAATTAATTTCAAGTCGTTACGTATATTTTTCTGTTTATACCTAGACATTTCTGTTCAAGTTCATCGTGAATTTTTATTGGCTTATACCTAACTATATTTTAATTGGAGAATTGAATCAATCTAAAACTATTTCATAATTTTGTTGTTTGGGGTCTTGTGATATGAAAGTGTTGCTCCTGGTAGTACAAACCCTGTTAATAACCAAATTTTGTTAGTCCCTAGATTGTGCTGGGGTACAATTAGGAATATGACTTGATAGTATTTCGAGACTTATATAAGTTGTACATTACATATCTCGTTGCAAATTTAAACTTGGACTAAGTTACATTTTGTAATTCTCCTCCAGTTGCTACTGGCTTCCAGCAAAAACGAAACGTAAATTTAATATTAAACCAATAACCCTCATTACAAAACATTCCTACGTTTTCTCTATATGAGGGTGGGCGATTTGTTTGGTAAATTATTTATTGACAGTAAAATCGAATTTAAACTAAATTTTTCGATCAGTGTTATGGAATTTTTGAAAAATCGTCGAATCAAATTAAATGTTAGCTATGATTTACCTTCACCCTAAGTAAATATTGACATTGAACGTAGAAGTATCTAATTTACGTTAAACTAACGTATGAACGTTATTTTTTGACAATTGACAATTCTTTTCAGTAATTGAATGCAAAAATATTTGATTTGTTAGGGGTTATGGGAATTTTATTGATATTATGGGATTATAATATTTTTCAAAAACGAGTATTTATCGTAATAGAAAATGGTTTTGAATGCGTTTTATTTAGGGCATTTGGACCTACTTGTTTGATTTCAATTTATTAATTTAATAGTAAATAGTTCAAAAGGATGAAACTCCGTCGCAAGAAAAAGGAACAATTGCAGTTGAGAAAAACATAAGCAGATTGAAGTTAGAAATACATACGTGATGAATTGGCATTTATTTATATTTAACTTGAGGTTGTTGAAACAAAATAAGAGAGATAACTAGACTGAGGTACATCTGATGTCACTATAAACGGTGCTGACTAAGAGGATCTAAAGAGCACCTGATTTTTGTGTTCCTCTAGATAAGGTTCCACCAACATTATAAATTTGCCAGAGAAGCCAAGCGCTCCCAGTTTAAATATGGTAATTTTATGTGAAATGAGACGACGTCAACTCTTTTTCCAAGTCCACATGATGTTCAAGGTACCTGACGGGAATTCCGACAATTTGTTCGTTGTAGATCTGCCTTTGAGAAAACCATGTTGGGTCTTAGTGGTTTACAATGGAAGTATAGTGAATCATCAATAATGCTTTCAAACATCTTAGGGATACAGACCGGTTTGAATTGGTCTAAAATTGGAAGCATCAGATTAACAAACATATTTGTGAACCGGAGAGTCTTTCCAAATTGCTGGAAATGTTCTATAATAAAAGAGATTTTTGAAAAAGAATTTTCAGCGGGACGGCCAGGCTATCTCTGTATTTTGTTTACAACAATAGCCGGAAAATCATCGGGACGAAATGAAAACAACGACATTGTCGTAATCTATTTGGATTAAGTTTGGCGGTGCTTAAGTATTGCCATTCATTGACCTTATACTTTTAAGGTGGTATGATAGCCATCAGTTCCTCTTTTAACATTCACGATGTCTCCGAATTCATATGAACACCACCACGAGCGTAACAGAAGGCGATCAAAATGGGTGGATGCTATAGGTCGATATTACAAAGGACAAGATTGGTTAACAGAAAACTAACGCACTTATGTGTTTCGGACGAAGGCTCGAAACTCAATTAAAATAAAATGTGCAACTAAGTCGCGAAACTGAGTTTTCGTAATCAGTGAGCAGTTTTATAATTAGCCGCAAAGAAGTAAACAATAAATCACGTATAAAGAGTTGGTGTAGATTTGTACACGATTCGAATTCAAGCAAAAATGCCCTATTTTCTCCGAAATTTAAACTTCTTCGTATCTAGATTTCACCACTCTGAAATTGTTTTATAATGTGCCTATTTCATACTACATGGTATATTTTCCTCGTCTCTTGCCTCTTTGACTATAAAATAAAATTAGTTAAACGTCTAAACAGGCTAATTCATTTCAATTAATAATTTTCACGGGCAACTATAAGAAACTAAGTTAATAAATTTCATTTTCTAAACCACTGCAATATAAGGGGTGTTGACAGAACTTCGAATTGTAAAAAATAACACAAAAATTAAATTGTAAGTAATCAACAATTTTTTTTTCGAAAGATCAATACATGGCATTAATATTTGAAAATGATTTCGGGCGCACCGCGGCTGTTTTTGACGAAACGCATTCTGGACGTCCAATTCTGAGCCAATTTTTCGAGCACTGCTGGCCGTATGTCACGAATAACACGAACAATGCGGGCCTCCAAGGCGTCAATTGTTGCTGGTTTACCAGCTGTATCTTGTACGGGTGTAGGCCCAGATCTTTGCGCAAAATTTTCCATGCAGTGGACGGACAGCGCCCTAATTTCTGCGAACGACGACGAATCGATAAATTTGGATATTCTTCCACACTTTCGTTTACAGCGGCGATATTCTCTTCAGTAGGCATATTCCTTCGACGTGTTGATGCTATTGCATCTAGAGAGTATGTGTTAAACAATCTATCCACAGTTCGACGGATGGCTTGCTCAGATGAACGATTATGCGCGCCATAAAAATCACGAAGTCGTCTATAAGTTGGGCGAATCGACGACTGATTTTCAAAGCAAATTTTAATAATTTCGTTGCGTTGTTCTAGCGTGAGTCTATTCATGATGAATATAGTATATTTTTCTTAAAAATTTAATTTTGTGTTTTATTTTTTACAATTCCAAGTTCTTTCAGGCTTAAAAAAACACCCGTTACAACAACATTTGAGGTGATTATTACAAGTCTTATATGTACTACACAAGGCCAACTGTAAGATTTTGGTTATTCCATATTTCCATTATATTAAAATAAAAAAATCATGATTACCTATTTGGGAATTTTGTTAGTTGCTATAAAAATCACAGAACTTTTCCCGATATGTGATTTTATTTTTGCACTTGTCTTGCAATCTTTTAGGGCCTTTAAAGTTAATATAATCTCGTTTTATCTCACTTAAATTGTGTTAAACGCTTTTCCAACATTTTTAAACATTCTAAAAACATCATTTGTCAAATGGCACCAATTGAGCCAAAAATTGTGAGTAAATGTGGCACTTATTTTGCTGAAAGCTATCTACAGCACTTGTCTAGCCGAAGTATTCATTCATCTAGTCCTTATATTTTTACTTGATATTTACTTGATTTACTCTTATTTACTTTCTTGTAAACCTTGCTGGCTTATGAAATTGTCTTCTTAGAGCAAATTATAATACTTAAGCTTTTGTAACGCGAACAATGCATTTAGACAGTTTAGTTTAGCAAACTAGACATTTGTAACGAGGATAAAATCGCGTTCAGAGTGCTTAATGCTGTACGATAATATTTATAATTGAATTGGTTGTATCTGATCATATGGCAACTTCACAAATATTATTTTTCACATAGCAAATTAAGCACGAGCAATTTGCGCGTTGTATCCATTTATCGCACAAGCTGGACATTTAAATTAAATTCGAGCGCGGACTTTCACACACGCGCAACTAAATTTTACAAAGAGATTAATAGTTCAACGCATATTTTCACTTTAGAAAGGAATTTGGTTTTTTGCGAGCGACATTTATTTGTGCACGCGGATTGAAGCAATTAAAATCTTTCAGTATATGATGGAATGTGTTGAAAATGATTTGTTTAATCACATTAGTTGCTGTCACACATTTAATAGACTATACCATTCTAAATATGTAATATTAATTTCCGTACATATGTATGCGATACCCCACATTACTAAATTTCTAATAATTCATTGAGCATCATTGAACGTGGCAAACATTTTAAAATATTAAATTGTAATATTTTATTTAAAAAATATTCGATGGATGTGTATTGTGTGTGTGTTATCGCATATCAGACGTGTCAATCTCTACCTGCATGTTTGCAGAAGATAAATAGCAACAGGTTAAAGTTTACCCCGTAACATAGTTCCGTTCAATTAAAAACCCCGTAGATTTGCACACAATGTGGCCGCGTGTCATGTATATACGCCAAAAATGGTATTTTCTCGCAGTTGTGTAGTTTTTATCTAACCTTTGAATGTTATAATTAAGAAAACTGTATAAATAAATAATATAATAATAAAAGTTTCCGTTTGAATAATTTATTTAAATAAAACTACAAGGAGTTAAACAAAATAATTAGATGCAATCTTTGATCTCAAGCAGTGAGTAATGCCTGCCGTTCGTTTGCAACCTTATAACTCGAAATTAATTAAAATGTTTAATGCTTTGCTTTATATAATTGTACGCGAAAATAGTTTTGATATAGTTTTTACTTAGAAAACTATTAGTTTTCTATAGATAATTGGAATGTAATCGACGTCGGTATAATTATTTGCACTAAATCATTATTAGTATGTTACCCGTTTATTTGTTTTAGGCCACAAGCTCTAATCAACTTAAGGTTATGTATCTGTAATAATTGTGCAACAACTCATACAATATACGGTCGCACTATATCCGTATGAGTATAGTTGTTGCTCGACGTTGCTTAGGAAGTTCGTAACAACACGATGTTCATAAAAAACTATATACATATAAATAATTTTGTTGTTGTATCCACGAGTATCGCTTTATGTGTTTTTTGGGATTTAGAGAGCGCGTTAATATTAAAAAGTCACGGTTGATATACGAACTGGTTTAAGCAAAATCACAAAACTATTTTTTGGCAATTTTTTGTTGTTTGTTTATTATTATTATTTATAAAGCGTCAACAAAATTGAGTACATTAATAATAAAATACAATTTCGTAATTATTTATGTGGGTTTTTTCATTTGGGTTTAAACTGCGCGCGCATACTTATCAATGCAACGATCGTATACTTATTGCACGGCTAATAATAACAAAATGTGAAGAATGTATGCAGGAAATTGGAATTAAACCGTAGCATTATAAATTTGTCTTGCTTCCAAAATGATATTAATCGTTATTTAATTGATTTGAGGCATTTTACTGAGAAAAAAGGGAAAAATTAAGATTTATATTTCTTGCAGAATAATTCTGTTCAGACGAATTTCTGTTTGATCCCTAGTTTAGCTGTAATTCGTCCTAAGCTTATAGTTTATTAAATATTTAGTGGTTTTGTGCTATCCTTTAATAACAATTATTCCTTAATACTCGTTGCTGCTAATTGGGTCGAGAACCCGAAAATAGTTAAGATTGAAACGTAAACTTCAAAATGATTTATTCTTTTACGTTGATCTCTATCAATCTGTTACATTGATACTCAACAATATGTCTGTGTATACTCATAATTAGATTAAAGGTTTTCTCTAAACAAGAGAGTCGCCATATTATTGATGCTGGAAATTTGACAGTGAAAAATAAGAGATTACGCTACTCGCCGCAAGTGCCAGCACTGTCACTAAAGAGGATTTATTTTGTTATGTAATTACCACCGGAAATGTTTGATTCATTATGTATCACTTTTTTACTAAATAAAACATCTCAGCGGAATAAAATATCAAAAGATCCTTAAATTGGCAAATTGATTGATCTCCAAAATCTGAAAATAACTTAGGTCGCAGAAGATCAAAAATGTATAGTGAAAATTTTATTCCATAAATTTTCCCCAAATTTTCCATATGATCTCAGCATGACCTAAGCTATTATAAAAACAACCGAAAGTATTGGTTACTAGTGGAAGTTTTTGAGATATTGGCCAAAAACTGAAAATAACTTAGATATATGGCCGCAGAAAATCAAAAAATTATAGTGCAAATTCTAATCCATAAATTTTTTCCGAATTGGCCCTGTATGCAATGTAAATTTTTCAAAACTTAATTAAGAAATAGTCGAGTTTCGTCCAGTTGAAAATTTATTTATATCGTGTAAAATGTACATATACCATTTTTCATAAGGACTGGCTATGAAATGGCCAGTTTAGTCCAGCACGAACAGATTCTAGAATTTTGCCCAAAACTTACTTTAAAATGAGCTATTTTATTTAGTGAAAAAAGTGATACATAATGAATAAAAAATTTCCGCTGGTAATTACATAACAAAAAAATTCTGTTTAGTGACAGTACTGCCACTTGCGGCGAGTAACGTAATCTCTTATTTTCCGCTGTCAAATTTCCGCTATCGTACACAGCATATATTATTGAACGAAAAGCAATTATGCAGATCAAAAATCATGTTGGAAGTGAGTTCAAATTTCATGTTCGTATTTTTAATGCGAGCGACTGTGAATGTTGTGTGCTTAACTCAAATATCACTCATCTTATACTGAGAAAAATATATTATATCGGTAGACGGAGAACCCTTACCTTTTTAAAAATATCATTTTTTGACGAATCAATAAAGGTTTATTAAAGTATTGCGTTTTTGGTACGTAGTTCTATTGAATTTTCACCGGAATTGGTCAAACATTCTAAGTTCTAATAATATCAAATAAAATTATTCGGCTCGTAAAAAACGTCGCAAAACTTATTAAAGCCAGCGAACGGTGAGGAATTTTATGAAATTGTATTGAATCCAAATTTATTTGCTGATGTTGGTTCAAAGGAGGTAATTAATGAAATCGATTGAAACTCCAACTGTGTCCAACAATGGTTTCTTTAAAGTTGGCTGTTAACTTAAAATTTGAAATTTAGGTTATGTATTTCCAAAGATGCATATCAACTTTTTAAACATGTTACTTTGAACCGTTAATGATCAGCAATACGATAAATTCATCTCAACATTTTAAATTACAAATTATTTATCCAGCACGATCATCGCCAGGTTGAAAAAACAAAACAACTCAATAAACAATATTCTTTGGTTTTAGTGTATATTGACAAATTAACATCTTCACACAGTACAGATATACTGTCGAGTCAATCGCATGAACCCAAAAACTTCACACTAAAAAAACCACCAAAATAGATTTTATGTAACCCGTTAGAAATTTTATGTACTTTGCTTAATGATTAAATCTCAAGAAAACATTTGGATTCTTAAAAATTTTAATGCATTCTCTTTTTTGGATGAGTGTTAAGTTCGAGTACTCTGTAGGTAAAGTGGTCAGAGCGCTTATGGCTGGTAGTGTTTAATTGTATTTTTTGATTACTCTGTTCTCAAATTTTCTGAACCACATTAAATAAATTAATATTTACTTAAGCCAAATAATTAAAATTATTTCTATTAAGTATAATTTTTATAGATAATTAAAAAAGTTTATTACAGTTGACAGTTTTTTTTTAAATTAAATTAATTTTTTTGGTTTATTTTCAGGTGTAAACATAAAATCCAGCAACAAAAAATTGAAATTAATAATGAAGTTACTACTTACCATATAAATTTATTATTTTTATTATTATTATTATTGTTTTTTTTATTACAAGTGCAATTTAAAGAAAAAAAAATAGTTTATTATATAAAGTTATTAAGAAGGTTGAAGTTAAGTTAAAAAGTTTATTTACAAAATAAAAAATTACAAAGTATTTTAGTGAAATTTAGTTAAAATGCTCGTTCCTGGGCACATTGTATCATGTTATGTAGCCACAGGTGGCTTAGGCGGTGCTGCTTTAGGTTCGGACGAGAAAGATATCGCACTATTAGTATTTGTTATAATTGAGGACCGCACTACAAAGGTGAGTGATTTAAATTAATTTTGAAAGTATGGTGTGACAATGTTAATATGCTTCGAACAATAAAGCTAAAAACTTAATTAACCGTGGAATATGTAAAAAATGTCAAAAATATAAGCCAAATGATGGCGACCTGACTTGAATCGAAATCAAAATAATTGTTTTATGTTTTTATGTTAACATACTGCATACATTTTCTTTCATACAAGGGTTATATTGTAATGTAAGAAATGTCATAAAAATTTAATTGTGTTGATATTTATGTGAGAACTAAAAAATATATTATGCAGATTACTTAATTGGGCTCAAGTGAATTGCAGGTTGCATTCATTTTTGTTTATGTACAGTGGAACCTCTCCTTTGTTGTATTCTAGTCAATCAAGCAATAGAACATATTTCGAACCAGAATTATGTTCTTTTGTATTCGATTTATAAAGTGAATATTGTAAAAAAATGAAACATATTTATGCGGGAAACAATTGTGTACTGCTTTTAATTAAGTTTTACGCTCCTATTCGCTTATTTTTCCTGTAGCTCCTTCAGTCCTCCTTTGTAGTCTCCTACAAAAAGAAAACAGTTTCTTGGCCACTGCACTTTTACCGTTAACATGAAATCCTAACGTTACTTTCTTAATATGTATTAATTGAAGTGTTCGACCAAGCATTAATAAGCAGGATTTCTTGGAGATAGCTATGTTGGCCTCAACGAACACTCTGTTCTATAAAATAAGGCGGAGTAGTTAAGTTTTTTAATTTCAAATAGGATAGTTTAATATTAATCTTACTTGAGTACAAACAAATTGAAAATGGCATCACCACTATCGGACCAATGCTTTGGCGAGAAAGAGAAGCCAGTTTCTTACTCTGTTTTCTCTTCATTGGTTGAGAGGTCGAATTTTTTGGCGACCTAGAAAATACTTATAAGATTACTATTTTATTGTAAATGACTAGTTTAAATTTTTCGGTAAATTCAATTATTTTTGAAAAACTCTATGGTTGACTGACGAATTTACCCGACTGTTGGTACGCAGCCTAAGAGACGATTCACAAACTGAGGCTGCGTACCAATCCAAGGGTAAATCGTTTACTACGGTAAAAATTGATTTTAGTACAGATTTTTCGATCAGTTTACCATAGAGTTTTTCAAAAATAATTGAATTTACCGAAAAGTTTACTTAAAATTGACTTTTGCCCTTGGATTGGTACGCAGCCTGAGTGTTAAATAACTATAACTCTAAAGAATTTGCTTTGCTGAAACAAAATTACAGAGTACATAAATTTGGCATTCACAAATTGTTATACTTTCGCCACTGCTGTAATATAACAAACTTCGGCTGTGTGCCAAACTGCCAAACTTAAGGTAAATCAGAGAGTTTTTGGAAAAATTTGACTTGGAAAAATTATCCATGTTAAAATAAATGTTGCCGATAAATTTATTTTAACATCGACATTTTATAAAGCGATATATTGTTCAAGTCGATAATTTTTTGAGTTGATGTTTTGGTAATCGACATTTTTCGAATCGACTTTTTAAAATTCGATATTCACACCCAACCAATTTATTAGTATTGTGTTAAAATTATTTTGGAAAAATTTGCTTTCTTTTCTGTAAAACGCTATTTTGCGTGTTTTGTGTAGTTATTTCAGTACGCCTAGTGAAAATAATTAGTTTTGGGGCTACTGTCATTGCATAGTGCAGGTACACTCTTTGAAAGTACATCGACCAACAAAGTTTTCTCGAAAATGATACGTCAAAGTATTAACGAAATTTATTTTCAGTGGTGGCCGTTGCAAAAATTTATTAAGATCTAAACAGGGTCTTTCCAACTTTTATTTTCTTATGTAACATATGATAGACAGCATTTATAAAATTATTTTGGTAAATCATATATGTGTAATTATTTTAAAGATTGTTGATGAACTGGATACGCCTCTAATTCGTAAGTTAATTTTACTGGGAAGCTGACCAAACCTAGAAGTATCCTTGAAGTTCACAGATTTTTTGAATTTTCTGATGTATTTATACAAAAAATTCTCTTTAAACTACATTTTGTGTGGATAACAGTTTAATACGATTAATTTAGTGAAATTTGCGTATTAAAGAAAATTTCGGAAATTATAAAAAATCTTAAGTTGAATTTATCCGGGTTTGTAGATGCTGCGAGAGCGATACAAAGATCATAAAATAAGTTTGAAATATAGCCATCATGCTAAATTAACCAATCTTAAGAGTGTTCTTTACTAAGGATCTTTGGGCAGGGTTGATAAGCATCTGTGGAAATATTTTCTTCTAGAGTTTTTTGATACTCTACTTGTTATTAGCTCATAAAAACAGATTCCTGATAACTTCAAAAAAAAAAATTAAAAATCATGAAAATAAACTCAGAAAATTGCCGACAGAGCGCCATAAATTGTTTGGTATGCAAATACAGAGTTTTTCTATTAGGTAGGTTGGCATTTTAGGACTAGTAATTGGAAATTGTATGGTTACAGAGCCGTTATAATTTGAGGATTGACGCATAAATTTATTCACAGAAGTTTATTTATCCGAAACAATTTTCTCTCACTATCTTCTGGGGTCCGTTATTTAAAACATCACTGATGTTTGGTAGTACCTCTATTATTTGGCAGTACCTTGAAACTTCCAATTGGTACTTGTGAATCTCGAAGAACTGTTAATATAAAATTTTGGAATATATACAGGGTGATCCCAGTAATTTGTTTTGAGTGTTTTCTAAATTACTTCCTTCCATCTAATCAAAAATTAATCTCGCGCTGAAAACTTTCCAAGCGTTTAGAAACTGATTATCTTTCGTCATAATGATTTAAACTCGTATATCAACATAATTGATTCTTGTGCAAAATCAAGAAATATGTTTATTTACAATGTGCAATGTGCCTATCATTCACACCGAACGCATTAAAACTGAAAAAATTTCTCGTAAATTACATATGTGATGGGCGTGTTACTCTATACTAAAATTTTAAACCACTTAATTAATGTCAGCTGTAATTTAATCGCCATTTTTCTGTTCTAACTAAAAACAAAACTAACTATTTTAATAATTCTATATTTAAAGATGAAGCCGAAGCGAATTGAACTGAGAGAAACACGCCCACGTGCACGATTGATCGTATATGTGTTACTAAAAGTTAATTCGTATGTGTAAGTACATACATTCTAAAAGCTGAATGAAAACTATTGAGAATTTGACCAATGAGATACTTAAGTAAATATATCATGTAAACATGCTGTGCGTTGTACATATTTTCAATTTTGTCAATTTATTTGACATTTTTAAATGAAGTTTAATGATGACAATGATGTTTTGGGCTTGATTTGGTCATATGACAAATTTATACTTCCTTTCGCGTATCTATTCCCCATATCTAGATTATAATATTCCGTTTAAATATAGATATACCTACATACTTAAAACAAACCTAAATAGCGTAAAATCGTATACTACAAAATAGTTATTTAAATTAGGCGTCAACTGTATTATACTAAAACGGACGTACGAACTGAATAAAATATTAAATATGTTTCACCTTTGGCCACCACGTTTTGTCTATTTTCGAAAAAAACTAAAAATTTCCAATTTTATTTATTCATAAAATACGAACTTAATGAACTTTTGGTAAATTAACATCTTAAAACGTACGTTTCTTATAATTAAAATACGAAATAATCGATCGAGTTTAGTTTACAAATGGAAAACTATCCATATTTTGAACCTACTCGAATTTTCGTTACGTTGCTATCAAATTGGCTACTAAGCGGGCGCAGTGCCTATATTTGATTTGGTTTTTCAATTCCGGAAATTGCTTTTAAACATTTTGTCTTTGAATTATTATTTTAAAGAACTAAAACAATGTAGTTATACATTTACTTACAACTAAATATTATGGTAATGAGGTTAGGTTGAAAAAATTATTACAATTTCTTATGTGCTTGCAATCGTCCGATAATAAAATCATAATTACAAGCAAATAATTTTAAGAAAAGTTTCTGGTACACATAATACATGTTTTTTATGTTTTGGGAAGCGTAAGCATTTTTTTTGCGATTTTGATTGAAGTTTTCATATGGTATAATGTGAAAGTTTTGCATTTGGACATCATATTACCACATGCTGATGATCTTTGGATTTAAACTCTCATATTGTTTTTTCTTTTGAAATTTCTCGCACAATTTTACTTTGTGGATTTCTAAAATTTTGTAATTTAAACTTTTTATAAATAGTTTAGAGGACAAAATACTGGTTAAGTATTGCTAAGGCAACCATAAAATGTTTTAAGTCTTTATAGCGTTTTTAAATTTTTTTCTAAATTGCTAAAAAACCTTCGAATTTAGAGCGTCTTTGAATACATAAAAGATAAAACATTAAAGGGACAATTAGTTTAATTTTAAGTCTAAAGGTGTAATTAGTTTAACACCAATAGAAAATAAGAAGTGCTATTCAGTAATATACCTTTGATACACCAATGTAAAATAAAACCGTGAATCCAAGTTCATGTGAAAAGCAAGTTTAAATTGTTCGGTAGACAAAAATGACGTACGCCAAAACTCGGTTGGGATTTTCGTTATAAATATTGCTTCAGGCCCGTTAGTGGCGATTTTGAACACAAGATCGTCAGTTTGATCAAATTAATACATTATTACGCTCTTGTCTTCCTGATAAAAGAAGAGGCTTCCTAAAGGCAAGGAATGAAGAAAATATCTTAAATTAGCTACACTTTCATTCTTGTAATTCTCCGATAGAAAATTTACTCCAATAGATACTTTCCTGAAAGGTGTGGTGAGGAAATAAGTAATTAAATTTTATTTCACACAGTTACATATTTATGCCTGATTTGTTTTGGATGCATCTGTCTGCTCCAAAATAATATGTGGGAATTCGCAAAATTTTTTATATTCAGGTTTAATGACGAAAACAGAATGCTTCATGTGCTTTTCATACCGAAAATAACATATTTTTCCTAGGCCACATAACTATATTACACACATGGCCAAGCTCCACGTGCTTCACGACACGTGGAGCCGAATTCTAATAATTTCTCGTTACTAGAGCCAACTTAATCGTAGTCGCAATTTTCAATTAAGAGCACAAAATAATTATAATGAATTATTAAATGTTATTTAATTTCTTATTTCTTTTCGAGAGCCACATTCACTCTTTCAAAAAGCCACGTGCGGCTCGCGAGCCGCAATTTGGCCATGTGTGATATTACATAGTATTACATATCGGGCAAATGAGTAATTATAATTTTTTCTTAACCGAAGAATTTCAGTTTCTGCCATTGTAAATCTTTGATTTCTGTCTGTCAACTTTACTTTCACGACCACTAATCTCGCTATATAGAAAGCAGATTTTAGTAAAGTAGTCTACAGGGTTCCCCATATAGTTGATACATTTAAGCTTAGAGCTCATCGTTTTACATCACATTTTCTGCTGTGGATGGACTCGTGAACTTGTCGCTCATCTGATAGAACTAAGATATTATAGGTGCTCTTCAGCTCCATACCGAGTTCGCAGGGCAGTGTGAATAAGTGATTTGTGGCCTATTATCTTCACTCATCTATAAACTACGCTGGTGGCGTAATTAAGAATTCGTTGATCTCTTCTTACATCGACGATATGAAGATTTAAAAAACCATGTGAACTCCACTGATCCGAATTTATTAGAAGCCGACTAGACCAACTTTGCTGTATATGGTGTATAAAAAACAACCATGAATGTAATGTAAGCAAATGTTAGTCCATAAGTTCTCAATTAGCAGGATTGCGAGATAGGGGTAACTTTAGTTTGAGATTTTAGTGTTCAACTACTATAGAATATGCCAGTCCACGGTTTCCTTATCGTGGAATAGCTGACACTGGGTTTGTTCATCAATTATTATTTGGTCGTATCGATTATTCTGTTCTGCTTGAAAAGATGAATTTAAACGTGAATTTTTTTGCGCTAAGAACAATACCAGCCTTTAGGACCAATCATAAACATATTATACTTATATATTTATGGGATGCTACACAAAACTTCGATTTTTTTTAATTTTAATAAATTGTCTTTGAAGAAACTTCTTTATACTACTCAAATGGTAATCTTTAATAGTAATTCTAAATTTTAATTGTTGATACTTTCTATTTTCCAATTTGCCTGTACCAAGTAGATCAAACTGATATTTTTCCCCTCATGTTGTGGATTTCGGCGTCGTTCGTGTTGAATTATTTTTTCACCACTCAAAAAAATCTTTTATTTAATTTTATTTTAACGATTATCGTTATTTTTAAATTTTTAGTTCAGTACTTTGTTGTTGTTTGTCCTTGAATTAAACTCTATAAAATAATAATACTGATGGTGGCTCCTCGCGTGTTATATTTGGTCGTTGGGAGTCTGTCATCCTTTTTCTCTTAATATTGTTGAGATATAATTTGTTTCTTCCTTGATTGTACAGCTACAACAGGACAAAACGATCATCATGGAGGTGATTACAATAACTAAAGCGTTATCCTCATGAATTATTTTGTCTCGTGACAGTTTCTTCGCAGAACACCACATTTCACTATAGCCAGTATCATTTTTAGCCAATGCTTTCGCCATTAGTTGTTACTTTCCAATTCATAAGAATTGGAACACCAACTTGGTTGTTTAAGAATATCTAGTTCTATTCAGATCTACTTTATCTTTCAGTTTAAAGCAATTTTATTGTCTTTTCGTACGATGGCCCTGTTTTTATGAAAAACTGCTTTTTAGATTATTTTTCTTTGATGATAGAAAATTGTCAAGGATAGTATTCTCGATTTGAGACTGTACACTGCTTCAAAATGATTGATAGACACATTTACGTTGTGGTGCAGTAATTAATGATCTGGATCTCAATGTAGTTGAGTGTTAGGTAATATCGTTTTCTAGATAACGGAGCGGCAGCACAATCATAAAATAATTTCTGTTGTTATTTTATTACAAACGGAAATTTTTAATTTATTGTGAATCTCTTTTTCACAAAAGAAAAGATTGCAGCGGAATAAAATCTGAAATGTGTTCCTTAAATTGTCAGATTGATTGACCTCGGAAGTCAAGCAACTTCGCAATTCCATAATCAATCATCATTAAATTTGGTTTCTAGAATTGATTTTGGGTTCAAACATGAATTTTAGGTGAAGTTCTGGTATCTACTTTTCCTATTACCCAAATAAAGTGGATTCTAATATGCATTCTGAAGGAAGTTCTTAAATTTGGCAGTGCTGGATAGAGCCCCGTTAATTCGTAATCGGAAAGTCTCGTTCAAAACATTTTTGTTTGACTCAAAAATAAGTCGTAAAAATCCCAAAATAATAAAAACGGACCCAGCATCGGAAAAGAACCGGAAAAGAAACACAAACAAGTGTTTGAAAATAGGGTATTTTTTCTTAAAATTTTACTGTTGCGTTTCTTGTTTTGCACAGTGTTTTTAATAGAGATTTTCTTTTGTGGCAGTGTTGTGCTTTGTGGCGTTAGTGCTTGTCTTAAGCGTTCCCAATAATCGTTATCCTTCCTTTAATTTTTGTTTAGCCTATCGTTCATACTGCCGTTTTTCATTTCAAGATTCGTTATTCATTTCAAGTTCATCGTGTTTCAAATATATTTCAACCTAATATGAATAAAGTAATATTAATAGAGAATGGTGACCTCGCATGCTGTGTGAGACGGGTAAGATTTATTATTATTAACGAGGCCAAATAAACCTCGATGTGAAATGTCCATTTATAAGCCTCTTTGATTATAATACCAAGGCTAAATCCGGTTCTGAAAGAATGTCTCTGCTTATGAACTAGTGAACTTGTATTCCTCTTATGAACTAGTGAACTTGTAAGATGCTCGACTGATTTTTTTTGTGCTTTTAACAATTTACTATATTGCATGGTAATGAGATTGTTGATAGTATGTAGTACAAATTATAAAGTTCTATTTGGTTCTAACTTGTGTTAATATATTTATGGTATACCTAATTCTGTAGTTTTTCACATTTCAAACGAGATGGCTAGAAATGTTTTAGGCCCTAATATGTGACTTATAGTATTGAAACGGGGATTAACTGAGGGTTTCTCTTACTATATAGGCGATTTAGGAGAAATCCGAACAATATGTAATGTACCGTGATTAGTGATCAGTCCCGGGATCCTGGCTCATATTTGAATCCCGTAATCCCGGGATTTTTTTTAAACGAATCCCGGGATTTCATAAAAGTATAAATATAATTTAATAATTCTCTTAAATTCATTAATTGACCGCTGACCATTAACAAATTCAGTTTATTCCTTATATTTATATTCTCCTATATAGGAACCTGATATTATATTCTCATTAAAAATATTTTATCATTGTGTAATCTACAAAACTAAATAAAACTGTCGTCGTTATTTTTAACAAATTGGACACCATACGAGTATATTTTCTTTAATCAGAAAAGAAAACATTCACAGCGAGTTCACAGCGAGTTCATACGACGGATAAAAATCTCGGATTTTTCTATCCCATTGTTTTAACCAACCAACAGCACGTAAATTATACAAGAAACCCGCCTCTTTTCATACAAAAAAGTTGAAAATATTGAAAAAAAAAATCTGGGATAGAAAAATCCGAGATTTTTATCCATCGTATGAACTCGCTGTCAGACTATTCGTTTACTGATTTTTTTTCCTTTGTCATTTTTAAATTGAAAACTATAAATGTCCGGGGTAGTGACATCTAGCGCATTTAAAATAAGCTGATTGGGTCTTTTTTTACATGAAATTTTAGCACGGCATACTTTATGAAAATAAAAATTAACATACAAAAATACCCAATAAGGTTAATTTTTTTGAAGTCAGGTCTACAAACAGTTCTCTATAAGTAAAGCTAAAACGTTCATTCGGGGTTTTCAGCGGCAGGAATTGTAATTTCCAAGCTGCGGTACAGAATAGGAGACCACTCGATCGATACTGTTTTTTTAAAGTCACATTTTAAGAATAATGTGAAAGATAATGTTTAAGATTATGTTTCGCTTCTTACCTAAGCTGTGACAAATGATTTTTTGAATAAAAAATATTTCTTATAGGAAACTGAATTTTTTAAAATATATTTTTTTAGGTATGTATATTTTTTTGTTGATTTGCAAATAGCCTTAATCCCGGGATCCCGAGATCCCGGGATTTAAAATAACTCAATCCCGTAATCCCGGGATTGCTAAAATGGCCCGAGATTGCAATCACTATCCGTAATATATCCCTTTAGTGATTTACTAACACAATTGTGCGGGTAGGGCATAAGTACCATGTCAAACATTTAGTTTTGTATGTTTTTTGAACCAACTTACACATTTGTGCATTCCTTTTTAACTTATTTTCGCTTGAAAAAAACTATCTATACACACAATTGTGTTGGTTTTACTTCAAATCAAGCGAAATTTTTTATCAACAACGCCATTACAAACTATGGTTTTTACTCACACATTTGTGTGGGTTGGACTAAAATTGAGCAAATTTTTTTGTTTTCTTGGTTGAAAAAGGGATATGCATACAATTCCGAATTGAATTCATTTTAAAAATGAAATAAATTTGAATATTAATTTTCTTTTACATTTCAACTTTCAAAAAGTCTTTATTTTACCTCTAATTAGAAATACAAGGTATGCGATTTTTATGTTCCTATCGCATCGATTGAACAACAAAAACGTATATCGATTTTAAATGTCAAATAAATATATAGGCTTTATAAAAAGTATGCCTAAATAATTTATCGTCATATTTGGTAATCCAATTAATTTTATTAATGATTAAAATATTAAGCATGGTGGTTTAATACTCGTATGCATAATTAGTGCATAAAATTATGATTTCGTTTTTTTAAATAAATAATATTTAATGATTAAATTAAATAAAATTTATTCTTGTGAGGTCAACTTTAATTTTTAATATTTTTTAGGAAGCTTTTTCAACAGATTTGATATGTTAGTGAACTGAATGGCCTTCTCTTGAGGAGCTTTAAAATTATTTGGTACATAAATAGAAAAACACTTGTCTTTCAAAATTCAGATGCCTTTGAGATTTTGTTCTCATTTGATTGATTCGATTTGGTTAAGTTTTCGCATATTTTATCTTGAAAATTCTATTTTTCCCTTTCTGCTAATTCACGTACAAACATAATTAATTTGTAAGCAAATACATGTACTCGGTATATAGTAACCGATTAAACAAAACAATCTTGATTTTCTTTATGTAATACAAAATAAATTTCATAACGAAATAATTGCTATCAGACAATATTGTTGGAGATGATTGTATGAGTCAACCATATTGCGGCTAAGTCAGCGTATATAAAAGATCAAAATTGAAATTGAACATTAAAATTTATTTATTACCGCATTAGAAAGTTTATCTCCTGAAAGGGTTAATAAAAACTAAGAGTCGGACAGAGAAATTTATACATCTAATTTTACAAAAGAAATTTGATTTGATGACAAAAAATGTCTATATGTACGAGTTGAGTAAAGTTCAAAAAAAAAAAAATTTTACATTTTAATATACTTAATAGAAAACCGCAAAATAAAATCTACAGGCTGTGATATAAAAGCGTATACTGTATATTCAGATGATTATCTCATGTTTAATGTTCATGCCCTGATTACTATTTTTTTTCATACGCTCAAATCTATCATCATCATAATTTCCATGTAAGATAACGTACATGGGAATATGGTTGTCGTTATATCTTATTTGTTTAGTATGTCTTCTCTTATATATCTACAAACTTCTTCTTATTATTATTCTTGGTATTTTTATAACTTTGTAAATAAGGCAGACAAATCTCGATGTATGTATACATTATACAAAAAGTCATCTCATCTTGGAGGTCATTAAATATAATTTTTTTTTTTTTTTTTGGAAATTACTCTCGTATACGTATTATACGAGACGTACTGGAAATCGAGGGTTAAACCATCGTTCAAAATGATTTTCTATAATCACACGTAATTAAACGCGCACCATAATTTATTTGCTTAGTATACTCAGTAATTCGTTTGTCAAATGTCAAGATTCGATATAAATTCATCCGTTACAACCAAACATCTAATATATAAAAATTGCTGCTTGTGTTTGCGGACCTCTATCAAATACATCATAAAATGTTAGTTAATAGTTTTGCAATGTCAAGATGAATTGCAGATTTCTCAAGGACCGCGCCGTTAAGCGTATTAATAATTATATTATATGGAACTAGTCACTACTGTATGTTTTAATGAAACTTTTTTAGCATCATAATTAAATTAAAGAGAATTATATAAAAACATATTTCAAATTATTATTTGTATCTCAAATGAAGTGCGTGATAGATATTTGCGCCAACCGTGTTACTCGCCGATTTTATTTATTCATAATTTTTAACAAAACAAACTTTTTCAAGTTGTTTCCATTCCGTTTCAGTTTTCAGACATTTAAATACCTTACACAAAAATTTCTAATTTAAAATGTAAATAAATTTTTTCGTATCACAAAAAACGTACGGGTTTGGTTGTCATCGGAACTGATAATACAAATTTTTAAAAGCCTAAAATTAGTAAAGTTTTTTATCACTAGTATATCCATACACTCACACAATGTACTCATTTATTTCTACTTGGCCTTATCTTGTGTATAGAATTGATTGATTTTGATTGTATGCTGTGCATTTGTTTCGTGTAAGTACTGGTGTTTTGAATTGTTTATGCAATTTTTTTATACGATTTTAGTTCTGGCCCATGCAAGCAATTTATCATTTAATGATTTGGACTTTAGATTATAGTGTCAGGTTTAACGAATATGGAATACATTTGGGTCATAATAGATTATGCGTGTTTTGATAGAAAAGTTTCTTGAAGAAAATAGAGAAAATAGAATAGAAATTGGGTTTTACTAATTATCAAAAAATCACTGGCGTATCACATACGAAGTCGCTAAGTATAGTACTGTGGTTTGGTATATTGATAGAGGTTTTTTTTTCATTTAAATATCGGTATTGATCATTGATGATCGGCATTGATATCCATTCCATTGTCAACAAGGCTGCTTTTCATCAAAAAATTGTGTCTTCTAAAAATGTAATTCAAACCTTTTCTGTAAAAAGAAGCGCCACTGGTGCTCTTATCCAAAATAATGATTTATTTATTATTTTTAGAAGTATCTACAATTTGAACGATGAAGACGCTAATTAAAAAATGGATAATCGTGTTTGTGGTTATATAAAACTAGGACAATTATGCTTATAAGCGCGCAAATTTCCGGGCGAGTATGTGTGACTTTACAACAGTGATGTAAGAGATAAGTTTAGAATAGTGGAAAATCGTCATTTAGATTCAATTTTTGCGGTATGTGCACATCATACATTTTACTAAATGATCAGCCTCATCTGAATTTTCAGCGATTTCACTTAAACGTCATAAACAATATGGTCAAAAAGCTGATTCTGTCACTAAATAAAGTTTCTCTTAAAAAATAAAAATTACTAACACGTGATAAAAGTTGCGTGTTCGTAATAGTAAAGAAAACGTAAAAATGGTGGAAAGGAATTTTTGTTCCTTGATTTTAAAAACCTGTTAAATTTTTTGATTCTTATGATGATTTAAGAAAGACAGTTACACCTACTATTAATAAGTAACAATTATTATTATTGACTTATAAGCATTGTACGAAATTCAAAATTGTTCCATTGTTTTTAAAGGCCTTGAACTTTTTTTTCTTTTTGTTTTTTGTTTTAATCCCTGCAATCTTCTGGGAGCCGAAGCACTCCCAACTCTTTCGCGGTTTGTTTTTTCCGTAATACTTTACGCAGTTATGCCAAATCGATGACGTACGGCTATATATCCCATTTACGTTACCATCTGCGCATTGCATAGCTCCATGCGAGCCAATAGAACTGGACATGGAAGTTGGGTCGGCCCATGAGTGTTGCACGCTGATGGGGGGGGGGGGGGGGGGGTCGTACCTCTCGATCCAAACCCCAAAACTTTAATCACTGTGCCATTTGGTCGGTGACCTTACTAAATAATAAATTTTATTTCACAGACAATGAAAACTTGTTATAAGCCCGATTTTTTAGTTTCCTTTCTCTTGTGATGTCATAAATAAATTGATTTTGATTCTCAAAATGGTACCTAATTTCCGCTTGTAAAATAATTTTAATGCAATATTTTTTGTTTTCAAATCTGTCCATCACGGTTTACAATGTCTTCGTCCTAATTGGTATTTTTTTTACATAAAGGTAAGTTTTGGACGAAAAAATGTTAGGAATTGGTATTACATATTTGTTATGACAAGCAGCTAGAGCATTTTGACGTTTAAATTTTGTATTCGATTTGGTTGTTCACTTGGGCTTGACATAAAACATAACTAAGTGAAGTTAAGGTCGTAAAAAATATTATAAATTATTTTTGCCAAACAGTATAGACCGATATAAACACGACTAAGGTTGCATGTTGACTAAGGTTGCATGTTGAACCTGAAAGTGACCAACCGAGTTGTAAACCAAAATAGCAAATCTAACATTAGCAAGTTATCTGTAAAATAAACGCAGCAATAAATTGCAATAATCAGGGTAAAACTGAGAGAATGTACTCGGATGCAAGGTAGTCAAGATTCAATGTTCATCTTTGTACGTATATATTATTTTCTACAAGGCGCGATGAATCAAAGATGGTGTTGTACACAATTTTTTTGAATTTTGCTAGATCTTCTCAGCCAGCCCTGTAATTGCTTAAGAATTAAAGATTTCTAATTCACGTTCTCTTTTACACCTAAACGTTGCAGTTCGTGTGGGTATACATTTTTCCCTGGAACATATTTTCCAGCAAAATATAATTAAATCGTAAAAGTTCCTACTACTACCACTACTAGATATCCTACTTTTAAAAATCCTACAGGATTTGTGACAATCAATGATCATAATTACTGCAGCAGTCTAAATTGCAATATGCGTAGATCTCGCGCTTTGATTGATTGATTGGAGTGTGCGACAAGGCAATTTAGAGAAACTCCCGGATAACGCTGGGTCCGTCATACATCCTTATTACATTTAACAAGATAGGCTATATCAATCTCTTGTCCGTTCACAACTTGAATATGCGTCATGTGTTTGGTGTCCAAGTTACAGTAATCATGTCAAGAGAATTGAGGCGGTTCAGAAATCATTCTTAATTTTCTATGCCTGGAAAACTATTGGGTTTGATAATCGTAGAATGTGGGGGGAGAATGTTTTAGGCCTCCCTCCATATACCGAGCGATGTAAATCTCTAAAACTTGAGCCACTTGATATTCGTCGGCAGCATGCTGGGGCTATTTTCATTTCCAATTTACTAAATGACGAAATAATCAGCCCGTATTTATTATTTAACCTTAACTTGTATGCCCCTGTGAGGAATCTACGTACTCGAACCCTTCTGAAATTAGATTTTCATAAAACTAATTATGGATGTGACGAACCTTTGAATTTAATGTCGAAGTTTTATAATCAATTAAGTATGTTTTGTGATTTTAATATGACGAAATCTGGAATCAGACTATCTTTAAAGGAAAACTATTTTAAATAATTTATTATAATAACCAGAATTATGTATTTCATTTGATATATTTTTTATTGCTAAAATTGTACTGTAATTTATATTACGAATTAATTCACTAAAATAAAAATAAAATAAAATAAAAAATAAAATTTATGATAATTTTTTCTCCTTCTTTTCCCAAATACGTAACATGAAAATTACTGTTTTGTACGTTCATCAAGATGTTCCTTGAAATTGATAACAGTTAAGTAGTAGTAACAATTTTCTGAAAATACAAAAATCATAATTAATTACAAAATTTGATCAAATTTGCTCCGCATAGCTGAAACTTAAACTAATGAATTTGAACATAATATTTTTATGATTGGAAAACCTCTCAAGAAACACCCCATAATCCCCACCATATATTATATACTTAGATAGTATTTGAGACCAAATCACATCAGCAATAAGTATTTATTTCTTTAAATTTATTTATAGAATTTAAATCCATTACTTAAAAATATGAGAAAACCAATATTAATGGAAAATAAAATCAGATAACTTCGAATACTTACTTCTGAAAAGTGAATCAAATATGAAGTCGAAAAATTATAAAAATTTGTAGACGGACTTTTCACAGTTAACTTGTTATTCAATTACTTTAATACCCTTTCATAGTTAAACTTTATTCAGAATTATTAAAGTATCAAGCAAATCTTCTGAAACCCAAGGTTATTTAAATGAAATCAATTATTAGAACACTTAAACATTTCACATCAACAACCACACCGTACGTACACGATTCAATTCAATGAAAAGGAGAGATGAGCTTACACAAGTAACCTAAAATACTAAAATTCCCCCCAATATATTGTAAATATGATGAGTATAAAACAAAAGGCAGGTTGCGTAATCACCAATTTTAGAAAAAACTAAAAATAATCGCCGATCATCAAAACCTACCTCTTTCTCCTTAGCAACATTAATAACAAAAATCGTCAACGAGTGCTGCAAAACAAAACAACATAATTGAAAAACCCTTTCTCGCCCAAACAATGTTCGATATCGCACTACAAAAAAATACTGGTATTGTACGCCTTTATGTGTTATACAGTACAGTTACTTCGACTGTCGACAGTATAGTAATCTCCTGCAGCACAGTACAATTTTTTTTATGAACAGTCCATCTACCTTGAGTGGGCCGATGACTAGGAAGTCATTAGTGTTCTCGTAGTGAAAGAAATTCCAGTACCCAAATCTTGCACATCGAAAAATACTAGATCTGACGAAATTTATTTTGGTCTGAAACAAAAAAAAAAAATAAAAAAAAAAATTATTCGTCTCTTTGGATGTCTGAATGTCTACCGATGTTATCTCAAGGATGGGTGGTGCGATTTGTTTTTTATACGCCAATCTCAGTTTAATTCGAGTAGTTGAAAAGCTTTTGGGAGCTGTACCCAAGGGGGTCATCTGCAATAGAAAATCACCGGAAAACACTATCCAATACTACGAAATTGGTTTAATTTATTTCTAAGTACTCTTGTAGCATATCATTTTAAAGATCTTGAATCAGACAGCAACGTTGACAATAGCACTTTAGTTCGAAAATCAACCGAGGTGGCGCTGTTGGCAAGTTATTCGTGTTTATTACGGAATCTATACTTGTCGTATATCATTGAAAAGCTTTCGATAAATTCCATAAATTTAGCAGAACCACCTTAGTACTCAAAACTACCACTATGCCGCTGCAAGCAGTTACAATTTTTTCTGTCTCTTATTGTTATGATTACAATGGTCTGTCTGCACAATATTAATAAAGTGACAATAAATAGAGTAACTCAAATCAACAGTTTAAATAACATTTGCTTCAAAACTAAGCTTTATACTTCACATAGATAAAATATTTGCAAAATCATAATCTATGCTCGGGTTAATACAGCGCATCTAAAGATTTTTGAGATCTAATGGCACTACGTAGTTTTCATTCTTTATTAGTTTGGTCTAATTTAGAATATGCCATTGAATTGCTGGCTCATTATTCAGTATACAGGGAAAGGGTAAAAGAAATTTAAAAAAGTTTACTAGGTTGGTATATATTTTTTAAATTCCATCTTTATAATATTGAAAGACGACTTTCATACTTGGATAACTTGCTAATTTTCTAAGTTACGATATGAGAGATTTCCTTTTAAATTTAGAACCCTTGTCCGGTAAGAGCAATTTTGCGTGAGGTTTTTTACTGCTGATGTTTGAAATGCTGATATATTTGTGTTTGTGTTTGCATCTATCAACAACCTCAATAGTATTTCGAATAGTCAAGCACAGCTTGTTTTTTGACGTTACTGCCACCTTTGCATTTTTATTGTGAACTACTGTGCAATTTAGTTTAGTTCATAGTTTAGTCGAAAAAATCGACCTCATCCAAAAAGAATATGCTCGGTAACAATTCTTTGTTGGATGAATTTTCCTTCTTCACAATTTGCCCAGTCAAGTATAAATGTACAACTTTTTGGATGTAAGATTGGTGTTGTCGTTTCGTGCAGTTGGAACTGAATATCATCAAATTTAGTTGGCAGATATTCAAATTGTTCGGCAATCTTTGTCTAGCTAGTTTATCTTTTAGCACATCAGAACCTTTACGGTTGAGGCCAAATTGGGTAGCTATAAGTATGTGTCATTTTCGGAAAAATACTGTACTATGCAAACAGACAATATTTTTTTCATTGACATTCCGCACGCCGGCCAACTTACTTATACAATACAATAACAATAAATAATTTCAAATTTAAATTTCCTCAACGTTAATAATTTTTAAACAAATATTGATTTAAAACCATACACGTTACTTTCGAAAGACGATTTAGTAAAATTAAAAATGATTTACCAAAACAATGAATCAAAAAACTTATTCGTAAATAAAAAACGCAGAAAACTTACAAAACCAACAACAAATCATTTTATTGTCTTAAAACTCATTGCGTTGGTAAAACAAGAGAATACAATAAAATAGTAAATTACAATATAATTTTTATTGAGACATGAATAATTGAATTTTTTCTACTGTTTATACAGTTTGAAGCAATATCCCGTGAGATATTCACTATTATTGTTATGAGATAGTATAATGTTTTCGTAGTAGGTACGATTTTGTCATAATACTTACGAACGACGGATACACTTGTTGTTGTCATTGTTAAAATGGGTAATTTCTAAATTGTTTATAAAGTACTTGCAGACAGCACATCATTAATTAGACAAGCTTATATATTAGTTACATATTATGACAATTTGATTATAATTACTAAATGATTACTTACCGAAATTGGCGGCGTGCGGTTGTCTAATTATTCACCTTGCATTTGTGTATTTGAAATGTAAATTAGGTCTCCAAATATAGATGAATATTAGATAGTTTTCAGAATTGCTAACACGACGTCGTCCGACAAGAGTTTTTTCTGTTCTGCACATTAATAACTTGCGGAATAACATTCGAATGTTTATCTCTCTAAATTAAAAAGAAAGTCGCTAAATAATTTTTTACTGTGGCAATAAATTTATGAAGGTGTGGTTAACAATGATTTCGCTACTTAGGGCACGGTTAATTTCACGACAATGCTATACCTATGTACAAACTACAAGTTAGCCAAAATAAAAATAAATACGTAAACCATACAGTGCAAACCAGCGAAAATTTAGGCATCAAATTAAACTCTAATTATAAAATTTGAAACTATCAAACGATAACTCTCTACTGAAGGTCATAACATTCTCTTACCACCGTTTTGAAAATGAATAGACCAAGAAGAGAGGAAATACCTCAAGTAATATAAACAAATATTTTTTTTTGGTAAGCAAAGTAGTAAGATAACACTCTCAGGCCATTGAACTCTTCCTATATACCAAAAATACGAAAACCTGTTGCCTCACACAGTAAATCACATACTCGGATCTAAGTCTTTAAAATTGATGGTAACAAAAATGTCGTACATATAGGCGGGGGGGGGGGGGGGGGGGGGGTGTTTGTCATAATTTACGCTCCCTCCCATTATTATATAATGCAAGGAAAGAATTAAACATATAAAACTGTATCCAGCGTACAAGTAGGAAATAATCCAACCGACATAAAACTTAAAAAAAATTGGATTATTGGGATCCATGGCTTTGTTTATTAATCTTTTAAATACAATAATATAGAGATCTGTAAGAAGTTATCAGTTTTTTTTGTGTTTTCACAGTTAATCAATAATAAATAAATAGGTGAAACTGATCGTTGTTGATCTTATGATCTGTTAATTTTTTGGTTATGAAACATATCTCAACCAACGGGAACATTAAGAGGTTGTTGAGAATGTAAGATAGCACTTTATACATTAATTGTTATAATTTTAATGGATCAGTCGTACGACACTTTTATTTGTATGTTATGCATATTACTTTCACTATACGATTACTATATTGTGTCTTTATTGTTGTAGGGTTAACTTCTTTTTAAATTGCTCAATTAGATTAATATTTTTTGATTCATTATGATTTCGGTAGTATTTTTATGTTTTAATTTTATGAGATTTTCATACATAAATTAAAACGATTACTTTCTAATTTATCAGCTTTGTATTCACGGTACTGTTATTACTATTCTACAAACTATAAACTAAAATGTTATAAATCATTAAGCTTTAAATATGAAGATGGCGCATACGTTTTATATTTTCTCGCTTTATAAGATTCGAAAATGTGTTGAAACCTGTAATCAAATGTATTTTAATTTTGTATACAAAAAATAAACGGTTAGAATCTTGGTTTTGCAAATAATTTGTTCCGTTAACATGAGTTCTTTTCAATATTTCAAGTAAGTTGGTTGATTAGTGAGATTAACGTTTTTTCTGCGAATGGGAAAAATTTACAATATATGTAAGATTATAATAATTATTGTGAATTGTTGGTCAGTTTGTGTAGCATAAATTGAAGCAAAAGTAAAAAAAATAAGATTAACCTAAAACTATAACAATCTAGACAGTTCAAGTATGTTACTAAGAGTGTTCTTTATCAATCGTTTCATAATATCGGCAACACTAACTAAACTAAATAACCTACTTGTACTTTTGTAAAGTTAGCCCAGCCCAGGAATTTATTGACAATTAAATTGCAGCAAGTTAGCTGTACTTAATTTCCAATTTCAAATAATATAGCGTGAAAGGGTCTGTCGTGCAAAAGGATTTGATCTGAATCAATATTTTACGTTCTATGCAACATTTAGATCAAATCTATATTTTTTTGAGAGATTTGATCTTCTTTCGATTTGATCTGCACTACAACCACCAAACATTATTGTCAATTCTTGACAAGTAACAAGACACGACGATTTTATGATTTTTTTTGCTGTGTTTAAATGTGTTTTGTGTAAATTAATATATTAAACAAATTAATAACCATATTTAGTTTTAAATTTTGAAAAATGCAAAAAACTGACCAATGGATTTGATCTAAGGTCGAGGATTTGATTTGAAGTCTATATGGATCAAATCTTTTTGTACGATAGAATTTCCCATAAATAAAACATATTTTTTGTGGACTGGTTTATATGGGTGAGACCTCATGTCGCACGTGATATGGAGGGGTGCCACAACTAAAAAAAATTAACTTTTCGAGTTTCTCGAAAAAAGATGCGCAATATTAGATTTTATATCTCGCAATAAATCATTTTTGTTTTTCCTTCACCGAAAATGATCAAGTGCGAAGTGTTGTTTTATGATTTTGGAATTAAATAACGTAGATAGTATGTTTTGTTTTTGCTCTCCTACAAAATTTTAATTTTTGAGTTTTGTCACTTTTTCATATCATTACGGCATGGCAAATGGAAAATGGTTTTTAATCATAAATTAATTTTTGAGTATGAATTGAGCTGGATTGGAATTCTAACAAATTTTAGTTTTCGGGAAGCTGAAATTGACTAAGTCATGTCTAACCGAGCTAAGGCCAAGTATGGTTCGAATATGGTGAATGGAGGAACTGGATAGTTCCTAGGGTGATTGTTTTCGGATTTTTTTGTAGAAAAATACAGAATTCCATCCGGAATTTATGTTGGAGTCTCGATTCAGCTCAGCATACCAGATTCGAACATGATTGGTTAAAAAAACTGCCTAGCACGACCGAACTCCAGAACTTCTCTTAAGTCCATTTTTCAATCCCCACCCAATTCTGAATACCTGATTTGACAATATATATTTTTGGGATATAGCCAAGTTCTATTCAGAATGGCTGAATTATAGAACTTCATCAAAAAACACGTTAAAATCCTAATATAAGCTGACCTTTTTATTAGAATCCTAGCCCAGCTCTGAAAAATGAATTGGAAAGTTGTCAGTTAGGAGACGACCTTTATTCCATGCATTATAGCCGAATCCGAAATTTCGGCTTTGCACATCGAATTTGACCATCATTTGTTGAGAGATGGCCTAGTGCCATTGAGCAGTGTTAGAGTGCCAATCCAATTCTGCATACCATATTTGGCAGCAATTGGGTGAGGAGTGGTAAAGCTCCATTGAGCATGGCATAATATGTTCTGTGGTGTATAATTTACTCGGTAATTAAACGAATATTCTTTGGTGGCCAAAATTAATAAATCATTAGAAATGTTTGCGAAATAAGTTAATTTTTAAGTTTTCCGGGAGCCATTGCCTTTGGGATACCTCACATATGAAATATATTTCGTGATTGCCAATTCGAGTAATGGATTTTAGAGTAAGATTTAATATAATTCAAACAACTACATGGTTTCAGGAAATTCTATTGTAAGTTGTGGAATTACAGGAGGACTAAATTAAAAAATGTTTATATTATTTAGGAAGCCGGAAAATATTAATTTAGAATTAAATTTCAGGAAATCTACCGACGCTTGTGAAATTAATAATATTTCTTTGAAGTATTAATTGTTGATTGTGTAGATTAGAATTGTGTTGTCATTGAAAAAATGCAGAGAATACACGGTTCACAAATAAAAACGCAGTGTGCAGAGTAAAATTCTCAGCGGTGGCATGTTGTACTGTCACTATTTTCGACTTACTTATGTCTTATTTTTCACGAGTAAAGTGGCATCCTATTTCACTTCGAAAACCATGCATTTTCTAATATGTTCTCAGCTTGCCCGAGTATAACGTCACTATTTCTTTTCTACAATTTCTTTCTTATCTAATAAATCGACTCTATTTATCACCAAATAATTTTTTCGTGATACCTTTATCGAAATGTAGAACAGAGAGAAAGCTCTCAATTATATCAAGAGGTCGAAATCGCGATATAAAACACATAATTGTTTACGCGAAATAGAATGTTAATTAATTCCTGGAAATTGAGACATAAACTAAGTCGAAAAAGTGATGGTACAACATGCCGCCCCAGGTTTAATAAAAAAAACAAAAAAATTGATTTTATTTTGCGGATTGATTTTATTTGTTAGAATCACAAAAAAGGTTAAAAGTGGCTTTGGCTAGTTTCGCACATTTAAAATGTGCCACACAATATACTGCAAATTAACAATTCACTTGATCTTCGGTTGTACTGCGCATGGCGCACTTTTGATAGGATTCAAAATTGCCTAAGAAAAAGCTATAACAGCGCTTTATACTATATATTGTTTGTGTCAAAACTAGCCCAATTACAAACATTCAAAAAAAGTCCAATGGAAAAGTTTTGATGTTTACCGAACAGCCGATTTGAATGAATTTTTGAATATTTAATTTGGAATATTTTTGTAATTAAGTAGTTGTTTTTTTTTCAAAATATTAGCAAACAAAAAATACGACAAAACTGCTATGGAAGCTGGTATTTTCGGTGGACATAGTTTGTTGTATAAATTCTATTTGGCCCTATTAATCCGCTTGAGCTGAGTAGAAGCCTAATTTGGATAGAAAACAGTTTTTAGTAAAAATTTTCCTTTCCCCATACATTTGGGGAAACATGCGGGTTTTGACCAAAATCAACCTTAAGCCTAAAGTTCTCGATCTTATGTTTGGGCTATGTTACAGAGAATATTTGGAAAGCGCTTCTCGAGTTTCAGTTATACAGCGAAAAGTAAATCTGCGCAAAAAATTCGATTTCTCCAGATTCTCGTGAAGTTTTACTTTGTAAAAGTAAGCAAAATACACTTTCACAGACACATTTGTTTGCAAACAAATAATTTGTTAGGGTTTTAACGGAATTTCAATATTTAATGTTTTTTCATAGTTTCAAAATACTATTTGAGTTAAGGATCGCAATACTTGAAATCATCCCACATTCCTTCCCAATAATCTGGAAGTTCATGAAAGCTAGTAACGTTTGTTCCAGGCAACTTTCGTTAGTAGAAAATATCCAGCTGAAATTTCAGTTCAGCATTTTTGCCAGTTTTGCTTAGTCTAGGAAAGATTTGTATGTAATTTGTAATATTTTCTAAATTCGTGTGTTAAAGAAAATAGGAAATTGGAAATATGTATGTATATAGATAATAAATAGATACCTTCTTTTTTACATGAATCCCCGAATTACCGAATCTCTTCGAAAAAATGTTGGTTTTTCTCGTAAATATGTAGGTTTATTTTTCTGTCATCGTTCCAATGAATTTTGAATAATCCCAGCGTTTTTATATGTAATTTCAAGGAATTTGATCTTAAGAAATCAATCCCTCGCTAAGGGGAGCGACAGATTTTATGAATTGTTTAACTAAATATGTTTGGCCGAATGAGAGAGGTATGCTCCGTAGCTAGAAAATAATGCAACGACTCATTAATAATAATGAAAATATGTACGACATATAGTCCCAAATTATAGGACAAAAATAGAGTCATATACACTTTTGTTTACCTTAAGATACACAACTAACAAAATGTGTTAAATTATAGAAGAAGATGTTTATTATAATTTGTGAGGATTTCGTTTTTTACGTGAATCGCCATCCCTTCCGCTATTTTGTATTATTTCTCTGTCACCAAGGCAAAGATGACCACCTAGTATCGCAACCATTTATAGATTTGGAAGATTTTTTCATTTCGCCAGATATGAAAAAGACATTGCAATTGAAGGGTCTTTTCGTGTTCCTTCATTTTGTACGACTAACAAACGATGTAAATAAATTGTTCTGGAACTAATAAATTATTGCTTTAAGAGCCTGATTAAGCCATATAAAATACAAAGTTTTCAACATTCGCCAGTGAAAATGTTCCCAATTTACATTTTTGTCGCACGTAATGGTACATTGCTGTACGTAGCAATCACACGTATACCATAACAGTCACAACAACGGTTTAGCAAAATAAAAAAGAGAATAATGTTGTCAAATTAGAACTCGAGTGACTTTAATAGTTACGGTGTGATAAGATGTGAATCATAATGAAGCTCTTTAATTAAAAAAACTCGTTGATTTAAGCTAAAATCTGGTTTCTTTTACACAAAGACACGTTTTTATGTCCTATTACTGAACGAATGACAATCAAACGAAATTTTTATGATGCACAGATTTAACAGTCTGAGATAGGAGAAAGGTTCCCTTATTCGACAAACATATCGTCACCGGAAAATAGCTTAACGTTGATAATAGGCAATTTTTGGTAGACATTGTAAAGATAATATGTTCTTTAATACAAATAAAGAACAATGAAAAGTCATAATACCAATAATAGAATTTTTAAGAAAAAGGTCATTGTTGTATGTAATAAATAATAAACTTCGCTGTCACAAATCGTTAAAATAAACGCAATCGTTGATATGTTACGGTTAAAGTCCGAAATCGGTAAATACCCGAAATTTTAATTTTTTAAATTAGTGTACGTGATTAAAAACTTGAGCTTTAAAACATTATTAAGTATTTAATTCCTTAATATAAATCGTCACAATAATGTATACTCGTAATTATTAAATTAAAAATATAGAATTAAAAATTAAAAAAAAATGTTCATCAAAAATTACCAGTAAAATTTATTTTTTAAATATTAAATAGGGCTACTAACGTGTATTACGCTCTATTATCGTGTAGAGCCGCGGCGACGATGACTAATCTTAATTTTGCGAGTGGCTTGTTACCAAACAATTTTTGTTTTTGAAGAATAAAAGTGTTTTTTTGTATTCACGTAGATGTAATTAAATTGAAGACATTTGTTATTACAAAATAATTGTAATTTTTGTTGTTTTAATTTAAGAAACTTAGTGTTTTGAAAGTAATTTGACTTAAATTACTAAAAAATATAATAAGTAGTTTTAACAATAAAAAATATAAGTATACTTAGAATAATAATCGTATTAAAAATGTATGTAATAATTTTAACCCTTTGCACTCGATTTATTTCCAAAGTTGCTGAGTGTGTGTCACCTTGTATTATTTTTAGCTAAATGAATTAAAATAATTTACTGTGGTAGAATTGAACGTATTATATTTATTTCATTTATTACTATTATAAAATGTTTTAAATTTTGTAATACAGTGCGGTACTTTTTTTTTGGTCTACAGACTAATATGCTAGTTGTAGAGTAAATAAGTATTGTCACTTCCAGTGGGTCTATTCTAGTAATTCCCGGGAATAAGTACCTGGGGAAAAAATTTACATATAGTTTGTTTTTTTTCTGGTCTACTAAGGAAAAAAGTTTAATATAAATTTTTATAAATGAAGAATAATATTTCCATAGCGAAACTGGCAGGGAAAATTTCTCCCAATTTTAATTTGTTTTCAAAAAAATTACCACTAACTTTTTAACTCAGTATGTCAGAAAAAATTAATTTAAACACAAATTATATGTAAATTCTTTCTCCAGTTCCCTATTCCCAGGAATTACCAGAATAGGGCCACAGCGTTATTTACGAGTTTTAGAATAAATTAAACCTCCTGTGTGACATACGAGTGCCACACTGGAAAACACGCAGTTGTGCAAAACACAATTTGTGTTCATGGTTTACCACAAAACCGCTTTTATTAATACAATCAATATCTTCATTTAATTGAATATTATAAAGTGATCTCACTTTACGGCATAATTGAGTTTAAGAGTTGCACACATCTCCATTCATTTTATTATAAGATTATAATCATATGAGTACACAATAATCATTAGTAAATGTAAAATCGAATAAATCATGTTCTCGACCCTCAAATATTTTAATGTTCAAAGACGAGTTGAAAGTATTGGTTATTAAATTAAATTTGCTCACAGAGTTTGGTTAAAAACAAAAATAAAGTTTTGTCATTTTATTCGCTGAGATTTTCAATAAACCAGCTACTTACAATTAATTTATTTTTAATTTCCATTGAATTTTGTAATCGTTAGATGAACGTCCCGAAGGTAAGCTATAAATCAGAGCCTTAAGCTGTTTTCAAATATACCTACTTAGTTGTGGCCACCGAGTTATTCAAATAAGGAAACGCGAAGGAGTGCATCTCCACCAATTTTTTCCAAAATTGTGACTTGACTGAGTATAATAAGTACAAGCAGTTTTTATTTTCAAATCTAGCAAAAGTGACGAATATGCGACGTACATTTACAACCTGGTAATGAAAACTAAAATCTTTCCAAAAAATTGGGAATTTTGGGCAATTCAATAAGGACAGCAACATAATAGTTTTCGTCTTCGTCTTTTGCTATTTTGTGCAAAGAAAACTAGTTGCCTTTATTCCATAGGTGACTGTTTTTAAAACAAGATCTTGTATTGCCTTTTGCCGTAGGTTAATGTCTTCAACTCGAAATGTTTAATATCTGCCTGTGGTGATTTAAGCCAAACTATTCTTTGATATCAACGATCATTTGAGTGAATCCATATCTGGCGGTATATCTTTTCCGCGTCCCCTGTAAATACTATTCGATGTCTTCGGAAACGTAGTAAAATATCATTTATCAAGTTCTGCAATACTGGCCCTGTTGTCAGATCATCAATGAGTAGCCTGAAGTGGTTTTAATGGATGTGTCAAAAACGACACGTAATTTAGTAGTGGTGGACGTTTCTTTCCAAACTGCATGGTGTGGCAAATACAAATAATGAGTGGCATGTTTTGGTGGTTCAACTTCTTCCATGTGTCCGAGTTGATTATGCTCCTCCATAAATTCAACGTAATGCTTTTCTAAACTAGAGTTCCTTACAAATTTTTTCTCCATTGCCTGCCTGCAAACGTTTAACAGCAATCCCCAATGACTCCTTTAATGGATTCTTTTCTGCTTTGAAGAGTAACTTCACCATAAAATGGTTATCTGGTAATTTGACGGGGTTGGTTCGAAAGAGTTCTTCGAAAATGTGGTCTTCTGGTTGTGCACTGTTAAACACTTCTTCACTTTCCCAAAATCGTTTGAGACTTTTCTCTCATCATCGTGTAACATTTGGTAGAGTCGGTTTTAGGAAGTAGATTGCCCGTTAATATCCATCCCAGGTGCGTATCGTGAGCATATATTTTTCCATTGGCGTGTTTCAGTTGCTACGGTTTTAAGATTTCAAAAGATGTATCCGTCCCAATCAATAAATCGATATTAAATGTGGAATTGGCGTTAACGTCTGCTAACGACATTGTCGAAAGGAACTGATACTTAAGCAAATCATCTTGTTCAATTGGTTTGATCGAAGTGATGGAGGGTACTATATGTACGCTGATATATCGAAAGTAATGGTTGATTCGAAATATGGTGAGATGGTTACATCGACTAGACCTCTGGTTACAAGCTTTTTATCAGCAAGACCCTGGATACAGATCTTCCCTTGTTTTCGTTGTAGTTCCAATTTTTGGACAAATGCTTCGGCAATGAAGGAGGATTGTGACCCAGAGTCGAGTAAAACTCGACATAATTGATGTTGGTCACTTCTGTCTCGCACTCTCCTTGTTCCGGTAGGCAACATAGCTGAACTTTGATTCAAATGCAGGCACGATGAATTATGTGGTGCGGGTCGATTGACATCGATGGTCGATTGGTGGTGTTCCTTACAAATAATTGATTCGAGATTTCTGGTGGGTTACTGTTGTCCTGAGTTTCGTGTGATGAACAGTTTATTGGATGTAGCAACGAATTATAGCTTTTTTACGTATGTAACATCTTCCTTTGGACCTGCATTGATATACTGTATGGGTTTTACTTAACAGTTGAAGCATCGTTTGTCGGTTTTCATAAATTCTCTTCTTTCTTCAAGTGTCCATACTTTAAATTTAGGACATTGATATAACGGATAGTACCCATTCTGGCAATCTGGAACGATACAACGGCATTGGTAAGGGTTTTAGGAATAGCTTTAACTTGTGTAACGCCCCTTCAAGGATAGCTTTTAACGGAATCCAAAGCATCGGCTCGTTTCATCAGGAACCCAATTAAAGCTTGCCAGGTTGGGAATTCTATCTCTGTTGTCTCATTAGCCCATTTATCTCGGCTTTCCTCATCTAATTTTTGAACTAATAAAAATACCAGCCAAGGATCTCTAGATTCAGCTTCAGGTCCGATGGTCTTTAAACCACGAATAACTTCATCAGCGGTATCCATTAATTTCCTAATTTGATGCGATATTGGTGTATGAATGGGTGGTATATCAATAATACTCTTAATGAACGACTGTACCGTATATCGTTTTCTATCATATCGAGTCTTCAATTTATTTAAAGCTTCAATGTAATTGGCATCGGGAATAGGAAGACGCTTCAACAAATTTGCTGCTTCACCTCTCAAAAACCTTTTTAAGTATTGGAATTTTTGTGGATTTGGATTTTCATGGATTGTAGGCGAAAAAAGATACAGGGTTATCCAATTCGAGGTTGATAAAGTAGAAATCTGTATACCGACATCTGTCAAAGATAAACGTCAAGTACGCTGTCATTTATTTAGTTGACATTCTGCCATTTAAGAATATGGAGCAACATACGCAGCAGAACATACGCAAATTGGGTGTTGGAAAAACAGGCCGTCGATGCTGATTTTTCGAACAAAATTTTCGCTTGGTGGATACGTTAATAAGCAATAGAATTTGGGGCTCAGAAAATCCACAATTGATTGTAGAGAAGCCATTACACCCGGAAAAAGTCACTGTTTGGTGCGCATTGTGGTCTGGTGGTGTGATTGGGCCGTATTTTTTTGAGAACAACCATGGACGAACCGTTACCGTCAATTCTGAGCGCTATGGCCGCATGTTAACCGATTATTTTTTTACGAAAATCGAAGATTATGATCTTGACGATATGTGGTTCCAGCAGGATGGAGCAACCAGTCACGTAACACGAGCAAATCGAGATCTTTTGCAAGAGAAATTTCCTGGACGTTTGATTTCGCGATTGGCTGATGTCAATTGGCCTCCAAGATCCTGTGATTTAACGCCTTTGGATTTCTTTTTGTGGGGCTACGCGAAAGATCGTGTTTACGCAAACAATCCTCAAACTCTTGACGAATTGAAAACTAATATTCGTAAGGTAATGGCCGAGATACCGCCCGAAATGTGCCGAAAAGTCATTGAAAATTACCTCAAAAGAATCAAGGCCTGTAAGAAGTCCCGTGGAGGACATTTGAATGATATCTTGTTTAACTAAAAATGGCAAGGATCAATCTGTAAAATGAAATAAAAATTACAATACATTCCGAATATTTTGTGTGTTTTTTTTAAGTTTACTTTATCAACCTCGAATTGGATAACCCTTTATAAAATGACTGCCATTCGGTATAGCTGCCAAAAAACGGAGCTATATTAATCTTAGGAAGCTTGACTACTATGTTTGTACTACGAGCCTGATCTGTTTGGGTATCGTTTAGATCTATAGACACATTCCCAATGGCTAAATTTGCTCTTCGGCCGATATAATATTTATCCTCGAACTCATCTTGTTGGCTTTTGTCATCCAGATTCAGTAAACTAATCTCTTGTTTAATATGATGAAATTCGGTCTATAAGGTCTCAACTCGCCGTAACCGCATTTTTAATAGTTCAATATCAAGGTCGGACGCACCTAGTTCACACTGAATTTAAATATAATAAATGATCTTAGTCAAAGGTCCCTTGATATTCGTACGGCGTGGAAGTTACACGATCAGAAATCCAGTAAATGGGCAGAAATTTAGTTGAAGAAATAAATTTTCGTTTTATGGATCGTAGTAAATCAGATAATAGGTTAACGAAAATTTACTTACAGTTTTTCGCGGTTTTATCCAACATGTATTTAAGTCCTCGAATGATTCCGGCTCAACAATGCCTTGTCTAAACATTTTCTCTACGTCTGCTGGTATGTTCTTTCCATCTTAGAATTAGTTTATTTAGATCATCTTATATTTTTGGCCCGTTTAGCATTATATCATTTAAACATACGATTGTTGTTTTGGCAAATGCATGAAATACGTCCCTCAATTTTCTGATGCTGCTGTCCTCCTTTACACTATGATATTGGTTGGATAGATTATAGTAGATTTTACAGGAATCGGTTTCGTGACCCAGCGATGGTTGTTTCACTGGTGCCAGATGTTTTAATTTTAGATATTCTCTCTACTTGAATTAAATGACAGTTGCCGTTTTTCGTGTTTCTCCCAACGTCAGTACGTTTTCTTGTATTATAGATGTAAGTTTACACAATGCCTAACATTCTGGTATTGGAGGCCCGAATTCTGGCTTTTCCTAGAAATAGCGAATTGGGAAAAATATTTTCCTAGCATTTTTGTCTAAATTGTACTTTTCTGCTGGCCTACCGATGGAATCAATTTGGTGTAAATATTTTTGAATCAAAAATAAATTGGGAATTATTTTTCCTTATAAAAATTGTATGTAAAATATTCCTGACAATTTGATATACCCAGGAAAAGGGATCCGATCGAAACGCGATATTTTAAAACGCGATCTTTTGAAACACGATATTTCAAAATCGGTCCTATACTCCCGAAACCCGATACCGATATAACCCAGTCCTATGCTCCCGCTCCTATCGATTTTTAAATTCCTTAAACTGAAATTAAATTTACCTTTCACTCGCCTGATATAACCCGATCCTAAACTACCGCTTTTATTGATTTTTAAATTTTTAAAATATCGCGTTTTGAAATATCGCGTTTTGATCATTTGCGTTTTAAAATATCGCGTTTCAAATGGGACCCCCAGGAAAAGCCATAATAGTGCCAGAGTTCGATAGTATATGTAGTGTGGTATTTATGGAAGCCATACACATTTCTTCTCGAACTCGATTTTTGGCAATTTAGTGGAATTGTGGATTTTTAGGGTGCAACCATTATGGTAGCCAGCCGTTGAATCAAAGATATAGCGATTATGAAAATATTTTCACAAATAAATTGCCAACATATTTTTTTTTTGATGAGTTGAACTGAATCATAAACCGTTGCACACAGCAAAGATCAAACAAGATCAAAATGTCTAACGACCCAACTCAACATTGCAATCTTACTTTAACGTGTCTAAAGAGGAAGTGTAACAAATGGTGAATCACAACAAATGCTCTCCTACTAAATTAATGAAACAGATGCGGAATTCTAGGCCAACAGGTTTTATTGAAAATGAGTAATGTTTATGAGTTTGGAAACCATTTCTGACAGGATGCTGCATTACAAAATATCTGTATTCACATAATGTACATAATTTAATTCTATTTATGTTAAATTGTTAAGTGAAACTCCCCAAAAGTGGATATGGTGATTTACGTTTTCAATTATAGAGCTATTTATGTATAACTCAAAAATGTATATGATGATAAATTAGCGGACGTAATTTTTTTTGTGTAAATAGAAAACGCTTTTTGTAATTTTAGCGAGCTGTATACATAAATCATATGTAAGAGTATGTTCAATACAGATTTCCTAGAACAAATTGGTGAATATGGTTTGGAGCGTGCTAAATTGTCAGTTCAGGGTGCGTTTTATAGCACAAGTAAATCACTGCATACACTCTTGCAAATGGCCGCCCGCAGCACTTGAAAACAAACGAGCTATTGATACATTCAATTTCTTGTAATAAAAAATAATACTGTTGCAAAAATTTAATACTAAATACATTAATTACTTAATATAAATCAAGTTTTAAATGTTTATTGTTTTAACAAACTATTTTATTATTTTATGTATTAATTAATTGTTAATATATAATTCATTACATTACATATATTTTAATTATTATATAAATAATTAAACATTTGTAATATTTGCCGTACAGAAATGTATATTCCAACAGTCGTCTTACGAGATTTGACATTAGACATTAATATTTCTCGAGATAATTACACTTATTAACTGGAATGGAAGGAAAACAAGATTTCTATTGCTGTATATTTTAATATTGCAACAAAACTTAATATGTATACATAGTAAATAATTTCACTTGATTTTCGAATGTGTTCTAATTAATTCATCTTAATAAATTATAATTGCAGTTTGTAATTTGTATGTAGTAGGAAAATATGGTATGATTTATGCACTTCTGAATGTAATTCAAAATGATTATTGGTGTTCTTGATTGACTGGAAACTAATTGGGCATGCGTATGGAAGGAAATTTAGTTGACGTGTCCGAATAGCTAGGTGCCAGAATGATCACCTTCGATTTGATTGGAATTGGTCTTGTCCGGCCAGAAAATAATAATGAGCGTGCGTGTTTGTTCGAAGTTAATTAAACAAGCCTCAGTAACCGCAGGTGACAGAATTCTTTTTTTTTCTCGATTTAGACCAATTATTTTGTTTTTTTTCTTTTAAACCTGGTTTTGTTTTATTAGATAATCATTTGAACGGTTTAACGTGTTTTGTCACGCGAAATTCTCACCTCGTGTCCGGACATAACAATTTCCCGTGGCACAAAACCCAGTTTCTTAATAACATTTTATTGGTAATATGAAACGAAATTTCAAATATACTTCAGATATATAAGATTAGCTTCGGGTTATAGAATATTTTATTACACAAATTAGCATTCAATATGACTGCTGAAATTAAGACTTACTATTTTATATAAGTTGCCGAATAGCCATTAAAACACTTACTGAAGTAGAAATTGTTGTACCACTGCGAAACGTCAATCTTCGTTTAAAAGTTAATTGAAAGTTAACGAAAAAATAATTATGAAAATGTGCGCTCATTTGATTTTAATTAATATTTAAAATTGTAATTTTGAATAGAGACTTGGTGCATTTGTGAATTTCGTTTGCTGTACAATGTGCATACAATTCTCGTGTATATTAACATCAATAATAATAATAACATAAACATTAATTCATTGCAATGGTAGTACTATGCACTTATCTATTAATTAATGTTAACCAGTCATAAAAAACCTGTAGAAATATTTTTTTATTGCTATGCTAAAATTTGTTAAGTACGTAGATTGTTCGAGAATAATGCAAACACAATTATAGTTTCCGAACTTCACCCGAGGCGACCTCTGGGTAGAAGCAGTCAAATTGAAATCAAAGTCCACTTCATTTATGTGCAATTTTTATTTATTTATTTATTCAATATTACAACTGATTCGGAGATCATCTAGTAATTAATTTATCTTAAATAAGTTTCTCGTTTGACGAAGAATAACCTATTGGTCTTCTCGCTGCATTGGTGGCGTCCAACATCGACGTTTGTCTACATTTTCAGCCCTGGATAATCGCTGTACGTGTTTCCCTGCTTGTGTTGTATTTCCTCGGTGACATATTCCATCTTTAAGTCCCTTTGAAGATTGTCGTCCCTAATGTAACACATTATTTTTTAAGCATTGTATTATTTGTACATTGGTCTTTTTGGAACAATGCCAAGCCAAAGTGATAGCTTATAGGTCCATACTAGTTTTAGCATTTGTTGACAGAATCATGTTGCTATGTATTTTTCTTTAGTTCATCTTTAACTATTCTATTTTCTTCTGGGCTCTTCCAATCTTAGCTTAGCATTGAGGGTCATGCCCAGCTATCTAACAGTATTTGCATGTGGAATTTATTTTGATTTAAGAACCACGGGAATCCAGTTTGCATTTTGGTTCGTACATATACTGATTTTGATTTATATAATATTGGGTGTGTGAATATGACTTCGCCCTTTCTCAATAGGTGTTGGTACTAGTACTCTTACGTGTACTTTAATGGATAATACTGGTATTCTATATAGTATTTGATGTCAACTATCAAAGGCAGTATGTGACATTTGGTTGAAATGTGAACAACTAGTATTTTTAACTCCTTGAAAATGTCGAATTGTTTTCCAAATAAACATCATTTGCGGGAAGTTTTATTACATTATTTTATTACAAAGGCAAGTGCAGCGAAAACTTCTCATTTGCTTGTAGAAATTTACGGTGAGCATGTAAAGAAAGATTTCGACAATTCAAAAATCATGATTTTGGTATTGAAGATAAAGAGCATGGAAAACGACCCAAAACATTTGAAGATGCTGAATTGGAAACGTTATTGGCTTAAGATTCTTCTCAAACATAATTGACTGTATCATTAAATGTTGGTCGATCAACTATTGGAAACGTTTACAAATAATTGGAATGGTTGGAAAAGCTAGCAACTGGGTTCCACATGAATTAAAAGAAAGAAACTTCGAACGTCGACAAACCATTTGTGAAATACTGCTTCAAAGGCAACGAATGTATCGAATAGTTCCCGAAAATGAAAAAATTATTTATTATGAGAATCCTAAACGCATAAAATCTTGGGTGAAGCCTAGTGAAGCTGATCCATCACAACCAAAGCGAGATATTACTCAGGTTATTAGTTATTCCGGTCGATGCAGTTGTCCTTTTCTGAACAGCGGGTCAGTTCTCGGATTTCTTCAGAGAGGGAAATCGTCAATTGCCTGAAAGATGGGGGGGGGGGGGAATTGTAGCTGCAGATGGAGCATACTTACAATAAATGGACTTTATTCCACCAAGTAAATTTTACCGTCAGTAAAAAATACTGAAAAATCAAAAAAGAATAATTATATATAATTGCATTACAGTGACAGAAACAATAAAAAAATGTATGGGAACATTTTATAGTTAAAATTTGACATCTTGAAGATATCATAAGCAAAATAAATTTCACAAAATAAATTTACTTCGGCAATTTAATTTTTTTTATAGAAATTTAAGTTTGATTGGTATTACAATTCATAAGTATTAAATAAAAAATATTTTATAAATTTCTACTCGCGAAGAAATCACATATTATATACATAATAAAAATGTTGGTTCGCCGCCATAATATTTTTCCAACCTTAAAACGATCTTAGTGTGCGAGAAATATTTCTCGTCATATATTTTTTTTATGTAAATGTATTAGAATGTTGCTATACAAAATACTTTCTTATACTGTGTTAATCGTATTTTAAATGTTGCTTCTTGCTTCCGACTTATCCTTTCCTACTGCTTGGATAGCTGTTTCATCTGAAAATGTTTTTACTATAATTCTGGTACTAATTCGGCAAATCTCTCGTATATAGGATGAACGCTTACCTAGGTTGAACGCTGAATAAACTTTCATATATGTATACGTTACCTTGAGCTATACCGGCTGATATTCCTTTTAGTTCAGAGTACTCATTTTCAAATTTGGCGCGAAGGCGAATGACTCGCTGTTAAGCGTCAGTTACAATCTGCAATGTAGGATTTAAGAATAGAGAAAACTGTTTAGGCAGGTTTCGATATAGTTTAGAATTCAAGCTCTTATGATGGCACACTTTGTCGAAAACTTGAGCTATAAATACCGGGGCAAATTTTCTTATTCTCGAGTACACATCTTCAGTGACATCCGTTATTGTGTGAACTTGTTCAACAGTAGAGTAGCTTCCACTAAACTCAAATTGGTGTTGTGAAATTAAATATCTTTCTGTTCCCATTATAGGTTTACGCCTCTTAAGCCGATTGAAGGTATAGTAACAACGGTTGTAAAGTTTGTCCTACCAAAAATCCCGTGTACATATACCAATCTAATAAGAAATTTTTAATACAGAACATGTATAAGTAATTACACTGTTAAACCAAAATTTTGGCGAAATAACTATATTATAATAGAAAGAGAAGAAAAGGAGCGCCATATTTTTTTTATTTTGCAAAAACAGTAGCATTAGAAAGAGTAAAAAATAATCTTGAGAAAACGAAAAACATTAAGTCATTTAATTGAGTTCAATAAATTAAATAACACTGGCAAAGGATAGGTATCACTTTCCTTTCTCGCAAGTCTACTCGATTTTATTGGTTTGAGTAGTTTTAGTTTAGATAAATTTTGGATATCGTAGAGTAGACTTTGTCGGAAAATTGCACTATGTGGAAGTCTTTAGGTTGACACAATCAAATGAGCTAGGAGCCATTTCCATATCTAGGGGATATGCACCCATTTTCGCTCTCGCAAATCTAACCATTTTTATTGGTTTGAGTAGTTTTAGTTTAGTTAAGTTCTGGATATCGTAGAGTTTGTCGGATGTTTTCATTATAAAATAATATTTGCCTTAGGCTTACACAAGTAATTGACTCCTATCTCCTTTTTGAAATGGCTTTAGACTTGTTAGTTTGTGTCTATTACTCAAACCAATAAAATAGATTAGATTTGCGAGAACATAAAATGATACCTGTCTCCTAGATGTGAAAATGGCTCCTGGCTCATTTGACTGTGTCAACCTAAAGCTAACACTTGCGCATAGTGCAATTTATCGACAAAGTCGGAGGAATTTTCCAACAAACTTCACGATTTTAATAATTTGGCTTGTCTGCTGCAAAAGTGACAAAATCCATCATTTTTTTATTTTTCAAAAAAATTTGAAAGTATCCCTCAAAACTGTTTGTAAAAACAGCGTTTTTCAAAAGTAAATAAAATTATATTCTGATTAGTAAAATAATTTTTTTCTATTGCTACATTTTCAATCAGATCTTAATTTTTATTATTCTTTAATATTTTTCAAATTTTCTTAGAATAGTTTCCAATATCTTAAAACGTTAATTCCTTTCGCGAATTGAGTGATTTTTTGTATGGAATTTTACCTATTTTGCTAGGAATGACTAGTTACATAAGAGAGTATGTTTTGATACAAAATAATCAAAATATGAACTATTGGGAATCTTATCGTTTGTTGGTTTACCTGGCTTAGGAATAATAATTATTTCAGCAACCATTTTCCGTTGACGTGAAACATATTTCAGTCTGAAGGCTGCATTGACTAGTTGGACTAATTTGCGTAAACCTTTCTCGAGAATGGCTTTTACAATTTGCATCATCTATTTTGTTTACGACTACTTAGTTTTCATTTGTTGTTTGTGTATGTACGGTTGAAAAGTCTCTTCCAAATAGGCAGCAACCGGAGAGGTTTTCTGATTTTCACTTAGCCCAGGATCTGTTCTTTTTTTCACAGTTTCATTGCTTTCCAAATTGGGTAATCATATTATCCTATAATTCAGAGAAACCTCGGAGTAAGCTTGCTTATTTATGGTTTTGTTTTTATTTCTTTTTTTAGTAGTTTTAATTACAGAGAAAATTGAGAATATTTTTTGATATTACGGAAAACATGTCTGCTGGCAAGTTTTCCGTTTCTTCCTAAGTAGTTCTCTGACCTCTCGGGATAATTATGTTTCCTTAAGGATTTGGTATGAGAAAAGGAGAATGTCCTATACTACTTGTTCGATATATTATTATTAAATTCTTCATCTTCCAGCTGCATCGCTGTTCTATTTGGTACTCGGAAATTTATTCGCTCTTTCACTAAATTCTTGAATAAATCCCAGTTGGTTTTACTATTTATTAGTTTTTATTTGAGTGGGTAAACTAAAACTCTTTTTGTTATAAAGAAGTCAAAAAATCTTGAATTCCAGGTAAGTTGGTAGGCCACTATAGTGGCCTATCACCAGAGTAAAATCCATAGCTGTTTCCGCAAGCTGCATTAAATAACTATATTTTATCAAAGGTTGTTCAGATATCAAACAGGGGAGGAGGTTCGGTACTCCCTATTATTGATTTATTTAACTTTTATGGATTTAACTTGCATTATTTCTGTTTTGATACCGGGTTCTTCGTAATATTTGATATTTTGTTAAACAATTACGGTAGATTCACCTATGGCGTTTCCTCCTGGATCAGCAGCATAGTAGCATTTATAGTATTTTAATATAAAGAAGCTTATGTTTCATGAGTTTCCGATACAAGTCACGTTTATATTTAATCCAAATTTAGGCAAATTCTGCTTTATTTTAAATTATTTAAAGTGTGTGGCATTTTTAACTATAATATTGTATAGATTTCTCATTAATCATAATAAATTTTGAAGTGGTACATACCTAAATCATTTTGGAGTAACAGAGCATCAGTTATGAATGAAATGTCTAAGATGTTCGACACGTCGTTCGCGTAGACAAATACTCGTATTCTTGAAAACGAAAGAAATACAATTGGTCACAGATGACAGCCCTAAAGTACACCAGATGGCGCTTTGAAAGGGACAAATTATGAGAATCAGTAAAGGACTTGATAAATTCATTTCTTAAAGTACGATTTCACCGAATGTGAGAACTGAGGAGGGGAATCCAAAAATCTTTATTTTAAATAAAATAATATTGTGCGAGATTCTGTTAAATGCCTTGATTTGGTGACAATAACATGAACATCATTTGTCGTTTCGACAGCGTTAGTAGTGCGTGAAACAAACTGAGTAAGATTAGTAGTCGTAGAACGTCCGTTGAGAAACCAGTGAGACAAAAAGAAACGTATTTTTTGTATATAGTACTTATGTATTTATTTTCAAATCTTCTCGAACATCAATTCATTTATGACTTTTCTAAATTTATTGTGTTTATCCATCAAATAAATAGTTCTTAATTAGAGCTCTTCTTTAAATTTGGAAATAGATAGTAGTCACTTGGTGACTCTCAGTGCGAGTTTATAAAATTTTTTCCCGGTCAGAAATTTCCAGCAAATTGCAGCAGAATACTATTGATTGGTGTATCATGCTGCAAGTTTCTCATAGCAGACAAAATATATAAACTCTTTTACCGCTTGATCTATTATTTTTAAACAACAAAAAATATCGGGGAGTATGCTCCATTGATATTAGTATCAATACTTTCAAAATCCGCCGATTCTGGGTCATATTCTAATGATAAACCCAAGTAACACCTAGAGTAAAAATTCTGATTATAATGTATGGACCTGGGAGTGCACGGCTGCTTAGCAATAATGAATCGCCACATCGAATAATTTCTTCACGAATGTTACTAAGCATAGTAATTGGCAAAGTCAATTTCTCCGAAGGTTGAATTTTCCATTATCTAACTAACGTAAGAATATATCAACTGTGCGCAAAACAAACCATTATTATTACAAATAAACTAAATGTTGTTCGTTTCACTCAAATGATTACAATTTTCAATTGAATAGTTTTTCCGTGATTGAATCTCTATTATTACTCAAGAATAGTATTATAATAGTATACAAAACAATAAACAGTAGTAATATGATGCAATTTAAGTGATTTTCTTTATTTATCAATAAAATATTATTTACTTAAATTATATTTGCATAAAGTTAATAGTTTTTAACGTACATAACGTAGCAAATATTATCAAGAATAGTTTTGGCGCCCCAACTATTTTACTTCGTCCAAGATGTAAATTTTTAGTGAAAATTATTGCGTGTAAAACATCGTGTAAATTATTTATTTTCAAATTAATTAAAAATTATTTTTTTCTCATTTTTATTGAGACTTGTGAAAAAATGCTTCAGACGCACTCTTATAGAAGAAAAATAACGGATGAGAGGGTTGTTGGGTCACATATTTATTTTTAATAAATATAATTGCAGTTTTATGTTTTAATAATATGTTGTACTTTTCTAATAACTTTTGTGTGTACATAACATAGAGTATCAATTAATTGTAAAATTGTTTAATTTCCTTTAAATTGCATCGATAATTGCATCGATATAATAAACGAGCGCCGACGACTATTACGATAATTGGTGAAATTTTTTTTTTGCTCATTATTTTACTGTGTTATGTCATTTCACTAATCGCTTTTATGCATTTTGTATATTTTCAGATTATAGGAACCCAACAATACTTGGTGAAACCAACGCCAAATTTATTTATAAAAGAACGAGTAGAAATTTCAACGCAGCCCATAAGTCCGGAACTGCCTATAACAGAATCCCTACTTCATGCCGCTGGTAAACCTTTAAATGAAGTTATAGAACAGGTAAGATTTTATTTATTTCTGCATGTCTATTGGTTGACTTTAAAAGGGACTAATTTCTTTATAATAACTCGTAAATCTATTTCTTCTTCATATATGCATTTTGATGATAATTAGAGTGCCAATTTCATGGTAGAGTATCACGACCCGTAGTTTATTTATTTAATGTTTAAAATTGTATTGCTCGCGGGGAAATAATTTATGTTTTATTGGTTTTGGCTGATTAACGAAAATTAATATATTTTATGTAGATATGTGGTTGGACTTTATGGGAATTTCGATTTTATCTATTGTAAGATTGTTTTATGTGACCAAAGTGCAATAATAAATTTTGCTGTAATAAATTAGATTACACTAAATCATAGATATTTATCGTTATTGTTACATTCAAACAATCAAAATGCCTTATCCACAGACAAACATACATTTGTATGTCTTACATGTGACGGTGATTGTTGTATCTACCAGGCCCCTCGTGTAGCTACTCGTCTTATTGATCTGAAAAGCTCACACGTTTAACAGTTTTAAAGCTAATTAGTCGATCATAAAATCAACTCACTGACATCCTTCAGAGATCGTAGCTTTTTTATCAATTTTGAAATATAGGATTTATTTTTTAATTGAACCCGAGCAAGTAAGCTTGTTTTTATTTCGCACATTCTTGGTACACTGGGATGGGATGTTCTAACATCACCATGTTTCGATAATTTATCGAAGTTTATTTCTCGTTTCTGTAGAACAAAATTTTTCAATTTTTATATCATTTAGAAATCTATTCTGTGATTGTAAGTCCCCGACTTACGTGATTAATTCGTTCTGAAGGTTTTCACGTAAGTCGAAAAATCGCGTAAGTCGAACAAACCTTAAATTCGACAAATTTTTGTTAGTTTTAAAGGATAGGTGAAAATAGAATAGCCGTATATGTACAAATATTTAATAAAACATTATTATTTCTAGAAATTATTATTAATTCAGATATGTACATAATCATTTCAGCGTACATAGACACATATAAACTACTTATTAAAGAATTGGTCCAATTTTGATTGCTTTGTAGCACGATTGTTTTCTTCAAATGATAGTATAGCATGCAATAGCATCATTCACATTTTATGGAACTGTCGCAAACCGTTCTGGGTCAGGATCTTGAGCCTCGAAGCTGGCTAAACCATTCTCTCGTTCTCCTATTCCCACTATCGCATGAAAAGAATAATGTGTAAACAAATGAATTGATATGTTTCCCAAGATGTAAGCTGAATCAGTGTGACCAAGCAAAACGTTACCAATAAAAGCCGCGCCTAAGAGAAGTCGTCTATTTTCAAGCGTGCATATTTTGTAATCCGTGCATCTTGTTGAGTACGGCGGTAACCGAGCAACATTTTCATGGAATGGTAAGTTGTGGTGGTAGTCCCAGTCACTATTCTTTAACAAGAAAATCAGAAACTTCTTTTGAATGCTTTCAATTCTTTTAATGTGCACAGCATAATATGGATTCCAGACCGTTACAGCGTATTCCAGTTGAGATCGACCGTAAGCGAAATAGAGTGAACATAAGGTTTGAATGTCTGACCCATAGTAAGTAAATTGAATATTAAATTCTGGCAAGTCGAATTTGTTGCGGAATCTTACTTGCCCTTTTGCGCTATTCCGCAATAATGCGAAGGTTTATATTTTTTTATGTTAAATTTTTCACGAGAAAATAATTATAACAGTACTTATTCGAACAATGTGGCAATGTACTTAGAAAAATTTCCAAAAATTCTTGTTTAACAATTTTGTGATGCCGTCATTCTACATTTTCTCCCCCCGATTTAGTCAACCTCCCCACAAGAAAAATTGAAGCAAAGACCGTTACATAGCAGGAGTCTCAGTGACTCTAGATTCAAAGTGTCACTTCCGGTTTTATTTATTTTCCCGAATACCGAGTCCTTTTTTCCTAGGTTCTTGTTTCTATATACAGTTTTAAATATTAAACATTCCGCTATTAGTTAGCATTTCTAACTTAATTTTAAATAAGAATTATTAAAAACAAATATTTTTTCAAATTCTACAAGATAATTAAATACAAAACTTTAGACTTAACCTATAACCTTGTATTTTATTAGTTTTCTTATTTTAATTAAATAGCTATAGTCCCACAGGATCTTCATAATATTTCGCTGGCTGATGCATTGGTATGATGTTCTTACATAGTATGATATCCGCTAATGTTGGGAGTGTTAACATCTTCGTGATATTTTTGATTTCATACGTTGCCATTTTAGAATATTTGAAGCACAAGCTGATACCCACAATTGTATTGCACAAGTTCAGATGGATGACAGCCTATAATTATTTTGAATGTTTTCCCATATTATTTTAACTCTTTTGACGTCCGTTTGTTGGTGTTTTGTTACGATATATTTCTTCCACGCAAGTCTTCTATCGAAGTTTCGTTGTACATTGATATTATTTAGCTCACCGAAGGTCCTGTTTGTTTGCGGACAAACAATGTATTGTTTCCTGATTTCTGCTTGTTTACCTTAATTCTTGATTTGGAAAGCCACTAGTTTGCTCAAGGTGTTCGTGAAGATTTTTTGGTACTATTTGAGGATTTTGATGGATAGCTAGCAATAATGTATCATCCGCAAATGTCGACATTGTTACTTAATTTGTAGTTAGAAGGTCTTCTTCTGTAGTAAATTTGAATTAATTTGTAAATTGATGCTTTTCAAACAAATGATGTGGTTAGGGTGGAAATATGGTACATTTTGTTAACAGAAGCTAGTTGCCTGCATGGTCTCGCAATATTTTTGAAATTCATAGTGAAATTCATTCTTTCTCTAACAATAATTGCTGATTCACCACGAGATATAAAAAATTGTTTATTGATTCGTTGAATGAATTAACATTTTGTAAATCTCGTTTAGTTAGAGTTTTTATATTTATTATGTTTGGTGAACCATCTCCGCCTTGATGATTTAAATCTTCCAATTATTTCGATGTAACTTAAATCATTTCTGCGATTGTAATTTATACGCATCCGGTTAATTTATCCATCTCTAATTAGAGCCCAGCATTAAACATACTAATTTGTCCTTAGAACCTTTAAGTATTTAGATGTTCCGTGTAAGCGTCTAAGGCTTGCTACCAAAAGTGACTACTGGTCTTTCAGTGCCTTGTAGATATTTAATTTTAATTTGCGCGATGTTTTCCGAGTTTCTTCATTTACCATGGTTCTCAAATATTTAAACTCATTTACTTTGTCGTAATGTAGGTCGTCTTTTTCTGCTTTTCGCGGTAACCACGATTTGTTAGGCCGTTGTTTCCAATGAGGCCAGAGCGTCCGTTTTCTATGTCGCCTGAGTATGCTAATATTTGGCTTGATTCATAATAGAGACAACTGTGCTGTTCTATGTTGAGGTGCAATGACATGTATGATATGCAGTCTAACGTTAGGTTGAATATTTGGGTCATGCTTGTTTATACAATAATTATATGCTCACTCTTAAGGACAAAGAATCTCTCGAGGTGGATATATAGTATTGGTTTTCATCTTACGATTGGAAAACTGACCAACATTTTTATAGACAGACAAACGGGTTAAAATTAATAAGGAGAATTGATGTATCGTTATTTCCGAACGTGCATAATCCTGTACTATAAAATTGTTTTCAACTGTCTGCTCATACACAAATTTAGAATAAATCGTTAAAATTTTGATATCAAAATGCCATTCTTTCTTTGAGTAAATTAATTGTATCCCGCACTGTGTGGCATATGGCACCGTCCTGTTGGAACATATCAGCACGATTTATGCCTGCCAATTGGGGTACAAAAAAGTTATAAATCATATCTCTATACCGTTCACCGCTGACTGTAACATTCCATCATCGTTTTTGAAGACATATGGACCAATGATTCCGCCGTCTCATAAAGCGCACCAAACAGTGATTTTCTCTAGATGTAATGGTGTTTCGGCAAAGGCTTGTCAATTATCTTCACTCCATTTCCGACTATTCTGTTTATTAGCATACTCATTCAACTAAAAGTGAGCTTCATCGCTGAACAAAATTTTGTTTGAAAAACCAACATCAATATCAATTTGTGCTTCAGCCTTTTTGCCGAATTGGCGGCGTGTACGATGGTCGGATCGCTTTAATGCCTGCACAAGTTGAAATTTGTAAGCACGTAAACCAAAATCCTTAGATAAAATCTTCTATAAAGTGGGTGTACACATCTCCACTTGGTGAGAACGACGTGGAATTGATTGATTTGGGTCTTTCTCAATGCTACACCGTACAGCGTTGACGATAGAACCATTATTTTGATAAAAAAATTCAACAATTTGGAAGCGTTGCTACTTTGTAATATTTGTTTTAACTGGAATTTTCATACTATTAAAATGAAAATTGTAAAGTAGATCAAATTTATGCTTGAGATATAATGGACGTTACTCAGAAGCTTCAAAATATCAAAAATATCAAAAACGAGTATATCTAAAATTAGCTGACCAATATGAATTCACGTTTTTGACATATTTTTTGTGAAATAAAAAAAAAAATTACATATTAAAACTTTTAATTGGAAGGAAAACGCACAGTTCATTTTTTTCAAAATCTCAAAATGGTAACAAAAATAAATCAAAATTTGGTTAATTATTTCATAAAATTTCTGTAAGATGCCACTTTAGTACTAAACAACAACATAAAGTTAAAGTTAAATCAACTTTTATGTAACACGTCAGAGTCGCGTCGAGTATAATTGCTTTAGATAAATTCTCATAGAACTTTTTCTTTTTTACTTAAGGCGCCTTTATGGTTGCGTTTGTTCGTTCAAAAATTTTTTTTCGACCAATCATCTCGTGCAAGAAAATGCAGAAGAAAAAAATCGTCATTTTGGAGTAATATAATGATCGAAAAAAAATGTTTGAATGATCGAACGCAATCATAAAGGTGGCTTTAGTCACTCCAGGGTTAGTGGACAAATTTTATTTAACTAGTCAGAATATTCTGAAGAATTTTGACAAATTTTCTGTTTATGCTTTGTCATGCTTAACATGCACAGAATCGCTATGCATATTTAGGAATGTTAGGCTTGATTTTATAAATTCAAAATTCGCAAAACAAAACGTTGTACGCAAGATTACTTTTAATTGCGGATCGTGTTGTTAACTTTTAAATATGCATATACAAAGGTGTATACCGATATGTACGACATACATGTGAAAACATTTAAGAAACAAAAAAAAATGTTGAGGTTTCTTTTACAAAAAAAAAAAAATCTAACATTAGGCGAAATATTAAAACTGCGATGATAAATACTCTGTATAAAGATATAAATATGAAATAAGAGACGACGCGAACGACTTTCGTAACCTGTCCAAACAAACAACACAAAATTTTAAGAAGAATGGAAAATTGTTTTTTCTTCAGCTGTGTGGATATAAAATAATTTGTAGCAATTTAAAATTTTCTGTTTTGTGTTAAATTGAATCAAAACATTGCAAGATGCGAGCGAGGTTGTTGACCGGACAAGGACCTTGCTTCCTTGTTTTTTTTTTTTCTTAACAATAAGTACATTTACGTCATATCTTCACGGTATATGAGATACTTCAAAAGCGGACGCGAGAATAATCACGAGATGCTAAAATATACGTTGTGGACATTTAGATGATACATGATATTACGATAAAAAGTTTAAAAATTGTTAATTCGTTTTTTGGTATATTCGCCATAAATGACATAATCAATTAAAATAAATCGCGTTTTTTTAGAAACTTACACCAACATTTTTTATAATGTATCCGCGGATTTACTAGCGCTGTATGCAATTTTTATAAGATTTAAATTGAAAAGTAAAATACATGTTGTGTGTTGATCGCAGCGTTGTATTATGAAATATGCATTATATACTGGTTGCAATTATAAGATAAAATGACGTTATTTACGAATATGTAGGTATGTGTATGGTTTTCATTCATTGGCGGACATACTTTTGCGTGTTTCTGACCATTTTTCCGCCAACGTAGAATACGTACGGCGCTACTGTAATTCCATGTAATTTAAGTATTGGTGTGGTCGCGTGTGTAAAACAGGTTCAATATAAAATGAATTTATATAATTAAATTGTTTTATAAACAAATTTATTTAAATAATTTTTAAATAAATAAATAATAATTTGATATTACTCTATTTAGAATTGTACTTGCGATCATACAGGTGTTGTTTTGTTGTTGCCGCCCATATATCTAGCTGGGACTAAACATTTTCTTTGAACCTGCGAATTTGTTCTTTCCAATAAATCATCGTTGTAATCAAGTTTATCTAGCTAAATAATTATGACTCATTCATCTAAGAGTTTCTGATAATATTCTCAAACACATTTATTCGTTTTAACGATTGACATCGTTATATTGGCCGAATGAATTTTATTTTGTTAATTTACTTGGATAATGCACGGCAATGAAAGGGTTGACAATAAACAGGTTAATTTAACATTTGCACGAATGCTGCGGTACACATAATGAGATGTGTACTTGAAAGTTTTTTTGGTGTTTTTTGTGTTTCTTGAAAACTTTTGTTGTACATTTAAGTATAAAATTATATTTTTTGTCAATCATTTTTTAAGAGACAGAGAGAGACATGAAAGTTTTTGGAAGACTATATAAAATAATTGTAATTTGTTGTTTGAGGCTTGGCCGTACTTATATACAATAAAATGCCCTCAGTACACCGGAGAACTGGTTAGATTATTTTTAAGTGATTTGTCGCTTTAAGTTTTGCTTGGAGATATCACCGAAATAAAGCGATTCCTACTGATAGATTATTTAATCGTTGAGGTATATGTGGTGGTTTTGTCCAAAAATTTCGTATATAAGTTCGACACTTAGTTTTTACTCAATCGCATGTTAAATTTTTAGTTGTTGAAAATTGTGATATTTTAAATCACAGTCAACTGGAATCGTAATATGAAATTAATTGATCTTCCTTTCACATGTGCATATCATCCAGCTCAGGGTCCATCTCTCGCTTTTGAAATATGTGCGTGCCTTGTAAGTGCTTTGTAAAGTGAGTGCTTATACGGATTTCTTGATTCAGTAGAGCTTCGTGCGGTAGTGTTGATGCAGTTCCCTTCTTTCGGCAAGCCATTACTACTTCATTGTCATAGTGATAGTTGATTGGTAACTTTGTTCATAAAATTGTAACTCATAGACATTGACGTTCCAGCTTACGTTTTTTGTGCATGCCTATTGAATATTCTGGTTTGTAAATTAAAAATTTTCAATTTGTAAGAGATTGATATAAAACCATCCTAATTTCTAGTTAATTGAATAATCTCTTCAAAATGTCTATTAAAAGATAAGTGTTCCACGATTTGCTCTACAAGTGTGTGAGTTTCAGTCAAATAATTGTAAAAAGGTAATTTTCTGTTCCTTTAATAAATTTCCCGGGTTAGCGTGAGCTGATTTTATCTCTAGATCTCGTATCAGAGCCGTACCGCAGCAGACCATCGAAATTCTTGTAATGCAAGTAAGTATGTGTAATGAGTAAATCTCTGTCGGAGTTGAAAGGGTTTGAAGATTTCCAGGTCTTAAATGGTACGTATCATGTTTATATTTATAAATTTGGTAATGATCCTAAAGCACTGGCATTTAATGCCCCTCTAATGAAACCCGTACTAGAGACTTACAAATGTGTTACACATTGACAGAATGTATTACACTTACCGTTAAGTAGCAATTCAAGTAAGGGCTGATAGTGGCTGAAACTACACCGCGCTTTGGGTTTTGTATTGAGATGTCACTATTACAATGTTTATTACAATGTATTGGCTTCAACCCCCATAAAAATCGAATACAATGAATCGATCGAATTTCAAGAATTGATGGTTATGCATCGAATTTCCTTCTTGTTCACGTACCGGTCATCCTTAAATTTAAGACAGCAGGTAGAACTTTTAAAAACCGATTATAATTCGTGGTGTTGCCGTGGTCTGTACACATAAGGCTGTGTTCATGTAATTACCATCTTAGAATTTATTACAACAACCCTTTATTATTCATTAAAATGGGTTGTAATTAATCAAATATATTCCTGTACACGTAATAACTCCATTTTTGAAGGTGTAGGCTGCTATAATTAAATTCGAGAATGTTTGTGTGTACTGGACCTGTACTTGTAGCGACTCGTTCCATTATAACCCGTTTTTAGGAGTGTGAGCTGTTTTAGTAATAAATTCGAAAGAGGTCATAGGTATACAGGAAGATAATTCCAAACATTAAAATCGGTTCCTGTTGAGGTTGACTGGTGTGTGAAAGTAAAAAATTCTACTGCGAATTTACTCCCCCAATTCATTCGGAGCTAGGTAACAAGAAGGGGTATAGATCTTTCAAGAGGAATTTCCATTTAATTTTGTAAATTATTTTAAGGTTAAGTTTCTTTTTATTATTTCTTTCACACCAAAAATTCAGGGAATTGTAAAGCCAATTTCTCGAGTTGTTCGTATTCCTGTGAGTTTCGACAACATCATTATACTCCTCCATTCCAAACAATTCGAGATTCCTTTAACTAACTACTTTATCGATCTAGGTGATTGAGATTTTTTTTTTTATTTATCTTTAATTTTATCTGAGGCCTTTGTTCACGATTCGCTTTTCCCGTCCTCGACTATGTTTCAATGGACCAATTATTCATTAAACCGGAATTAAAGTGATTATGTAACGTTAGACATAAGGCGGCCAAATCCCACAATGGAATGCTGCGGAAGCAAAATAAATAAAAACATAGTTTTTAGTTCAACTCTGGTACACCGATCTTATACTCAGTACACACACGCACACATTAAATACGCTCGACGCAGCATTCTAGCTGACTCTTATGACGGGCATTGTCATTCTTGTTGTGGACGTATGACTACTATATATCTATATTCCATTCCCAATGCGTCGTTATTATTATTTTCTGTTGGTCCTAGTTCGGTGTGCTTGGCCAGGAAAAGCCTATTACCGTCCCTACAGCTTGGAGGCGCATACTCGTCTACTATCTCCTTCTCCATTATAATCTTCATTTTCAAATAAATAATAATAATTTTGCAAAACTTAATTGCGTTTACCGAAGATCAACCCTTAGTTAAACTCAGGGTTTTCACTCTCTTAGCCTCTTTGAAATCCTTCAGGATGAACTTACATCGAAAGCTAAAATGCTAATGTATTTAAAATGAGCTAATAGCACTGTTAGTTATAAACCGGACATCATGACTCAAAAATATTAAAAAATGTCGAGGTTATTTGAAATAAAACCCTGAGATTACCTTTCAATCGTTATTAGGCGACAAAAGTATCAGCTGGTCATACTAGAAACTCATCTCCTGGAGGCTGGACCATTTTCGAACCAATATAGATCTGTAGAAAATTAAATTCTAAGAAATTGTCTAGTATGTTACTTTTCTTTACGATTGATAATGAAAAAGTTACATGAAGAAGATTAATCGAAAATGTACATAGCGCTAAATCAAGCTACCGAATGAGTTGTGTCGTATATAAATATTCAAAACTCAAAAAACGATATTTCAGAACAATTAACAAGGCTTTCCAGCCATGATATCAACATAAAATTTTGAATACAGCTAGGTATTGATGATAATACGATCGGAGAATTCTAAAAACTTAACTATTAATAGTCAGATCAGATAGACCAAGTCTATTCGTGTATATAGATTACGAATTTTCCATGCACCGCTAGCATTTGCGTAAACGACACACCCAGGGAAACTTTATTCTCTTTCTTTATTCTGGCGTCTTTCGATTATTTTCGTCTATCTGGTTAAGTTGCCATGGGCGCTTTTCGAATATTTCTTTTGAGCTTACTTAGGATATTCGGCCGTTTGATCGCCGAGAATTTGAACACTACCCCAGATAATATCTCGCCGTTTTTTTATTTTTATGGCTCGATTTTCCAAGAAGGATAGCTCAATTTTGTTGCTATGGAAGTGCGGGCCCCAGATCGAGCCTTGTAGATAACCTTATTTAATCTTTGAGAACGCGTGCCTTGGTTGGACACAACAATTGCTGTTCTATCAAAGAAATTTCTGTTAGTAATCGAATAGAAGCCATCATGGACTATTGAAAGCCTCAAATACATCTAGAAATACACTCAGGACGTACTTTTACTCTAACGTACAATTTATCTAGTATGTAATTTACCTAAGACTAAAAGAAGCATGATTAGCGTTTATGTTTTGGGGTCGGTGGGGTCTATAAATCACCGCCGCCTTTCTTGATTATTATTACTTTACCGTTTTTCCAAGTTTTTTTGGAACACTCCTTTCCTTAGACATGCATTTAGGAAGCTGATAATACTACGTCCAATGATTCGCCAAAAGTTTTGACAAGATTGCAATCGTGGTTTCTTCCCAATGGTTTTAGTTCTTCAATGGTTTTAGGTTTTCCGAAGCTGAACTTTTACACCATGCGAATTGGTTCTGAAACACCATATTCCGTAATAAATAACTCTAAGCCGCTTTATTTAATAAGTTAATACTTTTAATATATTTATTATTGCGCTTTACATAGTGACGCTTCCTTTGCGCACAAGTAGCTTACGAACTATTTTCACTTTTTAAAATATTTATGAAGCAAGCATGTTATATCCTGCTCTATACAGTCCTATCATCAGCAGATGGTCTATTACCGCTTACCATTTTATTCCCAGCGAGCTAGAGAATCTATACCATTTCGCATATTCAAGCAAGTAGCTCAGATCACTTATCTCACCTGTGTTCGATGAGGAAGTTGTCTCAACACTGAACATAATTGCTCGTGCAATGTAGTCAAATGCTGGCGTTTGAATCACCATGTGACCCTCTTGCACTCTGCATAAAGACTAGCCAATTCTGCGATTTTTAATGGTTGAATTTCTCGTAACTCTCGTCAATTCTAAGGCCCAATTGTTCATCGCGGTGTCTTTTTTCTTATTTTGAAATTATGTTTCAAATCCGCAACTTTTATTGTTACACTGTTTTGTTTAACAGTCGCGCAGATGAGGATACGAGGCAGCTTCGTTGCTGTTAGCTTTCCTACCTAACTAACCCTCGATAGGCTCTAACACGGAGTAATACGAAGCTTGGACTATATTTTAGAAACGTTATACTTCTGCATAGATAAAGCACGATGAAGCCCCAATGGAAGACACTCACCGTTGATTTTTGCCCTAGTCTTCTGCCGCACTTATATGACTAACCACAGTAAAACATTTTTACCAAAAACCGTAAAAACCATCAAAAATTGATATTTTGCCCTTCAGCCTTCAGCGCAGTTTGGTCAATACGATTTAACATATTGCAAGGGCTTTTTTGTTGTATTCTGCTCTGTGATTACGTCAAAATCTTCTTTTAAGAGTCAAATATATTTTGATTAGCGTAGATAGGTTACTTTCACTTACAAATTTTAAATATTAGGTGAGCTGCGGATATCATTAACTTTAAAAGTTTCTGTTCGATACTACAGTTATAGTACCACCGCTAGAACCTTTATCACTCCTACTTAGATACACCAGTATCAATGAAGATTTTATGTTCAATTGCTGTTTTTACTAACTACGGTAGCGAATAGAATTGAGTGAGTTTGAAAACTATTTTAATAATTGGAACTTGGAACGTATAGTCATTTCGTTATTCATAATTATTTATTCGTAAATAATAATTGAATCGTGTTCCCGAATTCTAACAAATAAATCTCATTATTATGGTATCTAAACGACCATATGACACATTCATTAGCCTATCGTTTGAAGACTCTAATAAACATACTTTTATAATTAAATTTTAATTTTGAAAAAGGTAGCAGCTATTATCAAATCACGAAATACTTAAAGAAAAAAGCATAATGATAAGATAATCACCTCGAGAAATACGTGTATGAAGGTGCCTAATAACAAAATGATTACTTTTTCCACTTAAATCAATTTCTAAAAACACGAAAAAATTAAATTTTGAAATTATGATTTTGGTTTGAACTTTAATTTTTTCGTATAAAAAACAAATTAATGAAAGTTAAATAAATAAAAATATGAAAATTGACATGAAAATAGGCCGTGTACGGTGTAAACCAGCTGCTGTATTAAATTACTATCTTTGAGTATTGAAATACAAAATCAAATTAACCCTTTCATGCCTCTTAATGGTGTGAAATTATTAAATGCATAAAAAATGTTTTTTTTTTCTCATTTAATTAGTAATGGCATTCGGAATTTCTCATGTTATGGATAATTTTTATATAATTTTTGAAGTGCAGCTTGTAATAGAGATGTTATAAATGCCGTTTGTAGCAGGTTACATAAATGTCGCGCGATAAAAATTTCGCCAGTTGTTTATGGTTTCATTTTTTGTTGTGAATTAATGATATATAATAATTTATTAATTTTTTTGTAAGAAAAATGCAAAACAACTGTAAACTAAAATGAAATGGAAACACACAAAAAACTCTTCACAACAGTGAATTTCTTTAAAGTAACGGTGCGATATTTTCTTATTTGTTGTGTGTGCGCGCAGAAAGATATACCAAACGTATATACATATAATGAAAAAAGTAATAAAGAAAATCAATATAGAAAAAATAAAAGTTTAACCCTTTATAGTGCATGTTTAGTTTTGTAAAATCCCACTACTGCTCTCTTTATTTATGCATAGTGCAAATTCAGCAAAAAATTACTCACCTTGAGTTCTAAGCGCGCGCATTCACAAACTAGATTTTCATTTAATTTTCCTATTTACTACATACATTTAATTAATTTTTAATTTTAGATAAAAATCTTAAACGCTAGAATATATACTCTAGAAAATTTAAATAAATAATTAATAATAGTTAAAGCATTCGTAATTATATTTCAATTAAGTATAAGCTAAAGTTATGGAAGTAAATTTTTTGTTTCTAAACTAAATACAAATCGTATTTATTTAATTAGTTTGCGTATTTAAAACTACTTACATACATTGATTAATTTTAATTTGCATACTCTGTACAATAAACAGTAATCTGTTTTCCTATACAGTCGTACAAGTGTGCATTTAACACTTATATTATCTTGTGTGCAATTAGCACAATCAAGATTTTTTTTTTACTGAAATATAATTATTTTACTTTTACTTAATGGACCAGATGTGATGGTATGTACGTCACAGGGTTAACGTAACAGAATATAATATTCTTAACCGTACTAATTTTATAAGACACAATAATACAAAAAATTCTAACAGTTTGACTTTGTGGTGTTATTGAATCGGCCATACCGTGCGCGCACGATGTCAATAAGGTTTACTTACAACCGGTATTCGTTGTTTTCGACATCGTACACTAAATAGATTAATAAAATTTGAATGGATATCGAAGTTGACGGTATGCAGACAAATAATGGATAATACACGAGCAAAACGCAGGCAATTATGTTATTAAGAGTTGAACTTTGATTTTTGTTATGGGTTTTCTGGATTTTTTTATAATTTCTTCTCTCTAAGTACTTAAGATTGGAATTCTTGTGCTTTATTGGCACTCATTTTTCTAGCCAGTATCATTTTAATGTAAATTTTATATATCATTTTTTTTTTTGACCATCGAATATATTTTAAAATTAATATTAACGTGTGTTTTAATGACGTAACCTCTAATGTTTCTAATTTTAATATGATCTTTCATATTTTAAAGCTGTTGATTAATTTTAGGGGATTAACATCACCATGAATATTTAGTTTTTTTTTTTTTTTTGATTCTTATATTTATCCACATTATTTGGCCATTTACCAAGAGTGTTTCATAAACGTAAATGAATAAAGTTTTCTTGATTCAGGATTTCGCGTGATTCGGTAACATTATATCGTGCGCTAGTCTTGATTTTGTCCCGTTTCAACGCAAGGAGCAATTTCGTTGGTATAATTTAATGTGTGTTTAAATTTTAATTGTTGAATCCAAAGTTCCACTTATCTTCTTACGTCTTTTATGAAACGTGTACGACTTTTTTAATTACAGTTAACACGTTATGTAAATAGTGTTATTTCAAAATTCCTCTTGTACCGTGTCATGCTACCATCAGCAACAAATTACCATTGACTTGTTCTCATCTGCGAGCGTTAACAAAAATTGTTGCGGTAATACTCATAATCGCGTCTTAAAGAACTTAGCGTTATATTCCGCCTATTCATACATAATGGGCTCAGACATGATGAGTATTGGTTTTGCTCTTCACAATTAACATTTTATATTTGGAAAAGATGTACTCGTGTGGTGTTTAACAAGTAAATCTTTTAATATTAATTAAATTTATTTAAATAAATGACGAAATATAAACTATTTTTATAACTAAATAATAATGCTGTGTGGTTATACTCATAACTATTATTAGTACATAAAACTATTAAAGCAATTTTATGTTTTGTATTCGTATATTTTTGAATTTATAATATAAATTTTATTACTTGCGACAAGTAAAATACGAAATATACAAAATTTTTAGAAATCTCTGAACCTCTTAACGTTTTATTACGTAAAGTATTTATAACCAGTCAAATAAATAACGAGCTAATCGTTAATACATACACGAGCGTTAAATTTTCTTAGAAATAGCGACTATGTACTAAAACAAAAAACATTTTTTTTTTCTTGTCCTCTTTACAGTTTGACCAATATTTACGCTCTCTTCAAATAGATCCAAACAGTCCTAATTTTAAATTAGTCTGTGACGGTCAATTACCGATGCGACAATGCCTGCACCCGGAGGCCAGTGCCAAAGATATTAATTTACCAGCTTACTATTGGAAATTTTGTGATCTAAGGAAAGAATATGTACGATTTAAGTCGGGAGATTTGTCCCGGGCCCTAATACCATTAATCGATGCTAAAAAATTGCCAAATATGCCATCATTACCAGCAATACCATTAAGTTTGGACGAAATAATGACCGGTAAGTGAAAAAAAAATATTTATTTTTTGTTGTTGTAGTCATATACAGATAAGCAAAATGTATGTGCTTGCACGATATATGTAGGGTAAGAAAGATAGTGTGATATATATATATTTTATAAAATATGATAAGAAATGTGAGACAGTAATTACACCGTTCCATTGAAAATTCTTGATGTAGAAGCGTTTTTGAATTGGAGTGACTAAAAGTAGTTTATTTTATGTAATGTACAAATTTCATTTGAATAAGATGGGTAGCTGAAAAAGGTTAATTACAGGTCCCTTAACTCCATGCAGTAAGTAAACTTTCCTAATCATTTACAAAATATGAATTTTACCAAGAAACGTTCTTTTACGAGAGCCTTACAGCGGTTTGTAAAGTTAATAAAACATTCAAAGTTTTTCATAATGATGGTTAAGGAGCAGCTCTCTTTTTTGTAAAGATAAGAACGGTAACATAATGTTATCCAAATCATTTTAAAACCGAGGAAATACAAGATTCCTTACATTTCGTGCCGCTTCGTTGTTCAACCGTTGCATGGGTGACTTATAAGCTTACGTTTTTCACAAAAAACGAATATTTATCCCGACCTTATTATTTCAGTAATATAATAAACGATTAAAGTTCAACTTAGCGACATTGTGAAACTTGGGGGCATTGTGCATCGCGATAAATTTAATTTCAAATCATTTGGATCCGGTTAAGTATCAACTTACCTGTTTTAACCATTATGCCCTTGCCTTATTTAATTAAGGTCTTTTCCAATCTCATAAACGTTGAGGTGGTTTAATGGACCTGCACCACAATGCACCACCTGCGTGGAATTAGGGCCATTTGGTTAAAGTTTGAAAGATTTAAAATTGTATTCTCCTACAGAAAAAGATACTCGGCACAAACACTCAATATTTGGAATATGTCGGACTATACTTATCATAATTACAAGTTACAAGTGTGGACGTCATTGTAGTCCTCCATTGATATACCCATATAACAATTCTTCGCGGAATTATCCACTTCGAAGTTCGTCTGTCGTTGTACGCGTTCAATAAGCGCTATATAGGCATAGCCAAGAAACTTCCCATGTGTTGGAAATGCGATAAAATATGCTAATTTCGGACTGCAACTTGCTTTTGTTCGAACACGTTGTAAAACCTTTATGAATCCATGTTTGGTGTGTACGTACATGATAATTAAGCCTCTAAGTACGTACACGATAACCTGAGTCCACACCTGGTAAACATAGTTCTCGAAAAATACTGAAATTTGATGTTTCGCGTCCAGCACATAAAACTGATGTAAATTTTCATAGAAACAACTAAAAGTTTTTGTAGTCTGGTCACTGCCGTGTGATGAGACGACCGATATTTTTAATTTAAAGAATTCAATGTTTCATTAGTTCATAACCAAACTTCCAACGTCTTGGTAACCTCTCCTCCTGAACATGAATTTAAGTCACTTCCAACAAATTTAAAACATATTTCAACAACAATGTGACGAACATTTTGAACTCGGCAGTAGCCGAGTCGATGGCGGACCAGAAAGCTCTCAATGTAATTATAAATGTTTTAATCTTATTTAAAAACTACCGATAAGGCTACCAATCTCAACTGCTCTCACTGCACATGAATGTGAGAATTAGCCCTACCGTGGGATTTCCCATTTCCAAAGCTTTTTATATTTGGCACAAACACCACAGTACAAGAAAATTTATTATTTTGCGATCGTAAAACATACCAAGACGACGGCTACTTAGTCAAAAGTTGTAAAAATATTAAATAATCGCTATTTGCAACAAAGTAGCTGACATCTGGTGAACAAAATGTGAATCATAGTTTGCTATGAAGCAAGGGGGATTAAAACTGTCATAACAATGGATTTGACAATTCTCGTCCCCCTTGTAGACGTAGAAATCAACGCTATCTACATTCGATGAAATTCGCAATAGAAATGTTTTTTATTTTTACTCAAACTAATACCGGGTTTCCATCGACATAGTATACAAGTATAATAATATTATAATACTAAAGTATTACGATGGAAAACCAAAGTAGATGGTATAATAGTTTATTAAAATATTTCAGTATACTAGCTATCAAAATATAATACGTAGCAAATATTATTTTTAACGTTATAAATTTGACAGTGTAAAGATAAATTAAATTTTCCTTGCTTATCCATTACCATTTTTAATATTTTCTCGCCGCAATGAGAAACAATTTGTTGGCTGATTATCGTTATATATTATTATTATATAAAATCGGTCAAATAAATTAATAATATCATTTATATCAAACGCGTATTTCGAACAGACTTATTTCAAACCGTGCGGTGGAAAACCAGCCTGGCTTGATAGTAAAATAGTATTATACTATTATTCTATTATGCTATCGACGATGGAAACCTGGTATAATTTTGTATACAAAAAAATGACGTAAAACGTATTCCCGCTTTTAAAATAAATTACCACTACTTTGAGTACTGTATAAAATTTCTTATCTCATCGCATTATAAATAATTAGTAATGCCATGTAATAGATGTCGTCGTTTGATCAAAAGTGAACTGCAATTGATCATGTTAATTTTAATTTTAAATCTCACATGCAGAGGCACTGGACGCAGTAATTAAAGCGTCTACATGGTTTAATTATCGATGATTCAAACCTTATGTCGTATCTATAAAAATTATTCATAAAATTCGTACAAAGAGTTTTTGAAATTTTGTGTAGATGTACCCTCGATTTGCGCGGTGAAAATAAAAATTACTCAGTAATCAGTTAATTATTATGCAAACGTTTATTGACGATTGGAGCATCACGGATTCCACCTAGTAGATTTTCAATAAACTTTAATAACTACAAATTTTGACATTTATGCCTCAGCTTGGTTTAATTTTATTTAAAATTTTAAATTAAAAAAAGATAAAAGTTTTATATAATTAGTATATTTGTGACATGCATAATAAAAAATACTTCAATTGTTGTCGTTAAGTTAGTTGCAACTTGATCCACCAGCTGCGCCTTCAAACTTTTACAACCGTAAATAAAAAGTATTAACCGTAATTTTGCAGATGCATTACCACCGCGCTAAGCGAGGGTCAATTGATATGCAAATTATTATACAAATGTTACAACAACATTAGCAGTTAGTAGTTATTAAACTTAGATGAAACTATGTAGTTTTTTTAGTTTGGTGTATACAATTTAGTTTAAATAAATAAATCATAAAGTTTAATATATATTATGCAAAATTGATACCTTCATAGGCCATTAATAAAAAAATAGTATTATTTTAATTTTAATTAAGAAAATGTTAAGTATGTTTACAAACTATAAACAATAGTGTTTTGTTTTGTTATTGTTTTGCATTTTTTTGCTCCGATACAAGTAAATTATAAATAAAAAAAATTTTACAATTAAGATTTCGAAAATATCTTAAATGTGATAATTCTGCTCGCATTATATTCAAAGTAGAACATGTATTTATATTGCTGATCGTACATGGAAATTAAGATCATCTGTGGTCGCGTAGCATTGAGATCACGTATTGTTTTGTGTAAATGAATCAAAATACATATGCGCGCTATTTAAAAATTTACGATCATTATGATTTTATGTTATGAATTATGATTATATGTTTCGGCTACAAATATTTTCTTTGGCAGTGCCGGAAGTTATGCGATTATATTTTTAATTGTTATTTAACTGTATAAATACGTCTGCCTCTGTTCGCCGCGATTAGATCAATCAGCAGTATAACTAAATACAAGAAAAACTGTTTTGTTTTGGTTTGGATTTATTAATCTTAAAAACATTTAAGTCAGTGATTCTTAAACTGAGAACCGTGACTCATCTTTATGAAGAAAACTATTAATAAGTCAGGTTTGGTTCAAACACACGCAATATCTGTAAACTAAAATATGTTGTTGGATTCACCTATTGTTTTATCAACGCTGCAGTAAATCAACAAAATGTAAATCAGTATAACGAGGCAATATCCACACGTAACATTTTTGCCAAAATCCTAATTAATTTATTTATTTATGTAAATTATTCAAGATTTTTATTACTAATTTTATTAATTTTTATTTGTTATAGAATTAGAATTAACGCCGTATGTAGACAATGAATTCTACGTAAAGGAGTCCCGTGATATGGTGACAATAATTCAAGCTCTATTATCAGCAGGTTAGTTCAAGTGTATTTATAATAATTGCACATTTATGTTGTTATTATTATACTATTACTATTAAATACATTGTATCATTTTCCTGTGCGCTATCAATTTATAAAAATCTTTAAACATTTTCGTTTTAGGTCATAAATTTGAAAATAACGAGATAATAAATGCTCAACTGGAACCTGGAATTTGGTAAGTAAAATTCGTAATTTCATTGTAATGTTTATAGGTATGATTGCGCAAAATATTTGGTGAACTATGAAGGTACAAAACGATTATGTAAAAATTGTTACGTTGGTCTGATTTTCAACAGTCTAAAGAAACAACTTGTTCTAGTTCGAATTCCGTTTTTTATGCTACATTTAGCTACTTGCAGAACAGTTATGTTATCACAAATTGATTTTATCAATAAAGTCAAAATCGAACGTTGTTCCTAATGGAACGCGTCAATAAAAACCAACTTTCAATGCGTTTCTCGTATAGCAATTTGCCGAAGGCCAACAAACCAGCTAGTTTGGCTATTTACAGAATTATCCTGTTAAAACAGCTTCTGTGACAAAAGTATAACACAACGCAGCACAATGTAATAATTAAGTTGTTTCATTCACTATGTTCAGTTGAATATAAGTCTATCTGTATTAAATGCTATTTTTTTAAATAAATAATGTAAGTCACTTTTAACGCAAAAATGTTCGATAATATTCGAAATTCTGCATACAATATTTTTGGATATTACAAACAAATGAAAGGGATGGCGAATCTTTGATCTTAAACCAATTATATCACGGCTATATAAGAACAGTAAGATAATCATTTGTACGAAAAAAAATTGTAGTTTGTAACCAAGGAAGTGTATAGTCAAAACTAATAATCGTTTCCCACAAATTATAGTTGCTGATTTTTTAGCCCATCCTAACTTTTAATTTTTAGAGTTAGAGTAGTTTAAGTCTTATTACATCTTGCATAAGTGAGCAAATGTTCATGAATTTGTAAAGCTAAATAATTCTAATTGGAGTATATATTATAAATAATACTGTTACCTGAAATATTTAGAAAAATATCTCATTTCTCAATTTATAAAATTTATAATTTTGTGCGACGAAAAAATTGACACGTTTTCACCAATTCAACACCATTCCACTTTTGCATCTCATCAATGCTTTTATCTGACACTTTAAATGTTTACCTAATAATAAAAAATATTAGGAGAATAAAGGTGTATCGGAGAAATTTATTTTCGCGAGTTTAACAATTGTTTCAAGTTTTAACTAACTAAGAGTTAGTTATCGTAGTAGACACGAGTAATTAGGCCCAAAACTCACCAAGATTAGGAAAAATTTGAGCGTGTAGGTCCAATAGATGTGACATTTTATTTCATATCGACAGTAATTTAAACCCATGTACATTGACTCCAGGACTAATTTTCCAGTTTTTCTGACTGCAAAAACTGCTGTAATATGTGTGTATTTTAAAAACTGCTATATAGTAAGCTTAGTATATAGACTCAAATATTCTTACGTTATCAACTATCGAGATAGTGTACATCATCATTTTTAGTCTTCGGTTACTATATGTAACCAAAACTGGATAGGTAACAGGATGTAAACGCTAGTTTCCCAAATTAGGTTAGGTAACCTTTTTCTGTGGACTATGACACCCGACTTAGATTGATCAAAAATGGGATGTAAGTGACAACCTAAGGGTTTTTTGCTTTATAAATTAGAAGTCGGTAGTGGCGTATTATTAACTACATATGTCCGGATTAAATTTACTTTCACAGTTATTAAATATATAAAAAATCATAGTTTAATTACGAAAATGTTACTGGAGCTATTTATGAGGAATACGAACTAAGGTGAGAACATAAGCATTGATTTTAGTATTATTCAATAGATGGTACACAAGCCATATTGAGAGACCCACAAGATATTGACCTCGGTCAATATTTAGGTCAGTCCACTTCATTTTTTCACTACACTATCTCATTGTTACCTTACAAAGTTATTTATTTATAAATGCTTATATTGTACTGATAACTCGCCAAATATCTGGTAGAAAAAAATCTAAGCTTGTTGTAGCTTTATTTTTATATAAGCAATTTTCTTTATTTACACAAAGGGAATTTTTTGATTCATACACAAAAGAAATTAGAAAATTGATCACGTGACCCTAGAACATTTTGTAAAACGTAATAGTAATGGGGTTTTTCTTAACCCAATTGTATTAGATAATGATTTATTTAGAATGAAATCACATCGCATAATACAATAAAAGTTATTTTGTGCCTTTACGACTATACAAACAAAAAAAGTATAACCATTTAAAGGCGAGATTTTGGGTAATTAAAAAAAACTTAAAAATATCATATCTCATTTACCGTGGCACCTAGGGCATCAGTTCTATGGTGTGAAAGCTTCTAAATACCTCCTCCCTCTCAATCTGCCAAAAAATGTTGTCACGCGGCAAAAACCCTGAATTTGGATATAGCTATAATGGCGTGTTTCATAGCACCCAACGATCCGGATCAGTTCAAATTTTATATGAAAAATCTGATCGAATTTTTGTTTTACGAGGGCTGCCTTTTATATTTCGGGATTAAAGAACAAAAACAAATATTAATCATCGAAAATCGCTTTATTGTTTTTAAAAATATTCCCCATTAGATCTATACACTTTTGCATGCGTTTGAACCAATTGTCGAAGCACTTTTTCCACTCTGATTGAGGTATCTCCAAAACATGCATTCTGAACGCAGCAACCGCTTCTTCAGGTGTCGAAAAACGTTGAACTTTCGGTTTGTTTTTTACGTACGGGAATAAAAAGAAGTCATTTGGTGACAAGTCAGGACTATACGGCGGATGACTCATCAAATCGATGTTTTGAGTGCTTAAAAAAGCAGTTGTTTGAGCCGATGTGTGAGAGCTCGCATTGTCGTGGTGAAGAGTGATCCGTCTTCGGCAGTTGGTTTTCCTGATTTGTTGGAAGACAACTGGCAAACAAATGGTTGTGTGCCACTCAGAATTGACTGTTGTGCGTTGTTCTAGTGATACGGTTGCGACATGTTCATTTTTTCCGAAAAAACAGGCGATGATTTGCTTTCAAGTGCTTCGTGCGCGAACAACTTTTGTTGGATTCGGCTCATCTTGAAACACCCATACAGGCGACTGCTGTTTACTTTCGGGCTCATACGTGTAAATCCACGATTCATCGTCTGTCACTATGTCATAGACGTGTTTTGAAGCACCGCGATCGTATTTTTTGAGCTTTTCTTTCGACCAATCGACACGAGCCTTTTTTTGAGCGATTGACAAATTGTGTGGGATCCAACGCGAACAATTTTTTTTGGCATTCAAATGTTTATGCAATTTTGAATGTATGCTGGTCCCACTAATGCCTAAGGTTGTCTCAATCTCACGATAGGCCACATGACGATCTTGCAATATCAGTTCACGCACAGCATCAATGGTTTCCGAAACAACAACTGATTCTGGACGACCTTCACGAAATTCGTCTTGGAGTGAACTACGACCTCAATTGAATTCACCATACCATCGATAAACACTGGTCCTTGATGGAGCTTCATCGCCAAAAATTGAATTAAGTTCATCCATGCACTCTTGCTGCCTTAATCCACGTCGAAAGTTGTAAAAAATAATCGCACGAAAATGTTCACGATTTAATTCCATTTTTTGGCCGAGATGTTGAGCTAATGAGTACTGTAAACAACACAAATAGCGCTCGAATGTCAAAACGTTCTGAGTACGTACCCTCCAGGCGCAAAAATGTATACACTAAAAATGTGCGGTTTACGAACAGTTTACGCACGTTAATTTTGATACCACACTACTACACCTATACTTAATTTTTATTATCACATATTACAGTAGATTTTGCTTTCTTTGAATATTTTATATTTTAAAGAGTCGTAGTTTAAGTTTTTGTGTGCAATAATTTTATTCGTGATTGATTATAATATATTATTGGTCCAACTTTTGCCTTAAAAATAAGGGCGTTCATTTGTGATGCCTCAGTAAGAGCATTCCTGTTAGGTAAGTAAAAATGTGTAGCTTCATGCTTTAAATTTGTAATTAGCTTTTTTGTGTTTCAGGTATGAATAGTCATTTGGATTATATGCGAGTTTTTTAATATGTGATAAAATATTTATGAATTAAAATTAAGTATAATTACTTTATGCGGCATAATTTAATGTCCTTTTGAAATTAATTTTATTATTATATTATTAATTAAAACAGATTTTATTTAAATAAATACAAGATGAAAATATTGGTTTTTTATTTGACAATAAAGTAGTTCCGACGAATTAAACCGAGCGTAAAAGTCACGCGCAGGTGACTCGCCAAAGATACGCAAATACGGCTCATAAGTGTTACGTTTTTGTCGTACACATTATGAACAGTTTATAGACACTAACACATAGAAAAGTCTTCGCTAATTTGTTTCACTTCTCATGTGACAAAAATATACTTTACGTACCACATCCGTACCGTTTATGCGTAACGTTTGCGAATACTTTAGTAGAGCTAAGTCTTCGTAAACCGTACGTTAATGTTACGTCTGGCCTGGAGGGTATAATCTCAAAAATGTCAAACTTTACGATAGAGCTGTCAGTTGCCAGATTGCAACACTAGGGTTGTCCAATCCCGAAATATAAAAGGCAACCCTCGTAAATCACAAATTGTGATTTTAAATCTAGTAAGCGCTCGTGCGTTGTTTCGTGAAAGATGAAGTGAATCGAATCAAGCATCAAGAAACACAGCTAATATTAGCTGTGTTTCTTGATGCTTGATCTGATCCGGTTCAGCCCATGTTTCATGAAACAACACAACGGCGTTTGCTAGATTTCAAATCAAAATTTGTGATCTAAAATAAAATTTGGATCAGGTTTTTCATAAAAAAATTGAACTGATCCAGATCAATGGGTGTCATGAAACACAGCAATTGTCATGTAACTAATAAGGGAGGTTGCTGTTACGTTCCATGTAAAATGGCACAATAACCACTCGCAACTGATTAGTGTTGCTCCCTTTGTAAAATCTGAAGATGTTGCTACAAACACTTATTGGAAAATTAAAATATTTGGAATAAAATTCGATATTTTTAAGGAGTTAAAAATAATAGTTGTTCACACTTCAATCGCATGTCGCATACTGCGTTTGACAGCTGACATCAAGTACTATTATAGAATACCAGTATTGATAACTATAAATGTCCGGGGTAGTGACATCTAGCGCATTAAAAAATAATAAAAATAAGCTGATTAAGTCTTTTTTTTTACGTGAAATTTTAGCACGGCATACTTTATGAAAATAAAAATTAACATACAAAAATAGACCCAATGTACCATGCCAGACGAGCTTTTTTTGTATTTTGGCAGTTTTTTTCTACCAATGTTTTGTTCTGCTCTCTCTTAAATAAAATTTTAACTAAAATGAGTCAAAAATGTCCTTGAAATATTTTTTATTCCATTTATGTTTGAGTTGTGTGGTAGAACAGAAAATTTGTTTAAGTCGCAATCAAAACTTGTATCATAGGTAAACAGGGAAAGAAACGAAGAAAAATGCGGCATTTTTTTTTACGTGTGGCATGGACCAATAAGTTTAATTTTTTTGCCGTCAGATCTACAAACAGTTCTTTATTGCCATCGAGCAATAAATATATAAGAGAAATCAAGTAGTGCAAATTTTATGAGCAGGTTTTTCCAAGGTTAATCTTATTTTATAGTTTTAATATATTTATATACACAAATTTAATCTTTTTCTATATTTAATCCATATATACGTATCTTATAAACATATCGGCATAGTTATTTTATAGTTTATTGTTCTTGTTAGGCCTATACAGATTGCCAAAAGTAAAATAGATTAACCTCGGAATCTCTACATGGTTCCTCTTATATATTTTGCTTTATGCTGTTGCTCATTTATGGTACACGTAAGCAGTAACGACACGTATTAGGAAAGGGCGGAGTCATAATCACACACCCACTATTTTAATATTAAATAAATTTTTATTTATTGTTTTGTTGTTGATATTATGTATTATTATATTATATTATGAAACTTTTAAAGTGATCATAACATAGATGGCAAGCAAAAAATATCGACCGTGGGAGAAATTTGGAAATTTGTTTATCCTGAGTATGACTAGGCGATGTTTTCACTGTCGAAAGTCGAATTTGATTTATATGATAGATTACAGATTTGAACTTGAAGTTTTGGATAATCTGTGAATGGGGATTGGCTCATGCCACACGAAAAAAAATGCCGCATTTTTCTTCGTTTCTTTCCCCGTTTACCTATGATACAAGTTTTAATTGCGACTTAAACAAATTTTCTGTTCTACCACACAACTCAAACATAAATGAAATAAAAAATATTTCAAGGACATTTTTGACTCATTTTAGTTAAAATTTTATTTAAGAGAGAGCAGAACAAAACATTGGTAGAAAAAAAATGCCAAAATACAAAAAATGCTCGTGTGGCATGGTTGATTGTGATGTTTCTTCTGCGTTTCTATCACCAAATAATTTATTTTCGATTCTAGAACGAAAATAAATGAAATAGATATTGTTCAAGTATATTCTAGTAGGTTGTGATAGCAATAGAGAAGAAATAATTGATAAACGAAACAGAAGTCAAATTAATTCTAGCAGAAAGAAACGCAGATTTCGATAAAATATCGAAAAATGGTGATGTTAGAACATCCCAGCCCTGACCCTAAAATACCGAATCGTATAAATGCGAAGATTCTAGACAGTAAACAACTCTATTTAGAAGAACTGTATATGGACTGTACTCGTATTACGCTCTCGTGTGTACGTCACAGAAGTCAAGGTTTTGAGATAGTGTTTTCGCTCTTTTCAAACATTTTCATAAACTCATTGTCTATGTGTTGATGTACACCCATCTCCCGCTTTACGAATTAATTCGTCCCTACGTAAATCGAAATTTCGTTAGCCAAATTTTTAGTATATTTTTGAGTGTTTGGTTCAAATATTACCTAAGACGGTTACGATGTTACCTATTATTTTATTTAAATTATTTACATATGTGCATATTTATTAAAAACAAAATTCGTAAATCTAATTTTTTTTTTTTTTTGTAAAGGCGATGCCACATACACATTTCTACGGACGACATCTAAAAACAGATTTCGCATTTACGAATTAATTAGAACATATTTTTGACTCAAATCAATGAGATAATATGTAAAATATCTCAAGTTAGTAGCTAAAATAATAAATTTGGAATTATTTAATAATTTTAATTGAAAAATTATCAATTTTCTATTTACCCGTTCCTAGAAACGATTTTTTCTCTGAATGGTATAATTTTACACGTGAACGAACGCACAAAAATCTAAAACGATTTCCGAACTCATCAAAAAATTTTAAACGATTTTTTTCTCTGTTGTCTGTGAACTTAAACAAATGTCAAAAAATTCCAAAACAAAATATATATTAATATAAATATATACACTTATATAAATATATACACTTTGGATAGAAATGGCGGTATAAACATTCAGCTCAAAACAAAATATAACGAATTGTTGTTGTAAAAATCGTCTGTATTTTTTTTTGGTATGTGGCGAGGCAAAATAAATTTACGCACGAATCGTCTGTTATTAGATGTGTATGTGGCAACGCTTTAAAGGCGATGCCACATACACATTTCTACGGACGACATCTAAAAACAGATTTCGCATTTACGAATTAATTAGAGCATATTTTTGACTCAAATCAATGAGATAATATGTAAAATATCTCAAGTTAGTAGCTAAAATAATAAATTTGGAATTATTTAATAATTTTAATTGAAAAATTATCAATTTTCTATTTACCCGTTCCTAGAAACGATTTTTTTCTGAATGGTATAATTTTACACGTGAACGAACGCACAAAAATCTAAAACGATTTCCGAACTCATCAAAAAATTTTAAACGATTTTTTTCTCTGTTGTCTGTGAACTTCAACAAATGTCAAAAAATTCCAAAACAAAATATATATTAATATAAGTATATACACTTATATAAATATATACACTTTGGATAGAAATGGCGGTATAAACATTCAGCTCAAAACAAAATATAAAGAATTGTTGTTGTAAAAATCGTCTGTATTTTTTTTGGTATGTGGCGAGGCAAAATAAATTTACGCACGAATCGTCTGTTATTAGATGTGTATGTGGCAACGCTTTTACTTGTCGCATACGGTATTGTTTGTTGTTAAGCCCTCTTTATAAAATCTTAAAAGCGCTACAGACGATCCGACGGTTGGTCGGAAGGTTGGACAGATTTGGCCGGATTGGATATAAAATCGGATAGTGTGTAAGCGTGTCGGTCCGATAAAATTAAGATGGATGTGTCGGATGAAAATTCTATTTGACCGTCCGACCAACCAAATAAATCGGATAGTGTGTATTGTGGTCGGACGATTTTAATTCAATTGTGTTTATTGAAAAATAAAAATTATTATGTATGTATTATTATTTTATTATTATAGAATTTTTTTGAAATCAAATTCGTTTTTGTATATTTATTATAATATTAAAATACATTAAAAATTTGATTTATAATAAAACTTATGAATTTCCTTTTGTAACATAAAACGAGACAATGGATTAACACGTTCGCGGACACTTTCTAAATGTGTAAAACACAAATTTGATAACTGCAATGATAATTCGGTAATTGCAATGATATTTCGTCGCGTATTGTGAGGATTTACAAATATGTCGTGTTATTTCTTAAAAACGAAAAAGTTGTATGCCTGCTATTGTATGTCATGTCCGCGAATGTGTTAACATTAGTTTTTAATCTAAATTTGACCAAACGAAAATTGTCAAAATTGGATGGTAAGTCGATCCGTCTGTAGACAATATCCAATTTGGTCCTCCGACGGTCGGTCTAATAAGTTGGATCGTGTGTAGCGCTCTTTAGTGCATTGGTTTACTTTCTTATTTGTAAAAGGTTGACCCTTGCAGTTAGAGATAAGTTGTAAAAAATGTTGGTTAGTACAGATATATTATCAAAATTTAACTAAGGTTTCAGTTTACGATGAGCAATTTACTGACGTAACCTTGTAGAGATCTTAGTTTTGTATGAATTGCGGGTACTTATAGAAGTCCGCATATCTATCATACTTATCATATTTCGTTCTACAAGTAAGTAAATTTTAAGCTAATATTTAAAAAAATCGTCTCTAAAATTATTAAAAAAATAGATATGTATGTAAATTTTAAAAATTGTCAAACAAATTATCGAGCACTTTCTTATCCAACAATGCCAAGTTAAAAATAAAAAAAATCATACCATTGAAATCATAAGAAAATATTAGATGTAATAACGGATTTTTTAGAAATAATCAAACCTGCACAAAAAGAAATTTTAGCAATCCACTTTCCGGAACTTTGGTCATCTTTTACCTCAACTTTCGAAAGTTGTATATTATTCTTAATAACCCACTTATCTTATTCAGTAGCACTAACAGACAATTGCTTCAGTTACTAAATTATTTAAACAGCATTCATCGGAACATAAATTTTACCTTGGAAGACGAACATAACAAATCAATATTTTTTTTGGGTTTAATCACATGAAAACAAAGACATAGCTTCACAAATTTTAGAAAATCAACTTAAACTGACCAATTGATTCGAAATTCAAGCACCATTAAAAACACAAAACTACAGCTTGTCAACATTTTGTTAATATATTGAACTGTATACTAATGCCAAGAGAAGATTCTTTAAATGAATTGAATTTAATGAAACAGATCGCAATGCATTTTCAAGAGCTACAGGAGCAGTTCAATATGGAAAATAACAACCCTAAAAAATACATCAGTTCGACATTGATCTTAATCAAAACACATGTGGACAATTTCAAAACATGATTCATATTTTCTCCTATAAAAAAGGTACATTGAAAAATAAAAATAAATTAGAACGGCACTTCACACTTCCATCGAAAATTTGGCTATAAGTTAATTATTTCACTGAAGATGACGCCCAAAGCAATGAAATAAATGAAACTTGCTATTTTTTGAAAATTTGTACTGTAAGGAATTTTAAATATAAAATAAACAGAAATCTTAATAATTTTTAAATTCAATTCAAATTAAATGTTTATATTTTCGTACATCAGCAGATCATGAACTTTTCAAATTTAAACTAATTTCTAAGCAAGCAAGTTAAATTAATTTTTCGTAGCAATATCTGAAGGAAATATGTATTAGTCAATCTGTATGAAATCACCCCTAAAACTGATATTATACTAAAATTAAATTAAAATAAAATTTATATGCCCAATAGAGAATTTAGAAAGAGTTAGATATTTCCAACATTGTGTTCGAAATTTAGAAATGCTTTATGATTGATCATTCGCTTGGAAAATTAATTGAATTTATAATCAATTGCCGTTTACATAGTGAATTTGTGTTGCTCAATGAAACCTATACTATAATTTGTTACACGTTTATTACAATAAAAATCCCGATTTTATTACAGTTACCGTTTTTGAGGAATGTGTGGTCGGTTTAGTTAATAATTAAACCTGCACTGCCAAAATTCTAACTTTTGATGTACCTGTGATATCTGGATGGCCCTTAGACCAGAATTTACTACGAATTAATTAAATTGATTAATTAGTTCAAGATCAACCCTATAACTTGACTAAGGGTAAATTTCACCCCAAACGATTATTTATAACGAAAAAGTCGGTTTTATCATCTTTAATAATTTATTACACCAGACCGCCACCAGATATTGTGTGAAATGTTACTCCGCGGGCCTTGTGGAGAGTAGATCAACCTTATCCAGGTGTGTGATAAATTATTTTGTGTCAGGTTTCACGGAATTTGCTCCAAACGGTAAAGGGTTCAAATTTTTAAATTTAAGTTCGATTTTCCCACATTTAATAATTTATTATACCAGATCGCCACCAGATATCGAGTCAAATGTTACTCCTTGGATATTGTGAGGGGCAGGTCAACCTTATCCAGGTGTGTAATAAATTATTTTTATTCCAAGTTAAACATAATTGGCTCCAAACATTTAATAATTTATTACACCAAACCGCTACCAAATATTGAGTCAAATGTCACTCCTCGAACCTTGTGGAGGGCAGACCAAACATTACACAATTATATAATTATAATAATAATAAAATATTAATTACACAAAAATAATTTATTACACATCCGGATAAGGTTAACCTGCCCTCCACAAGATCCAAGTAGTGATATTTGACTCAAAATCTGGTGGCGGTCTGGTGTAATAAATTATTATAGATGGTAAAATCGCCTAAATAACCTTTAAATTTCAAATTTGAATCCTTTAACGTTTGGAGCAAGTCCCGTGTAACCCTACACAAAAATAAAAGGTGGTAAAATCGACCTTTAAATTAAAAATTTGAAGGTTTTACAATTTGGAGCAAATTCCGTGTAACCTGACACAAAGATAATTTGTTACACACCTGGATAAGGTTGACCTGCCCTCCGCAAGGCCCAAGGAGTAATATTTGTCTCAATATCTGGTAGCGGTCTGGTGTAATAAATTATTAAAAGTGGTAAAGCAACGAATATATTGCAATTTGAAGCCTACATCTTCTGATGCCTATTCCGTCAAATATTATACAAAAATAATTTATCCATGTGTGTGATAAGGTTGACCTACCCTCGATAAGACTTCTAGAACAATATTCCGCCCACAATCTGGTGGCAGTCATGTGTAAAATAAATTATTTAGTTGGTTAAATTGGGGTTAAATTTACCCTTATGCAAGTTATTGGGGTGGTATTGAGCTAACTTATACAATGGGCGCTTTCAGGGCACCCAACAGTTGGGAAAATGTTGAGTAAAATCAAAGCGAACGTTATGAAAATCTTTAGCACTATGAAATTTTTAAATCAAACTGGGTATGATTTTACTATCATGATAGGAAACCTGAAAGCGCCCAATGTAATTAGTTTGTAACAAATTCTGGTCCAAGAACCATCGCGATCTCATAGCTAAACCGATCACTCTTTTCTGGAAAACGAACTGTAATAAAATCGGGATTTGTTGTAATAAATTGTAATAAATGTGTATCAAATTATAGTACACGTTTCATTGAGGCGGTCTAATTTGGTCGGTGCAGGTTTAAAGATCTGTAAAATTGTGATGTTATGGTTTTTCCTGTTATTATTTCCTCTTTTCCTCATACTTTTATTATTTCCTCTTTTCGGGTTTAAAATTACTGACAGTTATTATAGAAAAGCCTGTTTATTTTATCATGTATTCTTATATTCTCAAGAAATTATCGAATTTTCATGAAAAAAAAAACATAATAATTTAATAACATATTGATTAGTTATAGTGTTATTTTTCGGACGAAAACGATTTAAGATTTAAATGTGTATGTTGTTCCAAAATACACGCAAAAATAAATTTTTGACATGATTCTCTTTCGTACACGATTTTGACATACACAATTGTGATCGCGGGCCGAAAAAGGGATGTGTATTTCTTGATGAAGTATTTTACATATGTGAAGGAACAACCCTCCTGAGTATATCATCATTGTGCTTTGCTATCTCATTCACTGTATTAAATAGTAATACATACTTAATTTATAATTTTTCCTTATCGCCTATAGGGTTTATCATTTTTGTATTACTCATTTATCATATAACTGTATATGTACGATTTATGTTATATATCATAGATAACTTATCGATCACAATACATAAAAACAACCACGTGGTTAGTCGTCTATGTGTTGATAAACTAAAAAGGAAATCTAAAAAGACAGTTTCGTTTGTCTAGTAGCGCAATTAGGTCTCACAACATCGCATTTCCGAAGGAGAATTTATCGCAACCGTCAAATCAAATGTTCCAGTTAATTTTGTGTTGCAAAATTTTGTTTACAACTGTTTTTTATTAGTGAATTGTACAATACTAAAATTATATCGTGTAATGAATGGTACGACAAATTTTATTAATCAACCTTTATATACGGAGTAGGTATGTATTATTACTTTGTAGTAAAGAATCTTGTACGTTAGAGTAGGTATTGTATACCATCATATTACATGCATACCAGGTTAAAATTTCAATTTTCACATGTTTTTGTAATATTAAAACACTTGACTAAACACAAATGAAGTAAAATTATACAGGGTGTCCGAGTTTGCGGAATTTTTCAACAGCATAAATTTCAGAGGATATGAAAAAACGACTCCTTTATTATTTTTTCTCAGAATGAACCAACGAACGGATTGGAACTCCATAACGGATTAGTATCCTAGATCCGGGCACTCTGTATAAAAATTTCCTATTATAAATGATGGAATTTTTGATAAAAAAAAAGTAAAAATTATATATTTTTAATAAAAATAGCAATTTTGAAAGACACAGTAGTACATTTTGTATACATATACCGTATTTAGATTCTGTGCACTTGTTATTGCGATTAACAACACAACACAACACAAACATAAAAAATTAAATAAGTAAGATTGAATCTAACGTTTGATAAGTAGCTAGCTAACTTTGTGTCAGAAGTAACGAGCGAAAAATAAAAGACGAACACTTTTATATATTTTCTTGCTGTGCTCGTTGCGCGATAACACACCACACACTTGAAATATTTTTTTTTTTTTACAATGTTTCTAATCAAAAACTAGTAACTACTTACATACAGCTCTTACATTCAGCTGGTTATAAATTAAATTTATTTTAAAATAATTTTAATAAAGTTTTATTACAAGCAGTAAGAAAATAGTAAACGCGAAAAAATAAATAAACAGGTGGAAATCAGTTGGTCAGTGTTTATGAATATAATTTCTAATGCATTTTTACACCACGTGTGCATTTAGTGCGTAGGACCATTACTTTTATTTTAATTGTGAAGAATTAAAGTGAGGCCTCGTAATTATATAGAACTATCAAAGTGCTATCGGTTTTTACGGTAACGTGGCGTTTATTTTTAACTTAAGTGAAGTGAATTAATTTTTTTTATGAATTATCAGCATAAAATCGAATTAATAATTATTTTTCGAAAGGGTATATACAAATATTAAAAGATTATCTTTACTTATATAAAATTGTATATTAAAATATATAACAAGTGATAAGCGGAATGGTTTTTGTGCTAGTGACTAGTTAAAATTTTATATCAAGTACCAATATAATGCTATGGATTTTTAGTGCTACTTTTTATCAATAATTGTGGTGAGTTGATAAAATTATTAAAACGTGTTATCCATTTTATTTGAATTGGACGTGATAAAAGTAGTTTTTCGTGTTTTATTGTAGTACAAAGAGTATTGTCTAATAATAACAGACCAAACCTCAAAAGATGAAATAATTTTGGTAAAACTTCCTATACCCGGGAGATAGCGTAGAATTTAAGGTAAAGTTTTTAAAATTGTGACTGATGCATACTTTAATGTTTAATGTATATATTTATGTCATTGCTGTTTTGGGTGCACGACCTTGAAATAGTAAACTCACCTCGAGGCACCTTATTTTTGAGTTATAATTATTCTAGTCGTTTTTAATATACACTAACTGCAGGATATACTCATTTTAATCTAAATAATCTCTCGTTAAAGAGGTGCAGGTATATTTTTTAAAGCGAATAAAAGCGAGCAAAACAATCGCACCGCAAAACAAAACAAATCATAAATTAAAATCTAATTAGTTGCGTATAATTCATAACCTCATTAATGAGGCTTTATAATTTGAAAATTATGTTCAAGTGTAGTACACCAAGAAGTGTATCGTATAAATTTTAACATAAAGAACGACCAAGTCCAACGAATCCAATTTCAAAAATTTCGTTGGACTTACATACAACATATCATTGGAAACGTCATTATATATAAATATGATGTGCTTGCAAAATTTATTCGCGTTGTTTTATAATTAGTGCTGCAAACTATAAAAATAAATCATTACATAGGTTTTTAAGTGAAATGTACATACAAATGTACTTGTACGGTAATTTCCACCAACATGTATTTATTTTTGTTGTTGTAGCTATTAAGATAGCAGCTTACAGATTAGGGTATTTCCAATACGACTGACTATGTACTAATACTGTTTTCGTTTTTAAAATCGAATGATTACAAAAAATTATTTGGTGTGATTAGCTTACCGTCATTAATGATTTTATCTCGTTTTCATTGTCAGCAATTATTTTTTTAGCATTAATATTGTGTTTTTACTTGTTCAGCGGGCTATACCATCCTCTTCATATACATATTTATAAAAACCGGTGATCTGAATCTGAATTTTGAAAATTTAAATCCGAATTTGCGTTAGCTCTTCCTTCTTTCGCTTCAAAAATTTCTATTTATTTTTACTTTTCTTATTAAATTTTTCATTTACCTAAAAGAACAAATCTAGAATTGCGAATTTCTGAGGCTAATTCTCAAGTTATCCGTTTGAGATGGAAACGAAACTTTTTAAAATAAATAGCAAATCACATCAGTGTCTTCAGATTTTAAAGACGCTTGCACCCATCTCCTATTCATGTAAACATTAAAACCGTATGGGCAATTATTATCAAGTGAACATATCAACTTCTACAACACAAATTTGTTGTAGATGTCGATGATTTAAACGTTTAGGTATCCTGTGCTTCGTAGTAAAACATTGTTATATTTTGTGTAGAAATATTTTATGTTCAATAGATGTTTTGTTTGAGAGAGAAATACAATTGTGAACCTTACACCGTTTTTATTTGGTTAAATATGTAGTTATTATTAGTTCACACCAGTCATTAATAGAGGGCACACAACAAATGAACTCGTGGTCCATGTTTAATTAAAATTGTCTAATTGAATTAATGCTGTGTGATCGGATTTGCCCGTTTCTTTATTTTTACTTCACTCGCAACGCAAATGATAATGGCGTACCAGATATATTTTTGAATAAACTTCTCTTGGTCCGCGGATTGCACTGAATCTTGCCAATGTTACTCTTTTAGTATATCTGTTGAACAACACTCGATCAACATAACTATCTACGCTTCCAATGAGACAGTTGAAACTATGGTTTATAACAATGCTACACGGATGTTGGTAACCATTAGCATCATTTTCAAAGAAGCTTTCGGATGAAACTCGAATACAATGTGGTGAGGGACTGTTTATCTCATCTCGTTCTAATGAGATACTTCTCACAAAACTTTGCGTCTTCTCTTTCGGCCTGAAGGAATTACTCGAACATTGTGGACAAATTGGAGTTCAGAACTTCCAACTTTTCTATTAAGTGTTGGAAATTCTGTCAAGGAAGACAAAAACTGTGCTACAGAGCAGAGCTTGTGTGTGGTGAAAATATCAAGGTTCTCTTTGAACCACTCATTAACCGTCAAAATTTAAACCCAAAGTTAGATCCTTCAGATTCCATGAAACCGCTCCATACCACCATGAAAGCCCGAGTTCCTCTGATGTCCTTAGCAACTAAAATTTTCATGGTGTTCAGTTGTAAAAATCTGCAAACTTCACATATATTTATGCGTATGAACCGCAAATTGCGTAAATTCTTTGTTGTACATATCGATGAAAAATCAACAACAATTAATTACAAGATTTTGCCCAGTAGAAGAAATCGAAAAAAATTCAATATCGTTACTACAACGCTATCCATCTTGAATCGAAATAAATGTTTCAAAGAAATCATACGTACTTTAAGCCGTAGAATCCGGATCTGCAATAAAAAGTAGGGGTTCCTAGTTTAATTTCAAATTTTTCCCCCGCCCCACCTACAAGAAGCGGAGGAGGAGTACTAATTTTAGCACTAATGTATCTCCAAGGAACGTCCAAAGAACTCCATCCGAAAAAATGTTTAAGAAAGTATTCCAACAATCGACAGGCTGGGTGTAACATCGAATAAAATTTGCATATTATAAAATATCGAAATGGGAGGCAACACGCGTTTGACCTAGAAGGATGGATGTCAATAATATAGCCCGAAAAATGTATTCATGTAATGTAAGTGCTAGAAAGAGAGAGGATTCTACAAAAAGTAGGAATTTCAAGTAGAAGGCGGATTTGATATCTGATCCTAATAAAAAAGAAGTTAATATTGTTAACTACAACCTAAGCATCGACGAATATGGATGTTATCAAGCAACACTCGTACGCGTTCGGGTTGGCTGATTACAAATATATTTAAATTTTTTATTAAAACTTGCACGATATAGCTATGTGGAGAAGTCTTGGATTAATAAAAGCCATTAAAATTGTAAAAAAAATATAAACGGCAACTTCTTTATTTCGCATATAGAGGACTTATCACGCTTGGGGAGCCCAAAACCAAATATAAGGAAACAACTGCAATTGCATGGACGAACGGATGTTATTGTTATCAGTCCGTTGAGATGATCAAATACGCGTAAAATTTAATTTTTTAAAAAACACTTCGCATACGATGCGGTAGGCCCTGATTACCCTTGTACATATGCCATATTTAATTTATGAGTTTAAAATTTATTTTTTCTCATATTCGAACATCTAGTTTACTTACTCATATCTCTTAAATCTTTTATTAGTAATAATGAGCATTACGCATCCAAATTACTTTGAAACTAATCATTAAAAAATTGACCAACCCTGGTGTGTACACTGTGTAGTAGCACGGCAAAATATTATATTTTATTCTACTTCAACTTTCTTATCATAAAAAGGCAAAAAAAGAAAAAAAAAATCTAAACATTTTCACTCCATACATTTATTTTTGTTTTGTTGATTTATTATTACAACCATTACACACATTTTAATATTTATTCTTATTATTTAAATAAATAGTATAAAATAGTTTTTTTGTCGTCTTCCCATCATAATAAAAATAAAATAAAATTTTATAGTTTAGTTTTCTTGTAAACGTTCTACGGTTAAATAGTGCAGTCGGAGCCCCACATACATTTTTGTTGATTAATTTGTGGTTTTAAATTACTTCAAGACGGTTGTTATTGTTGTTGTAATTATTTAGTGTACATAACAATTTACAATATTAAATTATACAGTGTGTGTTGTTAAATATACTAGTTTCGATAAAAATGTACGTTATTCTAAAACATTTAATTTATTTTCAAAAAAAATATATAATTTATTGTGTTTAAAAAAATATTTTAACAATCTTTGACCTTTTCCGTTTGAACGAGAAACGAACGATTTATTTTATATTTTGTGATAAGAATTTTCAAAATGAACAAATAGACTGTTTAAATATATTTAATATGAATTTTATAAAAGTTTTAGTTTTATTAAATTAAATAATTATTACTATTGAGCGAATAAATTATTTGTGTTTTTCTGTTTTTGTTTTAGTTCAATCGACGATGAAATTGATGGTTCGTGTATAGTACGAGCACGTGGACTTCCATGGCAGAGCAGCGATCAGGATATAGCAAAATTTTTTCGGGGACTCAATGTTGCTAAGTAAGTTCCAGTCTTATTATTTTATAGTGCGTGCGTATAAAACATACCACATATGTTGTTATTATTGAAACGGCCGCATTCAAATCAGCATTTTCTTAGTCAATAATATAAAATCGAGACGTGTGTAAAAATCTATGCGAATGTCATATTTTTTTTTTGTATATTTGACGTTTTTATTATGCTGATAAGTAACCACAGTTACGATTATATTCTGACGTCTTATTTTCGTTTTACTGTCGTGACGGTGGTTTATGTTGGTTTCACTTACAATGATGAACAAGTGTTTGTAATTATTTTATGAAATATTTTGGATTTAATTTACATTTGCCCACTGCCGTTTTATGCGAACTTTTGACATTCGCGCTTTGTGAATTTAAGTTATGCTTGGCAAAGATATCTTTAAAAGAAATACTGTTTATTCATTCGGTTCGGTGCATGAAACTGTAAATCATAATAATTTTAGTGAAATTTTTTAAACCTACCTACTTATTATTATTTTATCAGAATCGGAAGTTGCGAATGGTCAACCGTAGATTTCATGACTTATTCTTTTTATTTTACCCACAACGTATGACGTGCCGAGTCATTACCCAAAATTTGCAAAGTACTTAGAAATTTACTTTAGACGTTAGTACCAGGGAATTATAATAAAGATTTTACCAAATGGGATTTGAGATTACTAACGATTGGCATTTAAACATTTTCTAATCATTTCATTTGATTGAGTTCAGCATACTTGTAAAATATTCCAAATCGATAATTTTTTCGTGGTTATACTGGTTATCGCTTATTTATATGTCATTTATTGTCGAATAACGACATGCATACATCATTTATTGATCGAGTGATCGAAGTCCTAATATATAATATATTTATACAACTATTATTGATTAGCTGGACATTAGATAAATTTTGAAATATTTCAGTTTCATTGATTTTATTTTTAGTTTTCGATTGACAGAAAAACTTACTCGGACAGAAAAACTGAACTACTCCATTTTATACGGTGTCAAATTCAGTTTCTTGGACTAATAATTGATTTAAGTTTACTTTAAAGAACCACAATAATTAGTACCTGACCAAAACAGAAAAATTATTCGTTCACATACTATATTTCCCCTTTAATCTATAAATAAAATAACGTTTATTCCATTTATATTCTGACGACGATAAAGTCGTGCTACATTACTTGAAAGGTCGAGACTTAATCAAAGTAAAATAATTTTTCAAAGTTGTTAATAGAGCGGTTATCAATTTCCATTTTTTTTTTTGCTTAATAACAACATTAAAGATGATTCCTTTCTTCTATTTATCCAGAGGTGGAGTAGCACTGTGTTTGTCACCACAAGGCCGTCGAAACGGAGAAGCATTAGTACGTTTTATATCACAAGAACATAGAGATATGGCGCTCAAAAGACATAAACACCATATAGGGAATCGGTATATTGAAGTTTATCGATCGACGGGAAGTGATTTTTTGGCGGTAGCAGGAGGCGCTTCAAATGAAGCGCAAGCATTTTTATCAAAAGGTGCCCAAGTTATAATACGAATGCGTGGTTTACCGTATGATTGTACAGCAAAACAAGTGGTAAGTAGTTATACTATATCTTTACCGATATAATTTACAATGAAATATTAAATTCCTTTACAGTTGGATTTTTTTACAACGGGAGAAAGTCCGTGCCAAGTAATGGATAATACTGAAGGTGTGCTATTTGTTAAGAAACCGGATGGCCGTGCCACTGGTGATGCATTTGTTTTGTTTGAAAGTGAGAATGATGCACCCAAGGCATTATCACGACATCGAGAATCGATTGGACAGCGGTATATTGAGCTGTTTAGATCGACAACGGCGGAAGTTCAGCAGGTATGTGACGAGAATCACGACACTTTTTAACTAATTATTAATAAAAAAATTGTTCTTAATGCGTCCTTTAACACAATAAGAATTAAAAAAGGGAAAGGTAATTTTTGGGTTGTTTTAGAAACAAAACTAATGTTTACATTATTTTCATAAAGGTTCTGAACCGTTCACTGGATCCTAAGACATATGATCCACCAGCGCCTCCGCTAATTCCTCAACTGCCCCCTGTTCAGGTGCCTCTAATACCACAGGTAAGTGTTAATTATTAATTAACTAATTTTTATAATTTAAAAGCCAGCCCAGTCGTAGCGACGTAATGTATTAGTACCCGATGCAGATTTTAAATGCACTAACCAAGAGAGTCTCCAACTCGGATATTGACCTGTCACTATACTGAGCTTTAATAGGTGAAAATTACGTGATTTATGGGTTCGATAATCTGGGTTGAGTAAGGCAACTACTATTATTAGTAGACACTAAAACTCGTAAATGCCCAAAAGACCGTAAATGTTGTAGATATCTTACGATAGTGCAGATCATCCTTATGTAAATATAAAACCAAAATGTTGGCGATTTTTATATTACCTGTAGTTGCCCTAGGTATATTTTTGTTTAAAAAGTGGCTGTAAAAGTCGTTAAAAATTAAAATTCGGAGTGGGATGCTCTTCACCACTAAAATTTAACACTTTTGCAATTTTCATTTACGTTGTTTCTATTGCGATCATAGAATTATAGAATGGGTGTCACAAGTTAGAGCAGAATGGTTATGTAAAAAAAGCATATGACTTACTCATATCTCAAAATGAGAAACACCAAATCAGCTGTTTGTTTTTGTACGCAGTGACGACTTAATTTTGTGCTTTTAAAATTATTAATTCAAATACATACATTAAAATAATAAAAATATTTGATAATAAAAATTACAAATTTTTAAGTAAAATGAAGTGTATTGTGAAAAGTTACAAAACTACGCCTAAAAAATTCAGAAGGAAAATCTTACCATCAGTAAGTTTACCAAGTATTTAAAAAAAATAAAATGTAAATTATGTTAAGAAGAAAGTAATTTGTGGAAAATTTAACCTTAATTTAAGTTATAAATCAGAGAAAATTAAGAAAACAATTTTGGTTGCCGGCGTGGGGTTCTTAGTTTGTGTTAGTTTTTGTAAACTTTTTTATATTAACAGTGTCGCATTTTTCTTATTACTACGTGCTTGCTACGTACATATTACTACGTGCTTTTCTTTTCATAATTAATTTTTATTGTTAAATACTGTAAGTACAACTTTGTACCGAAATTAAAAACAATTAATGCGTACCATATTGGAATAAAAATAATTTTAATTTGTGTAGTTTTTAATTTCGATTAAACAAATTCTAAATACCGCCCGTTGATTGCTTTCTCTTTTACCCTCCGAATTTGACTCACTTGATAGCTGCTTTTATTCATTCTATATAATCTAATTCTATGATTGCGATCTCAGTATGTTAGAATTAAACATTCTTTTTGGCAAGATCAATAGCTCGATGATTTGATAAACTTTCATGATAGAGTGTACATGTCCGGTACGATAATCATGATATTGGTGATAATCGTCAATATATATCGAGTGATGTTGCAACATCCCACCACAGGGTTGATCGTTTCTCAACTCCTTAATACTCCAGCACACCACTGATTGCTATCGACCAATTCCGTATTTTTAACCTCTTTGTATTGGACCCATTGTCTCGGCACGGGTGGCTATTTTTTGGTTACTTATGCCATCTGACAGTTTTGTATAGTCAAAAGATTTGTATGTATTTGACCCATTGGTTTATGCCCTTTTAATGCCTATCAATTAGAACTTCCTTTTCTCATACCCTCGCAACATCGGAATATTATTATAGTTGCACGTACTAACATTACAGGTTATTGGAGCTACATCTAGTTAATTGGTTGTATGTTTATGGGACGCAATGGAAGTGTTCGTAGATTTATTTTATTTCAAACATTTACTCCGCCACTTACTATAATTTCACTGTTCACTACAACTTTTTTACTTGTTAATGCAAAGATACTAATATTTATGCCGCACAAATGTATACGCTCTCAACAAACATTTGAAGCCTGTTTCGTATGCGGCCGTCCGTATTCATCATCGTCTTTGAAAAGTGTGTTAGATTTATATTCATTCCTACTGATACAAATGAAAATTAGTTTTTAATTTATTTTGGTAATTTAAGGTGAAGCTCGTGCGTCTTCGTCTTGGAATCGTATTTAATCTTCTTAATTTTTTAAAATTTTGATCTAATTTTAAAGTTTTCTTCGAAAATCTTACTCTTACGTGCGGTGTTTAATTTATACGTGTCTTGCATCTTATACCTCTAGCATTTGTCGCAGTCCTATACCTTACGCAGTAGCCAAATCGAGAACGTACGTCCATGCCAGCCTATAGTACTGGCGTGGAAGATGGGGCGGCCCATATTTTCTGCACTCCGACAAGGGGTCATAGTTCTGTTCATTTTAATCATCTTTGGCGCTACATACAATATCTCTTCTTGAATTCAAATATTCAGATTTTAATACAAATACGTCGTTTTAAATATTTAAATCTATTTGCAGCACGTGATCACAAGCGGCACAGCAAAAGATTGTATTCGGTTACGTGGGTTACCGTACGAAGCGAAAGTTGAAAATATCCTTCATTTCTTAGATGAATTTGCTAAGCATATTGTGTTTCAAGGTGTGCACATGGTATATAATTCTCAGGTAAGTGATTGTAGATATTTTTGTTGTTGTCCTTAAATACCAATGACTGATGTGTAAATACAAACTATTTCTAAATACTAAAGGGCCAACCAAGTGGTGAATGTTTTATACAAATGGATTCAGAGCAATCCGCTTTCGCATCAGCACAACAAAAGCATAACAAGTACATGGTATTCGGGAAGAAACATCGATACATCGAAGTATTTCAGTGTTCGGGTGAGGATATGAATCTTGTGTTGACTGGTTTACATCCATCGTCAAACTCAACCAAGCCGGCTTTATTATCGCCCGGTATGTTATCTTCTGCACCACAAACGTCTCAGACACCACCACAATCTCAGACTCATACCATACACCATCATCAAATCCCACCCCCACTAACATTAGCTATTCCCCCCTCCCATCAGTCTCAGGCGCTTATCGCTCAATCGCAAGCCGCGCTACAAGCACAATATATTGCACAACAGAATTTAATTGCCCGCCAGTCGGCTACGGCAAACGCTATGCACCAACAGCACCAAGAATATATATTTTTGCAGAATTATGGCCTGTTACCGCCACAGCAAACATCTACCGCCTTGGCACCGATGCATCCGTCCCATCAACATCAGCATCATCCACAAATAATCCTAATGCCGAGGCCACATCATATTATGCAGCCACCGCCTATCGGTTATGTACCCGCACATCAATGGCCCGCGGCATTCCATCATCCCAGTGCGCAAACCATAACATCCCTTCAACAACAAATGCCCCAATCTGCCGCTAACTTGTCATCGAGTGTAAAACGAAGCTATGACAATGCTTTTCAGCAAGAAACCGCTACGGTTTCTACTCCAAAGCGCCATTTTCCTGGCGGTCATCCTGCAATTTTTCCTCACTTCTATCCGCCAAGCGTTTAGAATTTTAAATCCCTATATTAGACGGATAGAATAGCAAAAATTTAAATTGTTTTTAGTTCAAATTTATTTTTTTTTATTTATAAATTATCGTAAACGAAATGAGACATTCCAAGGCAGCGTAATTAAAATTAACAAATTATAAAAATTTATTCCATCCAATAGTGTTACTATACAATTTTTTATCTTTTTTTTATTAATTATATATCGTGTTGAATTATATATTTTTATGTTTACGTATTATATAGATTTATATTATTGTAATATGAAGTACATGGTTATTTTATATTTAATAAATTTTTACGATAGTTAGCTGTTCAAACTATATTATTGTGTGTGCATTCGAATTCCGAAACATGGTTGTGTAATTTAAAAGCGTTAAACGCGTGCGATTGACAATGATTAATTAATAATAAGCTTAAGACTTTTTGGGCGACACATTTACTCTGATATCCTTTTCCTCACCATACATACATCATACTACATACATTCCGAAATCCAATATTTTTTATATGAACTTTATTATTATACACATTTTCATTTAATATTTATCTTTATCTAATTATTAAGAAATATACACCTGGTACTTATTGAAATATAAGTTGATATAATTTAATTAATTTTTTTGGAACAGTACCAAATTTATTAAGTAACATTATTTCTTGGGGGGTTTTCTCTACTCAGCAGGTCGTAAACATAAATTTTTTAACATTGTATGATGCCACAAAATTGTTTTGAATTAATTTTATATTTATTGCGGATGGATTTTTTAACATACGGTATAAACTGTAACGATTTTGCAATATCCGCTCGATTCATCTGCAATTGGAAATTAATTCAAAATCTTACATTTTTCAATTAAAATTAAATCATCAGCAAACACAAAATAAAATCAAAACGGATCAGGGTGATGGGTTGCAATATAAAATAAAAATCGTATAGTACTTGCAATTTTTTGTACCAATATTCCTTTAATTAAAAAAAAAACAAAAATTAAATATATTTAAAATCAAAAACTAAAATATTTAGTGAGGCTTACATATAATTTATTATAATAAAAACAAATTAATATATTAAATTTTACATTTATTTTTTATTACTCAATAATTAATTAGCTTAATATTTAATAAATAAAAATTGCCGGTACTACAAATAAAATCAAAATCCGAGAGATAGTTAAATTATAAATGTAGTATAAAGTGTTGTGAGTAAAATATTCGGATGTGGTGAAAATTTATACTCAACGGCGCTCATTTTAATTTAACGATTTACATAAAAAAAATTCTGTATTACATGGGTGTAATTTTTATTATCTACCTGGTAACTCATAATATATAAATATTGAGACTGTATATGTCTGAAATATTAAATTATAAAGTTGATTTTAATTATAACAGACAGAAGACAAAGTAGAATTCTCTATATATATATTTAATTACTAAATTTAATCATCAACAATTTTATTGAATAATTAAACCAATATTGATATTTTCGATAAAAATAAAATAAATACAATAGACGAAAACAATATGAAAAGTACTCAGTATAATTAATTTCATATATAAATAATTTAATTAATTTAATTGTTATTTTTTTTAAAGTAACGAAAAATTTTCTTGCAGACTGACGTGACTTCACGATCTTCTTTGAAAAAAAAAATGTTACAAAATGGTTTCACAAAATCAAATTTTATTTATTTTTTGCATATAATTTATATATTATTTTGCTTATTTCTTTTATTTAATCTTAATTTGCTTAATCATCGTAGATCAATCTTTTTTCTCAGCACATTTTATTTATTTTTTTTTATAGATGCATCTTTCTTATAAAAACTAACAAACTTCGTATTTGGTGTAATTTTTTAACGGTTTGATTTGATATACATAAATATAATTATATGTGATTGAATGTGATAATATGTACTACATTAATTATTGGGCCAAGGTCATGTGATCGTCTAAATATATTAACCTTTATATTTTGGGAGTGGTAGATAAAAAATTTGTATAGAATCGTAATTGTTTTGAAAATGGCTTTCCAAAGGATTTAACTCGTTTTTTGTTCAGAAAGCGAGATCTCAAATATTTCTTAAAGCTGTGGACAGTAGATTTAATGTGATTTATAAACATTTAGCGATGCTAAACAGGGTTTACAACATCCGAAGCGAATTGTTGAAATATTCTCGATACCAAGGTGGATTAAACGAGGTCGCAATAAATTGGGTAAATAACATAGTTCACAGCACACAAATCCAATTTAATTACCAAAAAAATTAGAGATATTGAACCTGAGGTTTTGCCTTTTTATGGAAAATTATTTCGTTTTCGTGCTTATAAATATGAAAGCTTAACAATAATTTTCCTCTTTAAACTGTGTAGAAGTGTTTTTAAAATTTTCGTATTGTTTGATGTATTATTGATAGATGGCACAATTGTCCATGAAACTAATTGATGGTTAATTCGTAAAATTATTGACGGATATCTCTAATGTTCCACAAAACAAAATGTTCCCGATATTTAGTTCCAAACTGCAAACTTAGTTCAGATTTATTAATCGCCGATTACAAATATTGTGGATATTGACAAATATTAATTTATTTAGAAAATTATCAGACACGGTTTGCTTTGTGTCATCTTTGAAAGACATATGAACTAACTTGAATTTTGGCAAACTAATCGAGACACTGCAATCGAGTGCAATGTAAATGTAATATGTTATTTAGGGTTTGTGAATGGGCGTTGCTGGTTGATGCGTGCCTCATGTCTATTTTTTGCGTAAATTTTTGACTAATTAAATTGGCGTTTTGATTGTACATCGCATATACCAAACTATGTCTCTGTTAATTAAATTTTCTAATTTAATTAAGATGTGCCAAACGTTGAAGTATTTAAAATGGGCAATTGATGTAATCACTGGTATGAATTAACGACCAATTTATTTAGGGGGTATAGTATGTGTAATTCTTTTAACACTATTTGCCATAGGCACTTTACGAAACACACTAACACTTAATAAACACATTTTACTAAACACTTGTTTCTTATTTCGCAAAATATTAAATTTTTGAATATTTTAACTAAAAAATTTGTCCAAAAAGTTTAAAAAATCACTAGATCGATTTCGGTTTGTTATGCAATAATCTGGAGTCTTTTTGGACAAAATTTTTTAATTAAAATATTCAAAAATTAAATTTTTTGCGAAATAAAAAACAAGTGTTTAGTAAAATAATGTGTTTATTAAGTTAATTTACAAAAATCGCAGATGTTTTAATTTAGAACAACCTTAATTTCGTCTATATGATGGGCCCATGAAAGTTTACTAAATAAAATTCTAATATTGATTTTTACCATAATTAAGAAATTTAAATTTAGTTTTGCAATCGTAAAAAAAATATTTAAAACTGTACGCCACTATCCGTTCAATCACATAATTTTTTTAACTTAGACTTGTGTTCGATTTAAAATTATTATTATTATTTATTTTACTTTTAATTATTATTTAGATAAAAATTGGTTTTGTGTTTCTATTTTTATAATATTATAGAATTCAAATATATTTGGTAAAATGGGGTGGGCCATGTATACATGTCATTAATAGTAAATTACAAGCAAATTAGTAAAAGTGCAACTATTAATAATTACAAAAATTGTTGAACAAAAAAAACCTTTTGTTTTGTTGTAATCGTATGTTTTTGGGTTTGGTGGTTTATAAAATCAAAACAAATCATATTCTCATTTTATAATATTTCTGCAAGAAAGCGATTTTTCTTTTTTTAATTTTTAATTAATAATTATAAGTTATAACAACCGTACTTAAGGAGGTTAATTATTATTATTAATTAGATTTAGTACATTATATTAAAAAACAGACAAAAAAGTGATGGTAATCTTCCTTCGCATCCTGTACACAAAAAAAATTTAGAACACATTATTTAATTTATGTTTTAGAAAAAAAAAATTAATTAGTGGAATATTTATGACACACAATCGAAGGATAAATTAATTTTTTTTTATATTTTGGTGTAGTTGGTTATATCATAATATAATTTTGTTGTATTCATTTCATGATTGTCCTTTAATCATTTTACTTCATGTTTTTTAACCAATATTAATAGCGTTAAGGATAAAATGAGGCGTACATTTTCTTTTTGATTAACACAAAAAACTATAATATATTGTATAGTAGTGGGGCTCGATTTGCATAAGTATATGTACACATTATAGATAAATCGGGGTAGCTTTATTTTAAAATATGCTTCAAGTGCAAATCGCCTGCGCAATATTAAAATCCGGCATCTCTCACCAAAATATAAATAAAAACTAATAAATTAAAATTTGTGTTAGTTTCTGTGCATAAACTAAAAAAATAATAATAATAATTGCGCAACGCCTTGTTAGACTTGGGGGTTGCAAAACTATCATTTTTTTAAATATTTCATTTTTATTTTACTTTAGTAAAATGTTTTTTTTTTTAATTTGTACTTTTTTCTTATTAAATAAATTAAAAATATATACATTCTATTTACATTTTAATAAAAAAAAAAAATATTAATTAAATTTATATTTTTTGTAGTCTATTTGTCCTAGTTTTTAATACAAAAACAAATAAATAACCAGTGGGTGAAGTTTTTAACAAAATCTTTAATAATTTAAGTTGTTATGGCTACACAAAATTAACAATTTATTGTACACACAATTATGTTTTCTAATATTAAATGCATAGAGTTATAATGCTAAAGTCAATACATAACATTGTGAAACGTGAAAATCCCATTTTTAAGGTCGTGATCAACTAATATTTAAAAAATATTATTTACATGCATTCTTATAAACTCACACACGTTCTATGTTCCATATTAAGTTTTATAGCGGCTTGGATTAATAATTATAAACCGAATAAAGTAGCCCAAATATTAACATAAATTTTAAGTAGCTTGTAGACGATACAAGTTGCTACACGTTGCCTTGAAAGCGGGGGTGATCGTTTTGCCACGTAAGAAGGAAGATCTCACTCTCCTCTTAGTAAAAAATTTATTTCACTAATCCAGTTTTGCTTCGGACCAATAAAAAAATTATAAATTTGTCAATGTAATGGAAAAAAATCCGGGAGAATTTAATATAGATGGAGTCTAATTATCTTAGAGTAAAGTAAATTATCTTATAAGCAAAACGTGTGGATAACAAATTGATAAACGGCACTATCATTTTTGAGCTTGAAACATTACTGGATGAAGTTGTTAAAAAGCATGGATAAATTATCAAAAATGGCCTCTATCGGGGTGATTTTTTAAGCGTTTGGTTTATAATTTTCATAAAACCACTACACAAATTGCAAAAATTTATGAAATTTTTATTTGAATCGATAAATCAATGTTTGTCATTTACTTTTTAAACAATATTTCATGTAAATGTTGAGCACGGCTACGTTTTAAGTAATCGTAATCCATACCAGATGTCCAATTTTTTACCACTTTTTCGAGCATTTCGGTTGGTACGTTATTAAGCAAAATTGTCGCTTTGCGTGTGATGAGCAGCCACAGGCAATGCAAGTACTTCCAATGCACCCAGAAAAAACCACTGTTTGGTGCGGTTTATGAGCCGGTGAAATCATCGGTGGTCCGTATTTTTTCAAAATGCATGAACTGATGATATGTGGTTTCAGCAAAATGACACCACATGCCACACAACACACGAAACAATGGACTTATTGAGAAATGTGTTCGTGCAATGTGTAGATCGTGCAATTCGGCGCCTCTTGACTATTTTTTTTTGAAAACTATTCACCAAACGCTTAATAATCACCGTTTACAAATCTGTGCTCAACGCAAACTTGTTTTTATTGTAAGAATTGAAGTAATTGTTTCTGCGAAAGCGTGGTTTAATTATTTTCGCGCTATATTTCCCCATTAATAAAATTAACATTTACAAAAGTAAATCTCTTGTGGATACGGCATTCTGTTGGTAATTTCAATGATGTAAAATTAAATTACGGACTACCAAAATAATCAGAATATGATACAGATATAAGTTTCTTAATTCACAAGAGTAAAATTGAATGTCAAATTGCATATAAGAGATAAAAAATTTAATGAAACAATTCGGTATGTTGAAAGAGAGTTTCTTATGAGAATGTTGCAGCAGTGAAAGTGTTAAATTGCACTCTGTTAAGGTTAGTAAATATATCATGCATCGCCTACTTTTCTCCGCATTCGTTTGAATATAAACCATTACAACTTAAAGCTCCATTATAGCTTTTGTCTAATTGGTTTTATTTATCGAAAAATTACATGATTTTATATTACACCTACCTTGTATTACGCTGAAATTAAGCGGATGGTTTTACTCTACTAGTTTTTCTATTATAAATATAGAAAGTTCCTGAGTTAATCAAACAATATTGAGAGAGTTAATTAGCGATGATCGGTATTGCACTCCCTTTCCCCACCAACTGCTTTGTTGCTACTCGTATAGTTGAAAGTTTAGTATCAAATAGTGGCGAAATTCAAAGATTAGCCGTCCATATTAAAATGGATTTTTTATTCCATTATGCACTCCAACTCTTTATTTGAACCATTAAATTCATTATAAAAATATTGTCACTATTTCGTCCTGATTATTTTATATAAAATGTATTGATCCGTCGAATAACATGCTTTACTTTCCACTTATAATACTTCTTATATGCAAGATTAAATTATTCATTTTGCAAATGATGCAATAATACAATTACAAACTATATTTAAATTGAGAAGTTTCCCCAAACTATTATTCCATTCATTATGATAATTTACAAAGCAAAATCAGTATTTGCCTGGCTTTTCGCTACCCTAATATTTAAATTCAAAAATTTACCCCAGTTTAACGGACAGATTTTAATACTTTGCGCGTGGTTTGATCCACAGAAAATATGAAAATTTTGAATAATTTTGTAGTTTGTTCTTAATTCGATCCATATTTATCTGAATTTTGACAATTTTGTTACGAAAAATGGTTTCAATCTATGTGTAAATTTTAATTAAAATTCATGTTTTTTCAAATTATAGTAGGGCTCAATCCAGTTTTAATCTAATCTTCTTCGATATTCTGTGTGCTATTAATTTTTATAAAGCCCCAATATCGAAATCACGCATGTTCTACATTTTGTGAAATGCTAATTTGAATTGCTCTAAAAATTGACAGAGTGGAAGAAAATAAACTCTTTATTAATGTTTTGATATCTGTAATTATTCTAATTGGTTAGAAAGTAATATTTATTGAAATGAGACTCATTTTTTAAAAATGTTGATTAATCTCTATTTCTCATCTGCCAACCTATTTAAACAACACCGAAACTTAAGAAGAAACTTAAACCTCAACGAGTCAAACTTAAGAGCTTAAGTTGTGCTCCGTTTTGGACCACTTAGAAGAGCGGTACGACCACCAAATTTTAAGAGGTCAGTTGTTTATTTGTGACGAGACGCCTATAAAATTTTTTGGTGACTGTAGCACTAACCGAAGTGGTGCAATCGGTGTGTAGCTTAAGCTCTTAAGTCTGACTGGTTGAGGCATAGTCGTCTTTTTCATGCCAAAAACTATTTTCTTTAGCACCAAAGTGCTTCGTCACGTAATAATCGATAAAGGACATTGAAAAAGGTTTATAATTATTCTTTCATATTCTTACGATAAATAGCCAAGTAAACTAAAGTAATTTAGTTAATATACTTTTGCATGCTTCGTTATTAAAGTATTCTAATCTGAATCTCTAACATTTTAACCTATTTGCGCAGAAATTGTGTATCGGAAATGTTGAGCAAGAAATGTTGAACTTATTATATTTGTTGTCTTATTTGTGTACAATATTTAAAATTATTTTGTGTGGCCTCACTGTAATGCTACGATGTAAATTAAAAACTTCACACTACGGTGCTGCGAGAAGGTACATATTTTACTAAATTTTTTGTCAAAATCGGGTTTTTGGGTGATCAGAATACGATCGATTGCTGTGGTTTGGATGCGTAATATTATGTCGCGTTAAACATCTTCAAACATTCAAAAATGCCGCCTTCTCTTTCGATCATTATTGGATAAAATTGTCAAAGGCAAATAATAACTACATTTAATCGCACATTATAAAATATTACTATATGTAAGTAACTAGTAGGGTTGAACAAGAAGTAAAATTAACACACACGGGTCTATATGTTAAGCAAAATAACGCATACTTATATAATTCGGCTACAATACTAAATCGGCGCGTATAGTAATATTTTTGAAAATCTACCAAATGTAGTAAATTCAAACAACGGAAGTATTTTTGGAGACTGGATCGTGACATTTGTGTATGTGGTGCTCGGGTATTCTCTGTTCAAAATTATGAATCAAATTTACATTTTTTTTTTAATTTACTTGCATTTTTATATATTTTTTATGGTGTTTGGGCGATTGGTAACAATATATAAATTATATGCATTTTATACGGTGAGTGTTTCGTCTTTGTTTATTTTCTAATTAAATTTTAAAAAAGTGATAATTAATAACTACTTATAGCGAATGATGAAATGTATCAATAATATAAAGAATCACAAATTGTCTTTGTTAAATAACACACACGTTTTAGAATATGGCGAGAATGGAGTAGGAAACATTTTAATATTATTAAAATAAAGTAAAATCGGGCTTCCCGTACATTTTTACGTAGTTAATTTTATCAAAAAATTAAATCAGATTAACAAAATTTTTTGTTGCTTTAAAAAATATTTAAGAACCGAAATTACTGTTATTACTTAGTTCTAAGATTGTAATAAAATAGTAAAAAGTGAACCATGCTAACATGAATTTTTTTAAATTTCCACAATTAATATTTAGGTGGTACTATGATCGGGCCCTCGTTTGGTGGTTACACACCATTTGCGCCACCAGCCACGATATTACCGCCAAGAGGCCATCCAGCATTCTATCCACAGACAATATTATATTGGGGATATCCGAGTCCTCCCGTATCCCCGACTACATACTATGGGCCAACACCTCATCCTCCGCCCCATCATGTTGCACCACAATTTGGACCACCACATCACCAACCAGCCCTTGTTAGTATTTTTTGTATTGTTGTATACAAAGCATCTAGATAAGTTATAGTTGTTTATATACACCGCATCTATTCTTTTTTGGCAGGTCCCAATTGACAGTTATTTTTAATTTTCGTATACAGCTTCCCGTTGATTATATACCATCACATCAACCGCCATCATCTCAACAATCGTTGCAACCACAAATTCTCCCAACAACACCAATACCAATACTTTCAACACCACAACAATCTGTACATCATGCGTTACCTGCACTGCCACAGTCATCACCACAACAACAAAATCTTAATCAACCAACGTCACCAATTCACCCCATTGCCCCGATTGGATTACCACCTCTTGGTGCAACTGCACCTGCTGCATTACAATTTCAACCGCCAACGAATTATCCAGCATCACATATGTATGGTGCTACAACACCCGATACACCGCACGATAAAGTGTTATCGCCTCGTGTGCTAACTCCTGTCGGGTCGAATTCAGTGGTAACGTCGCCTAACCACTATTTTGAATTGTATATCGTATGAAAATAATATGTAAGTACTGGCGGGACAAATTAATTATACTAAAATAACCTTGAGCTTAATTTCCAGTTTATATATTGGCTGCCTTCTCATAATCCGTAACCATAGACCCAACAAATAAAATATTTGAACGAATTATTTAGTTTTTACTCATTATTATATAGCGTAGACAACAAAATTATATATTTTTTTTTATTTAAATATATTTTATAAAATAAGAATATATTAAGTAACTTAATATGTATGAAGCCTTATTTAATCTTAAAATCAAAGTTTAATCTTATTATTCTTATAGAATTTTTATAATAAATAAAAGTAAAAATACAAAAAAAAAATGTTAATTATTAATTAAGTTAAATAAATTAATAAAACGAATCTATTGATATTTTCAAGTTCGATGTTTTAGCGCGAATTTTTAACATTAATAACACGCAAACACCTAAACTTGATTAATTAATTAGTTTTATATTTAAACTTTATTTTTTTGAAATTAATTTATTAAAAATTTCGTACTAATTAAATTAATGATTATATTATAAATAATTTATGTAAATAAATAAAATACAGAAATATTGCCGAAAATGAAAATGTTTTCTGTGATGGTCCACGCGTGTCGCTTGAAAATATGGTGCTATAAAATAGAGATGAATTAAAATTAAAAATTAAATTCATATAAAATAATTGAGTAACTTAATATAAATGTTTACCTTAATGATTTGTAAATATAAAAAAAAATCTTAAAGCAATATATACAAAGAATACTAGTATGTAGTTTTAACGAAAAAGAAAATCCTATAGTCAATTTTATTTGATGTTTTAGGCCAAGCAAATCTATAAAAATTTGTGTAGTTAATTTTTTTTCTTTAGTCTTAGCATAACACAAGAATTCGAATTTCGATTTATACCAATAGATTTAAAGTAAATACAATTTTGTTATGTAATTAGTCTAAAATCTAAATCGTTTGCTCAAAATCATACAAATAGTATAAGTTTTCATCATTGAAAAGAGAGATATAGTCGGGCGATAACACTTGTCTTGAATTTCATTATAATTGATATTAAATTTTATTCTTGATTTTTCACTAACAATAGACATATAATAGTTTAATAACAACGTTGCTATATCTCCTTATAAATTAATTATTAAGAATAGTAAAACAAAACTCAAGTCTCAAAATGGTTGTGTTAGAAAAAAAAAATTGTAAAAATAAGCAAGGCTGAGAAAATGAAATGAAACGTGTGACGTGTTTTTAGTTGGCTGATGTGGTCCGATACATTTCAAATGTGTACTGCAAAATGAATTAATATGGTTTTGTTTCACCTTGTAAGCTTTAAGTTATGTATGTGTATTGTATACAAATTATGTAATTAAGTCAAATTATTTTTGTTATTTATTATTTTTATTATTTAAAATTTATTATTTTCCAATTAAATTGAATAATTTAATTGTAACAATTTGTGTCACAACTTGTCTTCCAAGAATTTAGTTTTATTAATTAATTCGACAAACAATTATATATATATTTTACTATGCTATACAAAAAATACAAAATTTTTTATTTCAATTATTAATTACCTATATATAATAAGTTATACCATTATTTTTATTAATATTTTGTATAATTTGAAATAAAGTTATTTGTAAGTATAAATTAGGTAGGTAAATTATAAATTAATTTTTATTAATTTTATTGATAAATAAATAAATTATCTATGTTAAAATACAATAAATCATATTATATGTATATTAAATAAAATTAGATTTATGTATAAGAGAAACATAAAATGCTGGTATTTTATTATTTAATGAAACTTATAACCTTAACCAATGTAAAATATGTTTACCTTTTTCCTTTGAAAATTTTATTTATCGCCTAAATTTTTACTAACAGCAAAACTTTTCATGTATGTAGTTGGTAAATTCCATTTTAATATTTTCACCGAAATGGTATAAATCTTCAAAAAATTTAAAGAAATTAGGCCCAGTAACTGAGAGTTACTTTTGTGAGAAATATAAACTTTCATAATGGCGTATGATGTGGACGAAACCACTTTATTTTTCAACATATAAACCTACGACTATGGGTTTTACAAATTCACGAAGAGGTAAGTTTATATATAGATACGATGAATCCAACTCCAAATTAACTTTATATACCACTTCGAATCCTCTTACGAAAACGAATATCAATGTAAGATTTTTTTAGTTAGTTTTAATGCAGTTACAATTTTTAATTATAAATCGTTATTTATATTTTTTATTTACGCGTATTATATTTTATATTTAATTTACTTATAATTTTTAACTATTTATAAAATTTATTTTCACGTTTCTATACAAAAAAATTGTTTGGTAAAAATTAAATTCCTTTTTATGCAATAGCAAAATTAAAAGCAATTTTACTTTTTTGTACAATATTTAAAGGCCTCCTCAATGCAAGGAATGCCAAGGCTATAAGCATAACCAAAGATATTGCGGGCGAAATGTTTGATGCGTAAAAAGTGCAGGCAGACACTACTCGAAAGACTGTCCTGTTAGCCGAATCAAAACCTGCAAGGTATATAAACTGTAAAGGACTACACTCCACGAACTATAGAGGATGCGAAGTAAATAACGCAACAGATAACTAATACTGCAGCAGATAATCCACTAGAAATGATATTCCGAAATATAGAAACGATAAATTCACGTCTAGCAAACGGATTTTGTTGCCTTTGACTTTCAAATCAAACGGTTGATATTTTTTTCTGTTTTTTTCTCGGTTTTCAAATTATTTTAAATTCTTAATTAATTGCCAGTGAAAGGATTTTCTTTATAAAAACTAAACGCACAGCATAAAACATACCGTAGCTGACTTAAGTTTAAATACCACAGGTGAAAAACCCGTTAACCAGAGCATCACATGATGTGAGCTACATTGTATACCAATAAGGGCAATTCTACACTCATTATCAAAAATGGACGTAAATAGCATGAAAAAAGCTGCACTCGAAGGAATATGAGCAAACAGAGCCAACATATCACATGTCATGTTGCTTATATCACCACTCCGAATAGTAGCCGCCACCGTTCATGCATTAGACAGACAAATTTTTCTAACACATATTTAGTTTTATTAAAATTGTTCAGCTCACTCCAACCTGCATATCTCATTATGAATGAGCAATTATTGCTCAAAATGAGTTGTGTTAGATTTCGGGTGGGTCAAAGTTAAAAAAAAATTGTTATTATGATAATTGAAGAAATAAATAAATAAGAACGTCGTCTAGAAGCTATATATAAGCGAATGGATAGACAGGATGGAATTCTAGACATGGACCCACCCTAATTATTAAAAATAATATTAAACATGCCGAAGTGCCCGGTATAGACACAGAAATTATGCAAGTTAAAACCATAAAAGTTGAATCAATCAATAATAGGGATCTTATACTATCTTCTCTATTTATTGTCTCCCACGCCATCAGTTAAATAAAGAAGACTACAGTCAGTGCCTTCTATTTAGTTTAGAAGGCATTGCTACAGTTGACATTTTAATTATTATGAATCATTGGCGGTGATTTTAATGCAAAGAATACCTATTGAGGATCTAGACTTACAACCTGGAAAGGAAAAGAGTTATTTAATGCAGCTCGCGAGAACAACTGTGAATTTCTCTCTGGCGATAAAACAACATATTGGACTGACATACATAAAATACCAGATCTTCTTGACTTCTTTGTAACAGAAGGAGATTTATATAGGATTACTCATGCATCGGAAAGAGCAAAGAACTATCATCTGACCACTAACTTGTGATGACTGAGTACTATGATAATAAACAAAATATAACTTGCCTAAATTAACAAACAATAAAACCAAATGGGATTTCTTCAAGAAATTAATCCCAATCGGTTTTATTGTTTCCCAATTAGTGGAAGAACGAACAAATCTCGGCGAGCCAATTAAAACGGAGATGCAATTGGAAGGTGAACTAGAAACATTCAATAATAATATCAAACAAGCAGCTCAGGAATATTTACCTATATTCCTCATACACTGAAACAAATCCTCATGTTGAAAGAGGACAAAAACCATTTCAATCGAATTATGTCAAGTATGTCAAACAACTTATATTGGCAACTTATGTTGGTATACCAACACCACAAGAAAAACAGCTATCCCCTTGAGGTCATAGAATTAATTAAAGAGAAATGGAAAGCTCGTAGAATCTGACAGCAGACTCGTGCTTCGCAACACAAAAAAATCCTCAATTTTCTGTACACCAAATTAAAACAACTAATAAAGAAAATAAAGAACGAAAGCATACATAAGCGACTTCGAGGTCTTTCTGAACTAAAGGATGATGATTACTCACTTTGGAAAGCAACTAAGGGGCTGAAAGGAGTAAAATACATGTGTCATCTTTCAAAAATGATGACGGATCCTGGGCTAAAAGTGACAAACAGAAAGTCTTTCTATTTGCTGCTTATTTGGAAGAGACTTTTCAACCGTTGCCGAGACAAACAGCAAATGAAAATAAATAGTGAAAATTTTGTAGTCACAGTTCGCAAAACTAAAGCACTTTTGGGTCGTGGTGAAGCACCTTCTCGGCCGGCAATAGTGAAACTGGTGGAAAAATATGAGCTGTTGGGACAAGCTAGTGACTGGAATTGGAAGATGTTTGTTTGTTTTGTTTGTTTTCAGCAAGACGATGTTTGTTTTCAGCAAGACGATGTTTGTTTTCAGCAAGACGGCCCTACGTGCCACACAAGTAACGAAACAATCGCAATTTTACAAGAAAAGTTTCATGACCGTGTTATTTCTCGAAGAGGTGATCACAATTGGCCACCGGGATCTTGTCATTTAACACCTTTAGAAATTTTTCTTTGGAACACGTGAAAGATAAGATCTATGCCAATGCTCCGCAATCGATTCCACACCTTAAAGATGGAATTCATGAAGTTATCGAGGTCATACAGCCGCAAATGGAAATGGAAAATTTCATGAAAAGGATATGGTGCTGCAAGCGTAGCCGTGGCGACCATTTGGCTGATATCGTTTTCAAATGTTAATGGCATAGCTTCCTCTTTACAATGAAATAAACATTTATTGATTTCTCTTAAAAATACTCGTTTTTTTAATATCAAAATGAAACCTCTTATTGGAAAACCCTTTACAACGATCGTAAACAAAGTAGATAGATAATCTTAACATAAGTTAAAGTCTTAATAAGTTAAGTATTAGGAAAGCTCCAGGCTATGACATACTGTAAAAATTGTGAACGCCATTCTCGAGAAAGGTTTGCATAAATTATTTCAAATAGACGTCAAAGCAAGAAAGCATCCACTATACAATACTCCCTCTCTGACGAAAACGCAAAATGAGCGCAACCACAAAATTAATCGCGATAACGTGAAGATGTTTTAATTAATCTTCCTTTACTGGACCTTGAATTTAATGTGATTGTATTGGTGCTATCTAAAAGATAAAATGACACTTGTTTCTTTTGATTCAGAATTACTTTACTAAGCACTAAAGCTGGAACAGTGATAATGGATGGTTGTCGATTTAAATCAAGTGAACTACTAATAGAGAAGCTATACCGTTAACTATACCGCTTCTTTACCGTTAACAACAATCGTAAAATATTTTTCTGTACGCTTAATTACCTGATGGAACCCCAAATACGGAGGTTGTAAAGCTTTTCTCAACGCTTCAGTCCAGTCGGAGTAGGTTTGAACTCATTAAAATAAGGTTACTAATTTACTTCACAAGTTCACTCTGTGGAATATCTGTAACGTTGTTAATAAATTGACCAAGCACCCTGATTGTACTTCCATAGATAAGTTCAGATGAAGAAGCTTGTAACTTTTCATTGAAGGCGTTCGATATCATCTTTCAACCATATCATTGGACTTTGGGGCGTAGGCCGAAGGTTCTTTTCGTTGAAAACCGAGAACATTTGAAAGTTCTAGAAATAATTCGGATTCAAATTGAGCTCGCTGATCTGTAACAATGGACACTGGGAAACACCAAAACAAGATTTCCAAGATGAATAAACAGCAAACGCTACGCCGACAGCAGTTACATCCGATACTGGAATGGCTTCAGGCCAACGCGTGTAACGATCTATTAACGTGACACAATATATCGCTGATTTTCAGAAATCGGTAACTTTCGTTTTTTGGCAGTGTATTGTTGAGTAAACCTTTTTGAGTCATTCCTAATAGAAGGCCAGATAACTTTTTTTAGTTGAAACGTTCGTAGTAGCTTTTATACTAGGATGGGACATTATGGAAAGATGCGAATATATGTTTCCAAAAACAATATGGAATAGATGGCCGTGGTATACCTGTTGAAATATCACAATAAATAAGTTTATCAGAATTAAACTTAATTGGAAGTTGCTTAAATTTTAATGACATATCACTATGCAAAATGTCTTCAACTTCCGTATCATTCATTGGTCTGTGCATCTGCTAATAGTGTATTGTCAATGCTTTCAGGGGTAGAAATTTGATCTATATGTGATATGGTATCTGCAACGACGTTGTCAAAGCCTGAGATGTGTTCAATTTCAGTAGTGAATTGACCAATGAAATCAAGATGTCCAAATGGGACGCGGAGATTCTTTGTCTGGTAACCCTCTATCATAACCACTACCTTTGTTGTGTCTCGTTTAGACGGCCAGAAAAGAATCACAGTGGTTGCGAAGTATTCGAAACATACGGCTGTACCACTGCTCCGACCGCAAAATCGGATGCGTCAACCATTATTGCTAAACGAGCTTTAAAAGAGTGATATGCAAGAAGTGTCGCATGACATAATTTCTCCTTATAATTATTGAAAGCGACAATAGATTCTGATGTCCATTCAATTGATGTTTTACTGTTCTTCTTATATCCTTTTGAAGACGCGATTAAAATTTGATCTCCAGCAGCGTTAGGAATACAATACCTGTAAAAGTTAATCATTCCTAAAACAAACGTTTTAGTTGACAACCTGTTACAGGTCGTTTAAAATCTTTGATGATTTGAATTTTGTTTTGAAGAGGAAGAATGTTCTGTCCATTAATAGCGTGTCCGAGAAAATTGATTTCGTTAAATCATTTTCTGAAAGTTTGTGAAAAACAAGTTTGAGATGTTCAAGGTGCTCTTCGAAATTTTTAGATGCGATTAAAATATCATCCAAATAGACAAAACAAAAATTAAGGCCAAGTGAAATAATATAGAATGCATCAATCTTTGAAAAATTTGTGGTGCATTCCTAAGGCCGAAAGTCATTTTGGTAAGCTCGAATAAATCAAATGGAGTAGTAATTGCTGTCTTTCGGAATTTGATGATGGCTTCGCCTTGGCCAAGGTCTAAAGTAGAAAATATTGTACGACTTGATAGGGAAAGTTCTGCTCATTCGATATTGGATATTTGTCCGGAATTGTCACTCTATTTAGCACTCGGTAATCACCGGATGGTCTTCAATCTCTATTTCGCTTCTTAACGACTTGCCCCTGCTACACGATCTACAAATGCCCTGTGCGATGATGTGGTTAAACTCATTTTTGATGATGAGAATCTTGTATAAATCACCGCTAAAAACAGATTTGAAACGTTCACCGGAAGGGATGCAGAAGAGAGCGAAACTGAAAATGCAAATATTCAAGAACAGGCTAATCGAGAATACAAGCCACCTCGAATATAGTTGCGTGAAACATGAAACCGATACACGGAAAGTGGCGCAAGAACTCAAATCAAGCGTGCTAACGAATCGAAAAATATTTCACGTGACAAATTTAACACGTGGTCAACGACGACTATAGAGGTCATTAATTATTACAATATAAACTATTATACATACCGATTAAGTCTCAATAAACAAGTAACTAGATATTTCCTTGAACATTTGTAAAATTTGGGGGTCGATGTAAAAGTTAATCGCCGTAGCAGTCCTTCCGATCGTAACACATTGTGTGGTTGCGTCTGAGAATTTTACGGAAAAACTATGAGAAGACCAAAATATTTCACATTCCTAATAAAATTGGGATACCCCGGCAAAACCAATGATTACAGATAACAAATTAAGATATGAAACATCGAACTATGCTAAAGATAGGAGTTTATATTATTCTAATCAACAAACCACATAAATTCGTTTACCGCAAGTCATATCATATAAATTGAAATGTTTAAAATTAATTGACCTAAAATAAATATGGACATATATAAAAATAAAGATTTTATCAGTGTGGGGCTGTTTTTATTAAATTAAATAACTTATTTGGTATGTAAATAACAAAATATTTTTAAACAATAAACCAGCATTGTACACATACCTTAAAAAACGAGCATTTCCTCCTCAAATAAATTACTTTATCTTTACTGTTTTAAGCGCTCCATTCAACGATTCCGAGCACTAAAACATAAATTAAACTGTACGCAACCTAAAAATTAGACGACATTCTATTTTTACAAATGGTGGACAAATGAAACAAAAGCTTAACTAAAATAAAAAAAATATTTTTACTTCGTTTTATTATTTTTTATTCGTGATATAATAAAATTCTAAATATATTTTAAGTGTTATATTTTAATTGTACAAATTATCAATCTTGTATTTTATCAGAACGGAACGTAAAATTAAAGTGAAAGTTGAATAAAATGAACAAGGAGAAATCGACGGGATTATGTCGTGTTTGTTCTGGATGTGGGGAGTTCGATCTTTTCCTACCAATCCCGATTTTTTTACATGAAAATTTGCTGGAACATATGAAATGGAAGAAAAATATTTCGGAACTAATTAGTGAAATAACAGGATTATCGGTGAGTTCTATCTTATGTTACAGCCACCAAGTATGTATTTCATAATAATGCGTTGTATTTTTATGTCCAACTACAGATCGATAAAGATGATGGCCTACCCAATAAAATATGTGAAATATGTATATCATATTTAAAACATGCATATTCATTCAGAGAACAAACTTTAAATAATATAATTAGTTTAAAGAAAGCACTAGAATTACAAAAGAAATGTACTTCCCCATTGCAACAGAAAGATATTTGTTCTAATACCACCGACACAGTGCAACAATCTCCTAAAAATGGCAACAATGCAAAATCAACTGTGTTAAATAATTTACTAGTTAAGTCTATGACAAAAAGTGATAAAAATAATGAAAATAATTCTGAATCAAAAATGCAAAATAATGATAAATTTTTTAAAAATAATTTTAATTTATATAATAATTTAAAAACGGTAAATACAAAAATTAATTTTGACCAGTATTTATCGAACAAAGGCGCTATGGTACCTGGATGGATACCATTACCAGCATTTGATATGGCTGCAACAAATAAAAGTGAAGAGGATGGTGATGTAAGGGATACGCCAGAGTTAGTCTATAAAGAACGTAAATGTAAGTATTGCAAAAGGCGATACATGTTTAAGAATACTTATGATCAGCACATTAATGAATGTGTCGAACGGAAACTTGTTATATTCATATGGGAATTGAATTATATACAAACAAATAAGGAGAATAATCAGATTACGTCAAAACAATTTATACAAAAAATTCTTATGATACTTAAAGAAAACGTTGTCCTTTTAGTAAAATATTCGAATGATTTCGATTTCCCTGATGTTATACCAAAAAATGTTGGTGCTACGAATGAGATAAATCGGCGGCTGGATAATATTATTAAGTTTATCGATAATAACGATAAAATGGGTTCGGATGAAAGCGCATCAGGATCTTCATCCACATCCTCACCAACATATAAAATTCGATGTCCGAATTGCGATATAACATTTGAATCGTTATCTTGTTTGGAAATTCATAATTTTAAGCATCATAATGATAGTTCAGAGGTTCCTGCTGCTATCCCAGCAATAACAAACTTATCAAAATCAAATAACGATTTTAATTACGGTGATACTACAATAATTAATTTTAATACAATTTCAAATGAGAAGCTAATCGAAATGATCGAATCGGAAGATAATTTAATTGATGTATCATCAATTTTCTCAGGTTATTTTACTAATAATAGTGGTAATTCTAATAGTAATAATAAGCAAAAGACTGATAATTTAACTGACAAATTTAAAACCATACCTTGTGGAAAGTGTGGAAAACGATTTTTAACGGTTGGTGATTTAGATCAGCATATGCTAAGTAAACATCATAATCAAAATAATTTCTATGCCAATTTAAAACTTGTACCACTTCCGACTGCTCCAACAACATCGAAATACTATAACGCGGCTCCGGTACAATTTTAAAGGCGTGGCAGGGAGTACTGCAAGTAAAAAAAAATTCAATGCAGCGGTGGCAGTTAATTAATTTTTTGTTTGTCTTGGAATTATTTTTAGTTTGATTTATTTTAATACGTTTTATGTATGTCCACGTTTACTGCCACCGTTCGAGGTTTTATGAATTATCCGTAGGCCAAAGACCATTCCATACAAATCATTTATGTAATAATTTGCATTTACTTGAGGTTTTCTGAAATAGAAACCACTAAATTTAATATCACTTTCGATTAAGCCAACTTTTTCAAGCAACTGAAGAAATGAGATGACTGATGGTTTAGGGTAAAATAATGTATAATAAACGAGAAGTTTTCGTAAAGTCTTATTGAAATCGTAAAAAAGTATTAAAACTAAATTTTCGAAAAGTCCACCAACCAACACTTACGTTGTAACCTGTTTGGACCATTTAGGTCAGACGATGGATTGCCAAAGTGATAGAGATTATTCATTTAGTTTTGAAGAAGAGTTTAGTTTCTTATAATGGTCGGCGGTATTGTCCGCCGAAATAGTTCAAGCAGCGTACAAAGTAAGGAGTCGGAAGTTTTCGCTGGTCGGCTACTCGCATTTTTCAATAATAAAAGATAGACGAGGGACAAGTTTAAAGGTTACAATCAAATATTTGTTGTACTCAATTTTATTTTTCGATTTTTTCTAAATATTTAAATATGATTTTACAACTTTTTTACGAATTTGATTGAGACTACAGGATCGTTAAGTTCATTTATTTTTTTATTAGTTTGTTATGTTTTATGTGTTTTATGTCTCGATCTAACTATATTTACCAAGTTGCAGTATGATCTCTCCATAAATTAGGGAAATTCTAATTTGATTAACCATTAAAATTTGAAATGATTGCAATGTCATATTAAAACTTTAAAAGATATTTGGACCAGTGTTTTATCAATGGACTATACTTTTCGTGTATGTATTTGTTTTAAATGTACGTATTCTCGTCGTCTAGTCAGTAAAATATTTATGTTTTGATTAATGTTGAATTCTCTTGTAGATAGTGCCAATATGTTTATGCTAAATCAAGAAATTTTCCACTACATAGTCTTAAATTCATTCATTAAACATAAAAAATCGGAATATTCATAAATCCTCGAGTTCGATTTAAAAAAAATTTAGAGATTTTTTTTAGAGCGAAATAAATATTTTTTTAAATAATTATATCATGAAATTTGAAATTAGATCATCACAAAAACGTACAAATTATATTAATTAAATCAGTATTTTTTATCCTTTTTACTCTTCTATTAAATATTATGTACTCGGACATTTAAAATTGAACATCGATTGGAATTTTTGATTTCTTTTTTATCAATATAACAAAATATCTAATATACTATTCTAAAACTACAAATTAATCTTTCAATTTACATTATATTCAGAAATAAGTAAAAGTACAAATATTTCATTTTGAAGATTTTCAGATTAAATGAAAGCATTTACAAATTAAATGATGCAACTCGCTTTTTATAGGATATATTTCGTAAGCAAACCAAAAAATAATTTTAAATATCAAATCTTTAAATGAAACATTTGATTTCGATAGCAAGTTTACATTCAAATCGAAATAGTATAATTAAAAATTAATCGAATCGGAAATTGAAATACCTTAGAAACATAGGACAGCACTAATTTGTAAATTGTTATATTTTAATCTGATACCTCTAAACATAACAAAATTGTTAAATCTTACAAATTAAATTATTGTTTTTAAAAAATATTTGTACTTAATCAATTTCGTTTAAATACAAAAACAAAATATGTAATTGATATTTGCAAATTAATAAATAGAAATTCATGTGTGTGTACTCTTCAGTTAAAAAAATATGGCAATAAATATAAAGAAACAAAAATATTCCGTTTTTAATCTTTTTCTTTAGCGGATGGATCATTCAATGCATTGTGGTAAGTAAAGTACGTAAGTGTTATTTTTGACATTCTTTCTAAGAACATGGAATTCGTTATCTGATCCATAAGCCGCCTTAGATTATAGAATGCAATATTTTTTGATAAGCTCATGAATTATAAGCAAAATTTTCAAAAATTTAAAGTTGGTGATAGCCGGTATTTAAACTTCAAAATTGAATTAATAATAAGATATAAATATATCTCCATTTATTTATCGAAATTCATAAAGGTAGGGTAGAAAAGAAAAGAATCTTCAACGCCTTTGAAAAATGTATTCTTCCATTAAAAAAGAAATTAAAAGAATCCTAAGCTGAGGTACGTAACAGTAATATTGCATAATTTCGTTTGTTCGCATTTCAGTTCATACTTTTCCCATATATTTATCATCTTTGGTCCCAATCCAAGCATCTTCAAACGTAGTATAAAACAGCATAGAATTATACACTGCCAAGATTTTACCCATATAAAATTTGCTATTTCATGTGTCACAAGTCAGAGCAGGATGGTTATATAAAAAATGCATATGGCTTACTCATATCTCACAATAAGAACTCCACCCAAACCAGTTTTGTTGTTGTACGAAGTGACGACTTAATTTTGTACTTTTGAAATTATTAATTAAATAACATTATAAAATAGTTAGTGGGCAGTGGCTTATGTAGTAGGGCATCATTTGATAAAAAGAATTACAAATTTTTAAGTAAAATGAAGTGTATTGTGAAAAGTTACGAAACTAGGTAGGCCTAAAAAAATTCAGGAGTATCGTAAGTTTACCAAGTGTTTATATAAAATAAAATGTGAACTGGTAAATTTATCCTTATTGTAAGTTATAAATCAGAGAAAATTAAGAAAATAATTTTGGTTGTTGGCGTGGGGTTTTTATATTGTGTTTGTTTTTGTAAACATGTGTTATATTACCAGTGTCACATTTTTTATTATTACTACGTGCTTACTACGTATATTACTACGTGCTTTTCTTTTCATAATACTTTTTATTTTCGAATGTTATAAGTACAATTTTTTACCGAAAATAAAAACAATGCGTTTGATATTAGAATAAAAATAATGATATTAGAATAAAAATAATTTGTGTAGTTTTTAATTTCGATCGAACAAATTCTAAATACGGCCCGTTGATTTATATGCTTTCTCTTTTCCCCTCGGAATTTGTGACACTTGACAGTTGCTTACACTCATTCTCTATAATTTATTTCTATGTATAACGGTTTTAAACAAATCCAATTGAAAGTAAAAGTTTTAATTTTTTGTAGGTAAGCGGGGGTTTGGAATGGCAGCCCTAATCCTCTAATGTATAAGACGAATTAAAATAATTAAACTGAAGAAATTTAATAATTCTACATTTATTCAAAATTAATTTAGCGCCAAATTTTTCGAAATTTATTTGGTTATTCACATACTAAAATTGGGAACTCCCCAAAGCCGCATAGCATTCATCCTCCGCGCAAAGTTAGCACCTAAGCACCAAATTTTTCGAAATTTGTTTTGTTATTCACATACTAAACTTTAAAACTGTACATTTTTCATTTTTGGGTGAAAAACAACATTTTTAGAAAAACTGAAAATTTCCCCAGAAAAGGTGATTTTTCCGAAATTTTTGACTTGCACTTTATAAACGATATGGATACACATTCATACAAAGAAAAATTTTCATCTTATCCGATTTCGGCGTTGGATACGTCATCTTCACTTACGCCATTTTTTGATCGTATGATTGTATTTAACTTGCAAACAACAAGTTTACGATGTGACAAAAATCTTCCAATTGTTCGACATGCTGATAAGATAAGTGAGTTTGATAAACAATCTGGCTATTTAAAATATTTAAAAAAGACATTACAATAAAAATTCTATTAATTTTGTTAAATTAAAAGCCATTCAGTTTACAATTTAGTTTGTTAAGAAAATGGTGAAATTGTTGTATGGTAGCACGTGATATGTAATAGATCAATTAAGATAGTGAGGGCGATCAATTTAACTTAAATTATAAAATGTAATTGTGTGATATTGATATGCATTTTTATGCATACATAAAATCTGTAACTGTTTTCTCACGTTTTCTTAAATAGCTAGCTAGCTATCAAGCAATTTACTCTAGAAAATTGTTTAATGAAAATTACGCTAGCAGTAAACGTTTAATTGAAATTGAAAGATAATTGGTATCTTATTAGGACACAAATCATAAATCTTGAAAAAATTTCAATAAGCTAGTCAAAAGCAATGAGTGCAAAACCGCTTTACAAAAAAAATTAGTAAGACAATTACTAGACAATTACTAGTGACGATGTCGGGATAATAAGGGGGTATTTTTAAAGCTTAGTTTGAGAATTTCGATTACGTAGAATCCGGAATGCGCCAATCTCAATGAGTTGAGCAAACGGTTTTCTGTTAAAAATGTTTGCTAGTATGGAGATTAGATTTTCCAATTGCCAGTTGCATTTTGAAAATTTTCATTTATATCTCCCACTTTGAAATTTAAACTTAAAATTTAAGAAAATGTTACGTTTGTGATCTCAATTATGAATCTTTTTTCTTGCTTTCTTTTACCTAGTAAAATAAAGTACAGTAATCATAAAAATGTTCGACCCGAGATTTTTGGTGATCTACCTTTCGCTATATTATCGAAGTACAAAAACGGGTTTCTAAAAAGATCTCTGTGTGTATGTGTGCATATGTTTCCGTGCAGATTAAATGTCTGTGTCCTTTCTACAGCCCAGACGGTTTGTCCGATAGGGATAAAACAGCTTTCTTCATTAATTCAGACTGATTTTTGGCAGGGAAATAGCAGCCTCCATAAAGGAAATCGATTATGATTATGATGATGTTAACCTCTTAAGGACCGATTTTTTTTAAACTACATTTCGTATGTCCTGAGATATCTCGGGTTTGGTCCTTAAGGGGTTAAATTAAATTTGCAAAAATATCGGTCTAGAAAAAACTTTTTTAACAAAAAATCGGCCCTGTTCAGCCCAGACGGATTGATTGATCGGTATGAAACTTCATACTTAAGCTTTTTCTTTAAATTGGGAGATCGCAGGGAATTTTTCCCGAAATAGGTTCACCAAAAGTGACAGCTTCCATAGGAGTTTTTCTTTTTTTCCAAATTATTTAAAAAGTGTAGCATTCAGAACAAAACCGGCTATGAACTAACAGATTCTAAATATAATTTGCAACAATACCGTTCCAGATCAGTTTTTCAAAACTAAAGCGGATATGACGATTTTTTGCAAAAACTATTTTTCTACAAAAATTCTGCCCATTACAGCCCAGACGGACTGATCGATCGAGGTGAAACTTCATGCATAAGCTTTTTCCCCCAATTGGGAGATCCCAGTGAGTTTTGCTCGAAGTCGATCCACCGAGATTTCTCGTTTTTTTGTACATATTTTGAGAAGTATTTACGAGAAAAATAAATATGAGAATAATGAATATCCTAATATGCTACCATAAGAAAAACAATCTATTTTCCTATGCCACCATAGGAAAACAATTATTAGAAAAATGCGGATCAATAAATAAATAACCTTTACTGAGGTGCCATTATTCCTTTCAATCAAGCCCCGAAAATCTATTTTACTTTAAAAACTCATATGCATGTGACCCACCGGTGGTGCACGTTGCGTCATAATGAAAGTAACGCGTGACCCACCGGTTGGTCATATGGCAGTATACGTGCTAAGCGAAAATGATGATTTTTGACCAAGAAAAACTTTTTAGATTTTTGATAAACACTGTATTGTTTTATCAAAAATCATTATTCATACTTAATTAAACTTCAGAAAACTAAACATTCCAACCTTCACTGAAAATTTAATCTTTAGTTCTTTGTCGATTTTTGTAAAACTTTTCACTTTTCAACATCATTGCAAAACAAATTAAAAACCTTCTACGGAAACTGTGACTTCCGGTACACATATTTCCACCACTTTCCACCAATTTATGAAAAAAGTTTAGTATGAAATTTATCACAAATAACAAGCCAACCAGGAGCAGGACGCAATTTCCGGTTTAATGGTATCTATTGGTAATTTCTGCCTTAGTTTACAAATAATTATCGGTTTTGCTTCTTTAATCAGGCTAAAGAAGCTATGAAATAAAGCTTAATAAAGGATTGGAATTACAAATATTTTAAAAATTCAAACTAAATAAATGACAAAAAATACAAAGTCATTAGTCATTGAACTTGAATTCATGCCCAGACTGTTGTAAAGATGCCGAATTTTGGTGAAATAAATTTTTTATGAAAAATCATTTCCGCTGTAAAATTTAACAAATTTTTATCTGGTAATCATGAAAATTTTTGACTAAATGTTTGTGCTATCTTTACAGCTCAGACGGATTGACTGATCGGGGTGAAAATTTGTACTTAAGCTTTTCCTAAAAGTTGGAAGATCCCAGCGATTTTTGGTCGACATCGATCTACCGAAAGTGGCAGCTTTTATAGTCGCCTTTTCATTTTTTCCAAATATTTTGAAAACAATATACCAAAATTCGGTATCTCTAAAGTCCGGTCGGATTGACTATTCGGAGTGAAACTTCATAAATAAACTTTTTTTATTAGTTGGGAAATCCTTGTGAAATTTAGTAGAAATCTGTGTATTAGAAGCGGCAGCTTCTATGGGAAATTTTTCAATTTTTGCATTGATGTTGAAAAGTTCAGCATGTATACAAAGATCGACAAAGAATTAAAAGATTCAAATAAGTTTAAAGATTAAATTATCAACATGGGTGATATTTAAGCAGATAGTTTTACTAAAATTCTCGTACGCTTAATTTTTCACTTCAGAAATCAAAAGTGGCACAACCACTGTTCTTTTGTGTAATGTCAGTATTTTCTGTCAAATTATAATGCATTAACACATTGAAGACGGTATGCAATGAAAAGCATAATAGCCTGAATTCCCGCATTTTTCGTTGAAATTATATAAAAAAAAGTGATAATTTTTATAACACGTTTTTATAACACAAAATAACGTTTAGTTGTTAGTTTTGTAAGAGTTGGATTTTTGGGAAGCCCAAATATCGACTTATTTTAAAGTTATTTCATTTTTTGCCGCCATCAGCAATCAGTACATGTGAGTCTCCTACAACGCGATCGTCTTATAACGCGGTTTCCATATAACGCGATGTAAGCATTGCGAGAAACCCTCCTATAACGCGGTGTTCTTATAAAGCGGTTTCTATTATAACGCAAACCCAGTTTCTTATTGCACGGTTTTGTATATAACACGGTTACAGGAGGTTCGGCTGGCCAAACCTTGTAACAAAAACGCAAAACAGAATTTTTTTTCTGTTGATGATAGATCTGTTAGAACCATGCTAATTCGAGCGTATTTTGCCTCTTAATATTTTCTGCCATATCACTTTTTGGTTGTAAAACTAGCACTGACCGCCAGTATTTGTTGTAGTTTACTCAAATTTCCGCATACAGTGCAATAATTTACCAGAAGTCAATTTGTACCAAACATTTTTTTGAATGGCCGATGGCCATGCAACTGATTACAGAGATCTTAAAGAAACATACAATTTACAGATGACTGGTAAATTCAAATAATAAAATCTATTTTTTACTCTTAAATCTTAGGCTCTTTCCAGAATGAATACTTGTTTGTGTAGACATACTTATTCAAATAAGTATGCTCGCGTGGTCACCTATTCATTTATTTGAATAAGTTAGTCTCCAGGTCTCCACAAAAAGTTTTCACTAAAGTGCCTCTCATTTATTTATGCAGTTTTAATTGTAAATGTCGTTCTCTTTAGCCAAAAATACAAAATATATAAAACCTTGCTTATGAAGCAAAAAATGTGTTGTTTATGGGTGTCATTTTGTGTTGATTTAGGTATTGCTGCACATAACGGCAAAGAAAAGATATTTAGACAAAATTAAACCCACAAAATTAGTAAATCATGCATTTTATATTATTTTTCACACAACTAACGAATTACATACTTAAATTTAAAGTAAGGACGACATTAAAAAAAATGACAATCTAAAATTTAATGATTCGTTTCGTTGCATTCCGCTTTATTTTTCATAAAATTTTGTTATTGCTTGGTGATTAACGCCTTGATTCTGGCGTTAAGATTCGTAAGGCTATTGGAAACCTATCAAAACGTATTTACGAGATTTATTCTTAAGGGAAAGAAAGTTATGTGCAATAAATTACATTAAATTTATGTAATAGGCTACATATACATATAAATTATAATGTAGTATTAAAAAAGCATAATATTTTGTTTGATATGCACATAAAGTACACAAATAACATACAAATGGGGTTTCAGTGGAAAATCTAAGATATTTTCTGCCAATTTAATATTTCTATAAGCCATTTCCATCGAGGTGAGGTTACCAAGACGTTGGTAATTTAGTTTAGACCTAATGAATCTTTAAATCAAAAAATTCGGTCGACTTATCAGACAAACCACAAAAATATTGAAACTACTTAGAACTTAATACAAAGTATGAAACATTTATGCAGTGGAAGTGGAACGTCTGCCATGAACAACTCAGACATCAGAATGTCGCACACCTGAAGAAATTTTTACGAAATAATGAAATCGATTTCGTGGACGAGGTTATTGCGTGCAAAGCGTGCATCCACGGAAAGCATCATCGTGGAAATTATACATTTCGTGAAGAGAAGTCAATGGAATGTGGCAAAATTATTCAGGCGAACGTGTGTGGACTAATGCAAACGGATTCGTGTGGCGGTCCGAATTATTTTTTGCTTTTAATCCTAAAGCTCTTAACATAATTTTATAACATATCTTCTGAGCAAGAGCCTCTGTCTCTGACATGGAACTGTTTGTATATTTTTAATTTATTGAAAATAAACGTTTAAATATTTAAAAAAAATAATTCATTTATTAAAAAACATAACTTAAACTAAAAATATAACAGTTTAAAAAAAAATAGAGACTCACAGGCTCTTGTTAAGAGTTTTAGGGTTAAAGGAGGATTAAAACATCATTTTGTTTACGTATATTTTATGAAGCAACAGTCGAAGGTTGCAGCAAAGATCAAATTCGCGGTAATGCGAATACAGAAGGATATCCAATACAAGGTGCGCAGTTTTCGATCAAATAACGGAACAGAGTTCGTCATGCGGAATTAGATTTTGTTTTCAATGAAATGGGCATTGAGCATTAGCGAATGCCGGAGCAGAATGGTTGTGGTGTCAATCGCACAATTGTAAAATGTGAGTGATTCATGCGAAGCAGATGAAGTACAAATTCTGCGCGGGGGCTGTCAATTTGGAGTGCGTGAGAATTCACCGTATGAATCAGGGCACGGTAAAAAGGCGAAAATCAGATTTTCCAGTCAGAGGTATTTATATTGCCGCCCCGGTAGCAAAGTGGTCAGCATGCTTTCTCCAGCGACCGGAGGCCACGGGTTCGATTCCCGGTGGTGACAAGCAACAATTTCACGGCAGGTTTAGGATCAATGAATTAATCACTCATTATCCGAAATGAAAATATGATTATGAAACCTCATTTGAACCTGCCAGGGAGAGAGAGGTGTTTATATACATTCCAAATGAAAAATGACAAAAAACTGGAACCAAAGTCAGTCAAGTCAGTGACAATGTGTGTTCGTCGGATATAATAGTCGTTGGAAACCGTATCGAGTTTTCGAATTCGAATCAATTGCCGCACTATAGACATTATAGTGACTCTAATTAGAAGGCCGACGTAAACGCACACGTGACAGGTAATTAAATCGGATGATCACAATTAGTGAGAGCAGGCAATGGACCAGGAGCTTGGCCAATCCACCAGAATATCAAAAGAGATTGTTAATTGTTGTGTCTATAAACTAAGTAAAATCCACATGGACGCATTGATCGATACAAAGCACGATTAGTAGTGCAGGGATCACAAAGGAGTATAGCATCGATTACATAGAAACGTCCAACATCGTGGCTAAGTTTGCATCGATTCGAGCAGTTGGTGGTTTCAAAACGAATGAGATTGCAGTAGTTCGACATAAAGACAGCTCTGAACGGTGATCTGGAGGATATCGGTTATGTGAGTCAACCGATCGTATATGACGATGGCAGCGGACGAGTTTCCGCTATCTAAGAGCTTGTACGGGTTTAAACAAGAACAACAACATTCATCAAAAAATTTGGCTTTGTGGTCAGTGAATATATTTTTTATGTGTACTGGGAAGAACAGAATGATGATACTTGCGATTAATGTCGATGACGCTATGATTGTAACGGAGAACATTCGAGCTCAAATGTGTTTTGGGGCGTGAAATCAAACAACGACCAAATGGATCGATTCAAGTGAATCAAATGTCCTATACGCAAGAGGAACTGACCCGTTTTGCTATGGCTTAATGCAATGCAGTGGCAACTCCATCGGACGGTGTCTTGGCAACGTGACGAGGGAGCTTATAGTGTAAATCTCTCACAAAACTACAATATAAGGGGAATAAAATTGTAAACTGTAATTGACGATTCTCAAAGTTGGGAATGCGACATCTACTTTTATTGTGTAGTCTGCGTGTCGTTAAGGACTTTAATAATAAAAGTGTTTATGTGACAAAAGATGACTGTAGCTGTAGCCACCTCGCTTGTAGTGACACGTCTAGGGCAATTGAGGTGTAAAAGTTTTGCTTCATTTATTTGTAATAATTTTTCATAATAATTTTTTCAAAACACATTTTACAAATTAAGCGGTATTAACTCCTCAGAACTTATCCATCAAATATTTTAAAATTTCAATCCCATCAAATATTTTGGATTCCGTTCTAATCAATTAAAACAAAAATCTTTTCCGAACACTTAACTGTTGTATTCCAATATCGTTTTAAAATATCCTTTGTCATAACATATTCTTTATTGTACTATGTACTGTTATGTCAAGTCCTGTTTCCATTGGACCTGTTTCGCACCATGTAAAAGTGTTTTTGTGCTTATGATTTGTAATTTTAATTTGTTTGCAATTCAATTTCGGGTTAATTAGTCACTGAAATATCAGGTGTGTAAATATGGAACCGGAATTTTTTAGTAAATAAAAAGTATACACGATCACCGTGTTAATAATGTTTAAGACTATTTTATTCGAAGTATTGCCCATTATTAGTTATACAGTTTTTCCATTTTTCTGGCAATGCGTAGATGCCACGCCAAAAAAAACTGTTCTTGTTTTGAGCCAAACCAGTTATCGAGCCATTTTCGTAGGAAGTGAAGTGCTCCTCAGGAAGTCCGTGTCCCATCGATGAAAGTGTTGTGAAAGTATTTCCCAATTAAGTGCTTCCAACGTTTTCATGACCGGTTTTTCTTTGTGTGATGGTGCATTTTCATGACACAAAATCACTTTGTGTTGCCTTTTGTCGTATTCTAATAATCATGTGATGTTGATAGCATCCAGTATTTACGGTTTCACTAGTTTTTAGTAGCTCAAAATAAATCACACTCTTCTTATCCCACCAAGTATAGAGCATTGTCTTCCGTCCGAAGCGATTTGGCCTTGCAATCGATGTCGATGGTTGTCCTGGATCAACCCAAAACATTTTGCGCTTCGGATTCTCAAAATAGATCCATTTTTCATCGCCAGTCACTATTCGATGGGGAATGACTTACTTTTGTACTTGGTAAGCAATATTTCGCAACTGGTTTTTCCATTTTCCTGTTGCCTTTCATTCAGTTTATGCGAAACCCATTTTCCCTCCTTTTGGATACTGCCCGCAGCTTTTAAACATATGGAGACGGCTTCACGTGACAGATTCAATTGATATGCGAGTTGATTTTGCGTTTGAGCGTCATCCTCATCCAACAATGCTTGCAATTCACTGTCTTCATACTTTTTTGATGGTGTTCCACGTTCTTTGTTCAACACGTCAAAATCACCACTTTTGAATTTATTAAACCACTAACAGCATTGTGATTCACCAAAAGCATACTCACAGTCAGCTTTCAGCTTGAAAACATGCGTTATTGAATGAAACTTGTATGGTTATGAATTGGATATTGTTCACAGATGTCAAAACAGTAGCGCCGATGACGTGGTTTGTCGAAAGGTACATTGAAATTACGTATGTTTCATATTTACACACCTGGTATTTCCTACGTTGTTGCGACTATTCGTCTGAGCTTGTCCATATATATATCTCAAAGCAACATAGGTAACACAGTTGTATCGGCAAGAACAGATGCAAACAACAAAGAGTAAGGTATAGCTTACAATTTTCGTTAAATAATTTCTTGAACGACAAATTTTCGATTTTTGTTTAATATTTTCTATCTTGTGGAAACAGCTGTTTCTCATATTTTGCTAAACGAAGATTCATTGCAAGTGTATATTTACTCGTCTCTACAAATAGAGCCACACGACAAGTTATTTCAAAACAATGATTCATGCAACTGTGAAAAAATTACTTTGATTTATTGACTTTATAAATTATAAACATCAAACCATTTCACTTATCTCTCAAATATTGTGTAAACAATGAAAGCCACGACATTGGCGATATGGACACTGCAAAAACTATTTCTTTCTATTTTTTTTCGTACAAATAATTTAATCAAAATCAATTGCTTGATACTGAAATGTAAATAAAAGACAAAGTTAGCAATTTTAATCGTACGATGAGCTAAGATCAAACTTGTATTGCATCAGTAAACTGCATCTCTTATTGTTGTTGTAATTGGGGGCTTGGTTTTGATATGCTGTTGCAAGTTTATTTCGCGTCACTTATATCCGAGCAAAAATATGAACTTTAGATAGACTGAAATTGTTTTATTCGTCGTGGAGTGTGTTATGAGTAATTACAACCACTTGCAACATTCTTGTTTTTCCGGCGATGTAATCATCTGTCTTAAGTCACGTTGTACATTTTAAAAACTTTTAATTTTATTTTATTTATTAGTTATTGACATTTCGTGTGGGATTTTTAATGTACATTGGTTTAAGATTTGAAACGAACACAAATTTATTGATCTAAAATTCGAACTAGTATCCATGGATGAACAATTTTTTACTCAAAACTATTGATTTATGTAATCTGTTGTTCAGTAACAAAATGAAAAATTGTGACTTCACTTACCTCCATGTTACAATGTGATGTTTAATGTTTACAATGCAATGTAAAAATTGTTCTGTCCCTGCTAAAATGCTAATTCATTAAATTCTATATCTCATATACGTTACAAATCACAAATTATCTCAATTAGATATAGTTAGAGATCCCGCTTCGATAATCACCTTTAATGCATTTTCTTCATTTTAATTAGCTTAATTTTCATTAATTAGTGTATGATAGTTATTTGTGACCGTATATGCATGATACAAAATAATTTATGTTGATTTGTGAAAAAAAACAAAGCGGTTTACAACATTATATGAATTCTGTATGCGCATTGTGTGGCACGGCACGTTTTATCTATTTTTAACTGAAATGCCAGTTGCTTTACAATACAGTGAAGTTTGTGTCATAAATGTAAATACAACGAAACACTATTTTTTGTTGATTTCAGCTTACGTCACATTGGACTACAACGTGTTCCAACTGAGTCGAGCCTCCAAAACAGAAAAACTGTGTTTGATTACCCTTGTATTGTGTGTGTGTATATTACATAAAGAATTAGGGTGAGAATGTTGAATGTCTCGCACATACGAGTAAATATAGATTTTTTTTTTCTATTTGTTGTTTGTGTAGGTACCACAGAGAATAGTCTTATTCATGTCGGCTCGGCATTTTTCGTTTTTAATTTTAGCATTTTCAATAAATTTCTGTCATGCAATTTTATTGCATTACTATTGATGCAAATTACATCACTGGAAGCAAATGGCACCCTAGTAAGAAGACGTACGTAATGCTATTCTAAAAACTACTAAATTAATTGAAAAACAGACAGACTAAAAGCGAATGTTATGCATTTTCTTAATATAAATGGAGGGGCAATGGCAGACACCGATAAGAGGAATGTTTAATATCTTTGTTTCCCTTGCTGTGCTCTTACAAAAAAAAAAACATTGAAACCATTGTGGTGAGAGAAAAACACGACTCATGACCTAGCGTATACATATTACTGTACTATACACATACATATCTTATATCAAAACTAAAATAATAAAACTGTAGCTAATAAAAAACTGTAACACATTAATAAAAAAGCGCTTACGTATAACCAACAACGTTGAAACACTACACATTTGTAAATGCAACTCAACGTTAAAAATAAAAATTCATTTTCTTTTTCCGAAACCGAGAATATATAAGAAAACGCTTAAACTTTTAACAACATTCATTTTTATAGAAATTGTTTAGATGCATATTTGTTGTTACGTTACAAGTGATCGATTGTTCAAGTTGTTGGAAACAGATTAATCATCAATAATTATTATTTGGTTTTAAGTTGAAACATTTTTTTTTTTGGTTTCTCTCGATAATTTAACTGAAAACAATAGAAAGCTTAATTTTCTTAGGCGGAAGTGTGTGTGGATTGCAGCAGTGAAAATAATTGCTTGTGTTTACAATTTTTTTTTAAGATTGTGCAAGTTTACAAAGTGTCTCGTTTACTGAAAAATTGTCGTCACTCCAATTATTGGCTGTTGAAAATGGATCGTGATTTTAGGTAAGTGTACTTAATTATTTGATCGATTATTAAATATTTCTGCATAATTCATAAATGGAGAACGTGATATAGAATTAATGCTTGGTGTATATACGAAATAGTGATTGAATGTTGAACTTGGCTCTGATTAAAGTATTTACCTGTTTACAATATTTTACAATGCTATTTTTAAATAAATTTGTATTTTTAAATTGCATCCAAATTGTCTGTTAGTTTCATTTAATTAGTTTTATTTTAAAAATAGCTTTTTTACTACTTGTAACCATGTAACAATATTAGGTCATTAGTACGTAATGTTAGGGTGTAAAATATCGAAACTTTATCTTTTCTTTTTTTACTTGAAGTAAAGTGTTTACTTTTACTATGCCTTTTGTTTAAAAAGTCAATGGAAATTCTCACGTGTCACTTGTCTATTTATATTCGTAACTTGAGTATTAAAAGCTGCACATTAAAAATGCTGCATATCAACAAATTTAATACTCTAGCTCTAAACTTTTCCTAAAGATAACGTTCCAAGTAAAATGAAACATTCTTACGTGTCAAAAAGTATAAACACTATTTCAATTGCAGAATTTCCAAAGACGAGCTGTATACATACATTCAATAAATTCCACAGTATCCGGTATAAACCACATTTTCCTTAGTTGGATAAACTTTGCTTTTTGTATTGGCTCTGTACATAATGAAACACATTGCATAGCTTTTGTGCAGAGTTAAATGGGTATAGTTATTACTTGAAATGTGTCGTACAATTATGCTGAAGTGGAAGTACCAAAACCCACAATATTAAAACAATGTCATTTAAAAATCTAAAATCGCATTTTGAGGGGGTTTTCGATTTTACCAGATGTCTTATGTACAAACGTTTTATTTTCGTTTATAGTTCGTGACATCATTTTTTTGGCATAAACGACCAATCTACTGAAAATTTCTTTATGTAGATAGATACGTAATTTATAATTGTATGTGTTTGTTTTATCATAGAAAAATAATTCTATTAATCAAATTAATCTATGAGAGCTTATAAATTAAACCGGCAAATTATGGCATCATTTGAATTTGTTATGTTATCGAAAACAATGTGCTTACAGTACTTACGTCTGAATAGTGATTTTTCGCTTAATCGAAAATGCACCAATTTTCCAATTAAGCAAAAGTAAAATATAAGAATATCATGAATCTGATTGTTTTGTTTATTTTGTGCAGATGATAAATATTGCATACAAGTTTATGATATAGCGGATATTTTTGATTAAACCTATTTAATAATAATTGCAGCATTGGGTATTTCAACAGTTTCTGTTTTATCATGCACTCAGTGGGGTTCAATTATAGTAAATAATTGTTTTTTTTACAATCAGTGTAAAATGAAATGCAAATTTTAAAGCCATAACATTCGTTCATATTTTTATAACTAAAGTTGAATTCTTGGAAGTCTATTCACTCCAGTCCTCAATTTTGTGCTGGTTCTACCCTGTTTAAACTCGGTCATCTAACATTTGATGACTATTTCGTGTGTTGATTAAACACTGTGTTTTGTTGGGGAAAAATACCGTTCAAGCAAAGCTTTGGCTTGGTAAGTATTTAAGGGATCGACCAAACGGCACAGTGATTAAAGCTTTGGCATTTGGATCGAGAGGTTCCGTGTTCGAATCCCGATAGAGGCAGAATCCAAAAAGGATTTATCATCATCGGTGATGGAAATGAACACAACTATGACGACCTGTTGGAGTGCAGAATTCTTGGGCCGATTCATCTTCCATCCATTTCAACAGTTATTCCAGAAAAGATAAAAATGTACACAAAGTCATTTTGAAAGACCTTAAAATTAAGTTTCGTGAGATAGCTGGCAGCTTAAAGATATCAAAAGTCAGTGTATAAACGAAAAAGATCTATTCAAAATGGGTGTGCCGCCCTTGCTCACATTGGATCAAAAGCCAGCACGCGTTGATGGATTCAGAACGCAGTTTGGTTCGGTTTAACCGTAATAAGTAGCATTTTTTGCGTCGGCATGTGGCAATAGATAAAACATAGATCCACCACTATACACTCTACTACCAACAGTCGGTTAAAGTCATCCGAAGCGACCAAAATTGTAAAAGTCACCCGGTAAGGTTTTGGCGTCCGTATTTTGCAATGCTGGTATTTTATTAGTCGACGTTGAAGGAAGCTATGTTGATGAATAAAGCCGAATTTTGCAAAACAAATGTTTTTAGCCTCGGGATTTATTGACCCTGTTTAAAGCAGAACAGTCGTAAACGGTTTCAAGGGCTTAAAGCATATCCTTATAAAGTTTTTGGATTTGGATTAGAAGCACGTTTTCGTTTATTAAAAGGTCTTGTTTGATCCGTGTTTAATGAAAAATTATTCAATTATGTTTAAAGGAACGGAACTCTTCACGAACCTAAACAATTATCATAAATGATCAACTTTTAAGCAAATTTTTGTCTTTCATTGTCACAGTGTGTTAGGGAAAATTGTCTTGCTGTAATGCAGATCAAATTTTGCTAATATCTCTGAAACCGTACACTTTACGAGAAATTTTTATTGTTACTTTTTGTATTAATTTATTTTTTTTAACTGCTTAATCAACAGGATAACTCATAAGTATAGGTTCTAATTAAAAAAAAATAACTTTCGCCAATATCTCCCAAACTGAAGAGTTCTAGGTCATCCAATATCACCACAAAACGTCCCCATTGACATCTGAGCAGTTTTTATTATAAGTAATTTTGTCCCATCTTGACCCGTTTGGCTCCAAGAGCACTCACTGGAGTTTAAAAATAAGAAGCACACATATCAAGCATCACACAACATATCGTTGGTTTGATGCGATAGTGACACAACTCAAATTTCACTCATTTCTAAGATATTCGAATCAAACGATACCCAATAATTCATATTTTTATTATTTTGTATCAAAACATACTCTCTTATGCAGTTTGTTATTTCTAGCAAACAAAGTAAAATTCCATGTAAAAAATCACTCAATTCGTGAAAGAAATTAACATTTTAAGATATCGGAAACTAGAATGTATTTTTATTTACTTTTGAAAAACGCCGTTTGAACAAACAATTTTGAGTGATTTTTCAAATAGCTCTACTGAAAAATTAAAATTTTTGAGTTGTGTCACTGTTGCACCAAACCGACGATATATTAAGAAACCGAGCAATACATAATATCGTCTTTGATAATTCGAAAATTTGAAAGTCCATTCACGAAAACTGGATACAAAAGCAGAAGACGATTCAAACGAACCCCTAAACCTAATCAATTCAATTTATTTATTGATTGATTGATTGGATAAATCAATAGCCTAACCTAGATCCCCGATTGATGTCGGGCTCCTCCGCGTACCAATTAAACAACATAAAAGGAGACGATGGGTTTGTTAAAAATAATGAAGAAGACTGGACGGTACAACCGCCTACGGTTGGGCTCGTTTTTCAATATAAATTTTAAATCCTCGTTTCTCTATTTAAATTTTATGATGATCAACAAAATAACAAAATGTCAAAAATATATTTTACTAGGAATAATTCAAGTAGACCAATTTCAAATTTTAATTAAATTTTTGTCTGCTAATGATTTTGGTAATTTTTTAGCTAGCGAGAGATAATTTGTAGAACTTAAAAACCTTGAACAAGAGATCGAACACTGACTGATAGCGATATCATCATCTGATTTTCTTCGACCAAAAATTGGTGCAGTTTCACTATAAAGGGAAATTGACAATGCTACGAAGCAGATCACTATTTATTCTCGTCTTACATTAAATGTATACTCTGTTCGCGATTTACAGCAAGCGCCATTTGGCGAGTGAAAGCGGTCAGTTACACATCCAAGATTTTCTTGTCGTTGTTGATTTTATAAGAACTTATAGCTCAAATTTTTCATGTAAGCTGGCGATCTCCGTAAGTTAAAAGAAACTCAGTTTTTTGGAGGCCGTTTTAGATAGATTTTACCGTATATTTTTTTAATACCTCAAAATTGAACGGATTACAACGACGTTTTCCTCGTATTTCATGGTATATAAAATAACAATATAAATCTAGAGCCATGAAAGAGTCATAAAAAACATAAATGGAATATAAAGTTTTGAAACAAGTTACTAGGTCATCAGATATTGATTTAAAAATGTAACGGCTGTTTATACTTCAGAATTGATATATTGCGAACCCAACTGCCTCGGTATTTTACTATTTCTAAGTACAAAGTTTTAAAGGTGGTTGTCCTGGAATGATTTTCCTCATATAAAAAATAAATAAGATTTTTAACATTTTGTTGATTTAATACGCGTGAGTTATACTGTGACCGAAGACTCGAGGTTATATGAGTTAAAATTTATGTATTTGTTGTTTTGTGCCTCCCCTGGAGATTGGCAATTTTTTTATTTTCCCATTTGAAGAATGCCAAAGTTGAGTTTGAGACACCTACCAAACAATATCATAATTATCTAAACGCTATATGTAAATCTATTTTAGTTTAGTTCGAAATATAAAATTTTAGTAAAACTAACGAAAGTAAGTACTTATTTTGATGTGAGGGTGCAGCAGCGAAACTTTCGATTTGAAAATGAAACTTTGAATACCGATTAAGCCGAATTTGTGCTAATTAGTACTCGCGGGAAAAAATTAGGGCTATGTAGTCGAATGAAAATTTCAAATTTCGCCTGAAAGACGAAACAAATAAAACCTAATTTCCAGAAAAAACAGAAATAATTTAAGCCTAATTTTAAAACTTTCCAAAGGCGGCTACAGCCACTGACCAAAATTTATGCTTAACATAGAATTATAATTTTCACAAATTTTCATTCATAATTGAGGAAAAACGTACTAGCCCCTAAAAGATACTAAATTAAACAAACAAAACACTGAGGTGTTCAACCGTTCTATAATTTTGTTGAACAACAAATTAAAAAATAGAAATAAAATATTGTAAAAGGATAAGCAATTCAGATAATATATTCCTGTCAGGCATGTTCAGTGCCAACGAAAAATATAGTGGCAGAATTTGTGCTAATCCAGAATTGACCCAATTCCATTGAACAAAAACGACCGTTGAATGAACAATTTTCTGACCAAAAGTTGTCTAGACACCAAAGTTTCTCTGCTACCCACACTATTTTGATAAATTACATTTTCTTTATATTTTAAAATTATTAAGAACAACCATACCGAAAACCTTAAACTCTAGTAACGAGTTTTTACCTCGGACTTCAACATCTTCTGGAAAGATGATTTTTGTTGCCCAGACACAAATTCAATCGGGTTCTTATTGCCGTGCACATCTACTTTGATATTCAAATTTACACCATTCCCAAGATCAAAAATAATAGAAAGAACGTTTTTATTTTATATTCGCTATATTCGCCCTTTAAGTCAGATCGTGCGCTGCCAGCTTCTTACTAATGCTGTTAGTTCGTCTTTAATTTGAATGATACTCAAGGTGACATTTTTGTGGTGGGTGATTTCAATCTTTTTGCCCTGAAATGCCTCGAACGCACGTCGAAGTCGTCGAATCGTCAAAGAAACTTTATTCATTATTGTCAATCGTGTTGAACTCCGGACTATTTGAGATTAGCAACATTAAGAATAATCTAACCAGGTAGCTCGATTTGGTGTTTTCCTCTGTTATCAACAATAGCGTAGATGTATACTATTCTCCCATATTATAGCCACCTTTTGTCTCGAACAAAGTAGTCTTAATCTCGACTCTGGAACCACAGCTGATTTCGTGAAACTGAGTGATTTTTTGGCAAACATCGAATTTGATACCATTTTAAATGATTACAATTAAATAGGAACTCAAATTGTAAACTTTTATTCTGCAGTTTTTGAATGTTTTGAACAGTCCATAGCGTATAAACCCATCAAAAAACGGTATAGCCATCAGCTCCATGGTATAAAAATGAGTTACGAACGTTGCGTAACCGTAGAAATAAAAGTCGGCAAAGATTCCTAAAAATTAAATCGGATTCTGATTACTCTAATTATTTAAATAGTTATAATGATTTCAGTAGTTTATCTAATGATCCTACAGTCATAATAAATCATTTCGCTAACTTTTCAGTCTGGCGTTTACAAGCAGCGATTGTTAACCCGATATGAGGATAACTTCATATACTTGAATAATTGTGTTGAGACAACCTTGACTTCCAACCAAATCGATTATGACTTCGTGGTACAGAATGTTTGCAAACTTACAGATGATTTTTCATCCGGTTCTGACAGTATACCATTTATATCGTCTTAAAAAACTGCAGTGACATTCTTGCCCGCAGCCGCTGAAAATGCTTTCCCAAAAATCGCTTTCGCTTGGAATTTTTTCAGCTATTTGGTTCCGATCCATAAGAACGGCTACAAATTAGACAAGACTACAATTACAGACCGATTGTAAAATTGTCTTGTATTCCTGTAAATCCTTATGATACGAAAGTAATATTTATTCATTGTACTTTTATTGTAAAGCGTTGTTTTGTGACAATCAGCATGGTTTTCGCTAAGCACGCCTCACGACTACAAACCTTACTGAATTGACTTCAAAAACATAGAATACCATGAAGGCAGGGTTGATGTTGATGAGGATTGATGTTAGGTTGATGTTATATTCACTGATTTTAGTAAGGCGTTTATCCGGGTGGGCTCTTATCTAAAAGAATTTAATACATTCTTTACGAGTGTCAGTTCAAATAACATCTCAACAGTTGATCTAGCAATCACTGACAAGGAACGACTAATTAAGGACAGTAATAACACAGTAAACAGTTTTTATTACTCGCCCATTACGCCCTGCGAATTATATTACATATGTGATAACTCCTTGAAAGAAAAACCTTCTCATGGAATAGATGGTATAACTAATATAGTGTTATAAAGCTACATGCCTGTTTTTTAGTGGACGTCCTAGCCTTTATCTTTAATTTAAGCGTGGAAAGAAGAACTTTTCCGCTATATCTGAAAAAAGCTGTATAGTTATTCCGATCTTTAAAAATTGCGATAAATCTTGTATAAAAAAAATTATCGCCCGATTTCAGTCCTGCCTGTATTTTCGAAAATGTTTAAAAGGTTATAAAAAAAAGAATTTTAATTTTTTTTTAAATGTTAACTACTTACTCTCCGGATCGCAATATGGGTTCAGACAAAAAGACAAAACAAGAATAGCGAAAAGGCACTTTTATCTTTCCTGGATCAAATTACTGACCATATGGATAATGGTCAAACTGCCTCAGCTTTATTCATTGATATGACAAAGACTTTTGATAGAAGCTGTGTTTCTTGACGCTTGATCTGATCCGGTTCAGTTCATGTTCCATGAAACAACACAAATACGCTTTCTAGATTCTGCGAGATGATTCAGAAGTGGTTTAGCTCGTATTTAAGCGATCGAACTCAATGTGTTAGAGTAAACGGACAGTTGAGTAATGAACTGGAAATCAAGATAAGGGTTCCACATTGCTCGGTGTTAGGACCATTGCTATTTTTTTTAGTCTACATTAATGGAATTTTTTCATAGAATTTCAATGGGTACCCTACTGCATTTGCTGACGATCTATCTTTTACATACTTTGGTCCCGATATCTCATACAATATTAATTGCACCGAGCAAGATTTAGTATCATTATCGATTTGGCTGAAAGCACATAACTTTCTGTGATAAAACCAAATTCATGCATTTCAAACAACAAAACTCATCAGAATGTTCTTTTAACTTTCATGAATTCAGCTGTAATAGTAATATTCCATACGCCTCAACTGGTTTTTTCAGGTTAAACTTCTCCAGTAAGAATGAGCTTAGTACAATTATTACAGAGTACGTGTTATTACAATGCTTTCCAACTGAAAATGGATTCTTTTATAGATCAAAATCGTAAAAGTCAATTGCTTTAGTCAAGGAATTCAACCATGCCTGCCGTATTAGTGAATATTGAGCCACACCCTGGGGACAGGCTTTTTCGACAAAAGCCTAAAATGCTCTCACACTTGTTTTATGTTTTGTTATATTAAGTTCCGTTTGGAAGCTCTTATTCTTATTTTACATGCCAGTGCCCTAAGAATTAAATAAAGGGAGCAGAAAGATTTAAAAAATAAATTAGTACTGATCCTAATCAGTTCAAATAATCAAGCCTTGTGTTGTAAAAACTTTTCTGGAACTAGTTAGTTTTCGAAAGTTTAATTTTTACTTCAGGACTTCATACACTTCAAACTTTCCATCTTTATTACCAGGTTAGAACACATCTGCCATACTTTGAAGCTCCTGAATATTTCATGAAGCTTATTATTAATTAGTTTTTGACGTTTTGACTAATATCGCGGAGCGTCTACCTTAAACGTTGCCAATTGAAAAAATGTATTTGTCACGTTATTAACGAGCAAAGCTGCCCCAAACCAGTATAAGCAGTTACAATTAATAGGTTGTGTTTCACGCAATCTAACCCGTAAAATATGTATTAGTTCTGCGGCTTCTCGGTATTTAACACCATAATTTTTTATCTTTAGAATTTTTCACAGTGTTGCGAAATTGGCGGTATATGTTCGCGATATTGTGTAAGGGTAATTAACTTGAAGTATATATTTTAAAGTACAAAGTTAAATTTATATGTTCAGATAGGTGGTATCTGCCGTATGAACATAAAGTACAATGCAATAATAACCGTACAAAGAAAAATCATTGAAAATCCAATGAAAATCCAATTTTAATTAAGTTGTTTGCCTTTGTTTTGTATGTTGCAATATAAATTGGTGTGTGACCGTACATTAATCTGCGCAAGACACTCTTCAGAATATTATTGAGGTACGACAGTAAACAATATGCAATGATAAGATAAATTTATGGCAAACAATAACAAAAATTTAATTTTAGATAAGCAAATAGTATCTGCAAATACAGGCACACTGTCATGTAGACTTTGAACAAACAACGACATTGTTTTAAATAATCTCGCAAATTTCCTTTGTCACGGTGAAGGATTTCTTGGAAAACCACCGTGATAGTAAAAAATATTTAATGCACGATTCGCGGTATAATTGCGGGATAATAATTTTTGCAAAATCGTGACCAGGAACACTTATTGAGATCTGTGTGTAATTGTCTAATTAAATACACTTCGCTCTCTGCATATATTTTTATAATTATTTGTGGAACCAAGTGCGGTTGTGCAAAACGGAATACTTGAAACTATTGTTTGTCGTATGTGTGTAGTTAAGATTTCAGTATGTCGATGAACTGATCGTTATTATTTGCAGATTCTTCGTTTTTGATAACAACTGTCGTTGTTGCCCTCGATAACTAATACTGATAAAAAATAGACGATGCTTCGTTTGCTATGTATAAAAATTAAAAGAAACCTACATAGTATTGAATGCAAAATGCAATTTACCTAGTTGAATTCACCATGAAATGAAATAGTCGACGAAGTAAATTTGTTGTGGAAATATAATGAACCTGAACCATAGAAAACGTAATAATTATTTTAATTGTATATGGTAAAAAGTTGTATATTTACTAGAAAACTAGTTTTATAATCTGTAAACTAATGCGATTAAACTTTAAACTGACGTAATGAGACACACCTCCACCTGTAGATTTATAAAAGTAACAAGTGGTTTGTTTCATTATACGAGTTTAGGTCTACACAGAAAATTCTTACAAAGCGATATGTAAAGCAGCACTAAGTCAAGATTTATATTACCTTTTCACTAACCAATTGATTATTATTTTTTAAAATAATTAATTTTTTGTTTTGAAGTTAATTTCTTATGTTCATGGCCACTAGCCAAAATTGTTTAATATAATTGTAAATATTTTCAATAATTGAATAATTATGCCAACACGTGATTTTACTTATTTGGCAACACGTTATATAGCATTGCGTAATCGGGAAAATGTTTTTCCGTTGTAGAAAGGCTTACAAGAGTTTTTGGTGTGATCCGATGTGTTGATCTGATCCGGTTCAGTTCATGTTTCATGGAAATAAAATTTGGATTAGGTCATGAAACACGGCAAATTATATCGAAGTAGTTGTGTACTTCTTTATTTAATCGCAGAGAAATGGTTTGATTTTTTTTGTACAGATTTTAATTCGTTTTATTATATTTTACTTTATTACCCTCTCGTTTGATTTAATTTTTCGTTTTATAACTTTTCAAAGTTTTTATGTTTACTCAAATTACTGAATAAAATACAACACCTTGCGTACAAATTTAGAATTTCCCAATCGGTTTTGTTCAGGGCTTTTGTGTTTAGGGGCATTTGCCCGTATCTCGAAAATTTATCGATTTTCCCTAATTTATAAAATATTGTGTTATTAATAGATACTGTCATCGTATTATATTTCGTTAGTACTAGATTTTACATTATTTAAGCATAACTGAATTTATCAAATAGTGTATGATCTAAATAAAACATGGTTATTTACATGATTTTGGAGATAAATGTGCTTGCCAAAGTTACCTAAGGGGACCTCATCATTTATTCGATGTATAAAGTTTAAATAAAGATAAAGACGGTTAACCGATTAAATAAAGTTAAAGTCAGTGTCCTAAAAACGCTTTATTGTAATGAAAGATTAGTTCATTCGAGAAATCTCCGTTTAGAATTTTCTTTATTTTAAACCGGATTCATCGGAATATCAATTATCTGTGCCTTCATGGCATTTTTAGTACAAGGTTTAATTAAATGTGAATATTTCATATGGTGTAGCTAAATTGTTTATTGGGAAACGTTTGCACACATTAATAAGTTATTAAGGCCGATTCATAATTTCGAGTTTAGCTCGCATTTCTGATCTGCAAAATATCCTGATGTTATTGTTTTTAAAAAATAAAACCATACTAATTCTATGAAAGGCACTTCAGAGAAAGTAAAGACAAGTACCGAGGAATAACGTTTATTCTGACTAAACACATTAAATTGTTGCTATTCCAAGAAAGTGATAATTCAGAGAGCCATTTTCTCCGTTTCAGAAAAAGTGTCAATTGACATATTAAAAGTACCGCACAAAGAACTCTTTTATAATATACTAGCTGTACCTGTTGCTGTGGCTCAGTCTGGTTTAATAGAAAAGAAATAAAAGAGAAAGTACAAGTTTCTAATAAGTTTAATTTCACTAAAGCTTGTGGGTATACACTATTTTTTGTTATTTCATTATCTGTGCGAATATAGAAATTATGTGGTTTGCTGACTCTAGAAAACGTCACATATAATTGTCCATGTGTGAAGCAATCCGTGTCTAGATCGCACAATTCTAAAGATTGACCCTGAGCTTAATTGATCGTGATTGCAAACGCCAATCGGATTGGGAATTGCAATCTCTTCAAATGAAAAGTAATATCCGCTGCAATCATAGGAATGCGAGGAATGAGGTTCATCTACGACGTTGCTCATTAATTTTTTTACTGCAAGCCTCGTACCGTTGCAAAGTATTGGATGGTTGATTTTTCACAACATACTAATTGGCACGCCGATTTTCAATTGCAGCACGTGCTGTGGTATCCCTGGCAGATCGAGTGATTTCAAAAATTCTATTGGATTGTGAACCGCTTCATCTGCTTACACAACAGTGTCGACGGACTTGTATGTAACTGCCTCGTTTTGAATGTTACACTGAATAATATTATTCAGTCTTAATTTAATGTTGTGAAATGCTGGTCACGTTAATATTTGAAAATTTTAATGTTTTTTTTTTTTTGTAATAAAACACTCCATCAAGCTTCTGTTTTAATTATTGTTCTATTTGTTTATTTAATATTTCGCCACATTGGCATCTTCAGAAAATGTTTTGTGAATTGATGTTTATATATAAACTACGAAGAATAAAGATTGACAATAAATAATTCTTAAATTCAAAAAACAATCACACGATTCATCCATAATTAAAAATTCATTATATTTTTACCTATTCAAAAATTTTTTATAAAAATTTTTAAAATTTTCTTATGTTAGGTGTCATCGTGAACTCAGCAGTCGTTAATATAAAATTTTTTGACAAAATTGTTGTTGTATGTTAATGATATAGTACAATTTTTATTTACAAAATAATACAGAATGGAATTGTAATAGAGGATGTGGTCAGCAGTTTACTACTACATTACTTTATTATGATGTTACAAACCGTATTAGCGAAAATGACGTCAAAATGAACTGAACCGAACTAAAAACTCAAACAACACAAAATGCATTACAACAAAAATGCAACAATTTTATAACTGTACAAATAGGACTGTCCATTGATGTTGTCCATTGATGTTTCATTGTAATATTGATAAACAACATTGTTTATAAACATTAATGAAATGACATGAATGTTTTATTTTCTTTTTACGGTTTTATAAATATTTAAAAGTGTTTTTTGGTTGAAATTTAAGAACTGTGGGTCAGATTTTCTATTGACCGTTGTGTTTTGGTTTAAGTGTATGTGAATCATTTCAAGTGTTTCTCGTTTTCGTTTTTTCATTTCAACTTCTAAGATTTTAGTGTTAGGAAAGTCAAAATTGTGATTGTTTAGTTTGGAGTGTATTGCTAGAGCTGTATCTTCTGTTTTATTTGTGACGTTTCTTCGGTGTTGGGATATGCGTTTAGATAATATTTTGGAAGTTTGTCCTATATATGATTTGTTTGGACAATCTAAACATGCAATTTTATAAACTACGTTGGGTATTTTGGATTTAGGTATTGGGTCTTTAAGTTTGGAAAACAGAGTTTGATGGGACGTATTAGTGGTTTTTTTGGCAATTTTTGTTTGTTTGTTATTGTTGATTATTTGTAAACATTTATCTGTGAGATGTGGTACATATGTTAAAGAGCCAACAATTGTGTTCAGTTGGGAACTGGCTGGTTCATTTGTGTTAGTTGGTGGATTGGTGTCTGTAGGTATATTGTTCTCTGTGTAAATAGTTTTGTATATTAATCTGTTTATCAATTTAGGTGGATAGTTATTATTGGTTAACGAATGTTTAATGCGATTTATGTTTTCTTTCAGGAATTTATTATCACTGATGTGTATCACCCTTTTTATGAATGACTTAGCTACATTAAGTTTCATAGACAGTGGATGACATGAAAGAAAATTAAGCATTCTGCCTGATGCTGTTTCTTTTTGATACCAATTTGTGATAACCCGATTGTCTCATATCCAGAAAAGTAATGGAATTGTTTCTTTCTTCTTCAACTGTGAATTGGATATTATCATTGAAGGAATCAAAAATGTCTTTAGTCGATTGTATTAGGGCTTTGGGTAAAGCTAAAATAACGTCGTCGACATATTTTTTTTATAAAAGTAGGTTTTCTTATTAATTGGTTCAAACTTTCTGTGAAAAGTTTCTCCATAACAATATCAGCTAGTACTTTTTACGCTATTGGCCGTAGGCACTTGGCGAAACACACTAATACTTAATAAAGACATTTTTATTAATCACTTGTTTTTTGTTTCGCAGTTATTTTGAATAATTTTCAAAAAGTTTAAAAAATCAATCAGAGTGATTTTTTAAACTTTTTGAAAATTATTCAAAATAACTGCGAAACAAAAAACAAGTGATTAATAAAAATGTCTTTATTAAGTAATATCAGCTAGAATAGGAGACAGTGGGTTGCCCATTGCTAAACCTTTATTTTGTACAAAACACCTGTTTTTGAATGTAAAGTATGTGTTGTCAACTACACAAAATTTTAATAATTGAATAAACTGATCTTTTTGTAATTCCGTATTGTATTTAATTTCATCAAATCTGTTTTCTACTTCGTCAATTGCTATTGTGATGGGTATATTAGTAAATAAAGATGTTACATCAAAGGAGCATAGAATATCATCGTCTTGTAAAGTAACTGTCGTTATAAAATTTTTAAAATATGTCGAATTTTTGATATTGAAAATACTATTAACTGTTAATTGTTTAAGGGTCGTATTTAAGTATTGAGCAATGTTATACACCGGAGAATTTATTGTGGATACTATGGGTCTCAAAGGAATGTTAGGTTTGTGTAGTTTTGGAAGTCCATATATTCTTGGTAGTACAATAAACAATGATAAATATTGATAAACAATGTTGTTTATCAATATTACAATGAAACATCAATGGACAGTCCTATTTGTACAGTTATAAAATTGTTGCATTTTTGTTGTAATGCATTTTGTGTTGTTTGAGTTTTTAGTTCGGTTCAGTTCATTTTGACGTCATTTTCGCTAATACGGTTTGTAACATCATAATAAAGTAATGTAGTAGTAAACTGCTGACCACATCCTCTATTACAATTCCATTCTGTATTATTTTGTAAATAAAAATTGTACTATATCATTAACATACAACAACAATTTTGTCAAAAAATTTTATATTAACGACTGCTGAGTTCACGATGACACCTAACATAAGAAAATTTTAAAAATTTTTATAAAAAATTTTTGAATAGGTAAAAATATAATGAATTTTTAATTATGGATGAATCGTGTGATTTTTTTTTTGAATTTAAGAATTATTTATTGTCAATCTTTATTCTTCGTAGTTTATATATAAACATCAATTCACAAAACATTTTCTGAAGATGCCAATGTGGCGAAATATTAAATAAACAAATAGAACAATAATTAAAACAGAAGCTGGATGGAGCGTTTTATTACAAAAAAAAAACATTAAAATTTTCAAATATTATTCAGTCTATATTATTCAGTCTTAATACGTCTTTGTTAGCCAATCGTGATTCTTATAACTGGTTCCAATATTGGGAAATACTTTTTCGACTAATGCTTCTTTTGACGTCACTAAATTACAGAAGTTATGAGGCAATGAAATTTGTTCTGAAGTCAGATTAACCGGCACCTTTCCGTTCCCAATTTCCAGCAATTGACGTGAGAATATCTCAGCTGATCGATCGTTTTGCATCTGGACATGCGTATTTGTAGTTAATTTCAATGTCTTTACGTGTCTCCCTGTCTCGCCACAAAGTAGAGTATTTCAAGCAAGTATTTAATTCGTCCGCTGGTGTTAATCGAGGAATTACAGGTAATGGTTGCCTGAAATCGCCTGCACGCAATATTAATGCGTTCCCAAATGGTCTGATGTTTCCACGCAAACCTTGCAATGATCGATCAAGAACCTCGAGCGGCTTTTTGTGTACCATTGTGCATTGATCCCAAACAATATATTTGCATTTCTGCAATACTTTTCTCAACCCGGATGCTTTGGAAATGTTGCTCGTAGGAGTGCATGTTCAATGGCAATTTCAAAGCGGAATGAGTAGTTCTTCCACCTGCATTTCGATTCTGGCTTTCCTAGAGGAAAAAGGAATTAGGAAAATTTTCATAGTATTTTTATCGCAAAATTTTGTTTCTTGCAGTTGGTGCGTACATTTTTTCAAAAACAAAATTAAATTGGAAATTTTTTTCCTATCCAATTTCTATACGGAATAAATATTCCCTAAATTATACAAATTTAGATCAAACATGGTTTCTCAGTAGGCCAGAAAATGATATTTTAATTTTTGACAAAAATGCTATGTAAATATTTTTCCTAATTCCTTTTTCCTATAGGAAAGCCAGAATCGACTTGCTGGTAGCAATGTCGCGGCTATTCCGGACGACGCAAGAGCTAAGGCTATATCATTTTGGGATCGAATTGCTGCCAGAATTAATTAACTAATTAGGAACGTTTTACTAGTTCCTCCCGGCGCATCTAAGAAGAAGATTTCTCCAATCCCATTATTGGCAGTTTGCATTATTTGATCGTAAATGCCTTTTTGCTGAAGCGTTAGCTTAGGAATATTTGATTGCACATACGACAAAAATTAAAATAAAATTTGCGGTGCGACTACATTTAAACATTTGTTTAAAATAAAGTAATGGCTTAGGCCTTTGAGTAATAGAACAAAAAATAACAATTTCATTAAACTTTGTGAAACATGTCGAGTTATAAAACGTTAAAACATACAGTTATTTTCTAGTAATGTATGTTTTGATAATAGATGACATTACCTACATTGTTGACATACGTTTTTAAATGTCTTTGTTGAACTGTCCAATTTTTGTCAACGATAAACGTCGACGCGTCAATTACCATCCTGGGTCTAACCTTCCGGGATATAGAAACTTTCTTGTTTTAACTTTTACTTAGCTAAATCTCGAGATCTTCTATAGCTTATACCTGCGTTTAGCATTGTTGAATAGTTTGAATTCAGCGTGTGACGTCATAGTTCTTTGATTTCAGTATCAGCATCTTATTTATTTTGTTCGTTGTTTAATATTATTAGTATTTAGTAATTATTTATTATGATTGATTAGATTAGAGGATACTGCATAGATTATTATTTATCAAAACAATTTCTAGATATAAAAATAATTAAATTTAGAGGCAATGCCTTAGTAGAAGAATATGTTTGTTAGAACCTCCTCCGTTCCCTCAGCTTACCAAGTATAATGATTTACTGTCAGTTTATCGTGAACAATTTATCGTGAGCAATTTATCGTTGAACAATTTATCGTAGAACAATTTATCGTGGAAACAATTTATCGTGGAATCAATTTATCGTGGAACAATTTATCGTAGAACAGTTTATCGTGGACAATTTATCGTAGAACAATTTACCGTGGACAATTTATCGTAGAACAGTTTATCGTGGGACAATTTATCGTAGAACAGATTATCGTGGATATCGTAGAACAGTTTTATGCGTGGTATATCAAAATTAGTTGGATTCTTTAATGGTTTTTGGAAGAAGTTCTGGAATATTGCCATGTGGGACGGAACTCGGTAGTTTCTTAACCGTTTATGATGCGATTGGGTATGTTGGATGGAAATGGGATTATTGAATGATTTTTGGAAGAAGTTCTGGAATATGGCCATGTGGGACGAAACTCGGTAGTTTCTTAACCGTTTATGATGCGATTGGGTATGTTGGATGGAAATGGGATTATTGAATGATTTTTGGAAGAAGTTCTGGAATATGGCCATGTGGGACGGGACTCGGTAGTTTCTTAACCGATTATAATGGGATTGGTTATATTGGATGGAAATGGAATTATTGAATGATTTTTGGAAGAAGTTCTGGAGTATGGCTATGTGGGACGGAACCCGGTAGTTTTTAAACCGATTATGATGGGATTGAGTGTGTTAGATTGAAATGGGATTATTGAATGATTTTTGGAAGAAGTTTTGGAATATGGTTACCTGGAATGGAACTTGGCCGTTCCGTAGAAATGAGATTATTTAATGATTTTTATAACAAGTTCCCGAAAAGAGGAAGAAAGTTTCTGGAGATCTTTAGTCTTAAAAGGCTTTTTTCTGGGAGCAGATAGTTGGCTGACCGCTCAATCCACTTATTGGGTTGACACGTGTGTGCATTACAGATTAGTGATATACATGTACATAGTAAGCTCCTTGCTATAAGCTAAACGCTCACTTCCGTCATCCCTAGCCTGAAGAACATACGCTTTTGTGTGAATTTGTGGCGCCCATAACTCGTCCTGACATGTAGTGTCAAAGGCCATAAGAAAAATTTCTTCCTGCATCGCTTTCTCTCGACTGCCGTATTAGTTTAGAGTTACCCAGCCAGCACCACAAAGAGGTAAAAATCTAAATCTGTGCGCCCATATTTTATAAAAATTTATAATTTTACAAAAAACAAAAAATTTGCACAATGCATTGCGATTGACGTCAAACATTCTCATTTTCAATAAAGTACGAAAACTTAATAACGAATAAAAAGTTTATTAGTTTATTGAATAGAATACTATATACTGAAGAATAAGTGAAAAATGAATATGAATATTTTAAACTGAAACAAACGAAATGGAACCTACTACTACTCTCTCTACTTAACTTTAATCGCATGGAAAGCATCCACCAACTCTTTGAATATTGTGATTATCGTTACGCCTATTAAACACCGTATTTGCATATTCGGGTTTAATGGACGTAATTTTGATATTTCGTCTGCCAATATATATACCCAAAGTTTAGGTAAACTTGATCAAACTAGTCATGCTTTCTACAAACAACATGATGATAATTATCGTTTTGAGCAAAATACTACAAGACGACGTGAAAGTACTATTGTTTATTTATAATTATTATTTTTTTATTTTTATTATCCTCGCAATCTGGTCTGGGGCCGAGGCGGTCTTAACTCTTTCGTGGTCTGCTTTTTCCGTCCTTAGTTTTACACCGTTGCCGTCCAATTTTAGAACGTACGGCCATAGGTCCGATTTTATTACCATCTGCACATTGCATAGCTCGATGCCAGCTATATCGATGCTATACTGGCATGGAAGATGGGTCAACCCATGAGTTTTGCACTTCGACAGGGGGTTATAGATGTGTTCCATTTCATCACAGATCGCAAATTGTTGAAGAAAATTCCCTTTGCCTCCTGCCTCTATCGGGATTCGTACCCGGTACCTCCCGATTCAAACACCAAAGCTTTAACCACTGCGCTTTTTAACTTCAAACATTTCGATAATATTAATACAGGTATTTCTTCAGTTCGTCGAGGATCAGTGAAAAATTATTACAACATTTAAAATTTTTAAAAACACAAACAAAAAATAACTGGATGGATGAAGAATCAACCAAAGCGTTTTGGGATAAAAATTGAGCACGTCAGTGAAATCTATCTCAAAATTACAAAATAACTTCACCAAGACTGCACGACCACGTTGAAATTGTCTAACCGATTGCGCAGGTAAAAATGAGACAATTAACAAGCACTTCACATCGAAAATGTGAAGATTAGATATTGATATCGCTGTATTATTATACGATAAAAAGTGTGGAAAAATAATTTCGCTATATTTCGAGGACGAAGGAAATCGTCATTGATAATAATAAATATAGGACGATTTCGTTCGTTCTCGAAATATGGCTAGTTAATTTTTCAACACTTTTTGACAGACATACAACTAATGAACGAACGTTATTTCTTCAGTTCGATATCAATATCAAGATGGCTGCTCCATCATATGACGAAGTGCACTGCATGACATTGTTGCGAAAAATTAAAACGTTGGGTGACTAGGAACCTGTATCAGATTTTACCAATAATTTAGACATATGTTGCTTGAGATTAGTCGCCGTTGTTTCAATACTCGAACAATTATGATTGAAAATAGCAGTTTTTTAATACTCGAGCACTATCCGGCACCGAATGGGAGATTTCTACTAATACTGTAACTATTATTCACTGATGTTGTTGTACTATAAAAATTAGAACTAAATTCATTCATAAAACAAACATTTAACGGCTTTAAATATACGAATTCACATTTTTTTTGATATGACGTTTTAAACCAGTATTCATTTTGCTGCGTTTATAATTTTTATTGTCGGTTAAAAAACTACCGAGTTTCGTCCCACATGGCCATATTCTAGAACTTCTTCCAAAAACCATTCAATAATCCAATTTCCATCCAACATACCCAATCTCATCATAATCGGTTAAGAAACTACCGAGTTCCGTCCCACATGACCATATTCCAGAGCTTCTTCCAAAAATCATTCAATAATCCCATTTCCATCCAACATACCGAATCCCATCATAATCGGTTAATAAATTACCGAGTTCCGTCCCACATGGCCATATTCCAGAACTTCTTCCAAAAATCATTCAATAATCCCATTTCCATCCAACATACCCAATCCCATCATAATCGGTCAAGAAACTACCGAGTTCCGTCCCACATGGCCATATTCCAGAACTTCTTCCAAAAATCATTCAATAATCCCATTTCCATCCAACATACCCAATCCCATCATAATCGGTTAAGAACACGCATTATTCTGTTCTACGATAAATTGTCCACGATAAACTGTTCTACGATAAATTGTCCCACGATAAATTGTGTCCACGGTAAATTATATCATCGAGCAATAAATATAAAAGAGAAATCAAGTAGTGCAAATTTTATAAGCAGGTTTTTCCGAGGTTAATCTTATTTTACAGTTTTAATATATTTATATACACAAATTAAATTTTTTTCTATATTTAATCCATATATACGAATATTATAAACATATCGGCATAGTTATTTTATAGTTCATTGTTCTTGTTAGTCTTATATAGATTGCTAATTGTAAAATAGGTTAACCTCGGAAAGTCTACATGAGTCCTCTTATGTATATTTTGCTTTATGATTATATATACGATAAACTGTTCTACGGTTAAATGTTCACGTTAAATTGAAACACGATAAATTGTTTACGATAAAGAGACCGTCACCCAAGTATAATATCGTTATACGTTATCGTTATCGTTAAAATACTCCGTTATATTCCAGATGTTTTATATACCTGGTCTTAATGAACAGTAACGTTGAGAGCTTTATCAAATTTCTTCAAAATGGTAAATTCACTGAAGTATGATTTGATGAAACTGATAAGATTTTGATATTGGCTGCTTTAAATGAATCTACAAGAGACCAATAATTTGCACCCTTTTATTCGGGAAAATATCTCGATTACCTATGGGATCAAATCCAAGGGAATGATATATTATAGAGTGGCAAGTCTAGTCACGAATTCAAGTAAAGCGTAAGTTTGACATTGATCAAAATTTGATTAATTAAGGATCTCGAAGTGACTTGCGTCCTTATTTTAGTTAAATATCACTTACTTCCCTAAATTTCTGCGGGGAAAAATCGCCTCGAATAAGTTAAAAAATATTTTATTCTGCATGTGTGTCTCTTATCTGTAAACTGCAGGTATTCTTACTTTTGGTGTTTGTAACATCAGATTTGACCAAAGGCCATGGTAGAATGTCTTAATTGCAATAAACGGCATTTGTCTTGTTTACTCTGTTTTTCAATATTGGGATTTCACATCACTCGCACTAATTCTATTTATAGTAATTTATAAGTTTGCAACACATCATTACGTCTATTGTCTCCACTTATTGATTTACCAGGTAAAAATCTATGTTTCGGCAATTTTACACATAGAAGAGTGAAACTAACATCGCCCTGTTTCCTCTAGTTTGAAAACCTGATTATTTTTTGAAAACTTGATCTTCCATCGGGTGGGAACAATTCTCTACGTAGTGATGAATTGAAAAGTAGATCAAGCGGCTGATGATTGCGTAATTTTTTGAAATAAATCTGAAATTCTATACGGACTACACTTATCTGTAATTTTAATTGGTTAGTTAATGGGATAGAAATTGTTTGCAGAGTTACTAATTCAGTTGGCTTTGGAAGCTTTAGGCGTTTTTAAATTTCCAGGCTTATTGAAAACCCGGCTATACGCATACATTTCCGATTACTGGTAGACGCACTTCAAGAAGTTTCTTGTATTCTGTTCGTGTGTTGGATATGTTACGATGAAATAATATTGTCATGACACCTCAGTCGACAATATTCGATCCGTTTACATGGTTTTTTGTCACGCCAAATTTTTAAGTGACCGCAAATGATATTCACCTCAATTTTGATAATTATTTCAGGTCATTTTACACGATCGTTTTCAGGTGATTTCATTTTTCTTATTAAAATATTCTTTCTAATTCTAATATTTCTGTGGCTTGAATCAATTGGCCTTTCTATCACACAATATTTTCGAGTCGTTAACATTTTTGTTTTCGCCAAACATGAAATGTAATTTATATATGTATGTATATGATTTTATCGTGTCTATTGTTATATGTGTTGTGTTTTTTAATTAATTTACTTACATGGCTTGGATTGAATTGACTTGAAAAATTCCAATTTGTATGTGCTGTGAAACAACTGCAGTCGCGTAATTTTAAATAATACACAATGTTGTGTGGGAATTTTCATCACAAGTATCTCCGTGAACCTTCATTATACAGATCATCTACCTAGCCTTTTTCGACGAATTTGATCTCTCGCCGTATAACACGCAGATAGTATTCTTTATTTATCGTTTGACCTTCTGGCAAGAATTACGAGCGCACAACACCACGGAAATCAAAGAAAACAGTCAACAATACCTTGACTTTTGGAATAATTCTCAATTTTCACGTGGGTTTTTTCAATTTTGACTCAATTGGAATGCGTCATTCCGAAGCTTGTTGACTGATGTGCATATCAAACTCATAAACCCATGTCTTATCACCAGTTATAATGCGTCTTGTGAGTATGGGGAATGTAGGGAATGACTCGTTCTAGCATTTCTTCAGCGACCTTTACGCAATTGAGTTTTTGAAGAAAATTCAGGTCTTTCGGAGCTAGCCGAGCGGCAACGCGTTTCATGTACAAACAATCGTGTACAATGGTATACGAATTGATTCGTGAGTTACATAATGTCCAGTGGGCATCTCTCTCAAAGCTAAATGACGGTTTTCCGTTACCATTTCCTTCGCTTTATTGATGTTAACTGTTCAACTGCAGTTGATGGCCAACCAGAGCGAGGCAAATCTTCCACCTTATCGCGCCTACTTTTGAATGCACTGTTCCACTCTCATATGTACGTGTTTTTGATAAAGTTCATTTACCGTAAATCTTCTGTAACATTTTCAGCGATTCAGCACACGGAATCCCATTTGCAATTCATAATTTGAGACAAATTCTTTGTTCGATATTTTGATTCATTATAAAAATCGCAAAACACACTTTAGATGAACTGGCAAAGTAGAGCACCGTAAAGAAACTAGATAGAATTGTGCTAACTTAGCGAAAAAAAAATTTTAATAATCCGGGCGGGCTTTTTAAATGCTCATTTGCCGTCACTTTTTGACAGAATATATATTGGTCTAAAACAAATTTGATTGGCGTACCTTCTTCTTTTTGACCGTAAATTTCTGTCGTTTTTTTACTGGCATTTCCGGAGCCGCCTCATTAGACTACACTGCAGTGACTAAACTACTAAAATATAGGAAATTTTCCGAGCGTATATTCAAAGTATAAACGTTTCCTACCACGAGGGGGGGGGGGCTGAAATCATGAAATCCGACCGGAAAAATCAATTGTTCCAAAATATTTCTACGAGGGTTGCCTTTTATATTTCGGGATTAGAGAACAAAAACAAATATTTATTTTTCAAAAATGGATTTATTGTTTTTCAAAATTTTCTCCATGAAGATCAATACACTTTTCGAAGCACTTATTCCACCCCGATTGAAGTACCTTAAAAACATGCGCTTTGAACGCATCAACCGCTTCGTCAAGTGTAGAAAAATGTTGATCAAATAGTCAGTTGTTTTTGCCGATGTGTTAGAGCTCGCATTGTCGTGGTGGAAAATGATCCATTGTCGGCGGTTGGTTTTCCTTATTTCACCGAAGACTTCTGGCAAACAAATGGCTGTGTAAACTATTCAGAATTGACCGTTCTTCGTTGCACCAATGGTACGGTTGCGAGACGTCCAGTTTTTCCAAAAAAACAGGATACCCATTTGCTTCGAAGTGCTTCGTGTGCGTACAATTTTTGTTGTATTTGGCTAATATTGGAACCTTTCGACCAATTGACACAAGTTTTTTTTTGAGCGTTTAATTATGTTTGATCCAACACGAACAAATCTTTTTGAAAATATTCATGAAATATTGGGTGTATGCTGGTCCCACAAAACCCCAAGGATGCACAATGGCACGATAAGCCACATGACGATCTGGCAGTATCAGTTCATGCACAGCATCAATGTTTTTTGGAACAACAACCGATTTTGGATGACCTTCTCGAAATTTTTCGTTGAGCAAACTGCGACCAGAATAAAATTGATGGTGCTTCATCGCCAAAAGTCAAATCAAGATTATCAATGCACTGTTTTTGAGTTAATCCACGTCGAAAGTTGTAAAAAAATATCGCACGAAAACGTTCACGATTTAGTTCCATTTATGCAGTGAAATCAGATTTTGAAATTACTATAACCAAAAAAATAGTGGCGGTATAAAACAGCGTTCTGAGTAAATATACCATCTAAAATGTCTAACTGTATGATAGAGAGTCGGTTACCAGATGGCAGCACTAGGGTTGCCCAATCTCTATTTTTCTATTTTAGAAGGGTCTCCAATCGATAAATTGAAATTATTAAAAGTTGCCTTAGAAAGCGAAATTCAAAATTCAGTGCTCCGACCTCATAAGCAAGCAACTAAAAATCCAGATCGTGAGATCAATAGATGCAAAAATAAGATGGGAGATTTGCTTTCGTTGTTTAATAATTTAATTAATCAAGATATAGAACATGTTGATTTTACAATTATTTGATCAAGATTTTTTCATATTATCGGTCGATTAGTGCGTTTATCTAATGCAACTAAAAAGTAGTAAGCAAATTGTTTGCATTGGACTCAGCGAATATTTTGTTAGAAAATGTTGAAAAGGTGGTGGATAAAACATTAACATTAAACGATTTAATTCAGTGTGTGAAAGAAAAAATTGAGATATCTGTAACTGATTTATCAGAAGATGATGTATCTGATAATAAATCAATTCGTTCAAATAATACTTTAATTCGGAAAACAAAATTTTCTAACAATAACTTACAAGTATATATGGTGCAACAAATTCTCAAGTGTTTAACATGATTCAAAATTCAAATTCAGCAAATACACAGCAGTGCACAACAGAACCAAATTTAAATACCCAATTAAATTCAAACCATACACAAACTTTAACAATCTATACTTCTCGGCTGTTAAGCAACATGAACTCTGTGGAAAATTGAATTCGATTGTTCTACTGGTGACATTTCTGTGGAACGCTTTATTTTTAGAGTCGACCACCTTGCCCACACATATCAGGGCCCCTATTTCTAAATACGAATACGAACAAAATTTGTACGAATTCGTATGATTGGTATTTTTGAATACGAATTCGTGCAATTGTAACACGAATTCGTACCTACTTGATACGTTCACAAATTTCCCTTATTTGACAGTACGAATACGAACAATTTTTGTACGTTCATGAACGAATTTTTGTACGATGAATATTTAGTTAACGACTCCATAGAAAAACCAAAAAAAAACATTTTGAGTTTCACATAAAAACATTAATTTTAAATAATTTTAAAGAAAATCTTTTATTTTAAAACGTAAACATGGCCGTATAATTTGTTTACGTCAATTTAAATGAGAGTATAATTATTTATGAATTATTCGCAGTCATGTATGTATTTAGCACGTACTATAGTAAATGACCGAATATAGAACGGGGTCAAGAGTACTGTTGAAAAACCCGGGACCATAATCCAAAAATGATATTGAAATATTTAATAACACAATTAATTTATATTTAGTTATAAAACCATTCAATTTAAACTTGAGGTTCGAGTTGCAAGATGTCTAATTGGGCACTATCACCCACAAGAAATTATTTGGTGGGTGAATTTTATTTTCGATCCTAACAATTTTGTCGGTCCACACAAAAATAAATAATATTTTACTTCCACAAAACTCAAATTGTATTTCACTATTTATTTGTATTTATATGTATTACAACTTATAAGAATCCCCAAATGATAAGTGATTCTTATTTGAAAACCTAGAAGAAAAATTCATTACATCCATTTCAAATACAAATTCAAACATCAAAACTCAAAATAGTTACCAAGTTGTACAATTTTATTGTAGGTAAAACCATTTAAAATAAATTTCCCTTGTAGCAAGGACACACACCAAACAATTACGTACGATCGTATTCAGAAATACCAAAGTATTTTCGTAACGAATATCATTTTCGCATCGAATACATTTTCGTATCGTATTTAGAAATAGGGCCCCTGATCAATAAAAATGATTTAATTATCGAATTCAGTGTCTTATTGAAAGGTTTAGCATCAAACTGGTATTGGTGTTTCATAGAGCGAAATCCATATTCAAATTTTGTACAACTTAAAGTGGCGTTTATCGAGAGATTCCAAGATAGGCGAACAGACAACAATATTCGAAGATTGATTGATTCCAGGGGCCCTATTTCTGAATACGATACGAAAATGTATTCGATGCAAAAATGATATTGGTTACGAAAATACTTTGGTATTTCTGAATACGATCGTACGTAATTGTTTGGTGTGTGTCCTTGCTACAAGGGAAATTTATTTTAAATGGTTTTACCTACAATAAAATTGTACAACTTGGACACTATTTTGAATTTTGACGTTTGAATTTGTATTTGAAATGGATGTAATAAATTTTTCTTCTAGGTTTTCAAATAAGCATCACTTATGATTTGGGGATTCTTTTAAGTTGTAATACATATAAATACAAATAAATAGTGAAATAAAATTAGAGTTTTGTGGAAGTAAAATATTATGTATTTTTGTGTGACCGACAAAATTGTTAGGATCGAAATTAAAATTCACCCACCAAATAATTTCTTGTGGGTGATAGTGCCCCATTAGGGGTCTTGCAACTCCAACCTCTTAAGTTTAAATTGAATGGTTTTATAACTAAATATAAATTAATTGTGGAATGGTTTTATAACTAAATATAAATTAATTGTGTTATTAAATATTTCAATATCATTTTTGAATGTACGTGTCTTCAATAATACGTGCTAAATACATACATGACTGCGAATAATTCATAAATAATTATACTCTCATTTAAATTGACGTAAACAAATTATACGGCCATGTTTGCGTTTTAAAATAAAAGATTTTCTTTAAAATTATTTAAAATTAATGTTTTTTATGTGAAACTCAAAATGTTTTTTTTGATTTTTCTATGGAGTCGTTAACTAAATATTCATCGTACAAAAATTCGCTGTATTGTCAAATAAGGGAAATTTGTGAACGTACCAAGTAGGTACGAATTCGTGTTACAATTGCACGAATTCGTATTCAAAAATACCAATCATACGAATTCGTACAATTTTTGTTCGTATTCGTATTCAGAAATAGGGTCCCAGAAAACAAAAGATGAACGAATCATTCATAGAATTCTATAACGAAATTTTAGCACTAACTTTACAATTTTGATCTCCAATAACGGACAATCATATCTTGTATGCCTGATTTACTACATATAAAATCAAAGGTTTCGGTAAATATAGTTTCCAATTCGGAAACACAAAAATTTAAAAATGAAGCCCATTTTGCTAATCAAATCTAAATATTCAAGAGATGTAAATGCTACAGAATTCAAATTTATGTCAAAACCACAATCAAAAAGTAACATTTCTTCAATAAATACTCGGGAAAGCGCATCAAGTAGAACCTTTTGTGATCCACTGTGATGCTGTATTGTAAATTCGAAAGCCTGCAATTTCAAACTCCACTGCGCCAACCTGCCTGTGAGCCTGATTCATAGGCCATTTAAGGCTGGCATGGTCGGTCACAATTCCTAAAGGATATCCCTCAATATATGCGTGCACCTTTTTTACACTTAATACAATACCAAAACATTCTAATTCTGTAACAACAGAATAATTGCGGTCAGTTTCTGTGACATAATAGCGATCGGATGATCCTCTCCATCATATCCTTTTTGAAGCAACACACTTCCGACTCCAGTAGTACTGGCATCGTACTGGATCATAGAAGGCTTACTCAAATTTGGATGTACAAGTACAGGTGCATTCGTCAAAGCCAGCTTGGTTTTTTCAAACGCCTCCTTAGCCTTACTTGTACAAATAAATTTCTTTTAGGTTGCCTAGGTAGGTCCGTAAGCGGTACTACAAGTAACGCGTATGAAAGAATAAATCTGCGATACCACCACGCCATACCTAAACAAAGATGCAGTTGCTTAATAGTGGATGGGATAGGATAATAGCTAACAGCCTTAACTTTTTCTGGATTTAACGCAAGTGTACCATCTCCAATTACATACCCTAGATAATTAACCCTCTTAAGAAAAAACTGGCTTTTCTCGATATTGATTATTAAATTAGCCGTAGACAATTTATTAGCCACATTCGATAATCCTTCAAGGTGTTCATCAAATGTTTTAAAAGTGATTAGAATGTCGTCAAGATATACAAAAACGTGATCATGAAGTTCGTCGGGTATCACCTGATCCATTATTCGGCACATAGTTTGTGGCGCGTTACAGAAGCCATATGACATCACTGTGAAATTTGCCAAAAAGCATCCTTTAAGTCTAAGCTTGAAATGAATTTGGTATCCTCGAACCGGCTCAAGAGTCCATCGATTATAGGCAATGGATAGGCGTCCTTTTTCGCATCTAAACAATGGCTTTGCCATTTGGCTTCGAAACTAATGTCACAGGTGAACTCCAAGACGTCCTAGACACTTCAATCACTCCCAAAGATATCATCCGATCCAACTCTTCGTACATCGCTGCTTGCTTAATTGGAGATATAGGATAATACCTCTCTGTTTGATTGGAGTGGCTCCTTGAACATGAATATGATGAAATAGTAAAGAAGTTTTACCCAACGTTGATTATGATGGAAATTGTTCTGTGGTTTGTTTTAGCCTAAATTGTTGTTCTTCTGAAAGAATGTATAAATTTATAGAGTTTAAATTTTGCTTAGTTCTGAGATTGTTTTTGGAAATTTATTAAATAATTTCCAAAAATCAATTCCTAAACACATCGCTGTGTTAATCCAGGAACTAAATAAATTCGTATGGATTTTTGAATATTATTGAAAATTACTTTAATTACTTTATACAAGGATACGACTTGACAAAAACTATATGGTAGTAAAAAAATAGTTCTACGTTTGTGACAGAGACAGAAAAATTTTCTTTTTTTTCTTAAATTCCGAATTTCCGAAAATCAAATAATGTAAACAGAAAACTGGTTCCTATGAGTTTTTGACGTTTGACGACACGAACTCTTTGTTTTATTCGAAATATTTGCAGGTGTGCATTTGAAATATCAAGGGAAATCGCAAAAAGAAATTTGCATACAAAAACGATACCACATGAATTTAATGAATAAAATGTGATTTATAATTTAAACCATTTGAATATTATTGTTTGTTCATTGACTATAATAATAAAAAAACAATTTCAGAAATTTTCGAAATTAAATCTATCCTTTATACGGTCCTATCTTTCGGAAATAGTTTTTTAAAGCAAGAGGTGTATATAAACGAGCGATATGACTATAAAAAAAGTGCTCCCATTTTTTGCAGTTGTTTTATATGGTTTCTGACATTCATGTCGTATCCATGTAATATAGATCAGTGCGAATATACGTTCAGAATAACCACTAGCCGTTTTTACTTCACTCCTAATGTTGAAAATTTTGACATTAAGATTAGTTAAATAGTTTTGACTCCCATTACGAACGATGGGAACCAAGCACATAATTTATCGTTAAAAAAATATCAACATAAAAAAATATTTCTTTAGGAGAAACAGGAAAAGCAAAGGCTGCTAGACATATTTTAGTTTTAAAGTGAACCATTTCTACCAAGAAAGATTATTTATTTAGCTTTGTTTTTTAATCACCCAGTAAAATCAAAGGCCTGCTACAATTCTATTTGGAATTTTGTGGATATTTTATTGATTTTTTTGATCGATGAAATTTGCTCTTGGTTCCTACCCTGTTTAAATTTTTCGGTCGTAGTAAACTGATTTTTCGTTAGAAATTACCTTTTTTTGTAATTTTTTTGGCTAATCGATCACATCCATGTACAACATAATCTCCCGACATACTAAAGAAACATTCAAATTCAACATTTATTGCTTAATCCAAATTGATCAAAGAAAGCTCCTGTTGTCATCCGAAAGTAGAAAATACTTTTCAACTGCACTACACGTTTACACCTCACAGTACAACTATCATAAACGAAATACATATATGTATGTACTTAATATATACTAATGAATCGTGTACTTATCAATATCATCACTTTCTTAAAACAAATTTCAGGGTCGCGCTTTTGTTACCTTTCCAGATATTCACGTGCTTAAACGTTTCATATTCTGATGTACACATGTGATGAAATGAAAAACACATTTATTTATGTAAATTAAAAGGTCGGAATTAATTATTTCGACTGACGTATTATACGAATAACATTTGCGGCACCGGCCGAATTTATTAACCCGATAACATGGATTTTTCATTTAAATAACCTGAAATTTTTTTATTTGATCCTTAGTTTCATTTGCAATGCTAAGTATTTTTGCCCAAAGTAAGTTTTAGTCATTGCATATTACTATCGTCAATTCGCAAATTTGTTTTAAATCCGCTGTTGTGTTGTGACGTTCACATTTTTGTAATTGGAGGGAATTTACGAGGTATTTACATACTTGCACACAGTTTTTAGTTTTTATTGCTAGTATTTATTAATAATGCTGAACTTACTATACAATATATTATATTACTTGTGTGTCATACAGATTTAATTCTAACACAAGTTCAAAATAAAAACAATTTTTTCAAATGCAAACAGTATGGAATTTAATTCAGTTCTCTGCTAGGTTTTGATTCAGAGGGTACTGAATTTTTAGTGCGCGCGTGTCCATTTCGTTTCGGTGCACTTGAGTGGTTTTTGTGAGACAATCAGACAATAATTTGTATTCCCTGGTACTTTATCAACATAATACATATTTATTTAGTGTGATAGTGTCAGTAATAAATTTGTTTAATGCGATAATAATCGCGGTTATCTCCGAATAGGTTGAGGTTAATTTCCTATACATAATGCATTGCAGTTTCCACCGCATTATAGCATCGTATTTTATCGCTTTATTTTTATTATTTGTTGTAATGAGATAGTAAAATTTAATTAGTTTTATGATCATTAGTTTTTTATTTAAATCGTTTGAACAAGACTGTGTATAGTGTTTTTTAGAATAAAATATATTTAATTTAGCACAGCGAATGCATTTGGGGGTGGATTTTTGTGATTACGTAATATACGAGTATAGTGTGTCCAATTTGGATAATTATGTCGTGCTGTAAGTTTATTTGTTGTGCTTTTTTATTCGATTGTGGATGGATAAAAGCACATTTATGAAACGAAGTTTTTTTTTGGATTTTTTAAATGAAATTAATATTTGCAAACCAAAACATATTTAATCTAATAACAGCTGGAGCGCCGCGATATAATTTATGTATTTAATAATTTTAATTAAGAGATTCGAGGTCGAACTTTACGATTTTTTGCTCAGAAATTACTGTTCCAAGAGGTATGCCTCTATTGCACCAATCACCATACAGAGAAGGTTAGTTATGATGTTTGTATAAACAGTTTTGTATAATGCACTATTTGTTTGGGAAAACTATTACTAACCTTCAGTTTGTTTGTCTGTATAGACAACGGGGATTGTTGCTGCGTTTGTTTTTATTTAGCGCAGCATGCCCGGGAAACGTTGCTTTCAATTAAACCTGTCTATTGTTCATCATGACTAATTAACGTGAAGAAGTTTTTGGTTTATCTTTATTATTATCAGCTCTTTCGTTGGAAAATCAATAATCTAAGTTTATTTCGCGATTGCTCTTACTACACGCCGAATTGAGTCAATGATTTGTATTCATTCGCTTTGTTTATCAGTGGACTTGACCCATTACTTTAATGAGAACTATAAAATATTATAATCTAATGTTAGCTTATCTTTTTTTTAAACTATTTATTTTGGAGATAGGACGGTAGGAAACTTAGTAAATCTATTACAATAAAATCGCGATATCTAATCGAGTTACTCATTACACAACTTTAATTATTATTACATGTTTGTCTTCATTAGTGGCTCTTTTAATTATTTTCGCACATATAAACACGCATATCACCTTACACTAAATAGTGATTAAGCTAGCATTTGTTTTGTTCATAGAAATTATTTAACTGTAAAAAATGAAAGTTTTAAGAATAACTTGAATTTGCAATGATATTTTAGTGCTGTGTAAAAGTGCAATCGAATACTTGCTACTAACTAGTTTCAATTAAATTCTTTGAAAGAATTTTTAATGTGAAATTTTATAATTACGATAAGCGGAAACAACAATTAGTGCCACTGCAAATAGCTATATGCAATACACTTTTAAATATCGTTACTAATTATTTATAGTTTTACAATTAATGTGAGATTGTATAAACAAACTGTGAAGATTTAAATCGGTTTAAAAATAACCGTGTGTGCTGAAAAAGTGTTATATATGTATATCGTATCGTCAGCTGGAAATCAGCAGTGTTGTAACAAAATTGTAATTTGGCATACGTCATGTAAGCGAAAGCGACAAACGGAAAGGAAATAATTTACATTTATTATTTTTAATCTTTCAAGACGTTGCATATATAGCCGACTGATTCGTATGCAATACATTATTCTGTTACGCGATATTTCAGCTTTTTATAGTTCTTCTATGGCTTGCTATTTGAAAAACGTGAGAGCATTCGAATACATTAATAATATTCGTCTCTGAGCAAGTACTGTACTGACTCTACTGGCAAAATCCCAATATTTTATGATTGTTTTATTCTGCACACACATATTTTATAATGCATGCCCATGAAATTATGCCACATAATCGAATGTAGCTACACTAAACGAAATAATGATAACTCCATATTTTAATTAAATAATGTAGTAAAAAATTTATTTATTTCACAAAATGATTAAATGATAAGAGTTAGCTTAAACTAGCTGAAACTTTGTTAGGGATACTAATATAAATGCATAGATAAGTAACTTTAAATTTGTCACCCTTACGAAATAATGATACGACCACAACTATTTTTATCACAATAAAATATTTTTTTAAATACCAATGGAATAGTTCGTATTAGCACCTTATGGTTGATAATGACTTGTTAGTAATGGCGTGTGCATGTAATTTATCACTTTTTGAGTCGTGACGTGAACAATTTTGGCCTATTCGGCCTTCACAGCTCCTTTTTGTTCTCGAACAAAATCAAACTGCCGATCATTTTTGAACGTCGTTCTTCGACGAGCGACACATATAGAACAGGAAATATCTTTAAATTGGGGTTTTAAATATATTTTATCCGTTCAATCAACAAGCGTGGATTTCGAACGGGTATTTTTTGCTGCTGTACTAATTGCAACAACATTTAGATCCAAATTGAACGACCATGTCTTAAATATATGTTCTTGCGAGCGCACTTCGCCATTCAAAGATTTTTCTAAATTTAAATTAAAATATTTGTTAACAGTAAAGAAATTTTCTTCTGGCTTTCGATGAAGTAAATACAATTTTTGAAATAAACTATATGTTCAGTTATTTTACTTGAATTTTTATTACGTAATCATATATTTGAATTTACGGTAAATTACCGGTAAATCATAATTTTCATAAACTATTAACCGTTTACCGGTTTTTCAAAAGTCGGGAAATTTGCGCCCTGCCTGTTTATATATCTGTTTGCAATTTTTTCTTGTTTGAGTGGAGTACCTGAACAAAATCCCAATACCCCAAATTGAAAAGTTACTTAGAAATTATCGAAACTAATTTAATAAAATATTCAGCAACTATATTATATAGTTACCCACATGCCATCGATCCCATTATTTTATTGGATATGGCTTACTATTTATTAATGCTTTGAGTGTACTATGTATTTTATTTTCGTTGAGTTAAAATCGCATTCTTGTAGAATAAAAATATTTATATTCAGGTATTTGTAAAGTTCACTGATCTTTATTATTTGGTAACTTTATTCCACGCCATCGTAACTGGAATTTATCAAGGATTATTAAAACTAAGTAGAAAATTTAAATATCGAAAACAATATGATGTATGAGAAGATCAGCCTTGAATAATTCTGTTAGTAACAGCGTGTAGCAACGAAACTGAAACAAAATTAATTTACGTCTAATATTAATTATTCTAAACACTTGTATTTAGTATTTATCTGATCGTTATTTGTCTCACATCAAATAAAACTACGTAAAGACAAATCTGCAATAAACATTTGAATAAACATTTCCCAAAAGTAGTGTAAATTTAAATTAAATGGCTTAATAATTACGTGTCACAAATTTTTTAAGCCAATGTACATAAATATCGGAGTGAAGTTTAAGCCAGAATAGCAAAACGTATTCTGTCACTGTGTCCCTGATAAGTACTTAAAATTACAAAACCACTCAAAATTTGAACTTTCTTCACATCATCACAACGAAAAAATTAAATTTTTGTGAAAAGTTGTAAGTGAAAGTTATGAAATGAACTTCTTTTAAATAAAACACACTTCGAACTGTACAGAGGTGCTCGAAGTTAAGAAATCATTCTTATTTAACCATATGGGCGGAAGAGTTTGTAAGACTAAGCTTTGTTAGATTACCGGAGTGATTTAATTAAATTAGCACGGGTGAGGTTTAATTAGATATGCGAAAATAAAGCTGTAGTTGATTGCGGTCAATTTTATTCTGCCTAAAGTTTCTGGTTTTCTATTATATATGGAAATTAAATGAAATATTTATAACAAAGAAACGATGAATTACAGTTTGATTATACTTTAATAAAATATTGAATACGAAATATGAAGCGTTGTCGCCTTTGGCCCATGTTAAGTTGCCAACACACATGGTCGGAAATCTTTGAGATTTTTGATATTCGAGAGAGTTATAAAATTAATAAACGTTTGAAATTATTTAAACCGGCCCCTACGGTTATCACAGATGTAGCGACAACACTCAATGATATTTTCTCTTAAATATTAAGAAATCTAGATAAGGTTTCTGTACATGCGATTATAATCAATATGATTTATTTCTTATATCACTTACAAATTCCGAATCACTTCAATTACCTCTGTCTGTATGGTACGAAATAAATATGTTAACATGTTATTAATTTTGTATTACACCCAATAAAATTGTCGTAACATCCGGTTAAGAAAAATTAATTTGTTTAAATCAGGTAAATAATTTTAAATATTGAAGAATTTTGTATTTAAATCAATGAAATCCTCTCAAATAAAAAAAATCTCAGTGATTTTCGAGCTTCTGGCTAATTGTAGTAATCTGAGTGATTACTGATTATCTGAGTGAGTCACTAATTCATAAATACTGCGGTCACTTGTGTGTGATCCGATCCGTATGAGCCGAATTTTGTATTACAGAATTCAGAGTAAGAATTTTGAAATACACTCAATGAATTTCTCAATCGAATAACAAAAATCTTAGAGATTTTTGAGAATATGGCTAATAAAGGTGTTTATGTTTATTAGATAGGTCACGATCCTAGGTTAACCCAAGCGAAATTTATTGCATGTCTAAAGGGGATAGGGGAGTGTCATTTGGAATAATTTACCAGAAAATCCTAAATTTTCAAAACTAAATTAAGAAACTGTTCTGTAACTTTTGAGCTATATCCCCCTATTCCCTTCACACTTCTAAGAATATAATGTATCTAGTGGTCATAGTAGGATCGATGGGAAAGTGGGTTACTTAAAAGTCACAGAACATTTGATAAATCTTGTTTCGAAAATTTGTAAATTATTTGTAATATACGTCATAGAATTGACGAAAACAATAACTGCTTTACCATCTTTAGAATAGGATAGCAAAGAAATTATCAGCATTACCATCTTTTGGGTGAAAATTTTCGGTCACTTTGATCTTATAGAAAAAGTTAAGAATTAATATTTGAGTCAAGAAACCAGTCGTTCTTAGCCACATGCTTGAAAATATCAGAGATTTTGTTGTTCGAGAGAGAATTTCATTTAGTGTAATAGAAAATTCTTTGGCCCCTATTTATCGCTTAGAGGTGACCGAAGTATAGTTTTGAATAAGTATTTGATGTAAAAAAATTTAACTAAACTTCAAAAAATCCCTAAAATTTTATGAAATTTTGTTAGTCAAGTGAGAATTTTTTTGTGAGTTATACAAAATACTTAAACGTTTGAAATAATTAGCCCGACCCTTACGGATTGCAGAAAGGTAATAAAAGTAGTTCTGAATTAGTAAAAGAACAATTGTTACTTAGACACATACGAGAGAGTATTTGATTATGTATTTAAATACAAAATTATTCAATATTTGAATTTATTACTTGATTTAAAAAAAAACTAATTTTACTTAACCGGATGTTACGACAATTTTATTGGGTGTAATACAAAATTATTAAACTTTTAAACATGTTTATTTCGGACCACTCAGAGGTAATCGATGTGTTTCGGAATTTGTCAGTGATGTAAGAAATCAATCATGCTTATAGCCACATGTTCAGAAATCTTTAAAATTTTTAAGTATTTGAGAGAAAATATGATTGAGTGTTGTAATACAAAATTCTTACACGCATTTAAACACGTTTATTTCTGCCGCTATATCCGTAGGGGCCGGGTTAAATAATTTCAAATGTTTAAAAATTTTATAACTCTCGAATAACAAAACTCTTAGAGATTTCCGAACATGTGTGTTGATACCTTCACATAGGCCAAGCGTGTCAACGATTCATATCTGAGTGTGCTCTTTGCTCTAAAATTGGTTTTTTTGCTCCTATAGTTTGAGAGAACTCCGTATTTCAGCAGAGCTATTCGATTTGTAAACTGCCAATCGTTTACCTACCGCAAATCACCAGCAGATACAACTGATTTTCTTCCTGGGGGTTTATTTTCACCATACTATTCTACCCATTTCAGCAAAATTATAACCACTATCTTATTTCCACCATTTCGAGCTACTATTACTGGGCTAGCTCAGATGCACGACAGTATTTAAAAGTTTCTTTCACGGAAAATCCATTTACAAACTGTACGGGAGAAACAGTTTGGTTTGGTCCTACGTTTATTCCGCTCTGTTGTCCAACCACCTTCTACCGGTACATACAGAATTAAAATAAAATAACTATTTCTGGAAATTATAACTTTTTATGAGTGATGTAAAAGCATTTATGCTAGTAAATTATTGGTTTTGTTTTTTATGGAAAATGTAATTACTTTGGGACTGAAAAAGAGGTAAAATGCAATTAGTTTATTGTTTACAATCGGATAATTTTCGAAAACAATCTTTTTGAGAAAACTAATCACTGCTTGGTTGAAAATAACATGCTGAATAAGACAGGGTAAATTTGCCAGTGGAAAATAAAAGATTACACTATTCGCCAGAAGTGGCAGCACTATCAACAAAGAGAATTTTGTTCTTATTTTATGCCCAGAGGAAATTTTTTATTCATTTTGTGCCTATTTTTTCAAAATAAAACAATCTAATTGACCTCCGAAGTAAAGAAACTCGATATATATGAAATTTTGAAATTTTACAATGTTCCATCTTTAGTAGTATTGGTTAGGAACTCTAAAGTGAGTTTTGGACAAAATTTTAGGATTTCTCCAAGCTGGAGTAAGCTTGGCCATTTCATAACCAATTCTTATGTAATTTGGTGTCTATAGATTGATTTTGGATTGAAATATAAATTTTAGGTGAAGTTCTGGTATCTGTCAATTCTACAAGATTGAAATTGAATTTTAACCTGGAGAGAACTCGAATAATTCTTAGTAAAATTTGCATCGCAAGTTTACATTTTAGTTCTAATATGTATTTTGAACCAGGTTCTGGAATGAGTCACTGATGAGCGTTTCTTGTCCACTTCTTTACAAATAAATATAAAAAATTTTGTGCCGGGTTGCATTTCACTTTTGGATTGGAAAATTAAGGGAGATTATCGTTTAGAAATTTCAATATAATTTTTTTTATGTGGCCAAATAATTAACCTTCCGATTATCGCTATAATATTTCAAAAACTCCCACAGGTAACCAATATGTACGGTTGTTTTTCTGATAGGTTAGGTCAAGCTGAAACTGAATAGGAAATTTGGGGATATTTAATTTATTAGAATAACATCCAAAAGCATCTGGTTGAAGGTTTTGAGATATTGGCCAGAAACTGGTTAAGTTATATGTTAAATGGCCACAGAAACTCGAAAAATATAGTGAAAATTCTGACCAATCAATTTTTCCCAAATTTTCCAAGTGGCCTTAGTATGACCTTAGCTTTTAGCAGAACAACAAAAAGTTTTGGTTACTTGTCGGAATTTTAGAGAAAATAGCAATAATTTGAAATTTAATTATTTGGCAGCAACAAATCAAAAAAGTAAAATTTCTAAACGATAATCTCCCTTAATTTTCTTATTAGGTTTGTAAGTTTTCAATCCGAAAGTCAAATAAAACCCGGTACAATTTTTTTTATATCTTTTTGTGAAGAAGCGGACGAGAAGCGCCCATCATTGAGTCAATTCAGAACCTGGTTCAAAAAACATATTAGAATTAAAATATAAACCTGCGATGCAAATTTTACAATTATTGCAAAAGTTAGAATCTTTTTTAGTTGAATCCGTTTGTAGTTGGAACTCGATGTTATAAATGAGTACCAGTAGAACAATAAAGAGTCCTAATTAGAAAAACTCAAAACGCCTGTAATAAACAAGCATTTGGACGCCATTTGTCATAACTCGAAACTTGTAATGCTTATACATAATCCCAAAACCAATCGGGAAAATACTCTAGAAAATGGTATACTCTGTAAACCCAACTACGTGGTATGTAATTAAAAATTATTTATTGAGTCATTAATAACTATTTTAATAAAGTTGTTAATGGTTTAGGGCTCGTTTTTATTTTAGATATGTAAAATAAAACAATTTAATGACTGAGCTTGCGATGTCTCATCGACATCATTTTCAAAGCTAATGAAAATTTTTATATAAACTTCTTAAAAACAAATATAAAAAGCTTATAAATAAGTACAGTAAATACAGCCAGTAAATACAATTTTTTCCAAATAGCAAATACAAAGTAAATTTTACAAACAAGTATATAAAATATGAATACTTTTTTTTTTATTTATTTAAATTATTACAACTGAACACAATTCATCTAGTAATTTTTCTTTCTTAATTGAGTCACTTGTGAATGAGAAGAGGCCCATTGGCCAGCTCCATTTATAGGTTAGTTACTGAAGTAGTCTTTGCTCTGGTGTCCTTAATCCATTAAATCAATCGGTTTCGTTCTCTGCAATCGTCTTACTGCATGTGAAGTGTCCAACATACCACGGAGCTCTTCATTTACGTGTTGATAGACACGTTGTTCATGAATTACTGCAAATTTTTTTATTTCTTCTTGAACCGTCGGGATATTTAGGTCCCTATGAAGGTCATCATTCCTAATGTACCACGGAGCGTTAACTATACCACGTAGCAGACAAGTCCGAATTTTTTCCGAGAAGCCAATACATTTTGCGATATTTGATATTAAGCTCAACTTTTTTCTTTTTAACGTGCTCTTTCCATCTGAGCCTAGTATCTAAGGCATCCCTAGATATTTAGCATTATTTGCATACGGAATCTGTTGACCGTTATAATGATTACAGGTTTATAACTGACTTTTAGATTGGTGAAATTCATATGCGTGGATTTCGATTCGTTGAGCCCGATATGCCACATTTTTGTCCATTTTATGATTTTGTCACATGCTTCTTGGAGTTTCGTTGTCGATTCCTCGATAGTGTCTCCTACTGAGAGAACTGCAGTGTCATCAGCAAATGTTGCAATGGTAACATCGTTTAATTGAGGTAAATCTCTGGTGTAGAGCAGGTAAAGAATAGGTCCCAAAACACTACCCTGCGGGACTCCTGCCGAAATCTTTTTTAGCTCGGAATATTCATCTTCATATTTCACCCTAAAGTGGCGATTCTCTATGTATAATTTTAAAATCATATAATATAGTTTTGGTAAATCTCTATGTAGTTTGAAGAGTAAACCTCTGTGCCACACCTTATCGAAGGCCTGCGCCACATCTAAGAAGATACTAGAACAAACCTTTTTCCTTTCTAATGTATTCTCAATGACATCCGTAAGCCTATGAACCTGCTCAATAGTTGAGTGTTTCTCTCTGAAACCAAACTGATATTCTGGGATAAGGTTTCTTTGTTCTATGGTTCTTTTCAATTTGGAATCATTAGTACTTCTGTTACTTTCCACTGCATTGGCACATGCTTTTTCCTGAGAATCGCATTGATTATGTGCAATAATTTACGGGTACCTTTTTCAGGCAGCTCCTTTATTATTTGCCCTGTTATCAGATCATAACCAGGAGCTAGCAGCAACGAAATAAAGTAGACAAAAAACGAAATTAGACAAGAAACATTTTGATTGCGCGCCATCTTGGTTATGTGACATTTAGCTCAGTTTCGCTTTAACCATTGTGTTGTGTAGACGCCCCAATTGCATAATGGATAAATATACGCCACAAGAATGAGCAGAAATAGTGACAAGATTTATTGAAAATAATCGTTCCATTATTGCCACTCAACGGACATTTCGTCAAAAATATCCTAAACGTCTAGTGCCTCACAAAACCACAATTTATCGTTTACATGCGAATTTTCGACAGTACGGGACGACAGCAGACAAATGTCTGGTGAAAATGAAGATTTTTCGTCTAAACTGATAATGAGCGATGAAGCCCATTTTTTTCTCAGTGACCACACAATCCTCAATTAATTCATGAAACATCATTGCATCCACTAAAGACAACTGTATGGTGTGGTATTCATGCTGGAAACATTATTGGTCCCTATTTTTTTTTAAATGAGGTGTTGAAGTTACTGTTATTGCTGAACGGTACCAAGACATGATTCGAAATTTTCTTGTGCCTGAAATGGAGCAGCAAGGACTAGAGGGTGGTTTCAGCAAGATGGGGCCACAGCCCGTTCAACAATTCAATTACTGAATGACGTTTTTCCACGAAGACTAATTTCGCGAAATGGCGATTTAGCATGGCCAGCCAGATCTCCGGATTAACCAGCACCAGACTTTTTCTTATGGGGTTTTTTAAAATTAAAAGTTTATGTGAATAAGCCCCAAACGATTCAACACCGAAAGTTGCATAGCGAATCGCGGTCACCATTTAGCCGATATAATTTTCCAATCATAACGAAAAAAAAAATGTAAAGACCAAATAAATTTTTTATGAAAACCAAACTTCCTTATCTTTTCTTTGAACAAAGTTATAGGCAATCAAAATGATAGCGGGACTTTTGCTCCACCCGTTATATAGCATCTCTAAAATTGATCTTTTCCAAAATTTGTGTTCTTTTTCTAATATATTCTGACATTATTTAACAACTATCTTTGTGATACCAATCACAAGAAATTTTGTCATCAGGCTCGTGGATCAAAAGTAAATCTAAACATGGAATTTTGTTGTCAACTTCCTTTTCCAAAGTAAATTTTATTCGATTAAAATTTTTGTTAAAACTGTTCAAAAATATATCAATTTTCAGGAATAGCCGTTATGATATCATCAACATATCGATAATAAAATAATGGCTGAAAATTTAAATAATTTAATGCCAAACATTCCAAATTTGCCATTAATAAATTTGCTAATATAAAGGGCTTATGGGAGAACCCATGGGAGAACCAAAAATTTGTTTATAATTTTTATTGTCAAAAGAAAATTCCGAATTATCTAAAACAATGCTTAAACCTTCGTCAATTTTGATTTTGCTTTCTTTTTAATGTCTCTGCAATTTTTCTTGATAATTTCCGAAACTATATGATCTACATTAGTAAATAACGAAATCACGTCTAAAGAAATTAACAAAAAATTTTGGGGTAAATGTATAAAGTTTTTGTATAAAATCTTCGGAATTTAGAAAGAATTAGTTTTCCCTACACTAAATTTAGGAATATTACCTAAAAATGCCGATAAACCGTATGTGGGACCATCTATTGAGCTCACGATAGGTCTGTAGGGTATATTTGGTTTATGGATTTTATGTAAACCATTTATGTATATAGTAAATACTTTTACAAAGGTAACGTCAATGTTACGATATTTTTGCCAATTTTTTACTAAAATGTTTATCGTAGTTTGAATTGGAGTAGAATTATTTTTTAACAATTGTCTATAAGTTGTGTTGTCATTTAATAGGCTATTCATTTTTTCAATATAATCATTACGTGTGGTTAATACGTTTTTGCTTGTTTAAGGCAAGATAAAATACGTTTTTCAACAGGCCTCTGCTTTTATGAACTCTTTTTAAAATTAGTCAAAACATTAACAAATTGATTACGAATTTGGGTACGACGATTTTCCGGAAAACTAAAAATTAAATAATAGAGCCCTAAACCATTAACAACTTTATTAAAATACGTGGTATGTCTTGAATTGACCACATTAATTCAAAAGCAACTGAAGCTGCCATTTCCGTTACATAGATTTCGGCCAAATTTCATTATGATTTCTCTATCAATCAAAAAGCCTTACGTATGAAGATTTATCTCGATCAATTAATCCAGCAAAACACATTTTTATCAGAACTCATCCTTTCTGCTAATATTTTATGTAACTAATTTTGTTGTAAATTTAATTTAACATTTGATTACCTTAATCGATTTTCGTAAATGCCATACTTTTTAAAATATTTGCAAACAACGCCAAGGAAACGGTTAAGGAAGTGCACAATTCCTGTTTATCAACCAACTTCACTGACACCCCATAATTATGGTAAAAAATTAAGCCTAAAGTTTAAACTCGTCTGTAACTGTAGAGAGAACGAAATTTTTGTGGTTGTTTTTCCTGGAATCTCGAAATTTCTCGAACAAGCTTATCTATTTAAAATTTCATCCCTATACCGATCGTTGGGCTGTAGATCGACTACTTTTAGTTGGCACAGTATCACTCACATGCAAAGATCTTTTGAAAACCACATTTTAGTACATATTTCGGTGACAAGGCAAAGCGATCTGCAAAAATATCGAGGTCGAATATTTTCATAACTTTTATATTTTATTTTACTACAAAATGTTAAACAAAGTAAAATTATAAATTTAATTAGTTATAGTTTCTTCAACTCGATTCGAGTAAAGTATATCAGCCTTATTATCTCCGTATTCAGTTGTGAGAGGTTTGGATGGGATGAGAGCGAAACAGAGAACTGTACGATGTACTGCATCAATCGGTTTTAAGGTTTCCGGATACAACTGTAGTCAGACAAACAAGGAATGCAAATCAAATCGAAAATTTTATAGAATCGACAGTTAAACAGCCCATGGTTTTTAACTTTTTTAACGATGTCAATGTTGTTTTATGGTATTGAATTTTAACCATTTTTTTGAGGTTTAGTTAAAGTAAGTTGTGTTGTCCTTTAGCCAAGGATGATTCCTCGAAACATCCTCCCGTTTCTGGTAGAAGTTTATTTATTTTATAATTTGATTAATTTTGGTCCTGTTTTTGTTATTTAGAATCACTTACTGTAGGTTTAGTATTAAAAATCTATACAGCTGAGTTTAGAGATTTTAGAGTTTGAAAAGTGCTTTGGTTGTCACAGTTTGAAAAAAGCTAAATTTTAAATTTCACTTTGCGATTCTGTACAATCTATAAAGTTCGAAACTATAAAATTAATTATTTCAAGAGTTTGGAACTGTTATTCGATTAGGTACTACAAAACTATTATTCACTATTACATCATCAATAACACTTTTCAGGCGACAATTTAATAATACCACGTTTTACCTACAAGTGCTTACTGTTTGGTAATGAAATGTATACAATCGCAAGTTGAAAATGTATATCATTAAATATGCAAAACCGAATGCTTATTTTGCATCCAATGACTACCACAATTACAAAAATAAAATTAAATTGGCAAACGTGTTCCAATATTACGTGAAACATTTACATATTAAATAATTTAATTAATAATTTTTAATGGCCTCATCCAAATATGTTAGGGCTGTCTCTATATAGTTGGTTTAATGATATTATTATTTACGGTTAAAGGATTAATGATATATGACAATTTGAAGCCGTACATCATAATTAGGTTAAAATCACTTTTCTAGATTTCCATTAAAAAATACCAGTAAACCGGATGTTTATTTATGTCAATTTAGTCAAAAATATGGTAACGAATTAACTTCTCTGTTCGCTCATTTGATGGAATCCCCGAAATTGTCATACATTTTAAAAAGTGTGCTTTATGCAAATATATAGTACTTAATCATCCTACGGCCAATTAAGCAAATTGGCTTATATTTAACTATTAAATTTATCGCACACCGAACAAAATAATTTATGCAGGTATTTCAATTAAGCATATTTTCTAAAAAGCAGTCCACACAAAACAATGAAAATTGTGTGCGTGCTTTGCTTGACATTCATTTTGACAACCCAATTAGATTAGTATTTATGTGTTCAAAATTCAAAATTATAAAAATTATTTATCATGAAGTGTTACCGAAGTTAATTAATCATGAACCAAATTAGTGCATTCTAAACACCTCATAAAACAAAATGCGTGAAACATGATAAAAGCACGTGAGCCTTGTAATAGAGGAAAATTTATTTTGTTCGTAGACAGTTTTATTGAGGCTTGACATTTTACATTACAACACAAGCGTTTTGAAGTGCTAGGTAAATTTGACGAACGAGTTGCTTTTCCGGAACCGTGACTATTACACAAAATTGTCGAAATGTATTAGTCAAAAGCGACCGAAGTGCGATAACATTTCCACAATCCGGGGATTTCTATTTACTTGTTAGGGAATTCTTGTTATTTGATATCAAATTGAATGCCATGGGCTGATATTACTTATTTATGTTTTTTTTTATTGTTCTTTAAATGTAGCTCAGGTATATTAAACCGACGCTATTTTTTTTTTTTTTTTTTTTGGAGCGTCAAGGAAAAAATTGTTAAGTTGGTCATGAAACGAATTTAATCTGCATACCTGTTTTGTATGACGAGTACCACACTCTTTCATCTCGTGCGCCCAATTGATTAAATATTTGTAACTGCCAGGTGTATCTTGCGAAAACATCCAAATGAAGCGAGAAGGTCAACATTGTTTTGAGATACCTCGTTGTCACAAAACATATACAAATTGTAGTAGCTCAAGTGTTCTATAAAATTCACTCGTTTTTCTTGATAAAGAACAATTGTGTTGTGGCAGTTGCGGTTACCGGTTCATAATTTAATTTTAAGCGCGGGTAAAATATTAATTTTAATTAATACTGTGGGTTGTATCGGTCGTGGCAAAGTTAGTTTAGATTTTATTGAACAAAGTGCGATATTTTTATTATTTATAGTTTTGTGTGTCTGGCTAGGGACTTTTAGTTTACAATTTCATCTATCATTTTTTAATTAAAATAATATACTTAACATAATTAAAATTTAACTTATAATTTTTATTTTTATTCTATTCTAAATAACTACATACAATATAGTTTGACGGCAGACTCGCCAAAACGTTACGTGGAAGGTCCTCAGTAGTAAGTTTCGTGTGATTTTCTATAACCAAATTGATTTTAACGTGTAGTAGTATATAGTTTGTTTGTATTAATATTATTGCCAGCGATTATCTCGTGTATTTGCGCACACTTAACCAAAAAACGTTTTAATCATTTTAATGTTAACTAATCAATGTTTTATGCGACCAGATATTATTTTATTTCAATTATTTTATAATTATCTCAAGTGACTATACAAGGTTATCAATAATTTTACAAATTTAAATGTCGATAAGATAATTTGTACAATTTATTTGAACTACAGCTCCTGCTAATTCTGTATAAAGTTTAGTTATGTCGCTTCGCTAGTTAAATCAAGTACAATATAGCACAATAATTTGAATTAAAATTTTTTTTACTCATTACTATAAATAATAAAGATAAGAGCTTTGTGATCTTTTGTGTTCCATTACTAATTAATTTGTCTGCTTGTTGTTTTCTTAATTAAGCAAATTAGTGTGAATTTTTTTGTTATTACATATACAAATTAACATTTTGTATGAAGTTACTTTAAACGCTAAAATGAAGTGCAATTTATTACACGTGGCGGTACTGCTGCTAATATTTAGTCCGAATGTATTTTCGGCAACAACAATTACTGTGATTAATGATGAGGTTGCTACTACCAATCCACCGCAGTGTCCTAGGTAAGTTCATATATTCAATTTGTGTGTCGTGTGTTAAAGTTGCATCAACGAATATTTAGCGGCAAGCAACTACGCTCACGTAGTTTCATTTCGAAAATATCTAAATGTTATAAAACGTAAAATTCAATCTTGATAAGATATGAAAATTGGCAAGATAGTTAGTAATAAACAAGCAATATTAATTCTATTTTGCCATATTTGAAATTATTTTAAATTTGAAAACAAAATTACTATAAGTTACTAATTATTGTTAAAATATAGATACAACCTTCAAAATTTTCACGTTAAACGCCGTAACTTGAAGAACTGCTTGAGTGAGAAATTTTATTTTAGTCTTTATTTTAAAATAGGAATTGGTCACTATAATGTACAGTGAGTAACGAAAATGATCATACACCCTGAGTTTTGATTTTTTTTTTTTATAAATTACAAGGATTATAGAATTTGTTTTGCAGTTTTTAATTAAATTAAATAATTTTAAAAATTAACAAATCCAGAAATACAAAATAGAAATTCATTTGCCATTTAACATAAAAAAAAATCAAAAATTTTTTACAACGAAAATGATCATTTATTTTGAGATACTTATTATATTTATTTTGAAATAATCCTTTACATAAATTATGTTTCATAATTATTTTAATATCGAGTTGCACCTCCTTTATTTTTTATAACCTATTTCGGTCTTCTAGGCAGTGATTCTACTAACTTCTTGGCAACTTTCGGTGAAATTTTGCCCCATTCTTTCGTTATTGTTTGTTGCAACGTTTTTTGCTGGTAATCCTGTATTTTCTAATTTGGCGTTCCAGGTGATCCCGTAAATGTTCATTGGGGTTCAGGTCAGCGGATTGGGGTGGCGAATGTAACTGGTTTGGGACCTAGGTATTTCCAGCGAACTAAATTTCCATTTATAAAAATAAGTTTACCTACCCCACTCGTCGACATTGAACCTCATACCTTAACTGAACCACCATCATGTTTAATTGTTGGGATAATGTGTTTTGGCTCCAGCGCTGTAGCAGGTTATTTCCAGCTTTTACCTCTCCCACTGACGTGAAATTAACCCTAAAAAAATCCTAAGTAAAAATTGCGTGTGTATATTAATGATTATACACAAATAACAAACATTTAGGCGTAAACAATTTTTTAAAATAAATTCAAAAATTTCATCCAAAAGTAAACATATTGTATAATTTTAATATGTATATCTCCAAAATCCATCGTGCCAGTACGTTTAAAATACCATAAATTATTAAACAATAAATAATGTGATGTGAAAATCGTATACTATACTATATATCGTAAATATAAACTTAAAATTAAATTGAAGTTTGTTGAATTTTCTAGAATTCATAGATACACTATAGTCGAGATTTAGCGAATTGGTCATCAATATCACCATATTATGCTTTTATGTTACTTCTATCAAATGCCAATATAGTTATATGATGATTTTTAGAATTTCGTTGATATGGTAAAAAGTAAAGTCGATGGTGGATGGTGTTTCAAAAAATTAAATTGATATTTGATACGGCTAATCGAGAAACATAGTGGAATTGATGAGTACTTGACAAAATCTCCAACAGAGTTTAGTCGAAGATGTTTTTTGTGTTTAACTTTAATTTAAATTTTTTAATTCGTTTGTTACTGCAAATTTCCATATTTTTTTCACTTGAATGTTTCACTTGAATGTTGGCTTTTTAGTTGATATTACTAATACTAGCATACAAAGGATTTCGTTAGGAAATATTTCACGGCTGCGTGTAGGAGTGTGAAATTTTTCCTAAACCTTTCCTAAAAATTTTTTACAGTTAAGATAGATTTAGTAAATATTTCACGCGCATGCTCTCCCATCGGCTCCGAAAATGTTGAATTTACTTTCATCCGTAAAAACACCCGTCTTTCAGAAGTTGAAGTCTTTTGTTTTTAATTTTTCTGCAAATTCAATTCTTGTTTTGGAATTAACATTCGAAATTAATGGCTTCTTACGTGGCACACAACCATTATATCCATGTTTCCACAAAAATTTTCTATTATTTTGGGGGTGGGTAGCTTTTTAAGTACCTTCTCTACATCTGAAGCTAGTTTTTGGATTTTCTCTCACCAAATCTAAAATGTTTCGCTCGTCCCGATTGGAAAATGTTGTTTTTCGCCCTGTTCACTGCCCGTTTTCAACCGATTGTGTGACGTTGAATCTGGATATTATTTGGGCCACTGTAGAATCACTTCGGCCAACTAATTTCCCAATTTCCCCGCGCACAGATTTTCCAGTACGTTTCACATTAATTATTATTTGGCGTTCTTCGTTGGTAGTTTCCTTTCTATAAAGGGGTATTATAAATATAAAGAAGGACCAACTCGATATTAAAATAATTATAAAACTTAATTTGTGTAAATGAATAAAAAAAAATCAAGGATCATACAATAAGCGTATGATGATTTTCGTTGTAAAAAATTTTTTATTTTTTTTTTATTATAAATGGTAAATGAATTTCTATTTTATATTTTTGGATTTGTTAATTTGTAAAATTATTTAATCTAAAAAAACTGCAAAATAAGTTCTAAATCCTTATATTTTGTAAATTTCTCTCAAAACTCAGTTTGTATGATCGTTTCCGCTACTGACTGTACACTGTATCAGAAATTTACACGTACAGCGGTAATTATTTCATTTTCTTCCATTGGAATATTTTCTAATTTTACATACAATTCTTGACTCAATTCAACATTATTTTACTACAAACATTTCTTCACATTGCATAATGTGACGTGACATTACAAATTTTTTTATTTTATAAATAAATTTATTTATTTATTCAATATTACAACTGATTCAGAGATCATCTAGTAATTTATCTATCTTTTAGTAGTTTCTCGGTCTAAGATGAGTGGCCAATAGGTTGGTTACTCATTTTACAAGAATTTCTTATTCTTATGAGAACTGTCCAGCTCCAGCGGTTTCTGCCTTTGGAGTCTCCTCGCTCCATTGCTGGTGTCGATCATACGACAGATATCTTCATTTTCATGTCGAGATAATCGCTGCACTGTTTTCCTTGCTTGCTTCTTTATTTTATTGGTGACGTATTCCATCTTCAAGTCCCTATGAAGGTTGTCGTTCCTAATGTTCCATGGGGCATTTACAATCCCTCGCAGTACTTTATTTTGAAAGCATTGTATCATTTGTTCATTGGTATACTTGGCACAACCCCAAATTTGGTACCAAAAGTTCATACTGGTTTTTGTATTTTCCTGCACAGAAGCAACTTATTATGTATTGAGGTCGAGGGTCATGCCAAGTTATTTAGCTGCATATGGAATTTGGTATGAGTTAAGAACCACGGGAATATAGTTTCAATTTTCGTTTGTAAAGTTGATGCGTACTGATTTGGCTTCATTTAATAAGATGCGTCATATTTTAGTTCAGTTGCTCACATTATAGTTAACAGCACATGGTTAATATTTTGAGGGTTGCTTGTTGCTTCCGATGTATCCTTTCCAACTGCTAAGATAGCTGTTTAGACTCCAAATGTTACTACTGTAGAACCTTGAATATTCGGTAAAGGATTTAAGAATTTGATAATATTGCCTAGGCAGGTCTCGATGCAGTTTAAATTCAAACCCTTGGTACCACGTTTTATGGAAAACTTGCGCTACATCTAAGAAAATCCTGGAGCATATATTCTCAATGACATCCGTTATTCTGTGAACTTGTTCAACTGTAGAGTGATTTAATTTGGTGGAACTAAACATATGTCCTCTATTATAGGTTTCAGTCTCTACATCAACAGTTTTTCGAATATATTTTATATAACCGGAAGTAGTGATATCGGTCTATAGTATATGATTTTTTATCGTTTGCTGGCGGATTTTTTGGGGCAAATCCGATCCTCTCAGTTTGCTTTCAGCTAAAAATATTTTATTGATAATACAAATATTTACTACAAATAAACATAAACACATTTATTTTATTTTTACTTACTTTATAAATTTTATATTTTATTTTAAAACACAAAAGCAATGTCAATTGAAAAATTTTCCGCCTTCTTTATGATGGCGTTAGTTTTCTCGCTACCGAATAGATGGCGCAAAGTTATCATGTTTGGTGATTCCCAAGAAATCATGATAGAGCCCCTGGTTTATGAACCATAATTACTTCAGCCACTTTCCATTGGCGTGAAACATAATTCAATCTAAAGGCTGCATTAATTATTTGAACTAATTTACGCAAACTTTTCTGCGGAATAGCTTTCACAATTTTCCCAGTAATTAAATCGTACCCTGGAACATTTCTGATACTTAAGTTATTATTGATTTCAGTTTTAAGTTCCAATAGGTTCACTTGTCTTATGTTAAGATCATCTACTTTGTTTAGGGCCGCTGTATTTTCATATGCTATTTGTCTCAACAACGGTTGACAAGTCTCTTCCAAATAAGCAGCAAAATAGAGACTTGCGTGCGTTTCACTTTTAGCCCAGGATCCACCATCATTTTTGATAGGTGGCACATGGATTTTTCTTCCTTTCAGCTCCTTCGTTGCTTTCCAAAGTGAGTAATCGTCATCCTTTAGTTCAGAATGACCTCGAGTTCTTATTTATGCTTTCATTCTTTATTTCATATTAGTGTTGTTGGTTTTAATTTGTTGCACAGAAAATTGCGGATATTTTTGTGTTGCGGAGCACGAGTCTGCTGCCAGAATCTACGAGCTTTCCAGTTCTCTTTAACTAGTTCTCTTACCTCAAGCGGATAGTTGTGTTTTCTTTTGGTGTTGGGATTAGGAATTTCCCAACCTGCTTGTTGGATATTATAAATGAATGCATCTAGTTCAGCTTCTACTAATAAATCCCAATTGGTCTTGTTGTTTGTCAATTTAGGCAAGTTATCTTTTTTTCTTATCATTGTACTCAGAGTCATGATCACAGGTGAGTGGTCAAATGATAGTCCTTCACCATTTTCAATACACGTGTAGTCCTCTAAAACCCCTTTTGTTACAAAGAATTCAAGATTCAAATCATCAATCTGATATTTTATGTACGTCAGCAGGCCAATATGTTGGTTTTAAATTAACGCTATGATAAAATTTGGTCCTAGTGATTTAAAAAGTCGACTGGGGTCTTATTTTTTTAACTGATGGCGTGGGAGACTGTAAATGGAGGAAGTACTGAGATCCCTATTATTGATTGATTCAACTTGTATGGTTTTAACTTGCATTTCTCTTATTAATAATAATATCCACCTCTATCGTTCCCTTCTGGATGAATTACATGGTAGCATTCATAGTCTCGTATTTTCTAATAAGTTAAATGAGTTTCCAACAGTGAGTTTAGAAAACTTTCTGGCTCAGGAACACGCTGTGATAATTCATTCGCTTTCTAAATAAAAATTCTAAGTGCTCTAGCATTGATGTAAGCTCATTCGTAGCTTCCTGTTTTTCCAATCGCTTCTAGACCACGTTATTTTCCCTAAAACTGTCCTGTCTTTCGCGTTGTGTGTGCCGGCACATTTTACGCACCTAACATCTCGCTAGCAATGTCTTTGGATGTGGTTAAAGCCTTGGCATTTGTTGTACTGAGGTATTAATCTCGTGTTCGTTTTCAGTGGTTCTAGTTATCACTCATATTGAGAATTGTTTCGAAATTATTAAGTGTATGACTTAATTTTTACAGATTTTTCAGCAAATATGTTTTATATAAAATAATAGACAATAACGAATGTAATCTTGGAAATATTGTCCATCGTTTTTTATGATCTTGCACCACCTTTCAGGTAACATACGAATGCCATCGACGAATTTACGCACCTCGCCCAGCGTTTTGAACTGTTTATCCTCTAAGGAGTGTCGCATTGACCGGAACAAATGGTCGGATGTGACCAGGTCTAGTCAATATGCAGTATACGGGAGGACTTCCTGTCCCAAATTCAAGAGAATCTTCTGAGTCACACGAGCAACACGTGTTGTCGAGCATTGTCACATCTGTTTTCTTGCCCAGTAAATCGTATTTTCTGAACAAATTCTTAACTCAGTTTGTTCAAATGTCGGCTGTAGTTCTGTTGTTCTGTTGTCACCGCCTGACCAGTTTCGTAATAAAGGACACTCTTCATTCCCCGCCAGATAAACAGGAGAACTTTCTTTAATTGGATGTTTGGTTTCGGCGTCGAAGGATTGGGTTACGCGGGATCATCTATCCAATTTTTATGTTTGGGATTCTTTGAAAATATAAACTTTTCATTATTTTCATCACCCATCTCAATTTTCCATAAGAAGTCATTTTTTTGTTGCCGGGCAAGCACTGAAAGGCACTTGTTCATACTTGACCTTGGTTGTGTTCGATCAACACATGTGGGACTCATCTTCCAAGTTTTTGAATTTCTCCCATTTGGTGCAAACGCTTGGAAATAGCTGTTTGGTGACCCCTAGCTGAGCTGCACAAGCTCTTCATAAGACACAACGTCGGCACCAAGAACACTACAAATTGATTCCCTTGCCTAGAACCATTTTTCCCTTGTTAGAATTCGTATGATCCTGTAAAAACTACAAAATACCGTGAAAATATTTCTATTTTAAATATAATTTTAAGCTCTAATAATTTTATGATCTTATTGGTTCCTTGACTATTTTCAATTTTTTCCCGTTTATGGATATATACTGCGTCTTCAATTTGCAGTTCTTTCAATTTAAGGTTTCTATTATATCTTCCTTCGTGCAGGTGGGATGAAGACCTATGGCCATAACCTTAATTTCACTGTTATTTTTGTTTCCATAGGTATGCCACTCTTTAGCTTTTTCAGTGAACTTTGTGGCTAAAGCTCTGTATGCATCGGAATCTTTCGTGTTTATCTTCCAAACATTATTGCTTACAGCCACTACTATGTAGCCGTCTGTGGACACCGATTTCATTAGAGCTCGGATACTCGCAAACTCTGTAATGCAAATCACATTAATTGGCAGGGGTGCCTTAATCTTCATTGCAACCTTGCGTTGTTCTTGTTGCTGGTAATATTGAAGTACATGTACTGGTTCGGCAATTTTGCTCGCCATTTTTCCCTGATCTTTTCTTTTGTTTGTGAATCCAATCAATTTATCTAGTAAGAGGAGTTTCCAAAACTTCTATCAGTGATGTCTTCTTTTAGCTCCTCATTTTCTTGTAATGCCAGTTTTTCTGTTCCACTCAGTCTTGCGTAGTTCAACATTTTCGATTTCCTGCTGGGTCGCTAACTGTATTTTTCTAGGTGGTGATCTAGATATTTTTGAACTTCAAGCTCACTTGAAAATCCATTGAGCCTCCTGACTTATTAGAAGGTGGATTATCCAACTGACCAGTTACCACTACCACCTGGGATAAAAATTCCTTTTTTTGTAAACTTATTTCTTTAAGGATTGATTATTGAAGCAGCTATCAACCTAACCAGTAAAATTGGCAGTGAATTAATGGAGAGAACATCATTTGCTAGGTTCTCTGTGTAAGGATATCACGCCGGTTCTCGATCGCCAGAACCTCGTTGGTTAATTAGCAGCGACCACCACGTGCAGACGAAGTTAAATTTGGATGGTTATATTGACCTTCTAGATTGACGCCCTTTACCCCCATGACATTGCTATTGAATAATAATCTGAATCACTTTCGCATATTAACACCGAAACGAAATTTTTTTAACATATTTTTTTAACATCTACCACCATCTTATCCAAATTATTATTACCAGCATCGATTATCCTGGATTTTAAAAAAATATATTTACATAGTTTTCTAATTTGCCTCTAGAATTTTCCATTTAACCTTAGTTTTAACTGCTCTTAAAGATATTTTTTTAAATCTTTATGTTTTTTGTTGTGAAGTTTTGAAAATTTATGATTTCCTTGGGTATTTTCCAAATTTTTTATAAAGTTTATATGTCCATTCTTCAAGTTCTTGGAGGATCTAAAATAAGAAATCTATAAATTAACATTCTAACAAAGAAATTAGAAGAATTTTAAAAATTGAGCCATTGGTCGTATCTGCTGAGCCAAATATTACATTAAGACTTTTCCGCATATTTTATCCAGCTGTGCTAGTCAATACAAATACAAGTGTTTTGTTTATATTGTTGCGTTGATCAATTTACGCCAACCGATACCAAATTTTTATTTGTAAAAATATTTATTTTACAATTTTGTCAACAATGCTAAATCAATATAATGTTTATTTAGTAGTGTTAAAAATAGCTGCCAAAATCGCGTGTCAAATTGAGTCATCTTGTGTCAGTGTGCGTGCCGACACGTGTTAGTGTACGTGCTTTATTTTGTTTTGCATTTTAATATGTTCGGTCAAAACCAACAAAAATTAAAAGCCCTGAACAAAGTCTGAAACGCTGATACCAATATACAATAAACTATAGAAGATTGTTTTGGTTACACTAACAATCCGATGTTAATTTTTTTCTTTCGCACCACTACTTATTAAACTAGTGCGCACATACGATGTACACATATATTCTAATACACCTATCTATAGTGTAGTTTTTTCTGTATTTGTCGCATTAGTATGGCTTTATATTGTTGTTGGTTTTGGTTCGGTACATAAGTGTTGCGTTAATCTAATTCCTAGTAAACAAACGTAAAACTATTTTCATTATCATTCATATACCTGTTCTCAGTTAATCCACATTCTAATTTATTCCATTTTTTCTTCTCAATTTTCTTTACATTATTAAAATTTATCTAAATATAAACCAAAAATTGCAAATGCAACTAGTATTCACTTACCATTTTTCACATATTCCCGACTTTGCGAAGTTGAGAAAATCTCTCTTCTTGTGTTTTTCCCAATCGATAGTAAACATTTAGGCGCATTTGTAAACATTTTAGGGTTCTTGAGAATTGGACATAAACACAATGATAGAAATGTATACCTTTTGCTTACGTTGTTTAGTGTTCCGGTATTCGTGAGTAGCAGTATACTAGTTAAACGGTTTCTGCGGAACCTATACTATGAGAGATATTCAGTAAATCTAACTTACAAGTGCGATTTTTAGTGGAACTACTAAAATGGGGGGAAGCGTGTTAGGCTTAGGAATGTCTATCAAGCTGACTTTATATTTATTCCGTTTTGGTTAATTTTGTTATTTTAAGAGTTTTTACAATATTATTACTTTCGTAAATCTCAAATTCTGCTTTCGTTTTTAAGCCCTAAACTGCGAGATTCTTTCAAAAAAATCAAGAGAGAGAGATTTGTTTTAAGACTAGTAATACCTCAATGAAAATGCCCCCAAAAAAAGCACAGTATTGTAATTTAAAACTGAAATTTCATTTTTGCTGCGTACAAAACGATATCAAACACCCAATAAACATAAATCAAAAAATGGCCCTTTCATATAACTAATGGTGACCAAATTTGGCGAGGCTTGCCAAAAGAAGGGCGAGTAATAAGTTTTACAATATGGCATGACCAAGCGTGGATTGGTCGGCTGCATATTTTATTTGTTATATTCTTTTCTTCGAGTACGATTAACGCGAAGACAGTATTTTTTATGAAAAAAAAAAAAATATTTCGCCCTTTTTTCAAAATTTAACCGAGGCCGATGGACTCACCATTCTAGATCTTAGATGCACTCCTTAAATTTCAAGAACTTTTTGAGTTCTACAAACATATTAAAAAATTTAAGTGTAACTTCTTCCAAATAATTCAGACTTATTTTAATTTATTTTGGGGGTATATTACATTATTACGTTTTTGCGTTGTAAACTATTTCTGCAATTATTTATTCATTCGAAATTTAATCTTTCATTCGAGGCTGTATGTGTATCACGTCAACATTCATAAACACAAAATTTTAAATAGTCTCTTGTGTTGAAGGAGGATCGAGCGAAAATTGAAAAATTTGTAGAAAGGATTAAACATTCTGTTGGAGGTGCATAAATCATGTTCCACTATTGTTTACTCCACAACGAAATAAAAAATCGCACGGAAACTTCAAAGCATTCTTGTTTTAAACATCTTTCTACATAATGGAAGATGAAACATAGTTTAATTCTTCAGACTCGGAAAAATCATTCTTTGGGATGCTGAAGAATTTTTTTTTGATAAGATTTATTGCTATATAAAGGTCAACTCAAATCTGAAATGTTAGTTACTAAACAGAGCTTCTGGCAAATATTAAAGACTTCCTATTGCGCCAAAACGAATGGTTAAATCTAGCAGCAAACTGTTTTTATTTGACAACGCTCCAGTCCATAATACCAGTGTAGCTCAGGCAACTTCACTTGATTGCTGCTTTGAAGAAATAACTCACTTCCCTAAATCCCGATTGGACACCTAATGATTTATTTTTATTCTTAAAATTTAAAAAGTCTCTGAAGGGTTGAAATTTTTAAAATGATTAATGGTCGTATTCCAATCGCACGTTTTGTTTGTCAGGTACTACGTATTTTAAACTACTTAAAAAACCAATGGCACACAGAAGCAAGCATTTGGAATGTAGGGGAAATTCTAATGGACAACACGAGTTAATTTTAACGTATTAAAACTCTGAATAGAGTGAAGTGAATATTTATGTAGCTTCACTTTCGATTACTAAGCAAAACATGACCACTTACCTTGTTGATTAAAAAACATAAAACTGTGCAGTTTATGATTTTCAAGTCTTGTAAAAATATTGCGATTTCCACCAAAGTCGGGTGGTAATTAGCTATAAAAATCTCTTAGCTGAAAAATTTCACAAAATAAAATCAATAAATTTATGATTATAACTAACAAATTTAAAATTACTTAACGAAATGTTTCGTATTTTAATATATGTAGTTTCTATAGTATTGTATGTGTTCAAAATAATGTTCAATACCTGAACACGTTCAATACCATAAAGTGTTCGAAATTTTTAATGATGTCGAATAGAAAATGATGGTAGCCTAAAAACAGTTCTACATAGTGGGAAGGTTGTTTAGTTTTCAATAAAACCAGAGATTGTGTTTGCGGCATTCGTAATCTCTGTAAAAGTGTTTCTGAGAACACTTGTCTTTGACTGTTCTAAATTAAAGCAGGAATTAAAATAAAGCAGGAACGTGCTATGCGCCGCACACTTGTAAAACCAATAAAGTTTTCGATAAATTATAATTATTTTGACAGTTAATTAGATCAAACTGTCCATGAAAGTTTGTTGCGAAGAAAAAAAATAAAAATTTTTTGTGAAAAAAATTTCGGCAGCAAATTTCAAAATTTTTTGTCGGATTTTCGACGTCATTTAAGTAAAAATGACAAATTTTTTGGTGCATGTGTGGTTCCTCCATATATGTGTAACAGTTTTGTCCTTGCAATTAGGGCACGCCTGTAATTTCAAAGAAACCAAATCCAAATAAAATAATTTGTGGTAGCTGCGAGTTGCCTGTTATTAGTATTTGTTCATTAATAATATGGCATTCGTAATGTCAAACCACCTTTTTCCGTTTCGCATAAAATTCAATACGATTCAATTCTCCAAAAATATTTGGAAAACCGTTATATTAAATTGTGTTAGTGGTGCTAATCAAAAGGGATTAGTAGCGAACAAGGCAAAAGCGGCGTTTAAACGAGGAGTTATCGACCCGGTTACGTTTGTATTTCATAGGTACAGGCACATACATTAAAATACATGTCACATTCGTTTAAAACAATATATGTCGATTTTTTATTTTAGAAAATTATTTAAAAAACTTTATTAAATTTAAAATTTGAAATGATAACTTTAACCAAATGTTTCTTCTTATTTTCGAATCACAGCAAAATCTATTGTCATGGACCACTTCTTGACGCCGTGCAAATGGGACAGTTGTATAATGATTCCAAAACATTTGTGGACATGAAATTGAAAATGACGGCTGAGGAGACGTTCGCCAAATTTCAGACTCTCGCTACTAAACATAACAATACACTATCGAAAGATATTTTAAAGACATTCGTGGAGGAGAACTTTGAAAAGCCCGGAACGGAGTTCGAAACATGGACACCGACCGATTGGAAAGAGCATCCTAAATTTTTGGATAAAATAGGTGATTCTGCGTACCGATCATGGGCCAAACATTTAAACGAAATTTGGTTGTCGTTGGGACGTAAAATGAAGGACGATGTTGGAGTAAATCCGGATAAATATTCAATTATACATATCGACCATCCTGTGATTGTGCCCGGAGGCCGCTTCCGTGAATTTTACTACTGGGACTCCTATTGGATAATTCGTGGGCTCTTACTATCTGAAATGTACGAAACAACAAAAGGAATGTTACAAAACTTTTTATCGATGGTCGAACGTTTCGGTTTTATTCCGAATGGCGGGCGAATTTATTACAACAAAAGATCACAGCCACCGTTACTTGCTGCTATGGTTAAATCGTACGTAGACAAAACAAATGATGTTCAATTTGCAATCGACTGTGTGGAAACGCTGGAACGCGAATACGAATTTTGGGTGAATAATCACACCGCTCAAGTGAAGGGCCATAATTTATATGTGTATGGCGATAAATCGAGCGGACCCCGACCTGAATCGTATCGTGAAGATAGAATTACCTCAAATACTTTTGATACTGAGGCCGAAAAGGAAGATCATTTTGCGGAATTAAAAGCTGCCGCCGAAAGCGGAATGGATTTCTCAAGTCGTTGGTTTATCAACGAGGATGGTTCAAATAAAGGAAATCTAACAAATTTGAAATGTCGATACATCGTGCCAGTCGAGTTGAATGCAATTATGTATTGGAACGCCAAAATTATTTCTGAATTTTATATTTCGAAAAAGAATTTTGAAAAGGCCGCTGAATTCGAGGAGAAGGCACAAGATATTGCCTATGCAATTCAGGACGTTCTATGGCATGATGATATCGGAGCCTGGTTGGACTGGGACTTGATTAATAACAAGCGACGAGAATATTTCACGCCAACAAATCTATCGCCGTTGTGGATGAAATGCTTTAGTCAAGCAGATCAAGCAAACATTACCCAAAAAGTATTAAAATACATTGAACGTATAGGAATTGATAAATATCCAGGAGGTGTGCCAAATACGCTCGAACCAAGTGGTGAACAATGGGACTTTCCAAATGTTTGGCCCCCAATGCAATATATTTTAATCGTCGGCCTAAAAAATTTGGATTCCGCACTCACAAAAGAATTATCGTATTCCTGGGCCGAACGATGGGTACTTTCTAATTATCTTGCGTTTAAGGAATCAAAACTCATGTTTGAAAAGGTAAGTGTGCCGAAATTGATCTTCCCATTTTAGTTCTATAATTTTTTTCTTCCCCCATAGTATTCGGCTGAAGAACTTGGAGGGCATGGTGGAGGCGGGGAGTATGACATCCAATTTGGATTTGGTTGGACAAACGGGGTTATTATGGAACTGTTGGATATGTATGGCGACACATTAATCCCAGGTGTGCATAAGAAGACTAAAACTTACACTGAAAATTAGTATGGGCTAAATACGAAACTTGTTCGTTACACATACATACATAAAATGTTCCTCGTTTGTTTTTGTAAATAAGTTCGAACCACTCAAGTTCATACACCAACACTATCAAACAAACCTTTATAGATACAGATATAAAAAGATAATTAGTTTTAAATTATTTGGTTTGTTTTGTGAAGATTACTGCTAGTACAAGTACATATTAATTTTTTAGGATTTTATTTAGAGACACTTACACATACGCACACACACCCACAAGCATCAATGAATGGCAAAAACATTTTATATTACGACTGCAATAGATGATGTACACGTTAAAACTCACGCTACTATAAACACTGTATCCCATAAGTATTAAATGCTTAATCAAAATATTTTTTATGTTTCACGTGTCGTTCTGTCATTTGTAATTTAAAAATAAATACAATATTAGCTTTTATGTTTTTGTCTACTCATTGCATTTTCTTTATTTTAAATATTGTGATAATATAAAAAATTGGTTGAAAAAAATATTAAGTCGTTTTCTCTGCTCGACAAAATTCGGGATTTCCAGTCACCATGCGAGCTTCACAGAAATTCAAATAAAGCATCGGGCTACGGTTCTGTGCAGGCGGCATAAATTAAAATCGAAAAAACGTGAAATTTCAGTTCCGCCAACAGGCTTTTGTCGAGCAAAATAAAACGACTATAAAAATAAAAATTGTTACAAACACTTTATTTGTAATTTACACTATAAGTTTTACCTATATAGTAAATGATTATATTTGATAGTTAAATAAGATATTTAGAGAATAAATACGATTAAAGTAAATTATTTTTAAATTTAGTTTATGTTTCATATTTTATTTGTCTCCCTCATCCATTTTGTGAATCGTACAAAAATTACAATGTGACTAACGTCTTTTTAACGCTTTACATGTTTTCATTTTGGGTAATTAGTATATTACAACAAGATAATAATTCGTCGAATTTATTTTGTAATAGCAAACCCGTCTGAAGGCGAGGCCGGAACTTTGGCAAAAAGTGGTTTTGTTATAATGATGTCTATTATTATGACAACGGCATTGCGATTGTTTGGGTGAGGTAAGCAGGGCATTTCTAATTTATTGTCTTATAAGCTTTTATAATTTTATTGTATTTTTCAGATTCTGAAACACTCCAAACCCATTAATTAGTATTCGGTTTTGTGTTCGGGTTTTCCCGTAGACATTTAGTAAACCAACAGTATTATGCTTGCGATTTTTACAAAACCTTAATAAATTAATATGTAAATTAATATTTTGTTTATAATTCTTGTTTGTTTTAAATTTAAACCTTTGTTTGAACTAATTTACTAACATAAAACTATAAGATCCAAAACCATCAGCTGACGAAAAACATACGATTAGGTTACGATAATAAGGTGAAAAATTATGGCCTCTTGATATTGGAATGCTTTGGGCAAAAAAAAATAAACAATTCTAATTAAGAGTGAGTGTAACTGCGCAACCTTGGGGTTCCGAAAGAATGGGTAAGAATCATCTGAAGAAAACTTGCTTTAGCGCCACTCGACTGCCTTAATTAACTGAATGTGAATCAAAGTTTCTGTAGGTGATAATATATAAACTAAAAGATACATATTGCTTGCAAAGGGACGAAATTGATGTGAGATGCTCTTAATAGTAAGGAAATTGTCAAATGCATGTATATACCGAATATTAAAATTGAACAACACTGTAAGAGAAAATGGTAACTGGTAGCTACATCGACCAAATCTGCGAGGTAAGAGAGTTTGAATTTGTTGTGATTAAAAGTAACAAGAACGAATAAAATTTGCTGGAGAATAAATATTTTTGATTATAGGATTTAATAACTTTGATTGTAATCGACGATTACACGTACTGTATACGAATTTTGTATTTGGTAAGGATGCAAAACAACGGCAAAACGCCCATTCTCTGGTCCCGGCTCTCGAACAAAATTTATACTCTGTCTGCGGCCTAATTCGTGACTTTTTTGAGGAGACTGACTGTCCGACTTATTGTAGATATGTTACACTTAATTTGATAATTATCCCGTTTGAGCGGAAGCCTCTCATAAAAGTTAAACAAGTCTATAATGAGTCTATTCGAGAGGAGATTTAGTGCCTACTTTTAAATAAATTAGTTTCCACAAAATATGTCATGTGTGGGACCACAGTCTCTGATTTCTAAAAAATTAATTGTATTTAACAAACTGAGGTTAAAGCGCGATTTACATGATGAAAAAATGTTGGCCAGCAAAAAAAGAAGAGTTTGGTATATTAAAATTTTCGTGTGTATGACAAGAAAATAATAACATTGTGCAAAAATTTTGCTGTGCGTTTTTGTCTTTTTCTGAGCTGCCATAAAATAAAAATACTGCCATAAAATATAATCGACCCGTGTATATTTTATGGCAACAAATATTATTTATGGCAGTTTATATTTCTTTCTCTATTCAACTAATGCGAAAAATGTATATTGTGTGCTGCTCTAAACACACAGCAAATATTTTGCTGGGGCAACATTTTTTCATCATCTAAATAGCGCTTCATGCATATAATAAAGTAGCCAATCCTGAGTTTACGCGGTCTTTTTAACACGATTTTGAAATAGCATGCTCGGAAAAAATAATCGAAACCTGGGCTGGGATGTTGTACCATCACTATTTTTGACTTTCGACTTTTTTTATGTCTCAATTTTCAGGAATCAATATTATCATTCTATTTCGCGTAAACAATTATGTGTTTAATATTGCGGTTTCAACCTCTTGATATAATTATGAGCTTTTTCTCTTTTCTACATTTCCATGAACGTATCACGAAAAAATTATTTCGTAATAAATAGAGTCGATTCATCTAGTAGTCTTAGAAATCGTAGAACAGAAATAGAGTGATGTTTTAATCGAGCAAGCTGAGAACACATTGGAAAATGCGTAATTTTGGAAGTGAAATAGGCTGCCATTTTACTTGTAAAAAATGAGACATTCTTTCGACACAAAAGTCGAAAGTCGAAAATAGTGATGGTACAACATCCTAGCCCATTTTTACACGATCGGTTTTTTACATGGTGCCAGTTATGAAAATAGATATGTACTAGCATTTCCAAAAATGTGGAAATTTTCAAAAAGATTAAAACCGCAGAAATGTCTCGTCAATCAGATAAAGAAAAAAAGGGTAAGCTCGCGATGGCTGGAGAGTGGAGATGGACATGCATTTTATGATAGAAGGTAAAATATTCTCTTTGAGAATTTGTAGCAGCCAGATAGTATTTTGCGGAGCTAGGTAAAATAGCGGGTGATCAAATTAGTATTATATATTTTATAAACATTATAGTGGCCATTTTTTTTAGATTCCCTCCAAAATTAACATCAACATTAACAAAAATAATGAATTTATTCGGGCCGGTACGTTATTCGCACATTACGTGAAATGTATGGTCCGCATAATCGACCTACTATTCGTAATGTAATTAAAAATTTGAGGTAGTGTTTGTAATGTTAAGAATCCATAACTCGTCAAAAACGTAAACGTACTGCTGAAAATATCGATGCTGTGAACCAAAGTGTGAATGAAAATCGAGAACAATCAATTAGACGTTGTTCACATGGAATATTCTTCATAAAGATTTGTATTTCAAGGCGATATCACTCCATTGGACATTTTTCTTTGGGGTTGTGTTAAATCATTGGTTTACTTCACAAACTCTCAATGAAAAAGTGGCCAAAAATTTGTGTCCCAGAATCGAATTGTTTAAAAAATCCAGAAGCGGTCATTTAGATTAAAATCATTTATAAAAAAATGTCATGAACCAATATCTAAAATAAATAAAAAACTATATTGAGATCTTATACCGTTTTATCTTTATTTCAAATTAAAATATATAGCTCTTATTTGATCACCCTTTAATTGGGTAAAGAAAATCGTTATTTTCTGGAAAAGGTTACCAGAAACGACGTACATGAACGTCTTATTTCTACGTTTAGAACTCATTACATTCGGCGAAGACAACAACAACCTAACAGTGATTGATCGACACCAATATTCCATTGTGGATTGTGGCAACCATTAACCGTGTCATTATCTGAAATAAACTCGTTTAGCTAAAATGCCTTCTGGAAACTTCGTTGGCCGAATATATGGCAAGCAACGATGTTTTAGCACTCTCTACAATTAAAATTCCATTTTTGTCTAATTATCCAATGGTTGATCGTATAATTATTTGTATAAATTTGTTTGATAAGGAAGGAATTGTACAAAGAGCTTCCCAAGTTAGGTTCGCCACGACCCATTTCAGAATTTACGGTTAAGAATAGCCGACCTCAATCACAAAAATTGTGCTTGAAAGAGAAGAACAATACGAAGTGAAACGTAACCACGTTGGATGGATTTAAAAATGTCGTTGGTCTTATATTTTTTCTAAGAAAAACATATTATTTGGTTTCGTTTCCGAAATTTACTTCATTTTCCACACAGCTCATTAATTACACAGCAAATATTGGAACGCATCTGCCATCTACAACAAGATCGGGTGTACTTTTGTTTCTTAGATTTATTATTTAGGTAATTCAAACTTAAAGTTTTCATGTGTTAACTCTCTAACTTAGTATTTAAGTTACAGTAAAAAATCATATATTATAATGAATAAAAAAAGTATTCTATATTCTGTGAAAAAATTCTCTCACCGATAGAAATCTACTAATACGGAAACTCATTAAAGACTGAAAATAGAATTATAAATAGGTGGGAACAAAAATCATACTAATCTTTAAATGCCGAGACATTGGTGGAAAACCCTGTCTCCATGCAAAACATCGTTTAAATATCCTAAAGAATCAGAATGGTAGTCTACTTCAAAATGTAAAAATAAAACGAAAAATGTTGTGTGTTTAGTTCACAAACATTGAAAAGTTGATTTTTTCAATCCAAATAAATAAGTGTAAATATACGTCCTCGTACTTAATGTTGGGAACAAAGTTAGTATTTTGGACTCATTAAGGGAAAAATGTGAACTTTCCGCAGCAGTTCCTTGACACCTAACACACGAAAAATTCTGTAAACCCCTTAATTAGGGAGATACATCGTGGTAATTATAAGATATTGTCCACCTCATGTTCACGGCATCATGAGTATCAAAAACGCGCTGAATCTATATCATTCACTTTACAATGATATACTTCTAGTTGGCCATTTTAATACTAGTGTTCTGGTGCCCTTAGTGTTAATTTTAAAAATTTCTTAGACTCATTTTATTAATGTAAGTTCTACATCATAAATTGCTCTTTTTGTTACTAATAAACTTCAGAAAATGACTGGAGTCAATTAGATGAACATTCCAGGGATTAGTAAACATGATTTTGTATTCTGTTGTTATGCAATGTATTTGGCAAATCCCTCAACATAGTTACCTTGTTATCAACTATTACCTTGTACAGTAACCATGTTAAATTAAGAAAAACAAGAACCAATTCTTGCAACTCAGCTTGGTTTAATCCTGTGGTAACGAATACGCTTCCCACACGAAATTTGGCTTAGCAGCGGTGAAAAATGAGCGGAAATCTTGTTCTAAAATGATTTATAACCCTTTTTCAACCAAGAAAACAAAAAAATTGACTCAGTTTTAGTCCAACCCACACAAATGTGTAAGTAGAAAACCATTGTATGTAATGGCGTTGTTGATAAAAAATTTAGCTTGATTTGAAGTAAAACCAACACAATTGTGTGTATAGATATAGTGTTTTTTTCGGACGAAAATAAGTTAAAAAGGAATTCACAAATGTGTAAGTTGGTTTAAAAAACATACAAAACTAAATTTTTGACATGGTACTTTCGCCCTACCCGCACAATTGTGTTAGTAAATCACAAAAGGGATAACTGAGATTGCAATATTGCAAATAGGATTTGCAGGGGTGGCAAGTACTCATATTTTAATCAAATGTTTCCACCTATGATCACCACACAAATCGATCTGGTAAAATTTATCAAAATTTGGGGTTGTTGTAATTAATGAGCATTTCACATCTGCACAATTAGTTTTTATTGATTCAGTTCTTGTGCCTGAACAATAACCGCTTTGATAACTTTCATAGAGTTTAATTTTCAATCATGTTTTAACAATATCAACGTTTCCTTCAGCTTAAAAAAAAACTAAATTGATTCCGATTGGAGACAATTAAAGAACTTAGACCAGTTAGTCTTCTTTCATTTATATCGAATGCTCTCGAAAAACTAATACTAACTCAAATGGCTAAGTTTTAGATTTAAATAAATGTCTCGAAACGCATCAGTCTGGTTTTTGCAAATTCCATTCAATTAATATGTCACTTTTAATCTGTTTACTTTAAAATGTTGACAGAAAAAATGTTGTGTACTTACTGCACAAACATTCAAACTTCAAGTTTTCCGAGAAATCTGACAAATTAATAACATTTCGTTCTCTGAAAATCATGCTCAGATTTTGGTAGCCGTTAAAAATAAATCAGTAGTGAGATTTCGAAATGATCTCGCAAGTGGTAGATCAATATATAACTGCTAAAGCAATAAATAACGATGATATTTCGTGCAAATTCATTGCATTGCCATGTGACATCTTGCACGTCGAAATTTGAATAAATAACTTTATGTGTAACACACAATTTGTCCTTAATTAAGTTTTTTAATAACACTGGAATAATAGTTTGTTTGAACTTTCGGTCCAGGTATTGAGCACGTCAAATGCTTAGAGCTTATTCTTGATTGTGTCTAAATTGTTTTTTTTGTTTATTTACAGACATGTCCAAAAGGGGTTTAAGAGTATAGTTGGGAAATTATTCTCATTCTTCACATAATTTAGTTAAAAATATATTTTTATACAAAATAACAATAAATAAAAATCATTTGAATGTAAAACACGTGGTTTTATTTGTAACGTTCGTTTTCATGATTCAAAAAAACTTCTTGTAGTTATGACTTGCAAATAAATTATACGTACGATTATATACTTGTTGGTTGAAAATTTAATCTTTAATTTTATTTAAATCTTTATTTTTTTGTCGTTTTTCTGTAAATGCTAAGCTTTTCAACAACTTTGTTAAAATTGAAAGCTGATTCCCACCAAATTTTGCAAGGGTATTCCAATTAATGGTAAATGTTCAAGTATGAAGTTTTAGTCCGAATGGCTAATCCGCCTGGCACCTATGCATGCTGAATTTTGGTGAAATAAAATATTTTTATCAAAACTCGTAACTTCCGGTAAAAATTTAAAAAATGTCCTGAACTAAAATTGTTTGAAATTTAACTTACAATCTTTTTGGTTTTAATCGTTTTTTCGTAAATAAAATCTTAAGTATGAAAAACAGTTTTTTGGTCAAAAATGATCATGTCCGCTTAAATTTTCAAAAACTGATCTAGGCCGATATTGTTGCAAATTTCTTTGGGAATCTTTTAGCTCTAAAAGCTGAAATATACATTTCAATCCCGATCAATCAATCCGTCTACTTAGCCTGACAAAAACTGTGTTCTTTTTTTTTATTAAAAAACCGGTTTTGCCAAAAATCGTCATTCTCGCTTAAATTTAGGAAAACTTTTCTAGATCGATATTATTGTAAAATAAATTTAGAATTGTTTAGTTCTTAATTGTTTTTCATTTAATAATCGTTTCATGTCAATGACATACTTTTCAAAAACCTTAAGTATAATGCACGATTTACATGTTCCAATTTTTTTTCCAGTAAAAAATTAAGGGTTAAGTATATTACGATTTTCGTTTGCGAGAGAAGCACGAAACAAATTCCAATAAAATAAAATTCGATTTTTTTCGTTTCAATTTGAGCAAATGTTGGTTACATATGGCTGACTCTTTTTTACTAGTAACTTTTTGTTATTTGCGTGCAGCTTTATTTTTCAGTAAAAAATTCGTTGGGAAAAAAAATTGGAACATGTAAATCGTGCATAAATCTAGTTCAAACTTCAACTAGTGCAGATGATTCCAGCTGACAGAGACTTAAGATATCACTGTATTAGCATATAAAATATCCGTTAAATTCAAACACGATTAGGGTAGCGTCCTCAATCGTGGCACTTAAGTTCATTTGCTAAAGAGTACAAAAATAACAAAAAATTTAAGAGCAAATTTACTTTGAAGAAGTCGGCTAATTTCCTACTTAGGAAATGGGGAAATTATGTTTTGATTTGTACAATCTAACACATGAGATTACCTTGTAATATGAAAAGATGTGGTTCATTTTGCAGGCAATTATTTTGGAGCCGATCTCCTGCGTAAATCGGGGTCTTGGTGTACAGTGTACACCCATTGATTTTCTCTTTTAAAGTAACTACCGCCATCTTTTATCACGCTTTCATATTATTTTAACAGTATTTTCGATTTTTGCGGAAAAAGTACTAACAAAATGAACAAACTTTCTTTTTGACAGTCAACGAAAGTGACATGTCGCGTGTTTATTTTGAATAGATATTTACGTATTGCTTACGATTACTTCAGTGTAATATTTGTAATATTAATTGTCTAATTATATAAAACCCACTCTTCCCATTTCAATAAGTTATATAAAAATGGTAAATTACGACGTTTAATATATTTGGCAATGTTTTACGATTCTAACCTAAAATTATTATTTTAGCCATCAAAAAGGAAGTTTATCGATAAAAAGAATGCCGTAACATTTCAATTGGTGCATCGAAGCCAACGGGATCCTCTAATCACCGATGAGAAAGCCCCACAACATGTTTTATTGGAACAACAAGGACCAGGACCAAGTCAACCCTCTAGTAGTTCCGACATCGAAAAGCGTCGTCTCGAGCAGCAAAAGTTTGGGGTCTTTTTCGACGATGAGTACGATTATTTACAACATTTGAAAGTACCTGGGCAAGATACTATTGAATGGGAGCGTGTTGATGCTCCAAATGTTAAACCAACCGAAAAACATAAACAAAATCGATCGATTCAATTGCCTAGCTCAGTGTTCGCTTCTGAATTCGAAGAAGATGAAGGCTTGTTACAAAAAGCGATTCCAAGACGTGGCCCACGTCCCGATTGGGATCCCGATATAGTTGAAGCCTTAGACGATGACTTTGATTTTGATAATCCAGAAAATGAACTAGAGGACAATTTTATGGAAATGGCGCTTGGACAGACAGGCGAGGAAGAGGATGATGATGATGATGATGATAGTAATGCTGAATCAATTAATGGAAGTATTGGCGTAAGTGATGATGAAGAAGACGATAAGCTGGCACCGCTTCGATTCCATGAGGAACAATTTGACGACGAGGAAACCAAATCTAAATTTACAGAATATTCCATGTCCAGTTCGGTGATAAGGCGCAATGAACAGCTCACCCTTTTAGATGATCGTTTTGAAAAGTTTTTTGATCAATATGATGACAATGAAATTGGCAGTTTGGACCTGGAAAACATTGACGGCCATATCGATCTGAAAGATAGACTCTTAATTCAATATGCAAGGCAGTTTAAACGTGAACGCGCTGTTGAAACGTACGATAAAAACTGGGATGTTGTACGTCTTACAAAATTACAGGACACATCATCAACTGAAGATTTAGTTGAAATGGAAGTTCAACCGAAAAAAGAGAAATGGGACTGTGAAAGTATTTTATCAACATACTCAAATCTCTATAATCATCCGAAATTGATACAGGAACCAAAAACAAACCGACACAAAATCGAAATTAATCCAAAAACCGGAATTCCTATGAACGTTCTAGACGGTAACGGAAATAAACTTACTGAAAAATCTCTGGCCAAGTTTAATAATCAAACAAACGCATCGAATAGTTTGACAGGACCCAAATCTCTATGTGATAAATCAGTGATATCTGCTCTAAGCGTCCTTTCGATTCGTCCAAAAGATGAAACACCCGAAGAAAGACGAGAACGGAAAAAGTTGCTCAAAGAGTATCGGCTCGAACGACGGATTGAAAAGAAGGCAAATACGACAGCTTTCACAGAAGAAAAACATCGGCAACAGAAAATCCGAGCGAATAACAACATTAATATCCAAGGGGCTAAAATTATGTAAACAAGTTTTTGAATAAAATTTTTATTTACATTAAGAAAATTTACAAAATAAAGTTTTTTCGTACCGACATTTAGCACAAAGTATCCCCATTACATTTATTATAAAATACCATCTATAAAACCTAAATTTAATCTAAATAATCTCACCCTCACTCTGCTCTAATAAAGGACTAGTCTCTATTGTTGGTTTGGGTACAGGTGCCGTTTGAGCCACCTTCTGTGGACTCCGTATATAATTGATCGGTATCAATCCCGATTTTGTGTTGTCGACAGATGCTAGTGCCCATCCTGTATTTAATAATCCCTGTTCATTTTGAATTTCTTTGGGTGCAAGCCAAATGGTTTGGCCAGCCGTGACATTCAGCTCATCAAAATTTGTGGCTTGGAAATTGTACGCAGCTTGAGCTTCTATTGGGTTTACCCAATTCATTGGATTTTTCGTATCATTTGCTGTGGCTGAAGTAGAAACCGAATCGATAAGCTTCTTTAGCAAATACGGCACTGTGAAGAACATCATAATAGCCAGCCAAGAAAATTTGCTAGATCCAGTAGCCCTGTTCGCAGCAGCAAAAGCTTCATTGAATGCCATTGAATTTGGATCGACCTTCGAGATGCGGAGCATGTATAAAATCCTACAAAAAACAAATGTTAGAAAACGAAAGTTATTTTATGAAAATTCCTTACTTGCGATAAAGCCAATTGATGCCTCGGAATAGAGCAAACGTAGACCAAACCTGGCTGAATACAGAATTAACGTAACTAAAATTTGCGGCTAATCCAAGTACAGATCGGAATGTATTTGTAATTGCATATAGAGTTTGTTCGAGCATGGATGATATACCACCTACAGCCCCGACGAACATCTCAATGCTCTGCAATGCAGGGCGAGATGATTGTTCAGCATATTGTATGAATCTAAAACATTTGATTGTTAACATTTGACAAATTACTAATAGAATTTAAAGATCTACCTGTTATCCCCATAATTATTCATTCCAAATCGATTATATCCTCCACCAAGTCCATAACCTCCATAGCCACCGCTACCTAACATCCCACCTCCATAGCCACCGCTACCTAACATCCCACCTCCATAACCGCCACCAAAGCCTCCGTAATTGCCATACGAACCACCAAAACCACTCGAATATCCACCGTACCCTCCTGTACCGTATGCCCCACTGGAATAATTATTGAACATTGAACTTTGATTTGGACGGGGTGGCAAAGCAGGAGGTTGTGTTGTCCGAATTGTACCAGCAGGGGTATTCATTATATTTGAACCACCGAATATAGGGGGGTCAGCTGATATTGGATTGCGGAAATTCATATTAAAATGTAGCTACGCGTTAATAAACAATTACATATATAATTTTTACTATTAACTAACGGAGATACACTGACAGACAATAAAATTAATTTTATTTTTATCTTAATTTTGACATTTGTTTGATTATCATAAAATAAATTAACCCTTGAAGTGCTGATTTTTGCTGAATATAGCCCTTTCCTGACCCGCATACACAATTGTGTATGTAAATTTCGATTACGACAAACGAAGATGTCAAACATAGAATTAGGTGGTAATTGAAGACCAGTGTACACATTTGAGTAAACCACTTAATTTTGTTTTCGTCCGAAAAATAACAGTAAATATAATAATGATAAAATAATTAATATGTTATCAAGAACAAATAAATTATATGTTATATAATTAATTTTTTAACAAATTATTATGCTTTTTTCAAAAAGAATTCCGATTTAACTAAGATCCGTTAAAATACGGAAGACATTACAACCTGTCATTATTTAAAATGCACATTTGTGTATGGTGAACTTAAACTGAACCAAAAAGAAATTTTGTTTCGAACTCGAAAGGGATAGAGCTTTCGGGGTTTTTCGCTCTATAAAGAAAAACAGTTGGCGTATTTTGTTGGTGAGTTTATGGTTGCGTTCGCTCGTTCGTTCCTTCATTCAAACAATTTTTTTCGGCCAATCATCTCTTGTGAAAGATGCAGAAGAAAAAAATCGTAACATTGGAGCAATATGATTGGTCGAAAAAAAAATGTTTCAAAATTTTTAGTGTATTTTGTTGAGACAATTACACCAACATAGCAAAAACTAAAGCATTTTAAAATATGCTATAGTAAAAACTAAAGCATTTTAGAATTTTACACACAAATTTGCTCTAGCTGAATATCTGAATATCACTAGTATCAAAACATATTTTCGTGTTTTTGTATATTATGAATAAAATATAAATTTGTATAATTATAATGTGTTTAATATAAATATTATTACAATATACAATATGATTGTTGTATAATATGAATACAAAAATAAATTTTGTAAAATTATTCAATAGAAATTTTTCTATTTTCTTGAAAAAAGAATGAGAGAAGAAAAGAAGAAAGCACACAATTGTGTGGGTAGGGCAAACAAACCATGTCAAAAATATATTTTTGTATGTGTTTTGAACTAACTTACACATTTATGTATACCTTTTAAAATTATGGACGTCCGAAGAAAACACTATAACTAGACACACAATTGTGTTGGTTTTACATCAATTGAAGCGAAATTTTTTATCAACAACGCCATTACATACTATGTTTCCCGACTCACACATTTGTGTGGGTTGGAGTTTATTTAAGAAAATTTTTTTTCTTGTTCGGAAAAGGGATAAATGGAAATTCAAAAATTCGCTGAATATCGATTGTATAAAACGCACTCATTTAAATAAGAAAATTTTCGCAGCTGTCAAAAATTCTCTCCAAGCGAATAAACTCAACAAAACAAGGAGGACCGTCAAATTAGCTAAACGCAATATACAAAACACGGAATTTACAAATTGTGTGTGATCAACAAATTCAATGGATGAAAACGATTTGATGAACATTAAGGAATGGTCATTACTCAGTGATTTATTAAATAAAATTCCTTCGAAAATACAGAAAGGTTTATTCTCGTGTGATTTGAATATAACTTGTGTGGATGCTGTGTCTTCATTCATTGCACTTGGGACAGATGGAGGATTGGTGTTTTGGTATAATAGAAAGACCGGAAATTTGCAAAGGCTAAAATGTGATGTGAGAATAAGAGAATATTGTTTGTGGCACTTCATTTGATATTGTAGGTATATTTTTGTTTTAGGCATCTACTCATGTAACATGCATCAAAATTGTATCGACTGTGGAGTATATGGTGGCAGCTGGATGTACATCAGGAGAAGTCAACGTATTTCAAATCCCCAAAGAACATCCTCCAGACTTAAATTTAAAACCGCTTATGAAACAAAAACCAATTGAAAGGTAATTCCCCAAGATAAGCCGCGTTATCAAGCACCGGAAATTTGAGTATTTTTCTAATTACAGATATACAATCCGTGATTTACACAAATCTATTGTACGTTGCATAGAATGGTCGAAAAACGGGATGAAATTGTATTCGGGTGATAAACATGGCATCATAGTATTGACCGAATTTGATTATCAGATGGTGCGTATAGCGACAAAATTGGTCAGTTTTCGGCCCACACTTAAATTTAAAATTTCAATTTATTGTTTCAGCATATAAGTAAATCCGTTGAAATACTAAATGAGGCATATGACATCGTACAAATTACGTATTTACAACCGTGGCTGCTAATTTCTAGTGTTTATCGCGCGATCATTTGCGAGCGTGAGTTGGATGGCAAATGGAAAGTTTCGCAAATTGGAAAAAAAGACCGCAAAATGTTGAGTGATTTTGGTGCCGTATTTCGTGGCTCATCAAAAAATCCTTCAATAATCTCTAGTCGACCTGGGTTCCGATTTTGGGTGTCCGATCCCAAAGGAAATGTATCACAAACACTGCTCTTTAAAGATGCTCTATCGAAAATTTTACGTGAAGTTCCCCTTTTAAATCCCGGTCGTCTTCCAGTGAGACTTCCGTTGAATTTTGGCCGTGTATTCGTCTACAAGGAGAAATATATATTGACATGGAATGAGAATATAGTCTATATCCTAAATGTTGATAAGCTTACGGTTGAAACAACAGTTCGACGCCTTAGAGGCATCGTCGACATATCAATTTGTGATTCTGAGATTTTTATACTCGAAGGACCTCGCAGCCTAGTTCGGATATCTACCAATCCCGACATATTAAATTTCCACTCGAACAAAATTTTCTACAATCCTGCCTTATCGTCAATTATTCCGTCGGAGAATCAAGTTAGCCTATTTGAGCCGACCATTGAAATAGAAGTCGATGAAGATGCGGTGATGAATGCTGAAGAATGCTTTGAATTACCACCAATTCGACATATTGAGATCGACATCCCTATCGAAAAGTATTATTCCTCGGGTGAGGAACAGAACGATATGTTTGCGAAACAAGAAAAATTGTTTCTGGATCATAGCAAAAAGGTCGAGATTTACGATAAAATCAACTCATTGAAATATGACGACTCGGTTGTGTTTAAGAGTGGCATTCTAAATAAAAAACATCACGATTCCCTAACTCATAAAAATGGCAAGCAACGAAAAAAGAAGACAGCTGGAATTGTGGAGATTGGAAAATTGGTTGGTGAAGATTTAGAGAAACCACTAAAAAATGTATCTAAGGTAAACATTTTAACAACAAAACCCTGTTTACTTAATATCAGCTTCTGTGATTCACCTGGATGTGTTCCAGATCTACGCTCACCCGAGACTATAAAACGGGATATTGAGAAAAAAGAAAAAATTCTCGCTGAGACTTTAGATATTCCGTCTGTGCATTTAGAAAAACTTGATACTCCTGCTAAGTCTCCAGACGAATTACTCTCAAAAATTACGTTTCCATTAACCTCAATTGACCAACATTCAGAAGCGCCACATTCCACACCCCTAAAGAAATTGCATTTTATCAACGACGAGGAATCGCCCACATCGGATGACGATAAAATCCTAAAGGATGGCAACCAAATGAATAATCTATGCGATGACATCAAAAATATTATGATTAAATCGGACATAACATCGTACCAGGCTACAACATACAATGATATCGAGTATAATCTACCGTCTGCATCCACATCAACCTCAGTTTACATAAGTAATAACGTTAAAACACCGGATTTTATTCCCGATTTGAAAAAAATGCCAGAATTTATGAATATTCCGAATTTATGGAATGTAACAATTGAGCGCACACCCGATGACGAAGTATCGGATGCAGCAATACAGAAAAATTTTGTAAACCGAAAATCGAGCGAGCATAGCGATGGCAGTGATTGGGAATTTGTTTAAGATTTTAATGGTCATGTGTCTAGGGTAGTAGAATTTACCGTATTCCACTTGTGTTTTTATTCTTGGCGTTTATCAGTTTTAAACTTTGGTGCAAATTTAATTTGGCAAAAATTATTATAAACGGAACAAAAAATTGTGATTATTTTCTTAGCTATTTATATTTATTGTACTATTATTTTATATACAGAAAAATTATATGAACGTCTTATATATTTTTATTTTTTTATTTGCCAATTAATTTAAAATTTTGTTGTATGGAAATAAAATACATAGTTCACCTACAAAATACAAAATTAATGATGTGTATAATTTAATATGTCTCACTGTCGTTGTTCTTCACACTATTATGTACCACTTTCTAGTATAATTAACCAATTTATTTGATTTAACTACACTTGGCGTCATCATCATCGGGAAACCAAAAACACGGAAAATGTATATATAGTAGGTGTATTTTATACTTCTCAATGACGAAACTGTTATGTAATTAAAATCCGAAACTATCTCTCCGTGAAATTAACAATTATTCTTGCTAATTAACTGTCTCTATCACAAGTCACAACAAAAGCGAATTCAAATAAAATTTACCAGAATCATAATTAGTTACTATGCTACTACTTGCTAGAGGTACAAGTACCTTCCTTAGAGAAGCTTCCATTCTAAGAAAACGATGGACCATGTTAGTAAGATTGTACTTTCTTTTACGTAGTAAAATATAGGATAGTAATCATTAAAAAATTTTGACCTCGGGATTTTTGCACATTTACCTCTCGTTATTCTCTCTCTCTGGCTTTCACATCCCATGAAGGGATTTCACCGCCTGTACTATGGTGTGATTTCGTCACGCCAGCGTAGTCGGATTCTGTCTCTACGACGCACACCGGCTGGTTGTTGAAGGAACACTATTGGTCATCCGTTGTTGTCGGGACCTTGTAACGTCAGAGCCGTCTCACTCGATTGGATTTGATGAATCCGATTATATCGCTGCCTCCGAGGAGTGGCTTTATTTCGTGATTCATACGAATCTGAAATTCGTTATTCGAAACTTTAATTGCACCAAAGATTGAACGGATACTTCCTTTCGAAGATAGATAACAATCTACAATAATTAGAGGTCATGGTCCAGCTCTTGCTTCCGAAAGTCAGCACAGGTCTTATGAGTGCTTTATAAAGTGCGAGCTTGCACGACTGCGATAGATGTTTCAATTGTAATAATCATGATTTCGCGTAGAAAACTCGTTGTCCGGCAGCGATTCGGACTTTTATTTCTGATATCATTCAGCGATGTTATAACTGATCCGAGGTATTGAAAGTTTTCGACGCCATCAAAATTGTGTTCGCAAATTCCGAGATTTACCATAGAGATGTTCCTAGGTGTTGTTAAATATTTGGTTTTACTGCTGTTCACCTCCAAACTGTCTTTGATATCGCTAGGTCTCCGACCAAGAAGCACGATATCATCTTCACATCCAAGAGTTTGGCCTGATTTATTGAATATACAGCGCGAAGTTTTGATGTTGCTTTTCCTCACTACGCGTACTCAAGCGCCAAATTGAACAGCACAGGCGCGAGTGCATCACCCTGTCGAACACCAGATGTTATTTCAAAGGAGCCTGACACAGTTCCTTCAATTACCATAGGTCTCGCAGCACTTAATTTTGAAAGCATTGTATCATTTGTATATTGGGCTTCTTGACACAATCCCAAAGTTGGATACTTTAGGTCCTTCTAGTTTTAGCATTTGCCTTATAGAATCAAATTGTTGATTAATTCGCCTAAATGGCGACTAAAAAATTGTGAACCTTTCGCATGGACAGACTGTAGTTAAGACTAATTTAGACTGCGGTCCAATTCGTGACTTATTTTGTGGAGACTGACTTATTGGGAAGTCTGCAATAAGCCTCGTGTCGGCTAGACTTATTTGACTTTTACTCAAGGCTTGTGCCCAAAACTGGTAACTAACCCTACTAAATAATTCTAACAAGTTTCCAATAAGTCTGTACGACAGGAGACTATTGTAGACTTTCAAATAAGCCGGTCTCCATAAATAAGTCACGAATTGGACCATAGTCTTACAGAGCATACCCAATAGAATTCCTTATGACTTTTTACTTACAGAAAAGTATGAAAAAAAAACTTGAGAAAAAAAATTTTTTTTTGGTACGGTAATTAAGGCCTTATCCGAAATGAAAATATGATTATGAAACCTCATTTGAGGCGGCCAAATCCCTTGATGGGATACAGTGCCAGAGAGAGAGAGAGAGAGGTAATTGAGGCCACCATAGCTATACTTTCTTATTTTAAATGGTAAAACAAATTTTTTGAAATTTAATTTTGTTTTGTTAAACTTTTCTAATGCCACTCGTAACTGAACTAAGGCTCAGTTTATTTCCTAATGATTGTCTGCAAATGCCTGTTTTATGCTTTTATACAAGAAACACAAACAGGATTTCAAAGCTACTTCGAATTGTATTGATTAATGAATGTGAACAAATTTTCCCTGGGCAATATTTTTATGTATTTTGTTAGATCGATGTAGAAAAAAAAATTGGGCGAATATCTAAAAAAAACTTATCCAATCACAATGATTTATAAATGGACGTGCTTTCTATACATTTCAAATTCAGTTTATTTATTTTTTTTCTGCAATATTTGAGAAAGAAAAGCGTCTTTTACTTGTGCCAGTAGAACGTAAAGCTGTATCATGTTGTTATCTTTTTATTTCCAATTTCGATGCACGTACGCCACTAGCGAAAGTATTGCTGCAGTTGCGGGGAAAATTTCGAGACGTGTAATAAATTTTCCAGTGTAATATTGATTCAGTTTCGTGGATCGTTCCCAATATTGGAAATAATTTTATCAGTTACGTACGTTCATGACGTACACACTATATAGATTTACAAACGATATTTTTCTAGGTGTCGTAACTAAATACTCGTCAGTCGTAACATGTATAAAATAAGACATAACCGAACGACCGACATATTAAAGTTTAGTATTTGCTTTCCCTTGATACGAAACGATAAAAAAGCATTTTCCAGATAATTTTTTCCTCATTTCCTACATACGAGTGTATGTATACGTCATGTTCTCATATTTTTAGTCCCTTGTGTCATTGTTTCGAATCGAATCGAAAATTGAAACTAAAATGAGCACGAACAACAACAACAACAACACTATGTTTACGATAAAATTGATACATGATATCGACGTGAGCGGATTATTTTATTATTTTATGATTATTAGATTTTATGTTTTATGCTATGTACCTATGTGGGATGAGGAACGATAAAATAATTTTTTCAGGTTTCTAATCTTAATCGAATTTTATCTTAATTTTGTACAATGATTATTTCTTCCTAATGTAATTTGTGCGATCGTGCACCATGCTTAATTGATGTTGTAGTGTATTTAGTAATCACACCCAGTAAGATTGAAAATTTACTGCTTGTATTCCTTGTGAGATCATATAGATGAGTTGTTTAATATACTTAATATTTTTCAGTTGGAACCGGCAATAAATTTATTTTCGAGTACATAAGCCGTTTCGAGTACATAAGCCATTTTCGCCTTTAATTTATAATTGGAGTAAACCACTTGCCAAAATTTCATTTTACTGCATAATTAGCCTTTATGGGATTTAGACCAAATACTATAATATTTTTGGTCTCATGCTTTATTGAAGGCCCTCAAAAAAAACTATTTTTGAACAAATATCCAAGTTCGATAGTAAATCTAGAAGATATTCTTCGCCCAGTTGCAATAATTATTTTTAATTAAGACATTAGTGAATGGAAATGATCAACGAGAAAAATGTAGAAGTTGAAACATGTATGAATGCTATAAAGATTGACTTCTGCCATTGGTTTTTGAACAAAATCACAGTTCCAGTCACAACAGTAATTTTTAGTTTAAAGGATTTTACAACTCTGTAGGACTTGAAATATTGGAGAAGTATAGTATGGATTACGGCACCACAAGCGGTGATCCCAACTAAATTTACAGCAAACAAAATGGGCTGAAATATTATAGGTATAGCAAGCATCTATCTCAGCGATGTTTTGGAACCGGATAAGTCAAGTTGATAAGCCAAGAAATATATTGGATTAAGAACGAATTTTTTGGAATGCAGTGACTACCGTTGTCTAAACTGATGCTTTAGTCGGATTCAAAAATAATAACTTAAAAAGTTGAAAAGTCATTGTGACCCTTACAATTTCCAGTGTGTGAACTTATCCCAGTGATCTACTGCAAACATTTGAATGTTCAGCAGAAAACGAGCTGGTAATTTACAAAAAATAGGTAGCACTTGAAAAAAAGGAAGAGCTCGGTACTGAAGCTTTATGGGTTTCAAAAATTGAATGAATTATTTAAGTGAGAGCAATTGTTTCTAAAACCTCAACCATACCGACCAAATGGTAGTATGGTTAAAGCTTTGGCGTATGGAACACGATATATGCAAGAGGGATTTTTTCATCATCTGATTACGATGGGTGATGTAAATGAACCCAACTATGGCCCGGTGTCGGAGTGTAGAACTGGGTATATCATTCATATCAGTATAATAATCTTGCACGAAAGTCGGTTTCTAAAACTGTACGTCCGTATTGTATTCGCAAGGAGGTTTTTCTTTATTATGGAATCACTGGAAATAATAATTATTATTATTGAAGGCGGACTTGAGTATTTTGTTTCGATCGTCGGGTTTTTAAAAATTGTTTACTTATAAATTTAAGGTCGCCTTAAGAATGGTGAGATCATTTGATAATTTTTTATGATCAAAAATTTATTTCCACGATACCCAGTTTTTCGTACACCATTTGATGATGATGGATATGAAGGATAGGATTTACGATTGCTTTGGATCAATTCTAATGGAGTTTACAAAGGTTTTATTTTAAGGACTTTCAGTTTCTTACTGTTTCAGTTTTGCTTCTTCAAGTTTTTACTTCGACTTTAGCATTCAATTTTTCCAAATCCGGTTGCCCAAATTTGTATTAACCGTATGTAATGGTTGCACGATGATGTTATTCGCGTCTCGCCCTTCGACAAAGATTTCATTGCCTTAAGCGAAATTTATAATTTTTGTAGTTGCTTAGAAATTTGAAACATTGCTGTTGGAGGTTGCAAAGCGCTGTTATAAATAGTGAGGCACCCACCCCGCCTGCGTCTGTTTCAAAAATGGTTTTATATAACTTTTTGTGTATTTATTATCTTTCATGCACGGTGATTCTAAATTTAAGGATCCACAAGGGCCATGCACCAGTTCAGTTTTAACTATTTCAAACAGCTTTTCATCAATGCTAGAGTCTGCAAGTTCGGCTGAATAATTGATTTAATTTGTTTTGACCGGAATTTGTTGAATTTTACCCGAACACTCTAGCACAGACATGATCTAGTCTGTGAATGTAAGTATGCACAGAGGTATGGCAACTCTTCCCGAATTTTAGCAATGCACGTAAATGTGAGAAACATTTCCGGTTTCTAGCATGTTTTGTAAAAGGCCTTTGGTCGGCATCAATGATTATTGTGTACCGACAGCACATTTAAAATTTTGAATATAATTATTCGAAGTAAGAAACATTTATTGCAGTTGAGGAATTATTTCAAATCTTGTTCCTGGGTATTTATGTATTGTGTCGATTTTGTGCTTGTTTTTGTAAATCTCCATCAAAATACAACTGAAGGTACCTTGGTTCTTTGTGAGGTAATGGTTGTAATGAACCTACTCTATGGTATAATCCACCTTGCACTTTAAACGTTGGTGCTATAATGGTTTAAAAGTTTACATCCATTTTTAGCTTTACTTAACTTTTGTCACTTATCAAATTGAATTAAATTGCTTTAATGAAAAACTTGTAATATTTCCTTAGAGTGACAATATATTTATTTGTTTATTTTATACCCTCAGTTTCTTTTTTTATAACTGACTATCCCGTATTACTTGTAAAAAAGGATCTGAAGAAGAAATTTAATATTCGAAATCGATATTCTTAAAAACAAATAAATATTTCCACTCAAAGGAAATTTTACAAGTTTTTCATTAAAGCAATTTAATTTAACTTTAAACGTTGAATGGAATCCTGGAAAAAGTTGTTCGATTCGAACGTAGTACTTTTAAATAACGTTTTTAAAAGTTCTGATCATTATGAAAAGTTTGATAAATCAATTTTTGATTTGTTACAACACAATTCTGGAACAATCACACTTTTTAACACCGCACCCAATGACAATAATAAAATAGCAACTATTTTATCAGATTCATAATTATACTGCGAGTGGGAATTAAAACCACCTAAACTCCATTACCTAGTACTAAATGGCCGTGGAATTTGAGATGTTCGTGTTGTCCGAGACTGAATTACAGCAAGACCACGTTGCTCATCTGATCCCTGAAAATTATGTTGCTCGTTGACTTTTCGTCGACATTCTCATTGTCTGTATCTTGCTCTTATTCTAAATTTATTTTAAACTGTCACCTACACGACCGAGCATGCATCATGCAATTTCTGACAACTTAGATAAATTTAATTAATTTAATTTTATTTTATTTTTGAATTCAACATTTTTTGTGCCAAACCTAACAGCATATACTATCTTACTATTTGCACTACCACACTAATATAACAAATTTAAGCAGACAAAACTCCATACCATATTTTAAATTTTTATTATATAGAAAAAAATTCGAATTTTTTTAAAAGGTTTTGAATGTATATCCTTGTATCAGTGCTTTTTCCAAGGCCCGTCCGAAATTCGAAAAATATTTTGCACTTTCGTACAACTGTATGTCTAAATTCAGAGTCTACCAGCTCTTGTGCAATTAAATTATTTTAAGAGTATGTATTTCATATATTGTTACAGATACGTACACGTTCTCCAGTTAATTAAAATAAAATACATAAAAAACGTAATTAAATTGATTTTGTTTGGGAGGAGATTTATTTCCTTTTCATACCTGGCTGAAACTACTATCTAAACTAAACAGTATATACTTACATACACAATTATTTGAATATGCAAATTTTATATACTTAAAAATTTTAATCAACCATTTGATTACATTGTTTGAGTAATGTAAATAAGACAATTAAATTTTAATGGCGTGCACAAATCAAAAACCAAATTTTAATTGCTCTTTTAATTTTTGTATAAAATATTTAATTTAGTTTCAATTCAAATACTTTCTCTGTTCTATATATGTACTTAAGTGTAACATGTCTATATGTACATTGTACATATTTGCACATTTACTGAGTTCTTGTAAAAGTCAATTTAATTAAAAGTAAATAATAAATTTTATTATTATTTGAAATTTAATTCAAGAGTTTAAACGTTAGCATTTATAAATTAATTATATTACCACTTTTCTGATTTGGTGTATAACATTTGCAATCTGTTTTGGGGCCGAAGCACTCAAAGCCCTTTCGCGGTTAGCTTTACACGTCCGATACCTTACACATTAGCCAAATCGGGGTTTTTCGGCAATAGGTCCAAATTGGTCTCATCTGCACATTGCATAGCCCCATTCCAGCCTGTACAAGGAAGAGGACTCAGCTTATAAATTCGACTCACCGATCTGTTATTTGATTTTTTCGAATTTTGTTTGCCAAGGGGCAGCCAGCAAAAAATGCGTTCATAGTTGATTTATAACAATTTTGAAACTAAAAATAATGATTATAAAGGATAGATCACGAAAAGCGGACAATTTCTTCACCGCTTTCTTTTGTAAACATCGAATTATCTTAACGATCCTATCAAAAGGAATGTGAGCTAAAATTTAATTAACCTCCTGGTGAGTTGAACAATGGCCAGATAAACTGGTCAGATTTGTCCAGATAAACTGGTTTGCAAGAAATGGACGCCAGAGACAGATAAGTGATCTCGCCGTCAAATAAGTGATCTCTTGCGAGGTATTGATTCCTGGGTCTGCTTAGTAATCCGGTTTTGAGAAGATCACATCCTATAACCATCTCAGTCTTGGTAATCTTAGGAATCCGATGATGCCATTTTTGCCAATATCATTTTTGTTCTCGTAATTGATTCTACACGTCTCTTTCTTTTATTAGACCGAGACGCAAATTGAATCGTATGATGATTCAATTTGCGCTCAGTGACCGAAAGCCGGTGAAGTTCCCTGTGAGCGTCCAAACTGGAGACTTGAAGATTTGGATATTGGTGTAGAATACTCGAAACTGGCTGCGATCTTCGGTGTTATGTCTACGGGAACTGCATTTTGCGATCCGATCCACTTGTTCAAATTGCGGAAGTATAAGTTTAAACAAGTAGAATATGATTTAGCAGGTGGTGTAGTTATCTTTACGTTGATATCGGACTGGTGAATCGTACCTCATTAGTGGGTGGAGCATGTCAGTGAAGACGTGTTGTAGCTTGTAGCTATTTTATATAGAACGTCATCGATCTTTAATACTCACATTTTCAATGTTAAGCACTTGCTGTTTGTGCCAATCGTTTATCCCATTCTCGTCTACACAATCTTTTGCAAAATTTCCTCGTGGACATGTAAACTTGGTAGATCGCTATGTATTTTGTCATGAAGTAGATGCCGAAGCTTGTGTCATTGATGTTTAAATAACCTGTTAATGATGCTCGATGGATTAAGGGAATGGCTGGTTATCCGAAACTCCATAATGCAATAAAGTAAACGCGCTTCAGCATTCCAATGGGTGGTTATCGGGAAGCGTTTATTGTACGTTGCAGATAGACGGTTGCAATGCTTTGCAAGTATCATATTAATGATTTAGAAAACTCATTATGCTGAATATTTGTTGAAGGAAAGTTATGATTTTCTTAGAGATAATCACGACGCTGGTCGCTGATAAAGGTGATGATGATGAAGTATAAAGTTGAAAGTGGAACACTAGAGATTATTAATTAAGTCACGGGACATACTATTTTCACTCAATGGTTTTCACTTACGTTCAAAGTTCATTACGGCACTAGATTTAACGAATAAAGGAATGTAAACCTCTACCTCAAGTTTGACTTTTATTTTGGCAGTATTCTTAATCATTTCTTAACAGCTATTTGGGAGTAGAGAACCTCAAAAACATTAACATATATAAAAATTCTTTGAATTCAGGTGTTTAATCAACTTTTCAGTAATCATCGTTTACTTTGAAAATTTCACTTTGAAAATTTTTGGCGCCAATGGAACTTAAATGGAAATTTCCACCCCAATTTTATAATAGGGCTGACTTAAGGTCGAATTTGATCGGAAATCGTTAAGAAATCGCTCATTCATCAATATGTCTGAAGTTTGGTAAAATATTATTTCAAACTTGTAATATGAAATTACTAATAAGTAATTTTTAACTGTCTATGATTTTTAACTGGGTTTCAACTGGTTGTGATTTTAAAAATTCACTAGAAGTTAATTTAATCATAATTCCATTTTATTTCACAGTTTATAAAATACATATAAAAGCCAAAAATCGAAACAAATAAAGAATGAGCTGAGTTTCATTCGGCATAGATCCATGCCACCTTACCATTTTTTAGATTGGCTACATATATTCCAGAACGCCATTATGTTATTAAGTTTTCAGAACAGCTTGAATTCCAATAAAGTCTTTAAAGTTCTTTCTAAATGAAAAACACTTTTCAACCGTAGGTGGGGCGATGGTTCTATTGCTTCTGCCCCCCGTCCCCCCTGTGTAAATCCAATTGACTGCCTCGGATTTCCCCGTAGACTCTCGTTTTTAGCGGACCTTGCTTTTCAATACCGTAAGTCGTATAGTTTACTCGGCAGGTATGCACGTAATCTTTCTCAAACGGAGCACTGACTTTGAAAATAAAATTTGATGATTTCACACGTTCGTTGCACCCCAGTTCGATATGATGTATTTATAGCTAATAATTCATCTTGATAAAAGTTTATTATAAACTTATTTCAAATTTTATTTGCTGCTCATATATTAAAGCCCTGGCAAAATAACTAAGGCTTCTAAACACGATATAAGGCCAAAATAACCGAAACAACCAGGAAAATGTCATTCCACAATCAAGTAATTCTGTACGATAGAACTTATTCGTACTTAAGTTCATAATTGTAGACGACATGACAGATCTTTTAAAAGGTATACGTTTCAGTGCACTGTTTAGCTTAGTTCTTCAAATAATGGTGTAAGTCAACTTAGTAAACTCCCTGGTAAACGTTTAGTGTGCAAATGAGATATTTCGTACCCTGCCTGGCGAGTAAAGGAAGATCTCTGACTAATTTTGAGTTTAAAGCAGAATTTAAGATTTTACAGCAATATTTAGTTAACTACTCCTCATTGTTCTGCGACATAAACAAGTTACCATATTTCATTATTTAAATCCCCGTACTCCAATTGTTGTTTGACTTCTATAATTTGATATTCATGTTGTTGTCACTAAACTAAATAATCTCTTTTCAAAAAATAAGGCAAAAAAACGAAAACGTGACTTTTGTGTTATCAAAACCACAAGGAGTAAAATAATCGTATAGGAATAATTGCGTAACATTTGTATATGACGAGCATGACTTAATTATAATCGATAAAAGGTTGACATCGTTTCGAATTCAAATCACTCGGCGTTAGTTTAAAAAACTTTAAGCCCTACCAAGCCGATTGAAATGTTAATTTTAATTCTCAGCACTCTACTTATAGTTAAATACACCTCCTTCATTGCGAGGTACATACATATGTAGATAGAGCGACATATAAAGCTTTTGTTGAGCACATACAAAAATTTAGAAATGTGTTTGAGGTTACACCCTAAATTTGTCTACATCCAGAAATTTTATCTTTATTATGAGGTATTCATCTCTAGAAAAGGTATCCTTTTTTTGTGTATATGGAAACACTACAGAAAGATCTCAAATTCCTTCGAATCCCCCATGTCATTAATAAACTTTAAATAGATCTAAGGAAAATTATTACTGTGTCTTTCGTCTGCGAGGAAAAAAAATGAAAAATTGTCTTATTATTAATTTGAAAATATATTTTCCTGTGAAAATTAAGTGGTTTTCTCTCTCACTCTCTCTCTCTTTCCCTCTCTGTAATATTAGTTTTTTACAAAAACAACACTCTCGTCGTTCACTACCCGTAAATATTTTATTCTTATCCTTTTTTTTGTGTGGTAAGACTGGTATAATAAATCTTCTTTTGTTTTTGTAATTCGTACGTAAATTTCCGTCGCTTTTGATTGTAATCTCCAATTAACTAAAACATGAAGTATTAATTTCCAATAACGATTATAGCATTTTATGTGTAGTCAGTCGTTAGTAGGTTTTGTACACTTTCCAGGCGTTTATAGACCCTCATACCATTAGTACTGCTTGTTCATTCATATAATTTTTGTGTAAGTAATTTGTAGTACTCGATGGCATGCGTAATTTTATACACGAATGAAAATTGAAAAAATGTAAGTATGTGTGTACGCTGTTTTAGGGTAGTATACACACAGGTTGATATAATAATGCTGACTGTATTTCCATAATTTAATCCGAATTCACACCGCTTCACACCGAATAATTTTCAAACATTTAGGAAATACTTCATCACACTAGAAATCCCGAGATATCCCTACAAAAAATTTCTCACTCTTCCTTTACCAACATTATTTGCCATTTTTAATTACATATTTTCATATCACTTTATTCTTCGCGTGCCGAATCTCCCAAACGACCGTCTCATTGTATTTGTTGCACCCAGTGCAGATGGAAAGTTCCCCTGGATTTATACAGAAGTTATATTTTCGCTGGTTCTCGTCTAGACCACTATAATCTGCAATACCATAAAACTGTCCCAAAATTTCTAATGCTACTACATAAACTTAGATGCCACAATAAGTTTCATTAATTTTCTAAACTTTAAATTAGCAATGGTCGTTGAATAAATATCTCGCACATGCTGAACTAATTACCCATCAAACAATATTTTGATATTCAGATTCAGATTTATAACCTATGTTAATAAACACAACTAAGACCCTCTGATGGAGTGAAGAACTCAGCGCCGACCCACCGTCTATGTCAATGTACAGGTTGACATGGAGCTTGCAATGTGCAGGTGGTATACTGTAATTGTGTGAGTAGGTGAATAGGTGAATGGGTTAATGATGTGGCGTGAATGCGTGGTATCACAATGAGCCAAAAATGGCTTAAGTGTCAACCAGTGAAACCTAGGAAAATATACAAATTAGGAAAATGTAAAGTAAAGTTTTGTTCCTGAAAATGCCTTGATTCGAATAGTACTCGTATTTAAATCACCTGGAAGACAATTAAAATTTTTTGTCGTCTATATCACTAACTGTTAAGTCCGGCACAGTAACAATGAGAAGCTCCTCCTAACATCCAGGAGCTGTGGCACGCATTTACAGTTAGCCATAACCTTTCGGCGCAAAATACCATCGGATGAAGACCTCCTACGTCACGTAATAATCGGTTCGATGATCAAATGGTTGGCTCGCTACAGTAGAAGCACTCTAGCAGAATATCTCCGTGCTAGGAAAGGTACGACTAAATACCTCCGACAAAAGAAGAACGATCATATGAGATTATGCATCGAAAACATCAGTTTCCAAGTGGAATAAGGAAATACAAGGGGCAGTTTTGCTCAAACCAGGAATATCACTAAAGACTTCCAACGAAGAATTACAGCCATCAAAGTGGGAATGTAGAGCTGAGAACAAATGTGGCTGATATTCTCTCAGTATGGCAAGCTACTTTCAAACTCTTTCTGATCCAGATGGAGGGGTCTTTGTCGAACATCCCACAAAGGAAGAAGTAGACGCATATGTATTAGTAGATTGAAAAATGGAAAAGCACCCAGTTTGGTTAGAATCCTTACAGAATTGATTAAGCTCAGAGGTGCTCTCTCGCGAAGGCCGCGCTCATATATTCATTGCACAAAATGGCTAATGTTTCACTTGCCAGACTCATCCCGTGCGCCGAAATATCATTGGCGGCTATCAATGTGTCGATAAAACCGATCAACCGAGCGATCACTGATTACTATTTTACCATGAGGATAATCTTGAAAAAATGTTGGGAGTACAACATAACCATTAACTATATATAGACTTCCGACAGGCACGTGCCAGTATAAACCTCGAGGACTGCGCTCATATATCTAGGAATTCCAGAGAATCACGTTTCTCTGCGTAAATTAACATAGTTCGGGTTTGTCTGTAGAATCGTAATTGAAGGAACTGTATCAGTACTCCTTTGAAATTACACACGGGAGATGCACTCGCTCCTGTACTGTTCAATTAGGTGGTGTGTAAAAGCAACATTCAAACTTCGCGCTGAATATTCAATAAATCGCGCAGAAGAAATTCTTAGATATGCAGATGATAGCGTGCTTCTTGGACGAAGACCTAGCGATATCTAGGACAGTTTCATACGATAGCTGCGCAAAAAGACCTGCTTTGGCGGCGAACAGTTAGAAAAACCAAATATTTAAGAACACCCAGGAACATCTCAATGGCAAATCTTGAAATTGGCGACAGTAATTTTGATAGCGTTTAAAATTTTAAATACCTCCGGGTCAGCTATACCATCGTTGAATGATGCGCATGCAGGAATAAAAGCCCGAATCGCTGTTGGACAACGAGTTTTCTACGCCCAATTAAAATTATTGCGATCTAACCATTTTTCACTGTCGTGCAAGCTCGCACTTAATACAGCACTTTCAAGGCCTGTGCTGGCTTTTGGAAGCTAGAGCTGATCCAAGACCTGTAAGAGAGTAAGTCTGTGTAGCCACTTCTGCCAAAGCTTCCACGCTTTTGCCTGAAAGCCGAAAGGCCTCATTCAGCATTCAAACTTCTTTTAGATTTAGCGACGAATGATGAAGCTGTTTTTGAGTTTTACTAAAAATTCTGTCATGGGAGCAATTTTAAAAAGAAGTGACGTTATAGTGTGCGATCAATGTACACTATGGCTCATAAAAGGCACTAGAAGCGCTCAATAATGCTTTACAAGACGTTAGAAACCAAAGGAGTTTAATGAGCGGTGTAACTATTGCCTTATTGGAGTTTTTCGCCACAATCTGCTTGTGATACCAAAGGAACAAAAGCTGATGAGATTCGAGCATGTCTCAACTTTCCTATTTCGTGGCACAATGTTATTACTTTTAAGCTTAGAACTAACATGTGCGCAAAAATTTATAATTATCGCAGTTCAAATCTATTTGCACGAAACTTACTGAAGCTTTGCGAAGGAAATTCTTCCTTAGACTGTAATAACAAGGTCGTCATTTCTAGAGTCAATATAGTTGGACAAAGTGACTAATTCGTACGGTGGCTACTAAATCTTAATTATATTTATTAAAACCAACGGTTTCGGGTTGGTTTTTAGTTATGAAAATTTAGTAAAATTCTGTTCTGTGTATACCGGCTACAGCAAGCAATTTTTTAAATTTATGAACTCGATAAGTTTTAATTGCAAATCTAAGCACCTACAGAAACTTACACAACAGCGAACTAGGCCCAATTCATGATTTAGTTTGTGATGAGTGGAATATTTGAAAATTTAGAAAAATCTTTACGTAGACTTATAGATCTAATTTGGGAAGTTTATAGCGGTGCGACGAATTTTAGACTTACAAATAAGGTAAAACACAAGTTAACAAAAATAACTATAGATTACTTTTGAAGTGTGAATGTCCCAAAACTATCTTAACTGTTTTGTTTTTTTTCAACTGAGGACATAAAACCTCTACTAACCGGAAATTTATCTCGATATAGACTAAAATTTTGAAATTGCAGCATTCATTTTAAATATTTGTGGAGCGGAGCCTGTGTAACTAATGGCGGTGTTTTCATTTTTTGGTTCAATTCCCGTAGTAAAAATTAAAATCTATAATAAATCTTTATCTTTGCAACTAGTTCGGAACAAAAATTTCGTATTAAGCACTTTATCCATCCACTGTAAATCTTTTCCCAAAATGAAAAATACTATTTTATGTATCATTGTTTCACTCGAATCACCATTTCCAATATATTCATCTTGTTTTACTTGTTGTTCCTACATGAATAAAAGCTTACCCCAATTTGTCGTAATCTGCATATTGAAATTCGATTACATCAAAAATATTTCATTATTCGAATAAACCATACAACATTCAATTTAATTAGAATTAATTCAATTTTCATATACGATAATCTGTATTTATAAACACCTGTTCTTACCTGGAAAAACATTTCTTTACATACTTTAATACTACATACACAAAAATAATCCTGAAAGAATATAACAGAGCTTTTCTTTTTTATTTTTGTTTTGAAAACTTTTTTTCTGCGTTTTCTTCTTTTTTGGTGTGTTCGTTCGTTGGATGTTTAAAAAAATTTTCTTGTATTTTTCTGTTTTTCATTTTTATAATTCAAAACGAGCTCAGACTTTGGGCAATACAGTTGGATTTTTTATCCGTTCTGAATATAAATTAAATAAAAATTATATTTCTAATAATTTTGAGTTGTTTTTTGAAAAGAGAACATTTTTTTCTTGTGTTTATTGAAATAAATTTTTAATCGCGTAATTTGTGGTGAACACTGTAGAAAGTGATATTAGTTTATCGTTGGTTCGCGATTTTTAAATCTCGTATATCAAAAAGGTGATAATTTTTTTTTAAATAATATTTTTTTATCTCGGTATATTCGCCTATATCATTTTTGGTTGTGTCAAAGTGTGAAAATTCGTGAAGAAAATCAAAAGTAAAAATATTTTTTATTTTAGTCGAATAAAATTTTAGTAATACGAAAAGAAGAGAAAAATTAAGTGAAAATTTGTTTGGTTTGTTTATGTGAAAAAGGAAAAACGAGAGAAGGAAATTTTCTCGTGTTTTGATCAACACACACACAAAAATTGAAAATCAGGTTGGATTTATTTTATTTATTTACATTTTCATTGTACGGTAGTGAACAAAACAAAATAAACACGCAAATAAAGGAAACAACGAAAACTTTTCATTTATTAAAGAGCTTTAATGCACTTGTTGAAAACGGTAATATAAGTGCTTTCTGTATACAAAGTTTTGTTTGTTTCGCCTTTTCCCAATTTTCAGTTTATACTCGTATAGTGTATTACATTTTGTTTAGGTAGTAAATATAATACCGAATAAGGATGATGTGTTTTTGTAAGTGAAAAGAGTTTTGGTTGTTGCTTCGTGAAAAGCTTTTTGTTCGATAGGTATTTTGACTAACACTGTCGTAAACAAGCAGCAGGTATACCTTTATTCCTTTATATGAAGGTGTAAATTGTTTATTCACACCACGTATATAATTTTCTATACATAAATATATCGTTTGGGTGTTTGTATAACTTAGATTAGTGAGTAAAATGTATCTTTGTTGATGATATTTAAGTTTATCGCAATTTTATAGCAAGATAAATTTTTTCGCAGAAAATATGATAAGCTGGTCTTACAAATAAATAAATTTAATTTTTCTTGTAAATCTGATTCATATAGCAGTAGACGGTATAATCGGATTACCTAAAGAAAATCATTTTCAAGTTTCAAAATTTTGCTAAGCGTACAAAATTCTAGCAAAATCGTATTTTTTTTCCATAAACGTTTCAACCTTTTAATTGTTCTTTTAAGATATTACTACTGTCATTTAACAAAGGCTGGTGGGATATGGAATTTATGTTCCATCTACTAACCACGTTTCTAGTATAGGATTTGTGGGGGAAAAAATAAGACCATCAAATTCTAACTTAAATTTCCAACAAAATTGAAACTTCTACTGTTGTCTGTTAATTATCTAAATTAAAAGATTGTTTGTAATATAGAGTAATTTTGATTGTTCTATACACATTTTGTTTATGTCTATTTGATTATTAATTAACTTTAATAGAACATAATAAAGGTGAATTAGAAAGGACTTCAAATACTAGTAGGCTTCTTAATGTTTATAAAACATTAGGAGTTTGGTCTCTAGGCTTCGTGTTTGTGTCAGATCGAATGACCAACTGTGCTCCAAATAAATGCTTCGCTATTCCCGAAGATTTATTTATATTCATTATACTCGTACAGTGTGTCGATCCTTACAGAATTGTGCCTCACAGAACACGTTATTACATGTAACATAAAAAAGACCTTAAGAAGTGTTCTTACCCAGTTACAGACACCTGACCTGTACAAACAATCGTTAGTAGCTCAAACTAAACAGTTCTTATAATGATACAGATATAGGCCTGTAATTATTTATATACATTTACAATCTTGATTCAAAAATTGGCGATACTTTTGATATTTTCAGACAATCTGGATAAATGCCGGCTTCAAATCTTAACGATTAACAACAATTTTTCGATTGTTATTAAAGCTACCACCTTCAATGTTATCAAAACTACATCTTCCATTAAAAAATTCGGAATCAAAAGGGAGGACTTTCTGTAGAAAGGTTACTTCATGAAGTGAGTAGCCCTCCCCCCCCGCCCCTCTCTATATATGCAAATATTTACAAAATTTTCGGTAATTAGCATCGTTATAAATTTTTGTACATCGGAATTACTATCATTTTCCATAAACTGCTGAAGAACCAATTGTTTGTTTTGGGACAAATGGGTGACAAGGGCTAATTAGGGTAGAGCTAATTTGATTATTAAGGAAGAATTAGTAGAATTTAACTTTAGTCTTTTTAAAGGTTTATTCTTGTATTTGATCAGATTCCATAGAGAATTTATCAATTAACATGTTATATTTTTGAAAATCATTTCGTGTTGAGATGTTCGTAAATTGTAACCGTAATGATCACTCACGTAATTTAACTAATTCTTACTAAAATTTCTTAGTAATCCTCGATAGATACCGTAATAATAAATTACTCAAAACGTCCCATTCTGCGACAATAATTCTATCAATTCTACATTAGTGTATGCCTGAATTCCAGAAGAAGAACAAACTAAAATTATCGTGTAGAGTAACTTTTGGAGTGATATAAATCGTTTTGGTTTGTTAAAATTATTTTGTTTCAGCACATACACAAATATAACCTGCTGCTTTAAAAATTCAACTGATTAAAATGCTTTCAAATTTATTGATTGCTGTTAAATATAACATTCTCGGGCAAAATATACTATCATTCAGTTTTAACACATATGGATAATGTGTACACATAATTTAACAACTTGAATTTAAGTAAGCAGAGCGAATAATTTTTAACTTAAATTTGGTTAAACTTACTAGTATAATATATACCATACTTCCATATAAACCCTTAATTAATTGGTGTGATTGACCAAGCATTAGTCAAGAGCCTCCAAAGGTGACGGGGCTTCACATTACATATAACATAAGGAAAATGTGGAGGAGTGTTGTTATCCGGTTACAGATAGTATAAACAGCGTTAGTAAACTCAAGCTAAGAAATTACTATTTGGCTTATTTAGTAAAAAGTAAAACTGCATTCTGAAATAAACCTTTTAAATTTCTGGATGAAAACGTTAGTTTAAGTTTTACAGTAGTCTCAGCATATTATTTATTTATTTTATTTATTAATAATTTTACCAACTTTACATGTCTGGTTACATTTTTATTTACATAAAAATATTAATATAATTATATAATTAAAAGTTTACAAATTACCAATAATTCAAAAGGAGCTTCGACATTAATCCCTTAAATGCACTTCTAGACAGATTAAAGGATGCTGATAAATGATAACCTGGCTCACATTTAACGTAGGTTTTTCCTACAAAATGGCAATTTAATTTGGAAATCCTAATCGCGTAGCACACGTAATGGAGTATATATATCAAGCAAACTCAATATTTCTGATCAATCGATTTTAGACACTAATAAATCTCGAATACACATTGCGCTAATTTCAATTCTACGAATAAACAGCAGCTCCATATTTATTAATTTACATCTACCTTACATCTACCTATTAATTTACATCTTGAGGGACTCCCGAAGAAACATCAATCACTCTTGAAATGAAACCGCCAATTTTCACAATTTGAGTTCTAGATTCTAGATAAGATCTAATCCAATCAACTGGCAAGTAGTTACAATCCAATGAATTGAGTTTCCGCAATAGCAAGTCATGGTCGATCTTGTCGAAACCCTTACAAAGCTTTACAACTCTTCTTATTCTACGATATAATTCTGTAAATTCTAGATTAAATGTAGGCCCAAATTACAAGAAAAGAACAAAATAAAATTATCATCTGCAATTAATTAGAATTTAGCTTCCGCCACTAATTATAATCCTAAACTAATGCAATGACTAATAAACCAAAGAAATTGGCATATAGAAATCTCTGTGCGATATATACAGGGTGTCGTGTAACTGACTGATACGCTTGTTGGGGTTGGATGCTTTGAGCAAAGCGAAGGCAACTTTACTTGTGTCAATTATAACCGTTATAAGCGTTTAGAAAAACGTTCCCCCGAAGTACCCTGTGTTGAAGAAACTAGCGTGTCTTTTAAACCAGTGATTAAAATATTATAATATATAAAATTGTCTTTCGAGGGTGTGTCCAACAAATACTATATTTTAAAATATTTGACCTAAAATTTAGTAAAAAAATTAGAAATTTAAAATTCGCTCGTAGCGTTTAAACGTTAAAATTTCGTCTAGTAGATGACACTTGACCCATTTCATATTGATCTTCGATACATTACGCATTTAAATGCGGATAATCGAGAAATATCCAAAAGATAATTTCCAAGCCAGCTCAAAATATCGCGTTCCGGAGGGTGAATAAAAAAACGCTGCAACTGATGGGCAATTAAAATGTTTTATTTCTCCTTACAAATATAATTAACAAATGGATGTAACGGCTACCCAGAGTTGTAGAAATAAATACATTCATACAAACATAATTATGTGCATATTTCTGTTCCGCGTTTCCACATTTTAGTAATAAGCGAGCGAGTGCGATGCATTAGTGCCGCACTACTCAAGAAAAAGAGGATTTATGAATTCATCGATTAACTTATCAATAAATTGTTGCCCACCCATTCAATGAACGGTATATGGGTTTGTGATATAAATTCACTTATTTACTTTTTATATACGAGGGCAAATCAAAAAGTCTTGCAATATCATATGAAAAAAAAGAGTGAGAGAGACAGCAATATTTTTATTTTTCGACATAATCTCCTTTAAGGTTTATACATTTGTCACATCGATCAATTAACTTACCTAAACCCTCTAAAAAAAAAGATTTCTTTTGCTCCATAAAATATTCATTTACAACAGACTGTACTTCATAGTCACTGGAAAATTTCCGGCCCCTTAGTGTTTTTTTCAAATTGGGAAAGAGAAGTAGTCACTGGGTGCCAAGTCTAGACTGTACGGTGGATGCGGAATTTCCACGAAGCCGCAGTCCTTTAATGCAGCTTGAGCAATATTAGCCTTGCGCACTGGTGTATTGTCGTGAAGAAGCAAGATTTTTTTCCTAACTTTCCTTGGCCGTTTTTCCCGGATCGCTTTTTTCAATTTTCGCAAAACCTCTGCGTAATATATGCCTGTGATTGTGGTTTTCGGTGGCATATAATCGATTATCAAAATTCCTTCAGCATCCCAAAAAATTGTTGCCAAAACCTTACCAGCAGACGGTTGAGTTTTGAATTTCTTTGGTGGTGGTTCACTACGTTTAATCCATTGCATCGATTCTTGTTTGGATTCCAGATCCCAGTGATGAAGCCATGTTTCATCGCCTGTTATTATGTTACCCAAGAAATTTTCTGGATCTGCTTTGTACATATCTAAAATCGCCTTTGAAGTTTAAACACGCATTTTTTTTTGTTCAGCATTCAACAAACGGGGAACCCATCGCGCACTTACTTTCGACATGTGAAGGTGGTCATGTAATATAGTATATGTGGTACCGTATGAAAGAGAAAGTCTCCACGCTAACCGCGGAACAGAAATACGCCGGTCCTCTAATACAATAGAATCAGCCAAAATTACGTTTTCATGGCTAATAGCATCTGCTGGCCGACCCGAGCGGTTATCGTCTTATAATGACTCCCAACCACTTTTGAATAATTTTACCCACTTTGTTACTGTGGCATATGATGGTGCAGATTCGCCGTAAACTTTTGATATATAGTTGAATATATAAATTGCATTTCGTCCATCTTTATAGAAAAATTTAGTAACGGCGCGATATTCAATTTCATTCATTTTAAGAAAAATTCAAAACACATGTTACTAAATTGACAAAAACAAACGAACCGTAAAATTTACATCGAAATGTTCTTCTAGAAGTTTCATCGTGACAAAAAATGGTTTTGAAAAATATATTGTTGTCTCACTCACTCGTTTTTTTCATATGATATTGCAAGACTTTTTGATATACCCTCGTAATTCTATTTCTTAATGAACACCCAGATGAATAATGTGAGAATTTCATTAGGTATTTCTTTATAACACAAGCGATAAACTCATATAATATTCTGTAATTCAAATGAATTTCATGCACTATGAAACAAGTGAATTCTTCAATGATTTCATTGAGATTTTCATAAGGAATTGTTCTATTACCAACCCTATGAACTAATTAGGGAATATATAAATGAAAGTCTTGTACTAAAAAACCAGTGAAAATGTTAAATTATTTCATTAGGAATTTCACAGAAAGTACACTAATACAGAGCTGATGAACCCTTTAATGAATTAACATCGGAGCTACATCAATGATAACGTAATAAAAATTGCATATATGTATAGCTACATATAGTAGATTAATTGTTTAAATTCATGTATTCATTTCAAATTCGGTACATTTTATTTATTTAATTTAGGTTCTTTATTCTATATTTATTTATTTATTTAAATTTGAGGATTTTGATCCGACTGCTTTATCCATTTAACAAATCAATTGATTGTGTGCTTTTAGAATGATTTTGCGTATTTCGGCTTCGTATTCCTTTCTTTTCAATTCTGGCGATGCTTCTAAATAAATTAAAGTAAATGTAGAATTTATTGTTTTTATTGGTTTGGGCACTGTTTTTATTGGGCTTTTATTTAATTTAACCTTGAGCTATCGATCTTTTTTTGGATTTATCAAATGCTTACGGTTTTGAAAATAATAAATTTTAATTAAAACAAATTTAATTAAAGTTAAATAAAAACAGAGGCGTAAATCAATAAAAATGATTTAATTAAATGTAGAATACATTATTATGATGTATTTTAAAAAATAATGAACGTATAACTTACGGTATATAATGTCTTTAAATAGCGTGAGGCCTTCATGTTTCGTCCGATCAGAATCAGATCATGTTTTAGAAAACGGAAAGCAATGCAAGCTGGAACTAATTTCAAATTTGGTAAAAAAAATCAGTTAACGCATTTCATAACACATCCAAGCTTACATATAGCAAAACTATATTTATTTCTGTATTTGAAACAAAATTTTGACCCAATTGTAGTTTTTGCAATAGTTATAGTTAGGCCATTGTGGAAATTTTTAATTTCAAATTGACTATTCTTTGAGGGAAAACGGAAAATAGAAACAAGTAAAATATAAAAAACTTCGTTTTTTGGGTAAAACTTTCATAAAACACACAAAATCAAATAAGGAGTTGGGGAACAAACGGGACTAATTGCAAACATGAAATTTTTCAGAAGAGCTTCAAAACTAATGCAGATATCCCTATTTAAATGAAAACAGAAGCTTTAACTCACTTTTTGGAGCTTTTTAGTCGTTCTACCCAAAAGTTATGATGTAAAAAAATTAGTTTAGATGTGAAATGCAATTATTCCCTTTTGTTCGCCACCTCCACAAATATATAAGAGAAGTGTGCCATTTGTTTAAATTAAATTAAAACTTATTTGCATAAAATTTTAAATAGAGCCTAAATGTTGATTAAACACAATTTTATATTTTTCTTATAAACATTTAGATGATTTGTTTAATTTTTTATTCATAAATTTATGTTCAACAATTTTTCAAATACCACGGTTACTTATAGTAACTCAATAAAAGCTTCTCCTCTGTTTAAAGCTCTCTGAAATATTTTAAACTTCTTCTTTCTTTGTTTTAGTGCGAAAATCACAAGAATCAAAAATAATTTTGTCGAAAACAGAATTACTAATTTTACCGGTGCAAAATTAATTTGTTGGTAAAAAAGGAAGGAAACGAGGAAAGAATAATGATTCTAGAACGAAAGTGTGGAAAGGCGGATATAAAATCAAATTTCAATGGTGGATTTCGATTTAAACGGTTTGATTTTATTTCTCCGTGGTTTTCTACTTTTCACAAAATGTTTACGACGTAGTATTTTTGTTAAATGGGTAATGAATACCTCAATGTCCCGATGTATGCTGATTCTTGTTAAAATTATTTTTATAATGGTATATGTTCATTTATCTATTTTTGTGATAAATAATTAAAATATTTGATTGGATCCTATTGTAATATCAATTTGAAATTCGGGAGGGAATAAGGATCCTGCTGACGAACCTGATTGTATGTTGTAAAGTTGGGGGTTTGTCGTAGAGTGTACTGTTATTTTATAAATTTAAATCCTTCCTTTTATATGCTTAAATATTGTTTTAAATATGTGTGTTAACAAAAAACCCCTCAACGCAGTTTTACATAATGTTGACCGTCTCGCTGAGTATCCGTTTAAGATTGCTAAAAATATCGAAAAAATTAGTGTGGTAGGACCACAAACGAAATATAATTTGCTAAAATTTTTGAAACAAAGCTTCCTCCAAAATTGCTCACACTCTGTCTTATTAAGTAACTACTTTTACTTAATGTTAAACAACAACTAAATACCTGGAAGAAAATATGAGCAAGAATTCAACGAGTAGTCTTACAACCTGTAACGTACGTGTACCCCCCTCCCTAAAGGGCTTAAAATATTTTTTAATATTTAAGTGCTATGTAGCGCAGTCGAATTCGAAATTTTACTTTGTTAACCATAAATCATAACAAAATATTAATATAGAAAGAGTGCCAGTTCCTGAAAATGTTACCAATTACCGAAACGACGTTCATTCCGTGACTGCTAGTTGTCAACAAAAAACAACTTTATTAATCTTACAAATTATCGTTTCTTTTCACTACCCCACTATTGTCCACTGGATTAACGTAATTCTTGTTTTGGACAAAATATGTTAAGCAGCCGCAGCTATCTTGGTTGGAGCCCGGTTATCCTCAATTGCCGCGTATCAAACATCTTCATAAATTATGTATTGACCTTGCGTGTATAGCATACGCGACACTATGTCCACCTTATTTTTCTTGTACCGTTTCGATTAAGGTACATTTCTATTTATCATTTGGGTACTAAACATACGATTACAATAAGCTGCCGTCCAACTTTTTTATACCATCGTACGTGTATATCATTCACAATAATTTTGCTTTATTATTTCCCGATTGAACCGTTTGATTTTATTTTTGCGTTCGACATGCAAAACCCACGAACTAAACAACTAGGTCCATTTTCCACCAAACTCACTCCACACACAGCACTCCGAGACTATGAAGCCAATCTACGACGACCAAAAAATCTCTATGGTTGTTCACCTTTTTATATCTGTGCTTCTACCCATGTGTAGGTGTTTGTTTGTGTACAATTTCCACAATTGATGTCTCTTTTATTCTTCTACTTGCATCTCGTAATTTAGGGTTGTTTTTTATTTTGCATTTGATAAAATATTACGCAGATTACTCAAAACATTACAACAGCTGAAAAGCAAGTAGGAGTGAATTTTTGGTAATGAAATTTATGTGAATTTTGAAACTGGACTCACGGAAATTTTATAGGTTTAGAAATATCTTAAAAAAACAAAGGAAGATTTTGGGAAAAAGAAAAACCTCATCTCATTATGAATGAGCTTTTAAGCTCAATATGGAGTGGGGTGTTTGCAATATTTCTGTAAATTAGAATTAAATACATAAATTCTCTCTCTCCCCCAAACCATCGTGAAATTTCCGCGACTTATCTTTTACGGTTCACAATTAACCTAAGCCTCTCCTAACTGCCCGGTTATACATCACCCTTTTAGTTACCGAAAGAAAATTTTTCGAGATTGATCTATTCGTAATAGTGAAAAATTTCTTTTGAAATTCTAGAGGAGCCACTACATTACGCTTACACCTATTTTTGTGATAATTTTAGCGATCGGAAAATTGATAAACCCTGAAGTCTCTATCATACCTTGATACAGTATTCCCATCTTGTTGTACAGAGTGGCTGCAGAGTTAGTGTTTTCACATTCTTTTTCAAAATATCCCATCTTGAAGGAGAACTAGAAAAAAATACATATAAACATTGGACAGTATCAAAAAAATTTACAGCTTGAAGTGAACATTGAACTGAATCCAGAAGGACCAGGTTAGCTGAACGTGATGCGCATGGCACAAAAAATGCTCGGGGTTCTAAATTTTTAATCTGAGCTTGCATCCCAATGTTTTTTCCCTTCATATTTGAGCCATTATCATAGCCTTGCCCCCTGCAATCACTAATTGAAAATCCTAGGGAAGTTAGTCGAACTAAAACTTAATCTGTTAAGCCCTTACCCGTCGTATCTGTAGCTTGTAAAAACCCTATAAAAAGCTCCTTAATTTCATGTTTGTTGTTATTTCTATGAAGAAAAGAACATAACTCTAACAATAAGTGATAATTGTTCATTGCGGCTCTGATCTGGAGTACAATCAACAATTATCGAAAAATATTTTGCTCCTTTATAATATCATTGATTTTATTTTGAATTACTTTGAAAACGATTGAAATTAGCGACGATTGAAAATATTTTGGATTTGCCATCACTGGTATAAAGCCAAATTTCTTTATGAACAGAAAAAATATAATGTGCGTGAGAGGTTTTTTTTCATATAAGAAACGGAAGGGGGTGTTATCGATATTTTTCTTTTCCATACTAACTAAGAACAATGTTCAAATACTGGGCAACAACAAAAAATTTTATATTTTTCCTTTTTAAAATATATTTTTACACAGTGAAAAAAATATTTGTTTAAAATTTCGGTAAAAAATTTTTTTGAAAAAAAAAAAATTATTTTATTTTTTAAAATTTATTTTTATTATTGATTATATTTTAGCGCCCTCCAATTTCAGCACCCCGTCAAGCTGTTCATACTGTTCCAAGGAAGCGCCGGCTCTGCTCGTTACAGTTTCGATCCGTTGCCGATTAATTAGCCGCAAGCGGGTTCGGATATAATCGTTCCTTTTATAAACGGAGTTATTTTAGTAAATTAAACCTTTCAATTTGGTTGACAGTCAGGACGGAACCACGACAGGCTTTTAGCGTTCACGTTAACTTTCTTAAAGAGTTTTACTAATTTGATTTTTAATCACATAAAATTATCTATTACGCAATCGTTTTTGCAGATGCTGTAACACTTTTCACCTATATTATATACAGTCATTTTATTACAATAAACAGGTTGAAATTTTTGTTATAAAAAGTCTGCACTACTTTAAATTTTAACGAAGAATGTTAGGAAGTCACATAAACACAAAAGAAACTTTTTTTTTAATAAATTAAAAAAAATAAATAATTTAATTGGAAAACAACGTCTTAAACTCTGTAAATATTCAACCATTTCTCATAATTAAGGTACGCTTCATTATCTAATTTTTAAACTAGTACAAACATAAATATTTTCCAAAATATGTAAATCAGTTATTTCTGCATTTTAAAATAGATCCCGTTCCTCTCCAATGCTATTTAAAAATTCATCTGCATATTCATTTATAAATTTTATTATGTGAGTACGAGTACATGTTCCAATTTTGTATTAAAAGCTTTTATATTTTTTGGATTAAATTTAAAATAAAAATTTAAAAGTTTTGCTGACGAAAACAAAAGAAAAACGAGAAACTTTTGTATGCAAGGCCGATCACTTTATTCGCATCACACAAATAAGAAACTTAAAAGTTTGAGACCACAATGGTTATTCTTATATTATTTATGGTATGACGGCATTGGCATATTCTGAATTAAATTTAAATAATTTAAAAATTACAAAAATTCGGAAATAAACTTTTAAATAATATACGAAACTTCTTTATTTTTTTTGCTGCTTATTGCGGATGGAAATTTATTGTCGTAATTTATTTTTGGAAAAGTTTTTTTGTTGTTTCTTTGTGGTTTGGGATTTTCTTGTGCAAATAAAATCTGTAGCACATAAATTATTTTCAGAACAAAAAATTTTCAAGCATGAACCGCACATCGCGATCTATATAAATTATCCGCAAGCTATTATTATCTCACCATCTTCTATTTTTCCCCGCTCAACATCCACCAATTTTTTATATAATAACTGAAAAATGATTGATTATCGACTCGAGATGGTATAGCATTAGTAGTCTATTGAAATCGAATGAAAAATGTATTAATTATTCCTAAAAGTTGAAATAAATAAAATTCGGTTCTCAGGTGGTGGTAATGTGATTATGTAGTTGGGACATAAAATTTTTATTTTGATGTGAACCACTCCAAATGAAAATAATTACATTTTAAATATTAAAATAGTTTAATTAACTTAAAATTAAAAAAAAAAAAAGGAAAATATTTTTTTATGAATAAATTATTTGTGTTTCAACGCTTTAGTACTTTAAACAAAAAAAAATGGCTTGAGTAATTTGAATATGTAACATCGCGCCTAATTAGGCAATTATACTTTTCTTATTTTAAGGTGGATACATGAATGTTCACACGCATACCACTATCGTATTCCGGTGGTTTTCGAAGTCAACGCGTCGTATCAAAATTATAATGATTGCGATTATAATCAAAAAATTATTAGTTGCAGCTAATTATCGTTTAACCGCAAAACTGCTCTGATAGTAATCACATTAAAAATGAGTGCATAAAACTATCAAGCAGTTGTGTAAAATTTACCGAACTAAACATTTTACGGTAATTTAGGACACGACTTTATGTACTTCATGTTTATGGTCGTTAAGTCACAATAGAACAAGAAAGGTACTCGTATACAAAAAGCCATCAAACACAAAAAATAAAAAATTAGCAACACCAGCAAATTCTCAATTATTTTCAATAAACTACTGGTGTACAGACATAATCAACGATAATATCGCAATTTTTTCATCGTAAATGTTAGCAATAGAAATGAAAGAAGTACGAATAAAATTCTGCTTAATCCTTATCACTACTATTATTCTAATCATTATCAAGTTTTATTGTGTTAGAATTTTATATTTGTTCGATGTGAAAAAATTATTACAGCATCCCAACGAAAATAAAAGGCATCATTAATATTTCATACAGTTTTCTCACATTTTCACTTAATATTTTGCAGTAGCAAAGGAGGATGATGATACAATTCCTCTTCCCTTGTCTTCTTATGTTCATTGTACATATGTATGTACAGCAGTGCACACAACTGTTTATATATTTTAAATAATTTATATATTTGTACGCTATCTTTTCATAATCATGACGTTTTAATCAAGTTTATAACATAAGTCAGATTAAGAATATCTTAATATTTTTGACATTTAACTAGTGATTTACTTAATTCAGACATTCGCTAAATTGCATTTGCAGTTACGTTTTAAATTTTTTATGAAGTACGATGTGTATTCCACGAAGAAGAAAATGTGTAATTGGAATAAGGATCAAAAGCTTCAACTTGTGAGTTATGTGCGGATTACGAGGCATACAATGGTGGTGTGCTGGTGTTATTTAAAATCTCAGTACTCGACATAATCTTTGATCTATTGATGAGTCCCGGGGGTGCTTTTAATAGTTCAGTTAGACTGTGATAGCTCGATTTTTTACACCCTTAATACAGGAACTATTTAACTGGTGTGTATAAAAATCACAATTAAAATATGTAAGACCACACACATCCAAGGTAAAAATAGTTACGCTGTTTTCGGCTTATGTATAGATCATCAACATCTCAACTCGTCACCGCAACAACTGGTTTACTGGTTTCATTAATGACGTAGAGCATCTAAATATATAAAATTTTTTGTAAAAAATGTATGTATCAGTTGAGAAAGGCTGAACCGATTAGGCTCATTCTTTGTTTGTTGTGTTCATAATTACCAGGAGATGGTTTTTGGGAAAATCCACTGGAAAATTCGGTAAATCGAAATATGATGTTTTTGTACGGGATTTCACGCGTATCGGTTCCATGGTCTTTTAGAAGATAAAAATTGGAAAATCTGAGTGGAAAATTCGGAAATTACCGGAAAAACTCGTAGACAATTTAATATCTCTTCTATGAAATGTTTTGCATGTTTTGATGATTTTGGACGCTGTAAAGCGTTGAAAAATCTCAGAAAATGCTAAAATTCAAACATATTCGTGCTTTGATATTAAAATTTTAAAAGAATCGAAAAAATGGAGTTAATCGATTTGGCAAAGCCAAATATGTCTGCAAATAAGTGAACTAAGGTGCTCCGAAGCTAAATGACGAACTGTCAAAATTTCAATTGGGCCTCAATTGAGAATAGACAACGTGTCTGTTTCGACTCACTTAGGGATTTAACACTCGCCGATGCAACTGTATCTGCGCCAGCAAATTATATTCGAACATTGTTCGCGATCATTATAGTAATGTGTCATGCATCGAACTGATTGGAATTATGGAACAAATATACAAGGACGAGAGGGCTGACGACATTTTGCACCGAGTTCGCACTGCAACATCGAACTGTGAGCTTGAAATGAACGACGATGCTTTGAACATGATCAAAGGGATGTGCGTGCTTATGTGCGGCAGCTATTTGTCGAAATTGGGCATGCCAGCAAGAAATTCGTTCGATGCACGATTCATTTAATCGTGAATTGCAACGAGAGCAAGTATACGATCGAGATTCAATGAGCCAAATGGTACAAACGAATGTCCCGCTTTTGAAAGTAAAGCAAAAGAACGTGTACGACGCATTGACGAAGGCAGTTGACGAAGAAAACGGCGGAATATTTTTCCTCGATTTCATAGCGCTTGGCTATAATTCGCTCGAGATCTCAAATAGTGTTAGCTGTTGCATCATCGGGAATTGCACTCACATTGCTGGACGTCGGTTGGACGGCAAATTCTGCATTGACGGTGCCGATGAATATTCACACGAATGACAAGCCAGTGTGCTCAATTGCCAATACCTTCCAAACAACTGTTGACGCTTGGCAATGATCAAATTCCTGTTGATGTTTCGACCGGATTGATTTCGTTTCCCTTGAATTTTTTGCATGCTCACGACGTCGAAGAAAGAGCTTATCACGAAAGCGTTTCC